>CM050943.1:53542868-54862868 GCA_027789145.1 Solanum arcanum
TAGATTTTTTGTGAGATTATTGATTACTTTGAGATTCTTGCAAGTGAATATTGGTGATTAATCAACCAAACTTTCGGATTTTACTCTTTCTCATTGAAGTAAGTACACAAATTCTTATTTAATATATTTGAATATTGTGTTTATGGCCATGAGTAACTAAACTCCATAACTAGGGTTTGTGGGAACCATTGGCAAATAATGATATAAACCCTAACTAAAATAACAATTCTAGAATAGTGTTTTGCATGTATTAATAATCCTTTCGCTTAGAAGTCTTTTTAACGGATGACCAACGTTAGAACTCGCCTTAATGCTACTTGCCGAACCAAGGAGGTAGATAATAGGAAAAGAATTATTAACATAGATTTAGTGTATACTATCTAATAGGCTAGTATTGATTGGTACGAGGTAATAACTTAGTCAAATATCAAATACGATGCTTAATATGAGGTAAGGATAAGGGTTAGGATAGCAACACACGTAGCTGGAACAAGGTGCGAAGTGAGATTTTCTAGTTGCCAGACCAATGATTTAGAAATACATAACTTATCACTTTGCATGCAAGATATTAGGAAAGAATTGTTATAGTTAGAATTATCAAGTTATGAACCTGTGGGGAACACGTAAACCCTAGTTACTTTGATTAATTGATTAAAATCCAACTGTCAAAGCTGTTAAGTGTCTCTTTCAAGTTCGTTATTTATTTTCACTCATTTAGAAATAGAAACCCCCCTTTTTATGTTTTTACTTTCCAAGGAAGTCATTGACCAAACAATAGTAATAACAGGTTGAAGTTCAGTCTAGACTATTTTCCTCGTGGGAACGATCCCAACCTCACTAGTTGGGTTATTTACTTGACACGACCACTTTACTTCTTATTTGAGAAGTAAGTTTGAGCGTATCAGTAATCCGAATCAAACTCACTAGATGTCTATGAAACGTGTGTTGGGTTATCTAAAATGGACACAACATTATGCTTTGCATTATAATAAATATCGTGCTGTGATTGAAGGATATAGTGATGCAAATTGGATCACCAGGTCAAATGATGTAAAATCCACGAGTAGTTATGTATTCATACTTGGTGGAGGAGCTGTCTCTTGGAAATCTTCCAAACAGACATGTATTGCTCGCTCCACAATGGAATCTGAATTCATTGCTTTGGATAAGGCTGGTGAAGAAGCGGAATGACTCCAGAATTTCCTAGAGGATATTCCATTTTGGCCCAAACCTGTTGGACCAATTTGCATACATTGCGATAGTCAAGCAGCAATAGGTAAGGCAGGGAGCGTTATGTACAACGGGAAGTCTCGTCATATACGACGTAGACATAACACCGTAAGACAACAGCTCTCTAGTGGAATTATCACAATTGACTATGTAGAGTCAAGCGATAATGTGTCAGATCCACTAACGAAAGTCCTAGTGACAGAGCCAGTTGAAAGATCATCTAAGGGAATGGGTTTACGGCTTAGGACAAGTCAGCATGACGGTAACTCTATCTAGCAGACTGGAGATCCCAAGAGTTAGATTCAAGGAGAAAAACAAAGTTGTGGCTGACGGTTCGACATTGTGATTTAACTCAATCTCATGATGAAGACAATGTTCAGGAAAAGGTTAAGACTCTAAGGCTTGTTAATGAGGTAATAAAGCTTAAAGTTTTTAATGATTTGCTAAGTTTGGTAGATTTGACCAAATAGTGTATCTACGAGATGACACAGTTAGAAATCACCTATGTGAGTGTGAAGTGGAAGCCGCTTCAAAGAGAATTTTATGTCAAAAGCCTATTCTCTATACACTCATGAAACCAGGAGGTGTTCATGGCTGAAACGAACACAACCGTAAGAATCATAAACAGTATAGGGTTAATTGTGTGACATATGGTTGTCTAGGTATACACCAAAGTTCAACGGTTCAAAGATATCACATCTACCGATTGACCGAGTATATCCAACATATGTTCACTATGGAAAGTCCAAGGGGAAACCTACTTATCCAGATGCAATTAATCCTTGCTTGTAAAGTACACAATCGTCCGTGCATTCCTATGTTATAACTATTCACCATCAATGTGGGGGATTGTTGGGTATGTAGCAAGAATTGATGGGAAATAGAGGGAAGGAGAGGAATTTGAAAAGTTTAGAACTTGAAAGGTTGGGAACTTGAAAAGTCCTCTAATGCTTTAATGAAAAAAGGCAATAGTCCCTCATCGGTAATGGAAATGAAAATAGGAGAGTTTAAATAAATAAACACTGCTATTAATTATTAAAAGGGTTGGAAAAATGGACCCCCCTCACGCCGTCGTCGTCGTCGCTCGCTCGCTTCGGCTTCGGCTACGGCTACGGCTTTGGCTTTGCTTTGGCTTTGGCTTTGGCTTTGACTTTGGCAATTGATCGATCGAGAAATAAATTTTTGGACAAATTTATTTTAATTATTTATTTAATTAATTTAATGGCCAAAACTTATTTTCAATTAATTAGTTGATAACAGAAGTTAACCGAAATATTTTCAACTTTTTAGTTAACCCGACCCGACTCGGATGCGCGCGCGTGACCCATTTTAAATTCCGTTATATTTAAAAATTCCCTCCATGACTGTTCTTAAAGGTTGCAACTTTCAGGAACAGTCAATACCATTTGAAAGTTTGCAACCTTTCATTAATGGTCGTGTCAATTCTGAAAGGGTTGCAACCTTTCAGAATATATTCTTCTTGCCTATAAATACCATTCAGTCTTCAAAATATTTCCCTACGAATTTTCTGATCTTCCTTCTTTTTAAAAACACATATTTTTTCGTGTACTTTCCTGCTGTGGACTGATTCGCTGACAGTAGAGTTTTTGGTATTTATACTCTACTGATTAAGATCATTTTACCCTGGGAGGTTATATTCCAAATCAAACCTCGGATACTAGAGGGGAATAATTTTACTCAAGGGGACACTGTGAATTCAGTGGACTTGATTTTCTTCCTAAATTATCAAAAAGAGTATTCCAAATTCTTGTAAGTTTTACAGATTCAATTATTTTTTAGAAATAAATTTATGTTCATCTTATTTATTGGTTCTAAAAATCTCAGTTACTTCGTGTTTCTGACTGATTTATTACAACTAGTAATTTTTTATTTTCATAACACAGATTGACAACATGACTAACGCTTCACCCTTCAGAAATATCCAATCACATGAACTTATACTCCAAAGTATGAATTCCTGTGGCGAAGGGTCAAATAGAAGCCCCCAAGCAAGCCAAACTTCTCATGCTAATTGTTTTTTAACTCAATGCATCTGCCACCACAGTAGCCTTATCCGGATGGTACTGAAAGACCACATCATAATCCTTGAGCAACTCTATCCATCTATTCAGCCTCAAATTTATGTCGTTTCCAGTGAACCCATATGTTATAGACCTCAAACTTAACCCTATAAAACAAATGCTACCAGATTCAAGAGTAAAAAATACTGCTGCCAACTCCAAATCATGGGAAGGATAGTTCTTATCATGAACCTTCTACTATTTGGAAGCTTAGTCAATAATATTTCTTTCCTACATCAACACAACACCAAATCCCAAATTTGAAGTATCACAATAAACAATGAAATCCTTACCTTCCACCAAAAAAGTCAAGATAGACTTTGTATTCAAATTATCCTTAAGATTTTGGAAACTCTCTTCACACTTATCAGGACACTCGAAATGTACCTCCTTTTGAGTCATCTTGGTCAAATGCGTAGCATTAGATTCCAAGTTTTCCACAAACATGCGGTAGTAGCTAGCAAGTCCCTCAAAAAATTACTAACTTCTATTATAAAGTTAGGAAGAACCCAATTTTCAACTGCCTCAATCTGTTTGGGATCTACCATTACTCCTTTGCAGGTGCATTACTCAACCCCAAAGACGTAACTACGAACTCATAAGGCTCATAACACATCATGAGGAATGTATATTCCAAAAGAATTATGAAGCAGTCATTATTCAAATAAAAAAACCGAACACTGCTTAGGTTTAATTTGATCGCATGAGTAATACGATTCAGACTTACTTCAATCGATATTATTTGCGCTCGTAGTCATATTCTTTTCGTGATAAAGGGGTGTTTTGTGTAGAAAATAAAGTTGGTAACTATCGCAAGTAGCAAGTGACAAAGTAACAATTTCACTTGTTTTAAACCTATTGAAAATGAAACTAAGTTTTCGTGTTTCCTATGAATCCTTAACTCAGTAGAGCCTAATATTAGTAACCCTGTCTATTAAGTCACATGCAAGACCAGAAATTATTTATTATCTAATAAGTGGATGATTACCTAAGTAGATGAATTTCACCTGGCTACTTGGTTAGTTTACGAGCATATTTACTTTTGATCCCAAATTAGCTTTCCATGGTTAAGTTTATGCTATTAAATGAGGGTCGATAGCCTTAAATATACGTTATGTTGTATAGTCCAGTGCAACACCCTCCTCTTTTTATCAACAACCAGTGCATAATCATCATGCGGATCAATGAATGACATCACTATACCAACCGATAAGGGTTAGATACACAATCAACAATCACCTAGTTCTACTCGAGCCCTCACCAAAAATAAGTCCCTTATTCACACCATATCATGATTCCAAGAACACTAGGTACACACTCACTCTCACAAAAGACACGGTGAAATAGCCAGAATAATCATAATTTCTTTGGGAAATCCTTACATAGATAAGGGGCAAATATAATTTTTAAAACATTGAAGATTAAATAGGTGTCTAGCTCATTGATCAATTCTTCAAACAGTTGTTTAGGTCAAACTTTATTAATTATCTGAATTGCTATATTTGAAAGAAAGGAAGAATAAAAAAGAAAAATCACAATCCACACATAGTGATCATCAAAAAGAACCTCACCTTCCTCTCAAGTGAAAATAAGGTATGTATATAGAGAAAATAAAAGTGATGTTTTTAATACTACAAAATCTAAAGCTTCATCTTAGTAGGTCCCACAAAAGATTTTTTGCCACCATATGTTTTTCTATATTAAACATCCAACCCCTCACTTCCCTCATTCCCTTCAACCAATATTCTCCTTTACTCTTCTTTATTGTAATTGCTTCCATTTCTCACTACACTTTTCAGATACATAGCCTGCAAAAACTGTCACTAGGCAGTTAGTATAAAACTTTTTAAGGTAGTTTAAACTTTTGTGTACATGAAGCTAGAAAGGAGGTATTCAATTATTACATTAACTTATATATAACTAGTCGATTATCTAGTTGTAGTTAAAAGAGTTGTGTGTAAATAGGTAAAATGAAGGAGAGTGGTAGGAAACAAGGTGCAGCTTCTCCATGTGCAGCTTGTAAGTTGCTAAGGAGAAGATGTGCACAAGATTGTGTTTTTGCTCCTTATTTTCCAGCTGATGAACCACACAAGTTTGCAAGTGTGCATAAGGTCTTTGGTGCTAGCAATGTCAACAAGATGCTTCAGGTCAGAGACTTTCCTACAATTTTAAGTTTGAATTGCTTCATTCCTTTTATTTATCTTTGATTTCCCACCCGCTGTCCGGTACACATTGGAGCTTACCTGACTAAATTAGGAGTCGTGTCGGGAAGTACAATGTTGGGATAACACACTTTCTAAGAAAGAAGACTTCGCACCATGAAGGACTTGAAATCGAGACCTCTAGTTAAGAATAAAGATATATTTATCATTTTATCACAATCTTAGTTGGTGCATTTCTTTTATTTAAACTACTATTATAGTATAAATGATCTTTAAATTGTCAATTTGTGTAATTTAAACTTTTGGACAGTTGGACAAACTAGCAACTATTTAGTGGATCATATGTAGATTTAGGATATCTTTTAAGAATCTTTTACAAAATTATTATCTTTAATTACAATCCCTTTATTTCAATTTGTTTAACATATTTCATTTTAGTCAGTTTAAAAAATAACTTTCTATTTAACAGTTTCTTAATTTTAATTTTTTACTTGACATATTTAAGATTATAAGAATAAGAAATTTTATTACGATATATTTGACATATATTCAATTTTAGACCAGAAGAGTAAAAAATGTTCTTTATATATTCAGACTTCATATCAAATTAAAATAAATCAAACAAATTAAAATAAAAAAAATGACACAAATTAATATGCTCATACAAAATTATTGAATTCACATTAATATGATACTAATAAGTTGCATCCTGCCCTTAAGTGGAGACCATATATAAATTTTATATCTTTTTAAAAATACATGCATATTAATATAATTTTTTTTGTTACCAAAGATCAAACTTATATTAGATTATATTAGTAGGCATTTTAAGTAGGAGACAGAGGCCTAATTGTACCCGAAGGGTCAGTATTATAAAAGGAAGACAATACGTTAGATATGATATTTGCCATAGTACTATTACTAGTGTTAGATTCTATAATGCTAAAATATTACTAGTTATTTTTATCATTGTACTAAAAATAATTTCTAATGTTAAGAAAGTGTTAACTAATTTTTTTTATGTGTTCTTTATAATTAATTCTTTTTTAAAATGTTCACATTTTTCTGTAAAATTCTCAATAAATTTCTTAAGAGGTGATTTAGTAAATTATTATCTTATTTATAATTTCTTAAACAACGTACAAAATAAAAAAAATATCAATTAATATAAAATGGTGGAATCAGAACGAAACTTACCACAGACGACTGCATAAATATCTTTTTATATGTGTATATAATACATTAAATTTTTTTAAATGACTATCCCTAAAAATTAAGTATTGAAGAGAAAGGTCACATATACTAGTATGAAAATTTGACTAATTTCACCTAAGAACTAAAATAAATAAAAAAAAACTTAAATACGCCGATTAAATTACTGTATTAATTTTTTTGGAAAAAAGATTTAGTCTCTATTATTGGCTCTATAACGGCTTAAAACGGTCCAGAGACCCCACTGATATTACCTTAAGGTAACATCATACCTTTAATTTAGTCATAGTTGCACTCGCTTTTACTGGTATGACTTGATTCAGATTTTTTTTTTTAAAAAAAAACTTTTCAATTTTGTGATATAAAAAAAATTTATGTTAAATATATTAAAATATACTCTAATCTCATAATTTTAATATGTGATATTGAAAGTTAAAATTAAAATAATGTCTAAAAAAATGTGTAATTTTTTAAAACAAACTAAAAAGAAAATTTGATCAATCATTTTTATCGGGGAGATAAAAATTGGACGAGGAATAAAGAAAAGTACCTCTTTTTGTAAATAAAGTCTTAATATTTGTCTTCTTTTAATATATTTCTCGTGTACATAATGATAAGCATATAGTCAAAGATTTGTTATACCAAAGTAAAATTTTAGAAAAGTGCTTTGGATCACTTGCGTTTTTTCCTTTGCTTTGAGAAGTTTAAGTTCACACTTGAAAGACAGAAATTCCATGTTAAAAGTTCAGGTTTTTGCTTTACTCTTTTCTTGATGGTTAATTAAACATGCTTCTTTTGGTGTAATCATGACATCACTATTGTGTTTATTGTTTTGTCAAGGTTTTGGGCCCTACTTAGTGTCATGATAGTACGTGAAGGGAATAGTATTAGAAAAATATGCAACTTGCATATAGAAACCAAAGTTTCATTCATGTTAACTAATATGTGGGCCTGACTGATACATCTGAACCCTCTTCAATTGAAAATTATAATGTTAATGATATATAATTAAATTTATTTTTTTTATGTTGAGATAGTAGATGTTGAACTTCCTGTGACTTATTTTTTTTGCAGGAGTTACCCGAGCATCAAAGGGGGGATGCGGTGAGTTCAATGGTGTATGAGGCTAATGCTAGAGTAAGGGATCCAGTTTATGGTTGTGTCGGAGCTATATCATCTTTGCAGCAACAAATTGACCATCTACAATCACAATTGGCAATTGCACAAGCTGAAGTAGTACACATGAGGATGCGACAATTCTCGTCCATATCTGGTGGTGGTACAGCCGGGAACTCACCAGAAAACGTGTCACCATCGTCTCGACACACTCAAATTCAGCCAACCATGTCCCTTTTTACCATGGACATGGTGGTAGATCAAGCTAATATAGGAGAGTCATTATGGTCATGCTAGTAACTAGTATTTGATAAATTAGCTAGTTGCTTGGCTAGCATGCTTGCCTAGTCTTTTCTAATATTTGCTATCAAGGTCTTACTTTATTGTCTGCTTCTTTTCCTTACTATACGTCTTTATAGCACATCTCTTCCTGACCCCTCAAGAGATGATGATGATCATCATTAACCATATTGTAAATGTCTACACATATAATTATGAGCTATTATGGTATATGTAGTTATGTATGCTGAGTTGACTACTTTATACTCCTTTTGTCCTAATTTATGCGACAACTTTTTCCTTTTTAGTCTGTTCCAGAAAAATATCACCTTGCTATAATTAGAAACAATCAATTCTAGTAGTTTCCGCATTTTTTCTTTGTACAGTTTTACCCTCCTAATTAGTTTCATGATTGTGCATATCCTACACGATTCCTTATATTCCTTCATGCATGCTCTGGGTAAATTCAGTTGAGTCTCTACTCCCAACCTAATCAGTCCCAAACTATGATAGTTACCCAGTTTCAAAAATCAGTCCAATAGTACTAGTAAGTTCCCTCATTTTTAGTTCAAGCTTGAGGTAATTTCCTCCACAAGTCCATATCATCCTATTAATTTTATGTCTCTCGGTTATTCTTATGCTTTCAGTCACATATAGGTTACTATGTTAATATCCAGCTATTAGAATTCAATATTTGGGATTGAAGATCTTTCTCTACTCTTTTAAGCTTATTTAGACTTCATTTGAGGACAAATGATCTTAAGGGGAGATGTTATGTCTCAGTCGACACCCTGAGCGAACCGTTGGCACAACTGACTAAGTAGCAGAATATTAACCCAAGCATACGTAAGCTTAAAAGTGAAGAACATTTACAAAAATTAATTGAATCTTAAAACTGTCTCAAAATAATAAGTATAAATGATCAAGTTTTTTCATAACATCTTAAATCAAAACTAAAAGACTTACTAACTCTGTCAATCTATGAAGTCACTACAGTCTAAAGATAGGTGTCGGGACAAGACTCACGACAAGATTAACGAATACTACTAAAGCAATAAAAAACTAGTATAGGACTTTTGACGACTTTGTCCGTTTTTAGCCTCTTTTGAATAAATAGTCTTCACCTTCTCCGTTGCCTGATGAATCAAGTCTATCCATATCAACTTAGCTTTACCAACTCCAATCCAACTAATCGAAGATCTACACCTTCACCGATAAAGAGCCTCATAAGGAGTCATCTGAATGCTGAAGTGATAACTGTGAGAGGCAAGTGATCATCCCAATTTCACTTGAAGTCAATTACACAATCCCTCAACACGTCCTCTAGCGTCTAGATCGTATGCTCTGCCTAATCTGTATGAGGGTGAAAGATAGTGCTAATATTTACGTTTACCTTTGAACTCAACCCTTTCTAAATGATTTCCAAAAACTGGGCTATTAAATGAGCACCTTTATTTGAAATGATGGATAATGGAACCCCATGAAGTCTGACTACCTCACAGATGTACAAGATGTCGTAGTTATGTGTTGCATGTATAGTCTACACTGGCAAAATATGAGTTGATGTAGTCATCTGAACTACAATCACTAAAAATGAGTCATGTGTCTCCGACATTGCGGTAACCTAGTAATGGAATCCATATTAATCATCTTCAATTCCTTTCAGAGAGATCTATGTTTTGAGCAACACCACATTGTCTTTGGCGCTCAACTTTGAATTGCTGGCAATTCAGACATTTAACAACAAAATATGCAATACACCTCTTCATACAACTCCACCAATAGAATTGTCTCAAGTTGTGGTTAATCTTTGTGGAACTTGAATAAATTGAATGCTTGGAACTGTGCTCTTTAGCTACCTTGGAGATCATCCTCCTTTGGATCGTACAAAACCTACCTTGATTCCTCAACACACCATCTCCCCTTGTTCAAAATCAATCACCTTCTTCTTATGAACATTTGCCTTCAGCTCAAGTAGGATAGAGTATCTGTCTTACTCTCTTTCACTTCTACCACAAAGGATAATCCAACCTCGTTCGTTAAAACAACTCCACCTTCCTACCAAACGGACTCCCAAACATGTAAGTCTATGCACTTACTTTTCCAACTACTTCATTATTTCCTCAACATGAGCAGTATTTCCCATGGACAATCTAGTAAGGGCATCAATAACAATATTGGCCTTACATGGGTGGTAGAGAATACTCATGTCATAATATGTAAGTAACTCTAGCCACCTCCTCACTCTAAGGTTGAGCTCAGAAGTGGTAGAGAATACTCATGTCATAATATGTAAGTAACTCTAGCCACCTCCTCACTCTAAGGTTGAGCTCATTCTGACTGAAAACATACTGAAGGCTCTTGTGATTTGTCAACACATCCACATGCAAGACACAGAGATGATTGCACCATATCTTAAGAGCAAACACCATTTTTACGAACTTGAGATCATGAGTTGGATGATTCCTCTTATGGATTTTCAGCTTCCCAGAGGCATAGTTATAACCTTACCATTCTGCATCAAGACACAACAAAGTCCAACTTTGGGCACATAACAATATACAACAAAACCTTATATTCTCTCTAGTAGGGTCAATACTACAAAAGTAGTCAATCAGAGTTTCAATTCCCAAATGCTTTTCTCACAAGTCTCAAAACGTTTAGGGTCTACTTAGTCAATGGTAATGAAATGGATGAAAATCCTTCTAGAAACTTTCTAGAATAACCATCCAAACCTAAGAAACTCCTTATGTCACTTGAAGATGTGGGTCTAGGCCAATTCTTCACTGCCTCTATTTTCTGATAATCAACTTAAATACATTCACTAGAGACAGTGTGGCTTAAGAATACCATAGTTTCAAGCCTAAATTCACACTTTGAAAGCTTGACAAATAACTATTGGTCCTTGAGAGTTTGGAGTGCTATTATGAGAAGATTGGCATGATTTTCCTATTTCTAGAGTAGATCAAAATTTCATCGATGAGCACGATAACAAACATATCTAAATACTGTTTAAATACTTTGTTCATGAGATCCATGAATGTTGGAGGAGTGATATTCAAAATAAATGACATGAAATGAACTCATACTGACCATAACATGTTCTGAAAGTTGTGTTTGAGTTGTCACTTTCTCTCACAATCAACTGATGATATCCAAAAAATGAAGTCTATATTGCAGAAACAAGTGGCACCCTGAAGTTTGTTGAACATGTCATCGATTCTACAAAAAGAGTACTTATTATTTATGGTGGCCTTGTTCAATTAACAGTAATCAATACACATCCTAAGGGAATCATCTATATTTTTCACGAATAAGACTGGTACCCCCAAGGTGAGATACTCGATCAGATGAAACCCTTATGAAAGAGATCTTTCAACTGGTCTTTAAACTCTTTTAACTCAGTTTGATCTTTTCTATATTGGATAATATATATGGGTTGGGTATCTAGAAGGATGTCACTTCCAAAGTCCATTTCTCTTTTAGGAGGGACTACAAGATGATCGTATGAAAAGAATTCTAGGAGCTCACTTACAATTATAACTAACTAAAGAAGTAGTGTCTTAACGTTAAAGTCATTAAATCTGATAGATGCACCCCTTGGAAACTAACTTTCTATCCTTGCGGTATGAGATGAAATGATCTTTAAGCACTGTTGGATACGTTTCCGCTCTAAAACTATTTTATTAGGAAACTAAAACTTGACTATTTGAGTACTACAATCGACTGAGGCATAAAAACATATAGCTAGTCCATGCCTAGAATGACATCAAAATATGCCATGCCAAATTCAACTAAATCAACCATGACGTCTTTTTGATAAATAGAGATGGTACAACTACAATAGACTCTTTTGCTAGAATAGGCTCACTGCCAAGACATTAATAGTCTCCAGAGGTAATTGAAGACAAGTCTAAAACTTTATGGCTACATAAGGGGTTACAAAAGACAAAATAACGCCTAGATGAAGTAAGCCATACACATCAAGAGAAAAGACTTTAAGCACACAAGTGAAAAACATCTGGCAAGTTCTCGTGATACTGAAGACTAGACATAGAATACAAATGGTTTTTTCCTCCTCTCATTCCTAAAGTAGCTCTCTTTAGGAAAATTCTGAAAATGGATCTGCGGAAGAAGATTGGACCCAGTTTTCCCCGTTACTTCGATTTCCCATTTCGTAGTCTGTTAGAAAGTGACCCACCTGACCACATCTAAAGCATCCACTTGTTCCACTATGACACTCTCCAGGATTGTTCCTACCATACTTAACATAAGTTGGAATTTAAGTAGACCCTAGTACCACACTGCCATGTCACTAAGAACCCTAATCTTTGAAACTATGAGACCTCTGATCATTTTATCCTTGATGCAGGCACACTTACCGATGATGGAGAAAGATGACATTTTTGGCAGAATGCCTTGTTGCCATTTCCACTCCTTTACTTACTAGAGTCCTACCCTTTTGATTTTACCCTCTTGCGGTGGTACTCATCCTTATCCTTCAACTATTCTTTCTTAACGTGCTAGTATATACCAGAGCCTGGATATGTGTATATTAGTATTCAATAGTGCTGCTTTGCACTACTTCTTACATACTTTCCTATACTATAGATAAACTTCTTCATTTTGGACCTCGTGTCTTTGACTATCTTTGGAGCATAGCGAGAGTTTTTCACAAACTTGAGACCATACACATTCACCTTCATATTACCTTGATTTACGTACACAAACTATTCTGCCTTAACCTCTTTTGGATCTTGGGTAAAATAATGATCTAGGAAGGAATCTTCAAGGATATCCCAATCGATTGCAACCGCATCTTCACCACAAATGTCTTCCTATTGCTCATACAAGATATGTACTACATTATTGTATGCACTGCCGTGTGAATTTTCCACTCATCAACGATGATCTCAGGATCCTCTACTGCCCTGGTCCCTGTGAACACTGAAGGATTCATCCTAAAGAAATATTTGATCCTTTTTGTAACTGACAACTCTTGGGAACTGGAGTTAGTGAATGTGGTGCGTGAACGACTTGACTGAGCAACCACCAACTTAGTGAGCATTCGGTTAACTCCAGTCATCTCAGCCTCTGAAGTAGAAGCAAGTTGCGGATTAGGTGCCAGAGAAACCATGTAGTGATAATAAGCACTCTCTATATCCCAACACTTGAACCCTAATAAATCAGACAATCACCATTGCTAGTATGCTTCCTAGTTGGTGGAGGCAAATATCTAGTAGTGGTTCCAACGAAAACCTTGGTTCTCGCAGCATTGTACTAACTAGAGGGACACTTGGGAGGTGTGATCTGCACTATGTGAACTTACAAATCAAAATGAACTTTCATAAAGTTAAACAGTTTAGCACAAATTAGGGTATGAAAGAAGGGTAAAATTTCCCAATGATATGTAGCCTCCCTATTATTGATGTGGTACGCTCCACGGCGATAAGAAGGATTGACTAGACATGGATTCATAGATATTCTATTATATTTAAACTTTGTACTCTGATACAAACTTTTCACACCTCGAGCCAAATCCCTAAATGCGTCCAAAAATCGAAAACCATCATTGGTCCCCAAGTGTAACATCTCACAACTAGAACGAACTAGAAAAAAAGTTTAAAATCTGAAAATACTCATTTTTGGAATGAATAAGAAAATCTGGAAATTTTAATTTAAAAAGTGAGATTTTTGTCAAATTCAAACAACAAAACTCCTAACTCAGGATGATTTAGGTATAGTTCCATATATGGTTGGAAAGACTTTAGAGTAATCTTTCCAACACCGCCAAGTTTGTGTGATTCTGAGTTTGAATGAGTGAGTTATGCCTTTTGATAGTTGGTCCGTTAGATTAAGAAAGCCCAATCCGGATTTGGGAAGGGTAAAGTTGTATTTTCCTTACATAATTAAATTAATTCGTTTTTAGAAAAAATAGACGCTAGGGCTTGGAGAAGAGAGAAAATAAGAGAAAAGAGGAGAGAAATCAAGAATTGCAAAGCTTTATGTGTTGAATTCTTCGGGGATGATCCCTAAAAAGGTATGTAAGATCACACATTGTTAAGTTAGTTCATCCACATTCCAATATTGTTTCAATTCAGCGAATTTAAGTTGTTTGAATGCTAAGAAAGTGAGTTCTTGAAGAACATGGTAAAAAATTTGTTGAGTTCTTGATGGTTGTGTTGTTTAAGTCTCCTATTGATTTCATTCATGTTTCTGGGTGAATTTTTGAGTTAAATCTATTGAATATAGAGGGTACTAATGATCCTAAGTGTTTGGGTAAATAATCATGGAAGTTAAGAGGGCTTAGAGATGAAAAACAAAGGAGAAAAGTCGGAGGACGCCTGGGAAGGGACCTGGTGCGTCGCGCCTCTCAGAACCCCAAAGTCCAGTCTCTTCCCATTAGTGTCTGTCGCATTGCCAAACCAGAGCACCCCACCCATGTCTCTGAAGTTTGAGGTCTAGCTCCCCACGCCTATAAGAGCGTCGGGGACGCCTGTTCTCGTCATTCTTCCCCATCTTTTCGTACTAGTTCCTTAGTGATGTACCTATGTTTCTTAGTTGATTCCAACACCCTAAGGTACATCTAAATATCATGAAATCATTCATAAACATGAGATCATGAACCTTGAATCCATAATCCAATTCAAGGAAAGTTAAGATCAAAGTTAAAGAAGTTAATATTCAAGCCTAGAACATAAGAAGTAATTCAAAGCAAAGTTCTTAAAAGCTTTCATGAGTGTTTAGCAATGTTTTGACTTTGTTTTTAAGACTCAATTTTCAAGTATGTATAGAGTAAAAAGTTTAGTTCATTCTCAAAAAGTTATAAGGGAATTTATTCCCTAAGAGTTATAAATGTTTTCACATTTAAGCTACAAAGGGAACATGGATTCGAAGAGAGCCTTTGAGATAAGATTTGAGTGATTATCTCAAACTAAAGAAAGAAGTTTTTTTTTTTTTTAAAAAAACACATGAGCTAAGTATATTTTTGGGAGTAGTATTGAACACCGATATGGGGATGCGAGTTCATATTAACTCAAGTCTCTCTAAACCATGTAGTCATCATGGGTGTTAAATGATCATACTTTTTAGATGATCACTTAAGTTAAGCTAGTAGATCCACTAAGTTAAGTAGTTCTATGCGACGACAAAGTATAGAATATTTCTTACAGTGCGGGCAAGACACTTTATCACCACATAGGCTCATAGTGGTAGTTGTCAGTTAGAGAATCTCCCACATAAACTATGTTTCTTCATTATAGAAAAAATGATCAAAATGGTCCTTGATGTCTAAGGATTTAATAATAATGGCCCTTCATATAAATTACTGTAACACCCTGTATCAAAAATACACCAAAAATCAGCTTTTCAGAAATCTACAGGTGCAATCCACGTTTACCATCGACTCACCGTAGCCTGACCCATGGCCCGACCTTCACATCCATCGTTTGAGTCTGAAGCTCCAAAAAAACTCAGTTCAGAATATTTGGCTAAGTCCTGATCGACGGATGTACTTACGATCTGTAGTCTGTGTCCATTGATAAACACCCTATTTACCCACTCTCTGATATGAGCTACGATTGACTAGCACAGATGTCGATCGATCTACGGTTCGTAGGTGGAAATTTAGCAAACAGTTAGGGGGGAAATATAGTTGGATCAACTTCAATTGATCATAACTCTTTGCACAAAATAAATTAGGTGCCCCCTGACATACTAAAAGATAGATAATTGAATTAGATTTCTATATCCACCGACCTTGCTAAAATCAGACCACCGAGTAAAACGTTACATCCGTTTTACTTAAGGAGCCTGTCGAATAGACCCAACCTACGGACCGTCGATTGAATGGCGGGCCGTCAGTCCAAGTCGTCGTTTGGTCTGACAGCAATTAACTTAGTGCTCTTCCCACTTTGTTTAAACCCTAAGATACATCATTTTGACTCTAAATCATCAGATTTTTGTCAGTTAAAGCCTAGAAACATAACTAAAACTTACCTAAGTCAAATCATTAATAAAAAATTAGAAAAGTAGAAGCAAGAAAGGAGAAAAAGGTCAAGAACCCTAGTTAAAGAACGCAACAAGGTTCCAGCAGTTTCAGCCCCGAAATCTAAGTGTTTCTCTGTGGATTTCATCACCAGGTATGTGGGATTTTACTAGTGGGTTCCTTTCACCCATTGGGTCCCTAGTTTTCAGTCAGTTCTTGATTCCCATATCATGATTAGACCTAGGGTTTTATAGAACTTCATGAATTAATTAGTTATATGTCCAAATCAGATTTCAATGTTATTATTCAATTTATTGCATCAATTTCAGAACCCTAGCTATGTATTTATTTAGTTCTTAAATTACACATTCTAGGTCATATATTTCTGTTATTCAGTTATACATGCCTGAATTATTAATGCATCATTATCAGATTAAATGTTGCATTCTCAGTTTGCATGTTCAATTTTGAGCTATCCAGTATTTACATAAATTGAGACATAATCAGTTAACTACATAAATTAATGAGAGTAACAAAATACCGAGTTGGACTAGGGTTCAGCGTACCCAGTTAGTCCCAAAACTACTTGACAAGTAGGATGCAAGTCCCCTCTGTGGCATCAAATTTAGTGATCACATTAGCATGCCTTTACACCTCTAGCTGGGTATATTGGGTCCTCTAGATTGGGAATATACATCGGAATCCACATTTAGCTCATGTGGTTTTGTTATCGGTTATTAGTAGCTCCCATAGTTTATTCAGACTCTATTGCATTGACTATTTATCAGTATATTCAGTATTCAGTTTCAGCATGTTATAAATTGGTCATTGCATTAAGTTACCTCAGTATTCACTATATCATGTTCAAATTATTATACTTGCTTTTGTGCTTGTTCAGTTATGTTTTATTTAAGATTTACTTTGTCCTAAATGCTCAGTACCTTTCAAGTAGTGATGCATACGTGCGCTACATATTCTCATGATGCATGTTCTGGTTCTCAACATCCAGATTGCGCTTAAATCGATTACCGATCTCTAGTTCAGCATATTCAGTAGTGAGTCCTCATTCTCCGAGGACAATATGATGTGTTTTTTTTTAACATTTAGTCTTGTAGTTTAAGTTTTTTCTAGACTTAGCAGGGGCCTGTCCCATGATTTCTAGTTAGTTAAGTGGCTATTTTCACACATAGTCAGTTTCAACTTAGTATTGAGTTAATAAATTTCTTGTATTGAACTCATCTATTTTCAAATATTTCATCTATAGTATATGGGCATACCCTTCTTTTCAGTTTAGATTATGAATTATCTTCCGCATTGAGCTTATTATCTTTAGTATGCTCATGATCATGCCTGCAGGATTAACTTGTGATCACTTATGGTCCTAGGTTCCGTGTCCGCGTCTTAGGGCGTGAAATTAACCATATTGAAATAGTCTATAATGTGTGTTAAAGTATATCATTTTGTTTCTTAACCCCAAAAATAACCATCAAAGTTAAAAATTCTTTTAAATTGTGGGTCCCAGAGACACTAGCCCTCCTTCCTCAATCTTCTTTCTTTCACTATTAAATCTCATTCTTCATCCTCAACCACCACCTCCTATATTCTTATAAAAAAATAACATTACATCCCATTGCTTATCTCCCACTAATTTTTTTTTTCAGCAACTCACATTTTCATTTATAAACATAAATAAAACAAGATCATTCGTACAAATGTGAACCAAGTAAAGTAGATAAAATAATTCATTCTTATTTCGAGATAGTCATAAGTCAACTATTTTCAAGCTTTAACCAACTATTTTCTATTACGAAAGCTCTATACGGGAAGAATATTGTTTTCCCCCTTTTCTAAGTTAATAATCTTTAAATGTATTTACTTGTTTTGTTTTGCTGTTCAAATAATTTGAATGAACAAGGATTGAAAATAGAATCTTAAAGATATTTGTTTGAAATTTGAAATAAAAAACCGAAAGAAATTGTGAGTAAAAGTGGGTTTTGTCAATTGGAAGAAAAATTGATGAGGAAAGAAGATTGAGTCTGACCAAAAAAAGAAGAAGAAAGAAGATTGACGGAGAAATGATACTTTCATGTTTTAATTTCATAGGATCTGTTAAAGTTAATAGAATATTTAACTTTTATGATTAGTTTTAGTGTTAGGACAAAAATTATTAGCTTTTTATACACATGAAGGACTATTTCAATAAGATAGTATATATGAAGGAACAATATTAATTAACCCCTATATATTAAGGACCATTTTGGTCATTTTATCCTTCATTATACAAGTAAAGTTAAGTTTGTTGTTGCATTTTCTTTAATGAACTAAGTTGTTTCAACTCTTTTACAGACTTTATATATCTATGTGTTTCTTATTGCCTTAGATTGAGTTATGTTATTTCTGAGTTGAGAAGAAAGTATTCCTTCATATCCTTTTCAAGCTTAAGTGGTATTTCGTATTCCAACTCGCATGCTTGTACATTCAATGTACTGATTTTAGTTTACTTGCATCATATTATGATGCAGGCACAAGTAACTAGGATCGACATTCGGTGTTCCGTTGAACTAGTGAGCAGCTCAGAGTCAGTTGGTGAGCCTCCTTACATTCTGGAGGACACATTTTATCCCTTATTTACTAGTTTTCAGTTTTTAGGATGATTGGGGTTTTTGTCCCAACATCTCCCTTTGTTTTAGAGGCTTTGTAGATAGATAACACTAGTTCTTTAGTCTTATTCATTTCAATTTTATTAGTTTAAGACATTAATTGCCATTTTGACTAAGTTATTACTTTAAGATATTTTTTCATGAGCTTTATCTCTTGTATTTAAGTCTTCCGCTGAATAAGTAAGCCAGACCAAGGGCCCACTCGAGGCCAACAATTGTCTTCGAGTGTCCGCCACGCCCAGGGGGTAGGATCGGAGCGTGACACCAAGAGAATTATTAGCGGAAGACTACATCAAGTATACATAAGCTTAAAACTGAAAAATATTTTAAGTAATGAACTGAATCTTAAAAGTGTCTACAATTACTATATATAAATGATCATGATTTAATTATTAAAACATCTTAATGAAAATTGAAAGACGTACTAACTCTGTCTATCTATAAAGCCTCTACTATCTACAGAAAAATGTTGGGATAAGACCCATGACAATATTAAACACTACCACTAAACCAATTGATGTAGTCCTTCAAAAATGTAAGAAGGACTCAACAAAATCTGAAGGGTGGATGATGTGATCTCAAGGAAGTGTAATGATGTTGAACACCCATATCTACATCATAAAATGACGAAGCATCAAATGACATTAGTACATGGAATACATGGTATGTAATAAAGTTTAATGGAGCAAATTACTGAATTGAAGGACAAAAAGTAATTTAATTGAAGTGAAACACAATTATGAAGTAAAATAATTTACGCTTTACAATATAAAATGAAATGATAGTAAAGCTGTCTTGCGGAGTTACTCTAATAAAAAACCATCACTATGAGCCTCGTACTGATACAAAGTTTCCCCCACATTGTCATAACCATCCAATACTTTGACGACGTATATGACATAACTTATTATAAATCCATTTAAAGCCTTTTTTGAGGAAGGTGAGGAGTTATCCAAATTTCGAAATGATCCTATCTACACTAACGACATAGGCCATGGGGTTTCAGTTATCTTGACTCTAGTCCAAATAGATACTCAATACTACTCCCAATATATAAATACTAATAATCATAGAATAATAATACTTACTGGGTTGAGTTAACATTCAGAAGACCCTCTTTAAGTGTTAACTAAATCTTACTTTATTTGACTGAAATGACTCTAAAAGTTGTTTATGCCTTTATTAAAAATAGTAATTCTTTAATAAGAGTTTCTGATGGCACCAAGGCAACATATTTTGCAGGTTTCAGGATCACAAACTTCTTTTTCTCTTTAATGCTCAGCGAGGCCACAACCTTTTCTAACTCATCTTAGGCAATTGGAGTTATCACTTTGGTTAGGCACTAGTAATCATTTGTCTCTATTATATTGATGCCTCCATGATTTGGCAACGGATTGGTGTTGACATTAGGCAAGACTGCTTGAAGAGAAACCACCTCTTGGTCTGTTCTTGAGGTTGATACAGTCCTCGGTATCATGTACATCACTATTTGAGTGATACACACACCTTTGATCGGGCCTATAGAATTTGGAACTAGTATCCACCGGCTTGGGCCCTACCAGGTTGATGTATCTATCTGCAGCCAGTCGCTCGTACAACTTTGTTCGGCTTTTAGCTAGCGTGTTAAAGTTACTAGGAAGCTTCTTCTCGGATCTGGTTCGAGGAGGATCATAACTGCCTTGTTTAAGGGGGGGGGGGGGGGAGACACCTGTTGATAACTTTTGGTATTTGTATGGGGATCTTGGCTTCTGGGATATGAGTTTGTTTGATAATTTTGTGATGGATTTTGGTCGTTCATGGGGGCATTATGGTATACTGGAGCTTGGACTTCATATACTTGTGGGGGTGCTCTATAGTTTGACTGGGCACAATTAGGAAAACAGGTGGAAGAGAATATTTGTAAATGGGAGATGGATTTTGGTAATTTGCAGGAGGGGCATTTGGGTTTGATGAGGTAGCATTTGGATAACCATCTTGCGTATAGCAAGCCTGGTAGGAGTTCTAGGAAGGTCGAGGACGACCTTGGTGGGATGATGATCTTCTAGGGGTCTTCCTCCCCTCAAAAAAGATAGTCGAAATGTCTGCTCTTTTCTTTTTTAACAAACCCGATGATGCGGGCAATGCAGCAACGTGGGCTAGTTTCCCTGTTTTCAAACCATCGACGATAGTCTCACCAATCTTGACTATCTCAGTAAATTTTGCTCCAACGAGCAACATGATTCTAACATAATATTCGTTCTCTTGCACCCGTACAAACACTTCCACTATTTCTTTCTTGGACATAGGCAGTATTACCCTAGATGCCTCCTTTCTCCACCTGTAGGTGAACTCTCTATAGATTTCAGTTGATTTTTTCTTCATCTTTTCCAAGTAGTATCAATCGGGAAAGATTTCCATGTTGTCAGCAAACCAATTTAAAATCCTTAGACAGGGCAATCCAACTGGGCCATTTCCTGGTTTCCTGGGAGGTGAACCACTCTAGAGCCTCCCTGCATAGACTTCGGCTAAAGAGTCGCATCAAGAAAGCTTCATCTCTACCAACTCCAACAAGCTGGTTGCAGTAGGATCTCAGATGGTCCATAGGATTCCCTACTCCTCCGAAAGTATCAAAATACCCTTCTAGGAGGTCCTGATTTGCCTGAATACACAAATACTCATAGTTAAGGCCATCGACGTCGGGGATGCATTGAAACTCCTTTATAGCTTTCGTGATCTCTTCTTTTTTATCCATTTTAGCCTCTTTCTTCGCTTTCCATTCTCATTCCTGTTCCTCGTAATGGTCCACCTCAAAACCATGCACATCGTCCTCAGTCAGGACAAGAATCTGGAAAGTTGTTCTTTTAGGAAAAAGTGGAGCTACGAAAGCAGTTTGGGCATTTTGGGTAGTTTGGTAGTTTTGCTGATAAGTCTGAGGATTGGTATTTTGATTTAAGTGATGGTGGGATGTTTGATTGAAAGTATTGTGGTTTGAATTTTTGCTTTGATTTTGTGTGGGTGGAGCGGTTTGACGGCGGGTGTTTTGAGGATGAGGTGGTACTTCGGAATGGTTGTTTTAAGGGGGTGGTGGTGTCTGGTAGGAGGTGGAGGCGTACTAAGGATTTTGGGTTGTCAGGTCTACAATAAAAGGATTCTGAGCAGATGTAGATGGCAGATTCTGAGCTGGGTCCATGTTTGAAAAAGGGAAGTAGCGAGGAGGTCTCCCATCTGTAGCGTTAGCAGTAAAACCTGGTGGAGGCAGATCCTATCTCCTCTGCATTTCTACTCTCATTTCAGCAATCTGTTGCATTAATTGCATAATCAATTCATTCTGGTCTGCTATGGTGGGTTGATCCACCACAACGCCGATGAGACTAACTTCTTTGTTGTTGTCCCCCATTACTTATTTTCTCTTATCTGAATCTTGTCTGGGAAAGGAATCCGTAGGCCCTTTGGATATGGTAAAGTAGGGATGATCTTCCAGCTTAATCGACAATAATCAGTTTCAAAGTACCTTGGGAGGAAAACTACTCAAAGGAAAATTTGTCAATTTGAGTTCAAAATATGACAATGCAAAATATCACATAGAAAGCAGATAAACACACAAGTTGCTTTGTTTGAGGATATCTTCAACCCACGAGTAAGGACGAAGACAGATTTTTAACAAGCAGAAGTTTGCTTGATTTTTTAGTTTGACACCATCTCAAAAAAGGCTAAATCACGTTGAGCTACGGTCTTCTTGCAGCTGCCTTTTGATGTCCATTGATCTGGTCGTCATATTTCCTTGTAGCATGAGAGGGGAGGGGGGGGGGGGAATGAAAACTTTGAACATAGGAGTCATCCCTTGGAAGGCCTCCTACATACCTCACAAGGAGAATTAAGGCCCAACGTAGTTCGAGTAGAAAATAAATATTGATTTTCATTCATTCATTCATTCTGGATGGTTACATTCGAAATTGAAAGATAACAACAAAGCTTTAAATATAAATAGTGACTACATCTTAGTCATTCCTCTTCTTGTTGTAATATCAGCCACGAGGAGAAGACTCGACTTGAATATTTCCTATGCTGATGAGAGGTTCCACATCATAGCGGAATGCTGTGCATTTCTCGATGCTATGGTCTTTGTTATTGTGATAGGGGTAACACTTCTGAACTTCATACAAAAGGGAATATGGCATGTCCATGCCTTTGTATAAATGGGTGAATACTACATTTTGAACCAATTCCGAATAGATTTCCAGCATCATTTTCTTGAAGATGTGAATAAGCAACGATAGAATATAGTCCTCTCGGTGACTGGTATGTCGAACCGTGGTTCATCACATGCAATAATGATGCTATCAACCCGAATATTCAGAGTAATGTCCATGTCGAGCAGATGGCACACTACATTCTTGAACTCTATGCATTCTTCTATCGTATGACCCTTCTGGTTGGGATGACTCTCACAAGTCTTGCGGAGGTCTCTTGATTCCAATTGGGAAGATGCTCTCTGACGGGCCTCAACAAAAACTTAGATAAAAAATGCTTGAAAATGAGGGCGCACAAGATGACTTCCATCCTTGTTTGGTACTCTTGTGGATATGCTTCGAGAATGATATTCTGGTCCCCTTCTACCATACTTCTCTTGAGATACGGTTTGCGGGCAAGTGTCTCCTCTTAACATTCTTCGATGTTCTCCAACTCGGGGCTCTTCGGAGGAAACACTAAGTCATATAGGCATTTCCGTACTGCTTTTGTATGTTGATCATCTTTTCTTCAGTTGATTCAGTCTAGACACTATTCCTTTGTCCATAACTGTGATCTCACCTTTCCTGAGATCATTAGAGTAGTGTTTAATGGATTTTGGTGATCGAGTTTTGATTTTGATTGAAAAACTTAAGACTCGGAAAATTTGGTCAGACGTTTTGTAATAGTGACTTGTATATATTTGGAAATTTCTGACACGGAG
This sequence comes from Solanum arcanum, assembly GCA_027789145.1. NCBI lineage: Eukaryota > Viridiplantae > Streptophyta > Magnoliopsida > Solanales > Solanaceae > Solanum > Solanum arcanum. The sequence goes on from CM050943.1 coordinate 53,566,526, forward strand.
TGGGTTTTCGGTATCCTCATTCGCATCAACACAACACCTAAGCAATTAAAAACACATATATCGCGTCCTAAACATACAGGGGGACCCTTTTATGCCAAGGGTAGGCCTAGCGAATTTGAATGATGTACACGTAGAAATGAACCAGATAATCAACCTCCCCAAACAAATTTCACAAATGAATACTCAATGTTCATAAAGGGAAATAGAGGAGAAAAATACAAAATGACAGACCCACGCAGGGGCCATTTAAATGTTTGGAAATGCAATAAAGGAAGGCCCACACAGGATTTAAAACGACAAGATACATGTATAAGAACCCGCGCGGGGGAAAAATCCACTATGCTATCCCTGGCGGCCCTGCTCCTTCGCTTTTTTCCTCAGTCTTGTATTGCTGAAACATGCATTGTAGTATAGCAGAAAACCTTCGCCCAGGCGTCCTTTTTCTTCCCATCTCTCATATTGCATCCTCTCTATCGTCTCTTTGACCCTTGAGTCAAATTCATCATAAACATATCTTAGCTTTTCCACTTCTTGAGTTGCTTTCTCAAGAGCATCTTGGTTCTCAATAAATTTGACGTATATTTCTTGGGCTTTGCATTTTACCTCCCTTAGATCGATTACAGCCTTGGACTCCTTGTCTTCTATACTGCGGAAACTGTGCGGGACTGGAAAGGAGATACTTTGTATGTTATCTTTCGACCAAGATTTGTAAGTCTCATCATATTCGGAGTTGAATCGGTCTGGAGCAATGGTGTCTTTATCCATCCACTTGGCCCCTTTCCATTATCTCAGCATTTCTGAAGCATCGTGCACTCTGTCGTCCCCAATACCGTACACATAGGCGCTATAATATGCCTCTCGAGGTGTGGTTTGCATCCTCCCAAACTGTCGAAGGACTCGAAAGGGTGCATAAGGACGGATTCCCCAATTTCCTTATGAAGGGAGCGCAGGATGTCTGCAACCCTCTAGGACGACTTCTCTCGAGATGAAGCAATCCAGCATCCATTAGAGATCTTCTTCTCTTTGTTCGGAAAAACTCTGAGCCCATCTTCCCCTAGTCCTCCGATTCTCCAGATTTTCCCAAAACAACATATCGTTCAAATATTTGAGGGTGTTCTTATTATCCAGAGTAAGCAACTCCCGAGTCCTAGACTTCTTTGCCAAATGACTTAAAAATCCACCACTGAAGGAGAAGATTACATCTTTGAAATAGAGATGCCCTTTCTTACATTTTCCCAAGGCTCGATACATATCTGACAGAATGACCGGAGCTATAGAATAATACTTCAACTTTCCTTGGTTCTCGTATCCTTTGAATAAAGTGTGCACGAGTGTTATAACTCGGGTGTTGATACTCAGACTCAGGCCATGCGGGAAGACCATTATTTTTCAACAATGCTACAACAAAGGCTAAAGGATGAGTTTTGTTCCATTCTCTGTAGGTAATCTTGAACTCTTGGTTATAATTGGCGTAAAAGCTTGTTTGCCCAAATCTGACATAGATGTATTTAAAATGATTTGTTAGACTCTTGGCACCAGTAGACATAATCTTTTCGTAACCTTAGTTAGTCTGCGATATTCTCTATAGAAGGTTTGTTGGGGACGAATAACTCTTCTTGCTTTCTTACTCTTTTTTCCAACCATGTACCCACTGTGTCGATGCAGTCTAGAATCTCTTTGATTGTCGGGGTGATCTCCACATTTCTAAATTGAAACAACATTCTTTCCATAGTAGCCTGTGAGGACTTCCATCAGTTATGGCCAAACTTTCATGTTGAGAAACTTTGTCAGGTGGCCCACATATTTGTTAAGGGCTCTTCTATGATCCTCATCAAGGTCGTTAAACCACATTTTGAGTAGAAGTGGTATTTCTATGACCATGTCAAAGCTTGGAAACTGATTCATACCTACAAAATAGAAATGTAGTTAGGTTAACCAACCCCCACATTGGTTTCCACGTGTACATTATTCAAATGTCAAGCAAAATGATATGTCGTGAGGTCGGAGACCTTGGACATGATATTGGCGGTTTCAACTAATGGACTTAATACTCTTTGGGTATTAATCCATCTTAGGCTAATGCTTAAGTTTGGTTTTTGTTTTGCTCTATCTTATGCTGTCTAGAATTTGTTTCAAAGTGACGGTTACTCAAGTCGGACAAACAATGGGGTGAAGCGAAAAAATGACGTTGGATGATTGCATTCCAACTATTTGTTTGTTACTTTCAAATGAAATCTTGTGTATTCATGAAAGAAACCGTGGTAAGCCACGTAACATCCGTTTTCCTAATGCAACTATTTGCTGTTTGTCGGAAATATGCCATGGAAATGCAACAATTTTTAATAAGGTAATGAAACAAGTAAACAATTATATCACGTAGCCAAATAAAATTAGTTTTAAGGTAAGAATCGTCCAAAGTCCCCAACAGAGTTGTCATTTCTATTTTAACAAAATTTTTGGAAAATATGTTTTTGTATGTTTCGACTTGTTTTAGAGTCGTCACTCAATTTTTGAGAAAAATAAAAAATTTGTTCTTTCAATTTGACTAAAATAGAATATCAATTTGAAGGATTTTTAAGCGGTTCGGGGATTCTTATTAACGTCTTAGGAAGGTTTAAAAGCGCCTAAAATGTCCGCTTACTTGCGGTTATCCGACAACTAACTTATTTTGGCTAAAATGATCTAACTTAAACTTGGAGATAAAAAATATTTAGAGAATTATTTTGAAAATGATGTATTAATTTTATTATCTAATTTTGAGATTTGGAATATTGATTTTTTAGTTTATTTACTTGATTTGATTTAATTAAGTCGTTAAAACAAAATATATACGTCTTGTGGGGATTCGAGTTTTTTAACCCTAAGACTACCGATAAAATAACGAAACACATAACAAAGTAAAAGAGGGAGAGAGAGAGAGAGAGACTTGGGTCCAAACCGGTTTATGTCCACCTGGACCGGTATTACGACCCATTTTTTTGGGTTTTTACCCATTTTACTTTTGTACATGTACTAAGCTAGCAGAATAATAATAGTAGTACAACATGAATAAAGGCATTGAGACAAAACAAAATAAATACAATTCATATAGGAATAAAATAAAATGGGCTTCTTGGTCCAAAAGTCTTCAACTCTGATCTGTACGTCGATTTTTAAGAGCTAGGCTCAATGAATAAATTTTGAGCCTTTGGATCTCCCAAAAAGACAGAGAAGAGGAAGTGAGAGTTCATGGTGAACTCGATGCTAGTTTTACATGTGACAAAAATGTAAACTCATCAGTAGTCATTCGTAACAGTTTGATATAAGCAAACAAAAACAGAAACCAAAATATGCTACTGCCTAAGCATTACAGTGAGGGCAAAACATTTAATTAGGATTGATTAAACTTAGGGAAATCACATGATAACTCTTAGATAACTTTCTACATGTCTTGATCGACTAAAACCCAATTATAGGAAAATAAAAAAAAAATCATAAAAATAAGATATATGCCCAATTGCCATGCTAAAGGGACCCAGAGAAACCCGAGACAGTAGCAAACCTAAGCCACTCTTTTGAACATACTGGCCAACAACTTTACTCAATTCAAATTTTTTGATAAATACATACAGATAAAATCGAACGCACGTTTAAGGAGGCTAACAATTATCGGTAACGTCTAATGATTAGCTACATCAAACAGGTTTGTCAAGCTCTTGACAGATTTCAAATTTCACGACAAATTGCAGAATCACAATGAATGCAAAGTTAGGAAACGAATTAACAATGACATTTAGGGATTAAATGAAATCGTGTTATTGGAACGTGTAGCAAATCAAGGCAAGAAAGAGGAGTAAGCTGACGGGCATCCTTCGATTAGAATCTAAGCATAAGGGAGACTAACATTTTATTCAAACCCGACACCTCAGACAAAATGACAGATCCAGAATTGCAAGATGGAGAACCAAAGAGTATAGCAGACCAAGCAACAGATAATTCAAGTTTTTCAAACTCTTTGAATCCTCTATATCTTAAAATAAAAATGTTTTACTTAACATAAAATGACTTACAGATGAAGTTGTTAGATGCAACAAAATCTAAAAGCATTAAACCTATTACTAGTTGGCATATCTTTAAACGAAAATCAATGCCTTTCAGAAATAAAATGTTGAGGTTCCAAGATAATACATCCGGGTATAGCAGTATTTTGAAGAGTTAAGATCGCAGAAGCTTGGATTTTGTTGTTGCACAAAGTATCAAGTGCACAAGTAGCTTTAACTTGGACAGAAAGTTTGTAGAGAACAATTGATGTTGTAAGATTTATGTGTTTATATATCTTTCCTTAGAGTAACTACATAAAATTAAATTAAGCATGCTATAATATTTTAGTGCTCCCAGCCGTCCCACTGTAAGTGAAGGTGACCTCCTCCTTACTTTAAGTTGATAGTAGTTTGAATACCACGCTTATGTTTTGAGATAAAAGAAAGGTCAAACATTACCATTAAGAATAAATAGTCAAATGCAACAATTAGCTTGAGCAACCTACTAATTTCTAGCAACAAATAGACACTGCACCCACAGTTCCAATATAAAAAATATTAAACTAGAAAAAGGAAGAAAAACGAGGAGGATGTTGTTGAGAGGGGAGTGTTACCTCCTTTTGAGCAGCAAGACTGGAGACTAGAAGAGAAGAACACGACTTCAACAACACGGACAACAAAACTCTTGCGAAAATTCCGATACGAAGTGGAGCGGAGAAAACTTCGATTAGTATTAACTATATCGAAACCTTAATATGTACTCTCCTATTTCTTTTGATACTCTCTATATATTTTGTTTCAGAAAGATTCTCCACCACCAAACATTCAACTAAATTTTTTTCCTTCAACAGTGAACCATAAGAATCTTTAAATAGAAGGGAGGCTAGGGTTTTTAAAAGAGGGAAAGGGTACAGATCAAAGACCATCCCCAAATTCAAAATTTTTCAAAAGAATTTTGACAAGCAAGGGAAAAACACCTTTTTCAGAGGAAAACAACTCCATTCTATAAGAGGAAGGGGCAACGGACGCTCCGGATCGATTGAAGATCCTTGGCAGGCGATGTGGCTTAATCTTGAGCCTAAAAGGACGGAACACATGCTTAGACCTGCTGGACATTATACATAAGGAAAAGGGACATTGGATAAGAAAACAATATTTTGCAGCTTATGTCCTCGCTGCTTTCTCAATCGTCTCTCCCTCGAGTGAGGCACTGAGTCTAGTTTTTCTGGGTTGATTTGGTTTTGCGCTTGAAGGAGACGACGGGCATTGGAATTGTTATTATTATTGATGTCTTTGGGAAGGAGCTGTCAACGTTTTCTTTCTGCGCTTCTTTGTGATGGAAAAAGATTTGGGCCGGGTTTTGCGCTTGGGATTTGGGATGGGAGGATTTGAGTTGGACTTGAGGGAGGAGTTGGGTAGGGACATTGGAATTTGAAGGGGTGGGCTCAAATTTGGAATTTTGGGACTCAAAAGGATTTTAAAATAAAAAGGGAAATTGGTCGTGGGTTGGCAAATGATTGAGCTGAAAGGTGGCCCAATTTTGGGTCTTCAAAAAATTAGAGATTAGGACTAAAGTGGCCAATTAACTAAAATTAATTAATAGGTTCTTAACTTCAACGAAATAAAATAACTGACTTGATTAATTCAGTTGCAAGCTAACTATTTCAAAATTATAACTATCGCTTAAGCCGAATTAACTTAGTAGAAAATTTAACCGAAAATAAAAAATTTGTTTTGAGGTGAGTTTCGAATATTCATAAAATGATTTAGTTATGTACATAATTATGTAAAACTGTATATTAACTAGCAATTATAAATAATAGTAAAATCATGTTAAAGTAAACTTGCAAAATATTTTAAGCTTTATAAAAACTAATTATTTTAAATAGTTCAGAATCAAGAAGCTCGTTAATCAATTATTATCCGGGAGTGTCAAAATTGGGTGTCAACACTTACATGTGTATGTGGTCTTGAAAATAATTCTTATACTCTTTTTTTAAATTTATCTCAAAAGAACATGAAAAGCATACTATAAAGAAAATGTCCGTTTTAGCATGGTTTTCTTCTATGTTCACCTACTCTGTACATTCAATGTGCTAATTCATATGTTGTTCTATTTATACAAGTGTAGGTGACAAGTGAGGATTCTTGTAAAAGTGAAGCTTGGGATTAGCATTCTCTCAAGAAGACGGTATATTCTCATAGGTTCGAGGACATAGTTAATGTTTAGTTTTCTTTTTCAAAAGACATTGTAATAGACTTGGGTTTTCCTTTTAATTGATCTAAGGATATATATATATATATATATATATATATATATATATATATATATATATATATATATATATATATATATATATATATATGCGATGAATAATGTCTAAGGGCTTGTATAACTCGAGTACGCCGTTTGGTGACTTAAGAGAGCTCTAACTTCTAGGGTATACTCTCGAGTCGTTATAGTTATGTTAGGTTAAGTTGAGTCAGGTAAGTTCTTCAAATTCCTTTTCAAGACTATGTTGCACTAGCATTCTAACTCGCAAACTCATACATTGAATGTAATGATGTCAGTTGACCTGCATCGTATTATGATGAAAACATTGCTAACGAGGAGCGGCATCCAGCGTATCGTTCATCCTGCTGAGCGCTCCAGAATCTGTTGGTGAGCCTCCTTGCATTCCGGAGGACTCTTTTATTTGTTGTCAAGTTTTGTTCATTAGGATGTTGTGAGGTTTGTCTCGATATCCATCTCAGTTGTTTTTAGCGGCTTCATAGACAGTTAGTAGTTCAGTAGTCTTTGCATTATCATTCTTATGTTTAAGACTTGGTTTATAACTTTTGGCCAAGTTGAATGTTTTATCTTTAAGACATTCTCAGTTATTTGATAATTCAGTTCATTTAAGTTCATTGATCATTATGGATATAAATATTATCTTTCGCTCAGTAAGTAATCAGGCTAAGGATTCATTTGGGGATAGCAATGGTCTTCAAGTTCTAGTCCCGCCTGGGGTGTAGGCTTGAGGCATGACAAGACTGGTCATAGTCATGATGATGAGCCGTTTGAGGGCTCGTGGAGATGAGGCAACGAGAACAGAATCAATTTCTAAACAAATACCACAAAACCCTTGATGGATCATGGTCCCATTGGCGGGTCGTTAAGAAGATCGTGATGAAGGACCAATAATGAATCCTTGAGGATCTAATACTGCATTAAAGATCAAAATACCCTAGAAGGTCCGTGGTGGAGTCGACGAGTTGTTCTGCTTCTCGTGAAGAAGAGGAGAAAATTCCTGTGAAGACCCAAGTGGAAGTTCAACATCATGATGCTCGACACGGACAGTGGTGCTTAAGACGGGACATTAAGTGTTTGTGAAATAACTCAAGAAAGGAAGTCTTATGCGGTCTGTGTATAGGACCACAACAGGTATGGCTCATGACATGCCGTTATGCAATCCTTGAAGCCTCCCGACAAATCAATTCTACTTCGGGTAGCACTCGTTTTGTACAAACTATTTGAGTTAATTAGCTTTATTTTTTAAGAGATGTCGTCATCGTATGAACGAAGTGTGACTTTCTATATTTTTAGCTTTGGTTTTTAATCGATTATTTTCAGATCAAGATTTGAAGATTGTGATTAAGTGTTTGAATCTCAAGTTTTCTTTGACTTCGCAATCATTGTAAGTGATTAATTTTATGCACTCAACAACAATAATTGCTTATTTTGTGGAAAACATGAGTGGATAAACACCACATCTAGGGTTGTGGGAACCATGATGATAATCTAGTTATGAATTTGATGAACGAGTAAAATGGGTTTGTTATTTGCAAAACTTAATTTATACTTTCATTATCTATTCTTTCTAATGAAAGTTACTTGTATTTACCATCTGAAAGAAAAGTGGTAGTTAATCTATTGGTTTTGAGTGAAATTCGCGTCAAGAGAAGAGATTGTTGAAACCAAACATGCGCTAATAAAATTAGACAACACTCCAAGACCAGAGGATCAGAGTAAAAGTTATGAAATAAGACTGAGACATGTTAGATGCATTTAGCTCGTTGGTGACTTGCATTATTAACAATATTGGGTTCGAAAGTAAACCCAAGATCCCCTGCCTCAACATCTTTGGTATGTCATGCTCTGTTATTCTTCGAGTTAATCTTACCCAGTTGTGGATGCAGTTTATGGTGGCATCTACGGCTGCATATCGGTCGGTTCGGTTTGGTTTTGAACATTATCAGTTTTGCTTATAGGTTATTGGTTTGTACACTAGCTAAACCATTAAAGAACCATTAAGTTATCGGTTTATCGGTTATCGACTCTTATTGGTTCGGTTATCGGGTTAACCATTAACATATCATACAATTTCTTAAAATAAAAATCACATGAAAATTTGAAAATGATCCCACACACTTTGCAAATTAAGTCTACAAAATTGCAAATTGCAATTTACAATTTGCACTTTGCACTGCAATTTGCAGGCAGAAAGTGAAAACAATTTAGTGCACTCACTGCAATTTCAAGTTTCACCTAAAGGAAATGAAAAATCGCAACAACAACATCCACATTCCACTCATTGCAACAAGCCAACAACAACAACAGCTCATCAAGTTTCACCTTAACAGTTAACAATACTACAACTGTACAATACATATATAAACTTTGCAACACAAATATGAAATCTCATAATAAAATAACATAATAAAGCAGCAACAAACTGTAACATAATAATAGCCAACAGTACAAGCTGCAAGCATGCAAGTTGCAACATTACAAAAGTAAAAAATTCAACACAATTCCAGCCTGCCACAGTCCATAAAGACATACAAATTTAAAATAGCAGACGCCAGACAACAGTAGGAAAACCTAAAAATTGAGACTAAACATAGATATAATAGTTCATGTTCAAGTAAACAACATAGTAACTAGTCATCAATCTTCAAAAGTTGACAATTCTGGTTCCTGTTTTCCAAACAACCCTTAACATGCCTTCTTAAGGAGGTAGTCCCAGTATTGCATGAATGGTAATAAACACAGCCACAATGAATACATTTTACCTTCCACGATCCATCTTCATTTTCTCCAAGTTTTTCATAGTGATTCAAAATAAGTGATCGATGCATAATGAAATCTGATTAGCAAAGAAACAGAGAAAGTATTATATCAATAATAAATCAGACACAAAGACAAGATAACATATGTATACACCTTCCTTCCTCCAATTTTACATGTCATCAATGCAAAGTTCTTTTCCAAGTTTAGCAAAATCTGAAGAGAAATACGATAACAAGTCAAGTCGCAAGACTTAAACAATAAAAGTATTAAATAAAAAATTCACAATTTACATCAATGAGATTCTTTTCTTACCTTCTTCAAGTTGCAGAAAATCTAAATCTTCCTCAATACTTATGGGTTGTGGCTTACTCCAAAGCCAATCTTGAAGGCACACTAGAGCTTGTACCAATCTAGGAGTTAATGAACTCCTAAATGAATCAAGTATGCGCCCTCCAGTACTAAAAGAACATTCAGACGCCACACTTGAAATGGGAATAGCCAACACATCTCGAGCCATCTCAGAAAGAAATGGAAATCTAGGTGAATTAACTTTACACCAAAGCAATACATCAAAATCTGATTTTTCAATTTCAGTTTCTTCATCAAGATATTTAACTAATTTTGACTTTGAACTTGCACCTCCCTTTTAAGTTTTATGTTTATGTAATTCCTCAAAAAAATTTCAAAATTCTCCTACAGAACTTGAAATAGAAGTATCCACACCAGTCGAAGAAAATTGGCCACTTTTATCATTTGAAATGGGGTTTGTATACTCATTAAACAAAGATTCCCTGTACGCTCGCACACCATTTTCTATAGCGCAACCCCTTTTTCTCCAAACATCTTCTTAAGTGCAAAGCCAAGAGTACTAAATTTTTGACGAGGATCCAAAACACATGGTATGAAAACCGTCTTATTCATTTTTTCAGCATCACCCCAATATTTGTCAAATTTCTCCTTCATATTTTCTGCCATTTTAGCCAAAACTTGATCTTCATTTGATTTCAATTGATTCAAGTAAACGCCAACTTGAAAAATTTTAAGAAAATGAAGATTTGATGTAACATATCGTGAACCAGATAACTTCAAAGTAAGATTAAAAAACATTTCAAGAAATTTTGTAATTCTCTTTACGCCCTCCCAATCACTAATCAAAAGTCTACCTGTAGAATTTTTATCAACAAACCTAAAATATAGTGCCAAGCCAATATCACGATCGGCGTACTCTCCAATTGCCCCTTCATATTCAATAACCCTGCTCAACATCATGTAGGTGGAATTCCACCTTGTAGGAACATCTAAGCATAAAGACTTTTTAGCTTGATTTTCATCTTCACAACATTCTTGAAATTTTTTCCACGTAGCAGGAGATTGCCTGATGTATCTCACTGCTTACCTAACTCGTTCAATAGACACATTTGCTTCTTTTGTACCATCTTGAACAATAAGATTTACAATATGAGCCATACACCTTACATATAGGTGACTGCCACCCATTAAGTTGGTTCCCCATTTAGTTAATTGCTTAGACAACTCAGTTATTGCCACACTATTTGAACCAGCATTATCAATTGTTATAGTGAAAATCGATGCAATCCCCACCATGTAAGCACTTACTAATAGACTTTCCAAGATCTTCACCTCTATGACTAGTGATTTGACAATTGATAATTCTTTTATGCAAAGTCCAATTTTTATCAATCCAATGAGCAGTAATGAACATATAATTGATTCTTTGTCTGGAAGTCCAAGTATCAGTGGTTAAAGACACCCTTTGTTGTGTTTCCTTAAAAACACCCATCAACTTACGTTTTTCTTCATCAAAAAGATCAAAATAGTCACGAGTCACAGTGGTATGAGAAGGAATGTGGAAACAAGGTTGTGCTACTTTCATAAATTGTTTAAAACCTTCTTTTTCAACAAATCTGAAAGGAAGCTCATAAATAATTACCATACGACACAAGACCTTTCTACACTCTTCCTGATCAAATTTCCATGGAACAACAACTACATCACCATTATTACCTCCTATCATTGGTTGAAATGCTAATCGATTGTTTAATATCAATATTATAAGGAATCTTTGTGCATTTATTTATATGAGTAAGCATTGACGTTGTACCATGTTCTTTTGTGTCAGCAAAATACTCTTTCTTACAATAGTTACAAACAGCCTTTTCACTTCTATCAATATAAGTTTTACGAGTAAAATGATCCAACACACGAGATCTTTTTTTTCTTTCTTTCATTACTTTGGACTCAATAGTTTGACTTTGATCTATTGCATTTAAATTAGAAGCCCCACTTTCATTAATAACCTTATCAATTATGATATTTTCAGCCATGGTACATTCACCAAAAACTACGAAAAGATATAAACACTAAGTAGTTTTATTCAAAAAAGAATTACAAAGTACAAACAATAGGCTAAGTAGTATCAACTATCAAATTTTTGTACACTTGACAATAGAGAATTAGACACATTACAGTTCACAAAAAGCAGCAAACTCAAATTTTGAAATTTGAGCTAAGTAATACAAATGCTAAATAATAATGATTCATCCATATATATCGTCTGAAAGAGGCTTACAAAGGTCACTTTTGGAATATAAGACAACAAAGAATGAACCTGTTTCATTTAGTACTAATCATCTTGTCTATATTTAAAATTTCAACTGATCTATTTTTTTTACTTCTCATTATATATTTAAAATAAAATCTAGGATTATACAGTTGCTGCAGGTAATCCCAATATTACTGGCCCTACAAGGCTACAACAGTACCTGTAATCAACCGCAAAAGTTTTTTTCTTGAACCACTTCAATCTTTCCTTCAAGATTTCTACTTCTAGGTTCATCAACATTCAAAGAAACAACTAAAGATTTGTTCTTTACTTGTCAAGTTGCTCACCATAATTGCAAAATCTGACTAATTAATTTTGGCCAGATTTTGTCATATACAGATTTGTGCTTTACTTGTTAATTTACTTGTTTTCTATTATGTAGTAATGGTAAAGATTAAGGATGAGTAAATTACTTATGTAAATACGAGTTCTTGCTGGCACGTTTGATGAACTATACAACTAAACTAATTGTAAATACAACACTTAATAGTTACCTGGTGACTTGTGTCCTCAAACCTCGCCTGACACCTGAGTGAGATACTGAGAGTGACTGCCTTATGACTACGCCTGAGTCTGAGTGATTGACTGACTAGAGTAGCCGAGTAGTGGAAGACGGAGGTGGTCCATGTGGAGGCGTGGAGCAGTCGTTGCTTGAGTTTGCAAGATTTAAAATTTTCCGCCGCGGAACCCTAGTTCTAATCCTGAGAACTTTAAAGTGAAAACTTATGGGTCTTATCGCCTATCGGGGTGTAAAATTAGAAAATTAGGAAAAAAATATTAATATAAATATGGGTCTTATCGGGGTATCGGCTAGCCTGATATTTTGGCTTCCGAACCCGACCCCTGAACCGATTACACAATACACTATTTTTCTAAATCGAGCCACGAACCGTTAAACCAATAACTCAAACCGTTAGGCTTATAACCCAAAAATTGATCTGGGTTAACGGTTTGACCCGATTTTTGCACAGGCCTAGTTGCATCACGACAGTAATGGTTGAGGTCTCCAAGAATAATAGAGCAGGCATACCAAAGATACTAAGGCAGGGGATCTTGGGTTTACTTTTGAACTCTCAGCCGAACAAAGAAAAAGGGAAGCAGAAAGGAATCAAGATATGACCATATGAGGACACAAATAGACATGCTGACTGAGCAAATCATGGCAAGTCCAAAAAGGTAAATGTTGTCGGTGCCTCAAACAGGTATGAAGACAAGGATATTGACTTAGATGAGGAAGCCAAGTACTTAGGTAATCAAGGGGGTTTCCAGATTCATAACTCGAGAAACCAAGGATATAATTATGGTAATCAAGGTCAAAATTATCATTGAGAGAGACAGTATGATCGACCAGGTAATCGAGAGCAAGGTAACTAGCAGAATAAGGATGGGTTAAAAAAATTATCGCTAGTGGTGTGTATGTACCTCCAGGTAATAGATACAGAGCAAGAGGTAGTTCCATTGGGTCCAGGATGGAAGAAATGTCAAAGAAGGTTCTGCAAAAGATTGAATCTACTGATGCAGGCATCAAATAAATGTTAAGTGACTTATTTCTTATGAGTTAGCTGGTAGATTCACAGAGTACTTCCATCAAAAGAATTAGAGCAACAGTTAAGGCCGTTTTCAACTTTGATAACGCCATGAAAGAATAGATCACTACCTAGTGATATTATTCAAAATCCTAATAAGGAAGAGCATTACATGGCAAAACCTGCAGGTATTGAGAAGGAACAAAGCATAGAGAGATAAGGAAACAAAATTTGTGAATGATGCGGAGGTGACCATAAAAGTAGAGAAGCTGGAGAAAGTAAAAGAACTTGCAGTAGAGGTAACACTGCCTTTCGTACATATACCTAGACCTCCTCGTCCATTCCTTCAAAGTCTCAAGAAATGTTGTGATGGGAAGTTTGAAAAGTTCATAGCTATGATTAGGCAAGTCTCGGTGAACATTCCGTTAGTAAAGCTTTAGATAAGCTGTTAAGATATGTCAAGTTCATGAAGAACTTAGTTACAATGAAGAGACTTTTAAGTTATGAACCAATCGACAGCTTTCAGCATTATACTGTTATTGCCACAAGATCCTTAGTGCAAAATAAGGAGGAACCAGGTCCATTCATTATACCATGCACTATCAGCGCGTTCGAGTTCTTAAAATCCCTATGTTATCTAAGGGAAAGCATCAATCTGATGTCATTAGCTACATACAAGCAAGTTGGTGGGGTTTTGAAAACCCACCATAATGAGCTGATAATGACATATGTGTCATTGAAACGACTTGCGGGTATTTTATTTGATGTACTTGTGAAGGTGGATAACTTCATTTTTTCATGCTGACTTAATAATCTTACATTGTGAAGTATATTTAGAGGTTTCCATAATTTTTGGAAGGTCATTTTTTTCATAGGCACGACTTTAGCTGATGTTGAGAGTGGGGAGCTAAAATTTCAACTCAAAAATGAAAAGGTAAAGTTCAAAGTATGCAAGTCTATAAAGCAATCACATGATATGAGTGTGGTGTCCGCAATTGATATTATTGATGAGGGTAATCTGGAAGCATCAATTGAATAAAGATTTGTTGTAGAGACACTTTCCGCAGTGATAATGAATTTTGATCAAGACCTTAGGGATGATTATGTGGAGACTCTAAAGTCCCTGCAAGGTTAAGGGGTCACACTTATATTCTCCAAAAAGTCTAGATTTAGACTTGAAAAACAGGCTAAGTCCTCCACTAAAACAAATTCGATTATCAGGAACAAATAATTTATTCCTTAATAAATCATATTTCATCACTAAAAATCTTGTGTGACAAAAAATAATTCATCACTTAGCCGTTACTAAATGTGTGTCTCTAAAAGTATACAAAGACGATTTAGTGCTTTGTCGCTATAAGTATTATATTAACTACAAAAAGAAAAATCGTCCGTAATCATTTGTGACAAATTTATTTGTTGTAAAAAGCATATTTTTTTTGTCGTTAATAGTATGCTTTGTCACTAAAAGATTATTATTACCGACAAAATTATATCGTCGCCAATAATCTTACTTCAATTAGTGACGAAATCAATTGTCTCTAAAGTTATATGTATTTTGTAGTTGAAAAAAATTTAATTTTGTCACTAATGTTATATATTTTATATACAAAAAAATATTTTATTTTTAAATGTAGGGAAAATGGCCAAAAATACCCCTGTTCTATTCCAAAAGGTTTAAAAATACCCTCCATTCACCTATTGGGTAAAAAATACCCCTCAGACAACCTTTTTGGTCTATTATTACCCTTTAAACTAACTTCCTTTTATTTTTTTCAATTATTTTTAATTAATAATTACGTAGCTTCTTTCTATTGGTTAAAGTAAATTCTCACCCACCAAACTCTTCTACCCTCCTGACCCGACCCGACCCAACATCCCCGACCCAAACCCAATTAAAAAGATCCATTGAAATTAAAAAAAATTAATCATCGTCTCTCTCCCTTAATCGACTTCTAACTAATTATGTGACTAACTTTAACTAATTAATTAGCGAGTTACATTTAAATTAGTTAAGTATAGCGAAATTCATTAAATTAAAACAATGGGTAGGAGTAAAATAAAAGTGATTTTTTATTCTTTATGTTTTTAACAAAATTTTAACTAATTTTGTGTTTTTGAAAAAATGGGATTTAAATGTAATTTATTTCCAATCTGTTTGATTTTGATAAAATGGTTCTTGTTTTTGAAACTATAAATAGAGCAGAATACTACTAGTGGAGTAGTAACGATAGAGCGAAAGAATCATTGAAGAATCAGTTCAAAGCATCAATGGAAAACTTGGGATCGCCCTTGCCCTCCGCAGCCTCCGATGATGATACGCCGATGCAACCAATCTCCTCCTCAACTCCTCCAGTGCCGTCATTTCCTGCTCTCCTCGGTACTACAGGTGTCCCTCCTGGAAGTCCAACTGAAACGCGGAAACACAGAAGGCCGGAGAAGCATGCTACGGAGAGCTCCACGAGCATTGGGATGACTACTGCTTCACCGTCTCAGGTCATCGGCGGTGGACTTCGTCCCTTATGCAACCGCAGGAAGATGGAGCGAGCCCTGGGATGACTACTCCTTCACCATTTTTAGGTCGCCAGCGGTGGACTTTCGTCTCCTACACAGCTGCAGGAAGAGGCGATGATTCAATTATTTTATTTCTATGGATCTTTTTAATTGGGTCAGGAATGTTGGGTCGGGTCAGGAGGGTAGGAGAGTATGGTGGGTGAGAATTTATTTTAACCAATAGAAAGACGCCACGTAATAATTCATTACAAAAATAATTTAAAAATATAAGGTTGTTAGTTTAAAGGGTAATAATAGACAAAAAAGATTGACTGAGCGGTATTTTTAACCGAATATATAAATGAAGGGTATTTTTAAACTTTTTGGAATAGTACAGGGGTATTTTTGCCCTTTTCCCTTAAATGTATATGTAATAAAATTTAACATTATAAAAATGATTATATATATATATATATATATATATATATATATATACACACACACATATATATATATATACATATATATATATATACATATATAATATATACATATATATATATATACATATACATATATATATATATATATATATATATATATATATATATATATATATGTATATGTATATATATATATATGTATATATATGTATATATATATATATATATATATATATATATATATATATATATATATATATATATGTATATATGTATATATATATATATATAGGGAAAAGGCATAAATTACCCCTTGAACTTGTCTTGAAAAGTTAGTTACACGCTTAAAATATCGTGATAACCTATTACGCACATGAACTTGTTAAAGTGGTATTAATGACCCCTTCCGAAGACAATCTCAGTTTTTGTGTGAGAAAATGTTATACACACGTTTTGATGACGTAAATAAGGTTATTTTATATTTTTAAAACCTTTTTCCTTTAATATTTTCTCACTCTTCCCCAAAATAGTTCTTTTCTACTCTTTGTGTTCTTCCTCCCCTCTCCATATCTTTAATTTTTTAAATTCATTTATTCTTCCTTCTTCATAAGCTGAAGCAAAAAAAGAGAAAACAAGATGGAAATAATAAGATGATTATCAAGTAAGAGATGTTGGCATTGCTGATAGGCGGGGGCAACACCATTGTTGCCGGTGAAACAAAAAAATTCACAGATCTGTAAAATTACTTTCAAATCTGTATTTTTCTTTAAAATTATTGTTACTTATGGATGCAAATTAAGCATTTCATTTTTATTTTTTTTGCATAGTGAATAATCAAATATGTTATTGATGACGGCTAGAGACAAAATGACATTATGATTGATGTTCTCATAAGAATAGTGAAGACAAACATAAAACAATCATTTTCTTCAATGGTTTTTGAAAATTTTAGGTAATATAATCATAAATTTTATAAAAAAATAAATAATTGTTGGTATTTTCAAAAGAAGTCGTTATCTTTCTAATGATATTTTTCGAATAATCTTCTTTGGTGGATCCTCCGATGAGTTTGAGCATGAAGATTATAAAGTTAATTAAATTGAAACATTATTAACTTAGATGAAATCATCTTGTTTTCCTATCCTTTCTAGTTTTTAAGAGTTCTTCTGTAAAAATTTGAATATATGTCCATAGGTATGTCAATAATTAATGGTGACAAAGTTGTAAACAACTGTTGAAGAAGAAGATGTCAAAACAAAGAAAAATGTAAAAATATTAAAATAAAAAATTGGGGGCACAATTAAAAAAATAATAATAATATAATTGACATAATTAATACATTAGAAATTATAATACTTTATTATATAATGACCAATAAGATAGTGCCACATGTTTAAATTTTTTATTTTAACATTTTTTTCTTCTTCTCAGGCACCTAAAGGAAGGTGAAGACACTTTGGGCATTAATATAACTTTAAACAAGTTTAGATGTGTAGTTAAAATGTGTACCTGACGCCTTGGGGAATTAAACTCACAACCTTAAAGTTGGAAGTGAAGAGTGTTTACCATCAAACCAACTCTCTTTTGTTGTTTATTTTTGTTTTACTTTATACTTCATTCACTTTTATTCAAATTTAACTTTTGTAGAAACAATATATTATATGATTATTTATACTCACACACAAATATATGAAATTTACCACTCACAATTCATTCAAATGTAGATTATATTTTAATTAAACTGTGTATTTTTTTTAAAATATCTTTAAATATATTCAATGCGATTTTGTCATTTTATTTATTTATTTTTAAATTTTAAAAATTATTCAGTACAATAATAAAATTATTTAGAATCAAACTTTTTATTTTAAAAAATGAAATATCAGTTCAAGTTGAACATCGATACCAATAACTATAGTACTTCATCATAATGTATTTGAAATCCTCGTTATTTCATTTCTTTTATTTGGTCTTTAATTTTTTTTTAGTTTATTTCAATTTCCACACTGATAGAAAAAGTTAATAAAAATTCATGAAATATATTGCACCTTTGCAAATTCTAGGTTTGTATGTCGATGTTATCTATGTATAGTTACTCTACATACGTGTGTGAAATTAATATTGAATATGTAAATATTTATTGACAGAAACATATAGATCGACATAATCTATGTAGTTAACCAATAGCAAATCAATAGACATGCACAAAAATTCACACAAAGACTTGACAAATTATTTTTTTATCGTGCTTATCAATGAAAGTGTGTCAAATAAAAAACAAAAGTGCTAAACTAACAAATATTAGTAATCTAGTGGTAGAACATTTTCTACTAACGATACTTATAACCCGGATTGTATTTTTAAATGATGCATTTAATAATTGTGAAATTTAAGAAAATTGATGTATTTGAACTTTTTAGTTTTTGCAAAATCGACCAAATTCATTAGTGTTAATATTTTCCCTTGTAAATTAACGAATGAACTATCTCTACTTCTTATAAAGCACTTGTAATATTCTTTTTGTAAGTTGTCACTTGTAATTATGAACAATTGTAGCAAAAAAAAATTGCATTTAGCTATGCATTCTTTTCGTAGCAAATAGTTTAATTATTCACTATAAATTTTAAGTCATCGCTATTTAACACCTTACATATTTTGTGAAATTTTTTTTGTTATCACTAAATTATAGATTTATTAGAAACAATAAAATATTTGTCACCAATTATTAATATTATTAGTGAGGAAATAAGTCATAATTAAATGTAAATTTTCATAGCTAAAATTTATAATATTTAACTACGAACTCTAATTTGTGGATATTGTAAAAACATATTTTTTAGATGAAATTTTTTTGTGTCCAAAATTTAATAAATTATTAGACAAAAAATATTTTGTAATGAATTAGATACATTCTTAGTAAAGAAATAATGTGTCACTGATAACTTTAAATTCGTGACTAACACTAGTTAACAAATGACGCCAATTGATTTTTTATGGAAAATTTTAGTGGAGAAAACATTGTTCCGGATTTTTATGTTTCGCCACTAACAATATGTGTCTCATATATTTAAGCACAAAAAGTAAATTTTGTCACTAAAAGAAAATAATTAGTGACGAATTTGATGTCATAGTTTGTCATGAATTACATACACTAATAGTGACGAAACAATATGTCACCAATAAATTTAAATTTGTGACTAACACCACTTAACAAAATGGCTACAAATGTTTTTTTGGTGGGAACATTAGTGGACAAAACTTTGCTACAAATTCTTATGTTTCGTGACTAAAAGAATGTGTCTCATATATTTAAGCACGAAAAGTAATTTCTGTCACTAAAAGCGAATAATTAGTGACGAATTTGATGTCACTTGAGGTATGTTTTATTGGGTGCTAATAATACGCTGCCAATTATGTTAGTTGCAGATCTTAATTCTGAACAGATGCTAAAAATAGTTAAAAGTCTTGACAAGGTTCAAAAAGGTAATTGGTTGGACCATTGATGACATCATTGGAATAACCCCGGGTATTTGCACCAACAAAAATCCAGTTGGAGAAAGATTACAACTCAAGTATAGAGCACCAAAGAAGGTTAAACCCATTGATGCAAGAGGTGGTGAAAAGTATATTATTAAGTGGTTATATGTGGGGGTGGTGTACCTAATTTCTGTTAGTCAAAGGGTTAGCCTAGTGCAGTGTGTGCCCAAGAAGGATGGTATGACAGTGGTTGCAAATGCAAAGAAAGAGCTGATTTCACAGAGAGTAGTTATAGGTTGGCAGGTGTTCATGGACTATAGGAAGCTGAACAAGTGTACATTAATAGACCACTTCCCAATGCCATTCATGGACCAGATGCTTAATAGGTTGGCTGGTAAAGGATTGTACTTCTTTTTATATGGATACTCTGGTTATAGCAAATATCAATTGCTACAGAAGATAAAAGAGAAAACCACCTTGATATGTCCTTATGTTACATTTGTGTTCAAACGCATGTCACTTGGATTGTGTAATGAACCAAGAACTTTATAGAGATGTATGAAGTCCATCTTCTCGTACATAGTAGGAAACTTTGGAAGTGTTCATGGATATTTTGATGATTTTTTTAAAATCTTAGCAGGGTACTACAGAGATGCAATGAGGCTAATATGGTGCTGAATTGGGAGATATGTCACTTCATGGTCAAAGAAATCATAGTTCGACGCCATAAGGTGTATCAAAAAGGGAGGTAGAAAAAATAAAGATTGAGGTGATCGAAAAGTTTCCCCAACCTATATATCTTAAAGGGATTCAAAGTTTTCTGGGTCATATAGAGTTCTGCTGTGCTTCATTGAAGATTTCTCAAAAATTGTCTACCTTTTGTGTAAGTTGTTAGAAACAACTGTGAAGTTCATTATTGTTGAAGTATGCACAAAAGCATTTGAGTGCATGAAAGCAAAACTAGTCTCAACCCCAGTGATCATTAATCAAGATAGGTCAGGGTCATCTAAAGTAATGAGTAAAGTCAGTGGTACAACCTTAGGAGTTGTGATAGGGAAAAAGCGAAAAAATATATTTCACCCGATCTACTATGCTAGCAAGGCATTGTGTTGGGTGGTCTTGGGCCTTCTCAACCCAAAAGCTAGCTCAAAGGTTGAGGCTTTCCCTCACACTTATAAACTGACCACCAGCCCCTTTCACTTCCGATGTGGGATAACCCAACAATGGGCTGGAGATAACGACAACCCAGTTCCTCCCGGTGGGCTGAGACTTGTTGACAACCTGGGCTCTGATACCAATGTTGGGTGGTCTTGGGCCTTCTCAACCCAAAATCTAGCTCAAAGGTTGAGGCTTTCCCTCACACTTATAAACTGACCACCAGCCCGTTCCACTTCCGATGTGGGATAACCCAACACATTGAATAGAGTGTAACAAAATTACACTGGTACTGAGCAGGAATTACTTGCAGTAGTGTATGCCTTTGAGAAGTTCATGGCATATTTGCTAGGTACTAAAGTGGTAATTCACATTGACCATGCATCACTACGGTACTTAATGGCAAAATAAAGATGCAAAACAAAGATTGTTAAGATATGAGTGATGTTAGTTCAAGAGTTTGACTTTGAAGTAAAATATAGAAGAGGTTGTGAAAGTCAGGCGGTTGATCAGCTAATAGGTTTGAGTAAAGCATTTGAGTTAGACATTAATGACTCATTCCCAGATAAACAGGTGTAGCTGCCACTCTTGATCTCATTCCTTGGATTACTGACTTTACTAATTGTCTTGTTAGTGAGTTGATGCTTGAAGGGTTGAAATTTCAACAATGGAAGAGATTCCTATATGACGTGGATAAATATTTCTAGGATGTGTACCTGAAGCTGAAATGCCTACTATCTTCGAGGTGTGTCTCTTCTCTCTGTTAGGTGGTCACCATGGGGGTGCACATACTGCCCATAATGTTTTAAAGTGGATATTACTGGCCTACATCCCATCAAGATTCATTTTATTTGGTTAAAGGTTGTGATGTGTGTCAACAATAAGAAACTATCTCTTGTCGTCATGAGCTACCAATGACACCTATTCTGGAGGTTGAATTGTTTAATGTTTCAGAGATTGATTTCATGGGACCACTTATCAGCTCTTATGGGAAGAGTAATATACTGTTGCTAATAAATTATGTATCTAAGTGGGTCGAAGTTGTAGCCTTGCAAAAAATGATGTTAAAAGTATTGAAGGTTTCTGAAGATGAAAAAGAATTCTTAATAATAGAGGCTCACACTTCTTCAATAAAGTGTTCAGCACATTTATAACAAAATATGGTGTGAAACAACACAATGTAGTGACACCTTATCATCCGCAAACAGAGAAATCAAATAAATATTGGCGAAGATAGTGAATGTCATTAGGAAAGACTGGGCAAGAAATATAGATGATTCTCTATGGGCATATCAGACAGCTTTTGAAACACCCATTGGTATGACACTATATCAGTTAGTGTTTTGAAAGGCATGTCATTTGCCTGCAGAGCTGGAGCATAAGGCACTTTGGGCACTCAAAAAGTAAAACTTTAGTTGGAGTGAAGCAACCCACATAAAATTAGATTAGATAAACGAACTGGATGAATTTCGACTGCGAGCTTATGAGCGATCTACATTTTATAAGGAAAGGATGAAGTTGTATTATGATAAGCATATTGAGAAGAGGACTTTCAGTCCCGATGACTTAGTGCTACTTTTCAACTCGAGGCTTCGTCTATTCCTAGGAAACTGAGATGCTAAAGGAGAGATGTTCAAGGCAAATGGCTAGTGATTCAAAGCATAATTAGGGGTCTTTGAAGAGGTGAAGATAGTTGAGGAATGCAATATTGATGAAGTCTGAGTAATTCAGTGACCTGCGTCGCACTGCGACATTAAATTCGGTGCTACTTTAGAGGCAACCCAAGATGTAATTATAATAGTTAGTTTAAATTTTTTTATCAAGTCATTATTTCTTATAGTGTCAGAGTGTGTGCATGTAGAGGATATAGTTTGGACATATTAATAAAGAGTTGGAGCGTAGACAGCCTTAACAAGCAACCTAACGAACCGTGGTGCTCTTCACGAGCCACTTCACGGTTTATAAAGTCAGCAATCTCCTCACAGAAGCATAACTGAAAATGCATAAAATTTTTCAAAGAAGGGTTTGAAATTTGTTTGACGTTAAATGCACCATCTATCCTCTCCTGAACCTACAGGTAAGTTTTTCTTCCCAGGTAAGGTTCACGATCATTCGAATAAGTTATTTTGTTCTTCACAAGCAGTGTGTGGCCCATTATGAGAAAGTTGGCAGCGATGCCTTGACTCGAACCGCGCAACCTGAAAGTCAATTGTTGGTTTTAAATAAATGCAAAGTGCCAAGATTCGAGTTCTTCACTTGCTCTCCATTTTTAACGTCTATCCTAGCTATTCTATAAATTTTTCATCATCTATAACTTCAAATCAAAGAAAATTTAAAACCAGAAGTCTACATTTCAAGAAAACCCTAGAATCAAGTTAATCTTCTCACTCTTGTGCGGAAATTTGAGGAAAATTAGAGTAAGTTCATCTCCCTAGTTGATATATGTTTGATCTTTATCTATAAACAAGTTAGAACTACTAATGTTTTTTAGGTTTTTGGTAATATTACATGATTTATTGGTTTCGGGGATTTATATGTTTTGTGTATGGAATAAATTGTCGAATTCCTTTTTTTGTGTGCGGGTATTTGTGATTTGTGATGGATTTGGGATGAATGATGGATGTGGGTGTGAATTTGAGTCCAATTCGCGTAGTTGAATGTTGCACACTTTTATATAGATCAAAATGAATTAGAATGTAGAAATATGAGTCGTTTGGTTGTGGGTATGGTACAAATTGTTGAACCTGAGGCAAAATTGTTATTATTGATGAATATTTTGTCTGGGTTAAATCGATTTGTTGTGCTCGTGTTATAGAAATGCTAGAAAACCTCATTTTGGAAGTACTTTATGAGTTCCATGAGTGGTCTAATTGAATTGGGTTTAAAAGGTACAAAAATTTTCCCAAGTGTAAGTGCACAAGAGGCTTCGTGGACCGTGCAAGGGAGCACGAAAAATGAAAACTTCGTGAACCACAGTTGGGTGATTCACAAGCACTAGAAATTTTTCACGAGATATAAAGGGTCGTTGTGCTTACCACAGAGCGCAAAATCCTACGTGATATCTTACCAGTATAGGGTTTACTACTAGATCATCTTCACAGTGGCCTAGACAAGTCGTCGTACCCACCAAGGACCATCTAGTGCCCCATAGATAAAAAAATCCAAAAATGTATTTCATTCCTAGTTTTTATATGGCTTTTCCAAATTATACATTGGGTGACGTCATTCTCAAGTCAAGGCATTATACTTACATAGGGGAAGTATGAGTACCCGTTAGTGCGTCATTCTATATTTGTGAGGAGTAACATAATGTTTTCAGATTCTATGGGACAAAGGAGAAAGATGCCACAGTTTCAACTAACTCCACGCCCCCTCCCCTCCCCCCTTCCCCCGCTAAAAACACCCTATCTCAAAGTACCAATGCAACAGAGTCAAGCGATTCTTAGGTTCGGGCAAATGTTGAACAACATAATCACCCTCCGCAAAAAACTAGATCCCGTACTGCCAGAGCTGCAGCTGAGCACTCTGTTTCTCAATCTTAAGAGAAAGAGAGTGAGTCTAGGAGTGGGCAGGAATCTGAAGCTAAATCCCAAGCAGAAGTAAATGAGTCGCAACCTGAGGAAAGTGTCGTGACATATGCTTAGGCGGACCAACGAGAGTTTGACCCATTATTAAGGTAACAACACATTGATGGCTTTTGCCGGATGTGACAGTACCAAATCCGAAGAGTTCTTTTAGCATGGAATTGTATCTAAGGATGGAGGTTTTGGTTGGCGTCCTATTATAACCGAGTCCATAATGGTAGAATAAGGACATAGAAGCATTCCTAGAAATCCACAGGATTTTCCAAATGCATCAGTTTAAATGGATGAAAAACATGCTGGGAGAGTTATACACATCACTTGGATAGGGAGTTTTATGCCTTCTGTGCAGCCATACTCATGAACTTTGTTGCGTACACTAAACCAAGGAAGAAAAACACAAGGCATTTGCAGCCACACAGGGACTATTAGATACAATATTGGTGCGAGGTTAGTCGATGGACATCATGAGATTACGATTAACAGATTTCTCCAGGGTCCAAAGTATACAACATCTACCTTTGTACGATTATTTCAGGGTAAACACTATGCCAAGACTAGTAAGATTGAGATAAAGGATTGTGCCTCGAGTGAACGGGACATGAAATGGATAGCTGGATAGATTGCGTCATAAGGATAAGTTGTAGCATGGTTACCAATATACAATTGTAGATCACAAAGGCATATATGAAATTTCCTGCCAAGGTCTGGTGGGCGGTTGTTTGTGCTAGTTTGCGACCTACAACTAATGGCAATGTGCTAACACCCTGACTTGACTCCTTGGTCACTTGAATCATGGTTGGATATCCACTCAACTTGGGTAAGATAACTAATACTAAAATGCGAGATAGGGCGTTGAATGAAAGAGAAGGTTTTTTATCTCCTTGTATAATAGGGAAACTTTCTTTGCACGCAAACATTCCTCTGAATAAAATGGTGAAAGGTGGACCAAAGATTCTAGATTTACCACTGTATTAAATATCAAAGATGTGTCTAACCATCTATTTTGTGCAAAGGCAGGACCGAGTAGACCTTTAGCGGTAGTACCGCATGTGCCAGTTGAGATGCCGAGAGCAGAGGGAGGTAGTGAGCAGGGTGGATCCTCACATCCAAATTTATTTTAATAGGATCCATGTACATTTGTATATATCTACACTTTGATACTAGAGAGATTGGTTAAAAAGCATAGGCAGATCCGATCAACAGTTGACCAGGTAATCCTTAAACTACTACAGGTAGCACAACGTGATGTGTCGGCTATGAAGAAATGGATCAAAGATAAACTTGTAATTTTTGCTGAATGCCTCTTAATGTGAGAGTCTTTCCATTATATAGTGAGAATAAATATTACAGATCCCTAAAGATCCGTCATTCCTATCCCTAAATATCAGCTATTCTATCTCTATAAATCTTTCATTCAATCCCTCTAAATCTGTTTTGCTATCCTATCACAATATTTATTCCTTTGATTATACAAAACATCTATATGATTATACTAATTTATATCACTATATAATTGCATTAATATATACAATTGTTTAGATGTCCATCGTGCTAACATCCCCCTCAAATTGAAGTTGGTGGATCAAGAAGCATCAATTTGCCTACAGAAACTGATGGCCTTTTCGTGCCATGGATTTTGTAAACCCATACACTACTTGAAGATCATTGGACACATGTGGAAGAGTAATGACTTCTTTATCTACAACTTCTCGCATATAATGACAATCTATTTCGATGTGTTTTGTCCTCTCATGAAAAACTAGATTAGTAGCAATCTGAAGCACTTGTATTATTAGCATGGAGAGGAGTAGGATGAGATTGAGGAAATCCAATCTAAACAAGTAATCCATGAAGCCGTACAACCTATGAACAAGCAATAGACATTGATCGATATTCAGTCTCTATTGAAGATTTTGATACACGATCTTGCTTTTTATTCTTCATAGATATTAATGATTCTCCAAGAAACAGGCACCAACCAGTGATTGAACGACGAGTATCAGGACATCCCACCTAGTCAGAATCATGAAAAACATTAAGACAAATAGGTGAACCACAAGGAAAGAATAATCCACGAGTATATGTTCCTAAAAGATACCGAATGATGCGACGAACAGCCACCATGTGGAGATGAGGGGGAGCTTGCATAAGCTGACTCTCTTGTTGCACTGAAAAAGATATATCATGCCGAGTAATAGTAAGGTATTTTAGACTCCCAACTAATTATCTCAACATAGTTAGATCAGGAAGAAGATCGCCTTCCTCACGAAATAAAATCCTGAGCATATTTATGTTGATTTATAAACATACCTGAAGCAACATTATGAACTTCCAAACCCAAAAAATATGTAAGAGTACCACGATATTTCATATGAAAAAAATCTTTAAGATGATGTTGGAGGGTAGTGATTAGTGAAGAATCAGTTCCTATGATGATAATGTCATCGATATACACCAAAAGAAGAACACAACATGTAGATGTTTTTTTAAGAAACAAATAAGATTAATATTTTCTCTCAAAAGAAAATTGTAGCAAAGTAGACGCGACCTTATCAAACAAAGATCTCGGAGCTTGTTTTAATCCATACAAAGACCACTTCAACTTGCATACATCTGATGTAGGCGATGAAAACAAACCAGGTGGAGTTTTCATATAAATGTCTTCTTTGAGATCACCATGGAGAATAGCATTTTTGACATCCATCTGATAAAGAGACAATTTTTGTGAAGCAACAATGGCAATAATAGTTCGCACCATAGTAATTTTTGCTACTGGTGCAAAAGTCTCCTCATAGTCCACCCCATACTCTTGTCTGTTACTTAGAATAACCAATCGACCTTTGTACCGATCAAGAGTTCGATCATATGAAGTTTAATTGAATAAACCCATTTACATCTAATAGGGAGGACATTTGAAGGACATGAAACAATGTCCCATGTGTCATTTTCTTTAAGAGCCAAAAGTTCCACCTCCATTGTTTTTTTCCAACATTTATGCTTGGAGGCTTGTGAATAACCTTTTGGAATATATATGGTGGATAAAGTAGAATAAAAACCATGTCGTTTAGGAGTTTGAGACACTCTAGTAGATCGCCGAGGAGGCTCAAGAGAAACAGGCCATGAAAAAATCTCAGATTCTTGTTGTAGAGCGGTCTTAGGTAGAGGATCTGTTTCAGGATGGGGTAAACTTGGACGACGCCATTCATACACAAATCCTGGTTTGAATCTCTTAGAAGATAATGAAAAATCCGCAAAAGTAGGAAGAAGAGGAGAAACATAAGATGACTCAATATGAGTAGGAAAGAAATACTCATTCTCAAAGAAATTAACATTCCTAGAAACACGAAATTTGCTAGAAACAGGATCATAACAAATAAATCCTTTCTATGAAGTACTATAGCCCATAAAATCACATTTAGTAGACCTAACAGAGAGTTTATTGCATTGAGAATGAAGCAGGTGCACAAAAAAAACACAACCAAATGTATGAAAACTATGATAGATAGGATGCCTGTGCAAAAGATGATAATATGGAGAATCAAGGTTTAACACTTTAGATGAAAGTCTATTAATAAAATAGACAGCGGTATACAGATCTTCAACCCAATAAATAGATGGAATAGATGACTCAATCAATAAAGTACTAGTGACATTCAAAAGATGACGTGTAAGGGCAAGAGCGTTGTGATACAATATCTTTCCCAAGCAAAAAATTATTGAATTCATGAGACATATATTCTCCAACAGAATATGATCTTAATATTTTGATGCATGTGGAAAATTGACTCTCAACGTAAGCCAAAACTTTATCAAATAGGGAAAACACTTTGGATTTAGATAAAAGAAAATACACACATGTAAACCGACTATGGTTATCTATAAATGTGATAAGTTACATGAAATGATCATGATAAATAACTAGACAAATTCCCCAAACATCACTATGAATGACATCAAAACACTCTGCGTGCCTAAAATTAGGAAAAGGAAGAGTTTTACTTTTGCCTAATTTACACGTAGCACAATCAAAGAAAGAAACTGAAAAATGATTTTTATTTCCCAATAAATCAGAATTGGACAAATGATATAACATAATAGAATTTGGATTTCCTAGACATTTATGCCAAACATCATTCTTAGTAGCGCTAGAAGCAAAAGCCAGAATAGGAGGAATAGAAAATTCTATAGGAAACAATCTTCCAACTTTAGGCCCCTTCGTGATTATGGTCCCCAACACCTGATCCTGCACAAGGCAACCATTATGAGAAAAATTCACATTACAATAGTTATCTACCAATTGGCCAACTGAAATAAGACTAGTAGAGAGCTTTGGTGATACAAATACATTCTTGAAAGTTTTAGTAATATCCACAACCTGAATTTGTGTTGGACCACTATACTCAACAAATGTTTTTGAATATATTAGTTGAGGTGGTCATATGATGGGAAACGCCAGAACTAACAAGCCAAAATTTAGATATTACTTAATTACCTTGTAGTCCCAAAGTTGAAAATGCTGACAAGATCATCTGTTTTACCATTTGAGGAGTAAGAACTTCTCCTACTGAAGATGAGCTATTTGTAGTCGAATCATTCATCCCAACTTGGAAAGCCTTTTGCCCTACGATTTTGAGGACGTGTGGGACACTCTTTGATAATGTGTCCTTGTTGTTTAGAATAATTACAAAAAAATCTTGCCACAATTGTGAGCAATATGACCATATTTCTTGCAACTGTAACATTGAGTTCTAGCCATATCCATGTCATTTCCTTTCCCTTGAGCTGTAAATGTAACAGTGACAACATTTCCTTAATGAGAAGCACTTTTGTTTGAAGAGACACTGCTCCTCACGAAGTAATCTCTAAAACAAACATTCAACAAGGAAGATGGATCAGGGCTCATCAAGTTGGAGCGAACACTTTCATATTCAGATCGTAATTTCATCAAAAATTGATCTCGATTTCTTTGTTCATGAACTCCTTGAATGATGGAGAGAGATTCAGAAGGTAGCATAAACAATATTGGTTAATTCAGCCCATAAGTTCAGAAATCCATAGATATAATCTTGAACAGAGAGACCTCCTTTTGAATACATAGAAATTTCATGCACTAACTGAAAACTTCTTGAGTTATGCTCTTGGTTGTAAACCTTTCGTAAATAATCCCACGTGGTCTTTGCTTTCTTGTATAGACAGAGATTAAGAACAATAAATGGGTCAATTGACCCTAAAATCCATGTCATCACCCGAGCATCTTTAACCTTCCATTAACCAAGCTTTTAAGGATCGATAGGAGTAGGATCGCTTCCATCTATACGTCCCCATAATTCTTTTCCACTGAAAGATAGTGAATTGAAATTCCCAGGTGGAGTAACTTTTTTCCCGTGAAACGAACATGGAAGGACTCAAACTGATATGACAACATGTTCTTAACAAACTTAGGAAGATAGAAATGTAATGATACAAAATAAACAGAATGACCAAGACTAAGATTCCAAGATGCCTTAATTTCTAAGATACTTAGGACTAACTGTTGACTAACAGTAAGCAGAACCAAATCTTTCAAAAAAAAATCTGGAAGGAACCACAGATGAAAGACACTCAAAGCATTGAAAAAGGCTCGATACCATGTCAGTTTTGCTGAATGCCTCTCAAAGTGAGAGTCTTTACATTATATCGAGAAAATAAATATTACAAATCCCAAACGATGTGGCATTCCTATCACTAAATATCATCTATTCTATCTCTACAAATTTTTCATTCAATCCCTCTAAATCTGCTTCGCTATCCCTCCGAATCAACTATTCTATCATAATATTTATTTATTTGATTCTATAATAAATCTATATGATCATGCTAATTTATATCACTATATAATTACATTAATATATAAAATTATTTAGATGTCCGTCGTGTTAATAGAAATGAGGCATGATTTTTTTGTCTTGGAAACAAGATAGACGATTTAGAAGTTCATGCGAATAGGTGACTACAGGCTGTGGGATCTATATATTGTATTGCATTGAAGGTACAAATGGCTGAGATGAGGGTTGATATTGCTAAGCTAGCTGAGAAATCAGTCATTCTACTCCTACCAACTATACCAGGCTCTTTGATGAGTTTATTTAGTGTGCCCCCACCATATAGTTTGTTGATGATCTCTTGGGTGTTGTACCAACACAAGTGATTTAGGGTAAGGATGCTGACCCAAAATAGACGGTTGACTTGTCTAAGGAAGAAGAAAAGCAATCTAAAATGCTCAAAAAGATTCTCGAAGGTTGTCGAGAGAACGAAAGTCCCTGGAACATTAGAAGTGAGATGTGATTAAGGTTGGTTCCCTAGGTAGTGCAACCCAGCTTACCAATACTAGTAGTCATCCCAGACCGACCCCTATCGTTCAGAGAACACCCGTTAATAAGGGTGTCGACACTACACCAAATACTGGCGCTTAGAGCATCGTATGACCCCTCCTCATAGCCCTTGCCTTGTTTCTTTTATACTTTTAGGGGAAAGTTTTTTTGTTTGGAGAGGCGGTGGTGAGCAAACTATCATTAGTTGTGAGCAGTGCATGGATGTTGACTATTGTGTATTCCAAGGTTTGTTTAAGTTTTGTTGTTTCTTATTTATGGATTATAGCTAGCAATAACTACATCTTGGGTTTTGTGTTATGATCAAAACAACAAGAAGAACGTCTTAGATCTAAAAATTTTATTGTAAGGTTCTTTGTGCGAATTCTTAGATGCTTACATGTTGAGCATTGCTAGATAAGACCATAAAACAGGTAAGGATAATACTGAACGTTTAAGACATGCCATAGGAGTGTGAAGTTTGCGTGAAGTTTAACATTATGAGTAGAAGCTTGAACTTGCCCGAGTAGTCTTACTAGAATCATTGAATAACTGATAAGAAAGTGATAAGCAGGCCATTTAGGATTAAAGTCACTAGAAATCAAATACAACTATGAATGAAATCATGAACCCTCAAACCCTATTTGATCCTAGAAACTGATCTTGTTGTCACCCTATTGATATTGTATCCTTTGTTTTTCGAAAGCACAATGACATAACTTAGGTCACAAGCCTAAGTTGAGGTTGATCATGAGCTAGATAGAAAGGATGTGTATAAAGAGATCGTATCCTTGATCATTCTGAAGGCACGAAATCATAACGCTTGCTCAACATGTTTATGTGTGCATGGTACAATGGAAAATGGAACTACAATTTTTTTTATAAAAATATAAAAGAAAGAAATAAATGGCATGAGTGGCAGGATTTGATAAAAGAGAGGTTGGAACTACTCAGGAAAAAGTTGTGGTGTAACAAGAACTTTGGAGAAATAAGGTAATTTAGTCACTTATATGTCCAAATGCTCCATTCCCTATCCAGAACCAATGCTGCAAGACAATAAAGTCCTATAAGTACTCCATTCCTATTGTTTGATAGATGATGCATAGAAAACAAGGGCAAGCCTATGGTTGGTATACATGAAATGTTAGTAGTTCTTTCAGAGAGTGTGATTATTGAGCAATCACAAATTATCATGTGAAGGACTTGTTTCGTGTGAGGGTATTGTGCTTGCATGTGATACTTAGATGTGCTAGTTGGAGAATTCAAACAAGCATAAGTATGATTAACTATGAGTGGTGGGATGTTGTACATGTATCCTTGCATGTTAGATAGATGGTTTTGGACAAAAGATTTGGTTAAGATAGTTATTGCATGCTACTATTGTACCTTAGGTGTTTGAGCGGCAATTGTTTTTTTTCATTTCTTGAGGACAAGCAATGGTTTTCTACATTGAGGGTGATAATGTTTCGTGAACTATTGGAACATTCGAATCCCAAAACTAAGGATTAAAGCTAGAACGTGAGTAGTTTTTATGTGGTTATGATGTGTTTGTCAATGATTGAACAGGTAAAATACTTGGACGTGAAAGATAGTAAAAAGTGAAGTTGAATCAAGCATCATGGAGACACAGACGGGGCACGGTAATGATGATGAGCCATCTAAGGGCTCATGTAGATGAGATAATGAGAACGGAAGAAATGATCAAAGTCCTAGTGAAGACCAGGAAGCCCTTAATGGGTCGTGGTCTTCTTCACGAGTCATCAGGAAGCTCGTGAGGAAGGATTAGTGATGAAGCCTTAAGGACCTAAGTCTGAATTGAATAACTCGGGACCCTAGATAGCTTGTGATGGATTCAACGAGTCGTTATGCTGCTCGTGAACAAAATGGGAAAATTCAGTAAACACCTAAGGGGAGGCTCAACATTACGATGCTCAGCACGGACCATGGTGCTCAAGACGGGCTATCTAGTTGCCCGTGAAAGAGCTCAGAAAAGAAATTGCCACACCGTCTAAGTGTGGGAGCACGACAAGCCTCACTTGCCATCGGGCTCATGATGGGCTGCCATTCCATTTTTGAAGCCTCCCGAAAAATCAATTCTACTATGAGTAGGATTCGTTTTGTACAGACTATTTAAATCAATTAGGTTTATTTTTAAAGGGATCTCGTCATTTTATGAATGAAGCACGAATTTCTGATATTTTTATCATTGTTTTTAATCGATTATTTTCGGATTAAGATTTTGAAGATTGTGATTAAGTGTTTGAATCTCAAGTTCTCTTTAAATTAGCAATTATTGTAAGTGATAACTATTATGTATTCAACAACAATTATTGTTTGTTACCATGAAAACATGAGTGTTAAACACCACAGTTAGGGTTGTGGAAACAATGACGATAATCTAGTTAAAAATTTGACGAACAATAAAAGTGTGATTGTTATTTTAAAATGTGATTCATACTTCCATTATCTATTTTTTTACAATGAGTGCACACATTAGAACTTGCATGTATTTACCACTTGTTCGAGAGAAAAGTGGTAGTTAGGAAAAACTAGAATTCATCTATTGGTTTGGAGTAAAAATTTGAGATCAGGAGAAAAGATTTTGACACCTAACATGCGAGGGTAAAACAAGACAACACTCTAAGGCCAAGAGGATCAGAGTGAAATATACCTAATAAGACTAAGAAGTGTTAGATGCATTTAACTCACTAGTAACTTTAAATATTAAAAAACAAGAAATACTTGTTCACGATTCAAATCAAAATGTTAAGCCATAAGGAAAACAATTCTTGTTTGATTCATTAACTATCACAACTTTGAAGTTAAAATCATGTTGATCGTGTTAACACAACTTTATATTTCGCAATTACTTTCTATGTGAAATAATTACAACAATTGAATAAAAGTGTCAGTAAAACTATTTCCATAAGTAAAAATTCTCTGTGGGATTGACCTCAACTCATGTTGAGGTCTATAAATTGACATCGACCGTTTTCAATTCTTAATTGGAGTGCAAGTTTGGGCATATTATGTATCAAAATTATTTCTAAACAATCTGAATATCTAATAAGAAATTCTTAACAAAATGCTATTATCAAATCATTCTCCCACATCTAGTGAAAACAAAATCATCCTAACATCAAAAAAGGTATTTTTGGGACTCCTCTTCAATGATAGAGTTTCAATTAGAGTGATTCAAGGTACATAAGTCTACTCATAGTGTTGGACTAAAATACTCCTCATGACATACATCTAAAATTTAGTCAGTAAGATTAAAATTTTACCCAAACTTTCATGAATTTCGAATTGACCTTCATTACTTGTTATTAAATTTTGATGATAATCATTGAGATTAGTTTACTTCATGCATTTTGATTCTTGAAATATTATTCCTTGCTATATTATTATATGAATTGTATTGAGTTGAGAATTGTCAAGAGAGGGCGAAGTGAGAGAATTCTGGAGAAAGATGCAGCCAAAGGAATATTCAATTGTTATGCATTTGGAGAAGACTCCAGCCCAGATTTCCGTGTGGGCCCTGCTGATGACCTCCCAATTGCATAGACGGGCCTTGATGAAGGATCTTGATGATATGTATGTGCCCGTGGGCACAAGCAGCTATAATGTGACCTCTATGATTAACCAAATTATCTGAGGGCATCAAATTAGTTTTTGCGACGATGAGTTTCCTTTTAAAAGGAGGTCACAAAATAAAGCATTGCACATCACTATCGTATACCGTGAGAAAGTCATAAATCTTGTCTTGGTGGATGATGGATCCGGTTTGAACATTTGCTGGTTGTCGACACGAAGGCAGTTAAGTTTGACTTAGGGAAGATGGCACAAAACCAAGTCAATGTAAGAGCCTTTGATGGGGTTCAAAGAGATACATTGGGAATGGTGAATTTGGTCATCCAAATAGGTCCGGTAGAGTTCAGTGCACAGTTTGAAGTCTTTGACATTTACACCAGCTATAACCTTCTTCTAAAAATGCCTTTTATCCATATTGCTGGAGTTGTGTCCTCTACTCTTTATTAGATGATGAAACTTGTTTTGAAGAACGAAGAACTGATTATTCATGACGAAGGGAGTCACTTCGGCAGGCAGATGCCTATTATTGATGAAGTCTTACGAGGTACCAATTTCTACACGGTGGAGCTGGTAAATGCCACCGGTGAGGATTTTGCCCCACAACCTCCTATGCCTACCATGTACAAGATGATTGTCACTGTGATGTTGCAGAATGGGTTTGAATCGGGTTTTGGATTGGGAAGGAATTCCCAAGGTATAATTGAGCCTATTCCAGTCCCCGTCAAAGGAGCTAGATATGGTTTGAGGTACATCCCCACAGATGATGATGTGAAGATAAAGAAGAGAAGTGATCAAGCATTGGCTAAGCCGATCCCACATCTGTATCAATCATTTCCAGTCCGGGAGTACACCGATCGTGATGGCCTAGGGGAAGGAATATGCGACCTTTTTGAAGATATCAAAGCTGTCATAGAAAAAGAGGTCGAGTTAGATGGTATCCGTGATGCTTATCCTGGAGAACAGCCGCAGAATTAGACTCTCACGCCAATCTTGATTCCTCAATCATCTTGGTTGAAGGACATTTGTTTATGCATTTTGAAAATTGGTGGCTGTCCGAAAGAGGCCCAAGTCCCACCATGTTTCATTTTTCTTAATCACTTGAATTTAAATTTTCCCCGTGATGTTTAAAAATGCAACATGGCCATTTGGCATTGACAAAGTTTGCATTATTCCAATTTTAATGAAAGCCTCTCTTATTGAAAATTTGTTCATTTTCTTATTTTTTATATTTTAGTTTCTTAACTTTGTTTGTTTATGGTTTCAGTAGCATTAATTTTAAACTTGTCAATGTCATGTCATGTCACGAGCTGAATGAACAAAATGAGGCAGGTGATGACGAGGGCGAAGGGTACGAAGAGGAAAATGAAGTACCGGAAAATGTTGCTGAGGAATTTCTGTAGTTTGAAAATCAGCATAAGCCAAATTTTGAAGAAACTTAAATCGTGAATCTGGTTGACCAAGAGTGTGTCAAAGAGGTCAAAATCAGTGTCCTCTTGAATGAAACTCAAACAAAGGATCTGATTCATTTGCCTACTAAATACATTGATGTGTTTGTCTGGGAGGTCAGTGACATGCTAGGGATGAGTACCAATATGGTATCCCATAAGTTGCTGATTAATTCGGGGTTTAGTCCAGTGAAACACAAGGCTCGGAAATTCAAACCTGAGTTGAGTTTAAAGATCAAAGAAGAGATAACCAAGCAGATCGAGTCTCAATTGGTGGAAGTGACGCAATACCCGACATGGTTGACCAACGTTGTTTCGTTCGCCAAAAAAGACGGAAAGATCAGAATATGTGTCGATTACAGAGATCTCAACAAAGCCATCCAAAAGGATAATTTTCTATTTCCGAATATTCACATTCTGATCGATAACTTTGCTAAGCATGAAATGCAATAATTTATAAATTGTTATGCGGGTTATCATCAGATGTTGATGGACGAAGAAGATACAGCTTTTATTACACCTTGGGGAGTATATCATTACAGCATGATGCCATTTGGCCTCAAGAATGCTGGTGCTACCTATATGAGGGCTATGACGACCATATTTCATAATATGATTCATACGGAGTTCGAGGTGTACGTAGATGATGTCATAATCAAGTCTCGTGAGAGTTCAAACCACTTAACGCATTTAAGAAGTTCTTTGACTGTCTGCGTCGTTACAACTTGAAATTAAATCCCTCTAAATATGCTTATGTGGTGCCGGCCGGTAAGTTGTTGGGATTTATAGTCAGCAAAACAGCTATAGAGCTTGACCCTTCCAAGGAAATTCAAGAGTTATCTCCTCGGAAGATTAAGAAGGAGGCGATGGGTTTCTTAGAGAGGTTCAACTACATCAGTCGATTCATAGCTCAATAAACTGTCATCTGTGAGCCTATATTCATGTTGTTGAACAAAGACGCTTTGACAAAGTGGACTGAAGACTGTCAGACTGCTTTTGATGATATCAAGAACTATTTGTCCAATCCACCCATATTGGTTCCTCCATGGGAAGGGAGTATGTTGTTGCTGTATTTTTCCATCTCAGATAACACATTTGAATGCGTGCTTAGGAAGCATGATAGAACAGGAAAGAAAAAGCGAGCCATATATTATAAAAGCAAGAACTTTAGGCCATACGAGTGTCCTTATAATCTTTTATAGAGAACTTCTTGCATTTTTACTTGGATCGCTCAGAAGTTGAGGAATTATGTGTCTTCTTATACTACATATCTCATCTCCAGAATGGATCTGTTGAAGTACATTTTCCAGAAGGCGATACCGACCGGAAGGTTAGCTAAGTGGCAAATGTTGTTGAGTGAATTTGATATTATGTATATGACTCAGAAGGCAATAAAAGCACAGGCCTTGGCTCATCATCGTACAGAAAATCCTGTTGAAGAAGAGTATCAACGACTCAAGACTTATTTTCTGAAATATATCCTGACTGGAGATTATTCTTTGATGGAATGGAAAATCACCATGGGAAACGTATCGGATTGGAATCTGGTCAGCACTATCCCATGGTGGCCAAGCTCCAATTTAATTGCACGAACAATATGGCCGAATATGAAGCTTGTATCCTCGGGTTGAAAATGTCCATTTACATGAATGTCCATGAACTGTTAGTTATTGGAGACTCAGACTTGTTGATTCATCAGGTTTAGGGAGAATGGGCCGTGAAGAACCCAAAGATCACACCGTACGTGCAATATGTATAAAAGTTGTGAAAGAGATTCCACAAGATTAAGTTTAGACACACTCCCAGAATGCAGAATGAGTTAGCTGATTCTCTTGACACTACCGCGTCGATGATTAAGCATCCAAATACGCATTATATTGATTCTCTAGACATCGAGATGAAATAATATTCCAGTCCATTGTTCACACGTTGAAGCGGAACCAAACACTTTGCCATGGTATTTTGATATAAAAAAGTACTTAGAGACCGGGAGTTATATTGAAGATGCAACACCCAACCAGAAGAAGTCGATACGCCATAGGGCTCTCAACTTATTTCTAAGTGGAGAATTTCCATTATAGGAGGACTCCAGAATTGGGTCTTCTCAGATATATTGATGCTGCTGAAGCTGTGAAGCTTATCGAACATATATATGCTGGAGTTTGCGGCACGTAGATGAATGGACTCACTTTGGAAAGAAAGATCCTTCGAGCCGGTTATTTCTGGATAACTATGGAGAATTATTGTTGCAAGTTTTTGCAGAAATGTCATAAATTCCAAGTGCACAGTGATTTGATCCGAGTGACACCTCACGAACTTAATGCTATGAGTTCACGTTGGCAGTTTTTAGCTTGGGATATGGATGTCATTGGTACGATAAAGACAGCTTCTTCTAATGGACACATATTTTTTTGGTTTCCATTGATTATTTCACCAAGTGGATCGAAGTAGCTTCTTACAAGTGGGTAACCAAGAAAGTTGTAGCTGATTTTATTTGCAACGATCTGATATGCAGGTTTGGAACACCAGAATCCATCATTACTGGTAATCGTTCAAATCTCAACAGTCACTTGATGAGAGATATATGTGATCAATTTAAAAATACTCACCAAAACTAAACCACTTATCGTCCTCAAATTAATGGAGCTGTAGAAGCCGCCAATAAGATTATCAAGAAGATCCTGAGGAAAATGATTGAAAATCATTGAGGTTGGCATGAGATGTTTTCATATTCTGTTTTGGGTTATCAAATGACTGTTAGAATGTCGATTGGAGCCACACCATATTTGCTAGTATATGGAAAAGAAGCAGTCATACCTGCTGAAGTTGAGATACCGTCTTTAAGAATCATCTAGGAAGCTGAATTGAGTAATGACGAGTGGGTCAGCAAGCGTATTGACCAATTGAATTTTATTGATGAGAAGAGAATGGTTGCCATTGGTCATGGTCAACTATATCGACAAAGAATGATTCGTTCGTTCCACAAAAGAGTAAGAGCTAGAACTTTTGAAATTGGTCAATTGGTCCTTAAATGCATTTTTCCTTATTAGGATGAGTACACAAGGAAAATTGCACCAAATTGGCAAGGATCTTACATGGTTCGCAAGGTATTATATGGAGGTGCTCTGGTCTTGTCGGAGATGGATGACACCACATGGTCGAAACCTATCAACTTAGACACTGTCAAGAGATATTACGCTTGAAGCTTCCGTTCGTATTTCTGTTATTTTCTTGTGATCATCCTATTTGCTTGTAATTACTTTGTTTAAAATTTTATCCCTTTTTGTGATGAACTACGTCTGACCTGAAATCTCAAGCATGAGATACGTAGGCGACCTATGTCGGCCTTGGTCAACCCATTTATCCCCTTTAAGCATTTCTTTGTATTTGAAGTATGTTCGTGCTGAATTCTCAAGTGTGAGATATGTAGGCATACTATGTCGGACTCAGTCGATTTTTCTTTGTAAATTTATTATTATTGTAAACCTTTGAGGAAGACTATGTTTGACCTCAATCCTCCCTCAACAGGATAGACCAAATGGGTTCAGTCATATCTCCCGTAAGATTTCTATTTTTCTTTACTATAGAAACTGGAACAAAAGTTTTTAGAGGGACTCAGAAATTCTCGAAAAGAAGATTTTTCCTGAGCAAATCAAGACTGAGGATACTTCATGACTTGCAAATGGGACAGAATTTTTGAGAGGATCTAAAAAATTCCGTGACTCACTCAGCGACAGTTAAAGGTAAGCCGAGATATGTGATTGGGACAGAAATTTTGAGGATGACCTAAATTTTTAACATGGTTTTATCAGCGATCTGGAGTGACTTTAAATACTCCCCAGCGAATAGTCAAATAGACCTCCAAGCATCGGACTCAAAGAAGTTCACTAAGCCTGACGTGACATGACACTTTGCAATAACCTTTTTCTTAAAACACTATCCTTTTCAAAAATTTATTTTTTCTAAAGAATTTCCCTTTTGGTGTTTCAATTGTTTTGGCATAATTTTTTTTCTTATCTATTAAGAGTCATGGGATCAGGAAAATCAATGGATATAGCAGGGTAGGGAGCAGACAAATGAAGAATCGACACAGATTAGTCAGTTTTAAAACTAATAATTCTTCTGTGAACGCAGGTTTATAGTTTTGTTCCGTAAGCACAAAAATTTCTTCGATCGATGAATATGGAGAAGTCAAGGGGGCAAGAGTTCTCCCTAAATATATGATTTTCCTGTAGATGAAGGAATTATTTTATATTGTGCATATAAGAGTTTACGGTTTTTACAAAGGACGTCATATGCATCATATTATCAATTATGATATTATTACTACACGGAGGGGTCATTTTATTAGTATTGTGATTTAAGACGATACACTACCTAGAGGGTTAGTTTATTTCTATTATCAATTGAGATGATATACATCGAGGGTCATTTTAGTTTCATTGTCAGTTGAGACGATATGATTACCAAGAGGGCACCAAGAAGATAACTATGTTGATTCGATTGAAGCACTATATTTATTAGGTGACAAGGATCTCATCAAGATAAAATCATGGATTGCGGAAAGTCATGCTCGTGAGTTGATATTCATGCATCACGAGCTAATCTTTAAGCATCACAGGAGGATATTCATGCCCCTCAAGAAAAAAGGCATTGTGGGAAGATATTCATGCCCCGCAGAAAATCACGCATCGCAAGAAGATAGTCATGTGCCACAAAAAATCATGCATCGCGAGTTAATATTCATGCATCGCGAAAGATCATGCATCGTGAGTTAATCTTCATGCATTGCAGAAAGTCATGCATCGCGAGTTAATATTTACGCATCGCGAGAAGATATTCATGCTCGTCAGAAAGTCAATCATTGCTAGAAGATATTCATGCCCCACAGAAAATCATTAATCACATATTCATACATCACGACTTAATATTCAAGCATCGCAGGAAGATATTCATACCCCGCTGAAAATCAGGCATCACGGGAAGATGTTCATGCCCCGCAGAAAATCACGCATCGCAAGTTAATATTCATGCATCGCAGAAGATCATGCATCACGAGTCAATATTCATGCATCGCGAGTCAATATTCACGCAATCGTGGGAAGATATTCATACCCTAAAAGAAATCATGCATCACAGGAAGATATCCATACCCCGCAAGAAATCAAGCATTGGGAGTTCATATTCATGCATCACAGAAGATCATGTATCGTGAGTAAATATTCATCCATCGCGGAAGATCATGCATCGCGAGTCAATATTCACGTGTCGTGGGAAGATATTCATATCCCGCAAGAAATCAGGCATCTCGAGAAGATATTCATTCCCCGCAGGAGATCATGCATCGCGAGTAAATATTTATGCATAACGGAAGGTCATGCATCGCGAGTAATATTCACGCATTGAGCAAAGATATTCATGCCCTGCAGAATTAACGCATCGCGGAAAGAAATTCGTGCCCCGCAAGAAACCACACATCGCGGGAAAATATTTCTGCCCCGCAGGATAGCATGCATCGCGAGTCAATATTCATGCATTACGGAAGATAATGCATTGCGAGTCAATAATCACGCACCGCATGAAGATATTTATACCCCATAAGAAATCATGCATCGCGAGTAAATATTCATGCATCACGGAAGATCATGCATCGCAGGAAGATATTCATACCCCGCCAGAAATCACGCATTGCTGGAAGATATCCATACCCCTTAAAAAATTATGCATCGCAAGTCAATATTCACGCATTGGGGGAAGATATTCATACCCCGCAAGAAATCATACATCGCGGGAAGATATTCATGTCCCGCAGGAGATCATGAATCACGAGTCAATATTCATGCATCGCAGAAGGTCATGCATGGTGATTAATATTCACGCATCGTGGAATGATATTTATCCCTGCAAGAAATCAGGCATAGCAGGAAGACATTCGTGTCCCGCAGGAGATCATGCATCGCGAGTCAATATTCATGCATTGCAAAAGTTCATGCATCGTGAGTAATATTCACGCATCGCGAGAAGATATTCATGCCTCGAAGAAATTCATGCACCGTAGAAAGATATTCATGCCCTGCAAGAAATCATGCATCAC
Source organism: Solanum arcanum (assembly GCA_027789145.1). Classification (NCBI taxonomy): domain Eukaryota; kingdom Viridiplantae; phylum Streptophyta; class Magnoliopsida; order Solanales; family Solanaceae; genus Solanum; species Solanum arcanum. The sequence continues at coordinate 53,608,376 of CM050943.1, forward strand.
GTGAAGATGTTCATGCCCCACAGAAATCGTGCACTACAAGAGAACGAGATCGTACACCCCTAGAGAAATATTTTCCCATCAACATCAATTGCATTCTTTTATTTTAACAAAATTAAACGTAAAAAAAAAGCATCGAAGACAACATCAAGAGAAATACCAGCACACTGCATCAGTTTTAATTTATTTCGACATCAAATGAAGAGTATATTGAATATATATTGCAAACATAAGACACAATCTTTATTTTCTTTACATCAAACCGATGAAGTTGACGTCAAATGTTAAAGGGGAGCAATTAAGTATCGATATGATAATAAACAGTGTCTCCCGTTTGAATTTAATTTCTATGCTAACGAGTTTTATCTCAGTCTTTATCAAGAGCATCCAAGAGGATGAATTCTCCAAAATAAAACCACAGGTACGGATGAAAATGATGCTGCACAACGTGGAAATTTTCTTAGCAACAAACTGGGACATAGTAGAAAGAGGAGTGTCAAACTCTTAGGATGAGAGAAGAGGAACGACTTCCACCAAAATCAACCCCCCCCCCTATCAGAAGGCTTTCTTTAGGTTTGTCTGTTTTGATTTCACATCCGAAATGTTGGTCTACCGGAAACAACTTTAACATCTGAGTGACAATGCGCCAAGAGCTTTGGAAATTATGTTTGTGTAAGTTCTTTACTATGGATGGAAGAGCTCCACCTTCATGGCTAAGAGGTTACAGGCCTCTTTTTCTTACTCGACTTAATTTGTCACTCATCTTACCAAATATCATCTAGTACAATAGATTTCTTTTTCCACCGATGGAGTCGAACTACAAACAGCTTGAATCCTAAAGATACAAGGATATGTAGGCGAGCTCAACGTTGAAGAGTCGGCTGTATTCCAACATTCACTCTTAAATTTTATTCTCGAGCATCCTGATCCCTTCATAATCTGGTATCGAGATGACTTTTGAATTCATTCAAAATCGTGCGTTAAATCAAGCGTATCAAACTACAAGTGGCCTTAGTTCTATATAACCTGAGATATGTAGGAAATCCATATTTGGGGTTTGGCCATAATTCCTAAAGTCCTTACCAGATCCTGTTTCCCAAAAGATGAATATGTGGTCAGTCAAAATTGGCTCGGTCAGTTTCATTTTTCTCGAATTCATTGCATTAATCCAAGTAAAATGAGGGACAGTTGTTGACATCCAATTTTGACCCTCCCCAATAATAATTGATTAACGAGCTTCTTGACTCTAAACGATTTAAAGTAATTAGTTTTTATAAAGTTTAAAATATTTTGCAAGTTTACCTTAACGGGATTTTACTATTTTTTATAAGTGCTAATTTATATGCATGTTTTACATAATTATGTACATAATTGAATCACTTTATGAATATTCAAAAATCACCTCAAAATAGAATTTTTTATTTTCGGTTAAATTTTCTACTAAGTTAATTTGGCTTAACCAATCGTTATAATTTTGAATTAGTTAGCTTACAATTGAATTAATCAAGTCAGTTATTTTATTTCATTGAAGTTAAGAACTTGTTAATTGATTTTAGTTAATTAGCCACTTTCATCCTAATCTCTAATTTTTTTAAATACCAAAATTGGGCCACCTTTCAGCTCGATTATTTGCCAACCCACGACCAATTTCCCTTTTTATTTTCAAATAAATTTGAGTCCCAAAATTCCAAATTTCATCCCACTCCTTCAAATTTTCAATGACCCAGCCCAACTCCTCCCTCAAGTCCAACTCAAATCCTCCCAACCCAAATCCCAAGCACAAGACCCGACCCAAATCTTTTTCCATCACACAAGAAGCGCAGAAAGAAAACGTTGTCAGCTCCTTCCCAAAGACATCAACAATAATAACAATTACAATGTCCGTCGTCTCCTTCACGCGCAAAACAAAATCAACCCAAAAAATCTGGACTCAGCGCCTCTCTCGAGAGCGATTCGATTGAGCAAGCAGCGAGGACGTATGCTGCATAATATTATTTTTTATCCAACGTCCCTTTTCCTTATGTACGATGTCCAACAGGTACAAGCACACAATTCCATCCTATTTGGCTCAAGATTGAGCAACGTTTCCTGCCAAGGATCTTCAATCGATCCGGAGCACCGTTGCCCCTTCCTCTTATATAATGGAGTCGTTTTGCTAAGAAAAAGTATTTTTCCCTTGCTGGTGAAAAGTTTTTTGAAATTTTTTGAAATTGGGGATGTACTTTGATTCTGGACCCTTTTTATAAACCCTAGCCTCCCTTCTATTTAAAGATTCTTATGGTTCACTGTTGAAGGGAAAAAAAATTTAGTTGAAAATTTGGTGGTGGAGAATCTTTCTAAAACAAAATATATAGAGAGAGTATCAAAAGAAATAGGACAGTACATATTAAGGTTTAGGTATAGTTAATCCTAATAGAAGTTTTCTCCGCTCCACCTTGTTTTGAAATTATCGCAAGAGTTTTGTTGTCCTTGTTGTTGAAGTCGTGTTCTTCTCTTCTAGTCTCCGGTATCGCTGCTCAAAATGAGGTAACACTACCGTTTAAACAACATCCTCCTCGTTTTTGTTCCTTTTTGTAGTTTAATATTTTTGATATTGGAACTGTGGGCGCAGTGTCTTTTTGTTGCTAGAAACTAGCAGTCTGCTCATGCTAAATGATGCATTTGACTGTTTATTCTTACTTGTAATATTTGACCTTTCTTTTATTTCAAAACATAAGTGTGGTTTTGAAACTACTATCAACTTAAAGTAAGGAGGATGTCACCTTCACTTACAGTGGGACGGCTGGGATCACTAAAATATTTAGCATGCTAAATTTAATTTGATTTAGTTACTCTAAAGGAAGATATATAACACATAAATCTTACAACATCAATTGTGCTCTGCAATTTTTTTGTCCAAGTTAAAGCTACTTGTTCACTTGATACTTTGTGCAACCACAAAGTCCAATCTTCTGCGATCTTAACTCTTCAAGTTACTGCTATACCCTGATGTATTATCTTCGAACCTCAACATTTTTTTTCTGAAAGGCACTAATTTTCGTTTAAAGATATGCCAACTAGTAATAAGTTTAATGCTTTTAGATTTTGTTGCATCTCACAACTTCATCTATAAGTCATTTTCTGTTAAGTAAAACATTTTTATTTTAAGATATAAAAGATTAACGGAGTTTGAAAAACATGTTTTATTTGTTGCTTGGTCTGCTATACTTTTTCGTTCTCCATGTTGCAGTTCTGGATCTGTCATTTTGTCGGAGGTGTCGGATTTGAATAAAATGTTAGTCTCCCTTATGCCTTGATTGTAAGCGAAGGATGCCCGTAAGCTTACTCCATTTTCTTGCTTTGATTTTCTACTCGTTCCAGTAGCTCGGTTTCATTTAATCCCTCAATGTCTTTGTAAATTCGTTGCCTAAATTTGCATTCATTATGATTATGCAATTTTTCGTGAAATCTAAAATCTGTCAAGAGCTTGACAAACCTGTTTGATGTAATTAATCATCAGGCGTTACCCATTATTGTAAGCCTCCTTAAATGTGCGTTCGGTTTTATATGTATGTATTTATAAAAAAATTGAATTGAGTAAAGGTGTTTGCCAGTAAGTTCATCGGAATGGATCAGGTTTGCTACTGTCTCAGGTTTTTCTAGTTCCCTTTATCATGGAAATTTGGCATATATATAATTTTTATGATTTCTCTCTTTTCCTATATTTGGGTTTTAGTCGATCAATACATGTATAAAGTTATCTAAGAGTTATCATGTGATTTCCCTGAGTTCAGTTAATCCTAATTAAATGTTTTTCCCTCACTGGCAGTAGCATATTTTTTTTTTGGTTTCTATTTTTGTCTGCTTATATCAAACTGTTACAAATGACTACTGATGAGTTTACATTTTTGTCACATGTAAAATTCACATCGAGTTCACCATGAAGTCTCACATCCTCTTCTCTTGCATTTTGGGAGAGCCAAAGGCTAAAAATTAATTCATCGAGCCAAGCTCGCAAAAATCGACGTACAGGCAAGAGTTGAAGACTTTTGGACCAACAAGCCCATTTTAATTTATTTCTATATGTATTGTATTTATTTTGTTTTCGCTCAATGCCTTTATTCATGTTGTACTATTATTATTCTGCTAGCTTAGGACAGGTACAAAAGTGAAATGGGTAACAACCCAAAATAAAATAGGTCCAAATACTGGTCCAGGCGGACAAAAACCGGTTTGGACCCAACTCTCTCTCTCCCTCTTTTACTTTGTTATGTGTTTCGTCATTTTGTCGTTAGTCTTAGGGTTAAAAAACTCAAATCCCCGCAGGACGTCGCTATTTTGTTTTAAAGACTTACTTAAATCAAATCAAGTAAATAAACTAAAAAATAAATTTTGCAAATCTCAAAATTAGATAATAAAATTAATACATCATCTTCAAAATAATTCTCTAAATATTTTTTTATCTCCAAGTTTAAGTTTGATCATTTTAGCCAAAATAAGCTAGTTGTCGAATAACCGCAAGTAAGCGAATGTCTTAGACTCTTTTAACCTTCCTAAGACGTTAATAAGAATCCCCGAACCCCTTAAAATCCTTAATTTTGAGTTTTTATTTTAGTCAAATTGAAAGATCAGTTTTCTTGATTTTTCTCAAAAATTAAGTGGTGACTTTTAAAAAGTCGAAAACATACAAAAACATATATTTTCCAAATTTTTTGTTAAAATGGTAAGTCATATTCAAGTAGTTCACAAGTTATGACCATGATCATTTAGAATCCATATAAGCATTTAGACATCCTACCAAAGGTCATCCTAAGACTCATTAAGTAAGGCTAGAAGAGACCGCCCATACACCCTCTTCAAGCACATCTGAGTAATCTTTAAGACTAACTAGAGTAAGAATATTCTTTACATCACAATATTACATAGTCTCATAATCCTCAAGTAACCACATTTCATCTTTCAAACGCTTCACTTGAGTAAGGCATGAACCTTCCTTCTCCACATATTTCATTAACTCTACAATTTTCATTTAAAGCCATTTAAAAGTCAACTAAGCAAATAAAGGACTTTGAAATCTATCATTTTCCAAATTTTTTCATTGTCTTTAGTACGATCTGGCTTCACACCTCTCGCCTATCGGAACACCAACCCAATCTTGAAAGCTGAAGTGGGTTTGGGGAATGGAAGAACAAGAACATCTTCTTTACCACCAAAAATGGTAACATAAGACCCTTCTTCACTCATGTTGGCCGAATCCTGATTTCGTTTTACTTATCCCGATCGTCGAGCCTAATCGACTCGACTATTTTCCCTGCCCCCGGCCTCTCACTTCTTTTAGTTCTTTTTCTATACCATCTCTTGAATGAAGACACCCCATTGGCCCGACTTTCCCAAATGCCCCCCACCGTCACATAATGTTCTTGGAAGAGACCTAGGGAACTCACCTAGAATCTTCAAAGCCTACTCGTGCAATGTATAGATAGCGTCCCATTCCACTACCTACACATTGTAGTACTCATCCAATAACTAGAATGTACATCCCATATGATGAGAATAGACATTAACTGAAATAGACCATACTATCTAGGTATGGAATCCGATGTAATAAGGACCCCACATCGTGGAAGTTGTTCTACTTGCCAAATGTAGAACTAACACTCATCCTATGTTGGCACATGGCTCTAGATATCAAGGGGTTCCTTGTACTCTAGTCTCATCCTCAAGTAGAGCTACTACCACAAGCATATCCACTCAATGCTTTGCCTTGTTTCTCATAGAGTAATCATTTCCTAGGTGTATTAGACAAGGTACCATTTCTTAGTCCTACCAACTATACTTTTCATGGATAGTTTATTCTTTTACCTTTTTTTCATAGTCAAGGTTCCACATACATAACTTTCATTTCATATTAAACGTTCTACATATATTAGTCTTTCAAAGAGGGGCACCTACTTTTGGTCTACCGATCCTAGACATTCATTCCTCATTCATTCATACACGTACATTACTAGGGTGCCTAAGCCTACCAAGTTAAGAGATAACCTTCCCATAACTTTCATGTATCAAGTAGAGGGACCTAGGTCTATCAATCAAGACACAACATCATCGTATCACATATTCAATAACTTTTAAGTACCATGTAGGGACAACTATGTCTACCTAACAAGATACCCTATCAATACATGGAGACTCATCATAGTCGATCATATTCACATATAACATTCTAGAGGAAATATTACTTTCACCCACACATTCACATATACCGTATAATCATTCATATTGTTCATTTATACAAACTATAACATGATAGCACCATAATTCACATAATAATGCCGACAAGGCCATGTTCATAACAATTATAACACATAAACACTGTCACCATAAGTGGACCATACCAATCAATACAATTCAATAGCAAATCTATACTAAATAAAGGAATTAGGTCAACTCACCTCCTTCCAATCATCATCATCACCATTCCTTAACCTTTTCAATCAATCCACTTTACAAAGATCTTACCTGTAGCCATATACACAATAATAAGCCATCATCAATCTATATCAATGATCCAACAACAAACAATATGAATATCATCATTATAAGGATGACTATAAACAATTCTATCATGATCAATACATAATTCAATAGCTCAATACAAGCTACACATGAACTCACTAAGATTAAGTCGTGATCAATCCACCCGCTTCATAGCCAAAACTATGAATTCAAGAAATACATGGGTTCATGGAAGTTTTGATCTTAAAACCTCCAATTAACATATTAACTTTCAAGGTTTTGAAACATTTTTGAAAATCCTTTGGAATTGGCTCCTTTAATGAGAGAAGAATCAAGTATGAAATGACCATACCTTAATTGAAGAATTCAAAAGAAATTGATAGAGAAACAATGAAGAACTTTGAATCCTAGCTTCCACCTTCAATGGAGTCTAGAAAGAACTTATTTTGTTCTTGGGTTTTGTTTTTGAATAATTGGTCTAAGTCTAGGTTTTTAAGTCTTAAATAACTTAAAATACAATAAAATAGCAAAAATAACCATCCATGACTTAATTAGGACTCTAGGTGAGTTTCTTAATGTGCCCTCAACTTGGTCGAGACCTGCAGAAAAATTGCAGGCCTCAATCGACGTTGGCATCTACTAGCCGTTGACTGGACGACGTGACGTCCTGCAGGCTGTCGTCTTCGTCAGAGGCTGATCACTTGGGGGATAATCTCCCACACCTAAGTGTTGATCAACTCCCCCAAACTATGGAACATGCATTGGACGATGGGGCGTAATTTTGTGCTCGTGGTTAGGGATTGCCTTTGGGTAGTTTGTTGCCAAGGTTTGGGTCCTATTCTTGGACCCTTAGGGTAATCCTTGGGGAGTTGTACTAGATGTTTCAACCCTAAACATGTTCATCTAGGTTTTAGGAACGTCCTCTATCAATTTCAACACCAAACAAATCATAAAACATACAAAGTCACACTAGAGCACTCAAGCACACACAAAGACTAACTTTTAAACGTCTTACTCGTTCTTGGACGTTTGAATTCTAAACTCCTAAAACTTACTTCTTACAGTTATATTCATCATTATAAGACTTTATTAACTCATGCAAAACATGTTAGGCTCTAGTTTAACCTATTTCATTTTGATGGTTGTGACAATAACTAGTCTCATTTCAAAATAAGGCAATTTAAAAGCATATGCAATATAAAGAAAAGTTTTTTAAAGCATGATATCAATTCTTTGTACGCAAGATACAATAACTCTGAGACGTATGTAAAAATACAAATAAACTGATGTGTATAAAATAAAAATACTATTGTGGGATTTTCTCTAACCAACAACCTTAACATAAGAGCTATAGTAATGATACAACGATTTTCCTCAAGCTGCCAGTGCTCCTCTAACCGGCCAAAGGTATAGTACGTGAACTGCCTAATGGATCCACTATTCTATGCAAAAAGGGTTCATCTAAAAAGTATGACCCTCTTCTACCTTTGGTGGCTACATGGTTTATGGAGACGTGAGTTATCTGAACTCATGGTTGACTCCAACTCGGTTTGCAATACTACTCCCAATATATACCATATCTTATGTTTTACAAACATATTTTTTCTATGACTTGATATTAGTACTAAAAAACTTAGCTCAAAGACTATCTTGGAAATCTCAGTTTCCCTTCTTGCTTCATTTAGAAAGTTATTACTCTTCTCTGAAAACTAGCCCGAAAGATCTTTTGGAAATATCAGTTTCCGTTCTTATTTAAATGTGAATACAATTTAATTTTTTTCAGGAATACATAGTCCCCTTATATTTCTTTGAAGAAATGAAATTCAAATTTTATCTTTACTCTTTACTCAACTTGATCTTTAAGTCTTAAAACCAAGTTAAAATATTTGTAAAAAAACCTTTGAGAACTTTGATGAACTTGATTTAATTCTTGACATTGATCTTAATTGTTCTTGTTTTGACTCTTAATTAATCCTTGAATGGAATTATGGATTCAATAATTATGATTTGTGATTGGAAAGACCTTATGATGTTTAGGAATCATTTCAAATATCTAAAACTGAGAAAAGCTACGAAATCACCGTCTTGGAACTAGTCCGCAACGCAGAGATGTTTTATATAATTATTCGAGATATTAAATTTTGAGACAAAGGATTCCGCTTCCTATTCTCAATGTGGAGGAAAAATTTACTCACTGGGAAAAAAGTCCGTGACGTGGAATTGTTTCAGGAGCTTTACTCGACTTTTTCCTTCTCCATTTTCCATCCCCAATTCGCCTACACTTGACTATTTTCCTCAAGTTCATTTTAGATCCCGATGCCCAACATATATACTGAAGTACCTAACTTAAAACAATCCTAAAACTCAATGAAATGAACTCAACACTCCTCAATTCATTCCAACTAAAGAACAACATTCAAATTCAAGAATATATGTCAAAGACAGAAAATTTCAAACTCTTTTAGGACAAAATTCACTGAACAAACCCAACGCTATAAGCGGCTCACATTCCTTGTAGGATCAATTCCTTTGTGAATCCACAACCAAAATCGATTGTTCGTTGCAAATATTGCTTTTCCTCTTTTCCTTTCTCTTGCGCTCTTTCTAAAAATGCCCTAACTCTATTTTTCAAAATCGTAAATAGAACTAACTCATTTTTTACCCCAACTAATTTAATAAAAACAGATTTAATTAATTGGGTCAGGAAAAGCCCAAATTACCCTTTAAATTTCCCGATTGGTTATTTGTAAAATCCAACAACCCAATTTCTAATGGTCATAACTCACTAATCCGAACCCAGAATTGTGCAAACGTGGAGGCGTTGGAAAAATAATTCCAAGAGCTTTCCAACCATATCTAGAACGACACCTAACGCATCGTGAGATAGAAGTTATGACCATCTGAAGTTAACCAAAAACTCACTTTAACACACTTATCAAATTTCCAAATTTTTAAATACTTTCCAAAAACAACCATTTTCAATTTCTAAAGTTCCCTCTAGTTTTTGTTAGTTGCGATATGTTACACATATGGGGCTCCATGGTGATTTATTCAACTTCAGTTTCTTCAGTTTTTGCTATATTTCACATCCAAGTGTTTTACCTGTTCAATCATTAACAATCACATCATATCCACAAATGTGCCAATAGTTCACAACATATCAATACATGGTAAGAATATACCTTGGTGTTTCCCATTAAGGAGAGGAGAGAATTTGAGAGAAAATAAGACCTACATCGTCCACGATTATCTTTATAGTGACCCACCGACTTAACTTAATAGAAGCGTCTTATAAATCTAGACCCTCAAAAATTGGCTTAGTGTGTTGCACCCTTGCTACGTGTCACGTGGAGTGCACAACTAACTTTTAAAAATACTAAATTGGATTGACACATTGCATCCATGTTACGGTCCATGTGGAGCTCTCTACCACTTCAAAAATAATGAGCCTGATAGAAATTTGCTAGGCGCGGTGCAATCACACTATTGGACACGTGGATCACACAACCAATTTGACGTCTCTCTGGTAAAATACTAATAACTATTTTCAAAAGAGCTAGATTGACAAGTGTTCAGGCGTTTAATTTGATAGGTTATAGGATATGTAGTTCTCTATATGCTGATGGATATAGTCAGTTGAAATTGCCCTTGCATGAACAAATGTGAAAAACTTAGCCGGTAAAAAGGATTTGAATTTATCTTAGTGCTAGAGGTCCCTTATGATCCTAAATTGTTTTTGATACCCTAGCTATACTTTGTATGAATCCCTAAACATTTGACCAAGTAGGACATCATTAAGTTCAAGATCATATACATACGACGAACTATTCAAATTCTAAGAGTAGAGTTGCGAGGTTTCACATAGATACTTTGACACCCCAAAAGTGTCTAAACTTGAACTTGAATAGTAATCTGTGTGTATGATTGTACCGGATGATTACAAGTTGTTCATATATGATAAGGTTCATTACCAAGTGTAGCAAGTCTATCGAAAGTGACTTAGGTTCATTAACTAACTTTAACACCAACTCAAGTTCAAAACCATTCCTACTCTCTATGTTTTTTCAGGAAATCACACAAGAGTTACCTTCAAACAACCATATCTTTTGGAATAAGAGGATTTATGTGTCCCATCATCTAGAAAACTAAATTTCCACGTGTCTTTTTTCCAGCACTACCAAGTTTGCATCAATTCAAGTTCGGAGTAAGATGTTATGTCTATTTTTATACACAGGCTTTAATATGAGATTTCTTCTTAAAGAACTATAAAGTGACACTGGCCACGGATTCAACTTCTGGATTAAGTTTAGAGATTGAAAATTTCACCTGAATTGTATGGATACATCCACGAGTCCTGTATCATTTTACAGGGTGTGTTGATCATGCATATTACCTTTATATCATGTATAAGTTTGAATATCAAATTTTTTCAGATTTCATATAAACATTATTATGAGTTTTCTTTCACACTTTTCACCCATTGGTCTACCCCAACATCCCCCAAAATATCTCTTTACCCTTACTAGGTCTTGATAAGTATCATCCATGATTTTGCAACATAGATTCTAGAATTCCTACTAGATTTTAACAACAAATCCTCTTCCAATTCTCTAGTGAAACAAATGATGGTAAGAAAACTCTCACATTTTATTCTAACATATAATTGTGTATTCTAAGCAAGAATGTACCATCAAATTAAAGTGTTTTCATGAAATGAATCTAATAATTTCAATAAAAGATTTCTTGATTGTTTCATTAATTTAGAGCTCATCTTCAAGATTTGTGACACATTAGAAGTTGAAAAGATAATTTGAAATATTCAGGAATTACTGGAGCTCTATTTCCACTTTCTCTTTGTGCTGCCCATGTGAGGATTTATGACTCGTGGAGACCTTGTCAAGGTTAGGACTTAGAAGTTTAAAATTTTAGGACCTCCATAGAAGTGCCAATAGGACAGATCATAGATGAGATAACAAGTCGTGGTTGATTCTAGTGGATATGGTCTTGAAAAACTTGTGTATTATGTGCCTTGGGTTCTATGGAAAGTGTTTACAGGTCATGTATATGGTTCATAGTTTGTTCTTAAAGAAGTTTGACCTGTAGTAAAATGGATCCACATATGGACAATACGGTCCATAGTATGTTATATGAAGCGTAATATTATTCAACAACTATTTTCTCAGGGTTGATTGAGTTTCTTTTTACCCTTTTAATTTCTATGTGACATCATTTTAAGGTCATTTAGGATATTCTAAAGAGTTCCTAATAACCCTAACCTTCCCATTTTCTCTCATTCTCTCGAACTCCAAAGAAGTCTCTATCAAGTCTTTCTCTTCAAGTATGACTGAGTTTTCAAGGATTCAAGTCTCCATTGAATATTCCAATTAGAAATTTGATCAAGGTATGTGAAAATTTTGTCAATGAGTTCCTCTCCATCCATTGAGTCTTAAAAAATAGAAATTTCTACTTATGATTCTAAACCAATTTCGAGAGTTTTAACAATTCTCTCATTGGTTCAGCTAGATTAAAATTCTCTCTCCATTAGTGATCTTATCATGCATAATTTGACCATATTCTAATATTTTCATTGATGTTTTTAGTAACCCATTTCTACAAGTATTTATGATACAATTCAATGCTATGTTGATATGCATGCATTGAAACATTTATGAATCAAAGATGCTTTCAATTATAGTATCAACCGATTTTAGGGAAATTGAGTCTTCTAAATGGAGTACCTCCCTTATAAAATAATGACATGATTTAAAACACTACAAATTGAATTATTTCTTACTATGAAAACACTATTGTGATTACGATGCTTTCAATTAAAGTGTCTCTTCTTAATAGATTATTATTATAAAATCATGATGGAATTATTCTTATGACAATGAGATTTTATGAATGATTTGGTATTACTAGATAATTGTCATTATAAATACTATGTATATGATTATTCTTATGCATATTTTCAATTGGCAGTTTACTAAGTACCGAGTTTGACTAGTAACAATTACCCAAGTCAAAGAACTAAGGGCTCCCATAGTTCATGTCTTGACTGGACATTAGATAGTGGATCCACCCATTCTCATGTTTATGGTCCTTACCTTCGCAAGTTGGAAACACTTTTTCTATGTGAGACTGGTACACTAAAACCTATGTCATAGCTCACATGGTTTATGTAAGTTAATATTATGTCCCACAAATATTCATGACTTCCTCAAAGACTTATGTTATAATTATGATTTGAAAAAGAATGCATGACCTTGTAGTATATTTAATGAAGTCATATGATCAAATTTATCTTATGTTTACTTGGTCATTGCATTATCGTATTTTCTGATTTATCATGCTAGCATGCTTCAGTTATGCATATTTTCCGTACGTAATACATTCTGAGTACTGACCACATACATCTCTTTGTACCCATATTATTTTATAATATAGGTTTTGATGTGCATCACTCAAGTCACTATTGTTATTCGATCCTATTAATGTTGCTCTAGATTGGTAAATCCTCATAGTTCGAGGGCTTGCCAGATATGTTCATTTTTGTGTGATTCAGACTAACTATATTTTTTTGATTGTTCAAGTGAACCATGTTTTGTCCGAGTCACTTATTATATAGTAAAGTTTAGTTGTCAGATACAATATTATCCACACTATGGTCTTTGTACTCTGATTGAGCTTATGATGAGGCTGTTTTTGAGACTATGATTCTACTTACCTCTTTATAGTTGTTACATTGTTCTCCTAGTGTCATATTATGTCATATGGTTTGATTGGGGCATCTCAGGACTCTAGGTACCAGGTCACAATTTAAGGGTAGTCTAGGATGATTATAGGATACATAGAGAGTTCAAAGTATGTAAGACTATCAAGAACTGAATTTTTCCTCATACCCTACATCTACAATTTCAATAAGTAAGATTAAAGCTACAACTTTTACCTCAAAATCAATGATTTTGAATTCCCTTTATCTCCCATCGTTTATTCTTGATCTAATCAAGATCTTTTTTTACTTCATATCATTCATGATCGTTGATTCGTATTACGTCACATGGACCCCCTTTTTAGCCAAAGTTATTTCATATGCACTCTTTTGATGAAAGAAGAAAATTCAAGATTTTCAAGAAAGTATTATTATCTTTGATTTGGTGTTTATTATTTATGAAAGAGTCCAAGAAAGTGTATTTTACTTAGGGTGCTTATTTTCATAAAGAAAGCATAGCCAAATTTTTAGAAATTTGACCTTTTTGTCTCGGGCCAAATAAGAACATACACAAAAGACTAGTTTCATTATATTCATGATTAGAAGAAACTGTATCAATATTGTTTTATAGATATTCCAGTAATATTAAATGTGAGATGTGTTGGAGAATAAATATCAGACAATTAATGTAGAATGCCACTTATTTAACTTGCTTTTCCTAATTCCATAAGAGAAGTAGTTTTTCTTAGTTTTAACATACTTATTTTCCTTTTAAAAAATATTTTCCACAAATTTTGACCAATTAAACATGAAAATAATCAAATGTTTTTTTCAAACCAGACATACTCTAATTGCATAAACGGAAAAGGGCCTAAAATACACTCAAAGTATTGGAAATGGTAACAAATTACCCTTCATCCACCTATTGGCTCAAAAAATGCCCTTCCTAGCCAGCCATTGGGTCCAAAGTACCCTTGTCATTCACTTTTTGGTTCATTGACCACTTATTTAATGATTTTATACTTAAACTATTTAAGTATTTTTTGAAATATGTGGCACTCAACAAAGTTGGACCAACCAAACATGAAAATAATTAAATGTTTTTTTCTCAAACTAGACATACCCTAATTGCATAAATCTTGTGATTATCTCATGCATTTGTGAGGAATTGATTAAACTACATGTCTCTAGTGTGAAATTAGAGGGAGTCACAACTCAACAATACTGACCAAGTTTGCAATCATTTCTCTTTCTCCATAATTGTCTACACTAGGAAGTCTCTTTTCTGTATGAGTATTCTCATTATTTTTTATTTCTAATGATTGTGAAATGGGGACTTGTTCCATATTTTTTGCAAAAATAAATGAAGTCAATGTATAAATATTATTTAAAATACTTTATTTATTTTTATATATATGATATAATTTGACTACACATGAAATTTAAGAAAAAATAAATACTTTAAAGAATTATGATCCAAATTTTCGTTCTTGGAGCTCCAAGTTTGCAAAACTTGTATTCTCTACTTCTAGAAATAATGGTGACATCAAGCGAAGGACATCTATCGAGACATTGGAGGAAGAAAGCTTGTTAAATTTTGATGGTCCTGAACATTCTTTTTCCTACATAAATAATGAGTCGTTGATAAAATAACAAAACATAATGCTCGCACCATATGAATTTGGTGGAATATTAAATTCAATAGTCACATATGATAGTAATAGTAATAAAATAAAAAAACATACACAAAAGATTAAGCTAGTGATACGATCACTTACCTACTCTTTGTGAAAATTCTGAGTCCAACTCATTACTTTTGTTGAGGTGAGCAAACACTTTATTTTCACCCTCTTCTACCTTGTCCACTTCCTGGTGGATTTAACATCATTATGGTAACTGTGATTGTCTAACTTCATTAGATTATTTTATGTGCCACAAAAATTTAAATAAATTACACAAACTCGCTTGTTTCTTTGAGCTCCATCATTTCACACATGAGTGCCACTTCATTTCCTAAATGTAGTTCACCATTGTTTTCTTTCTGCTCCGTTATTGTATGCTCTGAATTTGGAGATTTATTTTTTCTTTTATTGGAAGGACGTTTTGGAGACCCAATCTTGATTTGATTCAAGATCACGGTATAAGAATGATTTAAACAATAAAAAAACATATTTTCCAAATTATTAAACATCTTAGCTTAATCTCTTTTACCATATTGGTTTCTGAGTCTACTTCTACTTCTATTTTCTCATAACCATCTAAGATGTATCTACATACTTCCATAACAGATCGGCATATGGAACTCTTTTTCATATGATGGTAAACGTACAACACAACAAAGTATTTCATTAGTTTACAATAATTAAAAAATAAATATTGTACACTATTACCTAACACTAACAAATTATTAACTATACTCTGCTAGGAAAATCCAATCAGATAAGTATGCTATACAAATAAAGCAATCAAAATAATTATAGTAGATAAAAATCCCTCATGATATAATGTAGAAACTATAATGGCATAGTCTAGAGAAACATCTCCTTATAAACCAAAACGTAGACAAATCATAGAAAAATTACTATTAAACTATCATTTAACTTTTACATTTTATAAAATATTCCATGCCTTATTTTTAAGATTACAAAGCTCATATTTTATAGACTCTTACTAGTAAGTATACTTTAAACTAGATGATAGTGTATTTCACTAACAGTGTTAATAAGACATTACCCAAATGATGAATAAAACATAAACTCACTGTCACAACTAGCTTAGTGATTGATTCGCTATCTCTCATTTTCTTGACCTATTTTATTAGTTTGACATCACTAATTTATAAAATCAAGAAAGATTAAAAAAAATCAAATCAATAATTTAAGTCATATGCAAGAAATAAGATAATAATTTTAGTTACCTTGTCACATTGACCATTAGGGCGCCTTCTCTTTTCACATGTCTAGCCGTTAAGGATATCCTGACATTTTTTAATAAGTCTGAATGGATCGACTAAACCTTCTCCCTATAATTTGATTTCATAACAATGTATTTGGAAGAGTTAACCTTTCTTGCTCGTTCGTTGTTTCTTGATCATAATGATGATTAACCCTTAATATATTAATTTATGCATAAGAAATCTAGAAAAATAAATGTACTAATTACCTTGTTTAATTTTACAGTATAAATATTAGTTTCACGTGTTAGAGGTAGAATTGAAAAGCTAATACTTGACAAGGCTACGACCTCTGCATTAATCAATCCCCTCTTCCTCCCGGTGAGTTGATAGGGAGTTAATTCAAACCGATTCTTCAATAATAGAAAACATTAAATCAAAATTTCTTTTCATACTTAATTGTGGTTTAAATAAACAGTAATTTATAAACTATCATATCATATTTACTTTTTGTGACAAGAAAACTACCTAATTTTTAGGATTACAGATTTTGTTTTGATTGTTGTATGCTTATAGATATATTTTGGATGATTTTATCACATAAAGTTTCTTTACATTGTTTGTATATATAAGTTAAACTCTTTAACAGAATAAAAGAAATAATAAAAGTTTGATGCTTTGATGATATAAAACAATTTACACTATATTATATCTGAATGTCCATATAAATAAAATGAGTTTCCAGGTGAAAGATATATATACTAACAATATATGACAATAATATATGAAATGATATATATCATCAATTCACATGGTAGAGAGAAAACTAATATTTAATGGACATAATATCATTAATCAAAAAAATATATGATATTCATACTTGAATAACTATTGTTTCCTCAATTGCTTGAAATATATATATAAAAAAAAATTCTTCGAGGCGATGTCGAATAGAAATTATGAGAGTTGTATGAGTTTATTAATTAGACATTGAAACTAACATAAATTCTTCATCATAAATATGATCAAGATGGGGTTAGATAAATTTTTACAATTATTAAACTAGTTTAATGAAAAATGATAATTATTAAATTACATAATTAAAACAAAGAATATTAGATTAGCGGTTAGATTCTCGTATTTTTTGTCCATATTGCAATTAAAATCTAACATACAAATGTAGAGACAAATTGGATGTTATAATAATCATTTAGCAAAGACTATACAAAATAATAGAACACTTAACAATAAATCATTCTTTTATCATCTTAATGCTTATAAAATATATTATTCAAATCACTTTTTCGATAGATACGATAAAATGTGATTGCTTATAAGATAAAATTTAATACTAGTCATTATATATATAAAATTTAATCAGACTTTTTTTTATTTAATGATGCAATTAATTGTTGTCTATATGGCAAAAAATATTATACAAAAATACTTAATTTCTTCCCTTATTTATACAGAAAGCCTATAGTTATTTCAGTCAAAAAGAGAATAAAAGTATTCCCCATGATTCTATTTTTTTCAAAAGACTTCTAAATTTTATAAAACCTCATTTTTTCTTAAAATTATATCAAAAAGTAAAATCTAAATAGATAAAAATGTTATGAAAAAATTTGTGAAAACAAAATCTTGATACACAAATATTCCTAAGAAAAATGAATTATTCCCACACAAGAAAAAATATTTATATCTAAATATTACTCCAATGTCTAAAAATACCTATAATTCATGTGTTTTTGCTTATCCACAATGATGATCTAGATTTAACCAAGGAGTTAAAATCCACGCTAAAAATAATAAATTAAAGGGTAAAGCAAAAAGTAAGAGGAAGCAATAGAATGCTAAATTATATTTTCTTACTGATGTGTCTGAGCCATTTTCTCTTGGATGACTTGATACACTAGAGGGTAGCAAGACGGAGTCACTAATATCCACTCTTTGATTTTCTTGAGCCTGTAAGGATTAGCAGAAGTACAAAATAATTATTAAAGTTTGGATGCAGAAAAAATATTATTTATTTATATTCTGTTTTGTAAACTATTGACTTATTTATAAATTATAATAGAAAATAATTCATAAATTTTATAACAACATATTGTGACTATACATTGTCTTATTTTTTACAAAGTGCGGACTTTCATTTTTCCATATTTATTAAAATGAACAACTAAGAAAACCATTTTATATTTGTAAGAAAAATGTTCTACTTCTATTAAATAAATAAATGTTTAAAAAGAGATAATGCACAAGAACCCCTCAATATATTCCCGAAATCTCAGAGACACACTTATATTATACATAGGTCCTATTACCCCCTGAACTTATTTTATTAATAATTTTCTACCCCTTTTCGCCTACGTGACACTATCTTGTGGGCCTAACGCTGGTTGACTTTTTTTCTCAACCTAGTGCCACGTAGGCCCAAAAGGGGTAGAAAATTACTTATAAAATAAGTTCAGGGGGTAATAAGACCTTAATATAGTATGAGTGTGTCTCTGGGATTTCGGGCATAGGTTGAGGGGGGTACTTGTGCATTTTCCCTTTTAAAAAATATTTCTCCAAAAATAATTTATACAAATCACTATTCGAATTATACCTTTTGTGGATTCATTATATGTTTTAGACAAAATACTAAAAAGAAATAGTACAGTAAAACAGCATACCGCTATTCGAATATTATTGACTGGGAAAACGTAATATGTTATTTCATGGAAATTGTTGATTTCAGAAGAAGAATCCATTTTTTTGTCTACAAGCAAGATAGAAGAGAAAAATTTACTCAAGAACATTGAGAAGAAATATATTTTAAGGGTAAATGGAGAGATGTATTTATAGATCAATTGTAAAGAAAAAATATCTACCAAATGAGTGTGCAATTATGATGATTAATTGATATTTACCTCTTTTTAGTATGGAATTTTTTTCCATATTTGGTAAATTTTTACGAACCAAATATGAATATTTGTTTATAGTAATTTGGTTATTACTTAGATTGTAGTAATTTTTTCTCTAAATATCATGTGGTTACGATCCTTTTAACTAGAACTGTCAAATGAGCGGGTTGAGTTGAAATTGGAGATATTAAATGGTTTGAAATAGAAATTGTGTTGGGCTCTAATCGGTCTAAGTTTACTTTGGGCTCAAATGAAATTAAAATCATGTTCAATATAAATGTACTTGATTCGTAGGCATTACCTAATTTATCATTAACTTTTATCAAGTCATATAATGTATCTTTAACGGTGATACATAAATAATAATGTTTTATAATTGAAGAACTGTGTATCAGATTCAACAAGTATATTATATATATATATTAATGGCAATCTTTTACCACTAGATACATACACCAAATTATTCATCTGGAAAGCTATGTGTCTGTAAACATTACCCAATAAATACACTTGATCCATAAATATTTTATGTTTATATCTAAGACATTGTGTATAAAATTAATCAATATGCGCATGATACACAATATATATCAAAGTCAATCATTTTTAAACTTTATTACATGTATCATATACATATCAACTAACCACCATTGTGTTGTGTATCACACACAAAAAATACTATTTGAAATAATTAAATGTATAATGTATCTTTTTATAAAATATAGTATCTCTCAAACAAAATAAGAAACATAAATGATAATATTTCACGCACTAATTTCTTAGGCATTATACGTAAATTCAAATTTACAATAAATGCACTAGATACGTAGCAATTACAACACAAACATGTATCTTTAGAGGCGACAGCAACAACGGGAACAAACATGAGGTTAATATGGATTTTTTAACATTCGGGACATAAAACAAAAGTATGACAACATTATTACTAGATATTATTATATTTTCATTGACGAATGAATTTCTCAAAGTGACTTAATAACATAACAAAGTCATAGCAAACAGTGATTTTGAGGACGCAGAGGGCCATTTAGAGTATTCATATACATATCCTTATTAACTTGATCAAAATTTTCACGCACGAGATTCTGCATGCTTAGGTCGATTGTCTATTTTGCACATGAGGTGAGCACTTTGTTCTTAATCTTGTTGGGTATCTTTTCTTGCCAAATCACAAATACTTCGTCAAACCCCTAAAGATGATAGTAACAATACTAGAGAAGTTCTTCATGATGTATATTCTTAAAAAAATAAATAATTTTGAATCAAAATTGAAAATATCTTCAAAGAACTAGGAGAAGAAGTTTGGATCTCAAAATTTCAATAATTTTGAATTGAAACTTAAAGGATCTGAACTAGGAGAAAATTTTTGAATCTCAAAATTTTGAATTATTTTAATCAAAAATTGAAAGGATCTTTGATAATTTGGGAGAAGTTTTTTGACTTTTGTAAAGTTGTTGCAGATTGGAGCGATTTACGGGAAAGAAATCATTTTATATTTATATTTAATATAAAGCTAAAAAAACAAGTTTTATAATATATCACAATTAATGTATCCGAATGAAATTTATGTATGTGGATGACTGTTATTTTAAGAGATTTTTGTAAAACAAAAAAAATAAGGATAAAATGTAATTTAAATATTACATTATGGGATATATATGTAAGTTATACTAATTTTAATATATTTTTGTTATTTAATTTTTATAACCACAATATGAATTTCAACTCAAGACAAAAAAATCAAAAAAAGAAGTTAAAAACTTGATAGATAAATCCTAAAAGATGTAAAATATATAGTAACTCATATCTTCAAAATAGTAAAATACATTACATAAATGAGAATAAAGAGTCTAAAGATGGATTGAAATTGTCACGACCCAGCTCACCGAGTCGTGCGAGCACCTACACTAATACCTAAGTAGGAAAACCATCATATCCCAATAGTTAAATCATGCAAAAATTTAAAGAGAATCAAAGATAAATGAATTAACAAGCTTTTGTAAATAAGAACATTTAAAACAATTTCGGGTTAACACCTGCAAATAAATTATCACTCCCAAGGATCTAGCATAAACATGTACAAGAGCTACTAAGTGTAACACCCTGTATCCAAAACATACCAAAAACCAGCTTTTCAGAAAAATCTACAGGTGCAACGAACGGGGCCATCGACGGACCATAGACTAACCCACGGTCCGTCCTGCATAACTATCAATGGGGTAAGAAACCCCCAAAATCTCAGCCAAGGAAAATTTGGTTAAGTCATGATCGACGGACTGAACTACGATCCGTAGGTCAGACAACGGCCTGTAGTCTATGATCTTCGATCGACACCCCATTCACCCACTCTCTGACAAGAGCAACGGATGACCAGCACGGTCCGTAGGTCTGACCGTTGGTGGGAACTAGCAGATAGTGAAGGGGGAAATAGCTGGGTCTACTTTAAAAGGTCATAATTCTTAGAGAAAAATGAATTAGGTGTCTCATGACCTACCCACAGATAAATAATTGATTAGCTTTCCATAGCCACCGACTTTGCTAAAATTAGACCTCCGAGTAAAAGGTTATGCCCGTTTTAGTAAAGGTCTGTCGAACAGGCCAAACCTACGAAACCAACGAAGAACAGTCAATAAAACGATGGACCGTTTGTCTGGGCTGTCATTTGGTCCGAAAGAAATCAACTCAGGGGTCTTTTGGTCTTTTCCCACTTTGTTTAAACCCTAAGATACATCATTTTGACCCTAAATCATCAGATTTTGGTCAGTTTAAGCCTACAAACATAACTAAAAACTTACCTAAGTCAAATAATTAATCAAAACATAGAAAATTAGAAGCAAGAATGGAGAAAAAGCTCAAGAACCCTAGTTCAAGAACGCAATAAGTTTCTAGCGGTTCCAGACCCGAAATCTAAGTGTTTCTCCTTGAATTTCATCACCATGCATGTGGGATTTCACAAGTGGGTTCCTTTCACCCATTGGATCCCTAGTTTTTAGTACATTTTTTATTCTCTTATCATGATTAAACCTAGGGTTCCTAGAATTACAGCAGAACTTCATGATTTAGTTAAAATATATGTTCAAAATCAGGTTATCATGTTATTACTTAGATTATCGCATTAATTTTAGAACCCTTACTTTGTATTTCTGTAGTTCTTGAATTACACATGCTAGGTCAGATATTTAAGTTATACAGTTATAAATGCTTCAATTTTAATCCATCATTATCATATTAAATATAGCATTCCCAGTTTGCATATTCAGTTTTGAGTTATCCAGTATTTACAAAAAATTTAGACATAATCAGTTAACTACATAAATCAATGGGAGTATCATAATACCGAGTTGGACTAGGGTTCAACGTACCTAATTAGTCCCAGAACTACTGGCCAAGTAGGTTGTAACTCCACTCTACGAGCATCAGTTTCGTGATCACGCCAGCATGCCTTTGTAGCTCTGGCATGGTATATTGGGTCCCCTCGATGGGGCGTATACATCGGACTCCACATTTAGCTCATGTGGTTTTATTATTGGTTTTTAGTAGTTCCCACATTTCAGTCAGACTCTCTTGCATTGATCACTTATCAGTGTCTCCACCATTCAGTTTTCGCATATTATAAATTGGTCATTGCATCAGTTAGCTCATAATTTAGTATATCGTGTTTAGATTATTATACTTGCTTTTGCTCTTGTTTAGTTATGTTTTATTTCTGCTTTATTCTATCCTACATGCTCAGTGCCTTTCAAGTAGTGATGCATATGTACACTACATGTTCTCGTGATGTAGGTTCAGGTTCTCAGCATCTAGATCACGCATAGATCGATTTTCCATCTATGCAGATTCAGTGGTGAGTCCTCATTCTCTGGGACAATAGTCATGAATTTATTTTCAGTGTTTAGTCTTTTAGTTTAAGTTTTTGCTAGACTTAGCTAGGGCTTGTCCCAGTATTTCTAGTCAGTTAGAGGCTTAGTTCAAACATAGTTAGAATCATCTTAGTGTTGAGTTAATATCTGCTTTGTGTTAAAGTCATTGTTTTCAAATATCTCAGTTATAGAATATGGGTATTCCCCATCTTTTCAGTTTAAATTCTGATTTAGCTTCCGTATTCAGTTTATTATCTTTAGTATGCTCATGATCATGTCTGCACAAATAGCTTGGGATCACTTGTGGTCCTACGCTCCGTGTCTGCATCTCGGGAGTAGCTCAGGGCGTGACAAAACTTGGTATCAGAGCACTAGGTTCAAGAGTCATACAATGTCTAAAACACACTAAGTAGAGTCCTTTTCATTGGTGTGAAGTGCACCACATTTAATGAGAGGGAGGCTATGAAGTATTTTAGGAAAATTTCACTTTGATGTTACTCTTATCGTGCATAAAGTATTATCTAATTTCATTCAAACTTGATGTTCTATGTTTCAGATCATGCCTCCTCGTAGAGTTAACACTAGGAATGCTAATGCTAGGAATTCAAACGCAGCTCCTGCAGTCCTAAATCAAGAAGTCTCTTATGCTGAGTTCAGGAATGCTATACATATGTTAGCTCAGAGTATGACTAAGCAGAACAAGCGGGTTCATGCTCATGAGAATGAAAATTGTTTAGTAGCAGCAAGGTTCCGTGACTTTGTTAGGATGAATCCACCTGATTTCTTAGGATCACAAACTAATGGGGATCCTCAAAATTTCTTGGATGAGATCAAGAAAATCTTTGAGGTAATGCAAGTCACTGGGAATGATCGGGTTGAGTTTGAATTATACCAGTTGAAGGATGTTGCTCATATTTTGTACACTCAGTGAAAGGAGAATTGGGGTGCAAATGCGGATCCTATCACTTGGGATTGCTTAAGTGAGATTTTTCTCGAAAGGTTTTTCACAATAGAGTTTAGAAAGGAAAAGGATCAGGAATTCATGAACTTGAGGTAGGGTAACATGACATTCCAAGAGTATGGGATGAAGTTTACCCAACTCTCTAGGTATGCTCTTCACATGGTTAGACTCCAAGGCTCAAATGAACAATTTCTTGTATAGAGTGTCAGATTTGGTGAAAACTGAGTGCAGAAATGCTATGTTACTTGGAGATATTAATATCTCTAGGCTTATGACTCATGCTCAGAAGGTTGAGGGTGATAACCTTAGGTAACATGCTAAGGAGAGTAAAAAGGCTAGGACTGGGAACTTTGACTATTCTAAGTAGAAATCGGGGGATGGAAATCGCTCGTAGAGTCAGTAGAAGTTTTCAGCTGCAACCCCTTCATCAGCTAGTGTTCCATCCTCCAAAAAGAGGTATAACCAAAAGGGTAGAGAAACAGGCTCTAAGTCTCAAGGAAATATTTCAGGCACCAAGACTTACCCCACTTGCCCTAAGTGTGGAAGAACCATCCGAGCGAGTGTCTTGAAGGAAAAAAAGGATGTTTTTGGTGCGGTCAGTATGGTCATAGGTTGAGGGATTATCCTTCTTGGTAGTGTCAAGGAGGTGTTAATCGTAGTGCTCAGTCTACGACATCAGCAAAACCAGCAAGTCCTCTGACTCAGTAAGGTACCTTATTTGGTATAGGTGGCGGTCAGCGCCAGAACATGTTATATACTCTCAAGGCTCGCCGGGATCAGGAATGTTCTCCTGATGTAGTTACTTGTACATTATATGTGTTTGACCTCGATGATTTTGTGTTTTTAGATCCAGGGGATACTCTTTCCTTTGTAACTCCTTTCATAGCAATCCAGTTAAGTGTTAATCCAAAAAATCTCTCAGAACCTTTGTCAATCTGTACTCCAGTTGGTGACCCAGTTATAACTAGACGGGTATACATAAATTGCCCTGTCAAAGTATCTTAGAAAGTCACCTCAGCAAATCTTGTAGAGTTAGAAATGGTAGAATTTGATGTCATTCTAGGCATGGATTGGTCACATTCATGTTAAGCCTCAATCGATTGTAGAACTAGGATTGTTCGTTTTCAGTTTCCTGACAAACCAATCTTAGAATGGAAGGGTAGTAGCTTAGACCTATGGGTCAATTTATTTCTTACTTTGAGGCCAGAAAGATGATATCTAAGGATTATATCTATCATTTAATTTGGGTTAAGGATTAAATCCTTAAAACCCCAACTCTCGAGTCAGTTCCAGTAGTTTGTGATTTTCCAGAAGATCTTCCAAGAGTCCCTCTCGAAAGGGAAATCGACTTTGAAATTGACCTACTTCCAGATACCCAACCTATTTCTATTCCTTCTTACAAAATGGATCCAGGAGAGCTTAAGGAATTGAAAGAGCAGTTGAAAGACCTTCTAGATACGGGCTTCATCAGACCTAGTATTTCAACATGGGGTGCACCAGTCTTGTTCGTAAAGAAAAAAGATGGTTCTCTCAAAATGTGCATTGACTTTATATAGTGGAACAAGGTCACAATCAAGAATAAGTATCCCATCCTCATGATTGATGACTTGTTTGACCAACTTAAGGGTGCTAACCATTTCTCAAAAATAGACCTCAAATCGGGTAATCATCATCTCAGAGTCAGAGATAGTGACATTACAAAAACAGCCTCCAAAACTCCGTATGGTCATTATGAATTTATAATTATGTCGTTTAGACTAACTAATGCTCCTGCAATTTTCATGGATTTGATGAACAGAGTATTCAAATAGTACTTGGACTTGTTCGTTGTCGTCTTTATTGATGATATCCTCATTTACTATAGGATTGAGGAAGAACATGCAAGTAATTTAAGAGTTGTTCTGCAGCTCTGAAGGATCACCAGTTATTCGCTAAATTTAGTAAATGTGAGTTCTGGTTGCAATATGTTGCTTTTCTTGGTTACATTGTATATAGAAAAGGAACCGAGTCAATTTGCAAAAGATATAAGCAGTGAAACAGTGGCCCAGAACTACCTCTGGTACAGATATCAGATGTTTCTTAGGTCTAGCAGGTTATTACAGAAGGTTCGTGGACGGATTTTCATCCATAGCCTCACCATTGACTAGGGTGACTTAGAAGATGGTCGAGTTCCAATGGTCTGATGATTGTGAGGAAAACTTCACATAATTGAAAACTATATTGACTACAGCTCATGTCTTGACTCCACCAGAGGGTTAATATGGTTATGTGATCTAGTGCGATGCATCCAGAGTTAGCCTTGATTGTGTGTTGATGAAACGAGATAAGGTTGTAGCTTATGCTTCTAGATAGCTTAAGGTGCATGATAAGAACTATCCAACTCAAGACCTTGAGCTTGCAACAATGGTGTTTGCACTCAAGATCTGGAGTAATTACAGTGGTGTTCATGTAGATGTGTTCACTGACCATATGAGCCTTCAGTATGTGTTCACCCAGAAAGAGTTGAATCTTCGCACAAGGAGATTACTTTAGTTCCTTAAGGATTATGATATGAGTGTGCCTTACCATCCTGGTAAGCCGAATGTACTAGTAGATGCTTTTAGTACATTATCTATGAGTAGTATAGCTCATGTTGTGGAAGAAAGGAAGGGGTTAGTGAAGGATGTTCACATACTTACTCGCTTGGGAGTTTGCCTTATGAGCATATCAAACAATGGTGTAATAGTTCAGAATTGGCAAAATCTTCTTTGGTAGTGGAGGTTAAGGAAAAACAAGACAGTTAACCAATCTTGCTTGAACTTAAGGGTGCAGTCCATAATCAGAGAATGGAGGTTTTCTCTCAAGTGGGAGATGGTGTACTTCGCTACCAGGGTATATTGTGTTTTCCTAAAGTGGGCGAGTTGAGACAACATATTGTTGAAGAAGCCCATAATTCCAGGTATTTTATTCATCCTGGTTCCACTAAGATGAACCGCGATCTGCAAAAAGTCTATTGATGGAATGACATAAAGGGGGACATCACAGATTTTGTGAGTAAGTGCCAAAATTGCCAACAAGTCAAGGTAGAAAATCAGAAACTAGGGGGTATGACTCAAGATATTGATATTCCTACTTCGAATTGGGATGTGATAAATATGGACTTCATCGTAGGATTACCGCGTACTCGCAGACAGCATGACTCCATTTGGTTGATAGTTTATAGGATGACTAAGTCTTCTTGCTTTTTGGCGGTCAAGACTACAGATTCGGCAGAAGACTATGCCAAGCTTTACATTAATGAGATCATGAGGTTACATGGGATTCCTTTATCTATCATCTCAAATAGAGGTCCTCAGTTTACCTCTCATTTCTGAAAGTCATTTATGAAGGGTCTTGGTACTGAAATTAACCTTAGCACATCATTTCATCCGCAGACGGATGGACAGACAGAGCATACCATTCAGACCCTAGAGGATATGTTGAGGTCCTGTGTGATCGATTTCAAAGACAGTTGGGATGATCACCTTCCTCTTATTGAGTTCGCCTACAACAATAACTACCATTCCAACATTCAAATGGCCCCTTATGAGGCTTTATATGGGCGTAGATGTAGATCCTATTGGTTGGTTTTAAGTAGGTGAAACAACTTTGATACATAAAAATTTAGTCCTTTATGCTATGGATAAAGTGCAACTCATTAGAGATATACTTAAGACAATCCAAAGTCGTCATAAATAAGTTCTCAGTGTTCAGTAGTCAGGATTGCAGCTCTCTCCCTTTATCCCAACTAATTAGTCTTCATTCGATAACGAATGTTCCCAAATGGGAGATAATGTAACACCCAATATCCAAAATATACCAAAAACAAGCTTTTAAGAAAAAACTACAGGTGCAACAAACGAGGCCATCGACGAACCGTATACTAACCCACGGTCCGTTCTGCACATCCGTCAATGGGGTCAGAAACCCCCAAAATCTCTGCCCAGGAAAATTTAGTTAAGTTATGATCTACCGACGGACCTACGATCCGTATGTCAAACTACATCCGTAGTCTGTGACCGTCGGTGGACACCCTATTCACCCACTCTCTGACAAGATCCCAGATGACCAACACGGTTTGTAGGTAGACCCACGGTCCGTAGGTCTGATAGTAGGTGGGAATTAGCAAACAGTTAAGGGGGAAATACAGTTGGGTCAACTTCAAATAGTCATTACTCTTAGAAAAAAATTAATTAGGTGTCCCATGACCTATCCACAGATAGATAATTGAATTAGATATCCATAACCATAGACCTTGCTAAAATCAGACCTCCGAGTAAAAATTTATACCTGTTTTAGTAAAGGTCTATCGAACAGGACCAACCTACGGACCCAACAACAGACAGTTGATCAAACGACGGACCGTCTATCTAGGCCATCATTTGGTCCGATAGAAACCAACAGAGGGATCTTTTGGTCTTTTACCAATTCCTTTAAACCCTAAGATACATCATTTTTACCCTAAATCATCATATTTTAGTCAGTTTAAGCCTAGAAACATAATTTAAAACTTACCTAAGTCAAATTATTATTCAAAACTTATAAATTAGAAGCAAGAAATGAGAAAAAGGTCAAGAACCCTAGTTCAAGAACGCAACAAGTTTACAGGGGTCCAGCCCCGAAATCTAAGTGTTTCTCCTTGAATTTCATCACTAGCCATGTTGAATTTCACTACTGGGTTCCATTGTCCCATTGGGTCCTTAGTTTTAAGTTAGTTCTTGATTCTCTTATCATGATTAAACCTAGGTTTCCTAGAATTACATCAGAAGCTTATGATTTAGTTAAAATATATGTTCTAAATCAGGTTATCATGTTATTACTTAGATTATCGCAAGAATTTCATAACCCTAGCTTTCTATTTTTGTAGTTCTTGAATTACACATGCTAGGTCAGATGTTTAAGTTATGTAGTCATACATGCTTTGGTTTTAATCCATCATTATAAGATTAAATGTTGGATTCCCAGTTTGCATGTTCAGTTTTGAGTTATCCAGTATTTACAGAAAATTCAAACATAATCAGTTAACTACATAAATCAATGGGAGAAGAATAATACCAAGTTGGACCAGGGTTCAGCGGACCCAATTAGTCCAAGAATTGCTAGTCAAGTCGGTTGTATGGCCTTTCTGTGGGCATTAATTTAGTGATCACACTAGCATGCCTTTATAAATCTGGCAGAGCATATTGGGTCCTCTCGATGGGGCGTATACATCGGACTCCACATTTAGCTCATGTAATTTTATTATCGGTTATTAGTAGATCCCACATATCAGTCAGACTATCTTGCATTGACAACTTATCAGAGTATCCGTCATTCAGTTTCAGCATGTTATAAATTGGTCATTGCATTCAGTTAGATCATAATTGAGTATATCATGTTCAGATTATTATACTTTCTTTTGTGATTGTTCAGTTATGTTTTATTTAAGCTTTATTCTATCCTAAATGCTCAGTATCTTTCAGGTACTGATGCATACGTCCACTACATCTTATCATGATATAGGTTCAGGTTCTCAGCATCCAGATCACTCATAGATTGATATATTGATCTTCAGATTGGCAGATTCAATGGTGAATCCTCATTCTTTGAGGACAATAGTCATGAGTTTCCTTTTCAGTATTTAGTCTTTTAGTTTCAGTTTTTGCTAAACTTAGCTGGGGCTTGTCCCAGTATTTCTAATCATTTAGAGGCTTATTTCAAACATTGTTAGATTTAACTTGGCATTGAGTTAATATTTTCTTTGTATTAAACTCATTATTTTCAAATATCTCTATTATAGAAGATGGGTATGCCCCATCTTTTCAGTTTAAATTCTGATTTATCTTCTGCATTAAGTTTATTATCTTTAGTATTTTTATGATCATGTCGGCATGGTTAGCTTGGGATCACTTGTGGTCCTAGGTTCCGTGTCTGTGTCTCGGTGGTAGCTCGGGGTGTGACACTAAGAATACACGCAAACATAATAATGGAAAGACACAGCTCCCACTATACGAAAGGAAAATTATAAGCTACTGGAGATTATCTTCATCTTTACCTAAGGAAACATCATCGACCCAGCATCCAAATTATGCCAAAAGGCATAGCAAGATAGTATCAGTACAAAACAATATGTATGGGTAGGAATCATGAGTCAACACGACACACACCACATAATATAAGAATTCAACGAGCAAGCACATGTAATAATACCACTCTCTTCTCCACCTTTACCCTCTCTTGAAATACCTTAGAATTACACTAGTACCTTTACTACCCATATTCCGACTAACCACACATGATGTACCCTTGCCTTCTTTTCATCTTATCTAGACCCTGCCAAATGACAACATTTATCAAGGATTCCATACTACAAACCACAAATTCCTTTCTTTCAATGTGGAATCTACCTAAGAATTTTCATTATGTACACCACCCTTACTTCTCACCCTTGCAACACACGGAAAACCCTTTTTCTCATACATTTGCAACTCTTGAACCTTTGTTCATTCTCTACTCGTTCAACAACAAGATACATAATGAGTGAAACAAACATAGAAGAACAAACTACATCAATTATCACTTTAGAACAATGTAAAATTTCATAATGTTAGGATATACAATTATGTCAAGTCATTGGTTATCTCATGGAAGCCAAACGCATATTATTAGCATATAAGGATGTGATACCTAATCAACCATTTATGCCGAAATGTGGCAACCGATCCCATATTTATGTGGTAACGCGGTAACTAATCCAATGTTAGTGTGTTAGAATGCAACACCACATCCAATCACCAAGCCACAATAAAAATCACAATGTATATTTGCACCTTCATACAATCAAGTCATGATTCGTGGCATACCTCATCCAATTATCCTCATATGTAATTTGTTTAATCAATAACACAACATTTGCAAACATACATGCATCATAACGAAGTAATTACTAACATACATCACACTAATATGAAATCACAACCATCATATTGAAGTATTCATCAATTTATATCAGTAAAATAATAACTCGTCCATAAGTAGCTCTGTTTCATCGTCTAAGGCTTCTTCTATGATTTAGTCATATTTCACTATGTGCACGAATTCCTACGCATAATTCATGCCATTGATTTACATTATGCTACACAGTGAGCATAAATTTATAACTATTAAATTAATAAACCTAGACTACCTAGACGCCAAGCAGCTACATAGATTTTTTGCCTTCAATTCTTCTTCTCGGGCTCCGTGACAGCGATCTTGACTGGAAATCCATAATTCATTGATATCCTTACACTATAAACCTCATTATCCTTCCCTTACAAGCTTAGAGAATCTTTTAGGGGGTTTCTAGGGTGGTTTATGTCTAAATTAGGTATTTTAGAAAGAATAAAAATATAAGACTTTACATTATTTACATTCTATCTCGCCTATCCCGCTATAGCACTAGCTTACCCCGCCATGGAAACATCTGGCCCGCCCTGGTGGGACAATAGCCTAGTAATTTTTTGAAGTTTTGTTTTTCCTAAATAGCAAAGGTTCAGGTCGTTAAAATAGATACCAATTTTCCTATAGTTCATTCTCGAACGACCAGTGAACGGATCATCACTCGCCCTATTTTGAAGTGCTTCTAAACTAACAAATGGGGCTATCGCATAATTGAAAAGAGCAGTGACTCTTAAATTTTAAGCACGGATGGTTTGTACTCATGAGACCGGTTAGGGGAAAAAGGTCACACAAAGAAAAAGGAAATGTGTTCCACTACATAGTCTGGCTCGTCCAGTGAGGCATCCCTTCCGCTACAGCATGGCCTCTATTACGAGGGATCTCCATCTCAAGTAGGGAATCGAAGACAAAAAAGGGGCTTAAGGAAATATTCACCCTAAATTTTAAAAAAAAACTCCCCAAATCCACTCGATCACTCTCCGGTGAACGTAAAAAACAAGGTTACTTTTTCGTTCATTATGCTCTTTACTTGTATAGTTGATTAACAATGATTGTATGCTACTACTAATTTGATTAAAAAATGTTTTTTTGATAGTTATTCAAAATGAACTTGGGTTGCTAGTTTGATAGAAAAATGTAGCATGACATTTCTCTCACGTACCCAATGTCTCCACAACGTCCTGGGCATGGGGATTTCGCAAAAAAACACAGTAAAATTGGTAAAAAATAGTGTGAAAATGTTACAGGTTCACTTGATTGAAAACTCAGATTCGGGCATTTTTTAGGGGTGTATTTATTATTATAATTTCATATTTAGGTTCTAGGTTACTTATTATACTTTGATTTGCTGAAATTTTATGAAAATAGGGATTTTTGGACAAAGGGCACCATGATCGCGCCTGGTGTTTGTTCATTATCCCCCTCTAGGGCGATTTTGGCCGCTAGGGTGGGATATGGAAATCAATGGCCTATATCTGTTTAAGATAGATAATTTTCCCCTTCCCTTTTAAAAATATTTTACCTAATCCCTCGATGTTATAATTTGCTTATAAATATTTTTGCAAGATTTTCTATGTGGCTCGCTTCAATAAGGAAAATCGGTTTTTTGTCGGGTTTCCCAATGCTACTAGTTGGGAACTATACCATAACCACTGAATCACTGAATTATGTTGTGAGCGGGGTTTTCACTTACTGAATTTGGATGAGAAAGTGTCTTCCTTTCACGCTCGGCTTATAATGTTTGGCTGGGCCCCACTTACATAGGCTCCCCCTGTTGCTCTATTTACCTGGGTGAGGGAGTTCTATGCTATAATGCCTACTGTTTGATTGGAAGACCCTCATGTGGTCATCCGTATTCCTGGATTTGAAATCCCCAATTCCACAAGGTCTCAAATTTGGAGTAAAATTGATCTAGGCTAGTTGAGAAACACCCTAATTGAGCATGCGTGCTGGGATTAGATCTACTAGGATACCACAGAGGGCGTCACTAGTATGGAATGGTCACTGGATGCTAAGTGATGGCTACACTTGGTTACTAGAAGGATCCTCCCATTGGGAATTCTCATCGACATGACATTTTTTTGGGTCTTGGTGGAGGTGTGCGCTATACGAGGCATCGAGCTAAATGTGAGGGAAAAAATTATATTGTAGTGGAAAGACTTCTTCCTATCGAGGTTGGTGACTGCACAATTGGAGTAGGCAGGAGTGCCACTTTTCGACACTGATGAGGTGCTTTCCAGGGATATCTTCTTTCACCCTCTTTCGATTAGGCAAGGCTCTACTTCATAGAGAAAGAGGAGGAGGACGGACAAGACTAGCATCTGTGAGGTTGCTGCGCAGTCAGATGACGAGGGAGATGATGTCACTCGTCCTACCCGATCCCGGCCCCCACTCTTAGGTGCACATGTGGAGGAGGATATGGCTACCGTCCGAAGATGGTTAAGACACTCATTTCCTAACTCTACTCCAATTCCATCCATCACTCACCTGGAGTTTGAGATTCTCAACTTCCAGTTGTGTTAGGAAAAAAGGAAACATTTGGTGAGGGATCATCTTATGGAACGAATGTGGAACACTATTAATGTCATTTTCTCTTAAGTTGTCTTTATTAGGGAGAATCCCCTTATCGAGCCAGAGAACTACACAAAATTCCCTATGTTGAATGATGTTTGGGCTCGCATGATACCCTCGGAGGACCTCGATTCTGATGTGGACACCTCCCCGTCCTAGGGATCCTTAGTGGATTTTTCGTCCCTATGGCATGTAAAGAATGAAATTTTATTTAATCTTATCATTTCCTAAATTTTTGTAACACGTAGATGCTATTCCTCTAACTGTTTTTGCACGTTAATATGAACTACTAATATTTTTTATTGGCTTATTGCTCTATTGTCTAATACTAATTGAATTGCTGGGATTAGTCCGGATACATAGTTGGGTCTATATTAGAGACTGAGAGTTTTTCTTGCCCTATTCCGTTCTGGAGGGAGGAATCCCGCACTGGCAGCCTCACATTGATGGGAAAGATTCCACCCTGGCTGCCCAGACGAGGCATAACATACCTACAAATGTTTTGGGTTTTTTTCTTTTATAAATTTCCCGAGGTTCCAAGATATAATACATGCATTTTTAGAGTGATTCCCTTATCTAAGATAGTCGATATCTACCCTGAGTCAATATCAACAATACTGAATTCAACGCATTCCCCTGAATTCAACCCCACAACCCACAAATTCCCGAGATACACCTAAACACTCACACAATTTATTAGTCAAGTGTAAGACACGTCCAAATTTCGCTTATGAATCACCTTGTAACTTGTATAGACCCTTGCATTGAAATAAGTTATGACCTTCTTTCCACAACGAGTTTCACGACCCTCACACAATTATGATCTTGCAAAATTTCAACAACTCGAATAACATATTGCACATGTCAAGGTTCAGACACGTTATTATTGTGCACATAATCGTACTATCACATCAAAGAAATTACAACTTCCTGATTCACATATATTTCAGACAATAAATAGAACACATATTCACAATCCCTAAGTTATAATTCACCTACAGTCATGTTATTAGTTAGTTACATCCATGGATGACCATTTCTAGTTATCCCCAAAATCACTCAACCCTTATGGACAGATACCAATTG
This sequence comes from Solanum arcanum, assembly GCA_027789145.1. NCBI lineage: Eukaryota > Viridiplantae > Streptophyta > Magnoliopsida > Solanales > Solanaceae > Solanum > Solanum arcanum. The sequence goes on from CM050943.1 coordinate 53,642,814, forward strand.
CAACCTTCTTAGTTCCAGCTTACCTTGCTTGTGTTCCTTCTGTCACTGCCACGATGTTCAATTTGCTTTATAGAGATACCAATTTGACTCGTGAGATACCAATAGGACTCAACTCATACTACAAACGACACTTCACATGAAAAAAAGAGAAAAAAAAGGTGGAATAACTTCATAAAATGCTTCATATGTTCATGAGGATTAGATGTGGACGTCAACATATCAATTCGAAAGAGTCGAGTCCACATTTTACTCTTCTACTAGGAAAACCGGTCTTTTATACCAATTTGTCACGATCCAATCCACTGAGTTGTGTGAGCACCTACTCTAACACCTAAGTAGAAGAATTCTCATATCCCAATAGTGAAATTATGTAGAAATTTAAAGAAAAACAGAGATCGACACACCCAAGGATCTAGTCTAAAAAAGTACAAGAGATACTAAAAGTACACGCAAGACATAATAATGGAAAGACACAACTCTTATAATATGGAAGGAAAATTAGAAGTTGCACGAGATTCTCTTTGTCTTCACCTAACAAAACATCACCGACCTTTCATCCAAACTATGCCAAAAAGTCATAGCAAGAGTAATATCTGTAAAAAAACAACATGTACCTGCAGGCATCATCGGTTAACTCGATGCCTACCACATAATATAAGAATTCAAAGAGTAAGAGCATGCAATAAAACCACTCGCTTCTCCACTTTTACGCTCTCTCTCTCTCTCTCTCTCTCTCTCTAACTGCCTTAGAATTACACTAGTACCCTTACTACCCACTTTCCAACTAACCATACATGACGTTATCTTTGCTTTCACTTCATCTTATCCAGACCATGTCACATTAAACCTTTTATCAAGGCTTACCCACTACCAGCCACGAATTCCTTTCTCACAGTTGAATCTACCTAAGTATCCGGAATCGTTGGTCACCAGACGCTTGCTAATGAGTACCGTGTCTTCCTAGCGAAGTAGAGCCGTCTTCCTAGTGCGTGACGGACCGGGTCAAATTGAGTTTTTCGAGCTTCTTCCAAAGCATAGGGCTTTCTTGATGTAGATTATGACATTTTCATCATGTAGACCACCCTTACTTCTCACCCTTGCAACACACGGACAACCTTTTCTCTCACACATCAGCAACTTTTGAACCGTTGGACCTTTTTGGTTAATTCAACAACAAGATATATAACGAGTTAAATAAACATAATAAAATGGACAGATAAATGTCATGATAATTTTTGAACAAGTCACGATCAATACCACATCAATTATCACATAAGAACAATGTAAAACTTCACAATTTCAAGATATACAATTTTGTAAAGTCATTGTTTCTCTTATGAAACCCAAACCCAAACTGTTAGCATTGCCAAAATGTGGCAACCAATCTCATATTTATGCCGGAACATGTAACTGATCTTAGGTTAGTGTGTCGGATTGCAACACCCATCCAATCAACAAGCCATAATCATAATCACAATCACAATATATTTGCACATTCGTATAATCAAGTCATGATTCATGGCCTACCTCATCCAATTATCCTCATATACAATTTGTGTGATCAATTGCACAACAATGACATATATACATGCATTATAACGAAGTAATTACTAAAATACATCAAACTAATATGAAATCAAAACCATCACATTGAAGTATTCATCAAAATTGTCACTATAACAATAACTCGACCATACCTAGTCCTAGTTCATCACCTAAGGCTTGTTCCTTTTATTAAGTCATCTTTTATTCGGTGCACGAAGTCCTATGTATGATTCTTACCATAGATTTTACATTGTTCTATGTAATGAGCACAAATTTATAACTACTCAATCAATAAACCTAGCCTACTTGGGCTCCAAGAAGCTGCTCAAATCTTTTATTTGATTCCTGGGCTTCGTGACGGTGATCTTAATCAGAAAATCACAATCATTCGATCTTCTTACGCTAGAACCTCCTTCTCCTTTCTTCCCAAGCTTAGGGTAGCTTTTTGGGGGTTTCTAGAGTGATTTACGTATAAATTAGGTATTTTAGAAAAAAATATAAAATAAGATTTCGCGTTATTTACATGCTATCTCGCCTATCCTACTCTGGGTCCAGCTTACGCCGCCTCCCTAGCGACATCTTTGCCACCCTAACAGGACAGTGCCCCAGTAATATCTCAAAGTTTTTCCTTTTCCTAAATAACGACGGTTAGGGTCGGTACAAAAATTGGAAATTAAATTGGGCCTAATTGACGAATATCTTAAAAAAGCTTAGGACTTGATGGATAGAGATTACACCTAATTAAAATTATGTTGAGCCTAATCCTTAACATTATGGACGGGTTGCCCATAGTTGGGCGCATTCTTGACGCCCCAACTTGTAACTACTTACCATTACTATCATTGACAATAGGTTGATGCATTAATTATGAATAAATATGACTCTTCTTCAATTAGAATTTTACATTCTTTACACTTTTACTTGTTTTATTTATTTTTTTGCACCAATCAAAGAATATTCAATCTTCTAATAATTGAACCTAATAAAAGTTAAATCAAGATGTGTGTTCTTTGCCTAATATAATTTTTATTGTACTATTTTACTTGTAAATAGTTTGGCACCCACAGTGGGCTGGAGCAATTGTTTTTTGATCTAACTATTGTCTTATTATATTGAATATATTTGTCTCTTAGAGGTAGAACCTAATGCAAAAAACCGATGAAAAAGTCATTGGGAAATAGACTAGGAAAAATGTGATCAACAAAAGAATAGTGGAAACATTACTTGAAAATGAGATAGTGAATTGTCATGACCGAACACTATGCCCTAGCTATGACATGGTACTGAGAATCTGAGACACTCTAAGCAAATCAACAGCATGACACTAAGAAAACACACATAACAAAATAAAGAGGATAATCAAAATAAGTTTCAATTAAAATCTCAACATATCATGAAAGCAGAGTACACAAATATAATTGTGGAAATAGTATTATCTGACAACATATCTCTACTGCATCATTAGAGACTAGGACAAGCCTAGGATGACTTGAATAATTTGAGAGTTGAAATAAGTCTGAATGACATTAAAGAAACATAAGAGAAGCAATGTCCTTGAACCATGAGGACTAACCAAATATAAGAAAAGCTTATGAGATCTAGTACTAACAAAGGTTGAAACGATGTGTGTGAGAACATATATTATAAAACAATATAAGCATTAAAATATATGCGGTCCATACTGAAAATGTTTTCAATATGGAGAAAGATGCATGAACCTCACATCACAAATCTGGAAACATAGTAATGAAATGACCAACTAAGTATAATATAAGTATGATCATATGATTTAATAAAACATAGTACAACACCATGCATTCTTTTTTAAATCATAATCATAATAATAATATAAGTATCTTTACTGGAGACACTATTTATAGACATAAGTCATGTGAGTTATAACATGAATTTCAGTGTATTTCTCCTCATTTAAATGTCGTGATGGCTAGACTGATTGCTTCAAGTGTGGTCAAGAGGGTCACTTCATGAGAGAGTACCCTAAGAATAAGAAAGGTGGTGGAAATCCGGGCAATAGATCCCAATCTTCATCAGTTGATCCACCAAAAAGGGTTGCACCTAGAGGATCCACTTCTGGTACTAACGGAGGGGCAAACCGCTTCTATGCAATCACTAGCCTCCAAGAGCAAGAGAACTTGCCAGATGTTGTCACGGGAATAGTCAAAGTCTTTAGTTTTGGTATTTATGCTTTGTTAGGCCCAGGAGAAAGTTTGTCTTTTGTAACTCCTTATGTTTCAAATCAGTTTGAAATTCTCCCTGAGAAACTTTGTGAGTCAATTTGTTTTTCTACCCCTGTAGGAGAGTTTATTCTAGCGGAAATAGTCTATCGTGATTGTCCTATTTCTATCAATCACAAGAACACCATAACTGATCTATTAGAAGTATACATGGTAGATTTTGATGTCATTCTAGGTATGGACTGATTTCATGCCGGTTATGCATCAATAGAATGTAGAACTTGAGTTTTCAAGTTTCAAATTCCTAATGAGCTAGTCAATAGAGTGGAGTAGTAGTTCAGCAGTGTCAAATGGTCATCTTATTTAGTCTTAGTTAATGACTTAAGTATTGAGGTACCTTTTCTTCGGTCAGTTCCTATAGTAAAAGAGTTTCCAAAAGTTTTTCCTGATGATCTACCGGAAGTCCCTCCTGACAGAGAAATAGAATTCGGTATAGATATAATTCCAAATACTCATCCTATCTCTATTCCTCTATATAGAATAGCCCTTGAAGAGTTAAAGGAGTTGAAAGAAAAATTTAAAGATCTGTTATAAAAAGGTTTTATTAGACCAAATGTCTCACCTTGAAGCGCTACAGTCTTATTTGTAAGGAAGAAAGATGGTTCTCTTAGTATGTGTATAGACTATTGTCAATTAAATAAGGTTACCAGCAAGAATAAGTATCCTCTTCCAAGGAAAATTGATCTTTTTAACCAACTTCAGGGTGCCACCTGTTTCTCAAAAATTGATCTCAGATATTGTTACCATCAGTTAAGAGTTAGAGAATATCGCATTCCAAAGAAAACCTTTAGAACCAGATCTAAGCGTTATGTGTTTTTCGTTATGTCTTTTAGGTGGACCAATGCACCAGCAGCATTCATGGATATTATGAATAGAGTCTTCAAGCCTTACATATTTATGTTTGTAATCGTCTTCATTGGTGACATACTAACCTATTTAATGAATGAAGAAGATGATGCGAGTCATCTTAGAATAGTACTTCAAACTTTGAAAAAAAGGAGTTGTATGCTATGTTCTCCAAGTGTGAGTTTTCGCTTAAGTCTGTGGCATTCTTGGGCCACATAATTTCCAGTAATGGGATTAGAGTCATTACCCAAAAGTTAGAAGCAGTCCAGAGTTTGCCTAGGCCCACGTCTCCAATAGATATTAGGAGTTTCTTGGGTTGGACTTGCTACTATAGAAGGTTTGTTGAGGGATTTTAGTCTATCTCATCTCCCTTTACCAAGTTGACCCAAAAAACCGTAAAGGTTCAATTGTCTGAAGTTTGTGAGAGAAACATTCAGGAATTGAAAAAGGGGTTTACTACTACTCTTGTTTTTACCTTACTAGAGGGTACTCAAGGTTTTTTGGTGTACTATTGTGCAACAAGAGTTGGTTTGGATTGTGTGTTAATGTAGAAAGGTAAGGTGATAAGTTATGTCTCCAGAAATTTGAAAGTTCAGGAGAAGAACTACCCAACCCATGACTTAGATTTGGCTGCTATGGTTTTTGCCTTGAAGATATGACAATATTATTTGTATGGCATTCATGTGTTTACATTCACTGACCAAAAGAGCCTACAATATATGTTCACCCAAAAGGAGCTCAATCTCAAACAAAAGTGGTAGTTATAACTACTCAAGTATTATGAGATGAGTATTCTTTACCATCCAAGTAAGTCTAATTTGGTTGTTAATGATTTAATCATGTTATCCATGGGTAGTACCACCCATGTTGAGGATGAAAAGAGGGAGTTACCTTAAGAGGTACACAAACTTACACGTCTAGGAGTCAAAATTATGGATTCCATAGAATGAGGGATAGTGGTGGCTAATGGGGATGAATCATCCCTAGTGTCTAAGTTGAAAGAAAAGTAAGACCAAGACCCTATTTTGTTTTTTTTGAAGGCGAATATTCACAAGAAAGTATTGAATTTCAAATAAGGGGAAGATGGTGTGCTGAAGTACCAAGGTATATTTTGTGTACCTAGGGTGAATAGACTCTAAGAGAGGATCATGAAGGAGGCTCATAGCTCCAGATATTTCATTCATCTCCACCAAGATGTACCGTGATTTGAGAGAGGTATACTGGTAGGGAATATATGAAGAAAGACATTGTTGAGTATGTAGCCAAGCGCCCGAATTCCAAGTAAGTGAAAGTGGAACACCAAAGGCCTGGAGGGTTGGCTCAGAAAATTTAACTTCCGAAATGAAAGTGCGAGATGAATAATATGGACATCATCACAGGCTTTTCCAAAGAATTTGCAGACAGCATGATTCTATTTGGGTAATTGCAAATAGAATGACAAAATGAGTCAACTTAATAGTATATCATGTATATTACCATTATATCATGTATATTTGTTGTATATCAAATTTTTCAAATTTCATTTAAACGTTATTATGAGTTTTATTTCACACTTTCCACCCATTAGTCTACCCTAACAACCCCAAAAATCTCTTTACCCCTACTAGTTCTTGGCCAGTATTATCCATGATTTTACAACATATATTCTAGAATTTGTAGTAGATTTTAACAACAAATCCACTTCCAATTCTCTAATTAAATAAATCAAGGTAGGAAAATGCTCACCTTTTCCAAGTGATTATAACATATAATTGTGTATTCTAAGAAAGAGTGGACCATCAAGTTACAGTGTTTTCATGAAATGAATCTATGAATTTTAAGAAAGAGTTTCTTGATGGTTTCATTAATTTAGGGATCTTCTTTAAGATTTGTAACATCTTGGAAGTGGAAAAGATTATTTGGAGATTTGAAAGTTTAAAAAATTACTTGTTCACTTTTTCCAGTAGATCTTTGCAGCCTATGTGAGGATTTACGATTCGTGGAGACACTATAAAGGTTAGGACTTGGAAGTTTAAAATTTCTATGCTACTACCTAATACCCCTAACCTTCCCATTTCCTTTGTTTCTTTCAAACTCCAAAGAATTCTCTTTCAAGTCATCCTCTCCAAGCAAGACAGAGTTCAAGGATTCAAGTCGTCATTGAAAATTCCAATTAGAAATTTGATAAATGTATGTGAAAAATTCGTCAATGAATTCCTCTCCATCCATTGAGTCTAAAAAAATGGAAAAGTTCTACTTATGATTCTAACTCAATTCCTATGATTTTAATGATTTTCTATTTGTTCAACTAGATTAATATTTTCTCTCCATTAGTGATCTTATTATACATAATTTGACTATATTTCTATATTTTCAATGATATTTTCATGAACCCATGTCATACAAGTATTTTATGATACAATTCAACACTGTGTTGATATGCATGCACTGAAAGATTTATGAATCAAAGATTCTTTCAATTGAAGTATCAAGCGACTTTATGAAAATTAAGGCTTCCGATTGGAGTACCTCCCTTATAAAAGAATGACATGATTTAAAACACTACAAATTGAATTATTTCTTACTATGAAAACACTATCGTGATCACCATACCTTCGCAAGTAGAAAACTCTCATTTCAATGTGATAGTGGTACACTAAAAGAAATGTTTTACCTCACATGGTTTCTGTCACTTAATATTATCTGCCACAAAGATTTATGACTTTCTCAAAGACTTATGTTATGATCATGATTTAAAAAAGAATGCATGACATTGTAGTATATTTAATGAAGTCATATGGTAAAATTTATCTTATGTTTACTTGGTCGTTGCATTATCATATTTTCAGACTTATCATGCTATTATGCTTCACTTATGCATATTCCCTATATGTAGTACATTCTATGTACTGACAACATACAACTCTTGTGCCTATATTCTTTTATAATATAGGTTTTGACGCACATCACTTAGCTCCCGGTTAGTATTGCATTTAATAATGTTTCTCTAGATTGATAAGTCCTCATGGTTCGAGGGCATGCTACGTATGTTCATTTTTGTATCATTCAGACTTACTTTAGTTTTTATATTGTTCAAGTAGTCACTTATTATGTAGTAAAGTCTAGTTTTCAGATATAGTATTCTCCACATTATGGTCTTTGTGCTCTGATTATGTAGTATGATGAGGGTATCGTTTGAGAATATGATTTGACTTACCTCTTTATTGTTGTTTCATTGTTATCTTAGTGTCATGTTATGCCATATGGTTTGATTGGGGTGTCTCGGGACTCTTGGTACCATGTCACAATTTGAGGGTAGACTTGGGTCATTTTAGGATTTAAAGTATGTAAGACTGTCAGGAATTAAATTCTTTGTCATACCTTACATCTATAATTTTAATTAATAAGATTAATGCTACGCTTTTACCCCACAATAAATGATTTTAAATTCCCCTTATCTCCTATAGTTGATTCTTGATTTTATCATTAACTGTTTACTTCCTATCATTAATAATCGTTTTATTATATTATGTCACATGGACCTGGTTTTTAGCCAAAGTTACTTGAATATCATGTCATAGTATTTCATTTGCACTTTTATAATGAAAGAAGTAAATTCAAGATTTTCAAGAAAGTATTATTATCTTTGATTTGTTGTGCATTATTTTATGAAAGAGGCCAAGAAATTATACTTTGCCTCAGGTTCTTATTTCATAAACAAAGCATACTCAGATTTTTAGAAATTTGACATTTTGGTCTCAAACCAAATAAGAACATACACAAAAAAGACTAGTTTCATTATTTTCATGATTTAAAGACAACTTTGTTACAATTTTTTTTAGATACTGTCGTAAGTATATGGTTCATGATTAGTATAACAATCAGATATGCCATCAATACTTAAGCAATATGACATCTTGATAATTTATCAATGTTTATGAAATATTAGTTTAATATTTGTCATCAATGATTAGATCTTAGTATGCTTCAGATAATTATATTAATATTCTCACCAATAGTACAATTTTACAGAGTTCACAAAAGACTCACAATATATTTCGAGTTACAATATTCATGATATATTATAGACTATTTTGGGAGGACTATATAGAAACAAAAGAATGAGGGTTTAGATAGTCTATGTCTCACAAATATGTCCCACCATAACATTTGAGTATACCACTTTTTTGGTCATCTCCTTAATCCCTTTGGGGTCACCTATGATTCTAAGTACCATGTTACGACTCGAAGGTAGTCTCGGATCTTCAAAACTATGCAAACTTCATTAAAAGAGTGGGTAGAAACATCAAGCTCTGAAAGGTAACATATTTTGTTTTGGTGGTAAAGAAGTGATATCAACTAGAGTTGTACAAAGTATTAATATTCATGTAGTAATAAATATTGTCCCTCCTAAGTGTGTTTTGAAGGGACTTCATCGAGTTTTTCCTGCAATCTTTGTAGCAATGGAAGAAAACAAACACTGGTCTACAAGTGAGAAAATTTGTTTACCAAAATTGAAGGTTGTTTGGGTTTAATGTCATGCCACAAATAAAGATAACAACTAACAAGTATATTTCACCCTAAAAATATGTATTCGACCGGCAAGACCCTTATCAACAACTCTACAAAGAAAACAAATACCCCTAACAGTTCATGTAAATCAATAACCAACTAGCACACAAGCCTATTTGGGCTGTCGAGGCCATTACGTTATCCATGAAAGAATTAATGCTACGTGAACCTTCAAAGCCATCATGATCTTTATACAACAGCAAAAAATGGTATGCATCTAAAAAATATGCCAAACAGCTATCAAACATCAGTTAACCAGCACACAAGTCTAATATGGACAACAACATGGTTATAAAACCCTACATACTAGTTTGGAAGGTTCTATGAGTCCAATACTTTGATGCAATAGGGCCTAACCTATCTAAAATCTATAAATACCAAAATAAGCAAACCTTGTCTGCTCACTGCTTAGGACCTACAGGAATGAGGGAATCTCCCCTAGGCAAAGGCGTCAGTTAAAATAATGTATTGAGCATAAAAGGAAAATCAAAAATAAGAAAATTAAGTATAAGTACTATGTAAAAAATGGAAATGATAAACTCGACAAGTGCAAACATCACACAGTGACTTTTAGTTCTAATGACCACAAATATTTGCTGAATAGCGATACTACCCCCTTACTCCCAATGAGAATTTGATCTAATTTTCTTTATGTACATTTTCCATTAATTAATGATCTAAGTCTCCATGATATAATTCATACACATTTCCCCATATTTATAGTCTTTTCTTCCCGTTAGTACGGTCTACCTAGACCATATGCATGGTGTACTTAGCCCGTAGGCATGGTTTACCCAACTCGTAGGCACGGTATACTCAACTTGTAGGCATAGTGTAATGGAGGAGTAGAATTCATGGGGAACAGTCACATACCTTGATACTCAAAGTGTAACGACTCTTTTGGTCATTTTAAGCACTAGATCTTTTTATTTCATAAATATTTTTCCGATAGATTTTAAATGGGTGTTTTGGGCTATTCATAATTATAACTATCAAAATTAATGGGATAGTTTTTATTAATTTATTTAGTTAATGGTTAAGAAAATAATATTATCATTAAAAGTGGGTCACTTTTATCACCATTATAATTAGATGAGTATAATAATTAGGGTAACAAATAATTTGTAAAGAAAAGAAAAGAGGGGAAACGGAGAAAAGCAGGTGGAACGAAGAAAAATCACAGGAACATCAACAGAGCATCGTGCATATATTTCTTTTGGGGTACGTTTTCTTTATATGAGTAACTACTGATCTTTTTAAATTATAATGCATGTGTGCCACTGGTCTCGTTACTTGTGGCTTCAATTGCTAATGTTATATTATTAATTAAAGGATAATATGCAAATGGTTGCTACTAACAATTAGGAAAAAGAGATTTATGCATGTGTGCCACTGGTCTCGTGACTAGTGGCTTCAATTGTTAATGTTAGTGGGAATTAGGAATTGTCTTCGAGGGTTGCTATTCTGCCACTGGTTTCGTAACCAGTTGCCTACTTTTAATATTAAAAAAAAAATTTATGATATAAGAAATTAAAGGTTGATATATTGAGATAAGTAATTAAATATTTGGTGTATTATATTAGATGATTATTATTAAAAATTTTCTAAGTGGAGGAATTAAGACTTACTCTTAGGTTTGAATTTTAGGAAATATATATATATATATATATATATATATATATATATATATATATATAAAAGTTAGGTGAATTTTTGGGTCTAGGCTAGACATAGAGTAATATGATGTTTGTAGACTCGTTAACTTACACCTTATATATATATATATATATATATATATATATATATATATATATATATATATATATATATATATATATATATATATATATATATATATATACATACTTGATAGATCGGAAGGGTTCGGAGACAATAAGGAAGGGAAAGACATTGGAAAAGTAGTTGCTTGACTTCGGTTTTTCGGTGGAGGTAGGTTATGGTTTATTTCTATTTGATAGATTAACTCTAAATAGTGATTGATATGTATTGAGTGATATTGTAGAGTCTTCTATGTACTTGATTGTGTGGTTCTATGTTTTGATTGTGTGGTTTGTGGTTGGCCTAAAATTATGAGATTGTTGAATTTCTAATCTTGAACCCTCTCTATTAAAATGACGCGTTGAATAAAGAAGGCTTGATGAATTAAATAATGAGATAATTGGATCGGAGTGTCACGTTGCGACACGATATATGGGATCGGGGTGTCACGTTCTGACACAATAGCATTAAAGGAAAGGAATCTTGAAGTAACTTAATATACTTAACCTCAAAGAACCTATAATTCAAATGAGTATGGTGTGGAGGCATGAGTCCTCATAGTTTTGCTTGATGTTGTGATTGATAGTGTACCTGTTATGGTGTTGTGGTCGATGGTTGTTGTTTGCCACCTGCTAAGTATTGTAGTTGAATTTATATTATTATTCAATGTATATTTTTTTCTATTTTGAGTTGGCCGATGGTACCTACTCAGTACATGTTCCTTGTACTGACCCCTACTTGTATTTTCTTCTTTGTTCTCTTGTGGAGTGCAGCAAGTGTACCATCGACTTCGACTCGCCCTCAGCTCTTGTCAGTCTCCAAAACATCAGATTTCATGGTGAGCTATTATTTCTAGCTCGTGCTGGATTCTCTGATTCACGTCTTGACGTCTTTAAATTTCGGACATGGATAGATGTTCTTGATGTGATGACTTCCAGATTTTGGGGATGATAAGTATTAAACTTTTTAGAAACTTATTTAAATTGGTTGCTTACTATCTTTTGGAGCTTCCGCATTATTTATATTATTATAGTTGCACTATTGGTACATGTTGGGGTTTATATGTGTTGGTTCGCCCACCTAAGGAGGTAAGTGTGGGTGCCACCCATGAATCATTTTGGGTCGTGACACAAAGCCTAAGATGAATCGTGAATTGGTACCCTTTAATAAACCCTAGCTTCTTTTTCTTCCTTATGTTCAGAGGGAATTTTGGAGAGTGAAGATTGTTATGTTTTGGGGGAAATAGGAGAATGGGTTTAAAATTGGTAGACTTGAGACTTCTAGGTATTTTATAAGTCTTGGGTTAGAGGATAAAGCGACATAGTATAGGCTTAAAACATTTAGTAAATACCTAAAACCTCCAAATACTAACTACTTAACTCCAAAAAGCCAAGGTGTTACAAGATGACCAAATTTTCACTGCCAACAAGTCATAAATGAGTTGAAGTCATTTCAGGAAATCTCCGGAAAAAAAAATAAAACAATACAGGAAAAATGACCTAAAGGTTCATTACATTAACTCTCCATGTTAGAATTAACAAAACCAATTAAATAAATCAATTTTTTGAAATTTATTTTATTGACTAACTTAATCATTTATTATTATACTTTACCTATTTTACTTGACAAATGTAAAATCAATATGTAGGGTTCACATGAAAACTTATAAGTAACCATAGAGGGGTGTGATACATGGTTCTATTACTAATTATGATTTCACTAATTTGATTTATCATAATCTTATCTATTGGAAATATATTAAGTCATAATTGAGTTGCAACTTTTAATAGATTAGAATAATATATAATACTACAAAGATCATAACAATTATATCAAGATTAAGAGTATAAATATTTGTAATGAAGTAGAAAAGTGTTTTTGTTAATTTTTAGAACATAAACAAACATCTTTTCTTTATTTGTTTAATATATATGAAATGTAATAGCACAAGAAGTTGAATTATGACCACTCCCATAATTTAGATCAAATTATATTTATTTTTGTTCCATAGTAATAAAGTTGTTTTTCCTACTTCTTATTTAATTGTGAACATTAATTTATAACTTATGAGAACCAAAATCTTTCGTGCATTAATTAGATAACTCCTTACATAAAAATTGTCTACAATATAAGTAATGAACATACCTATTAACAGAATAGTTTATTCAAACAAAGACTTTGTTATAATAAATACGTAAAAATATTCATTACTTAGACTAATTTAAATAAAATATCATAACTCAAAAACATGATTCATAGTATATCTCAGCACAATAAACTACTAACACAATAATATAATAGTGTCTCATTAGCACAATGATGTCAACACTTTTCATAAGATGATCACAGGTTGATATTGGGTGCATAAGCATCTCCAAAGTCATCATTTTCTATCCCATAGAGAAGAAATGGATCGTCTAATCCTGCACATTTAGGAAAAAAATATTAATCAAGGTAATATTATAAATGACATTAGTTATGTGAAAATAAAATATGATATTTCAAGTTCTTGTGACTCATTAAATTTTTCATTTTCTACAAAATTTATACATAGAGAAACTACCTTCTTTAGGTTAGAAAAGAACACAATTTTCCATGTTTGTAAAAATGTTATCATGAGATATTTGATGATCCTCTTTTCCATGTGAATCCTCAAGTGTAGTCTTGTTTCCCTCTTTTGCACTGTCTATTTTCATAAGAGGAGCGACTTCGGGTAGGGAAAAGTTTGTAGTAATGCATACTCCTTCCTTGTAATTTTCACCTGCAAATTATATGAAGATTTAATATCAAAAATTAAATTAATGTAGCTAATAGTATTGATAATGTGAAAGAACTAAAACTAAATATTTACACATTAGTTGTATAATTCTTGTGATCAATCATTCAATGGCAGTGAATATAATTCTGTAGATTTATCTAGTGCAATCATTAAGAGATTTTATGGTGAAAAATACATTTGTTTAGTATAAAATTGTATGTGACCATAGACTTAACATCATTGGCCACCATTTATTCCTAAAAATAAGTAGATTTTAATTTATTTTCTAATATTTGTAGGTAAATAAAAATTATAATCTCAAAAATATTAGTATATACTATGTAGTTTTGACAAACTAGATCGGGAATTTTTATGATGATAGGGGTGAGAGGTAGTATATATGAGGGCTATGAGATTGATTGTTTTTCCGAATTCCATAAGAGAGGTAGTTTTTCTTAGTTTAAACGTACTTATTTTCCGTTTAAAACATATTTTCCACAAAGTTTGTCCAACCTAACATGACCATAATTAAATGTTTTCTTTTCAAAGCAAACACACTCTAATTGCATAAATCTTGTGATTATCTCATGCATTTGTAAGGAGTTGATTAAAATACCTGTCTCAAGTTTGAAATAAGCCGGAGTCACAAACTCAACATTACTGGTCAAGTTTGCAATCATTTCTTTTTCTACATAATTGTCTTTCTCCATATAAGCATTCTCATTATTTTTTATTTCTAATGATTGTGAAATGGGGACTTGCTCCATATTTTCTTCAAAAACATATGAAGTCAATGTATAAATATTATTTAAACTACTTTACTTATCTTAATTTATATGATATAATTTGACTACACATAAAATTTAAGAAAAAAAAATACTTTCAAGAATTATGATCCAAATTTTCCTATAAATTATAACGTGGTTATAAATTATTTTAGCAAAGATAAAATAAATTTTTAATATTAAATTATTTCCAAATATAAATATGCCTCATTCTTGTATTCTCTACTTCTTGAAATAATGGTGACATCAAGTGAAGGACATCTATCGAGACATTGGAGGAAGAAGGCTTGTCGAATTTTGATGGCAATGAATTAAAAAACTTACAACAAAGGATTAAGCTAGTGATAGGATCACTTACCTACACTTTGTGAAAATTCAGAGTCCAACTCATATTTTCAGAGTCCAACTCATTACTTTTGTTGAGCTCAGCAAACACTTTACTTTCACCCTCTTCTACCTTGTCCACTTCCTGGTGGGTTTAACATCATTATGGTAATTGTGATTGTCTAACTTCATGAGATTATCTTATGTGCCACATGAATTTTAATAACTTACCACAAACATGCTTGTTTCTTTGAGTTCCATCATTTCACACATGAGTGCCACTTCATTTCCTAAATGTAGTTCACCATTGTTTTCTTTCTGCTCCGTTGTTGTATGCTCTTAATTTGAAGATTCTGTTTTTCTTTTCTTGGAAGGACGTTTTGGAGACCCAATCTTGATTTGATTAAAGATCACGCTATAAGAATGATTGTAACAATAAAAAACATATTCGTTAAATTGTTAAATATCTTACCTTAATCCCTTTTACCATATTGGTTTCAGAATCGACTTCTACTTCTACTTTCTCATATCCATCTAAGATGTATCTACATACTTCCATAACAGATTGGCATATGGAACTTTTTCTCATATGATGGTAAACCTACAATCCAAAAAAGGTTTTTATTAGGTTACAATAATTATTTAAAAAAAATTAAATAGTGTACACTATTACCTTGGACTAATAAATTATTCACTATACTCTGCTTGGCAAATCCAATCAGATAGGCATGATATAAAAATGAAGCATCTAAAATAATTATAATAGATAAAAATCCCTCATGATGTAATATAGAAACTATAACGGAACTGTTAGATAAATTACTATTAAACTATTATTTAACTTTTACATTTTATTAAATATTACATGCCTTAATTTTAAGATTACAAAACTCATATTTTGTAGACTCTTACCTGTAAGTATACTTTATACTACATGATAGTGTAAATAAGACATTATCCAAATGATGAATAAAATTTAAACTTACTGTCACAACTAGCTTAGTTATTGATTCACTATCACTCATTTTCTTGACCTATCATTTTTTTAGTTCGACATTGCTAATTTATAAAATCAAGAAGTAATAAAAAAAATCAATAATTTAAGTTATATGCAAGAAATAAAATAATAATTTTAGTTACCTTGTCACATTGACCATTAGGGCGCCTTCTCTTTTCACATGTCCAGCCGTTAAGGATATCCTGATATTTTTTATAAGTCTGAATGCATCGACTGAATCTTCTCCCTATAATTCGAGTCCATAACAAAGTATTTGAAAGAGTTAACCTTTCTTGCTCGTCAGCGTTGTTTGTCAATCATAATTATGATCAACCCTTGATATGTTAATTTATGCATAAGAAATCTAGAAAAATAAATGTACTAATTACCTTTTTTTATTTAACAGTATAAATATTAGTTTCACCTTCCAGAGGTACGATTGAAAAGCTAACACTAGACAGTGCAATGACTTCTGCACTAATCAATCCCCTCTTCCTCCCCGTGAGTTGATAGTGAGTTAATTCAGACTCATTCTGCAATAATAGAAAACTTTTAATCAAAATTTCTTTTCATAGTGTATTGTGTTTTAAATAATAACTAATTTATAAACTATCATATCATATTTACTTTTTGTGACAAGAAAACTACCTAATTTTTAGGATTACATATTTTGTTTTGATTGTTGTATGCTTATAGATATCTTTTAGATGATTTTATAATATAAAGTTTTATTTATATTGTTTGTATATATAAGTTAAACTCTTTGATAGAATAAAAGAAATAATAAAAGTTTGATGCTTTAATGATATAATTCACACTATATTATATCTTAATGTCCATATAAACAAAATGAATTTCTAGGTGAAAGATATATATATTCACAATATATGACAATAATATATGAAATGTTAATACATATATCACCAATTCACATGATAAAGAGAAAATAAAATTTAATGGTCATAATATCATTAACCAAAAAATATATGATATTCACACTTGAATAACAATTGTTTCCTCAATTGCTTGAAATATCAAAAAAAATTATTTCTTCTGGGTGATGGCGAATAGAAATTATGAGAGTTGTAAGGGTTTATTAATTAGACATTGAAATTAACATAAATTCTCCGTCATAAATATGATTAAGATGGGGTAAGATAATTTTGACAATTATTAAAACAGTTTAATGAAAAATACTAAATTATTAAATCACATTATTAAAGTAAAGTATATTATATTAGCGGTTAGATTCTCGTAATTTTTGTCAATATTGCAATTAAAATCTAACATACAAATCTAGAGACAAATAGTATGTTATAATAATTATTTAGCAAACACTATACAAAATAATAAAATATTTAACTAAACATCATTATTTTATCATCTTAGTGCTTATAAAAATATATAATTCAAATCATTTTTTCGGTAGACACGATAAAATGTAATTGCTTATAAGATAAAATTTAATACTTGCCATTATATATATTAAATTTAATTAGAGTTTTTTTAAATTAATAATGTGATTAATTGTCGTCTATATGACAAAAAATATCGTACAAAAAAACTTAATTTCTTCCCTTATTTTATCCAAAAGCCTATAGTTATTTCAATTAAAAAATGATAAAAATATTCCCCATAATTCTATTTTTTTCAAAAGGCACCTAAATTTTATTAAATCTCATTTATTTTCTTAAAATCATATCAAAAAGTAAAATCTAAATAGTCATGAATGTTATGATAAAATTTGTTAAAACAAAAACTTGATACACAAATATTCCTCAGAATAATTAATTATTCCCCAAACAAAGTATTACTCCAATGTCTAAAAATATCTAGAATTCATGTGTTTTTACTTATCCACAATGATGATCAAGATTTTAACCAAGGAGTTAAAATCTACGCAAAAAATAATCAATTAAAGGGTAAAGCAAAAAGTAAGAGGAAACAATAGAATGCTAAATTGTAGTTTCTTACTGATGTATCTGAGCCATTCTCTCTTGGATGACTTGATACACTAGAGGGTAGTAACAACGAGTCACTAATATCAACTCTTTGATTTTCTTGAGCCTGTAAGGGATCGGGAGAAGTACAAATTAATTATCAAAGTTTGGATGCAAAAAAAATATTATTGATTTATATTATGTTCGGTAAAATTTTTAATTATTTATAAATTATAGTAGAAAATAAATCATACATTTTATAACAACACATTATTACTATACATTCTCTTATTTTTTTCAAATTGCGAATCAACTTTTCATTATTCCATATTTATTAAAATGAACAACTAGAAAATATTTTATATTTGTAAGAAAACTTTTCTACTTCTATAAAATGAAATGTTTTAAAAAACATTTCTCCAAAAATAATTTATACAAATTGCTATTCGAATTATACCTTTTGTGGATTCATTATAATTTTTATGCAAAACACTACAAAATTAGTACTGTAAAACAATATACCGCCATTCGAATATTATTGACTGGGGAAACGTAAGGTATTATTTCACGGCAATTGTTGATTTCAGAAGAAGAATCCATTTTTTTCTCTACAAGCAAAATAAGAGCAAAATTTACTCAATAACATTGAGAAGAAATATATTTTGAAGGTAAATGGAGATATGTATTTATAGATAAAGTGTAAAGAAAAAATATCTAACAAATGTGTGTGCAATATTAATTGATATTTACCTCTTTTTAGTATGGAACAATGTTTTTTCCATATTTGGTCAATTATTTACTAACCAAATTTGAATATTTTTTTTATAGTAATTTTGTTATTACTTAGATTCTAGTAACTGTTTCTCTAGATATGATGTAGTTACAATGCTTGTAACTAGAACTGTCAAATGGGCGGGTTGACTTGAAATTCGAGATATCAAAATGGGTTGAAATAGAAATTGGGTTGGGCTCTAATCCGTCCAAGTTTGCTCAAATGGGCTTAAAATCAGGTTGGGTCTTGACCCACTTAATCTTAATAATTTTAAGGAAAATTATATGGAAAAATTAGTTAACTAGTCAAAAAAATCAACTTATTTAGTGATAATGTACATACTTTAATAATATTATTAAAAGTGTCAAAAATGTCATTATTTTAAAAAATATATAATTATTATTTATATAATCAATATTTTCTCTTTCTGTATTTAAACAAATTTTTTCTCTCTCATGAATTAACTATATTCATATATTTAAGGAAATTTCTCTCTCTTACTAATTATATTTATTAATATTAAATTTATCACATTTACAGATTTTAGTTGTTATTTTAATATATGTCTTAAAATGTATTTTAAAATTTTTAATGGGATTGTGTTTTACACGTTTTCAGTTTTTAATAATAAAATATTTTTTCTACATATAAAAAATCTTCTAATTATTTAGAACAACTTTTTAGGTGGGATTGTATTTAGTTGTCACGTTTCCCAAACCCACTTTAACTGACAACTTTAACGTGTATTTATGTTGTCACGTTTTCCCAACCCACTTCAAAAGACAACTTTAACGTTATATCCCTAAAAATGTATGTTCCGATTTTTAATGGGATTATGTTTTACACGTTTTTCAGTTTTTAATAATAAATATTTTATCTCAATATAAAAACTCTTCTAATTATTCGGAACAACTTTTTAGGTGGGATTGTATTTGTGTTGTCACGTTTTCTCAACCCCCTTTAATAGACAACAACTTCCAATGCCATATATTAAATTTATTTTAATAATAAAATATTTTATCTCTCTATAAAAACTATTCTAATTATTAAGAATGTCTTTTTAGTTGGGATTGTCATATATATCCAGATTTTCTATATTTGTTATGTCATATATATCAAAACCATATTTAATAGATATTCAACAACTTCCAATGCATTAATAATATATTTTCTCTCTATCTAATTCAAATAAAAGATTTGAACCGAAACAACTTCCAATGCATTAATGATATATTTTCTCTCTCTCTAAATCAAATAAAAGATTTGAACCGAAACAACTTCCAATGCATATATTTTCTCTCTCTCTAAAACAACTTTTCCAAAATTAATTTGTCAGAATATTTTTTTTTTTAATTTTCAACTCTTAATCCTCCACAATTTTTATTTGAATTGCAGGTTATCTAACTAAAATTATTCTACGGACACAACATATTCAAAATCAATGTATTAATATATCATCAAATCCCCAGATTCGCGCTTCAATTTCTTCAAATCCGAATTTTTCTACTTCATTCTCAAGTAATTTCGTTTGAAAGTTTGTTTGGAGATTCACATTCTGTTGGTTATTTCATGTTCTTCATATTACATTTTGATTACTTACTTATTTTATTGTTTTTTAATTGTCGATCTTTTGTTGTTGTTCTTAAATTATTTGTTAGGGTTTTGTAATACCGATTTCAATCTTCAATGGATGCATTCAGAAGAGTGACTAGAGGTATTGTAAAAAAAAATACACAGTTATTCCGAGTTTCATAGTTTTTTTTTTTCACTCAATGAATAAACAACAATGTAGGTTCATCATATAAGTCTAAGGAGTGTGGAAAAATGGCTGAAGAGGTGCAACATCCCACAGTTCATGAAGTCGAAGAAGAACAATTTTTTGGAGAACAGGTAATTTTTTTTTTTGCATGTGTTGTTTATTGGATGTTTAGTTTATTTTGTTTAGTAATTTTTAAGATTGAAAAAAATACATTTTACAATGAGTTTGAAAGTGTATTTGAATTGTTTAGTATGTTATAGTCTCTATGTATTTTTGTATTGGAAAGTTTTTTTTGACTATTTATGTATTGTATTTTGCATTCTGTGCATATTTTTTTATATTAGTTGTCAATGCAATAAATAAATTTTTTTGACTATTTATGTATTATATTTTGTATTCTGTTCATCTTTTTTGTCTTAGTTGTCAATGTAATATCGTATACATTTGTAAGTGTGTTCTGAATTTTCATCTTGTTATAGTTATTTTTTTCCATAGTTGTAATGTTTTTTGTATTCACTATTATAGTTGGCACGTATTTCTGTAACATATTTTTTGTATTTTATTTTGTCAATGTAACATATTTTATAAGTTTGTAGTTCATAAATTTATTGTATTTTTGTATAAATGTAATGGGAGTTGTATATTGTATTATGTATTCCACTGTATATACAAAAAAATTCGTTTTGTATTCTTCTTTTTTGTGTTAGGTTAATGTACCACATATTTGTTACCATATCTGTTTTTTTTTGTATGTTGTGCTAAATGTGTTGATTTTTTATTTATTATCATGTTTTTTTATTCTGTTATTTTAGTATTATTTCATTTTCTGGAATTCAATATGCCAGGGGACTTCTTATGCTTGCAAAAAGCTACCAAAAAATGCACCCCACATTCACTGTATAGTAAGTCATGACATTAAATCCAAGTTGACTGACAAGCTTACAACGGAGCAGTATAATTATTTTTGTGAGAGTACGTGTTTTGGTCAGTATATGAAAATTAGAAAATGTGTTGGGCAAGGTCAAATTCACAGGTGCTGTATGTCACGAGAAGTGGAAGCTAGTAGTAAGCAGGCTCTTTTAATCAAAGTAAATGGAGTTATTTTAAAGTTCACAATTAGGACGTTTGCTCTTATTACTGGATTAAACTGTGTTGGTGTTGTAGAGGATTTCAAGTTTAACACAGAAGAACCTAACCGACTTATTGTTCAGTACTTTGGTGGTGATGAGACCATACGTAGATCTGATTTGTACGATAGGTTCAATGGTAAAGTTTGGGGTGACAATGATGATGATGCCATTAAGTTTGCAATATTATTTTTCATTCATATGTTTGTGTATTCTGGCGAGAAGAAATCATTGCGAATTCCTAGAATTCATTTTGATTTGGTTGAAAGTGGTCGGTATATGCATTATCCTTGGGGCATAAAAGCATTTGAGTGGTTGCTACAGAGTATCAACAAGGTTTTGACTACTGATGGTCAATATTATAGAATATGTGGTATGCCTGTTGTCCTTTAAATATGGATATACGAGTGCATGGGTAAGCGTCAGACCAATTTTGCACGGAAAATCAGTGATCGTATCCCCCGTATTCTAAACTGGCAAACAGTAGGAGCACAACCCCGATTCAAAACCTTGATGAAAAACACATTCAATGATGGTAATAGAGAGGTATTGTATGTAATTCTTGAATTTGTATCTTTGTTATTGTATTAATTCGATGTATATATTTTATTATGTTAATTATTATGTTTACTATCGGTTTCAGATTAAATGGAAGAATGTTGTCCCTTCTCTGATGGAAATCGCTGTTCTACAATTGCCTCCTGATGGTCTTCAAAAATCAACTGAAGGTGTTTAAACAGAGCCACATCGTGATATTGATTAACAAGTACTTTCTGGACAGAATTCAGATGATGATTTTGTCGACCCACCTCCACCTTCAATGAAGGTTACAGGTAAAAGAAAAAAGGGGCAATCAGTATCACCTGCTAAAAGGGTACGGAAAAATGATTCAAATATGACAGATCAAATGGAACAGAATGAAAAGATCGATCCAGTAGCGAACCAGAATGTGGAAAAAGTTGGAATTAGAAAAGTTGTGCGGAAGAAGAAAAAATTGTGTTTTAAGAAGAAAACCACTCCCACTTGTGTGCCAACAAAGGATTCCCAAATACCATCTATAAGTGTGTCTCATGAACAATTAATGAGGAACGAACTATCTGAGTTACGAAAGGAGGTATATACTGTTTATACATATGTTTTTTCAATATATTTATTCAAATTATTGCAATCTGTAAAATTTAATCATATTGTAAATGTTTCAGGTTAGAGAGGAGTTAAAGACATACGGAAGTTGATAAATGATAATTTTAATATCATTATGTCTAGTTTGAAGGTTATACAATATGCTAAATTTGTATGTTTAATTTTTTTTTATTCTTTTTGTTTTTTTTGAATTCTATGTTGTAATTCAATATTTACAGGACCAAAAAAACAATGACAATGCTGGTCAAGGATCACAACCTTTTACATGTCCAATTTTATCTGAAAATCAAAACCAGGTACACACAACTCATTTTTAAAATAATTGTTTATTTTGTTTGTATTCTGTATTCAGTATTCTGTATACTATAATATATATGTCTACTATTAATTTTTTCCTATATTTGTAAGTACTTTATTTCTTTATCCATAGTTTTTAAATGTATGTTGATTGTTTTTATATCAAATATATTTTCAGGACAACACAAACAATGACAATGCTGCTCAAGGACGACAACATTTTACAAAATCAGTTGATTCAGAAAATCAAAATCAGGTATTATGAATCTTATTTTTAAAACAAAGATTACTATTTTAGTATTCTGTTTTTCTTACTACATTTTTGTTTAAGATACATTTGTATTTTTCCATGTCATTAATATTATATTTCAATATAAATTTTTTGTATATATGTTGACCTCTTTTGTATCTACATGGAATGAATGGTCTGTTTTGATGATGAGAAGTCGGAGGGCGATGAAAGCTCAAATAATGGCAGCGAGGAAGTTTTTCAAGTATGTTCTTTATAAATTTTGTATTTTCACATGGTTTAACGATATTTTATCCAATCTCCTATTTTTAAAGGATCATTCAATTTTTGAAAATTCAACTCAGGGAGACATATCCGATATTGCTGATAATCAAGTATGTTTTTTATGTCTAGATATTTATATAGTGCATTTGGGAATATTGTTGAGAATTAACATTTTAATTTTTTTAAAGGTTGATTGTGACAATTCCCCTGTGCGTAATCTGATCAATGTAGATGCTGGTTTTAGTTCGTCTAAATCAATAATCCCAAGTGTATGTTGTTCTACTTATCTAAACTAATTTCTTTTGTTCTTATTAGTATAATTTGCTTTTGAATAATTTTTTTTTATACCTCAGCCATCATTTGTAAGGCCACTTGTTTTTGAAAGTCAACATGACTTTACACATCAACATGACAATGATGAAGAGGAGCAGTTCATATTTCCTACCCCTATTCAATCTATTGTTCCCTTGGAAGGGTCACCACAATCACCGTTTGAGTTGGATGATTCTCTAATGCCAAGTCTCAGTGACATAAAAAGTAAGCGTGCTACTGACAATACCATTAATTCAGAACGGAGCATTATCATGCACAATCAAAACACAAGCAATGAAAGCTCAAATATTCAAAAAAAAGGCTAGCAAGGATAGTCAGAATCAAAAAGGTCATGTTCACACACCATTACATGCGCATCGGATTAGACGTCCAGGACCTTTCAATACATCCCCACATATTACATCGTTCAGCTCATCTGCAGGTATAAAGACATAACAAATTATAAAGTATTTTAAATCTGATTTATATATGTTTTATTCTAATTTTTGTATATGGTATGTTATTTTTTAATTTAACATTTACATCAGGTACTTCATCGGTGCAACCAGTTATTTTTGAACTGAAACACCCTTTCATCTTTGATCTAATTTCTGGCCATCGTGATATCGTTATGTGGGATGCACACCGATCATGGATTCGCGAAGGCCTTTATGCAAAACATGAGAACAAGTAAGTATGTAATACGAATAATAACATAAAAAAATGGTATGCTGTTTCATGTATTCTAAATTTTTTTAGTATATGATTTTTTTTTGTATTCATGATTATTATTTTTTGAAGCTGTTTTGCATAATCTGTTTTATTATGTTTCGTTTTTTCTAATGTATGTTAAACATGTTAGTGTATTTTGAATCAATCAAATTATTGAATTCTAATGTATGTTGTTATATAAATTGTTTGATACAACTCATATATTTTTCGTTAATCCTTTTAAAATTATGTGTTTTAATAACAATATAAATCTTTTATTTGTTGTTATACTGGTAATCTAAATTCTGATGCATATTTTCAACAATTCATTAGATACCGATATAATTTATATGTTTCCATGTATACCTTTTATTATTTGTGTACCTTTTTATTTTTTGTGTATTTTCTTTGGACGTCGTATAACTACTGTGTACATATTGTATACCTTTTATTTTTGTGTATTTCTTTAGACGTCATGATCAGGATCGATACAAGAAGGGTAAAGCACGCATTCCTGTCCCTTTTGACTTTGGTGTTGATACTGTAGACAATAAAAATTGGTTCTACAATTTGTACTCGAAAGGACAATTGTTGAATGATTCGGTAAGTAATCACTGTAGTTATTTAGTTATTATTCTTTGTTTTATTGTTATCGAATGATTTTTTTTTTTATTGTTCAGCATATCAATGTTATATTTTATTATTTGAGAAAGAAAGCAAAGTATGATGTGGACAGCAGATATAAATATACAACTGTGGATTGTGTGTTTACGTCCAAAATTTCATCAATTTGGAAGAAGTATGAAGATTTAGATAGTGATGTCTGTTGCGCTGATGAAGAGCATTTTATAGGGGATTACATTAGAGGGTACAAAGTTCATGCCGCCATTCCGTGGCATTTGGTGGATCATGTTCTTATCCCTGTTAATGTAAAGGAAAAATTTCATTGGGTCTTGGCCGTACTCTCTCTTAATGATAGACGTGTATACGTTTATGATTCTTACAGAGCGGCAGGTCATGATGCAGCAGTCAGGAACGAGGTTAACAAGTTGGCTCAACTCATTCCGCTAAAGTTGACTATGTATGATTATTACAAGAACAGAGGCTTAGATAGATATGTTAGTCAAGAGGAGAATGAGTTATTTGAGATTGTTTTCATAGACAACATACATCAACAGACCGGTGGCAGCTTGTAAGTTTTATTAATTCTGTTGGTCAGTTTTAATTTATTTCGTATTTAAATTTTAATTTTATATTCTCATGTGTTATTCAGGGATTGTGGTATTTATATGCTTGCCTTTGCCGAGTGGCTATCTTATGGTCAAGGAAATCCAATTGGTGCATTTGACGTAACGTTTTTAAGGACAAGATATGCAACACTTCTTTGGAATTATGCTAAGCAAAAGCAAGACAACGGAGCCATTAGTGATTCTGAGGCACCCCCTAGGAATGCAATGCCTCAATCTGTTCGTGTTGTGTCTGATCCAATTGAAATACAGTAGTGCAGCGTTTGTTGAAGACAATTTTTTGTGTTTTAAAACTACTTAATTTATGTTTCTTAAACTTTTATGTTGCTTTATAATTTGCATACTTATCATTTTGATTAACTTTTATGTAGCAGATAATTCTGCATACTTATCATTTTGATTATCTTATGTTTAGCAGTTTATTCTGCATACGTATCATTTTGAATTTAGTATATATATTATGTTAGTTGATTCCATGTGTTGCAATTTTTTATGTTGTATTCAAAGTTGTTCTATTACATCATTAATTAAGTCATTTACCTGCAGTTGTATTGTTTATATTAAAATATAATTTATTTTTAAATGTGCTCACGTTAGTTGTATTATATAGTGTCAAATATATTTTTTAATGAACCTTAAATAACAGTTTCTCAAGTCATTTTTTCAGTCTTATTGCATATATATAAACATATTGAAGAACTGGTTATTATACTTTGTATGTTGTATTCATAGTTGTAAAATTGTTGTATAAATGGTAGTTGCATGTTTTGTATTAAAATATAATTTATTTTTAAATGTGGTCACATTAGTTGTATTATATAGTGTCAAATATGTTTGTTTATGAACATTAAAACACAGTTTCTTATACATATACATATTGAAGAACTCAGTTTGTTGATATCTGATGTGATAGGCACTTATATGGAGTGAGCTAACAAACGACTTTTGTTTGTATACAAGTAAATACGCGCAAACGAACATATTCTGATAAAATATTATTCATTGAAAATCATGAAAACATTTCTTACAATAATAAACGATTTGTACGAACACATGTACATTTATTTTTCAAAACAAATCCAAACATATCTAACTATTCAGTTCGTGGTCCATTCCTGCATGATCGCCTATTATGTCCCTTTTGACCACAAGTACTACAAGAATTCTTGTTCTTCTTTCCATATAGCTCACTGTACGTTTTATCACGAAGCTTTTTTGGAGGCCTACCAGGTAATTTTTTGAACTTTGGAGGCTTAACTATTTCATGCTCTACATATGCAGGAACATTCCAATCTTTTCGATCAGGTAATGGATTTATTGGATTAGCATATGTAACAAGTAATGTATTTGGCTTGTAAAGGTCTGAACAATACGGTTCAGGATCAAGAAATTTCTTCTTCAAAACAGCCCAGGCGTGCGAACATGGTATTTCATCCACTTGAAATCTCCTACATGTGCAAGTTTTCTTTTCAAGACAAACAATAAATGTTTCCCCTTCATGACGAACACTGTGCACATAATTACTTGTCGCAACTACCTATTACACAAAGTTAAAAGGAAGTTAAATCATACCTGTTATATAATCTTTAATTTTGATTGAATTAAATACAAAATACAACAATTTATTGTCTTGAAATACAAAATACAACATACCGTCATACGCAGTGAAAGTTCTTCATTTTCAGCGAGCATTTCTTGTGCTTTACCACAAAGTGTTGTGAATGTATTAGAAGCAGATGTATGATTTTTGAAATTCCATCGACCAAACATTTGTCTAATTTCCTCAAGAAAATCATATATAGGTAATTCTCTTGCTTCCACAAGGCATGCATTTATGCATTCAGCTATGTTTGATGTCATCACAGTGCCTCGATCAACTGGTGCATACACTCTTGCCCATTTGTCATAACCAGCCAATTCCAAATAATTCTTCACCCTAATATCAACATGTTCTACTTTTTTCATCAGTTCATTAAATTCAGAGAGTTTGTATGCCTTTGCCATTGCATAAAACACTTCTGAAAGACTGTCATGTGACTTTTTGTAAAGTGTCTTCACATTCTTCCAAAGATGAAACGTGCACGCATAATGTGGTATATTGTATATCCTCGAAACTGCTTTTATAATACTCTCGTTTCTGTCGGATACAACACACATTTTATCCTTTAAACCATGAGCTTCTCTAAACTGTTCAAAAAACCAAGTCCAAGATGCATCATTTTCCGAATCAATAAGACCGTATGCTAGGGGCAATATATTTCCTGAACATATACAGTGCAAACATTAGTATACATATCGTCTAATACAACAAATACATGTTTAAAGAATATAATATTGTGCATACTTCATTAAAAAAATATAAATATATAATAGTTACCTGCTCCATCCAACGTGCTTGCAGACACAAATGTGCCATTATAAGTCCCTCTGAGATGGCTGCCATCTACTACAACTATTGGCCTACAACTTTCAAAACCTTTTATGAAAGGAAACAAAGCTATAAAGACATATAGAAATTCATTTTCTTCCGTCTTCTTCAATCTTATATGCGATCCAGGATAAGTGGTGTCCAATATGTATAAATAACTGGGTAATTTACTATATGAATCTGATGTTTTCCCCCTTAAAGTATTTATTGCCTTTTCCCTAGCATTCCATGCCACAGAGTAAGATACTTCTACACCAAGTTCGAGTCTAACATCAACTTGTATGTCTTTCGGTGTCAACTTTCTTTTATGATCAACTAGCTTGGGCGTTATTATCCCTCCAACAAGACTGCTTGTTGCTTGTCTCTGGCTGTACACCTTATCTTTTAATGAACATGTATGTTCATCTACAAACCTTCTAATTCTAAACATTCCAGAATTATTGATGTTGGAAGCCTTCATTATCCATCCACAATTTTCTGATACACAAACAAGTGTATAACTGCTCGATTTACAAAAGAAAATAAACAAATAATTTAAGACATGATATTATATAAAATAATTAATATAACAACAAAAGCTAAAATATATTTAAATACAAAATACCTTACAAAACTTGATCTTTTTGTCTTCCACTGAAATCTATTATCAATGGCATATTTCATCATCACAGCTTTTAATGTACGTTTATTATTATAAACTTGATCCTCAATGACTTCTTTATGATTCATATTGTAGATAATAGAATTACTTAACTCATCACTGATTAATGGTGCACTAATAACTATTTCTTGGTTATCAGTTGTACATCTTCCATTTATCATACACAAGCCAATATCTTCGTCATGATGAGTTCTACAATGTATGTCACGATCATTCACAAATACAGTTACACAAATGGGATACTTTGCGAATTCCCGAACTTCTTTCTTCAATGAGACATATACCCTCATTCCCATATCGTTGTGTATCTCCAAAGGTGCAATGCTACCTTCTATTTTATACTTAAGTTTCAATCTGTTATACCTCAAATCTACGCCAATCTGATTAGCAACTTCATCAATTAAATCTTGATACGATGCATACTCTTTAATCATAATTGCCTCAGTTGTGTAATCAACATAGCAATTATCTTCAGTCCAATGTCCAGAATGCTTTATTAAAAAAGCAATGCTTCCCATATATGCTGAATAGGAAAAAAAATGTCAATACTAAATAGTAAAATAATGACATTATCATTATATTGTATACAGAATACAAAACAACAAATGCACGATCGTAATTCAAATAAAAGTTTTGAACATTATTATTTGTCTAAAAAATTGATGCATCATATAAGTATTCTGTTTGATAAACTGTTTTGTATACTAAATTTGAAAAAAACGACATCAAATCAGAATACTATTATATAAAAAATATGCAACAAATCACAATCAAATACAAAACTTTTAACGATTAAATAACTAAAACATACCTGAATTTCGAATTTTCGTTTTTGTTTGTTTTCCAAAAATCGTTTACCCAGTTTATATGACAAAACAATAAAATCAAAATATTTTTTTTTCCCGGATGAACATCGTGAACAATGGCTACATATATCCTCAAG
Source organism: Solanum arcanum (assembly GCA_027789145.1). Taxonomy (NCBI): domain Eukaryota; kingdom Viridiplantae; phylum Streptophyta; class Magnoliopsida; order Solanales; family Solanaceae; genus Solanum; species Solanum arcanum. The sequence continues at coordinate 53,672,508 of CM050943.1, forward strand.
TTTTGAAAAAATTGTAACTGATGTAGAGAGTTTTAAGCATCTGTTACTTTTTATAATTATTCTCTCCCTTAAATAGCTCTAGTTTATTATATAATTTAGGTATTCTTTATAATTAAACAAAATAATTAAAATACAAATAAAATACATAATAATGTAACATTTTGACATTATCACTAAATATTGAAATTGTTGACACTATACCCTATTAAATACTAAAATAATGACATTTTAAAAAATTTCCCAAATTATATAACTACACAATATATCTTTTCATATTCTTTAAAATTTCCTACCATTTCAAAATATTACAAATATCCCTGCTTTTTTCTTTTTCTTTCTTTTTCCAGATACATCATTCACAATCCTTTCAACTTCCGACCGACGATTTTGTTTCTATTTTCATGCGTCAAATCGCCCTAACATATTGAAGTTTACATCCATCACTCTACTTATCAATTTCAAATATATTCTTTTTCCTGTTATCTATATTAAGTTCCTAAAAAGCTTTGGATATAACTATTTCTTCATCAAATTTTTTTCGAGAGCTTCCACTGTCATTTTTTAAAAAAGAAAAACATTTTTTTCATCTAAATTTTTTTTGATACATATGAATTCTACTCCTTTTGTTTTGAGCTTTTCATCTTAATTTTGTTTTCCAGATCTTCAATAGTCAAATATTCTATTAGTGTTTATCATGTTCAATATAAATGTACTTAATTCATAGGCACTACCTGATGTATCATTAACTTATATCAAGTCATATAATGTATCATAAACCGTGATACATAATTTTATATATATATATATATATATATATATATATATATATATATATATATATATATATATATATATATATATATATATATAAGAGCAATGATTAGGACGACCAATGCCAATATTGTAGTTTTAAATATTATTTATGAGCAATGCTATAACTTTATAATTGCATAATTAGTGATCCAAATAATTTTCTTGAAGAATCTTATAATCTTTTTCAAGAGTCACAAAATTTTTTATTTCATTTGTGACTCCACATAATCATTTTATTTAATTTTTTAAAAATTTTTTTGTATTTGTTTGATTATTATAATGTAAAAAATGTTTATACAATTTAAATAGTTCATATATGTTTATTGCTACCATAATATATTCAGTATAACATACCATCTTCCATGATGTAATTTCCTTTTAAATTATAGGCTTAAGTCATCGATAGATCCTTAAAGTTGTCCGCATAATTCACTTAAACACCTGAACTGAGGTTTGTACCTATTGAACACTTTGACTCTTCTGTATTTGAACCATTTAGACACTTTGTGCACACATGGAACAAAAAGTGTATCCTAAACGCTTTTAGGCGCGTGAATCATTTAATCAGTTCCTTTTTAGTTTTTTTTTGTTTCTCATGGTATTTTTTAAAAAAATAGAAAGAACAATTATTCTTTCTTCTTTTTCTTTCTTCTTTCTTCTTTCTCTCTCAAAATTGCATAGTTGCTGCCATGAATTATTCATAACAATAAAATCTACCATCTTATATATTTTTTTGTAGATTTACTTCTTCTGAATTTATGCTTAAATTTAATAAGAAATGTGAGCCCTTATTTCCTTTGTTATAAAAAATAGAAAGAATATAATCTAAATTTTCTTGCCGAAAAAAATGGAGATCACCATTTTTATTTTACCGGAAAATATGGAGGACACCGAAAAATATAGAGGACACACACACAGCCTGAGGTTCACACCCCTTCTTTATTCATTACGAAACAAGAACAGAAATTAAATTTAAATCAAAACAAAAAGACACTGAACATTTTCTTTTTTTGAAGAAAAAATATACTATCAATTTTGATATAGGAACAAAAAAGAAAACATAAAGAGAAATAAAGAAAAAAAAGAAGATAAATTCATACTTAGTATATATTAAAATCTCCATTTGGAAATTAACAATGGTGGAAAAGAGGTGATTTTAGTGAGAGAAAAAACGGAAAGATTTGAGGTGGTGAGGGTGCAGGTGGGTGTGAGGGTGGTAACATGAATTTTTTTTTTTTAAAAAAAAATTGAAATTCTTATTTTTTTATTTAGATTCTTTTATTTTCAAAATTCATTTATACAATTATTTTAAATTTAAATGCCATGTGTCTTCATTTGATTTGTTATTTTGCCACATCAGTTGCATGTGCATTACACGCACTTTCTCTTTTGACCAGGTCTTATAAAAATGTTTGGTAGGTACTTATTTTTTAAGGTTTGAGTATCTAATAGAAAAATGGGCATGTTAAGGTGTCTAAGTGAATTTTGCGGACAACTTTAAGGGGCCGCAGATGACTTAAGCCTATATTATATACAATACTCTTTAAACGTAAGTATTCATATAGTTTTAACGGAAAAGGTAAAAAATATCCTTAAACTATCTGAAATAGTTCATATTTATCCTTAAATTATATTTCGGCTTAAAACTCTCCTTCCCGTCAAACTATTGGTCAAAAGTGCATTTCTTATTAATGGAAGTTGTTAAATTTCATGTGAATGCCACATTGCACGCCATAGGGTTCCACTGCCGCATAGACTAAAAGAATATGGGTAAAAAAATATCCTTAAACTATCCGAAATAGCTTATATATAACCTTAAACTATATTTCCGCTCAAAAATATTCTTTCTGTCAAACTAATTGGTCAAAAGTGCCCTTCTTATTAATGGAAGTTGTTAAATGCCATGTGAATTCACATCGCCAATAGGGTTCCACTGCCACATAGACTAAATTTCAAAATATTTGTTTAATCTTTTTCCCCCTCATTTCATTATTTTCCAGAAATAATTTTACTCCTTCTCCCTCATTTCGCGGCTAAGAGTTTCAAAGTTTTCTTCGTCTCTGGGTTTCAAAGTGGATCTTCGTGGTTGTAGGTTAGTAAATATTTTTTCTTATTTTATCTCCAAAATAATATTTATTTAATGTCCAAAATAATATTCGTTTTATCTTTAAAAATTGTGACTTAAATAAGAAAACAAAAAAATCACAATTCTAAAGAGATAAAAAAATAGAATTGATAATGTAAAAAAAATGACAAAGTAATGAGTGCATAGTTGAAATTTAATAAAACACATAACTAATTAACGGGATTGTCACGACCCAAATCGAGCCGCGAGTGGCACCCACGCTTATCCTACTATGTGAGCGAACCAACCAATCTAAAACCCCACATTTCAATACAATATAAACAGAATATAATGCGGAAGACTTAAAACTCATTAACAAATTCAATTAATAACTTCTAATGTTTATCAATTACTATCCCCAAAATCTGGAAGTCATCATTACAAGAAAATCTATCCTCAAATTACTAAATCTAAGAGTATCTAGAAGGATAATAAATAAAAAGCTAGTCCATGCCGGAACTTCAAGGCATCAAGACATGAAGGAGAAGATCCAGTCCAAGCTAGAAGCATTAGCTCACCCTGCAATCTGGTGTAATGAAGACTGGCTAGAGTTGCGGTTGAGTTGAAGACGTTGGCACGTTTGATGCACTCCAGAATTAACAAAGAAAAACAAATACAAGTAGGGGTCAGTACAAACACATGTACTGAGTAGGTATCATCGGCCAACTCAAAATAGAAAACAGTATATATCAGATAATATCATAAAATCAACTACAATACTCAACAGGTAGCGACAACAAGTACTGTAATCATTAATAAGTTCGCCAAGTACACCCATGAGGACTCAAGCCTCAATACCACACTCATTTGGGAAATAGGTTCATTAATTTGAGTATATTAACATATTTCAAGATTCATTCTCTTTACTATCCTGGTGTCGGAACGTGACACTCCGATCCTCATCATTCTATCCTACTGTCGGAACGTGACACTCCGATCCTCATCATACTATCCCGGTGTCGGAACGTGACACCCGATCCATAATACTATCCTGGTGTCGGAACGTGACACTCCAATCCATATTCTATCCTGGTGCTGGAACGTGACACCCGATCCATATACTATCCTGGTGTCGGAACGTGACACTCCGATCCATATTCTATCCTGGTGCCGGAACGTGAAACCCGATCCATATACTATCCTAGTGCCGGAACGTGACACTCCGATCCATATTCTATCCTGGTGCCGGAACGTGACACCCGATCCATATACTATCCTGGTGCCGGAACGTGACACCCGATCCTCTATTACTATCCTGGTGTCGGAACGTGACACCCGACCCTCTAATCTCATTACTTTAATTCATCAAGCCTTCTTTCATACCAAGGCATCATCATTAACAAAGAGGTTTCAAGGTTTAGGATTCAATAACCTCATCATGCTTATTTTATCACAATTATATAATTACATCATGCAAGCACACAATTAAGCATATAGAAGGGTTTACAATACTACCCAACACATATCATTCGCTATTAAGAGTTTACTATGAAATAGCATAAACCATAACCTACCTCCACCGAAGAATTGTGATCAAGCAAGCAAATCCTCAAAATCTTTGCTATCCTCTTCGTTTCCCTCTTCTCTCGATCGTTCCCCCTCTCTTGTTCTTTTTATTTTTCTTATTCAAACCCTTTTTCTTTTACCCTAATTAGCATATAATTAAGTATAAAGATGGTAAAAAAAACCCACTAATTAACTCAAGGTTATCTCCTTTAACCCTCAAGTAATTGAATTATTAACATTAAACCACTAACTTTATAATTATAAGAAGGAATAGTCCAAAACGCCCCTTAAAACATTTAACAGAAATCCGACCCAGTCAGGGTTACGCAGTCTGTGACGTCCCGTTGTGCCTGCGACGGTCCGTCCTGCTGCTTCTGTCACAAAGTTCTGAGACTAAATTTCGCTAAAGGGTCTGTGACGGTTCGTCGTGCCCACGACGGTCCGTCCTACCATTTCGTCGCGAAGTTCAGAGAGTCGATCTCAGCCCCCAAATTTTAGAATTCTAAGTGTTTTGGAATGAGACCCCCTCGACGGTCTGTCGTACTCATGACGGTCCGTCGTGGGATCCGTCGACTCAGAATGTTATTAGCAGAAATACTCTACAGCTCAAGACGACTAAACAGGTCGTTACAATAGATACCAATTTACCCATCGTTCGTCCTCGAACGATCACAAGGAGTAAAACAAGGGCGAAAAGGAGTACCTGAATCTGAAAACAGGTGTGGGTATCTTTCTTGCATATCAGCCTCCTTCTCCCAAGTGGATTCTTCAACTGATCGATTCTTCCATTGAACTTTGATGGATGCAATCTCCCTTGACCTCAGCTTGCGGACTTCTCTATCTAAAATAGCAACAGGATCCTCCTCATAAGAGAAATCCTCATCAAGCAGAACTGAATCCCAACGAATAATGTAGTTTCCATCCCAATGGTATCTTTTCAACATAGACATATAAAATACCGGATGAACTCCTGACAGTCCTGGGGGAAAGGCTAATTCATAAGCTACCTCCCCCACGTGCTTCAGAACTTCAAAGGGACCAATATACCTCGGGCTAAGCTTACCTCGCTTACCCAACCGCATCACCCCTTTCATGGGCGAAACCTTCAGCAAGACTTGCTCACCCTCCATAAACTCCAAATCTCTAACCTTTCGATCTGCATATTCTTTCTGCCTACTTTGAGCCGCTAAAAGCTTTTCTTGAATGCATTTCACTTTATCTAATGATTCCCTCAGAAGGTCAGTACCCCAAGGTCTAACCTCAAATGCTTCAAACCACCCAATGGGAGACCTACATCTTCTCCCATACAATGCCTCAAATGGGGCCATACCAATACTTGAGTGATAGCTATTGTTGTAGGAGAACTCTGTTAAGGGTAAGAAGTTATCCCAATGGCCACCAAATTCTATCACACATGCACGAAGCATATCTTCCAAAACCTGAATCGTTCGCTCAGACTGACCATCGGTCTGAGGATGGAACGCAGTACTAAGGTCCAACCTAGTACCCAATTCAGCATGCAATGTTCTCCAAAACTTAGAAGTAAATTGCGTACCTCTATCTGATATGATGGAGAGTGGAACCCCATGCAATCGAACAACTTCCGAGATATAAAGTTTGGCTAACTTCTCTGCATTGTAAGTCACCTTGACCGGAATGAAATGAGCAGACTTAGTTAATCTGTCAACAATTACCCAAATGGAGTCATACTTACCCATTGTCTTTGGAAGTCCAACCACGAAGTCCATTGCAATTTTCTCCCACTTCCATTCTGGAATGGGCATTCTCTGAAGTGTTCCTCCAGGCCTCTGGTGTTCATACTTTACTTGCTGACAATTTGAACATTTGGCGACAAACTCCACAATGTCACGCTTCATTCTACTCCCCACAAAAAATGTTGCTTTAGGTCACGATACATCTTGGTTGCACCAGGGTGTATAGAATACCTTGAACTATGAGCCTCTGTCAGAATAGTGTTGATCAAATCATCGACGCGGGGTACACATACCCTTCCCTTAGTTCTCAAAACACCTTCCTCATCGATTTTTGTTTCCTTAGCCTCTCCTCGCAACACCTTATCTCGGATCCGAATCAGCTTCTCATCATTAAACTGCTTTCCCTTAATCTTGTCAAGAAAGGAAGATCTTGCCTCCATACAAGCCCACAATCCTCCCTTCTCATTTAACTCTTACCTCATAAAGTCGTTAGCCAGAGTCTGAACCTCTCTAGCCAATGGACGCCTAGAAACTTGTAAGTGAGCTAGACTTTCCATGCTTCCTGCCTTTCTACTTAAGGCGTCTGCCACAACATTAGCCTTTCCCGGATGATACAAGATAGTGATATCGTAGTACTTCAGTAGTTCCATCCATCTCCTCTGTCTCAAATTCAAATCTTTCTGAGTAAAGACATACTGTAGGCTACGATGATCTGTGTATACTTCACACTTAACCCCATATAGATAGTGTCTCCATTGCTTTAATGCAAACACTACCGTAGCCAACTCCAAATCATGGGTTGGGTAATTACGTTCATGCACGTTTAATTGTGTCGAAGCATAAGAAATTACATTCTTCTCTTGCATTAGCACTGCACCCAAACCCGAATAGGATGCATCATAATAGACAATGAAATTCTTACCTTCCACTGGCAGGGTAAGGATTGGTGCAGTAGTCAACAAGGTCTTGAGCTTCTGAAAGCTTTCTTCGCACTCGTCCGACCATACGAATGGAACACTTTTCTTAGTCAAATTTGTCAGTTTGGAAGCAACAGAGGAGAATCCCTTGCAAATCGATGGTAATAGCTAGCTAAACCAACAAAGCTCCTTACCTCTGTAACATTAGTAGGTCTCTCCCAATTCTTCACTGCTTCAATCTTAGATGGATCCACCATCCCTCCATCCTTAGAAACCACGTGTCCCAAGAAGGACATTGAATCTAGCCAAAACTCACACTTGGAGATTTTTGGCATAAAGCTTTTTCTCCCTCAACATTTCCAATACAATTCTCAAGTGCTCCTCATGTTCTTTCTTGCTTTTAGAGTATACCAGTATATCATCAATGAATACAATGACAAAGAGATCCAGATATGGCTTAAAAATCCCATTCATCAAGCTCATGAAAGCAGCAGGGGCATTCGTAAGCCCAAAAGACATTACTAAGAACTCATAATGCCCATACCTGGTCCGAAAAGCAGTCTTGGGCACATCCGTTGCCTGTATTATCAATTGATGATAACCAGATCTCAAGTCGATTTTTCAGAAGGTACAAGCACCCTGTGACTGATCGAACAAATCATCGATGCGAGGAAGAGGATACTTGTTCTTAACTGTTACCTTATTCAGTTGTCTGTAGTCTATGCACATCCGGAAGCTTCCATCCTTCTTCTTCACAAACAAAACCGGAGCACCCCAAGGGGATGTACTTGGTCTAATGAAGCCCCTTCCTAACAATTCTTTAAGTTGAGCCTTTAACTCCCTTAACTCCGCAGGAGCCATTCTATAAGGGGGTATAGAAATGGGGCGAGTACCCGGTTCCAGATTAATGCAAAAGTCAATATCCCTATCTGGTGGCATACCAGGAAGGTCTGCAGGGAACACATCCAGAAACTCACGGACTATCAAAACCGACTCAATTGGAGGTACTTGGGTAGTATCATCCCTGAGGTGTGCCAAGAAAGCTAAACACCCTTTACTAACCATTCTTTTAGCACGAAGAAAGGAGATGATACGAACCGGAGTGGAAGTTTAGTCACCCTCCCACACTAACGGATCTGTCCCAGGCTTGGCCAACGTTACAGTTTTTGCATTACAATCTAAGATTGCAAAATTTGGAGAAAGCCAAGTCACACCCAGAATTACATCAAAATCAACCATTTCTAAGATAACCAAGTCTACATGAGTATTGCTCCCCACAAAAGTCACCAGATAAGACCTATATACCTTTTAAACTATCACAGACTCACCCACCAGAGTAGACACACGAATAGGCATGTCAAGCAATTCACAAGGTAAATTAAGACCAGTAGCAAATGAGGAAGATACATATGAAAATGTGGAGCCAGGATCAAATAATACAGAAGCCATGCAATCACAAACCAAAAGATTACCTGTGATAACAGCATCAGATGTCGCAGCTTCAGACCACCCGGGGAAAGCGTAACAATGGGCCCTATCGCCTGTCTGCCCGTTGCCCCTACCATGTTGTGCTGTAGTGGCTCCAGTTTGCCCGTCACCCCGTCCATTTTGGTGACCACCATTACCTCGACCACCACGTCCTCCAGAATGACGTCCTCTTCCATGACCACCTCTACCTCTGACTATGGGAGGTCTGTAACTCTGTTTTGGACAATACCTCTTAATGTGTCCAGTCTCCCCACATCCATAACACTCTCTTGATTCAAGCATCGGTCTCTGTGAGAATGACGAAGTCTGGGAATAACCTCCAACCTCATAGAAATGTTGACCGGTCTGTGGTGGACCCCCAACTACAGTCTGCAATGAAGACTGAATAGGTCGGGATGGGTAACCTCCTGAACACTGCCCTATGGAGTAAGAACCATTAAACTCACCTCCCTTACGAAACCTTTTAGATGTCGATGCCAGGGTGAAGTCATCTGGCTTCACTCCCTCCACCTCTATCACGAAGTCGACCACTTCCTGAAAGGATTTCGCTGTAGCCGCTACCTGTAAGGCTGAAATCTGCAACTCTGACCTCAACCCCTTCACAAAACGGCGAATCCGCTCTTGTGGACTGAAACAAAGCTGGGTGGCATACCTGGATAATGCGCAAAACTTAACCTCATACGCAGTAACCGGCATCCTACCTTGCTCTAGGCTCAAGAACTCATCTCTCCTCCTATCCCTCAAGGTCCGGGGGATATACTTCTCCATGAATAAGTTAGAGAACAACGCCCAAGTCATAGGTGGTGCTTGTGCGGGGTGACACTCAACATGTGACCGCCACCACATTTTGGCATTCCCCTGAAACTGATAGGTTACAAACTCAACACCAAATCGTTCCACTATGCCCATTTTATGTAATAACTCATGACAGTCAACCAGAAAATCGTAGGCATCCTCAGATTCAGCACCCTTAAAGACTGGAGGTTTCAATTTCAAGAACTTACTGAAAAGTTCATGCTGATCACTTGTCATTATAGGCCCTGTAGTCAGACGAAGAAACATGCCTATTTCCAATGAGGCATCCATGCGAGCCCTGACGGTACTGTTGTATACGCAACTGAGTTCTTTGGTGCGTAAAAGCGATGGAGGTGTCTGGCCTTGATCAGATAACCCGCTACGATAAGCAAGAACCTGATTAATCATCTCTGGGTAGGTTGGGGTGGTAATTCCTCATTCTGTACTTATTCGTTCTCCCCTTCCTCACCCTCTCTTTTCACTTATTCAGTCGGTGGAGGAGTCACCGCCATAGTAACAGATGGGCTAGGTGCTTGTCCTCTTCCTCTAGAGGACGTCCTCCAACGACCTCTTCCACGGCATCTTGCCACTACTCCTCTTCGAGCTAGAGCCCCAGTGGCTGGCTCAGACGCATCTTGTCTTGCCGGTGTTGGTGTTGGCGCAGTCGTTGATCTAGTTCTAACCATCTGCGAAATAGAGTGAAGATGGTCAGATACCAATTTGTATCGCCTAGATACCAATTGGATCCAAGTCATAGCACGAAAGAAAGAAAGAAAGAATTGAATTTTCCTAAAGTCCTATAGCCTCTCAAAGAAAAGTAAAGGCGTCCCCCTACCGTTCCATAAGACTATACTAGACTCGTTCTTGTGTGATGAGACCAACGAACCTAATGCTCTGATACCAAGTTTGTCACGACCCAAATCGAGCCGCGAGTGGCACCCACACTTATCCTACTATGTGAGCGAACCAAACAATCTAAAACCCCACATTTCAATACAATATAAACAGAATATAATGCGGAAGACTTAAAACTCATTAACAAATTCAATTAATAACTTCTAAAATTTATCAATTACTATCCCCAAAATCTGGAAGTCATCATCACAAGAACATCTATCCTCAACTTACTAAATCTAAGAGTATCTAGAAGGCTAATAAATAAAAAGCTAGTCCATGCCGGAACTTCAAGGCATCAAGACATGAAGGAGAAGATCCAGTCCAAGCTAGAAGCATTAGCTCACCCTGAAATCTGGTGTAATGAAGACTGGCTAGAGTTGCGGTTGAGTTGAAGACGTTGGCACGTTTGCTGCACTCCACAATTAACAAAGAAAAACAAATACAAGTAGGGGTCAGTACAAACACAAGTACTGAGTAGGTATCATCGGCCAACTCAAAATAGAAAACAGTATATATCAGATAATATCATAAAATCAACTACAATACTCAACAGGTAGCAACAACAAGTATTATAATCATTAATAAGTTCGCCAAGTACACCCATGAGGACTCAAGCCTCAATACCATACTCATTTGGGAAATAGGTTCATTAATTTGAGTATATTAACATATTTCAAGATTCATTCTCTTTACTATCCTGGTGTCGGAACGTTACACTCCGATCCTCATCATACTATCCTGGTGTCGAAATGTGACACTCCGATCCTCATCATACTTTCCCGGTGTCGGAACGTGACACCCGATCCATAATACTATCCTGGTGTCGTAACGTGACACTCCGATCCATATTCTATCCTGGTGGTGGAACGTGACACCCGATCCATATACTATCGTGGTGTCGGAACGTGACACCCCGATCCATATTCTATCCTGGTGCCAGAACGTGACACCCGATCCATATACTATCCTGGTGCCGGAACGTGACACTCCGATCCATATTCAATCCTGGTGCCGGAACGTGACACCCGATCCATATACTATCCTGGTGCCGGAACGTGACACCCGATCCTCTATTACTATCCTGGTGTCGGAACGTGACACCCGATCCTCTAATCTCATTACTTTAATTCATCAAGCCTTCTTTCATACCAAGTCATCATCATTAACAAAGAGGTTTCAAGGTTTAGGATTCAATAGCCTCATCATGCTTATTTTATCACAATTATATAATTACATCATGCAAGCACACAATTAAGCATATAGAAGGGTTTACAATACTACCCAACACATATCATTCGCTATTAAGAGTTTACTATGAAATAGCATAAACCATAACCTACCTCCACCGAAGAATTGTGATCAAGCAAGCAAAACCTCAAAATCTTTGCTATCCTCTTAGTTTCCCTCTTCTCTCGATCGTTCCCCCTCTCTTGGTCTTTCTATTTTTCTTATTCAAACCCTTTTCCTTTTACCCTAATTAGCATATAATTAAGTATAAAGATGGTAAAAGTAACCCACTAATTAACTCAAGGTTATCTCCTTTAACCCTCAAGTAATTGAATTATTAACATTAAACCACTAACTTTATAATTATAAGCATGAATAGTCCAAAACGCCCCTTAAAACATTTAACAGAAATCCGACCTAGTCAGGGTTACGCAGTCTGTGATGGCCCGTTGTGCCTGCGATGGTCCGTCCTGCTGCTTCCGTCACAAAGTTCAGAGACTAAATTTTGCTAAAGGGTCTGTGACGGTCTGTCGTGCCCACGACGGTCCGTCCTGCCATTTTATCGCGAAGTTCAGAGAGTCGATCTCAGCCCCCAAATTTCAGAATTCTAAGTGTTTTGGAACGAGACCCCCTCGACGGTCCGTCGTGCTAATGACGGTCCGTCGTGGGATCCATCGACTCAGACTGTTATTACATGAAATACTCTACAGCTCAAGACGACTAAACAGGTCGTTACAGGGATAAATTTTGAAATTATATGAATATATCGAACAAAAATTAATTTGGCATAGAACTATATCATATACATATAAAACTTCCACAATTTAGTCTTGATTTCTACTTCTTGCAATCTTGAATTACTATAAATTAGTGTCATTCGTTGAGAGTAAGGAGCAAATTACTATTAGATTATGAATGCTTTACAACTTAAAAATAAATGTTTTCTCAATTGATATCAAAACTTGATCGATTTCGAAATTAAAATACTTTATTACCTATTTAAATTGATTTTTTTTAATTATTATTGATAGAATATTGATAAAAAAAATACTATAAAAATAATTTTGAATTATTTTCATTTTAATTTTGTTAAAAGGAAAACTAGTTACAAAAACTTAAATTTTATAAATATAAAATTGATCTAAAATTTATACTCACTCCCTTTCGGTTTATATATTTTTATTTTTATTTAACTTAACATGAAGATTTTTGTAAAAGACAAAAACACTTTTAAAATTGGTGGTCTAAAACAAAACCATAAATGTTCAAATTACTATAAATCATCTTACTAAGATTAAAATGAATATTTTAAAGTCAAAATATTATTTAAATATATTATACATCATTCTTTTGAAATTGACTACAAAGAAAAATATGTTTAAGATAGAAAATATTCCCTCAATGTTCCTCAATGTTCTAATGTACTTATATATATTTTTGCAGGATTTTCTAAAAGACTGGGATCAATGAGGAAAATTGACTTTTTGTCCACTTTCCCAATGCTGCTGGTCGGGAATGATACCATGACCACTGGATCGGTGAATTATGTTGTGAGCGGGGTTTTCACTTGCTGAATTTGGATGAAAAAATGTCTGCCTTTCATGCTCAGCTTATAATGTTTGGCTGGGCTCCACTAACAGAATCTCCCCCTGCTGCTCTCTCTACCTGGGTGAGAGAGTTCTACGCTATAATGCCTATTGTTTCATTGGAAGACCCTTATCTGGTCATCCGTATTCCTGGATTTGACATCCCCCAAAATGCCACATCTATCAATGAGGCACTAGAGGTGCCTGAGTTCTCAAATTTGGAGTACGATTAATCTAGGCTAGTTGAGAGACACCCTGATCGAAAATGCATGCTGGAATCAGATCTACTAGGTTATCACATAGGGCATCACTAGTACGGACTAGTTACTAGATGCTAATTGATGGATACACTTGGTTACCAGGAGGATCCGCCTATTGGGCATTCTTACCAACATGACATTTCCTCGGGTCTTGGTGGTGGTGTGCGCTATACGCGGCATCGAACTAAATGTGGGGGCACAAATTATATCGGAGTGGAAATGTTCTATTAGAGCAAGAGGAAAGACTTCTTCCTATTGAGGTTGGTGACTGCGCAATGCAGGTAGGCGGGAGTGCCACTTTTTGACAGTGATGAGGTGCTTCCCATGGATCTCCCTCCCCCCCACCTTTACCCTCTTTTGATTAGGTAATGCTCTACTTCTTAGAGCAAGAGGAGGAGGAGGGACAAGACCAACATTAGTCAGGTTGCTACGGAGTCACACGATGAGGGAGTCGATGTCACTGTCCTACCCGGTCCCAATACCCACTCTTAGGTGCACATGTGGAGGAGGATTTGGCTACCGTCCAAAGATGGTTGAGACACTCATTTCCTAACTCTACTCCATTTCATCTAGCACTCACCTAGAATTTAAGATTCTCAACTACCAGTTCCGTTAGGAAAAGAGGAAAGGTTTAGCGAGGGATCATCTGATGGACCGAATGTGGAAGATTATTTAGGCCACTTTCTCTTAAATTGCCTATAATAGGGAGATTCCCCGAATTGAGACATAGGAGTATGCAAAGTTCCCTATGTTTATTGATGTTTGGTCTCGCATGATACCCTTGGAGGACCTCGACTAACTATTTTTGTCTGTTAACTACTATCATTTTTTTGGATTATTGCTCTATTGTCGAATACTAATTGAATTGCTTGGATTAGTTCGGATACATAGTTGGGTTTGTATTAGAGACTAACAAAAGCAGGAAAGATAGGTTGTGATCTTTTCTCGCCCAAATCCATTCTGGAGGTAGGAATCCCGACTGGCGGCCTCACTTTGACGGGAAAGATTCCGCCCTAGCTGCCCAAACGAGGCATAACCTACCAACAATTTTTTTTGGGTTCTTATCTTTTCTAAATTTCACAAGGTTCTAAGCTATAACACATGCGTTTTTAGAGTGATTACCTTACCTAGGATAGTCGATGTCCACCCTGAGTCAATCCTAATAATATCTAATCTAGCGCATTACCCTGAATTCAACCCCACAACCCACACATTCCCGAGATACACCCAAACACTAACACAATTATTAGTCAAGTGTAAGACACGTCCAAATTTTGCTAACGAATCACCTCGTAACTTTTTTAGACTCTTGCATTGAAATTAGTCATGACCTTCTTTCCATAACGAGTTTCACAACCCTCACAGAATTATGATCTTGCAAAATTTCAGTAACTCGATCAACATATTGCACATATCAAGGTTCAGACACGTTATTATAGTCCACATAATTGTATCGTCACATCCAAGAAAATACAACCTTCAGATTTATAGTTAATTGAAACAATAGAACACACATTCATTCACATTCGGCAAGTTATAATTCACAAACACGTTATGTTGTTAGTTAGTTAGCTCCATGGATGACCATTTCTGGTCATCCCTAAAATCACGCAACCCTTATGGACATTTATTAGTTGGAACCTTCTTAGTTCAAGTTTACCATGCTTGTGTTCCTTCTGTCACTACCACGACGTTTGATTTGCTTTATTGAGATATAAATGTGAATCGTGAGATACCAATAGGACTCAACTCATGACACAAGTGACAGTTCACATGAAAAAGGAGAAAAAAAAGGTAGAAATCTTCATGAAATGCTTCCTATCTTCATGAGGATTAGATGTAGATGTCCACACATCAATTGGAAAGAGTCAAGTCCACATTTTACTCTTCTACTAGGAGACCGATAACCTGATCTGTGATACCAATTTGTCATTACCCAACCCACTGAGTCATATGGCACCTACTCTAAAACCTAAGTAGGAGTACCCCCATATTCCAATAGTGGAATTATAATGAAATTTAAATAATAAACAAAGATAAATGAATTAACTAGGATTTATAAATAAGAAATTTTAATGCAATTTCATATTAAGACCTATAAAGTAATCAGGTAGATTATCTAGTCAAAACAGGTACAAGAGCTACTAACAGTACACGCAAAACATAATAATGGAAAGACATAACTCTTACCTTATGGAAGGAAAATTAGAAGTTGAACGAGATTATCTTTGTCTTCACCTAACAAAACATCACCTACCTTGCATCCAAATTATGCCAAAAAGGCATAGCAAGAGTAGTATCAGTAAAAAACAACATGACCTATCTCATCCAATTATCCTCATATACAATTTGTGTGATCAATAACTGAACATTCGCATATATAAATGCATCCATTATAATGAAGTATTTACTAAAATACATCAAACTATTATGAAATGAAAACCATCACATTGAAGTGGTCATCAAAGTTATCACTAAAACAATAAGTCGGCCATACCTAGTCCTAGTTCATAGGCTAAGGCTTGTTTTTGTGATTAAGTCGGCCATACCTAGTCCTAGAACTCGCGAGATGTTGTCACGGGTACGATCAAATTCTTTACTTTGATGTTTATGCTTTGTTAGGCCCAGGAGCAAGTTATCTTTTGTAACTCCTCATGTTGTAAATCAGTTTGAGATTTTCCCTGAGAAACTTTGTAAGCCTATATATTTGTTTACCCCTGTTGGACTGTCTATTTTAGTGGAAAGAGTCTATCGTGATTGTCCTATTTCTATCAATCATAAGAACCCCATGGTTTATCTAGTAGAGTTAGACATGGTAGATTTTGATGTCATTCTAGGTATGGACTGTCTTCATGCCGATTATGCATCAATAGAATGTAGAACTCAAGTTTTCAAGTTTCAAATTCCTAATGAGTCAGTCATAGGGTGGAGTAGTAGTTCAACAGTGCCAAATGGTCATTTTATTTAGTATGAGTTACAGACTCAAGTGCTAAGGTACCTTCTCTTAGGTCAGGTCCTATAGTAAAAGAGTTTCCAATAGTTTTTCCTGATGATCTACCCGGAGTCCTCCTAAGAGAGAAATAGACTTCGGTATAGATATCATTCCAAATACTTGTCCCATGTCTATTGCGCCATATATAATGGCACCAGAAGAGTTAAAGGAGTTGAAAGAACAACTTAAAGTTCTGTTAGAAAAAACTTTTATTAGACCAAGCGTCTTACCTTGGAGCGCTCTAGTCTTGTTTGTAAGGAAGAAAAATGGTTGTCGTATAGACTACGGTCAATTGAATAAGGTTACTATCAAGAATAAGTATCCACTTCCAAGGATAGATGATCTTTTCAAACAAATTAAGGGTGCCACCTGTTTCTCAAAAATTAATATCAGATCCTGTTACCATTAGTTAAGAGTTAGAGAATGTGACATTCCAAAGAAAGCCTTTAGAACCATATGGGCATAATGCAGTTTTTAGTTATGTCTTTTAGGTGGACCAATGGACCAGCAGCATTTAAGGATCTTATGAATAGAGTCTTCAAGGCTTACTCAGATGTGTTTGTTATTGTTTTTATTGATAACATACTCACTTATTAAAGGAATGAAGAAGATCATACGAGTCACCTCAGAATAGTACTTCAAACTTTGAAAGAAAAAACGTTGTATTCTAAGTTCTCCAAGTGTGAGTTTTCACTTATGTCTGTGTCATTCTTGGGCCAAATAATTTCTCCTGATGGGATTAGAGTCGATACAAAAAATACAGAAGCAGTCTAGAGTTGGCCTAGGCCCACGTATCCGATAGATATTAGGATTTTCTTAGGTTTTGCTGGCTATTACAGAAGGTTTGTTGAGGGATTTTCATCTATCTCGTCTTCCTTGATCAAGTTGGCTCAGAAAACTGTAGAGGTTCAATTGTCTGATGCTTGTGAGAAAAACATTCATGAATTGAAAAAGAGTTTGACTACTGCTCCCGTTTTAACCGTATCGAAGGTTACTCAAGGTTTTTTGGTGCACTGTGATGCATCAAGAGTTTGTTTCGGCTGTGTGTTAATGTAGAAAGGCAAGGTCATAGCTTATGCCTCCTGACATTTGAGGTTCATGACAAGAACTACCCAACCCATGACTTAGAGTTAGCTACTGTAGTTTTTGGTTTGAAGATATGGCGTCATTATATGTACAACGTTCATATGGATTCATTCACTGACCAGAAGAGCTTACAATATGTGTTAACGTAGAAGGAGCTCAATCTCAAGAAAAAGTTATAGTTATAACTACTCGAGAATTTTGACATGAGTATTCTTTACTATCTAGGTAAGGCTAATTTTGTTGTTTATGCCTTAAGTACGTTATCCATGAATAGTACCGCCCATGTTAAGGATTAAAAGGGGGATTTAGCTGAAGATTTGCGAAAACTTGCACGTCTGGGAGTCAGACTTATGGATTCCACAGAATGAGGGATACTGGTGACTAATGGGATTGAAGAGTCACTAGTGTCTAAGGTTAAATAAAAGCAAGACCAAGGCCCCATTTTTCTTGTTTTGAAGGCGAATGATCATAATCAAAGAGTATTGGCTTTTAAACAAGGGGGAAATGGTGTTCTGAAGTACCAAGGTAGACTGCGTGTACTTAGGGTGGATGGACTCTACGAGAAGATCATGTAAGAGGCTCATAGCTCCAGATATTCCATTAATCTCTACCAAGATGTAACTTGATTATTTGTAGGGAAGCTATGAAGAAAGACATTGTTGAGTTTGTTGCAAAGTACCCGAATTGCAAGCAAGTGAAAGTGGAACACCAAAGGCCTAGAGGGTTGGCTCAGAAGATTGAACTTCAAGAATCAAAATGGGAGATGATTAATATGGACATCATCACAGGCTTGCCAAAGTCTCGCAGACAACATGATTCTATTTGGCTAATTGTCGATACAATGACAAAATCATCCCACTTTATAGTATATCATGTATATTACCTTTATATCATGTATATGTGTTGTATAAAATATTTTTCAGATTTCATTTAAACATTATTATGAGTTTTGTTCCACACTTTCCACCCATTGGTCTACCCTAACAGCCCCCAAAATCTATCTTTACCCCTACTAGGTCTTGGTAAGTATTATCCATGATCTTACAATATATATGCTAGAATTTCTAGTAGATTTTAACAACAAAAACACTTCCAATTCTATAATGAAATAAATCAAGGTACAAAAACTCTCACATTTTCCAAGTGATTCTAACATATATTGTGTATTCTAAGCAAGAATAGACCATCAAATTAGAGTGTTTTCAGGAAATGAATCTAAGAATTTTAAGAGAAGATTTCTTGATGGTTTCATTAATTTAGGGATCTTCTTCAAGATTTGTAACACCTTGGAAGTGGAAAAGATAATTTGAAGATTCAAAAGTTTCAAAAATTACTGGTTCTCTATTTCCAGTAGTTCTTTGTGCAGCCCATGTGATGATTTATGACTCATGGAGACCCTGTCAAGGTTAGGACTTGGAATTTTAATATTTCAGGACACGGTGGAACCGATAGTCCGTAGGACAGATGACGGTCCGTCTTGCACAACTGTCGATGGGATAAGAAACTCCCAAAAATTCAGCGAGGAAACATTGGCAAAGTCTTGATCGATGGACGAACCGACAGTCCATAGGTTAGACGACGGTTCGTATTTCATGACCGTCGATTGAGACCCCCATTCACCCACTCTCTGACAAGATCTAATGATGAAAAGCACGGTCCGTAGGTTGACCTACGGTCTGTAGGTTGACCTACGGTCCGTAGGTCTTACCATAGGTGAAAAATTTGCAGATAGTTAAGAGGAAATGAAGTTGGGTCAACTTCAAATGGTAATTCCTCTTATAACAAAATGATCTATTTGTCCCATGATCTACCCACAAATAAATAATTGAATTATCTTTTCATAGCCACAAAACTTGCTAAAATCAGACCTACGAGTAAAAAGTTATGCTCATTTTAGTAAAGTCCTGTCGAACAGGACCTGACGACGGATCCAACGATAAGGCGTCGAGCAGATGACGGACCATCAGTACTGGCTGTTGTTTGGCCTAACATCAACTTTCCCAGGGGTCTTTTGGACCTTTACCACTCTATTTAAACCCTAAGTTACGTCTTTTTTACACTAAATCATCATATTTTACTCAGTTTAAGCCTAGAAACATAATTAAAACATATCCAAGTCAAATCATTCAATCAAAACTTAGAAAATTAGAAGCAAGAGAACAGAAAAAGATCAAGAACCCTAGTTCAAGAACTCCACAAGTTCCAGCAGTTCCAGCCTCAAAACTTAAGTATTTTCATGTAAATTTCATCACCAAGTATGTGGGATTTCACTAGTGGATTCCGTTAACCCCATTAGGTCCCTAGTTTTCAGTAAGATTGTTGATTCTATTATCATGATTAAGTATAGAGTTTCTAGAACTTTGATAGAACTTCATGAACCTATTAAAAATATATGTTCAAATGATATTATCATGTTATTATTCAATTTATTGCATGAATTTCAAAACCCTAGCTTTGTATTTCTTTATTTCTTGAATTACACATGCTAGGTCAGATATTTCAGATACTTGAGATGTACATGCCTCAGTTATAAATTCATAATTAGCAGATTAATTTTTGCATTCTCAGTTTGCATGTTCAGTTTTGAGCTATCTAGTATTTATAAAAACTCAGACATAATCAGTTGATTTACAAAATTCATTGGTAGTAGCATAATACCGAGTTGGACTAGGGTTAACCGTACCCAATTAGTCCCAGAACTACTAGCCATGTAGGTTGTAAGTCCCCTCTGTGGGCAATCAGTTTAGTGATCTTTCCAGCATGCTTTTATACCTTTGGCAGGATATGTTGGGTCCTCCCGATGGAGTGTATACATCGAACTCCACAATTAGCTCATGTGGTTTTAAAATTGGTTATTACTGAAGGAATATTGAACATTTTCAGACGTGTGTACCAAGCACGGGGGGCTTGCTTGAGCCCATACAGAGACTTCTGGAGTTTGCAAACATGATGAGGGAAAGCGGGGATCAACATAGCCCGATGGTTGCGTCATGTAGATAGTTTCATAAAGCATGCCATGAAGAAAAGCATTGGAAACATCCAACTGATTGATGAGCCAATTGTTGCGCACGACGAGTGACAGTACCAGGCGAATGGTTTCCTGCCAAATAACAGGACTGAATGTCTCGGAGTAATCAAGCCCATACTCCTGATTGTAGCCTTTAGCAACCAAACGAGCCTTGTACCTGGAAATACTGCCATCCGCATTGTGTTTAATTTTGTACACCCATTTACAGACCACTGGGTGCCGCCCATGGGGCTTAGGTACAAAAACCCAAGTTTTCTAACCAGTCAAAGCACTAAACTCGTCATCCATAGCATGACGCCAATAAGCATTTTTTGAGGCAACAGAGTAGGTTGTTGGTTCACTATCGGGAAGGGGTGTATTTGGTAGTATGGTAGCCTAAAAGGTTTTGGGTTTAAAGATACCGGCTTTTCCACGGGTTAACATGGGATGAGAATTGGGGAGTGGCACGGGCGGTGGTGATTCGGGGGTGGCCGTGAAGGACCCAAAACGGATCGGGCTGGAGATGTTGTGGGTATGGGGTGGTTCGGGTTGGTTGTAGGTGTGGGTGGTGTTTGCGGGTGTATTGTGGCTGACGGTCGAAGGGGTGATGAGGGGTGGTTGGGTAGTGGGTGGAGGTGTGGGGGAACGTGGTGAGGGACCCTGTGAGTATGTTGGAAAAAGGGGAAGGACGCCAATGAATGATGTATTTGTGGAGGAGGAAATAGACTCGTAGGGAAACTCATTTTCGACAAATTTGACATGACGAGATATGTAGACTTTATGAGTTTGTGGGTCAAGACAGCGATAACCCTTGGAGGTAGGATGATAGCCCAAAAAAATACAAGGACGAGATCGGGGTTATAATTTGTGAGTAATATGAGGGCGTAGCCAAGGGTAGGCAAGACACCCAAAGATGCGGAGGTTGGTATAATTGGGAAGTTCTTGGTAAAGGAGTTGATAGGGTGATTTGTTGAAGAGAGTGTTACTGGGCATTCTCTTAATGAGGTAGTTTGCGGTGGCTAGAGCTTCTACCTAAAGGGAGACAGGGAGATGAGATTGATGTAGAAGAGTAACCACCGTTTCAATGAGATGGCGATGCTTACGCTCAGCCACCCCATTCTGTTCGGGAGTGTATGGACAGGAGGTTTGATGTATAATTCCCAGGGATTACAGAAACTTGCCAAAGATGTTATTGACATATTCCTTTCA
The DNA here is from genome assembly GCA_027789145.1 of Solanum arcanum. Taxonomy (NCBI): domain Eukaryota; kingdom Viridiplantae; phylum Streptophyta; class Magnoliopsida; order Solanales; family Solanaceae; genus Solanum; species Solanum arcanum. The sequence continues at coordinate 53,694,131 of CM050943.1, forward strand.
ATTGTCACTTCGAAAAAGTATAACATGAGAATTGAATTGTGTTTTGACCATTTTTTCAAAAGTGACAAAGGTGGTGCATGCCTGTGATTTGTGTTTTAGTGGGTACAACCAAGTGTATTTTGTAAAATCATCCACAAAACAAATATAATAGAGAAAACCAGCAAATGAAGGAACAGCAGTAGGACCCCATAGGTCAGAATGAATAAGTTGAAAAGGTGCAGTTGTACGCTTCTCAGATAAAGTAAAAGGTAATTTATGAGATTTAGCAATTGAACAGGAGTCACAATTGTTTACATGAATGGAAGAAAAACCTAATTGAGACATTAAAGAATTTATTATTTGAGTAGACGGGTGACCCAGACGACTGTGCCACAACAGACTGTGGCCATCAGCCGAAAGAGACACCGGAGCCACGGGAACGCTTTCTGAAACTGGGTGGGCAGACGAACTTGTGCCAGGAAGAACGTACAGACCATGCTCACAGGGGCCCTGAAAAATCACCCTCTTGGTAGTATTGTCTAGGATCTGAAAATCATTAGAGGTGAACAAGAGTGAGCAATTATTGTCTTTTGTGAATTGGTGAACTGAAAGGAGATTGGATTTAATAGAAGGGACGTGGGTAAGGTTACCTAGGTGAAAGATAGCGGTGGGGGTTTTAATGGTACCCGTGCCAGTGTGAGAAATATTAAGGGACTCACCGTTGCCAACAGTAATACCATTGGAGCCATAATATGGATTTGGAGCGTTAAGCTTGGATAGATCAGAAGTAACGTGCATGTTGGCCCCAGTATCCAACAACCATTCAGAGGAAGGGCCGGCTTGAGATGCATAATTGGCACGATTATCACTATTTCGGCTCTCCTCATACCGAAACCAGCAACGAGCAGCGGTGTGTCCTGTTTTCTGACAGATTTGACAAGTTGGACGATCCCGCTCGTAAGTGCCCTGCCTGGCCGAAGATGACCGCCGCCGGGCGAGTGCAGGTTGTTGCCGCTGCCGCCGATCGTCAGACGACGGACGATCGCTTCGCCGACCGCCACGCCCGCAACCTCCGCTGTTTCTGCCGTAGCCGCCGCGGCTCCCCTGCCGGCCGCCACCACGCCCCCCGCGATAGTTCTGGCTTGCGGTGAGGGCGGTGGCCGGCTCCATAACAGCGGCTTCTCGGAGAAGAAGTTTGCTCTCCAGATCCACGTTGATTTCTTCACTTTTTAGGCACGAGGAGAGAGTAGCCAGGTCAACGGGCGTTGGACTGATGCGAACTGCCTGTTTAATGGAGGAGTAAGTTGATGGGAGCCCGCGAACGACGCACATGACGAGATCTTTTTCGGGAATGATTTCGTACATGGTGTCGAGGGCTGTGATGATGGTGGAGACCTCGTCTAAATACTCCGCCATAGTTTTCGTGCCTCTGGTAATTGTGTGGAGACGATCACGCAATTGAAAAATATGAGAGTGGGAAATTGATGCATAGCGTGTTGCGAGGGCCATCCATAGGGCTGAAGCAGTTGTGCAGGATCGGACGTGTTTCTGAACCGTGAGAGAGATGACCGCAATCAAACATGATTGGAACTGGCCATCCACGGCTTTCCAGGCGGCATGGGCTGGATTGGTTTTTTCTGATTTGTCTGTGGCGGTGATGACTACCGGCGGCGGTTCTGTGCTTCCATCGACGTATTTGAGAAGGTAATTGGCCTCAGGGGCTGTAAGAACGGTGATTTTCCATGTAGGGTAATTTATGTCTGATTATTTTTTGGGAATCAGGGCATGAAGATGCCTGAGAAGGAGATTAACGCCAGAAGGAAGTGAATCGAGAGGATCCACCTCGGTTGTCATGGCTGCCGCCGCCCAAGAGAAGAGAGGGAACGATTGGTGCCCTAAATAGAGGGGGGAAAAAACCTAGAGAAAAAAAGATCTAGGTTTTCTGGCTTTTGATACCATGAAGGAATATTGATTGTATTGAAGTGTTAACCTAATAAGGGAATACATGGGAGATATATATATGAGATATAGGAAGGAGTACTAATCCTAATAGGACTAGGATTAAGGAGTACTAATCCTAATAGGACTAGGATTAGTACACAGTAAATACTAATATTATTTAATACTATTATTTAATACTATCAGTTATTAATTAGTAGCTCCCACATATCAGTCAGACTCTCTGCATTTACCACTTATATGTATATTCAGTATTCAGTTTCAGCATCTTATAAATTGGTCATTGCGCGCAGTTAGCTCAGAATTAAGTTTATGATGTCAGATTATTATACTTGCTTTTATGCTTGTTCGGTTATGATTTATTTCAATTTTACTCTATCTTACATGCTCAGTACCTTTCAAGTACTGACGCATACGTGCGCTACAACTTCTCGTGATGTAGGTTTAGGTTCTCAGCATCCAGATCACACATAGATCGATTTCCGATCTCCACTTGAGCAGATTCAGTGGTGAGCCCTCATTCTCTGAGGACAAAAGTCATCAATGTCATTTCAGTCTTTAGTGATTTAGTTTAAGTTTTCCTAGATTTAGCTGGGGCTTGTCCCAGTATTTCTATTCTAGTTTAGAGGCTATTTTCAGACATAGTTATTTTCAGCTTAGTAGTGAGTTAATATTTCTTTTATTAAACTCATCGATTTTTAATATATCTCACTTTTAGCATATGGGTATTCCCCATCTTTTCATTATAATTTATGATTTAGCTTCCGCAACGGTTTATTATCTTTAGTATGCTCATGATCATGCCAGAAGGGTTAGCTTGGGATCATTTATGGTCCTAGGTTCCGTGCCCGCGTCTCAGGTGTTGCTCTAGGCATGACAAAACATGGTATCAGAGCACTAGGTTTAGGTATGACTCAAGAGATCAATATTGCTACTTTGAAGTGGGATGTGATCAATGTGAATTTTATCACAGGATTACCGCGTACTCGCAGAAAGCATGACTCTATTTGGGAGATAGTTGATAGGATGACTAAGTCTTCTCGCTTCTTGGTGGTCAAGACTACATATTCGGCAGAAGATTATGCCAAGATTTACATCAATTAAGTTGTGAGGTTGCATGGGGTTCCTTTGTCTATCATCTCAGATAGAGGTATTCAGTTTATCTCTCGTTTGTAGAAGTCATTTCAGAAAGGTCTTGGTACTCAAGTTAACATTAGTATAACATTTCATCCATAGACGGATGGGCAGGCAGAGCGTACCATTAAGACCTTAGAGTATATGTTGAGAGCTTGTGTGATCGATTTTAAAGGTAGTTGGGATGATCACCTTCCTCTTATTGAGTTTGCCTACAATAATAACTACCATTCAAATATTCAGAAGGCCCTTTATGAGGCTTTATATGGTCGTAGATGTAGATCTCCTGTTGGTTGGTTTGAAATAGGTGAAACAGATTTGAGAGGGCCAAATTCAGTCCTTTATGCTATTGAGAAATCTTATGCAGATGTAAGGAGAAGGTAAACTAGAGTTCCAAGTTGGTGATTGGGTTTTTCTAAAAGTATCACCTATAAAAGGGGTTATGAGATTTGGAATGAGAGGGAAGCTCAATCCTAGATATGTAGGCCCTTACAAGATCTTGAAAAGGGTTGACAAAGTGGCATCTGAGTTAGAGTTGCCAGCAAAATTAGCAGCAGTGCATCCGGTCTTCCACATCTAACTCTTGAAGAAGTGTGTGGGTGATCCAACCTCTATAGTGCCATTGGAGAGTGTCGCGGTGAGTGATAGTCTTTCTTATTATGATGTACCAGTTGAGATTCTTGAGCGTCAGGTCAAAAGGTTGAGAAACAAAGAAGTCGCTTTAGTCAAGGTTTTGTGGAGAAGTCAGTCCGTAGAGGGAGCTACTTAGGAAGCAGAAGAAGCCATGAAATCCAAGTATCCTCACCTCTCTCCTTCCGATTCCACTCCAGTTTGAGGTAATCATTCCTATTTAATTTTCCAGTCATCCATGCATAAGTTAAGTCTTAGAATCATGTCCCCTCGGTTTGTACTTGCATTCATGTACTCAGAACTCAATTCAGTCAGAAACTCAGTTCTCTATGTTTAGTAGTGGGGTTTGCAGCTCTCTTCCTCTATTTCAGCTAGTTTATTTTTCATTCGAGCACGAATGTTCCCAAAGGGGAGATAATGTAACACCTCATAGCCAAAATAGACCAAAAATCCATTTTTTAAGAAAAATCTGCAGGTGAAACAAATAGTGGCATAGACGGTCCGTAAAATAGACGACGGTTTGTACAGCAGAACCGTCGATGGGATAAGAAACTCCCAAAAATTCAGCTGGGAAAAATTAGCTAAGTCTTGATAGATTGACGGATCGACGGTCCGTAGGTTAGACGATGGTACGCATTCCATAACCGTTGATCGAGACCCCCATTCACCCACTCTGTAACAAGAGTTACGGATGACCAGGACGGTCTGTAGGTTGACCTCGGTCCATAGGTGGAAAATTTGAAACAGATAAGGGGAAATTATGTTGGGTCAACTAGAAATGATAATAACTCTTAGTTCAAAAGAATTAGGTGTCCCATGACGTACCTAGAGATAGATAATTGAATTATTTTTCCACAGCCACCGACCCTGCGAAAATCAGACGTCCGATTAAACCATTATTCCCATTTTAGAAAAGGCATGTTGAACAGGACCTTACGATGGTGTCACGACCCAAAACGAGCCGCGAGTGGCACCCACACTTATCCTTTTATGTGAGCAAACCAACCAATCCCATCCCAATTATTTACCAATATTTCAACCATAATGAACAAAAATATAATGCTGAAGACTTAAACTCATTAATGAAAAACTCAATACTTATTATCCCCAAAATCTGGAAGTCATCACCACAAGAACATCTATCCTCAAATTACTAACTCTAAGAGTATCTAAGGAGCTAAAATAAATAAACAGCTAGTCCATGCCAGAACTTCAAGGCATCAAGACGTGAAGAAGAAGATCCAGTCCAAGCTAGAAGCAATAGCTCACTCTGAAATCTGGTGTGATGAAGACTGGCTAGAGTTGAGGACGAGTTGAAGTTGATGGCACGTTTGCGGCATTCCATAAGTAATAAAGAAAAAGAATACAAGTAGGGGTCAGTACAAAGCACAAGTACTGAGTAGGTATCATCGGCTACCTCAAAATAGAAAGCAATATATATCGAATAATAACATAAAACCAACCAAATACTTAACAGGTGATAGCGGAAAGTATAAGAATCATTTGCAACAACACCAAACACATCTATGAGGACTCAAGCCTCCACACCATACTCATTTAGGAATTAGGTTCTTCAATCTGAGTATTTAGCATAATTCAAGATTCATTCTCTTTATTCTCTTGGTGTCGGAATGTGACACTCTGATCCTCTACTGTCCTGGTGTCGGAACGTGACACTCCGATCCTCTACTATCCTGGTGTCGGAACGTGACACTCCGATCCTCTACTATCCTGGTGTTGGAACGTGACACTCTGATCTTCTACTATCCTGGTGTCGGAACGTGACACTCCGATCCATCAACCTCATTCTTTTAGTTCATCAAGCCTTCTTTTATACCAAGGCATCATCATTAAGAGAGAAGTTTTAATGTTTAAGATTCAACAGCCTCATCATGCTAATTCATCACAATTATATAATCACATCATGCAACCACACAATTAAGCATATAGAAGACTTTACAATACTACCCAATACATATCAATCGCTATTTAGAGTTAACTATGAGATAGTATAAACCATAACCTACCTCCACCGAAGAATCGCGATCAAACAAACTATCTTCTCAAAACCTTTTCTTTCCTCTGCGTTCTTCTCTTTCTCTCGCTCGTTTCTCCCTTCTCTCTCTGTTCTTTCTGTTTTTCTTATTCAAACCCTTTTGTCTGTTACCCTAATTGTCATATAATTAAGTATAAAAGATGATAAAAATAACCCACTATTTATTTCAAGGTTGTCTCTATTAACCCCCAAGTAATTGAATTATTAACATTAATCCACTAACTTTATAATTATAAGCATGAATAGCCCAAAACGCCCCTTAAAACTTTTAACAAAAATCCGACCCTGTCAGGGTTACGCAGCCTGTGACGGTCTGTCATGAATGTGACGGTCTTTCCTGCAGGTCTGTCACAAAGTTCAGATAGTTAATCTCAGTACCCAAATTTTCAAAGTCTAAGTGTTTTGGAACGAGACCCCCTCGACGGTCCGTCGTGCCCATGATGGTCTGTCGTGGGATCCATCGACCCAGACAGTTATTACAAGAAATAAACTCTACTGCTCAAAACGACTAAACAGGTCGTTACAATAGATACCAATTTACCCATCGTTCGTCCTCGAACGATCACAAGAAGAAAAACAAGGGCGAAAAGGAGTACCTGAATCTATAAACAGGTGTGGGTATCTTTCTTGCATATCAGCCTCCTTCTCTCACGTGGACTCTTCAACTGGTCGATTCTTCCATTGGACTTTGATGGATGCAATCTCCCTTGATCTCAACTTGCGGATTTCTCTATCTAGAATGGCAACAGGCTCCTCCTCATAAGACAAATTCTCATCAAGAAGAACTGAATCCCAACGAATAATGTAGTTTCCATCCCCATGGTATCTTTTCAGCATAGACACATGAAATACCGGGTGCACTCCTGAGAGTCCTGGAGGCAAGGCTAATTCATACGCCACCTCCCATACTCGCTTAAGTACTTCAAATGGTCCAATATACCTTGGGCTTAGCTTACCTCTTTTACCAAACCGCATCACCCCTTTCATGGGTGAAACCTTCAGCAAGACTTGTTCACCCTCCATGAACTCCAAGTGTCTAACCTTTCGATATGCATATATCTTTTGCCTACTTTGCGCCGCCAAAAGATTTTCTTGAATGAATTTCACTTTCTCTAATGATTCCCTCAGAAGATCAGTACCCCAGGGCCTCACCTCAAATGCATCAAACCAACCAATGGGAGATCTACTTCTCCTCCCATACAATGCTTCGAATGGGGCCATATCAATACTTGAGTGATAGTTATTATTGTATGAGAACTCTGATAAGGGTAAAAAGTTATCCCAATGACCACCACATTCTATCACACATGCACGAAGCATATCTTTTAACACCTGAATTGTTCGCTCAGACTGACCATCGGTCTGAGGGTGAAATGCAGTACTAAGGTCCAACCTAGTACCTAATTCAGCATGCAATGTTCTCCAAGACTTAGAAGTAAACTGCGTACCTCTATCCGTTATGATGGAAAGTGGAACTCCATGCAATTGAACAATTTCTGAGATATAGAGTTTGGCTAACTTCTCTGCATTGTAAGTCACCTTGACCGGAATGAAGTGAGCAGACTTTGTTAATCTGTCCACGATTATCCAAATAGAATCAAACTTACCCAATGTATTTGGAAGACCAACCACGAAGTCCATTGCATTTCTCTCCCACTTCCATTCAGGAATGGGCATTCTCTAAAGTGTTCCTCCGGGACTCTGGTGTTAATACTTTACCTGTTGACAATTAGGGCATTGGGCAACAAAATCAGTAATGTCACGCTTCATCCTCCTCCACCAGAAATGTTGCTTTAGGTCACGGTACATCTTGGTTGCACCAGGATTTATAGAATATCCTGAACTATGAGCCTCTGTAAGAATAGTGAGGAGCAAATCATCAACACGAGGCACACATACCCTTCCATTAATCCTCAAAACGCCTTCATCATCAATTATTGCCTTTTTAGCCTCTCCTCGCATCACCATATCCCGAATTCAGCTTAGTTTCTCATCATCAAACTGTTTTCCCTTAATCTTGTCAAGAAAAGAAGATCTTGTCTCTACACAGGCCAAAAATCCTCCTTTCTCTAATATTTCTAGCCTCATAAAGTCATTAGCCAGAGTCGAACCTATCTGGCCAATGGGCGTCTAGAAACTTTTAAGTAAGCTAGACTCCCCATGCTCCCTGTTTTTCTACTTAGAGCATCTGCCACCACATTAGCTTTTCCTGGGTGATACAATATAGTAACATCATAGTCCTTCAGTAGTTCCATCCATCTTCTCTGTCTCAAATTCAAATCCCTCTGAGTAAAAACATACTGTAGACTACGATAATCTGTAGAGACTTCACACTGAACCCCATATAGATAGTGCTTCCATTGCTTTAATGCAAACACTACCACAGCCAATTCCAAATCATGGGTGGGATAATTACGTTCGTGCACCTTTAATTGTCTTGAAGCATAAGCAATTACATTTTTCTCTTGCATTAGCACTGCACCCAAACCAGAATAGGATGCATCACAATAAACAATGAAATTCTTGCCTTCCACTGGCAAGGTAAGAATTGGTGCAGTAGTCAATAAGGTCTTGAGTTTCTGAAAGCTTTCTTCGCACTCGTTCGACCATACAAATGGAACACTTTGCTTAGTCAAATTTGTCAGTTGGGAAGCAACGGAAGAAAATCCCTTGACTAATTGACGGTAGTAGCTAGCTAAACAAACAAAACTCCTTACTTTTGTAACATTAGTAGGTCTTGCCCAACTCTTCATTGCTTCAATCTTAGATGGATCCACCATCACTCCATCCTTAGAAACTATGTGCCCTAAGAAGGACACTGAATCTAGCCAAAACTCACACTTGGAGAATTTGGCATAAAGCTTTTTCTCCCTCAACATTTCCACTACAATTCTCAAATGCTCCTCATGTTCTTCCCTGCTCTTGGTGTATACCAGTATATCATCAATGAAGACAATGACAAAGAGATCTAGATATGGCTTAAAAAACCCGTTCATCAGGATCATGAACGCAGCAGGGGCATTTGTTAGTCCAAAAGACATTACTAAGAATTCATAATGCCCATAACTGGTTCGAAAAGCAGTCTTTGGCACATCTGCTGCCCGTATTTTCAATTGATGATAACTAGATCTCAAGTCGATTTTTGAGAAGGTACAAGCACCTTGTAACTGATCGAACAAATCATCAATGCGAGGAAGAGGATATTTGTTCTTAACAGTTACTTTATTTAGTTGTCTGTAGTCTATGCACATCCGGAAACTCCCATCCTTCTTCTTCACAAATAAAACCGGAGCACCCCAAGGGGAAGCGCTTGGTCTAATGAAGCCTTTACCTAACAACTCTTGAAGTTGGGCCTTTAACTCCCTTAACTCAGCGGGAGCCATTCTATAAGGGTTCATGGAAATGGGGCGAGTACCCGGCTCCAAATCAATGCAAAAGTCGATATCCCTATCCGGTGGCATACCAGGAAGGTCTGCAGGAAATACATCCAGAAACTCACGGACTATCGAAACCGACTCAATTGAAGGTACTTGGGTAGTATCATCCCTGAGGTGTGCCAAGAAAGATAAACACCCTTTACTAACCATTCTCTTAGCATGAAGAAAGGAGATGATACGAACTGGAGTGGAAGTGTAGTCACCCTCCCACACTAACGGATCTGTCCCAGGCTTGGCCAACGTTACAGTTTTAGCATTACAATCTAAGATTGCAAAATTCGGAGAAAGCCAAGTCATACCCAGAATTACATCAAAATCAACCATTTCTAAGATAACCAAGTCTACATGAGTATTTCTCCCCACAAAAGTTACAAGACAAGACCTATACACCTTTTCAACTATCACAGACTCACCCACCGGAGTAGAAACATGAATAGGCATGTCAAGCAATTCACAATGTAAATTAAGACCAGTAGCAAATGAGGAAGATACATATGAAAATGTGGAGCCAGGATCAAATAATACAGAAGTCATGCAATCACAAACCAAAAGGTTACCTGTGATAACAACATCTGATGTCTCCGATTCAGACCTCCCAGGGAAAGCATAACAATGGGCCCTATCACCTGTCTGGTCATTGCCCCTACCATGTTGTGCTGTAGTAGCTCCAGTTTGCCTGTGACCCCGGCCGTTTTGGTGACCACCATTACCTCGGCCACCAAGTCCTCCAGAATGACGGCCTCTTCCATGACCACCTCTACCTCTGACTATTGGAGGTCTGTAACTCTGTTTTGGACAATACCTCCTAATGTGTCCAGTCTCCCCATATCCATAACACTCTCTGGATTCAAGCATAGGTCTCTGTGAGAATGACGAAGTCTGGGGGTAACCTCCAAACTCAGAGGAATGTTGGTTGGTCTGCGATGGACCCCCTGCTACAGCCTGCAAAGAAGACTGAATAGGTCGGGCTAGGTAACCTCCTGAACCCTGCCCTCTGGAGTAAGAACCATTAAAATCACCTCCCTTACGAAACTTCTTAGATGTCGATGCGATGGTGAAGTCGTCTGGCTTCACCCCGTTCACTTCTATCACAAAATCTACCACCTCCTAAAAGGATTTTGCTGTAGCAGCTACCTGTAAGGCTGAAATCTGCAAATCTGACCTCAGCCCTTTCACGAAACGGCGGATCCTCTCTTGTGGACTGAAGCAAAGTTGGGTGGCATACCTGGATAGCTCACGAAACTTAGCCTCATAAGCAGTAACCGACATCCGGCCTTGCTCTAGGCTTAGGAACTCATCTCTCCTCCTATCCCTCAAAGTCCAGGGTATATAATTCTCCATAAATAAGCTAGAGAATGACGTCCAAGTCATAGGTGGTGCCTGTGCTGGTTGACACTCAACATACGACCGCCACTATATTTTTGCATTCCCTTGAAACTGATAGGTCACAAACTCAACGGAAAATCATTTTACTATGCCCATCTTATGTAGCAACTCATGACAATCAACCAGAAAATCATAAGCATCCTCAGATTCAGCACCCTTGAAGACTGGAGGTTTCAATTTCAGAAATTTAGTGAAAAGTTCATGCTGATCACTCGTCATTATAGGCCCTGTAGTCAATCGAGGAAACGTGCCTATTTCCAATAAGGCATCCATGCGGGGAGCCACAGCAGCGGCATGTTGTACTCTCGTAACTTGAGGTGCTAGTGCATAAAACACTGGAGGTGTCTGGCCTTGCTCAGATAACCCGCTAAGATAAGCAAGAACCTGGTTAATCATCTCTGGGGTAGGTTGGGGTGGTAATTCCTCATTCTGCACTTGCTCATTTTCCCCTTCCTCACCCTCTCTTTCTACCTCATCAGTCGGTGGAGGAGTCACCGCCCTGGTACTAGCTGGGCCAGGTGCTTGTCCTCTTCTTCTAGAGGACGTCCTCCCGCGAACTCTACCACGGCCTCTTGCCACTGCCCCTCTTCGAGCTACAGCCCCAGTGGCTGGCTCAGATGCATCTTGTCTTGCCGGTGTTGGTGTTGGCGTAGTTGTTGCTCTAGTTCTAACCATCTGAGAAATAGAGTGAAGATGGTCAGATACCAATTTGTATCACCTAGATACCAATTGGATCCAAATAATAGCACGAAAGAAAGAATAGAATTTTCCTAAAGTCCTATAGCCTCTCAAAGAAAAGTAAAGGCGTCCCCCTACCGTTCCTTAAGAATCTACTAGACTCGTTCTTGTGTGATGAGACCAACGAACCTAATGCTCTGATACCAAATTTGTCACGACCCAAAATGAGCCGCGAGTGGCACACACACTTATCCTTCTATGTGAGCGAACCAATCAATCCAATCCCAATTATTTACCAATATTTCCACCATAATGAACAAAAATATAATACGGAAGACTTAAACTCATTAATGAAAATCGATTAAATAACTTCTAAAAACTCAATACTTATTATCCCCAAAATTTGGAAGTCATCACCACAAGAACATCTATCCTCAAATTACTAACTCTAAGAGTATCTAAGGAGCTAAAATAAATAAACAGCTAGTCCATGCCAGAACTTCAAGGCATCAAGACGTGAAGAAGAAGATCCAGTCCAAGCTAGAAGCAATAGCTCACCGTGAAATCTGGTGTGATGAAGACTGGCTAGAGTTAAGGACGAGTTGAAGTTGATGGCACGTTTGCTGCATTCCATAAGTAATAAAGAAAAAGAATACAAGTAGGGGTCAGTACAAAGCACAAGTACTGAGTAGGTATCATCGGCCAACTCAAAATAGAAAGCAATATATATCGAATAATAACATAAAACCAACCAAATACTTAATAGGTGATAGCAACAAGTATAAGAATCATTTTAAACAACACCAAACACATCTATGAGGACTCAAGCCTCCACACCATACTCATTTAGGAATTAGGTTCTTCAATCTGAGTATATTAGCATAATTCTAGATTCATTCTCTTTATTCTCTTGGTGTCGGAACGTGACACTCCGATCCTCTATTGCCTAGGTGTCGGAACGTTACACTCCGATCCTCTACTATCCTGGTGTCGGAACGTGACACTCCGATCCTCTACTATCCTGGTGTCGAAACGTGACACTCCGATCCTCTACTATCCTGGTGTCGGAACGTGACACTCTGATCCACTACTATCCTGGTGTCGGAACGTGACACTCCGATCCATCAACCTCATTCTTTTAGTTCATCAAGCCTTCTTTTATACCAAGGCATCATCATTAACAGAGAAGTTTTAATGTTTAAGATTCAACAGCTTCATCATGCTAATTCATCACAATTATATAATCACATCATGCAACCACACAATTACGCATATATAAGACTTTACAATACTACCCAATACATATCAATCGCTATTTATAATTTACTATGAGATAGTATAAATTATAACCTACCTCCACCGAAGAATCACGATCAAACAAGCTATGTTCTAAAAACCTTTGTTTTCCTCTACGTTCTTCTCTTTCTCTCGCTCGTTTCTCCCTTCTCTCTCTGTTCTTTCTATTTTTCTTATTCAAACCCTATTTTCTTTTACCCTAATTGTCATATAATTAAGTATAAAAGATGATAAAAATAACCCACTATTTATTTCAAGGTTATCTCCTTTAACCCCCCAAGTAATTGAATTATTAACATTAATCCACTAACTTTATAATTATAAGCATGAATAGCCCAAAACGCCCCTTAAAACTTTTAACAGAAATTCGACCCAGTCAGGCTTACGCAGCCTGTGACGGTCCGTCATGATTGTGACGGTCCGTCATGATTGTGACGGTCCGTCCTGCAGGTCCGTCACAAAGGTCAGAGAGTTAATCTCAGTACCCAAATTTTCAGTGTCTAAGTGTTTTGGAACGAGACCCCCTCGACGGTCCGTCGTGCCCATGACGGTCCGTCGTGGGATCCCTCGACCCAAACAGTTATTACCAGAAATAAACTCTACTGCTCAAAACGACTAAACAGGTCGTTACAGATGGTGTAGCAGACGACAGACCATCAGTCCTAGCCATTGTTTGTCCCGACATCAACTTTTCCAAGGGTCTTTTGGACCTTTCCCACTCCGTTTAAACCCTAAGTTACGTCTTTTTGACCCTAAATCATCATATTTTAGTCAGTTTAATCCTAGAAACATAATTAAAACATATCCAAGTCAAATCATTAAATCAAAAATTAGAAAATTAGAATCAAGAGAAGAGAAAAAACTCAAGAACCCTAGTTCAAGAACAACACAAGCTCCAGCAGTTCCACCCTCGAAACTTAAGTATTTTTCTGTGAATTGCATCACCAGGTATGTGGGATTTCACTAGTGGGTTCCGTTCACTCATTGGGTCCCTAGTTTTCAGTCAGATTATTGAATCTATTATTATGATTAAATATGGGGTTTCTAGAACTCTGATAGAATTTCATGAACCTATTAAATATATGTTCCAAATCATATTATCATGTTATTATTTAGTTTAATGCATGAATTTCAGAACCCTAGCTTTTTATTTCTTTAATTCTTGAATCACACATGCTAGGTCAGATATTTCAAACACTTCAGATGTACATGCCTCAGTTATGAATACATAATTACCAGATTAATCATTGCATTCTCAGTTTGCATGTTTAGTTTCGAGCTTTCAAGTATTTACAGAAACTCAGACATAATCATTTAATTTACAAAATTCATTGGGAGTAGCATAATACCGAGTTGGTTTAGGGTTCAGCGTACCCAATTAGTCCCAGAACTACTAACCAAGTAGGTTGTAAGTCTCCTTTGTGGGCAATCAGTTTAGTGATCACACCAGCATGCCTTTATACCTCCGGTAGGGTATATTGGGTCTTCTCTAGAAGGCCATACATCCGACTCCACATTTAACTCATGTGGTTTTATTATCTGTTATTAGTAGCTCCCAGACTCTCTGCATTGACCATTTAACAATATATTTAGTATTTTGTTTCATCATGTTATAAATAGGTCATTCCGTCTAGTTAGCTTAGAATTCTGTTTATCATATCAGATTATTATACTTGCTTTTATGCTTGTTCAGTTATGATTTATTTTAGCTTTACTCTATCTTACATGCTCAGTGCCTTTCATGTACTGACACATACGTACACTACATCTTCTCGTGATGTAGGTTCAGGTTCTCAGCATCCAGATCACGCATAGATCGATTCTCGATCTCTAGTTCACCAGATTCAGTGGTGAGTCCTTATTCTCCGAGGAAAACAGTCATTAATGTCATTTCTGTCTCTAGTCATTTACTTTCAGTTCTTAAGATTTAGCTGGGGGCTTGTCCCAGTATTTCTAGTCCAGTTTAGAGGCTATTTTCAGACATAGTTAGTTTCAGCTTAGTAGTGAGTTAATATTTCTTTGTATTAAACTCATTGGTTTTTCATATATCTCAGTTTTAGCACATGCGTATTCCCCATCTTTTCATTATAATATATGATTTAGCTTCTGCAACAGGTTATTATCTTTAGTATGCTCATGATCATGCCAGTTGGGTTAGCTTGGGATCACTTGTGGTCCTACGTTCCGTGACCGCATCTCAGCGTAGCTCGGGGCGAGACAATTCTCGTTGATTTGGTCTTGAAAAACTTGTGACTTATATGCCCTGGGTTCTATGGAAGGTGTTTACAGGTCGTGTATATGGTTCATAGTTTGTTCTAAAGAAGTTTGACCTTTACAAAATTGGATCCTTAGATAGACAGTACGGTTCATAGTAGGCTATATGAACCATAATATGATTCAACAACTATTTTCTCAGGTTGATTGAGTGTTTTTCTACATTTAATTTCTATGCTACATCATTTTAGGGTCATTTAGGATACTCTAAAGGGTTCCTAAGATCCCTAACCTTCCCATTTCCTCTCATTCTCTCAAACTACAAAGAATTCTCTCTCAAGTAATACTCTCCAATTAATACAAAGTTTCAAGTATTCAAGTCCCTATAAAATATTCCAATTAGCAATTTGATCAAGGTATTGAAAAAATTTGTCAATGAGTTCCTCTCCATCCATTGAGTCTAAAAAAACACAAAAATTTCTGATTATGATTTAATTCAATTCCTAGGGTTTTAACGATTCTCTATTGGTTCATCTAGATTAAAATTTTCTCTGCATTAGTGATCCTATTATGCATAATTTGACCATATTTCTATATTTTCAATGAGTTTTCATGAACCCATGTATTTTATGATACAATTCAATGCTATGTTGATGTGCATACATTGAAGGATTTATCAATCAAAGATTCTTTCAATTGAAGTATCAATCGAATTTATGAAAATTAAGGCTTCCGATCGGAGTACCTCCCTTATAAATGAATTACGATGCTTTCAATTAAAATGTCTCTTATGAATATATTATAAAATCATGATGGAATTATTCTTATGACAATAAGATTTTACGAATGATTTGGTATTAATAGATTATTATCATTATAAATATTATGCATATGATTATTTTTATGCAATTTTTTCATAGGGAGTTTACTTAGCACAAAGTTTGTCTAGTGACAAATACCCAAGTCAAAGAATTAAGTGCTCGCATATGTCATGTCCCAACTGGACATTAGCTAGGGGATTAACCTAATCTCATGATTATTTTGTATACCTTCGCAAGTAGAAAACTCTCGTTTCAATGTGAGAGTGGTACACTAAAACCCATGTTATACCTAAAATGGTTTCTGTGACTTAATATTATCTCCCACAAAGATTTATGACTTTCTCAAAGACTTATGTTATGATCATGATTTAAAAAAGAATGCATGACCTTATAGTATATCTAATGATGTCATATGGAATCTTACGTTTACTTGGTCGTTGCATTATCATATTTTCGGACTTATCATGTTATCATGCTTTACTTATGCATACTCCCTATATGTAGTACATTCTATGTACTAACCACATACATATCTTGTGCCTATATTGTTTTATAATATAGGTTTTGACGCACATCACTTAGCTCACGGTTATTATTAAATTTATTAATGTTTCTCTAGATTGATAAGTCCTCATGGTTTGAGGGCATGCTACGTATACTCATTTTTGTGTCATTCAGACTTACTCTAGTTTTTAGATTGTTCAAGTAGTCACTTATTACGTAGTAAAGTCTAGTTTTCTAGATATAGTTTTCTCTATATTATGGTCTTTGTGCTCTGATTAAGTAGTATGATGCGGGTATAGTTTGAGAATATGATTCAACTTACCTCTTTATTGTTGTTTTATTGTTATCTTAGTGTCAAGTTGTGCCATATGGTTTGATTGGGGTGTCTCGGGACTCTAGGTACCATGTCTCAATTTGAGGGTAGTGCTGGGTCATTTTAGGATTTAAAGTATGTAAGACTGTTAGGAATTAAATTCTTCGTCATACCCTACATCTATAATTTTAATTAGTAAGATTAAAGGTACGCTTTTACCCCAAAATCGATGATTTTAAATTCCCGTTATCTCCTATAGTTGATTCTTGATTTTATCATTAGCGGTTTACTTCTTATCATTAATGATCGTTAATTTATATTATGTCACATGGACCCGTTTTTTAGCCAAAGTTACTTGAATATCATGTCATAGTATTTCATATGCACTTTTACAATGAAAGAAGTAAATTCAAGATTTTCAAGAAAGTATTATTATCTTTGATTTGTTGTGCATTATTTTATGAAAGAGTCCAAGAAATTATATTTTGCCTCAGGTTCTTATTTCATAAACAAAGCATAGTAAGATTTTTAGAAATTTGACCTTTTGGTCTTAGACCAAATAAGAACATACACAAAAAAGACTTGTTTCATTATGTTCATGATTAAAAGACAATTGTATTACAGTTTTTTTTAGATACTCTAGTAAGTTTATGATTCATGATTAGTATAACAATTACAAATGCCATCAATGCTTAGGCAATATTACATCTTGATAATCTATCAATGTTTATGAAATATTAGTTAAGTATTTATCATCAATGATTAGATCTTAGTATGCTTCAGATAATTATATTAATATTCTCACCAATAGGACCTACAGGAATGAGGGAATCTCCCCTAGGCAAAGGGCGTAAGTTAAAATAATGTATTGAGCCTGTAAGGCAAATTAAAAGCTAAAAATGAAAGTACTAAGCAAAAAATGCAAGGGATAAAACAAAAGTAAGATACATTATCTCCACATAATAAGATATTTTAAACATATAACAAGAAATTACCTGAGATGGACCCCATAAACTCGACAAGTGCAAACATCGCACAGTCACTTTCAGTTCTAATGAGCACAAATATTTGCTAAATAGCGATACTGCCTCCTTAGTCCCAATGAGAATTTGATCTAATTTGTCTTAATGTACATTTTCCATTAATTAATGATCTAAGGCTCCATGATCATGAATTGGTACTCAAAGCCTAAGATGAATCATGAATTGGTACCCTTGAATAAACCCTTGCTTCTTTTTCTTCCTTAGGTTCAGAGGGAATTTTGGAGAGTGAAGTTGATTATGTTTTTTGGGGAAATAGGATAATGGGTCTAAAATTGGTAGACTTGAGACTTATAGGTATTTTATAAGTCTTAGGGTAGAGGATAAAGCGACATAAAATAGGCTTAAAACATTTAGTAAAAAACCCAAAACCTCCAAATACTAACTGCTCAACTCCAAAAAGCCAAGGTGTTACAAGATGACCAAACTTTCACTGCCAACAACTCATAAATGAGTTGAGGTCATTTTAGGAAATCTCCAAAAAGAAAAAATACAATAAAGGAAAAATGACCTAGAGGTTCATTACATTAACTCTCCAAGTTAGAATTACCAAAACCAATTAGTTAAATCAATTTTTTGAAATTTAATTTATTGACTAACTTAATCAAATATTATTATACTTTACCTATTTTACATGACAAATGTAAAATCAATATGTAGGGTTCAGATGAAAACTTATAAGTAACCATAGAGGGGTGTGATACATGGTTCTATTACTAATTATTATTTCACTAATTTGATTTATCATAATGTAATCTATTGGAAATATATTAAGTCATAATTGAGTTGCAACTTTTAATAGATTAGAATAATATATAAAACTACAAAGATCATAATAATTATATCAAGATTAAGAGTATAAATACTTGTAATGAAGTATAAAAGTGTTTTTGTTAATCTTTAGAACATAAGCAAACATCTTTTCTTAATTTGTTTAATATTTATGAAATGTATTAGTACAAGAAGTTGAATTATGACCACTCTCATAATTTAGATCAAATAATATTTATTTTTGTTCCATAATAAAAAGTTATTTTTTCCTACTTTTTATTTAATTGTGAACATTAATTTATAACTTATGAGAACCAACCAATTGAATATTTCGTGCATTAATTGGATAACTCCATATATAAAAAAATTCTGCAATATAAGTAATGAACATACATATTAACAGAATAATTTATTCAAACAAAGACTTTGTTATTATAAATAAGTAAAAATAGTCTTTACTTAGATTTATTTAAATAAAATATCATAACTCAACAACATGATTCATAGTATATCTCAACACAATCAACTACTAACACAAAAATATAATAGTGTCTCATTAGCACAATAATGTCAACAATTTTCATAAGATGATCACAGGTCCTTGATATTGGGTGTATAAGCATCTCAAAAGTCATCATTTTCTATCCCACAGAGTAGAAAGGGATCGTCTATTCCTTCACATTTAGAAAAAAAATATTCATCAATGTAATTTGATAAATGATATTAGTTATGTGAAAATAAAATATGATATTTCAAGTTCTTGTGACTCATTAAATTTTTCATTTTCTACAAGATTTATACATAGAGAAACTACCTTCTTTAGGTGAGAAATATCACAATTTTCCATATTTGTAAAAATGTTATCATGAAATATTTGATGATTCTCTTTTCCATGTGAATCTTCAAGTGTAGTCTTGTTTCCCTCTTTTGCACTGTCTATTTTCATACGAGGAGCGACTTTGGGTAGGGAAAAGTGTGTAGTAATGCATACTCCTTCCTTGTCATTTTCACCTGAAAATTATATGAAGATTAAATATTAAAAATTAAATTAATGTAGCTAACAATATTTATAATGTGAAAGAACTCAAAATAAATATTTACACATTAATTGTAAAATTCTTGTGATCAATCATTCAATGGCGGTGAATATAATTCTTGATATTTATCTAGTGCAATCATTAAGAGATTTTATTGTGAAAAATACCTTTATTTAGTATAAAATTGTATGTGACCATAGACTTAACATTAGCCACCATTTATTCCTAAAAATAAGTAGATTTTAATTTATTTTCTAATATTGTAGGTAAATAAAAATTAGAATCTCAAAAATATTAGTATATACTATGTAGTTTTGACAAACTAGACCGGGAAAGTTTATGATGGTAGGGGTGTGAGGTAGTACATATGAGGGTTATGAGATTGATTGTTTTTCCGAATTCCATAAGAGAAGTAGTTTTTCTTAGTTTCAAAGTACTTATTTTCCTTTTAAAACAAATTTTCCACAAAGTTGGTCCAACATAACATGATCATAATTAAATGTTTTCTTTTCAAACCTGACACACCCTAATTGCACAAATCCTGTGATTATCTCATGCATTTGTAAGGAGTTGATTAAAATACCTTTCTCTAGTGTTAAATCAACGGGAGTCAAAACTCAACATTACAGGCCAAGTTTGCAATTATTTCTTTCTCTCCATAATTGTCTTCTTCTCCATATAAGCATTCTCATTATTTTTTATTTCTAATGATTGTGAAATGGGGATTGCTCCATATTTTCTGCAAAAACAAATGAAGTCAATGTATAAATATTATTTAAACTACTTTACTTATCTTATTTTATATGATATAATTTGACTACACATAAAATTTAAGAAAAAAATAAATACTTTCAAGAATTATGATCAAATTTTCCTATAAAATTATAACGTGGTCATAAATTATTTTATCAAAAATAAAATAAATTTTTAATATTAAATTATTTCCAAATATTAAGATGCATCATTCTTGTATTCTCTACTTCTTTAAATAATGGTGACATCAAGTGAAGGACATCTATCGAGACATTGGAGGAAGAAAGCTTGTCGAATTTTCATGGAAATAAAATAAAATAAAATAAAAAACTTACAACAAAAGATTAAGCTAGTGATACGATCACTTGCCTACACTTTGTGAAAATTCAGAGTCCAACTCATTACTTTTGTTGAGGTGAGAAAACACTTTATTTTTACCCTCTTCTATCTTATCCACTTCGTGGTGGATTTAACATCATTATGGTAATTGTGATTGTCTAACTTCATGAGATTATTTTATGTGCCGCATGAATTTTAATAACTTACCCCAAAGTCGCTTGTTTCTTTGAGCTCCATCATTCCAAACATGAGTGACACTTAATTTCCTAAATGTAGTTCACCATTGTTTTCTTTCTGCTCCGTAGTTGTATGCTCTGAATTTGACGATTCTTTTTTTCTTTTCATGGAAGGACGTTTTGGATACCCAATCTTGATTTAATTGAAGATCACGCTATAAGAATGATTGTAACAATAAAAAACAAATTTGTAAAATTGTTAAATATCATACCTTAATCTCTTTTACCATATTGGTTTCAGTATCGACTTCTACATCTACTTTCTCATATCTATCTAAGATGTATCGACATACTTCCGTAACAGATCGGCATATGAAACTTTTTCTCATATGATGGTAAACCTACAATAAAACAAATTTTTTTATTTTTTTACAATAATTATTTAAAACAATTAAATAAAGTACACTATTACCTTGCACTAATAAATTATTAATTATACTCTGCTAGGCAAATCCAATAACATAAGCATGATATACAAATGAAGCAACTAAAATAATTATAATAGATAAAAATCCCTCGTGATGTAATGTAGAAACTATAACGGAACAGTTAGATAAATTCATATTAAACTATTATTTAACTTTTACATTTTATAAAATATTACATGTCTTATTTTTAATATTACTAAACTCATATTTTGTAGAATCTTACCTGTAAGTATACTTAAAACTACATGATAGTGTAAATAAGACATTATCCAAATGATGAATAAAATTTAAACTCACTTTCACAACTAGCTTAGTTATTGATTCGCTATCTCTCTTTTTCTTGACCTATCATTTTGTTCGTTCGACATTGCTAATTTATAAAATCAAGAAATAATAAAATAAATCAAGAAATTAAGTTATCTACAAGAAATAAAATAATAATTTTAGTTACCTTGTCACATTGACCATTAGGGAGCCTTCTCTTTTCACATGTCCAGCCGTTAAGGATATCCTGATATTTTTTATTAAGTCTGAATGGATCGACTTAATCTTCTCCCTATAATTCGAGTCCATAACAAAGTATTTGGAACAGTTAACCTTTCGTGCTCGTCAGCGCTGTTTGTCGATCATAATTATTATCAACCCTTGATATATAAATTTATGCATAAGAAATCTAGAAAAATAAATCTACTAATTACCTTGTTTAATTTTACGGTATAAATATTAGTTTCACCTACCAGAGGTACAACTGAAAAGCTAACACTAGACAGTGCTATGACTTCTGAACTAATCAATCCACTCTTCCTCCCGGTGAGTTGATAGGGAGTTAATTCAGACTCAATCTGCAATAATAGAAAACTTCTAATCAAAATTTCTTTTCGTAGTTTATTGTGTTTTAAATAATAAAAAATTTATAAACTATCATATCTTATTTACTTTTTGTGACAAGAAAACTACCTAATTTTTAGGATTACATATTTTGTTTTGATTGTTGTATGCCTATAGATATCTTTTGGATGATTATATAATATAAAGTCTTATTTACATTGTTTGTATATATAAGTTAAACTCATTTACAGAATAAAAGAAATAATAAAAGTTTGATGCTTTGATGATATAAAACAATTCACACTATATTATATCTGAATGTCCATATAAACAAAATGAGTTTCTAGGTGAAAGATATATATATTCACTATATATGACAATAATATATGAAATGATAATACATATATCATCAATTCACATGATAAAGAGAAAAATAAAATTTAATGGTCATAATATCATTAACCAAAAATATATATGATATTCACACTTGAATAAGAATTGTTTCCTCAATTGCTTGAAATATAAAAATAAATTATTTCTTCTGGGTGATGGCGAATAGAAATTATGAGAGTTGTAAGAGTTTATTAATTAGACATTGAAATTAACATAAATTCTTCGTCGTTAATATGATTAAGATGGGGTTAGATAATTTTGACAATAATTAAACCAGTTTAATGAAAAATACTAAATTATTAAATTACATTATTAAAGCAAAGGATATTAGATTTGCGGTTAGATTCTCGTAATTTTTGTCAATAACATACAAATCTAGAGAAAAATCGTATGTTATAATAATTATTTAGCAAGCACTATATAAAATAATAAAACACTGAACTAAACATCATTCTTTTATCAGCTTAGCGCTTATAAAAATATATTATTCAAATCATTTTTTCAGTAGACATGATAAAATGTAATTGCTTATAAGATAAAATGTAATACTTGCCATTATATATATGAAATTTAATCAGAGTTGTTTTTATTAATAATGTGATTAATTGTCGTCTATATGACAAAAAATAGTATAACTTACATAAATACCATAGTGTAAAATCTAAATTACCTTCTATCCCTATTATTTTTATAATTACATAAATCCCATAATTTTTAGACATTTCAGATACATAATTAAGGATCCAGATATATTATTGTTGATACATTATGTATCAATCTGTTGCACTTATTAAGGGAAAAAAACTGTAAAATCAATTTAAAATCTCATAATATCCATTTGTTCCAATAATTAAGGAGAAAAACTTAAAATGAAATTAAGATTCCACAAATTACGTTATTCCATTCAAAATTATTATCAAGAATTCAAAATCATATAGTGTAACAACCCAAAAAAATCAAAAAATTAAATTTCTTCTTTTGTTCATCGTTCTCTCTGTTTCATAAA
This sequence comes from Solanum arcanum, assembly GCA_027789145.1. Classification (NCBI taxonomy): domain Eukaryota; kingdom Viridiplantae; phylum Streptophyta; class Magnoliopsida; order Solanales; family Solanaceae; genus Solanum; species Solanum arcanum. The sequence goes on from CM050943.1 coordinate 53,717,369, forward strand.
AAAATATTTCGAAATTTTGAAAAGCGGGATGAGTTGTGAAAGATTGTATGAAATTGTTGTTGGACAAACGATATCTTTTGTAAATCTTGAAGTTCATCGAATATCTTTTCGATTTTGATTCAAGATTATCGAAAATTGTGAGATTCTAAATTCTTCTCCAGTCATTGAAGATCCTTTCCATTTTGATTCAAAATTGACGAAAATTTTGAATTTCAAAATTATTCTCCTAGTTCATTGAAGATTCTTTCAATTTTGATTAAAAATTATCAAAATTTTTGAGAAGATACATCATGAAGATCCTTTCAATTTAAATTGATAAGTGTTGTATTTCTACTAGGTACACTAAGAAAGTGTTGCCCATAAAATTTTAGGTTTGAGATCGATACATTATTGTTTGGGAAATAGTTATGTATCAGATACATTTAGTATAAATTTGAATTTACGTATCATAAGTAAAATAAGTGCTGATACATTAATCGTTAAGTAAGATATATTACATTTTATACATGATACATTAATCTGATGCGTGAGATACATTAATTTGATGCGCTGATACATTAATTTAATGCGCAAAAATGAGGGATTTTGAATATTTGTAAAACAATAGATTTAAAGCTCGAGCATGTGTCATTCCTCAATTTCTTCTCTCACAAATGTATCACGAATATAGTTTGATATTGTGTACGAAAACATATTCTTCTAAATTTGAAAAACCGTAGAAGATACATAGCAACACTTGATACATGATAAAATGATACATTTTGTAGAGACTACTTCTTTTCATTTCATAATTTAGTTTCACCAGCAAAAGAGGATCTCCTAAAATTGATTTATTTGCAGGAAACAATATGAATACATCATATCTTTTACCTTTTCCTTATGCATATTGTGAAGGTGAAAATGGAGGAGAATTCGACAATTCTTTGGAAAAAATAATAAATTGAAAACTTGAGTTGTTTTGAAAAAAGATTGTGGAGAGATATTACTGAAAATAGAGAGAATTAAATCTGAAAATTAAAAAATGAAGGAAGTAAAAATTGAGGGAGTGAAAATAGGAAGAGATAGAGTGAGTAAAAATTGGAAGAGGTTGAGGGAGTGAAATAAGGAGTAAAAATAGAAAGAAAAACATGTATAACTTTATGTATCTGCAACAATGGATTTGAAAGGAAAAAGAGGGATTTTAGATATATTTTTCAATGATAGGGAATAATAGAAATTATGTAAAATAAAGATGTGTATATAAGTAATTTATCCCAAAAAATATCATACAAAAAAAACTTAATTTCTTCCCTTTTTTATCCAAAAGCCTATAGTTATTTCAATTAAAAAATGATAAAAATATTACCCATGATTCTATTTTTTTTAAAAGGCATCTAAATTTTATTAAATCTCATTTATTTTCTTAAAATCATATCTAAAAATAAAATCTAAATAGACATAAATGTTATGATAAAATTTGTGAAAACAAAATCTTGATACACAAATATTCCTCAAAATAATGAATTATTCCCAAACAAAGTATTACTCCAATGTCTAAAAATAGCTAGAATTCATGTGTTTTTACTTATCCACAATGATGATCAATATTTAACCAAGGAATTAAAATATACGCAAAAAATAATAAATTAAAGGGTAAAGCAAAAAGTAAGAGGAAACAATAGAATGCTAAATTGTAGTTTCTTACTAATGTCTCTGAGACATTCTCTCTTGGATGACTTGATACACTAGAGGGTAGTAACACCGAGTCACTAATATCAACTCATTGATTTTCTTGAGCCTGTAAGGGATCGGGAGAAGTACAAATTAATTATCATAGTTTGGATGCAGAAAAAATATTATTTATTTATAGTATGTTCGGTAAAATTTTTACTTATTTATAAAATATAGTAGAAAATAATTCATAAATTTTATAACAACACATTGTTACTATACATTCTCATAATTTTTTCAAAGTGCGAATCAACTTTTCATTATTCCATATTCTTTAAAATGAACAACTAGAAAATATTTTATATTTGTAAGAAAACTTTTCTACTTCTATAAAATGAATGTTTTAAAAAACATTTCTCCAAAAATAATATATACAAATTGCTATTCGAATTATACCTTTTGTGGATTCATTATAATTTTTCATACAAAATACTAAAAAATTAGTACTTTAAAACAACATACCGCCATTCAAATATTATTGACTCGGAAAACATAATGTATTATTTCACGGCAATTGTCCATTTCAGAAGAAGAATCCATTTTTTTCTCTACAAGCAAGATAAGAGCAAAATTTACTCAAGAACATTGAGAAGAAATATATTTTGATGTTAAATGAAGATATGTATTAATAGATAAAGTGTAAAGAAAAAATATCTAACAAATGTGTGCAATTTTAATTGATATTTACCTCTTTTTTGTATGGAACATTGTTTTTTTCATATTTGGTCAATTATTTACCAACCAAATTTGAATATTGGTTTATAGTAATTTTGTTACTACTTCGATTCTAGTAATTGTTTCTCTAGATATCATGTAGTTACAATCCTTGTAACCAGAACTGTCAAATGGGCGGGTTGACTTTGGGCTCAAATGGGCTTAAAATCAGGTTGGGTCTTGACCTGATTAATCTTAATAATTTTAACGAAAATTATATAACTACACAATATATCTTTTAATTTTCTTTAAAATTTCCTACCATTTAAAAATATTACAAATATCCCTGCTTTTCTATTTTTCTCTCTTCATCAAAAATATTTTCCAGATCTTCCACTGTCATTTTTTTTCCAAAAAAAAAAATCATTATTTTTATCTACAACTTTTTTGATACATATAAATTCTACTCCTTTTGTTTTTAGTTTTTCATCTTAATTTTATTTTCCCGATCTTCAATAGTCAAATATTTTATTAGTGTTTATCAAGTTCAATATAAATGTACTTAATTCATAGGCACTACCTCATGTATCATTAACTTATATCATGTCCTATAATGTATCATTAACCGTGATACATAATTCATATATATATATATATATATATATATATATATATATATGAATTATGTATCACGGTTAATGATACATTATAGGACTTATACACACACACACACACACAAAGCTATAACTTTATAATTGCATAATTAGTGTTCCAAATAATTTTCTAGAAGAATCTTATAATCTTTTTCAAGAGTCACAAAATTTTTTATTTCATGTGTGACTCCATATAAACATTTTATTTAATTTTTAAAAATATATTTGTATTTGTTTGATTATAATAATGTAAAAAATATTTATACAATTTAAATAGTTCATATATGTTTACTGCTACCATAATATATTCAGTTTAATCTACCATCTTCCATGATGTAATTTCCTTTAAATTATATACAATATTCTTTAAACATAAGTATTCATATAGTTTTAATAGAAAAGGTAAAAAAATATCCTCAAACTATCTGAAATAGTTCATATTTATTCTTAAATTATATTTCGGCTCAAAACTCTCCTTCTCGTCAAACTATTGGTCAAAAGTGCATTTCTTATTAACGGAAGTTGTTAAATGTCATGTAAATGACACATTGCACGCCATAGGGTTTCACTACCACATAGACTAAAACAAAATGGGTAAAAAATACCCTTAAACTATCTGAAATAGCTTATATATAACCTTAAACTATATTTCAGCTCAAGAATATTCTTTCCGTCAATCCATTAGGTCAAAATTGCCCTTCTTATTAATGGAAGTTGTTAAATGCCATGTGAATTGCACATTGTCAATAGGGTTCCACTGCCACATAGACTAAATTCCAAAATCTTTATTTACTCTTTTCCCCCCTCATTTCATTATTTTTCAGAAATAATTTTACTCCTTCTCCATCATTTCGGGGCTAAGAATTTTAAAGTTTTCTTCGTCTCTAGGTTTCAAAGTGGATCTTCGTGGTTGTAGGTTAGTAAATGTTTTTTCTTATTTTATCTCAAAAATAATATTTATTTAATGTCCAAAATAATATTCATTTTATCTTTAAAAATTGTGACTTAAATATGAAAAAAAAAATCACAATTCTAAAGAGATAAAAAATATAATTGATAATGTAAAAAAAAAAACAAAATAATGAGTGCGTAGTTGTAATTTAATAAAACACATAACTAATTAACACGACTCTTTTTGAAATTATATAAATATATGGAACAAAAATTAATTTGGCATAGAATTATATATCATATAAATATGAAACTTCCACAATTTAGTCTTGATTTCTACTTCTTGCAATCTTGAATTATTATAAATTAGTGTCATTCGTTGAGAGTAAGGAGCACATTACTATTAGATTATGAATGCTTTATAACTTAAAAATAAATGTTTTTTTAATTGATATAAACACTTGATCGATTTCAAAATTAAAATACTTTATTACCTATTTAAATTATTTTTTTAATTATTATTGATCGAATATTGATAAAAAAATACCATAAAAATAATTGTGAATTATTTTCATTTTAAATTTTGTTAAAAAGAAAAATACTTACAAAAAAATAAATTTTTTAAATATAAAATTCATATATAAAATTTATAATCACTCCCTTTCTGTTTATATAATTTTTATTTAACTTAAAATGAAGATTTTTGTAAAAGAAAAAAAACATTTTTAAAATTCGTGGTCTAAAACAAACCATAAACGTTCATATGACTATAAATCATCTTACTAAGAATAAAATGACTATTTAAAGTCAAAATATTATTTAAATATATTATACATCATTCTTTTGAAACTTACTACAAAGAAAAATATGTCACATAAATTAAAGTAAAATTTTCATACATTTTCATAGTGTAAAGACTTAAATACATTATATCCCTACTTTTTTCAAATTACAAAATTTTCTTAGAATTAAATAATTTCAGATAAATTATCACACATGCTGATACATGAATCGTGATACATTGCTATTGAGAAAACTTGCAGACACATAGCTCACGTATAAATCTGAGAGGGGAGGGTTGTATTCGAGAGAGAATATGAACGTATCCGAGAAAGAAACGTATCTAAGAGAGAACATAGATGTATACAAGATTAGATAAAGATGTATTCAAGAGGGGATAAAAATTTATCCAAGAGGAGATACTGATGTGTCTGACAGAGGATAGGAATGTATTTCAGAGAAAATTTTTGTAATTTTTTTAAATAATAGAAAAATTTAGAAACTAATAATTAAGTAAAATATTAATATGAATAATTATTTTTAACTTAAAATTGAAAGAAATAATTAATTATATTGGGCCCGTAAACGGGCCTTCAATTATGTAGTATATATATATAAGTGGCAATCTTCTACCACTAGATACATACACCAAAATTATTCATCTGGAAAGCTGTGTCTGTAAACATTACCCAATAAATACACTTGATAAATAAACTCTTTATGTTCTTCATCTAAGACATTGTGTATCAAATTAATCCATATGTACATGATACACAATATATATCAAATTCAATCATTTTTAAACTTTATTACATGTATCATATGCATATCAACTAACCACCATTGCGTTGTGTATCACACACAAAAAATACTATTTGAAAAAATTACATGTATAATGTATCTTTTATAAAATACAGTATCTCTCAAACAAAATAAGATACATTTATCATGCACTAACTTCTTAGACATGATATGTGAATTAAAATTTATAATAAATATATTAGATACACAGAAATTACCACACAAACATGTATCTTTAGAGGCGGCAGCAACAACAGGAACAAGCATCAGGTTAATATGAATTTTTTAATATTCTGGACATCAAACAAAAATATGACAGCATTATTACTAGATATTATTATATTCTCATTGATGAATTAATTTCTCAAAGTGAATTGATAACATAACAAAGTCACAACAAGTAGTGATTTTGAGGACGCAGAGGAGCATTAAGAGTATTCATATACATATCCTTATTAGCTTGATCCGCACGCACAAGATTCTGCATGTTTAGGTCGATTGTCTATTTTGTATATGAGGTGAGTACTTTGTTCTTACTCTTTTTGGGTATCTTTTCTGGTCGAATCACAAATACTTCGTTAAATTCCAAAGATGATTGTAACAAGACTAGCAAAGATTTTCATGATGTATATTCTTAAAAAATTAAATAAATTTTAATCAAAATTGAAAATATCTTCAATGAACGAGGAGAAGAAGTTTGGATCTCAAAATTTCAATTATTTTGAATCAAAATTGAAAGGAATTTTGATAATTTGTGAGAAGAATTTTGATTTTGTAAAGTTCTTGCAGATTGGAGCGATTTATGGGAAAGAAATCAATTTATATTTACATTCCATATTAAGTTCAACAAACAATTTTTATAACGAATCACAATTAATGTATCGGAATGCAATTTATGTCTGTGGATGACTGATATTTTGAGGGATTTTTGTAAAACAAAAACAAATAGAGATAAAATGTAATTTAAGTATTACATTATGGGATTTATGTAAGTTATACTAATTTAAATATTTTTTTATTTAAGTTTTATAGCCACAGTTTGAATTTCAACTCAAGAAAAATTAAAAAAAAAGTTACAAAATTGATAGATAAATCCTAAAAGATGTAAAATAGATAGTAATTTATATCTTCAATATAGTAACATACATTACATCAATGAGAATAAAAAATCTCAAGATGGACTGAAATTGTCACGGGCACCTACTCTAACACCTAAGTGAGAGAACCATCATATTCCAATAGTTAAATCATGCAAAAATTTAAAGGAAATCAAAGATAAATGAATTAACAAGCTTTTTTAAATAAGAACATTTAAAATAATTTCGGGTGAACACTTGCAAAGAAATCATCACCCCAAAGGATCTACTCTAATCAGGTACAAGGGCTACTAAGAGTACACACAGAACAAAATAATGGAAATACACAACTCTCATTATAACGGAAGGAAAATTAGTAGCTACCGAAGATTATCTTCATCTTCACCAAACGAAACATCAACGACCCTGTATCAAAACTATGCCAAAAGGCATAACAAGATTAGTATAAGTACAAAACCACACGTACGAGTAGGAATCATAGGTCAACCCGACACCCACCAAATAATAAAAGAATTCAACGAGCAAGAACATGTAATAATACCACTCTTTTCTCCACCTTTAACCTCTACTGAAATACCTTAGGATTACACTAGTACCCTTACTACCCACATTCTGACTAACCACACACGACGTACCCTTGCCTTCCTTTCATCTTTTCTAGATCCTGCCACATGACACCTTTTATCAAGGATTCTATACTACAAACCACGAATTCCTTTCTTTCAATGTGGAATCTACCCCAGTATTTTCATTATGTACACAACCCTTACTTCTCAACCTTGCAACACACGGACAACCTTTTGTCTCATACATTTTTAACTCTTGAACCTTTGTTGCTTCTCAAATCGTTCAACAACAAGATACATAATGATTTAAGTCATTGGTTCTCTCATGCAACCCTAACCCATACTATTATCATATCTGAACGTGGTACCCAATCCAACACTTATGCCAAAACACTGCAATCAATCCCATATTTATGTCGTATCGTGGTAATTTTTACAAGATTAGTTTGTTAGAACACAACAACCGATCAAATCAATAATCCACAATCAAAATCACAATGTATGTTTGCACCTTCAAACAATCAAGTCATGATTCATGGCCTACCTCAAACAATTATCCTCATATGTGATTTGTCTGATCAATAACACAACATTCGCAAACATACATGCGTTAACGAAGTAATTACCAACATACATCACACTAATATGAAATCACAACCATCATATTGAAGTATTTATCAAATTATATCACTAATATAATAACTCATCCATATCTAGCCCTATTTCATCGTCTAAGGCTTCTTCTATGATTAAGTAATCTTTTACTCGGTGCACGAATTCCTATGAATAATTCCTGCCATTGATTTACATAATGCTACACATTGAGCACAAATTTATAAATATTCAATTAATAAATCTAGCCTACCTAGAAGTCAGGTAGCTGCACAGATTTCTTACCTTTAATTCTTCTTCTTGGGCTCCGACTATGATCTTGACCGGAGATCCACAATTTATCGATCTCCTTACACTAGAAACCTCATTCTCCTTCTTTCCCAATATTAGAGAATCTTGTTGGGGGTTTCTAGGGTGGTTTATGTATAAATTAGGTATTTTAGAAAGAACAAGAAGATAAAACTTTGCGTTATTTACATTTTGTCTCACCTATCCTGATCTAGCGCCAACTTACCCCTCCATAGCGAAATCTGGCCAGCTCCGACAGAGCATTATCCTAGTAATTTCTCGAAATTATTATTTTTCCTAAATAGAAAGGTTCAAGTCATTATAATAGATACCAATTTACCCATCGTTCGTCCTCGAATGGATAGTGAACAGATCATCACTCACCCTATGTTGAAGTGCTTCTAAACTAACAAATGGGGCCATCGTGAAAATGAAAAGAGTAGTGGCTCTACAATTTTAAGCATGGATGGTTTATACACACGGGTCCTGTTAGGTAGAAGAGGAAAAAAAGTTTTCCACTACACAGTCTAGCCCCGTCCAGAGAGGCATCTCTTCCGCTTCATCGTGGCTGCTGTGGCGAGGGATCTCCCGCTCAAGCGGGGAATCAGAGCCATAAAAGGGGGAAAAGGAATTATAAACATTCAAAAAAAATTCTCCAAATCCTTTCGATTATTCTATGACGAACGTCAAAAACAAGGTACATTTCTCGTTAAATATGCTATTTACTTGTATACTTGATTAACAATGCTTGCATGCTGCTACTAAATTGATTAAAAAGCATTTTTTTGTTAGTTATTCAAATTGAACTTAGATTGCTAGTTTGATAGAAAAACGTAGCATGACATTTCCCTAACGTACCTAATGTCTCCACAACGTCCTGGGCATGAGCATTTCGCAAAAAACGCTAGATTGCTAGTTTGATAGAAAAACGTAGCATGACATTTCCCTAACGTACCTAATGTCTCCACAACGTCCTGGGCATGAGGATTTCGCAAAAAACGCAGTCAAATCGGTACAAAATAATGAGGGATTGTTGAAGGTTCACTTGATAGAAAACTCATATTTGGTCACTTTCTTAGGGGTGTATTTATTAATATAATTGCATATTTAGGTTCAAAGTAACTTATTATAGTCTGATCTGCTGAAATTCTATGAATTCGGGATTTTTGGGACAAAGGGCACCATGATCGCGCCTGGTGTTTGTTCATTATCCCGCTCTAGCGCGTTTTTGGCCACTAGGGTGGGATATGGAAACCCATAGCCTGCATCTATTTAATATAGAAAATTTTCCCTCAATGTTCTAATGTACTTATATATATTTTTGTAGGATTTTCTAAAAGACTGGATCAATGAGGAAAATTGACTTTTTGTCCGCTTTCCCAATTCTGCTAGTTGGGAATGATACCATTACCACTGGATCACTGTATTATGTTGTGAACGGGGTTTTCACTTGCTGAATTTGGATGAAAAATATCTGCCTTCCATGCTCAGCTTATAAAGTTTGGCTGGGCTCCACGGACAGAATCTCTCCCTGTTGCTCTCTCTACCTGAGTGAGGGAGTTCTACGCTATCATGCCTATTGTTTCATTGGAACTCCCTTATCTGGTCATCCGTATTCCTGGAATTGACATCCCATTAAATGCCACATCTATCAATGAGGCTGTAGAGGTGCCTGGGTTCTAAAATTCGGAGTATGATTGATCTAGGCTAGTTGAGAGACACCCTGATCGAGCATACATGCTGCAATCAGATCTACTAGGTTATAACAGAGGGCATCACTAGTACGGACTGGTCACTGGATGCTAAGTGATGGATACACTTGGTTACCAGGTTGATCTGCCCATTGGGCATTCTTACTTGCATGACATTTCCTCGGGTCTTGGTGGTGTTGTTCACTATACGAGGCATCGAACTAAATATGGGGGCACAAATTATATCGGAATGGAAATGTTCTATCAGAGCAACAAGAAAGACTTCTTCCTATTGAGGTTGGTGACTGCGCAATGAAAGTAGGCGGGAGTGCCACTTTTCGACACTGATGAGGTGCTTCCCATGGATCCCCCCTTTTCACCCTCTTTTTATTAGGCAATGCTCTACTTCTTAGAGCAAGAGGAGGAGGACGAACAAGACCAACATTAGTCAGGTGTCTATGGAGTCACACGATGATGGAGACGATGCCACTCGTCCTACAAGTCCCAGCCCCCACTCCTAGGTGCACATGTGGAGGAGGTTTTGGCTACCGTCCAAAGATGGTTGAGACACTAATTTCCTAATTCTACTCCAATTCCATCCAACACTCACCTAGAGGTTAATATTCTCAACTGCAAGTTGCGTTAGGAAAAGAGGAAAGGTTTAGCTAGGGATCATCTGATGAACCGAATGTGGAAGATTATTAAGGTCACTTCCCTTAAGTTTCCTATAATAGGGAGATTCCCCAAATCGAACTAGAGGACTACGCAAAGTTCCCTATGTTTATTGATGTTTGGGGTTGCATGATACCCTTGGAGGACCTTGACTAACTGTTTTTGTCCATTAACTACTAATGTTTGTTTGGCTTATTGCTCTATTATCGAATACTAATTGAATTGCTGGGATTAGTTCAGATACATAGTCGAGTCTGTATTAGAGACTAAGAAAAACAGGAAAGATAGGCTGTGATTTTTTCTCGTCCAATTCCATTCTGGAGGTAGGAATCCCAACTTGCAGCCTCACTTTGACGGGAAAGATTCCGCCCAAGATGCCCAAAGGAGGCATAACCTACCTACAAATTTTTTGGGGTTCTTTTCTTTTCTAAATTACCCAAGGTTCCCAGCTATAACCCAGGCGTTTTTAGAGTGATTCCCTTACCTAGGATAGTCGATATCTACCCGGAGTCGATCTTAATAATATCTAATCCAACGCATTACCTTGAATTCAACGCCACAACCGACACATTCCCGAGATACACCCAAACACTCACAAAATTATAAGTCAAGCGTAAGACACGTCCAAATTTCGCTAACGGATCACCTCGTAACTTGTTTAGACCCTTGCATTGAAATTAGTCATGGCCTTATTTACGTAACGAGTTTTACGACCCTCACACAATTACGATCTTCCAAATTTCAACAACTCAATCAACATATTACACATATCAAGGTTCAGACACATTATTATAGTGCACATATTTGTATCTTCACATCCAAGAAAATACAACTTCCAGATTTACAATTAATTCAGACAATAGAACACACATTCATTCACATTCTGCAAGTAATAATTCACAAACAAGTCATGTTGTTAGTTAGTTAGCTCCATGGAAGACCATTTCTGGCCATCCCTAAAATCACGCAACCCTTATGGACATATACTAGTTGGAACCTTCTTAGTTCCTGTTTACATTGCTTCTATTCCTTCTCTCACTACCATGACGTTTGATTTGCTTTATTGAGATACCAATGTGAATCGTGAGATACCAATAGGACTCAAATCATGCCACAAGTGACAGTTCACATGAAAAAAGAGATAAAAAGGTGGAAAACTTCATAAAATGCTTCCTATGAGTATTAGATGTAGATGTCCACACATCAATTGGAAAGAGTCAAGTTCACATTTTACTCTTGTACTAGGAGACCGATAACCTGATCTGTGATAACAATTTGTCATGACCCAACCCACTGAGTCGTGTGGGCACCTACTCTAACACCTAAGTAGGAGAACCCCCATATCCCAATAGTGGAATTATCACTTAAGAACAACGTACAACTCCACAATTTGAAGATATACGATTTAGTAAAGTCATTGGTTCTCTCATGGATCCCAAACCCAAACAGTTAGCATATTCGAACTAGGTACCGGGCCCAATGTTTATCCCAAAATGTGGCAACCAATCTCATATTTATGCCGAAATGTTGCAACTTTTCCCAGGTTAGTGTATCGAAATGCAACACCTCATCCAATCATAAGCAACAATCACAATCACAATGTATATTTGCACATTCGTAAAATCAAGTAATGATTCATGGCCTATCTCATCCAATTATCCTCATGTACAATTTGTGTTATCAATAACTCAACATTCGCATATATACATGCATACATAATAATGAAGTATTTACTAAAATATATCAAACTATAATGAAATCAAAACTATCACATTGAAGTGTTCATCAAAGTTATCACTAAAACAGTAAGTTGACCATACCTAGTCCTAGTTCATCGGCTAAGGCTTGTTTTTATGATTAGGTCAACTTTTTATCGGTGCATGAAGTTCTATGCATAATTCTTATCTTTGATTTTAAATTGTTCTACGCAATGAGCACAAATTCATAACTACTCAATCAATAAACCTACCCTACTTAAGCAGCTGCATAGAGCTTGCATTTGTTTTTTTTCTAGGCTACGTGACCGTGATATTGAACATAAATTTACAATTAGTCGATCTCCTTACGCTAGAAACCTCTTTATCCTTTCTTCCCCACCTTAAGGTAGCTTTTTGGGGGTTACTAGAGTGATTTACGTATAAATTAGGTATTTCAGAAAAAAAAAGGAGAAAATAAGATTTCGCGTTATTACATGCTATCTCGCCTATCATGTTCTGGGGCCAGCTTACGCTGCCACCCTAGAGACATCATGCCCGCCCTAACGGCACAGTGCCCCAGTAATTTCTTAGAGTTTTGCTTTTCCAAAATAACGACGGTTTGGGTCGTTACAAAAATTTGAAATTAGAAAATTGGCCTAATTGACGAATATCATAAAAAGGCTTAGTACTTGATGGGTAGAGATTACAACTAATTAAAATTATCTTGAGCCTAATCCTTAACATATGGATGGGTTGCCTATATCTGGGCGCATTCTTGACTCCCTTACTTGTAACTACTTACCATTACTATCATTTACAATAGGTTGATAAATTAATTATCAAATTAATGTGACTTTTTTTCAATTAGAATTTTACATTCTTTACACTTTTACTTGCTTTATTTATTTTTTTGCACCAATCAAACAATATTCAATCTGCCAATAATTGAACCTAATAAGAGTTGAATCAATATGTGTCTTCTTTGCCTAATATAATTATTATTGTACTATTTAAGTTGTAAATAGTTTGGCATCTACATCGGGCTAGAGCAATTGTTTTTTGATTTAATAATTGTGTTATTATATTGAATATATTTGTCTCTTAGAGGTAGAAACAAATACAAGAAAAACGATGAAAAAATCATTGGGAAATAGACTAGGAAAAATGTTATCAACAAAAGAATTGTGGAAACATTACTTGAAAATGAGATAGTGAATTGTCACGACCCAAGACTATGCCCTAGCTATTACATAGTACTGAAGAATTCGAGACACTCTAAGCAAATCAATAGCTTGACAATAAGAAAACACACATAACAAAATAAAGAGGATAATCAAAATAAGTCTCTAATGGAAATCTAACATATCATGAAATCAGAGTACAAAGATATAATTGCGGAAATAGCAATATCTAACAGCATACCTCTACTGCATAATTAGAGACTTGGAAAAGCCTAGGATCACTTGAATAATTTGAGAGCTTAAATAAGTCTGAATGACATTAAGGAAACATAAGTTAGGCAATGTCCGTGTACCATGAGGACTAACAAAATTTAAGAAAAGCTTATGAGATCCAATACTAACAATGGTTGAATAGATGTTATGTAAGAACATATATTATAAAACAATATAAACACAAAAATATATGCACTCAAAACTCAAAATGTACTGAATGTGAAGAAAGATGCATGAACCTAACATGACAAATCTAGAGACATAGTAATGTAATGACCAACAAAGTATAATATAAGTATGATCATATGATTTTATAAAACATAGTACAAGACCATGCATTCTCCTTTAAATCATAATCATAATAATAACATAAGTCTTTTGTGGAAAACATAAACCTTTATTGGAGTCACTATTTATCGACATAAACCATATATGTTATAACATGAAGTTCAGTGTACTTCTCCTCACCGAAATGTCATGATGGCCAAACTAATTTCTTCAAGAGTGGTCTAGAGGGTCACTTCATGAGAGAGTACCCTAAGAATAAGCAAGGTTGTGGAAATCCGGGTAATAGATCTCAATCTTCATCACTTGCTCAACCAAAAAATGTTGCACCAAGAGGAGCCACTTCTGGTACTAGCGGAGGGGCAAACAACTTCTATGCAATAACTAGCCTCCAAGAGCAAGAGAACTCGCCATATGTTTTCACGGGTACGATCAAATTCTATACTTTGATGTTTATGCTTTGTTAGGCCCAGGAGCAAGTCTATCTTTTATAACTCCTTATTTGCAAATCAGTTTGAGATTTTCCCTGAGAAACTTTGTGAGCCTATCTATGTTTTTACCCTTGTTGGAGAGTCTATTCTAGTGAAAAGAGTCTATCATGATTGTCCTATTCATATAAATCATAAGAACACCATGGCTTATCTAGTAGAGTTAAACATGGTAGATTTTGATGTCATTCTAGGTATGGACTGTCTTCATGCCGATTATGCATCAATTGAATGTAGAACTCAAGTTTTCAAGTTTCAAATTCCTATGAACCAGTCATAGGGTGGATTAGTAGTTCAACAGTGCCAAATTGTCATTTAATTTAGTCTGAGTTAAAGACTAAAGTGATAAGGCACCTTTTCTTAGATCAGTTCCTATAGTAAAAGCGTTTCCAGTAGTTTTACCTGATGATCTACCCGGAGTCCCTCCTAAGAGAGAAATAGACTTCGGTATAAATATCATTCCAAATACTCGTCCTATATCTAATCCTCCATATTGAATGGCACCAGAAAGTTAAAGGAGTTGAAAGAACAACTCAAAGGTCTGTTAGTAAAAAGTTGTATGAGACCAAGCGTCTCACCTTGGAGTGCTCTAGAAAGCCTTTAGAACCGATATGGGCATTATGCAGTGTTTAGTTATGTCTTTTAGGTGGACCAATGGACCAGCAGCGTTCAAGGATCTTATGAATAGAGTCTTCAAACATTACTTAGATGTGTTTGTTATCGTCTTCACAGATGACATACTCACTTATTAAAGGAATGAACAAGATCGTATGAGTCACCTCAGAATAGTAATTCAAACTTTGAAAGAAAAAAATTGTATTCCAAGTTCTCCAAGTGTGAGTTTTCACTCAAGTCTGTGGCATTCTTGGGCAAAATAATTTCTGGTGATGGGATTAGAGTCGATGCCAAAAATATAGAAGAAGTCCAGAGTAGGCCTAGGCCCACGTCTCGTTAGATATCAGGATTTTCTTGGGTTTGGTTGGCTACTACAGAAGGTTTGTTGAGGGATTTTCATCTATCTCATCTTCCTTGACAAAGTTGGCTCACAAAATCGTAAAGGTTCAATTTTCCGATGCTTGTGAAAAAAACTTTCAGGAATTGAAAAAGAGGTTGACTACTGCTCCCGTTTTAACTGTATCGAAGGTAACTCAAGTTTTTTTGGTGTACTGTGATGCATCAAGAGTTGTTTTGGGCTGTGTGTTAATGTAGAAAGGAAAGGTCATAACTTATGCCTCCAGACATTTGAGGTTCATGCGAAGAACTACCCAACCCATGACTTAGTTAGCTGCTGTGGTTATTGAATTGAAGATATGATGTCATTATTTGTACGACGTTCATATGGATTCATTCACTGACCACAAGAGCCTACAATATGTGTTAACCTAGAAAGAGCTCAATCTCTGGCAATAGTGGTAGTTATAACTACACGAGAATTATGACATGAGTTTTCTTTACTACCTCGGTAAGGCTAATTTTGTTGTTTATGGCTTAAGCACATTATCCATGAAAAGTACCGCCCATGTTGAGGATTGAATGGGGGATTTAGCTGAAGATTTTAAAAAACATGAACATCTGGGAGTCAGACTTATGGATTCCACAAAATGAGGAATAGTGGTGACTAATGGGGCAGAAGCATCACTAGTGTCTAAGGTTAAAGAAAATAAAGACCAAGACCCCATTTTGCTTGATTTGAAGGCGAATGCTCATAATCAAAGAGTGTTGGCTTTTAAACAAGGGGGAACTGGTGTTCTAAAGTACCAAGGTATATTGTGTGTACTTGGGTTGATGTACTCTAAGAGAGGATCATGTAGGTGGCTCACAGCTCCAGATATTCCATTCATCTCTACCAAGATGTACCGTGATTATTGGTAGGGCAGGTATGAAGAAAGACATTGCTGAGTTTGTTGCCAAGTGCCCGAATTGCAAGCAAGTGAAAGTGGAACACCAAGGGCCCGGAGGGTTGGCTCAGAAGATTGAACTTCCAGAATGAAAGTGGGAGATGATTAATATGGACATCATCACAGGCTTGCCAAAGTCTCGCAGACAACCTGATTCTATTTGGCTAATTGTCGATTCAATGACAAAATCATCCCACTTAATACTATATCATGTATATTACCTTTATATCATGTATATGTGTTGTATATAAAATTTTTCAGATTTCATTTAAGAATTATTATGAGTTTTCTTCCACACTTTCCACCCATTGGTCTACCCTAACAGCCCCCTATTTCAATATTTACCCCTACTAGGTCTTGATAAGTATTATCCATGATCTTACAACATATATGCTAGAATTTTTAGTAGATTTTAACAACAAATCCATTTCCAAACTTATAATGAAATAAATCAAGGTAAGAAAACTCTCACATTTTCCAAGTGATTCTAACAAATATTGTGTATTCTAAGCAAGAATAGACCATCAAATTAGAGTGTTTTCATGAAATGAATCCAAGAATTTTAAGAGAGATTTTCTTGATGGTTTCATTAATTTAGGGCTCTTCTTCAAGATTTGTAACACCTTTGAAGTGGAAAAGATAAATTGGAGATTCAAAAGTTTCAAAAATTACTGGTGCTCTATTTCCAGTAGCTCTTTGTGCAGCCCATGTGATGATTTACGACTCATGGAGACCCTGTCAAGGTTAGGACTTGGAATTTTAAAATTTCACGACCTCCATAGAAGTGCCAATAGGATGGCTCATAGATGAGATAACAAGTCGTTGTTGATTCTTGTAACACCCCGTAGCCAAAATAGACAAAAAATTAGTTTTTTCAAAAGGTGCAACTAACGGTGGCATCGATAGTCCGTAGGAAAGACGACGGTCCATTCTCCACAACTGTCGATGGGATCAGAAACTCCCAAAAATTCAGCCACGAAAAAATGGCAAAGTTTTGATCGATGGACGAAACGACGGTCCATAGGTCAGACAACGGTCTGTAGTTCATGACCATTGATTGAGACCCCCATTCATCCACTCTCTGACAATATCTACGGATGAAAAGCACAGTCCGTAGGTTGACCTAAGGTCCGCAGGTTGACCTACGGTCCGTAGGTCTGACCATAGGTGAAATATTTGCAGACAGTTAAGAGGAAATGCAGTTGGGTAAACTTCAAATGATAATAACTCTTAGCACAAAATGATTTAGTTATACCATGACCTACCCATAGATAGATAATTGAATTATCTTTTCATAGCCACCAAACTTTCTAAAATCAGACCTCCGAGTAACAAGTTATGCCCATTTTAATAAAGGCATGTTGAACAGGCCCTAACGACTGACCCAACGACGGGGCGTCGGGCAGACGACTTACTGTCAGTTCTGGCTATCGTTTGGCCCGAAAGCAACTTTTCCAAGGGTATTTTGGACCTTTCCCTCTCCGTTTAAACCTTAAGTTACGTCTTTTTGACACTAAATAATCATATTTTAGTCAGTTTAATCCTAGAAACATAATTAAAACATATCCAAGTCAAATCATTAAATCAAAACATAGAAAATTAGAAGTAAGAGAAGAGAAAAAGATCAAGAACCCTAGTTCAAGAACACCACAAGCTCCAACAGTTCCAGCCTCAAAACTTAATTTTTTTTCCGTAAATTTTATCACCAGGTAATGTGGGATTTCCCTAGTAGATTTCGTTAACCCCATTAGGTCCCTAGTTTTCTGTCATATTGTTGATTCTATTATTATTATTAAGTAAAGGGTTTCTAGACCTTTGATAGAACTTCGTGAACCTATTAAATATATGTTTCAAATGATATTATTATGTTATTATTCAATTTATTGCATGAATTTCAAAATTCTAGCTTTGTATTTCTTTAGTTCTTGAATTACACATGCTAGGTCAGATATTTCAGACACTTCAGATGTACATGCCTCAGATATAAAGGCATAATTACCAGATTAATTGTTGCATTCTCAGTTTCGAGGTATCCAGTATTTATACAAACTCAGACATAATCAGTTAATTTACAGAATTCATTGGTAGTAGCATAATACAGAGTTGGACTAAGGTTAGGCGTACCCAATAAGTCCTAGAACTAATAGCCAAGTAGGTTGTATGTCCACTATGTGGGCAATAAGTTTAGTGATTACTCTAGCATGCTTTTATACCTTTGGCAGGATATATTGGGTCCTCCCGATGGGGCGTATACATTGGACTCCAGAATTAAATCATGTGGTTTTATTATTGGTTATTAGTAGCTTCCATAGATCACTCAGACTCTCTGCATTGACCACATATATGTATATTCAGTATTCAGTTTTAGCATCTTATAAATTGGTCATTGCGCCCAGTTAGCTCAGAATTCAGGTTATGATGTCAGATTATTATACTTGCTTTTACGCTTGTTCAGTTATAATATATTTTATCTTTACTCTATCTTACATGCTCAGTACCTTTCAGATACTGAAGCATACGTGCGCTACAACTTCTCGTGATGTAGGTTTAGGTTCTCAGCATCCAGAGTACACATAGATAAATTTCCGATCGCCAGTTGAGCAGATTCTGTGGTGAGCCCTCATTCTTTAAGGACAACAGTCATGAATGTCATTTCAGTCTTTAGTGATTTAGTTTAGGTTTTTCTAGATTTAGCTGGGGGCTTGTCCCAGTATTTCTAGTCTAGTTTAGAGGCATTTTCAGACATAGTTAGTTTCAGCTAGTAGTGAGTTAATATTTCTTTGTATTAAAATCATCGATTTTTAATATATGGTAGTTTTAGCATATGGTTATTCCCTATGTTTTCATTATAATTTATGATTTAGCTTCCACAATAGTTTATTATCTTTACTATGCTCATGATCGTGCCATAAGGGTTAGCTTGAGATCATTTGTGGTCCTACGTTCTGTACCCGCGTCTCGGGGGTAGCTCGAGGCATCACAAAACTTTGTATCAGAGCACTAGGTTTAGGTGTCCTAGGATGTCTGAAAAGCCGCACTAAGTAGAGTCCTTTTCATGGGTGTAAAGTGCACCACATCTAATGAGAGGGAGGCTATGAAGTGTTTTAGGAAAAACTTCACTTTCTTGTTACCCTTATTGTGCGTAAGGTATGATCAAATTCCATTCTAACTTGACGTTCTGCGCTTAAGATCATGCTTTCTTGTAGAGCTTAGGCATGGAATACTAATGCACGCAATGCTAACGCAGTTCCTCTAGTACCAGATAAGGAAGTTCGAATGCAAAGTTTCGGAACTCCAATTCAGCTTTTGGCTAAGAGAATGACCAACTAAAACAATCAGCAGGTACGAGTTCCTACTAATAGAAATGACCGATTAGTGGCAACCAGAGTTTATGATTTTGCGGATGAATCTGCCTAAATTTTTAAAGTCGCAAGTCGGTAAGGACCCACAGAAGTTCATTGATGAGGCCAAGAAAATATTTGGAGTGATGTAAGTAACTGGTTGGGATAGGTGATATTGACATCCTACGAACTCAAGGATGTTAACATATGCTTCACTCAGTGGAAAAACAATGGACATGACTTTGTCTTTTGTAACTCAGTATAGCAGTCCAATTCAATGTCAGTCTAGAAACTCTCTCAGAATTTTTCTCAGTCTCTACTCCAGACGGTGACCCAGTTATAGCTAGTAGGGTATACCAAAATTGCCCTACCACAATTTCTCGGAAAGTCACCTCAGTAGATCTAGTAGAGTTAGAAATGATAGACTTCAATGTCATTCTAGGCATGGATTGGTTACACTCATGTTATGCCTCAGTCGATTATAGAACTCAGGTTGTTCATTTCTAGTTTCCAGATGAACCAATCCTAGAATGGACGGATAGTAGCTTAGCGCCTATGGGTTGATTCATTTCTTACCTTAAGGTCTGAAAAAATAATCTCTAAGGGTTATATCTATCATCTTGTTCGGTTTAAGAATTCTAGATTTGAAACCCTAGCTCTTGAATCAGTTCAAGTAGTCTGTGAATTTCCAGAAGTAATTACAGAAGATCTTCCCAGAGTCCCTCCCGAAAGGGAAATCGACTTTGGAATTGATATCCTTCGTAGCCTATTTCTATTCCTCCTTACAGAATGGCTCCAGGAGACCTTAAGGATTTGAAAGATCAGTTGAAAGACCTTCTAGATAAGGGCTTCATCAGACCAACTATTTCACTTTAGGGTGTATCGTGTTGTTCAACAAATAAGAAAGATGGTTCTCTCAGAATGTGCATTGACTATAGACAGTTGAACAAGGTCACAATCAAGAATAAGTATCCCATCCCTAGTATTGTTGGATTGTTTGACCATCTTCAAGGTGCTAGCTATTTCTCAAAGATAGACCTCAGATTCTATTATCATCACATTAGAGTCAGATTTGTGACATTTCGAAAACAGCCTTCAGAACTCAGTATGATCATTATGAATTTTTAATAATGTCATTTTGACAAACAAATGCTCCTGCAGCTTTCACGGATTTGATGCACAGAGTGTTCATACAGTACTTGGACTTGTTTGTTATCGTCTTCATTAATGATATCCTAATTACTCTAGAATGAGGAAGAACATGCGAGTCATTTGAGAATTGTTTTATAGACTCTCAAAGATTTCCAGCAATTCTCTAAGTTTAGTAAATGTGAGGTCTGGTTGCAATCCGTTTCTTTCCTTGGTTACATTGTATATAGCAAAGGGATCCGAGTGGATTCGCAGAAGATAGAAGCAGTGAAACAATGGCCCAGACCTACCCCTGCTACAAATATCATAAGTTTCTTAGGTCTAGTGGGTTATTACAGAAGGTTCAATAAAGGATTTTCATCCATAGCCTCACCATTGACTAGGTTGACTCAAAAGATGGTCAAGTTTAAATTGTTAGATGATTGTGAGAAAAGATTTGCAGAATTTAAAACTAGATTGACTACAGCTTGTGTCTTTACTGTACAAGAGGGTTCAGATGGTTATGTGATCTATTGTGATGCATCAAGAGTTTGCCTGGTTGTGCGTTGATGCAGTGAGGTAAGGTGATAACATATGCCTTTAGACAACTAAAGGTTCATGAGAAGAACTATCAAACTCATGACCTCGATCTTGAAATAGTGGTGTTTGCACTCGAGATATGGAAACACTACTTGCATTTTGTCCATGTAGATTTTTTCACTGATCATAAGAGCCTTCAGTATGCCTTCACCCAGAAAGAGTTGAATCTTCGCTAGAGGAGATGTCTTGAGTAACTTAAGGATTATGATTTGAGTTTGCGTTATCATCCTGGTAAGGCGAATGTAGTAGACGATGTTCTTAGTAGATTATATATGGGTAGTGTAAACCATGTTGAGGAAGAAAGGAAAGAGCTAGTGAAGGATGTTCACAGGCTTGCTCACTTGGGAGTTTTCCTTATGAGCATATCGGACAGCATTGTAGCAGTTTAGAATGGGGCAGAATTGTCTTTGGTAGTGGAGTTCAAGGAAAAACAAGACAGTGACCTAATCTTGCTTGAACTGAAGGGTGAAGTCCATAATCAGAGAGTGGAGGTTTTCTCCCAAGGGTGAGGTGGCGCTACGAGGGTAGATTGTGTGTTCCTTATGTGGGCGAGTTGAGACAACATATTCTTGTAAAAGCCCATAACTCTCGGTATTCTATTCATCCAGGTTCCACTAAGATGTACCGCGATCTACGGGAAGTCTATTGATGGAATGGCATGAAGAGGAATGTAGAAGACTTTGTGAGTAAGTGTCCCAATTGCCAACAAGTCAAGGTAGAACATCAGAATCCAGGGGGTATGACTCAAGAGATCAATATTCCTACTTGGAAGTGGGATGTGATCAATCTGGACTTCATCACAGGATTACCGCGTACTCACAGAAAGCATGACTCCAAGATATGTAGGCCCTTACAAGATCTTGAAAGGGGTTGGCAAGGTGGCATATGAGTTAGAGTTGCCAACAGAATTAGCAGCAGTGCATCCGATCTGTGAATTGCATCACCAGGTATGTTGGATTTCACTAGTGGGTTCCTTTCACCCATTGAGTCCCTAGTTTTCAGTCTGATTCTTGATTCTATTATTATGATTAAATATAGGGTAGCTAGAACATTGATAGAACTTCATGAACCTATTAAATATATGTTCCAAATCATATTATCATGTTATTATTCAGTTTATTGCATGAATTTTAGAACCCTAGCTTTTTATTTCTTTAGTTCTTGAATTACACATACTAGGTCAGATATTTCAGACACTTCAGATGTACATGCCTCAGTTATAAATTCATAATTACCAGATTAATTATTGCATTCTCAGTTTGCATGTTTAGTTTCGAGCCATCCAAAATTTACAGAAACTCAGAAATAATCAGATAATTTACAAAATTCATTGGGAGTAGAATAATACTGAGTTGGTCTAGGGTTCAGCGTACCCAATTAATCACAGAACTACTAGCCAAGTAGGTTGTAAGACTCCTCTGTGGGCAATCAGTTCAGTGATCACACCAGCATTTCTTTATACCTTTGGTAGGGTATATTGGGTCTTCTCTATAAGGCGTATACATCGGACTCCACATTTAACTCATGTGGTTTTATTATCTGTTATCAGTAGCTCCCAGACTCTCTGCATTGACCATTTAACAGTATACTCAGTTTTAGCATGTTATAAATAGGTCATTCCGTCCAGTTAGCTTAGAATTCAGTTTATCATATCAGATTATTATACTTGTTTTTATGCTTATTCATTCATGATTTATTTCAGCTTTACTCTATCTTACATGTTCAGTACCTTTCATGTACTGACACATATGTGCACTACATTTTCTCGTGATGTAAGTTAAGGTTCTCAACATCCAGATCACGCATAGATCTATTTCCAATCTCCAATTCACCAGATTCAGTGGTGAGTCCTCATTCTCCGAGGACAACAGTCATGAATGTCATTTCAGTCTTTAGTCATTTAGTTTCACTTCTTCTAGATTTAGCTGGGGGCTTGTCCCAGTATTTCTAGTCCAGTTCAGAAGCTATTTTCAGACATAGTTAGTTTCATCTTAGTAGTAAGTTAATATTTCTTTGTATTAAACTCATCGGTTTATATATCTCAGTTTTAGCATATGGGTATTCCCCATCGTTTAATTATAATATATGATTTAGCTTCCGCAATTGTTTATTATCTTTAGTATGCTCATGATCATTCCAAGAAGGTTAGCTTGGGATCAATTGTGGTCCTAAGTTCCTTGTCCGCGTCTCGGGGTAGCTCGGGGCGTGACAATTCTCGTGGATTTGGTCTTGAAAAACTTGTGACATATATGACCTGGGTACTATGGAAGGTGCTTACAGGTCGTGTATATGGTTCATAGTTTGTTCTTAAAGAAGTTTGGCCTTTACTAAATTGGATCCATATATAGACATCACGGTCCATAGTAGGTTATATGGACCATATTATGATTCAACAACTATTCTCTCAGGTTGATTGAGTTTTTTATAAACTTAATTTCTATGCTATATTATTTTAGGATCATTTAGGATACTCTAAAGGGTTCTTAAGACCCCTAAACTTCCCATTTCCTCTCATTCTCTCAAACTACAAAGAATTCTCTCTCAAGTAATACTCTCCAGTTAAGACAAAGTTTCAAGGATTCAAGTCCCCATTAAACATTCCAATTAGAAATTTGATCAAGGTATGTGAAAAATTCGTCAATGAGTTCCTCTCCATCCATTGAGTCTAAAAAAACATAAAAAATTTCTACTTATGATTGATTCTAATTCAATTCGTAGGGTTTTAATGATTCTCTATTTGTTCAACTAGATTAAAATTTTCTCTGCATTAGTGATCCTATTATGCATAATTTGACCATATTTCTATATTTTCAATGATGTTTTCATGAACCCATGTCATACATGTATTTTATGATACAATTCAATGCTATGCTGATATGCATGCATTATAGGATTTATCAATCAAAGATTCTTTCAATTAAAGTATCAATCGATTTTGTGAAAATTAAGGCTTCCGATTGGAGTACCTCCCTTATAAATGAATGACATGATATAAAACACTACAAATTGAATTATTTTTTTACTATGAAGACAATATCGTGATTACGATGCTTTCAATTAAAATGTCTTTTATGAACATATTATAAAATCACGATGGAATTATTCTTATGACAATAAGATTTTACGAGTGATTTGGTATTAATAAATTATTATCATTATAGATATTATGCATATGATTATTTTTATGGAATTTTTTCATTGGGAGTTTACTTAGCACCAAGTTTGACTAGTGACAAATACCCAAGTCAAAGAATTAAGTTCTCCCATATGTCATGTCCCAACTGGACATTAGCTAGGGGATTCACCTAATCTCATGATTATTTTCCATACCTTTGCAAGTAGAAAACTCTCGTTTCAATGTGAGAGTGGTACACTAAAACCCATGTTATACCTCACATGCTTTCTGTCACTTAATATTATCTCCCACAAAGATTTATGACTTTCTCAAAGACTTATGTTATGATCATGACTTAAAAAGAATGCATGACCTTATAGTATATTTAATGAAGTCATATGGTCAAATTTATCTTATGTTTACTTGGTCGTTGCATTATCATATTTTCGGACTTATCATGCTATCATGCATCACTTATGCATACTCCCTATATGTAGTACATTTTATGTACTAACCACATACATATCTTGTGCCTATATTGTTTTATAATATAGGTTTTGACGCACATCACTTATTTCACGTTTAGTATTGGATTTATTAATGTTTCTGTAGATTGATAAGTCCTCATGGTTTGAGGGCATGCTACGTATATTCATTTTTGTGTCATTTAGACTTACTTTAGTTTTTAGATTGTTCAAGTAGTCACTTATTATGTAGTAAAGTCTAGTTTTCAGATATAGTATTCTCCACATTATGGTCTTTGTTCTCTGATTAAGTAGTATGATGATGGTATCGTTTGAAAATATGATTCGACTTACCTTTTTATTGTTGTTTCATTGTTATCTTAGTTTCATGTTATGCCATATAATTTGATTGGGGTGTCTCGGGACTCTAGCTACCATGTCACAATTTCAGGGTAGTCTTGGGTTATTTTAGGATTTAAATTATGTAAGACTGTCAGGAATTAAATTCTTCGTCATACCCAACATCTATAATTTTAATTAGTAAGATTAAAGCTACGCTTTTACCCCAAAACAAATGACTTTAAATTCCTGTTGTCTCCTATAGTTGATTCTTGATTTTATCATTAACTATTTACTTTCTATCATTAATGATCGTTAATTTATATTATGTCACATGGACCCGTTTTTATCCAAAGTAACTTGAATATCATGTCATAGTATTTCATTTGCACTTTTATAATGAAAGAAGTAAATTCAACATTTTAAAGAAAGTATTATTATCTTTGATTTTTTCTGCATTATTTTATGAAAGAGTCCAAGAAATTATATTTTGCCTCAGGTTCTTATTTCATAAACAAAGCATAGACAGATTTTTAGAAATTTGACCTTTTGGTCTCAGACCAAATAAGAACATACACAAAAAGACTAGTTTCATTATGTTCATGATTAAAAGACAACTGTAATACAATTTTTTTTGAATATTTAGTTAGTATATGGTTCATGATTAGTATAACAATCACATATGCCATCAATGCTTAAGCAATATGACATCTTGATAATTTATCAATGTTTATGAAATATTAGTTTAGTATTTGTCATCAATGATTAGATCTTAGTATGCTTCAGATAATTATATTAATATTCTCACCAATAGTACTATTTTTACAGAGTTTAGAATAGACTGACAATATATTTCCACTTACAATTTTCATGATATATTATATACTATTTTGGGAGGACTATATAGAAACAAAAGAATTAGGGTCTAGATAATCCAAGTCTCACAAATATGTCCCACCATAACATTTGAGTATCTACTTTTTTGGTCAACTCCTTAATCCCTTTGGGGTCACCTATGACTATAAGTACCATGTTACGACTAGAAGGTAGTCTCGGATCGTAACAACTATGCAAACTTCATTAAAAGAGTGCCTAGAAACTTCAAGCTCTGAAAGGTAACATATTTTGTTTTGGTGGTAAATAAGTTATATCAACTAGAGTTTTACAAAGTATTAATATTCATGTAGTAATAAATATTGTCCCTCCTAAGTGTGTTTTGAAAGGACTTCATCGAGTTTTTTCTGCAATCTTTGTAGCAATGGAAGAAAACAAACACTGGTCTACAAGTGAGAAAATTTGTTTACCAAAATTGAAGGTTGTTTGGGTTTAATGTCATGCTACAAATAAAGGGAAAAACTGACACCTAATGACAAATCACACAAAATGGTGCATAACATCCACATAAATTAAAGAAACAAACAAGTATATCTCACCCTAAAAGTATGTTTTCGACCGGCAAGACCCTTATCAATAACTCTACAAAGAAAACAAATACCCATAACAGTTCATGTAAATCATATAACAAACTAGCACACAATCCTATTTGGGATGTCGAGGCCACTATGTTATCCATGAAAGAATTAATGCTACGTGAACCTTCAAAGCCACCATGATCTTTATACAATAGCAGAAAATGGTTTGCATCTAAACAATATGCCAAACAACTATCAAACATCAGTTAACTAGCACCCAAGTCTAATATGGACAACAACATGGTTATATTACCCTACATACTAGTTTGGAACGCTCTATGAGTCCAATACTTTGATGCAATAGGGCCTAAACTATCTAAAATCTATAAATATCAAAATAAGCAAACCTTGTCTTCTCACCGCTTAGGACCTACAGGAATGAGGGAATCTCCTCTAGGCAAAGGGAGTCAGTTAAAGAAAAAGCTAAAAATGAAATATAAGTACTAAGCAAAAATTGTAAGGGATAAAACACAAGTAAGATATATTATCTCCACAGTCACTTTCAATTATAAACTCGAGCAAGTGCAAACATTACACAGTCACTTTCAATTATAATGAGCACAAATATTTGCTAAATAGCGATACTACCCCCTTACTCCCAATGAGAATTTGGTCTAATTTGTCTTAATGTACATTTTCCATTAATTAATGATCTAAGGCCCCATGATATAATTCATATATGTTTCCCCATATTTATAGTCTTGTCTTCCCGTTAGTACTGTCTACCTGGACCATATGCATGGTGTACTTAGCCCGTAGGCATGGTTTACTCAACTAGTAGGCACGGTATACTCAGGTTGTAGGCATAGTATAATGGAGGAGTAGAATTCATGGGGAACAGTCACATACCTTAATACTCAAAGCCTAAGATGAATCATGAATTGGTACCCTTGAATAAACCCTATCTTCTTCTTTTTTCTTAGGTTGAGAGGGAATTTTGGAGAGTGAAGTTGGTTATTTTTTGGGGGAAATAGGAGAATGGGTTTAAAATTGGTAGACTTGAGACTTATAGGTATTATACAAGTCTTAGGGTAGAGGATAAAGCGACATAGTATAGGCTTAATACATTTAGTAAAAGACCCAAAACTTCCAAATACTAACTGCTCAACTCCAAAAAGCCAAGGTGTTACAAGATGACAAAATTTTCACTGCGAATAAGTCATAAATGAGTTGATGTCATATCAGGAAATCTCTTAAAAGAAAAAATAAAACAATACAGGAAAAATGACCTAGATGTTCATTACTTTAACTCTCTATGATAGAATTACCAAAACCAATTAAGTAAATCATTTTTTTAAAATTTAGTTTATTGACTAACTTAACCATTTATTATTATACTTTACCTATTTTACATGACAAATGTAAAATCAATATGTAGGGTTCACATGAAAACTTATAAGTAACCATAGAGGGGTGTGACACATGGTTGTATTACTAATTATTATTTCACTAATTTGATTTATCATAATCTAATCTATTGGAAATATATTAAGTCAGAATTGAGTTGCAACTTTAAATAAATAAGAATAATATATAAAACTACAAAGATCATAATAATTATATCAAGATTAAGAGTATAAATACTTGTAATGAAGTAGAAAAGTCTTTTAGTTAATCTTTAGAACATAAACAAACATCTTTTCTTGATTTCTTTAATATATATGAAATTTAATAGCACAAGAAGTTGTATTATGACCACTCCCATAATTTAGATCAAACAATATTTATTTTTGTTACATAATAAAAAAGTTGTTTTCCTACTTCTTATTTAATTGTGAACATTAATTTATAACTTATGAGAATCAACCATTTGAATCTTTCGTGCATTAATTAGATAACTCCATATATAAAAATTGTATACAATATAAGTAATGAACATACATATTAACAGAATAATTTATTCAAACAAAAACAATGTTATAATAAATAAGTAAAAATAGTCTTTACTTAGATTAATTTAAATAAAATACCATAACTCAACAACATCATTCATAGTATATCTCAACACAAACAACTACTAACACAAAAATATAATAGTGTCTCATTAGCACAATGATGTCAATACTTTTTATAAGATGATCACAGGTCCTTGATATTGGGTGTATAAGCATTTCCAAAGTCATCATTTTCTATCCCATACAGTAGAAAGGGATCGTCTAATCCTGCACATTTAGGAAAAAAATATTCATCAATATAATATGATAAATGACATTAGTTATGTGAAAATAAAATATGATATTTCAAGTTCTTGTGACTCATTAAATTTTTCATTTTCTACAAGATTTATACATAGAAAAACTACCTTCTTTAGGTGAGAAAAAAATCACAATTTTCCATATTTGTAAAAATGTTATCATGAGATATTTGATTATCCTCTTTTCCATGTGAATCTTCAAGTGTAGTTTTGTTTCCCTCTTTTGCACTATCTATTTTCATAGGAGGAGCAACTTCTGGTAGGGAAAAGTTTGTAGTAATGCATACTCCTTCCTTGTCATTTTCACCTGCAAATTATATACAGAACAAATATTAAAAATTAAATTAATGTAGCTAATATTATTGATAATGTGAAAGAACTCAAACTAAATATTTACACATTAATTGTATAATTCTTGTGATCAATCATTCAATGGCGGTGAATATAATTCTTGAGATTTATCTAGTGCAATCATTAAGAGATTTTATTGTGAAAAATACCTTTATTTAGTATAAAATTATATGTGACCATAGACTTAACATCATTGGCCACCATTTATTCCTAAAAATAAGTAGATTTTAATTTATTTTCTAATATTTGTAGGTAAATAAAAATTATAATGTCAAAAATATTAGTATATACTATGTAATTTTGACAAACAAGACCGGGAATGTTTATGATGGTAGGGGTGTGAGGTAGTACATATGAGGGCTATGAGATTGTTTGTTTTTCCGAAATTCCATAAGCGAAGTAGTTTTTCTGAGTTTCAACGTACTTATTTTCCTTTTAAAACATATTTTCCACAAAGTTGGTCCAACATAACATGATCATAATTAAATATTTTCTTTTCAAACCAGACACACCCTAGTTGCATAAATCTTTTGATTATCTCATGCAGTTGTAAGGAGTTGATTAAAATACCTTTCTCTAGTGTGAAATCAACGGAAGTCACAAACTCAACATTACTGGCCAAGTTTGCAATCATTTCTTTGTCTCCATAATTGTCTTCATAAGGAAGTCCCTTCTCCATATAAGCATTCTCATTATTTTTTTATTTCTAATGATTGTGAAATGGGGACTTGCTCCATATTTTCTGCAAAAACAAATGAAGTCAATGTATAAATATTATTTAAACTACTTTACTTATCTTAATTTATATGATATAATTTGACTACGCATAAAATTTAAGAAAAAAATAAATACTTTCAAGAATTATGATTAAATTTTCCTATAAATTATAATGTGGTCATAAATTATTTTATCAAACATAAATTAAATTTTTAATATTAAATTATTTCCAATCATTAAGATGCATCATTCTTGTATTCTCTACTTCTTGAAATAATGGTGACATCAAGTGAAGGACATCTATCAAGACATTGGAGGAAGAAATCTTGTCGAATTTTTATGGCAATAAAATAAAACAAAATAAAAAACTTCCAACAAAGGATTAAGTTAGTGATAGGATCACTTACCTACACTTTGTGAAAATTCAGAGTCCAACTCATTACATTTGTTGAGGTGAGCAAACACTTTATTTTCACCCTCTTCTACCTTGTCCACTTCCTGGTGGATTTAACATCATTATGGTAATTGTGATTATCTAACTTCATGAGATTATTTTATGTGCCACATGAATTTTAATAACTTACCACAAACTCGCTTGTTTCTTTGAGCTCCATCATTTCACACATGAGTGCCACTTTATTTCCTAAATGTAGTTCACCATTGTTTACTTTCAGCTCCGTTGTTGTATGCTTTGAATTTGAAGATTCTGTTTTTCTTTTCATGGAAGGACGTTTTGGAGATCCAATCTTGATTTTATTAAAGATCACGCTATAAGAATGATTGTAACCATAAAAAACATATTTGTCAAATTGTTAAATATCTCACCTTAATCTCTTTTACCATATTAGTTTCAGAATCGACTTCTACTTCTACTTTCTCATTTCCATCTTAGATGTATCTACATACTTCCATAACAGATCGGCATATGGAACTTTTTCTCATATGATGATAAACCTAAAGTACAACAAAGTTTTTTATTAGGTTACAATAATTATTTACAAAAAAATAGTGTACACTATTACCTTGCACTAATAAATTATTAACTATACTCTTTTAGGAAAATCCAATCAGATAAGCATGCTATAAAAATGAAGCAACTAAAATAATTATAATAGGTAAAAATCCCTCACGATATAATGTAGAAACTATAACGGAACTTTTAGATATATTACAATAAAACTATTATTTAACTTTTACATTTCATAAAATATTACATGTCTTATTTTTAAGATTACAAAACTCATATTTTGTAGACTCTTACCGGTAAGTATACTTTAAACTACATGATAGTGTAAATAAGACATTATCCAAATGATGAATTAAATTTAAACTCACTGTCACAACTAGCTTAGTTATTGATTCACTCTCTCTCATTTTCTTGACCTATCATTTTGTTAGTTCGACATTGCTAATTTATAAAATCAAGAAATAATAAACAAATCAATAATTTAAGTTATATGCAAGAAATAAAATAATAATTTTAGTTACCTTGTCACATTGACCATTAGGGCGCCTTCTCTTTTCACATGTCCAGCAGTTAAGTGTAACGACCTGTTTAGTCGTTTTGAGCAGTAGAGTAATTTCTGGTAATAACTGTCGGAGTCGACGGATCCCACGACGGACCGTCATGGGCACGACGGACCGTCGAGGGGGTCTCGTTCCAAA
Organism: Solanum arcanum; assembly: GCA_027789145.1. Taxonomy (NCBI): domain Eukaryota; kingdom Viridiplantae; phylum Streptophyta; class Magnoliopsida; order Solanales; family Solanaceae; genus Solanum; species Solanum arcanum. The sequence continues at coordinate 53,748,992 of CM050943.1, forward strand.
ACACTTAGAATTCTGAAATTTAGGTACTGAGATCGACTCTTTGAACTTCGCGACGAAATGGCAGGACGGGCCGTCACAGGCATGACGGGCCGTCACAGACCCTTTAGTGAAATTTAGTCTCTAAACTTTTTGACGGAAGCAGAAGGACGGACCGTCGCAGGCACGACGGGCCGTCACAGTCTGCGTAAACCTGCCTGGGTCGGATTTCTGTTAAATGTTTTAAGGGGCGTTTTGGACTATTTCTGCTTGTAATTATAAAGTTAGTGGTTTAATGTTAATAATTCAATTACTTGTGGGTTAAAGGAGATAACCTTGAATTAATTAGTGGGTTACTTTTGTCATCTTTTATACTTAATTATATGCTAATTAGGGTAAAAGAAAAAGGGTTTGAATAAGAAAAATAGAAAGAACAAAGAGACGGAGAAACGATCGATCAAGAGGAGAGAACGAAGAGAAAAGCAAAGCTTTGGAAAAGTAGATTTCTTGATCACGAATTCTTCGGTGGAGGGAGGTTATGGTTTTCACTATTTCATAGTAAAGTCTTCATAGCGAATGATATGTGTTGGGTAGTATTGTAATCCCTTCTATATGCTTAATTGTGTGCTTGCATGATGTGATTATATAATTGTGATGAAATAAGCATGATGAGGCTATTGAATCCTAAACCTTGAAACCTCTTTGTTAATGATGATGCCTTGGTATAAAAGAAGGCTTGATGAACTAAAAGAATGAGGTTAGTGCATCGGGTGTCACGTTCCGGCACCAGGATAGTAATAGTGGATCGGGTGTCACGTTTCGGCACCAGGATAGTAATAGAGGATCGGGTGTCACGTTCCGGCACCAGGATAGAAATAGAGGATCGGGTGTCACGTTCCGGCACCAGGATAGTATGATGAGGATCGGAGTGTCACGTTCCGACACCAGGATAGTATGATGAGGATCGGGGTGTCACGTTCCGACACCAGGATAGTAGTAGTGGATCGAGTGTCACGTTCCGACAACAGGATAGCAAAGAGAATGAATCATGAAATATGTTAATATACTCAATTTAATGAACCTAATTCCCAAATGAGTATGGTGTAGAGGCTTGAGTCCTCATAGATGTGATTGGTGTTGTTGCAAATGATTCTTATGCGTATTTCTATCACCTGTTAAGTATTTGGTTGGTTTTATGTTATTGCCTGACATATACTGTTTTCTATTTTGAGTTGGCCGATGATACCTACTCAGTACTTGTGTTTTGTACTGACCCCTACTTGTATTTGTTTTTCTTTGTTAATTGTGGAGTGCAGCAAACGTGCCATCGTCTTCAACTCAACCGCAACTCTAGCCAGTCCTCATCACACCAGATTTCAGGGTGAGCTAATGCTTCTTGCTTGGACTGGATCTTCCTCTTCACGTCTTGATGCCTTGAAACTCTGGCATAGACTAGCTATTATTTATTTTCAGTTTCTTAGATACTCTTAGCTTTAGTAATTTGAGGATAGATGTTCTTGTGGTGATGACTTCCTGATTTTGGGGATAGTAATTCATAAATTTTAGAAGTTGTTAATTGATTTTGTTAATGAGTTTTAAGTCTTCCGCATTGTATTTTGTTCATTTTGTTTGAAATGTTGGGGTTTAGATTGGTTGGTTCGCTCATATAGTAGGATAATTGTGGGTGCCACTCGCGGCTCGATTTGGGTCGTGACATTAAGGATATCCTGATATTTTTTATTAAGTCTGAATGGATTGACTAAATCTTCTCCCTATAATTCGAGTCCATAACAAAGTATTTGGAAGAGTTGACCTTTCTTGCTCATCAGCGCTGTTTGTCGATCATAATTATGATCAACCCTTGATATATTAATTAATGCATAAGAATTCTAGAAAAATAAATGTACTAATTACCTTGTTTAATTTTACAGTATAAATATTAGTTTCACCTCATAGAGGTACAATTGAAAAGCAAACAGTACACAGTGCTATGACTTCTGCACTAATCAATCCCTCTTCGTCCCGGTGAGTTCATAGGGAGTTAATTCAGACTCATTCTGCAATAATAGAAAACTTTTAATCAAAATTTCTTTTCGTAGTTGATTGTGTTTGAAATAATATGTAATTAATAAACTATCATATCATATTTACTTTTTCTGACAAGAAAACACCAAATTTTTAGGATTACATATTTGGTTTTGATTGTTGTATGCTTATAGATATCTTTTGGATGATTTTATAATATAAAGTACTAATTACATTGTTTGTATATATAAGTTAAACTCTTTTACAGAATAAAAGAAATAATAAAAGTTTGATTCTTTGATGATATAAAACAATTCACACTATATTATATCTGAATGTCCATATAAACAAAATGAGTTTCTAGGTGAAAGATATGTATATTCACAATATATGACAATTATATATGAAATGATAATACATATATCATCAATTCACATGATAAAGAGAAAAATAAAATTTAATGGTCATAATATCATTACCCAAAAAAATATATGATATTCACACTTGAATAACAATTGTTTCCTCAATTGCTTAAAATATTAAAAAAAGTTATTTCTTTTGGGTGATGGCGAATAGAAAACATGAGAGTTGTAAGAGTTTATTAATTAGACATTGAAATTAACATAAATTCTTCGTCATAAATATGATTAAGATTGGGTTAGATAATTTTGATAATTATAAAACCAGTTTAATGAAAAATACTAAATTATTAAATTACATTATTAAAGAAAAGAATATTAGATTAGCGGTTAGATTCTCATAATTTTTGACACTGTTGCAATTAAAAATCTAACATACAAATCTAGAGAAAATTAGTATATTATAATAATTATTTAGCAAACACTATAAAAAATAATAAAACACTTCACTAAACATCATTCTTTTATCATCTTAGTGATTATAAAAATATATTATTCAAATCATTTTTTAGGTAGACACGATAAAATGTAATTGCTTATAAGATAAAATGTAATACTTGCCATTATATATATGAAATCTAATCAGAGTTTTTTTAATTAATAATGTGATTAATCGTCGTCTATATGACAAAAAATATCATACAAAAAATGTTAATTTCTTTCCTTTTTTACCTAAAAGCCTATGGTTATTTCAATTAAAAAATGATAAAAATATTCCCCCGTAATTCTATTTTTTTTCCAAAAGGCATCTAAATTTTAATAGTTCTCATTTATTTTCTTATAATCATATCAAAAAATAAAATTTAAATAGACATAAATGTTATGATAAAATTTGTGAAAACAAAATCTTGATACACAAATATTTCTCAGAATAATGAATTATTCCCAAACAAAGTATTAATCCAATGTCTAAAAATACCTAGAATTCATGTGTTTTTACTTATCCACAATGATGATCAAGATTTAACCAAGGAGTTAAAATCTACGCAAAAAATAATAAATTAAAGGGTAAAGCAAAAAGTAAGAGGAAACAATAGAATGCTAAATTGTAGTTTCTTACTGATATCTCTAAGCCATTCTCTCTTGGATGACTTGATACACTAGAGGGTAGTAATACCGAATCACTAATATCAACTGTTTGATATTCTTGAGCCTGTAAGGGATCGGAAGAAGTACACATTAATTATCAAAGTTTGGATGTAGAAAAAATATTATTTATTTATATTATGTTCGGTAAAATTTTTACTTATTTATAGGTTATAGTAGAAAATAATTCATAAATTTTATAACAACATATTGTTACTATACATTTTCTTATTTTCTTTAAAGTATGAATCAACTTTTCATAATTACATATTTATTAAATGAACAACTAGAAAATATTTTATATTTGTAAGAGAACTTTTCTACTTCTATAAAATCAATGTTTTAAAAAACATTTCTCCAAAAATAATTTATACAAATTGCTATTTGAATTATACCTTTTGTGGATTCATTATAATGTTTATACAAAATACTAAAAAATAAGTACTGTAAAACTACATACCACCATTCGAATATTATTGACTGAGGAAATATAAGGTATTATACGACAATTGTTGATTTCAGAAGAAGAATCCATTTTATTCACTACAAGAAAGATAAGAACAAAATTTACTCAAGAACATTGAGAAGAAATATATTTTGAAGGTAAATGGAGATATGTATCTATAGATAAAGTGTAAAGAAAAATATCCAACAAATGTGTGCAATATTAGTTTATATTTACCTCTTTTAGTATGGAACAATGTTTTTTTCATATTTGGTCAATTATGTACTAACCAAATTTGAATATTTGTTTATATTAATTTTGTTATTACTTAGATTCTAGTAAATGTTTCTCTAGATATCATGTAGTTACAATCCTTGTAACTAGAACTGTCAAATGGGCGGGCTGACTTGAAATTGGAGATATCAAAGCAGGTTGAAATAGAAATTGGGTTGGGCTCCAATCCATCCAAGTTTACTTTGGGCTCAAATGGGCTTAAAATCAGTTTGGGTCTTGACCCACTTAATCTTCATAATTTTAAGGAAAATTATATAACTACACAATATATCATTTCATATTATTTAAAATTTCCTACCATTTCAAAATATTACAAATATCCCTGCTTTTCTCTTTTTCTCTCTTTTTCTAGATACATTATTCACAATCCTTCCAACTTTCAACCCAGAGTTTTGTTTTTATTTTCATGCCTCGAATCACCCCCACATATTGACAGTTACATCCATCACTCTAATTTTTGAATTTCAAATATATTCTTTTTCCTGTTATCTATTTTAAGTTCCTAAAAATCATTAGATACAACTATTTCTTCATCAATTTTTTTTCCAGATCTTCCACTGTCATTTTTTTCAAAAAAAATCAGTTTTTTCATCTACAACTTTTTTTATGCATATGAATTCTACTCCTTTTGTTTTTAGCTTTTCATCTTAATTTTGTTTTTCAGATCTTCAATAGTCAAATATTCTATTAGTGTTTATCATGTTCAATATAAATGTACTTAATTCGTAGGCACTACCTGATGTATCATTAACTTATATCAAGTCATATTATGTGTCATAAACCGTGATACATAATTCACACACACACACACACACACACACACACACACACATATATATATATATATATATATATATATATATATATATATATATATATATATATATATATATATATATATATATATATATATATATATATATATATATATATATATATATATATATATATATATATATATATATATATATATATATATATATATATATATATACATATATATATATATATACATATATAGAAGAGCCATGATTAGGACGACCAATGCCAATATTGTAATTTTAAAATAATATTTATGAGCAAAGCTATAACTTTATAATTGTATAATTAGTGTTCCAAATAATTTTGTATAAGAATTTTATAATCTTTTTCAAGAGTCAACAAATATTTTATTACATGTATGACTCCACATAATCATTTTATTTAATTTTTAAAAATTAATTTGTATTTATTTGATTATAATAATGTAAAAAATATTTATACAATTTAAATAGTTCATATATGTTTATTGCTACCATAATATATTTAGTATAGCCTACCATCTTCCATTATGTAATTTCCTTTTAAATTATATAAAATATTCTTTAAACATAAGTATTCATATAGTTTTAAAAGAAAAGGTAAAAAATATCCTTAAATTATCAGAAATAGTTCATATATATCCTTAAAATATATTTCGGCTCAAAACTCTCCTTCCCGTCAAACTATTGGTCAAAAGTGCATTTCTTATTAATGGAAGTTGTTAAATGTCATGTGAATGCCACATTGCACGCCATATGGTTCCATTGCCACATAGACTAAAATAAAATGAGTAAAATAAATACCCTTAAACTATCTAAAATAGCTTATATATAACCTTAAACTATATTTCAACTCAAAACTATCCTTTCGGTCAATCTATTAGGTCAAAAGTGCCCTTCTTTTTAATGGAAGTTGTTAAATGCCATGTGAATTCCACATCGCCAATAGGGTTCCGCTGCCACATAGACTAAATTCCAAAATCTTTATTTACTCTTTTTCTCCCTCATTTCATAATTTTTCAGAAATAATTTTACTTCTTCTCCCTCATTTTGTGGCTAAGAGTTTCAAAGTTTTCTTCGTCTCTAGGTTTCAAAGTGGATCTTCGTAGTTGTAGGTTAGTAAATCTTTTTTATTATTTTATCTCCAAAATAATATTTATTTAATGTCTTTATAATTATGACTTAAATAAGAAAACAAAAAAAATCACAATTCTAAAGTGATAATAAAAGAATTGATGTAAAAAAAATGACAAAATAATGAGTGCATAGTTGTAATTTAATAAAACACATAACTAATTAACGGGATAAATGTTCAAATTATATAAATATATGAAACAAAAATTAATTTTGCATAGAGTTATATATCATATACATATGAAACTTCCACAACTTAGTCTTGATTTCTACTTCTCGCAATCTTGAATTATTATAAATTAGTGTCATTCGTTGAGAGTAAGGAGCACATTAATATTAGATTATGAATGTTTTACAACTTAAAAATAAATGTTTTCTCAATTGATATCAACACTTGATCGATTTCAAAATTAAACTACTTTATTAGCTATTTAAATTAGTTTTTTTGATTATTATCGATAGAACATTATAAAAAAAATACTATAAAAATAATTGTGAATTATTTTCATTTTAAATTTTGTTAAAAGGCAAAATATTTTCAAAAACTTAAATTTTATAAATATAAAATTGATCTAAAATTTATACTCACTCCCTTTCGGATTATATAATTTTAATTTAACTTAACATGAAGAGTTTTGTAAAAGAAAAAAAACACTTTTAAGACTCGTGGTCTAAAACAAACTATAAATGTTCATATGACTATAAATCATCTTACTAAGAATAAAATGAATATTTTAAAGTCAAAATATTATTTAAATATATTATACATCATTCTTTTGAAACTGACTACAAAGAAAAATATTTTACATAAATTAAAGTAAAATATTCATAAATTTTCATACATTTTCATAGTGTAAATAGTTAATTACATTATATCTCTACTTTTTTCAAATTACAAAATTTCTTAGAATTAAATAATTTCAGATAAATCAGCAAACATGCTAATACATCGATCGTGATACATTGCCATTGAGAAAACTTGAAGACATATAGCTCATGTATGAATCTGAGAGGGGAGGGTTGTATTCAAGAGAGAATATGAAAGTATCCGAGAGGGGAGAAACGTATCTACGAGAGAACATGGATGTATACAAGATGAGATAAAGATGTATTCAACAGGGGATAAAAATGTATCCGAGAGGAGATACTGATGTGTCTGACAGAAGATAGGAATGTATTTGAGAGGAAATTTTTGTAATTTTTTAAATAATAGAAAAATTTAAAAACTATAATAAAATAAAATATTAATATGAATAGTTATTTTTAACTTAAAATTGAAAAAAATAATTATTTATATTGGGCCCGTAAACGGGCCTTCAATTATCTAGTACATATATACATATATATATTTGTATATATACATACATACATATATATATATATATATATATATATATATATATATATACATATATATATATATATATATATATATATATATATATATATATATATATATATATATGTATGTTTGTATATATATGTATGTGTGTGTGTGTGTTTTTGTGTGTGTGTGTGTTTTTGTGTGTGTGCGTGTGTGTGTCTGTGTGTGTCTGTGTGTGTGTAATAATACCACTCGCTTCTCCACCTTTATCCTCTACTGAAATACCTTAGAATTACACTAGTACCCTTACTACCCATATTACGACTGACCACACACGACGTACCCTTTTCTTCTTTTCATCTTATCTAGATCCTTCCACGTGACACCTTTTGTCAAGGATTCTATACAACAAACCACAAATTCCATTCTTTGAATGTGGAATCTACCCAAGTATTTTCACTATGTACACCACCCTTACTTCTCACCCTTGCAACACACGGACAACCTTTTATATCATACATTTGCAAGTCTTGAACCTTTGTTCCTTCTCGAGTCGTTCAACAACATGATACATAATGAGTTAAATCAACATAGAAGAATAAACACATCAATTATCACTACAGAACAATGTACAACTTCATAATGTTAGGATATACAATTATGTTAAGTCATTGGTTTGCTCATGGAACTCTAACCCATACTATTTGCATATCTGATCGTAGTACCCAATCCAACACTTATGCCAAAACATTGCAACCAATCCCATATTTATGTCGTAACGCGGTAACTTTTCCAAGGTTAGCGTATTAGAACACAAAAGCCGATCCAATCAACATCCCACACACAAAATCACTATGTATATTTGCACCTTCATACAATCAAGTCATGTTTCATGGCCTACCTCAACCAATTATTGTCATATGTGATTTGTCTGATCAATAACGCAACATTCGCAAACATACATGCATTATAACGAAGTAATTACTAACATACATCACACTAATACGAAATCACAACCATCATATTGAATTATTTATCAATTTATATCACTAATATAATAACTCATCTATACCTAGCGCTATTTCATCGTCTAAGGCTTCTTCTATGATTAAGTCATATTTTACTCGGTGCACGAATTCCTACGAATAATTCCTGCAATTGATTTACATTATGCTACACATTGAGAACAAATTTATAACTATTCAATTAATAAATCTAGCCTACCTGGAAGCAAGGCAGCTACACAGATTTCTTGCCTTTGATTCTTCTTCTTGGGCTCTGACAGTGATCTTGACCGGAGATCCACAATTTATCGATCTCCTTACACTAGAAACCTCATTATCCTTCCTTCTTAAGCTTAGAGAATCTTTTTGGGGGTTTCTAGGGTGGTTTATGTCTAAATTAGGTATTTTAGAAATAATAAGAAGATAAGACTTTGCGTTATTTACATTTTGTCTCGCCTATCCCGATCTAGCGCCAACTTACCCCGCCATAGCGAAATCTGGCCCGCTCCGGCGGGATATTATCCTAGTAATTTCTTGAAATTTTATTTTTCCTAAATAGAGAGGTTCAAGTCGTTAAAATAGATACCAATTTATCCATCGTTCGTCCTCGAATGAACAGTGAACAGATCATCACTCACCCTATGTTGAAGTGCTTCTAAACTAACCAATGGGGCCATCGCAAAACTGGAAAGAGCAGTGACTCTTCAATTTTAAGCACGGATGGTTTTTACTCACGGGACCAGTTAAGTAAAAGAGGCAACACAAAGACGAAGGAAACGTGTTCCACTACAAAGTCTGGCCCGTCCAAGGAGGCATCCCTTCCGCTTTAGCGTGGCTGCTGTGGCGAGGGATCTCCGCTCAAGCGGGGAATCGAAGACAGAAAATGGGGGAAAAGGAAATATTTTCCCAATTGACCCTAAACATTCAAAAAAAAATCTGCAAATCCTTTCGATCATTCTCCGCCGCACGTCAAAGACAAGGTAAATTTCTCGTTAATTATGCTCTTTACTTGTATACTTGATTAACAATGCTTGCATGCTACTACTAATTTTATTAAAAAGCATTTTTTTGTTAGTTATTCAAATTGAACTTAGATTGCTAATTTGATATAAAAATGTAGCATGACATTTCCCTCACGTACCTAATGTCTCCACAACGTCCTGGGCATGATGATTTTGCAAAAAACCCAGTCAAATCGGTACAAAATAATGCGGGATTGTTTAAGGTTCACTTGATAGAAAACTCATATTTGGTCACTTTCTTAGGGGTGTATTTATTAATATAATTGCATATTTAGGTTCAAAGTAACTTATTATACTTTGATCTGCTGAAATTCTATGAATTAGGGATTTTTTAGGACAAAGGGCACCATGATCGTGCCTGGTGTTTGTTCATTATCCCGCTATAGCGCGATTTTGGCCACTAGGGTGGGATATGGAAACCAGTAGCCTGAATCTGTTTAAGAAAGAAAATTTTCCCTCAACGTTCCTCAATGTTCTAATGTACTTATAAATATTTTTGCAGGATTTTCTAAAAGACTGGGATCAATGAGGAAAATTGACTTTTCTCTGTTTTCCCAATGCTGCTAGTCGGGAATGATACCATGAACACTGGATCACTGAATTATGTTGTGAGCGGGGTTTTCACCTTCTGAATTCGGATGAAAAAATCTCTTCCTTTCACGCTTGGCTTATAAAGTTTGGCTGGGCTCCACTGACTGAATCTCCCCCTGCTGCTCTCTCTACCTGGGTGAGGGAGTTCTACGCTATCATGCCTATTGTTTCATTGAGATTCCCTCATCTGGTCATCCGTATTCCTGGATTTGACATCCCCCTAAATGCCACATCTATCAATGAGGCACTAGAGGTGCTTGAGTTCTCAAATTTGGAGTACGATTGATCTAGGCTAGTTGAGAGATACCCTGAACGAGCGTGCATGCTAGAATCAGATTTACTGGGTTATCACAGAGGGCATCACTAGTACAGACTGGTCACTAGATGCTAAGTGATTGATACACTTGGTTACCAGGAGAATCCGCCCATTAGGAATTCTTACCAACAAGACATTTCCTCGGGTCTTGGTGGTGGTGTGCGCTATACGAGGCATCAAACTAAATGTGGGTGCACAAATTATATCAGAGTGGAAATGTCCTATCAGAAAAACAGGAAAAACTTCTGCCTATTGAGGTTGGTGAATGCGCAATGCAAGTAGGCGGGAGTGACACTTTTCGAAACTAATGAGGTGCTTCATAGGGATCCCTCTTTTCACCCTCTTTTGAATAGGCAATGCTCTACTTCATAGATAAAGAGGAGGAGGACGGACAAGACCAGCATTAGTCAGGTGGCTGTGGAGTCACACGATGAGGGATACGATGTCACTCGTCCTACCCGGTCCCAACCCCCACTCTTAGGTGCACATGTGGAGGAGGATTTGGCTACCGTCCAAAGATGGTTGAGACACTCATTTCCTAACTCTACTCCAATTCCATCCAGCACTCACCTAGAGTTTGAGATTCTTAACTACTCGTTGCATTGGGAAAAGACGAAAGGTTTAGTGAGGGATCATCTGATGGACCGACTGTGGAATATTATTAAGGTCACTTTCTCTTAAGTTGTCTCTAATAGGGAGATTCTCAGAATCGAGCCAGAGGACTACGTAAAGTTCCCTGTGTTTATTAATGTTTGGGATCGCATGATACCCTTGGAGGACCACGACTAACTGTTTTTTTCCGTTAACTACTAATGTTTTTTTGGCTTATTTCTCTATTGTCGAATACTAATTGAATTGATGGGATTAGTTCGGATACACAGTCGGGTCTGTATTAGAGACTACGAAAAGTAGGAAAGATAGGCTGTGATTTTTTCTCGCCCTATTCCATTCTGGAGGGAGGAATCCCGACTAGCAGCCTCACTTTGACGGGAAAAATTCCACTTTTGCAGCCCAAACGAGGCATAACCTACCTACAAATTTTTTAGGTTTCTTTTCGTTTCTAAATTTCCCAAGGTTCCCAGCTATAACACAGGCATTTTTAGAGTGATTCCCTTACCTAGGATAGTAGATGTCTACCCCGAGTCAATCTTAATAATATCAAATCCAACGCATTCCCTTGAATCAACCCCATAACCCACACATTCCCGAGATACACCCAAACACTCACACAATTATTAGTCTAGTGTAAGACACGTCCAAATTTCGCTAACGAATCACCTCGTAACTTGTTTAGACCCTTGCATTGAAATTAGTCATGACCTTCTTTCCATAACGAGTTTCACGACCCTCACACAATTATGATCTTGCAAAATTTCAACAACTCGATCAACATATTGCACATATCAAGGTTCAGACACGTTATTATAGTGCACATAATTGTATCGTCACATCCAAGAAAATACAACTTCCAAATTTACAGTTAATTCATACAATCCAACACATATTCACATTCGCCAAGTTATAATTAACATACAAGTTATGATGTTAGTTAGTTAGCTCCATGGATGACGATTTCTGGTCATCCCTAAAATCACGTAACCCTTATGGACATATACCAGTTGGAACCTTCTTAGTTCCAGTTTACCTTTCTTATGTTTTTTCTGTTACTACCACGACGTTTGATTTGCTTTATTGAGATATCAATGTGAATCGTGAGATACCAATAGGACTCAACTCATGCCACAAGTGACAGTTTACATGAAAAAAGAGAAAAAAGGTGGAAAACTTAATAAAATGATTCCTATCTTCATGAGGATTACATGTAGATGTCCACACATCAATTGGAAAGAGTCAAGTCCACATGTTACTCTTGTACTAGGAGACCGATATCCTGATCTGTGATACCAATTTGTCATGACCCAACCCACTGAGTCGTGTGGGCACCTACTCTAACACCTAAGTAGGAGAACCCCCATATCCCAATAGTGGAATTATGCAGAAATTTAAAGAAAAAACAGAGATAAATGAATTAACAAGGATTTATAAATAAGAACTTTTAATGTAACTTCATATTAAGACCTATAAAGTAATCAACACCCCCAAGGATCTAGTCTAAACAGGTACAAGAGCTACTAACAGTAGACGCATGACATAATAATGGAAAGACATAACTCTTACCTTACAGAAGGAAAATTAAAAGCTAGACGAGATTATCTTTGTCTTTACCTAACAAAACATCACCGACCTTGCATCCAAACTATGCCAAAAAGGCATAGCAAGAGTAGTATTAGTAAAAAAACCACATGTACTGGCAGGCATCATCGCTCAAGTTGACGCCCACCACATAATTTAAGAAGTCAATGAGTAAGAACATGCAATAAAACCACTCGCTTCTCCATTTTTTCTCTCTATCTCTATCTAAATACCTTAGAATTACACTAGTACCCTTACTACCCACATTACGAATAACCATACACAACATTACCCTTGCTTTCTCTTTATCTTATCCAGACCCTGCCATATTAAACCTTTTATCAAGGCTTCCCCACTACCAACCACAAATTCCTTTCTCTCACTGTGGAATCTACCTAAGTATTTTTATCATGTACACCACCCCCACTTCTCACCCTTGCAACACACAAACGCAATTTTCTCTCATGCCACGGCAACTTCTAAACCATTGGACCTTTTCGGCTCATTCTACAACAAGACATGTAATGAGTTAAATCAACAGAATAAAACAAACAATTATAGTTCATCATAGTCTTTTAACCATTCATGATCAATACCACATCAATTATATCATAAGAGCAACGTACAACTCCAAAATTTCAAGATATGCGATTTTGTAAAGTCATTGGTTGTCTCATGGAACCCAAACACAAACTGTGAGCATACTCAAACGAGGTACCAAGCCCAATGTTTATGCCAAATGTGGCAACCAATCTTTTATTTATGCCAGAACGTGGCAACTGATCCCAAGTTAATGTATCGGAATGCGACACCCCATCCAATCAATAAGCCACAATCACAATCACAATGTATATTTGCACATTCATAAAAATCAAGTCATGATTCATGGCCTACCTCGTCTAATTTTCCTCATATACAATTTGTGTGATCAATAACTGAACATTCGCATAAATACATGAATGCATTATAATGAAGTATTTACTAAAATACATCAAAATATTATGAAATCAAAACCATCACATTTAAGTGTCCATCAAAGTTATTACTAAACCAATAAGTCGACCATACCTAGTCCTAGTTCATCGGATAAGGCATGTTTTTATGATTATGTCATCTTTTAATTGGTGCATGAAATCCTATGCATGATTCTTATCATAGATTTTAAATTGTTTTACACAAAAAGCACAAATTCATAACTACTCAATCAATAAACCTAGCCTACTTGGGCATCAAGCAACTGCATAGAGCTTTGCATTTAATTCTTTTTTCTAGGCTTCGTGACCGAGATCTTGATAATAAATTCACAACTAGTCGGTCTCCTTTCTCCTTTCTTCCCAAACTTAAGGTAGCTTTTTGGGGGTTACTAGAGTGATTTACGTATAAATTAGGTATTTCAGAAAAAAGGAGAAACTAAGATTTCGAGTTATTTACATGCTATCTCGCCTATCCTGTTCTAGGGCCAGCTTACGCTGCCAATAACAGCACAGTGCCCTATTAATTTTGCAAAGTTTTGCTTTTCCTAAATAACTACGATTTGGGTCATTACAAAAATTGGAAATTAAAAATTGGGCCTTATTGACGAATATCATAAAAGGCTTAGGACATGATGGGTAGAGATTACACCTAATTAAAATTATCTTCAGCCTAATCATTAACATATGGACGGGTTGCCTATAGCTGGGCGCATTCTTGACACCCTTACTTGTAACTACTTACAACTACGATCATTTACAATAGGTTGATGAATTAATTATCAAATTAATATGAATTTTCTTCAATTAGAATTTTACATTCTTTACACTTTTACTTGTGTTATTTATTTTTTGCACCAATCAAACAATATTCAATCTGCCAATAATTGAACCTGATAAGAGTTGAATCAATATCTGTCTTCTTTGCGTAATATAATTATTATTGTACTATTTTAGTTGTAAATAATTTGGCACATACATCAGGCTAGAGCAATTATTTTTTTATTTAACTATTGTCTTATTATATATTGAATATATTTGTCTCTTAGAGGTAGAAACAAATGCAAAAAAACGATGACAAAATCATTGGGAAATAGACTAGGAAAAATGTGAACAAAAAAATAGTGGAAACATTACTTGAAAATGAGATAGTGAATTGTCACGACCCAAGACTATGCCCTAGCTATGACATGGTACTGCAGAATCCTAGACAATCTAAGCAAATCAATAACATGACAGTAAGAAAGCACACATAACAAAATAAAGAGGATAATCAAAATAAGTCTCAAATGGAAATCTAACATATCATGAAATCAGAGTACAAAGATATAATTGCGGAAATAGCAATATCAAACAACATACCTCTACTGCATAATTAGAGACTTGGACAATCCTAGGATCACTTGCATAATTTGAGAGATTAAATAAGTTTGAATGACATTAAGGAAACATAAGTTAGGCAATGTCCGTGAACCATGAGGACTAACCAAATTTAAGAAAAGCTTATGAGATCCAATACTAACAACGGTAGAAACGATGTGTGTAAGAACATATATTATAAAACAATATAAGCACAAAAATATATGCTCTCAATACTCAAAATGTACGGAATATGGAGAAAGATGCATGAACCTTACATGACAAATCTAGAAACATATTAATGTAATGACCAACAAAGTATAATATAAGTATGATCATATGATTTTATAAAATGTGCATTCTCCTTTAAATCATAATCATAATAATAACATAAGTCTTTTGTAGAAAACATAAACCTTTATTGGAAACACTATTTATCGACATAAACCATGTGAGTTATAACATGAAGTTCAGTGTACTTCTCCTCACTGAAATATCGTAATGGCCAAACTGATTTCTTCAATTGTGGTCTAGAGGGTCACTTCATGAGATAGTACCCTAAGAATAAGCAAGGTTGTGGAAATTTGGGCAATAGATCTCAATCTTCATCAGTTGCTCCACCAAAAAAATGTTGCACCAAGAGGAGCCACTTCTGGTACTAGCGGAGGGGCAAACCACTTCTATGCAATAACTAGACTCCAAGAGCAAGAGAACTCGCCAGATTTTGTCACGGGTACGATCAAATTCTTTACTTTGATGTTTATGCTTTTAAGGCCCAGGAGCAAGTTTATATTTTGTAACTCCTTATGTTGCAAATCAGTTTGAGATTTTCCCTGAGAAACTTTGTGAGCCTATATATGTTTTTACCCCTGTTGGAGAGTCTATTCTAGTGGAAAGAGTCTATTGTGATTGTCCTTTTTCTATAAATCATAAGAACATCATGGCTTATCTAGTTGAGTAAGACATGGTAGGTTTTGATGTCATTCTAGGTATGGACTGTCTTCATGCTGATTATGCATCAATAGAATGAAGAACTCAAGTTTTCAAGTTTCAAATTCCTAATAAGCAAATCATAGGGTTGAGTAGTAGTTCGACCGTGCCAAATGGTCATTTTATTTAGTCTGAGTTAAAGACTGAAGTGCTAAGGTACCTTCTCCTAGGTCAATTCCAATAGAAAAAGAGTTTCCAGTAGTTTACCTGATGATCTACCCGGAGTCCCTTCTAAGAGAGAAATAGACTTCGGTATAGATATCATTCCAAATACTCGTCCTATATCTATTCCTCCATATAGAATGGCACCAGAAGAGTTAAAGGAGTTGAAACAACAACTTAAATATCTGTTAGAAAAAAGTTTTATTAGACCAAGCATCTCACCTTGGAGCGCTCTAGTCTTGTTTTTAAGGAAGAAAGATGGTTGTCGTATAGACTACGGTCAATTGAATAAGGTTACTATCAAGAATAAGTATCAACTTCCGAGGATAGATGATCTTTTCTAACAAATTCAAGGTGCTACCTGTTTCTCAAAAATTGATATCAGATCTTGTTACCATCAGCTAAGAGTTAGAGAATGTCTAATTCCAAAGAAAGCCTTTAGAACCAATATGGGCATTATGCAGTTTTTAGTTATGTCTTTTAGGTGGACCAAATGCACTAGCAGCGTTCAAGGATCTTATGAATAGAGTCTTCAAGCCTTACTCAGATGTGTTTGTTATCGTCTTCATTGATGACATACTCACTTATTAAAGGAATGAAGAAGATCATTCGAGTCACCTCAGAATAGTACTTCAAACTTTGAAAGAAAAAAAGTTTTATTCCAAGTTCTCCAAGTGTGAGTTTTCACTTAAGTTTGTGGCATTCTTGGGCCAAATAATTTCTGGTGTGGGATTATAGTCGATACCAAAAATATAGAAGCAGTCCAGAGTCGGCCAAGGCCCACGTCTCCGATAGATATTAGGATTTTCTTGGGTTTGGCTGGCTACTACAGAAGGTTTGTTGAGGGATTTTCATCTATCTCGTCTTCCTTGACCAAGTTGGCTCAGAAAATCGTAAAGGTTCAATTGTCTGATGCTTGTGAGAAAAACTTTCAGGAATTGAAAAAGAGGTTGACTACTGCTCCCGTTTTAATCATACCGAAGGTTACCCAAGGTTTTTTGGTGTACAGTGATGCATCAAGAGTTGGTTCGGGCTGTGTGTTAATGTAGAAAGGCAAGGTCATAGCTTATGCCTCCAGACATTTGAGGTTCATGTGAAGAACTACCCAACCCATGACTTAGAGTTAGTTGTTGTGTTTTTTGACTTGAAGATATGGCGTCATTATTTGTACGACGTTCATATGGATTCATTCATTGACCATAAGAGCCTACAATATGTGTTAACCAAGAAGGAGCTCAATCTCAGGCAAAAGTGGTAGTTATAACTACTCGAGAATTATGACATGAGTATTCTTTACTACGTAGGTAAGGCTAATTTGGTTTTTTATGCCTTAAGCACATTATCCATGAGTAGTACTGCCCATGTTGAGGATTAAAAGAAGGATTTAGCTGAAGATTTGCAAAAAAACTTGCGCGTCTGGGAGTCAGACTTATGGATTCCACATAATGAGACAGTGGTGACTAATGGGGCTAAATCATGACTAGTGTCTAAGGTTAAAGAAAAGCAAGACCAAGACCCCATTTTTTTTATTTGAAGGCGAATGCTCATAATCAAAGAGTATTGGCTTTTAAACAAGGGAGAAATGACGTTTTGAAGTACCAAGGTAGACTACGTGTACTTAGGGTGGATGGACTTTAAGAGAGAATCATGTAGGAGGCTCATAGTTTCTGATATTCCATTCATCTCTACCAAGGTGTACCGTGATTATTGGTAGGGAAAGTATGAAGAAAAACATTGTTGAGTTTGTTGCCAAGTGCCCGAATTGCAAGCAAGTGAAAGTGGAACACTAAAGGCCTAAAGGGTTGGCTCAGAAGATTGAAATTCCGGAATGAAAGTGGGAGATGATTAATATGGACATCATCACAGGCTTGCCAAAGTCTCGCAGACAACATGATTCTATTTGGCTAATTGTCGATACAATGACAAAATCATCCTACTTAATAGTACATCATGTATATTACCTTTATATCATGTATATGTGTTGTATATAAAATTTTTCAGATTTCATTTAAACATTATTATGAGTTTTGTTCCACACTTTCCACCCATTGGTCTACCCTTACAGCCCCCAAAATCTATCTTTACCCCTACTAGGTCTTAGTAAGTATTATCCATGATCTTACAACATATATGCTAGAATTTCTAGTAGATTTTAACAACAAATCCACTTCCAATTCTATAATGAAATAAATCAAGGTAAGAAAACTCTCACATTTTCCAAGTGATTTTTACATATATTGTGTATTCTAAGCAAGAATAGACCATCAAATTAGAGTGTTTTCAAGAAATGAATCTACGAATTTTAAGAGAGGGTTTCTTGATGGTTTCATTAATTTAGGGGTATTCTTCAAGATTTGTAACACCTTCGAAGTGGAAAAGATAATTTGAAGATTCAAAAGATTTAAAAATTACTAGTACTCTATTTCCAGTAGCTCTTTGTGCAGCCCATGTGATGATTTACTACTCGTGGAGACCCTGTCAAGGTTACGACTTGGAATTTAAAAAATTCAGGACCTCCATTGAAGTGCCAATAGCATGGTTCATATATGAGGTAACAAGTTGTTGTTGATTCCTATAACACCCCGCAGCAAAAATAGTCAACAAATTAGTTTTTTTTCAGAAGGTGCAATTATCGTTGGCATCGACAGTCCGTAGAACAGACGACGGTCCATCCAGGACAACCGTCGATGGGATCATAAACTCCATAAAATTCAGCCAGGAAAAAATTGGCAAAGTCTTGATCGACAGATGGACCGACTATCCATAGGTTAAACGATGGTCCGTAGTTCATTACCGTCGATTGAGACCCCTATTCACCCACTCTCTGACAAGATCTACGAATGAAAAGCACGGTCCGTAGGTTGACCTACGATTTGTAGGTCTTACCATAGGTGAAAAATTTGCAGACAGTTAAGAGGAAATGCAGTAAGGTCAACCTCAAATGATAATAAGCAAACAATGATTTAGGTGTTCCATGACCTACCCACAGATAGATAATTGAATTATCTTTGCATAGCCACCGATCTTGCTAAAATCAAACCTCCCAATAAAAAGCTATGCCCAATTTAGTAAAGGTCTGTCGACCAGGCCCTGACAACGGACCCAACAACGGGGCGTCGGGTAGACGACGGACCGTCAGTCCTGGCTCTCGTTTGGCCCGACAGCAACTTTCCCAAGGGTCTTTTGGACCTTTTTTACTCCCTTTAAACCTTAAGTTACGTCTTTTTGACACTAAATCATCATATTTTAGTTAGTTTAAGCCTAGAAACATAATTGAAACATATCCAAGTCAAATCATTAAATTAAAACTTAGAAAATTAGAAGCAAGAGAAGAGAAAAAGATCAAGAACCCTAGTTCAAGAACACCACAAGCTCCAGTAAATCCAGCCTTAAAACTTACGTATTTTTCCGTAAATTTCATCACCAGGTATGTGGGATTTCACTAGTGGATTCCGTTAACCCCATTAGGTCCCTAGTTTTCAGTCAGATTGTTGATTCTGTTATCATGATTAAATATCGGGTTTCTAGAACTTTGATAGAACTTCATGAAATTATTAAATATATGTTCCAAATTATATTATCATGCTATTATTCAATTTATTGCATGAATTTTTGAACCCTAGCTTTGTATTTCTTTAGTTCTTGAATTACACATGCTAGGTCAGATATTTCAGACACTTCATATGTACATGCCGCAGTTATAAAGGCATTTTTACTAGATTATTTGTTGCATTCTAAGTTTGCATGTTCAGTTTCGAGCTATCCAGTATTTATAGAAACTCAGACATAATCATTTAATTTACAGAATTCATTGGTAGTAGTATAATACCGAGTTGGACTAGGGTTAAGCGTACCCAATTAGTCCGAGAACTACTAGCGAAGTAGGTCGTAAGTCCCCTCTGTGGGCAATTAGTTTAGTGATATTGCCAGCATGCTTTATACCTTTGGCAGGATATATTGGGTCCTCGCGATGGGGCGTATACTTTGGACTCCACAATTAGCTCATGTGGTTTTATTATCTGTTATTAGTAGCTCCCACAGATCAGTCTGACTCTCTGAGTTGACCACTTATATGCATATTTAGTATTTAGTTTCAGCATCTTATAAATTAATTATTGCGCCCAGTTAGCTCAGAATTTAGTTTATGATGTCAGATTATTATACTTGCTTTTATTCTTGTCCAATTAGGATTTATTTCAACTTTACTCTATCTTACATGCTCAGTACCTTTCAAGTACTGACACATACATGCCCTACAACTTCTCGTGATGTAGGTTCAGGTTCTCAGCATCCAGATAACACATAGATCGATTTTTGATCTCCAGTTGAGCAGATTCAGTGGTAAGCCCTCATTCTCTGAGTACAACAGTCATGAATGTCATTTCAGTCTTTAGTGATTTAGTTTATGTTTTGCTAGATTTAGCTGGGGGCTTGTCCCTTTATTTCTAGTCTAGTTTAGTAGTGAGTTAATATAACTCAGTTTTAGCTTATGGGTATTCCCCATATTTTCTTTATAATTTATTATTTAGCTTCCACAACAGTTTATTATCTTTAGTATGCTCATGATCATATGCCAGAAGGGTCAGCTTAGGATCATTTGTGGTCCTAGGTTCCGTGCTCGCGTCTCGGTGGTAGCTCAGGGCATGACAAAACTTCGTATTAGAGCACTAGGTTTAGGTGTCCTAGGATGTCTGAAAAGCCGCATTAAATAGAGTCATTTTCATGGGTGTAAAGTGCACCACATCTAATGAGAGGAAGGCTATGAAGTGTTTCAGGAAAAACATTACTTTCTTGTTACTCTTACATGCGCAAGGTATGATCAAATTCCATTCTAACTTGACGTTCTACGCTTAAGATCACGCCTTCTTGTAGAGCTTAGGCATGGAATGTCAATGCACGCAATGCTAACGAAGTTCCTCTAGTACCAGATAAGGAAGTTCAAATGCAAAGTTTCAAAACTCCAATTCATCTTTTGGCTAAGAGTATGACCAACTAAATTGATCAGCAGGTTCTAGTTACTACTAATAGAAATGACCGATTAGTGGCAGCCAGATTTTCTGATTTTGTTAGGATGAATCCGCCTAAATTTTTAGGGTCACAAGTTGCTAAGGACCCACAGAAGTTCATTGATGAGGTCAAGAAAATATTTTGTGTGATGTAAGTAACTGGTAGAGATAGGTGATATTGGCATCCTACGAACTGAAGGATGTTACTCACATATGGTTCACTCAATGGAAAGACAACGGACACGAATTTGTCTTTTGTAACTCATTGTAGCAGTCCAACTCAATGTCAGTCTAGAAACTATCTCAGAATTTTTATCAGTTTGTACTCCAGTCGGTGACCCAGTTATAGCTAGAAGGGTATACAGAAATTTCCCTATCACAATTTCTAAGAAAGTCACCTCAGTCGATATAGTAGAGTTATAAATGGTAGACTTCAATGTCATTCTAGGCATGGATTGGTTACACTCATGTTATGCCTCAGTTGATTATATAACTCAGATTGTTCCTTTCCAGTGTCTAGATGAACCAATCCTAGAAAGGAAGGGTAGTAGCTTAGCGCTATGGGTCGATTCATTCCTTACCTTAAGGTCAGAAAAAATGATCTATAAGGGTTATCTCTATCATCTTGTTTGGTTTAAGGATTCTAGCTTTGAAACCCTAACTCTTGAGTAAGTTCAAGTAGTTTGTGAATTTCCAGAAGTAATTCTAGAAAATCTTCCCGGAGTCCCTCTCGAAAGGGAAATCGACTATGGAATTGATATCCTTCCAGATACCCATCCTATTTCTATTTTTCCTTACAGAATGGCTCCAGGAGAGCTTAACGATTTTAAAAATCAGTTGAAAGACCTTTTAGATAAGGGCTTCGTCAGACATACTATTTCACCTTGGGGTGCATCGTGTTGTTCATAAATAAGAAAGATGGTTCTCTCAGAAATGCATTGACTATAGACTGTTGAACAAGGTCACAATCAAGAATAAGTATCACATCCCTAAGATTGTTGACTGTTTTTACGAACTTCAAGGTGCTAGCCATTTCTCAAAGATAGACCTCAAATCTGGTTATCATCACATTAGAGTCAGAGATAGTGATATTAAAAAAAAGCCTTCAGAACTTAGTACGATCACTATGAATGTTTTATTATGTCGTTTGGACTAACAAATTCTCCTGCACCTTTCATGGATTCGATGAACAGAGTGTTCAAGCAGTACTTGGACTTTTTTGTTATTGTCTTCATTATTAATATCCTCATTTACTCTAGGAATGAAGAAGAACATGCAATTCATTTGAGAATTGTTTTACAGACTCTCAAAGATTTCCAGCTATTCTCTAAGTTTAGTAAATGTGAGTTCTAGTTTCAATCCATTGCTTTCCTGGGTTACATTGTATCTAGCGATGGGATCCGAGTGGATTCGTAGAAGATAGAAGCAGTGAAACAATGGCCCGTACCTACCTCTAATACAAATATCATAAGTTTCTTAGGTATAGTGGGTTCTTACAGAAGTTTCATTTAAGGATTTCCATCCATAGCCTCACCATTGACAAGGTTGACTCAGAAGATGGTCAAGTTTAAATTGTTAGATGTTTGTGAGAAAAGTTTTGCAGAATAGAAAACTAGATTGACTACAACTCCTGTCTTGACTGTACCATAGGGCTCAGATGGTTATGTGATCTATTGTAATGCATCAAGAGTTGGCCTAGGTTGTGCGTTAATGGAGTGAAGTAAGGTGATAACTTATGCCTTTAGACAACTTAAGGTTCATGAGAAGAACTATCCAACTCATGACCTCGAGCTTGCAACAATGGTGTTTGGACTCAAGATATGGAGACACTACTTGTATGGTGTCCATGTAGATTTGTTCACCAATCATAAGAGCCTTCAGCATGTCTTCACACAGAAAGAGTTGAATCTTCACCAGAGGAGATGTCTTGAGTTTCTTAATTATTATGATATGAGTGTGCATTATCATCCTGGTAAGGCGAATGTAGCAGCCGATGCTCTTAGTCGATTATATATGGGTAGTGTAGACCATGTTGAGGAAGAAAGGAAGGAGCTAGTGAAGGATGTTCACATGCTTGGTCGCTTTGGAGTTTGCCTTATGAGCATATCGGGCAGTAGTGTAACAGTTTAGAATGGGGCATAATTGTCTTTGGTAGTGCAGTTTAAGAAAAAAGAAGAAAGTGACCCAATCTTGCTTGAACTGAAGGGTGAAGTCCATAATCAGAGAGTGGAGGTTTTCTCCAAAGGGGGAGATGGAGCTACCAGGGTAGATTGTGTGTTCCTGATGTGGGCGAGTTTAGAAAGCATATTCTTGTAAAAGCCCATAGCTTTCTGATTAGGATGTACCAGTTGAGATTCTTGAGCGTCAGGTCAAAAGGTTGAGAAACAAATAAGTCGCTTCAGTCAAGGTTTTGTGGAGAAGTCAGTCCATAGAGGGAGCTACTTCGGAAGCAGAAGAAGCCATGAAATCCAAGTATCCTCACCTCTTTCCTTCCGATTCCACTCCAGCTTGAGGTAATCGTTCCTCTTCAATTTTCCAGTAATTCATGCATAAGTTCAGTCTTAGAATCATGTACCCTAAGTTTATACTTGCTTTTTCAGCGTATTTGCATGTACTCAGAACTCAATTTAGTCATAAACTCAGTTCTCAGTGTTTAGTAGTGGGTTTGCAGCTCTCTTCCTCTATTTCAGCTAGTTTCGTTTTCATTCGACCAAGAAATGTTTTCAAGGGGGAGATAATGTAACACCCCATAGACAAAATAGACCAAAAAACAGTTTTTTTGAGAAAAATCTGCAGGTGAAACAATTGGTGGCATCGACAGTCCGTAAAATAGACAACGGTGTGTCCTGCAAAACCGTCGATGGGATCAGAAACTCCCAAAAATTTAGCCTGGAAAAATTGGCTAAATCTTGATCGACGGACGGGCCGACGGTTAGTAGGTCAGACGACGGTCCATAGTCCATGACCGTTGATCGACACCCCCATTCACCCACTCTCAAACAAGAGTTACGGATGACCAGAACGGTCTCTAGGTTGAGCTACGATCCGTAGGTCTGACCGTAGGTGGAACATTTGCAACAGTTAAAGGGAAATGCATTTGGGTCAACTTCAAATGATAATAACTCTTAGTACAAAATGAATTAGGTGTCCCATGACCTACCTATAAATAGATAATTGAATTATTTTTCCACAACCACCAACCTTGGAAAAATCAGACCTCCGAGTAAAACGTTCTGTCCATTTTAGAAAAGGCATGTTGAAAAGGTCCTTATGACGGAACAAACGATGGGGCCTCCGGCAGACGACAGACCATCAGTCCTGGCCGTTGTTTGGCCCGACAACAACTTTTCAAGTGGTCTTTTGGACCTTTCCCACTCCGTTTAAACCTTAAGTTACATCTTTTTGACCCTAAATCATCATATTTTAGTCAGTTTAAGCCTAGAAACATAATTAAAACATATCCAAGTCAAATCATTAAATCAAAACTTAGAAAATTAGAAGCAAGAGAGGAGAAAAAACTCAAGAACCCTAGTTAAAGAACAACACAAGCTCAAGCATTTCCACCCTCGAAACTTAAGTATTTTTTCATGAATTGCATCACCAGGTATGTGGGATTTCACTAGTGGGTTTCGTCAACCCATTGGGTCCCTAGTTTTCAGTCAGATTCTTGATTCTATTATTATGATTAAATATCGGGTTTCTAGAACTTTGATAGAACTTTATGAACTTATTAAATATATGTTCGAAATCATATGATCATGTTATTATTCAGTTTATTGCATGAATTTCAGAACCCTAACTTTTTATTTCTTTAGTTCTTTTATTACACATGCTAGGTCAGATATTTCAGACACTTCAGAGGTACATGCCTCACTTATAAATACATAATTACCATATTAATTATTACATTCTCAGTTTGCATGTTTAGTTTCGATCTATCCAGTATTTACAGAAACTCAGACATAGTCAGTTAATATAAAAAGTTCATTGGGAGTAACATAATACCGAGTTGGTCAGGGGTTCAGCGTACCCAATTAGTCCCAGAACTACTAGCCAAGTAGGTTGTAAGTCTCCTCTGTGCGCAATCAGTTTAGTGCTCACACCAGCATGCCTTCATACATTTGGCAGGGTATATTGGGTCTTCTCTATAAGGCGTATACATCAGACTCTACATTTAACTCGTGTGGTTTTATTATATGTTATTAGTAGCTCCCACAGATCGGTCAGACCCTCTACATTGACCAATTAACAGTATATTCAGTATTCAGTTTCAACATGTTCTAAATTGGTCATTCCGTCTAGTTAACTTAGAATTCAGTTAATCATATCAGATTATTATACTTTCTTTTATGCTTGTTTAGTTATGATTTATTTCATTTTTACTCTATCTTACATGCTCAGTACCTTTCATGTACAGACACATACGTGCACTAAATCTTCTCGTGAAGTAGGTTCAGGTTCTCAGCATTCAGATCACGCATAGATCGATTCCCGATCTCCAGTTCAACAGATTCAATGGTGAGTCCTCATTCTCCGAGGACAACAGTCATGAATGTCATTTCAGTCTTTAGTCATTTAGTTTCAGTTCTTCAAGATTTAGCTAGGGGATTGTCCCAGTATTTCTAGTCCAGTTTAGAGGCTATTTTCAGACATAGTTAGTTTCATCTTAGTAGTGAGTTAATATTTCTTTGTATTAAACTCATCGGTTTTTCATATATCTCAGTTTTAGCATATGGGTATTCCCCATAGTTTCATTATAATATATGATTTAGCTTCCGCAACAGTTTATTATATTTAGTATGCTCATGATCATATGCCAGAAGGGTCAGCTTGAGATCATTTGAAAGACTTGTGACTTATATGCCCTGGATTCTATGGAAGGTGTTTACAGATCGTGTATATGGTTCATAGTTTGTTCTTAAAGAAGTTTGACCTTTACTAAATTGGATCTATAGATAGACAGTACGGTCCATAGTAGGTTATATGGACCATAATATGATTCAACAACTATTCTCTCAGGTTGATTGAGTTTTTTATACACTTAATTTCTATGCTACATCATTTAAGGGTCATTTAGGATACTCTAAAGTGTTGCTAAAACCCCTAACCTTCCCATTTCCTCTCATTCTCTCAAACTACAAAGAATTCTCTCTCAAGTAATACTCTCCAATTAATACAAAGTTTCAAGGATTCAAGTCCCCATTAAATTCGAATTAGAAATTTGATCAAGGTATGTGAAAACTTTGTCAATGAGTTCCTCTCCATCCATTGAGTCTAAAAAAAACACAAAAATTTTTACTTATGATTCTAATTCAATTCCTAGGGTTTTAACGATTCTCTATTGGTTCAACTAGATTAAAATTTTCTCTGCATTAGTTATCCTATTATGCATAATTTGGCCATATTTCAATATTTTCAATGATGTTTTCATGAACCCATGTCATACATGTATTTTATGATACAATTCAATGCTATGTTGATATGCATGCATTGAAGGATTTATGAATCAAAGATTCTTTCAATTGAAGTATCAATCGATTTTATGAAAATTAAGGCTTCCGATCGGAGTACCTCCCTTATAAAAGAATGAAATGATTTAAAATACTACAAATTGAATTAGTTTTTACTATGAAGACATTATCGTGATTACGATGCTTTCTATTAAAATTCTCTTATGAATATATTAGAAAATCATGATGGAATTATTCTTATGACAATACGATTTTTCGAATAATTTGGTATTATTAGATTATTATCATCATAAATATTATGCATATGATTATTCATATGAAAATTTTTTATTAGGAGTTTACTTAGCACCAAGTTTGACTAGTGACAAATACCCAAGTCAAAGAATTACGTGCTCCCATATGTCATGTCCCGACTGGACATTAGCTAGTGGATTCACCTAATCTCATTATTATTTTCTTTACTTCACAAGTAGAAAGCTCTCGTTTCAATGTAAGAGTGGTACACTAAAACCCATGTTATACCTCACATGGTTGCTGTCACTTAATATTATCTCCCACAAAGATTTATGACTTTCTCAAAGACTTATGTTATGATCATGATTTAAAAAAGAATGCATGACCTTGTAGTACATTTAATGAAGTCATATGGTCAAATTTAAATTATGTTTACTTGGTCGTTGCATTATCATATTTTCAGACTTATCATGCTATCATGCTTCACTTATGCATATTCCCTATGTGTGGTACATTCTGAGTACTGGCCACATATATCACCTGTGCCTATATTGTTTTATAATATAGGTTTTGACGCACATCACTTAGCTCACAGTTAGTATTGGATTTATTAATGTTTCTCTATATAGATAAGTCCTCATGGTTAAAGGGCATGCTACATATGTTCATTTTTGTATCATTCAGACTTACTTTAGTTTTTAGATTGTTCAAGTAGTCACTTATTATGTAGTAAAGTCTAGTTTTCAGATATAGTATCCTCCACATTATGGTCTTTGTGCTCTGATTAAGTAGTATGATGAGGGTATCGTTTCAGACTATGATTCGACTTACCTCTTTATTGTTGTTTCATTGTTATCTTAGTGTCATGTTATGCCATATGGAGTGATTGGGGTGTCTCGGGACTCTAGATACCATGTCACAATTTTAGGGTAGTCTTGGGTCATTTTAGGATTTAAAGTATGTAAGGCTATCAGGAATTAATTATTCGTCATACCCTACATCTATAATTTAATTAGTAAGATTAAAGCTACGCTTTTATCCCAAAATAAATGATTTTAAATTCTCGTTATCTCCTATAGTTGATTCTTGATTTTATCATTAACTGTTTACTTACTATCATTAATGATCGTTAATTTATATGATGTCACATGGACCCGTTTTTTAACCAAAGTTACTTGAATATCATGTCATAGTATTTCATATGCACTTTTATAATGAAAGAAGTAAATTCAAGATTTTCAAGAAAGTATTATTTTCTTTGATTTGTTGTGCATTATTTTATGAAAGAGTCCAAGAAATTATATTTTGCCTAAGGTTCTTATTTCATAAACAAAGCATAGCCAGATTTTTAGAAATTTGACCTTTTGTTCTCAGACCAAATAAGAACATACATAAAAAGAGACTAGTTTCATTATGTTCATGATTAAAAGACAACTGTATTGCAATTTTTTTAAGATACTCTAGTAAGTATATAATTCATGATTAGTATAACAATTAGATATGCCATCAATGCTTAAGCAATATGACATCTTGATAATTTATCAATGTTTATTAAATATTAGTTTAGTATTTGTCATGAATTATTAGATCTTAGTATGCTTCAGATAATTATATTAATATTCTCACCAATAGTACAGTTTTACAGAGTTGAGAAAAGACTCACAATATATTTCTAGTTACAATTTTCATGATGTATTATAGACTTTTTTGGGAGGACTATATAGAAACAAAAGAATGATGGTCTAGATAATCCAAGTCTCACAAATATGTCCCACCATAACATTTGAGTATACCACTTTGTTCGTCAACTCCTTAATCCCTTTGGGGTCACCTATGATTCTAAGTACCATGTTATGACTAGAAGGTAGTCTCGGATCGTGACAATTAAAAGAGTGGGTAGAAACTTCAAGCTCGGAAAGGTAACATATTTTGTTTTAGTGGTAAAGAAGTGATATTAACTAGAGTTTTACAAAGTATTAATATTCATGTAGTAATAACTATTGTCCCTCCTAAGTGTGTTTTGAAGGGACTTCATCGAGTTTTATCTGCAATCTTTGTAGCAATGGTAGAAAAAAAACACAGGCCTACAAGTGAGAAAATTTGTTTACCAAATTGAAGGTTGTTTTGGTTTATTGTCATGCCACATATAAAGGGAACAACTGACACCTAATGTCAAATCACACAAATGGTGCATAACATCCACATAAATTAAAGAAACAAAAAAGTATATCTAACCCTAAAAATATATTTTCGACCGGCAAGACCCTTTTCAATAACTCTACAAAGAAAACAAATACCCCTAACAATTCATGTTAATCATAACCAACTAGCACACAAGCCTATTTGGGCTGTTGAGGCCAGTATGTATCATGAAAGAATTAATGCTACGTGAACCTTCAAAGCCACCATGATCTTTATACAATAGCAGAAAATAGTATGCATCTAAACAATATGCCAAACAGCTATCAAACATCAGTTAACCAGAACGCAAGTCTAATATGGACAACAACATGGTTATATAACCCTACATACTAGTTTGGAAGTCTCTATGAGTCCAATACTTTGATGCAATAGGGCCTAACCTATCTATAATCTATAAATACCAAAATAAGCAAACCTTGTCTGCTCACCGCTTAGGACATACAGGAATGAGGGAATCACCCCTAGGCAAAGGGCGTGAGTTAAAATAATATATTGAGCATGTAAGGCGAATTAAAAGCTAAAAATAAGTATAAGTACTACGCAGAAAATGGAAGTGATAAAACACAAGTAAGATACATTATCTCCAAATAATAAGATATTTTAAACATATAACAAGAAATTACCTGAGTTGGACCCCATAAACTCAACAAGTGCAAACATCACACAGTCACTTTCAATTCTAATGAGCACAAATATTTGCTAAATAGCGATACTACCCCCTTACTCCCAATGAGAATTTGATCTAATTTGTCTTAATGTACATTTTCCATTAATTAATGATCTAAGGCTCCATTATATAATTCATATATGTTTCCCCATATTTATAGTCTTATTTTCCCGTTAGTACGGTCTACCTGGACCATATGCATGGTATACTTAGCCCGTAGGCATGGTTTACCCAACTTGTAGGCACGGTATACTCAGGTTGTAGGCATAGTATAATGGAAGAGTAGAATTCATGGGGAACAGTCACATAACTTGATACTCAAAGCCTATGATGAATCATGAATTGGTACCCTTGAATAAACTCTAGCTTTTTTTTCTTCCTTAGTTGAGAGGGAATTATGGAGAGTGAAGTTGGTTATGTTTTGGGGGAAATAGGAGAATGGTTTTTAAATTGGTAGACTTGAGACTTATAGATATTATATAAGTCTTAGGGTAAAGGATAAAGCGACATAGTATACCAAAACCAATTAACTAGATCAATTTTTTGAAATTTAATTTTATTGACTAACTTAATCATTTATTATTATACTTTACCTATCTTACATGACACATGTAAAATCAATATGTAGGGTTCACATGAAAACTTATCAGTAACAGTAGAGGGGTGTGATACATGGTTCTATTACTAATTATTATTTCACTAATTTAATTTATCATAATCTAATCTATTGGAAATATATTAAGTCATAATTGAGTTGCAACTTTTAATAGATTAGAATAATATATAAAACTACAAAGATCATAATAATTATATCAAGATTAAGAGTATAAATACTTGTAATGAAGTAGAAAAGTGTTTTTGTTAATCTGTAGAACTCAAACAGACATCTTTTCTTCATTTGTTTAATATATATGAAATGTACTAGCACAAGAAGTTGAATTATGACCACTCCCATAATTTAGATCAAATTATATTTATTTTTGTTACATAATAATAAAGTTCTCTTTCCTACTTCTTATTTAATTGTGAATATTAATTTATAACTTATGAGAACCAACCATTTGAATCTTTCGTGACCTAATTAGATAACTCCATATATAAAAAATTTCTACAATATGAGTAATGACCATACATAATAACAGAATAATTTATTCAAACAAAGACTTTGTTATAATAAATAAGTAAAAATAGTCTTTACTTAGATTAATTTAAATAAAATATTATAACTCAACAACATGATTCATAGTATATCTCAAGACAAACAACTACTAACACAAAAATATAATAGTGTCTCATTAGCACAATGATGTCAACACTTTCCATAAGATGATCACAGGTCCTTGATATTGGGTGTATAAGCATCTCCAAAGTCATCATTTTCTATCCCATAGAGTAGAAAGGGATCGTCTAATCCTGCACATTTAGGAAAAATATATTCATCAATGTAATATAATAAATGACATTAGTTATGTGAAAATAAAATATGATATTTTAAATTCTTATGACTCATTAAATTTTTTATTTTCTACAAGATTTATACATAGAAAAACTACCTTCTTTAGGTGAGAAAAGATCACAATTTTCCATATTTTTAAAAATGTTATCATGAGATATTTGATGATCCTCTTTTCCATGTGAATCCTCAAGTGTAGTCTTGTTTCCCTCTTTTGCACACTCTATTTTCATAGGAGGAGCGACTTCGGGTAGGGAAAAGTTTGTAGTAATGCATACTCCTTCCTTGTCATTTTCACCTGCAAATTATATGAAGATTGAATATTAAAAATTAAATTAATGTAGCTAATAGTATTGATAATGTGAAAGAACTCAAACTAAATGTTTACACATTAATTGTATTATTCTTTTGATCAATCATTCAATGGCGGTGAATATAATTCTTGAGATTTATCTAGTGCAATCATTAAGAGATTTATGGTCAAAATACCTTAATTTAGTATTGACCATAGACTTAACATCATTGGCCACCATTTATTCCATAAAAGAAGTAGATTTTAATTTATTTTCTAATATTTGTATGTAAATAAAAATTATAATCTCAAAAATATTAGTATATACTATGTAGTTTTGATAAACTAGACTGGGAATGCTTATGATGGTAGTGGTGTGAGGTAATACATATAAGGGCTATGACGTTGATTGTTTTTCCTATTTCCATAAGAGAAGTAGTTCTTCTTAGTTTTAACGTACTTATTTTCCTTTTAAAAACATATTTTCCACAAAGTTGGTCCATCCTAACATGACCATAATTAAATGTTTTCTTTTTAAACCGGACACACCCTTATTGCATAAATCTTGTGATTATATAATGCATTTGTAAGGAGTTGATTAAAATACCTATCGCTAGTGTGAAATCAGCGGGAGTCACAAACTCAACATTACTGGCCAAGTTTGCAATCATTTCTTTTTCTCCATAATTGTCTTCATAAGGAAGTCCCTTCTCCATATAAGCATTCTCATTATTTTTGAACTCTAATGATTGTGAAATGGGGACTTGCTCCATATTTTCTGCAAAAACAAATGAAGTCAATGTATAAATATAATTTTAACTACTTTACTTATGTTAATTTATATGATATAATTTGACTACCGAAAAAATTTAAGAAAAAAATAAATACTTTCAAGATTTATGATCCAAATTTTCCGATAAATTATAATGTGGTTATAAATTATTTTATCAAACATAAAATCAATTTTTAATAATAAATTATTTCCAAATATTAAGATTCATCATTCTTGTATTCTCTACTTTTTGAAATAATGGTGACATCAAGTGAAGGACATCTATCGAGACATTGGATGAAGAAAGCTTGTAAAATTTTGATGGCAATAAAATAAAATAAAATAAAAAACTTACAACAAAGGATTAAGCTAGTGATAGGATCACGTACCTACACTTTGTGAAAATTCATAGTCCAACTCATTACTTTTGTTGAGGTGAGCAAACACTTTATTTTCACCCTCTTCTACCTTGTCCACTTCCTGGTGGATTTAACATCATTATGGTAATTGTGATTGTCTAACTTCATGAGATTATTTTGTGTGCCACATGAATTTAATAACTTACCACAAACTCGCTTGTTTCTTTGAGCTCCATCATTTCACACATGAGTGCCAGTTCATTTCCTAAATGTAGTTCACCATTTTTTTCTTTCTGCTCCGTTGTTGTATGTTGTGAATTTGAAGATTCTGTTTTTCTTTTCTTGGAAGGACGTTTTGGAGATCCAATCTTGATTTTATTAAAGATCACACTATAAGAATGATTGTAACAATAAAAAATATATTTGTCAAATTGTAAAATATCTTACCTTAATCTCTTTTACCATATTGGTTTCAGAATCGACTTCTACTTCTAATTTCTCATATCCATCTAGGATGTATCTACATACTTCCATAACAGATCGGCATATGAAACTTTTTCTCATGTGATGGTAAACCTACAATACAACAAAGTTTTTTATAAGGTTACAGTATTATTAAAAAAAAAATAGTGTACACGATTACCTTGTACTAATAAATTATTAACTATACTCTGCTAGGCAAATCCAATCAAATAAGCATTCTATTCAAATGAAGCAACTAAAATAATTATAATAGATAAAAATCCCTCGTGATATAATGTAGAAACTATAATAGAACTGTAAGATAAATTACTATTAAACTATTATTTAACTTTTACATTTTATAAAATATTACATGTCTTATTTTTAAGATTACAAATCTAGTATTTTGTAGACTCTTACCAGTAAGTATACTTTAAACTAGCATGACAGTGTAAATAAGACATTATTCAAATGATGAATAAAATTTTATCACAGCTAGCTTAGTTATTGATTCACTATCTCTCATTTTCTTGACCTATCATTTTGTTAGTTCGACATTGCTAATTTATAAAATTAAGAAATAAAAAAAATCAATAATTTAAGATATATGCAAGCAATAAAATAATAATTTTAGTTACCTTGTCACATTGACCATTAGGGCGCCTTCTCTTTTCACATGTCCAGCCGTTAAGGATATCCTGATATTTTTGATTAAGTCTGAATGGATCGACTAAATCTTCTCCCTATAATTCGTGTTCATGACAAAGTATTTGGAAGAGTTAACCTTTCTTGCTCGTCAGCGCTATTTGTCGATCATAATTAAGATCAACCCTTGATATATTAATTTATGCATGAGAAATCAATAAAAATAAATGTACTAATTACCTTGTTTAATTTTACAGTATAAATATTAGTTTCACCTGCCAGAGGTACAATCGAAAAGCTAACAGTAGACAGTGCTATGACTTCTGCACTAATCAGTCCCCTCTTCCTCCCGGTGAGTTGATAGGGAGTTAATTCAGACACATTCTGCAATAATAGAAAACTTTTAATCAAAATTTCTTTTCATAGTTGATTGTGTTTTAAATAATAAGTAATTTATAAACTATCATATCATATTTACTTTTTGTGACAAGAAAACTAACTAATTTTTACGATTACATATTTTGTTTTGATTGTTGTATGCTTATAGATATCTTTTGGATAATTTTATAATATAAAATTTTATTTACATTGTTTGTATATATAAGTTAAACTCTTTTACAAAATAAAAGAAATAATAAAAGTTTGATGCTTTGATGATACAAAACAATTCACACTAAATTAGATCTGAATGTCCATATAAACAAAATGAGTTTCTAGGTGAAAGATAAATATATTCACAATATATGACAATGATATATGAAATGATAATACATATATCATCAATTCACATGATAAAGAGAAAAATAAAATTTAATGGTCATAGTATCATTAACCAAAAAAAAAATGATATTCATACTTGAATAACTATTCTTTCATCGATTGCTGAAAATATGGGTGATGTCGAATAGAAATTATGAGAGTTGTAAGAGTTTATTAATTAGACATTGAAATTAACACAAATTCTTCGTCATATATTTGATTAACATGGGGTTAGATAATTTTGACAATTATTAAACCATTTTAATGAAAAATACTAAATTATTAAAGCAAAGGATATTAGATAAGCGGTTAGATTCTCTGTAATTTTTGTCAATATTGCAATTAAAATCTAACATACAAATCTAGAGACAAATAGTATGTTATAATAATTATTTTGCAAATACTACAAAAAATAATAAGACACTTAACTAGACATCATTATTTTATCATTTAGTGCTTATAAAAATATATTATTCAAATCATTTTTTCGGTAGACACGATAAAAATGTAATTGCTTATAAGATAAAATGTAATACTTGCCATTATACATATGAAATTTAATTAGAATTTTTTTATTAATAATGTGATTAATTGTCGTCTATATGACAAAAAATATCATACAAAAAAAATTAATTTCTTTCCTTTTTTATCCAAAAGCCTATAGTTATTTCAATTAAAAAATGATAAAAAATATTCCCCAATGTCTAAAAATACCTAGAATTCATGTGTTTTTACTTATCCACAATGATGATCAAGATTTAACCAATAAGTTAAAATCTATGCAAAAAATATTAAATTAAAGGGTAAAGCAAAAAGTAAGAAGAAACAATAGAATGCTAAATTGTAGTTTCTTACTGATGTCTCTAAGCCATTCTCTCTTAGATGACTTGATACACTAGAGGGTAGTAACACCAAGTCACTAATATCAACTCTTTGATCTTCTTGAGCCTGTAAGGGATCGGGTGAAGTACCAATTAATTATCAAAGTTTGGATGCAGAAAAAATATTATTTATTTATATTATGTTTGGTAAAATTTTGACATACTTATAAATTATAGTAGAAAATAATTCATAAATTTTATAACAACACATTGTTACTATACATTCTCTTATTTTTTTCAAAGTGCGAATCAACTTTTCATTATTCCATATTTATTAAAATGAACAACTAGAAAATATTTTATATTTGTAAGAAAACTTTTCTACTTCTATAATATGAATGTTTTAAAAAACGTTTCACCAAAAATAATTTATATAAATTGCAATTCTAATTATACCTTTTGTGGATTCATTATAATTTTTATACAAAATACTAAAAAATTAGTACTGTAAAACAACATACCGCCATTCGAATATTATTGACTGGGGAAACGTAAGGTATTATTTCACGGCAATTGTTGATTTCAGAAGAAGAATCCATTATTTTCTCTACAAGCAAGATAAGAGCAAAATTTACTCAACAACATTGAGAAGAAATATATTTTGAAGGTAAATGGAGATATGTATTTATAGATAAAGTGTAATGAAAAAATATCTAACAAATGTGTATGCAATATTAATTGATATTTACCTCTTTTTAGTATGGGACAATGTTTTTTCCATAATTGGTCAATTATTTACTAACCAAATTTGAATATTTGTTAATAGTAATTTTGTTATTACTTAGATTCTAGTAATTGTTTCTCTAGATTTCATGTAGTTACAATCCTTGTAACTAGAACTGTCAAATGGGCGGGTTGACTTGAAATTGGAGATATCAAATTGGGTTGAAATAGAAATTGGGTTGGGCTCTAATCCGTCCAAGTTTACTTTGGGCTCAAATGGGCTTAAAATCAGGTTGGGTCTTGACCCGCTTAATCTAAATAATTTTAAGGAAAATTATATAACTATACAATATATCTTTTCATATTCTTTAAAATTTCCTACCATTTCAAAATATTACAAATATCCATGCTTTTCTCTTTTTCTCTCTTTTTCCAGATACATTATTCACAATCCTTCAAACTTTCAACCCACGATTTTGTTTCTATTTTCATGCCTCGGATCACCCCCACATATTGACAGTCACATCCATCACTCCATTTTATAATTTCAAATATATTCTTTTTCCAGTTATCTATTTTAAGTTCCTAAAAAGCTTTAGATATAACTATTTCTTCATCAAATTTTTTTCCAGATCTTCCACTGTCATTTTTTTAAAAAAATCAGCCTTTTCTAGAAGAGCCATGATTAATAGGACCAATGCCAATATTATTATTTATGAGCAAAGCTATAACTTTATAATTGCATAATTAGTGTTCCAAATAATTTTCTAGAAGAATCTTATAATCTTTTTCAAGAGTCACAAAAAATTTTATTTCATGTGTGACTCCACATAATCATTTTATTTAATTTTTAAAAATTAATTTGTATTTGTTTGATTATAATAATGTACAAAATATTTATATAATTTAAATAGTTCATATATGTTTATTGCTACCATAATATATTCAATATAACCTACGATCTTCCATGATTTAATTTCCTTTTAAATTATATACAATAATCTTTAAACATAAGTATTCATATAGTTTAAACAGAAAAGGCAAAAAATATCCTTATACTATCTGATATAGTTCAAATTTATCCTTAAATTATATTTTGGTTCAAAACTCTCCTTTCCGTCAAACTATTGGTCAAAATTGCATTTCTTATTAATAGAAGTTGTTAAATGTTATGTGAATGCCAAATTGCACGCCATAGAGTTCCACTGCCACATTGACTAAAAGAAAATGGGTAAAAAAAATACCCTTAAACTATCTGAAATAGTTTATATATAACCTTAAACTATATTTCATCTCAAAAGTATCCTTTCCATCAAACAATTAGGTCAAAAATGTCCTTATTAATCGAAGTTGTTAAATGCTGTGTGAATTCCACATCGCCAATAGGGTTCCACTGCCACATAGACTAAATTCCAAAATCTTTATTTACTCTTTCTGTAATGATCCTCTTAGTCGTTTTAGAAATTTTAACCAGCATTATTATATTAACCTTTTTAGTAGATTTTGTAAATAACTTATATGACTTATAAGAATGAGTGACATAATTTTTAGATTTAATAAAGGATTATTTTGTTGCTAAGAATAATGAAAAAAAAAATAATAAAATAAAAAAAAAAGAAAAGAAAATAAAATAAAAAAAATAATTAAAAGAAGGGCAAAGTGCCCTAAATAGATTAAAGCCGCCAGGGGCATAAGAAAGAAAAAAAAAATGATCTGGGGAAAAAAAAAAACGCAGTGAAGAAAAGAAAAGAAAGGGAGAAAAGAAAAGGAAAAAGGAGGAGAAAAATCAATATTTTCATCTCAAGGCGTCAAGGTAATTATTCTTATCCTTTCTATTAAATATTTGTGTAACTAGGAATAGATTTTCAGGTTAAAACGTGTATAATTTATACTAATATGTGAACTTGTGAACTTGAGATTATAAATGTGTATAAGTATTATGATTCAATCATTGGACAATGATTAGTCCTAATCATTGGACAATTATTACTCCAAGATTAGGATTATTAATAGTGGAACGATAAATATGAATTGGAACATTGAAAATAAGTGGTTTCAGCAGATAGTTTTGTAGTCCGCCATTGATGTGTCAGCGCTTAGTTTCGGCTTTAATTATTTTCATTTGATTATCATATTAGGATTCAAGTTTTGATATATTGAGATATGTGTTAAATAGTGGGTGCATTATGATATATAAAAATCATTATAATTATGTTATTCGGAGAATTAAGATTTAACCCTAAACTTGAAATTCAGAAAATATGAGATTTGATCAATTGGTTGGAATAAAAATTTAGAAATTTTATTATAAATTTGGATGAGTTTTGGGTGTAAGCTAGAGATATAGCAATATGAATGTTGTTAGTTTCGAAATCATATCGTGGTTATTTATTTGAATAGATTTTATTGGTTTGGAAGTCAACCAAAAGAGGAAGGCTCAAGTTTTGGAGTCATTGTTCGACTATTTGAGGCAAGTGGATTTTGTAAACTCTTGTTAAGTGTATGAAATGCGTGTATTTCCTTGTGGTTTATGTTGGGAGTAACGGGATTGGTGATGGGTTGACTTTTCCACATTGATTAATTCTAATGATGAAAAGAATGGGGATAACAAAAAGGCAATGTGATTAATTGTTTATGTCTGTTGTATTGAGAAAGGTTTGAAAGCTTGTTGAATCATTGTTGATGTAACTTCATGTTTGTGTGGTTGTGAACTGTGTGATGTTATGAAAATGGTCATCTCCTCATTATATGTGTGAACTTGTCATCTGCATTATTCTGAGGCATTGGTTGTGACAAGTGTTATGTGCATTGAGAAAGAATGGGTACTTAAGAGGATGTACCATTTCGAGGGACGTATCGCGCGCCGCGATGGATACTATATTTCGAGGGCGTATCGCGGCTACCGCGATGGTTACTATTATCGAGGGTCGTGTCGTGCGCCACGACAGATGCATGGACAGATATGTCCCCCATGGGTCCCGGACTGAGAGACAGCGGGTGTGTATCACTAGGTCAGACGTGCATCATTATACTTGACATTGCATTTCATTACATTGCACATACTTATCATTAGTGAACTTGATATTGTGTTTTGCTGATCTAGTGATTGCCTTTTTGCGGAACTTGTGATTGTTGAATACTGAGCTTGTTATTGAGGATATATAATTTGTTGAAGTGTTGTTGTTGAGGATATGTAATTTGTTGAAGTGTGTTATTGAGGATATGTAAATTTTTGAAAGTGTTGCTATTGAGGATATCTAATTTGTTTGAGTGTTGATGTTGAGGATATATAATTTGTTAAAGTGTTGTTGTGGAGGATATGTAATTTGTTAAAGTGTTGTTGTGGAGGATATGTAATTTGTCTAAATGTTTTTGTTGAGTTACGTTCTATGTAAACCGTGAGTTGTTAGGTCAATGATGTTTA
The DNA here is from genome assembly GCA_027789145.1 of Solanum arcanum. Taxonomy (NCBI): domain Eukaryota; kingdom Viridiplantae; phylum Streptophyta; class Magnoliopsida; order Solanales; family Solanaceae; genus Solanum; species Solanum arcanum. Next base: position 53,788,393 of record CM050943.1, read on the forward strand.
TGTAGGTTGTAGTTGTGGAGGTTCGGTTGGGGGTGGTAGGAGTACCCGTGATTTCATCCCCTTAGCTTGTGTTTAGAGGTTTACTTGCCGAGTACCGTGTGGTTTGGTACTCACCCTTGCTTCTACAAATTTTTGTAGGTTACTAGCCCGGACTTTATGATATATTCTCTTCTTTTCCGAGGCTTCACGGAGATTTTGTGAGGTAGTTGTTGGTCATCTCAAAGATCCCTCCTTACTCTTGTTTATGATTTTGTTCTACTCTAGAAACAATATCATATGAGACTTATATTTTCTTTTGATCCGATTGTAATACTTTAGAGGCTTGTACACGTGACAACCAGGTTTTGGGGTATAATGTAAGTTGATAGTAAATTTTCCGCATTTTTATTGTAATAGTTGAGTTTTAGGCTTACTTGTCTTGGTGGGAGAAGACGAGTGCCATCACGTCCATTTTTGGGTCGTGACAAAATGGTATCAGAGCCCCAGGTTCATAGGTCTCACGTGTGTACAAGTCGAGTCTAAGTAGAGTCTTGATGATCGGTATGGAGACGTCTATACTTATCTTCGAGAGGCTATAGTGACTTTTAGGAAATATCTTCACTTTTTGAATCTCTATCGTGCATGATTTGTCCGTTTTGATTCCTACCTCTTCATTCCACTCTTTCTCTCGTTTATGTGATGACTCGTTCGTAGTTTCTCATGTGATTAGTTGTTTTGTCCTGTATTAGTTGGATGTTACATATTGTATTCATGTGGAAGTGGTATATTTATGAAAGGAATGTGTGATCATATTTGAAGGGGTTGAGTAAGGTTAGTTACCATAGTAAAAGAAATAGTACTTATGTGGTATAAACAATATCTGGAGTGGTTCGACAATCAGAAGTTAAATGTTCAAAGAGTTGGCTAGATAATGAATAGTGTAACTTGAAAAATACCGTTGATATATTTGTCATAACATTAATGGGTTGCTTAGCGAATGATGTTGCATCAATTGAAGTCAGAATCTCTTTTGTGGTTCCATAGATTGAGTGTATACCAAAGTCATGATATGACTATTACAATGGTACTGATAGGTACATGGCTAGATATATGGAATGTGTTACTTTTGTTATCGACATGTCCTACGAAAGAATATATATAGCTTGGCTATATATGAAACGAATTTGATATTATTTTAAAGCTATTAGATAGGTAGAAATGTGTAACTATTTGGATATGATCCTCGGTAGGTATGATATGTTCTAGTGGTGGATGTAACGGACTTTCACGATGTGGTACTAGTGGTATATGAAAAACAGATATGTTAATTGTTAAACATGAATACTAACTACATAAGGAGTTATAAGTTGTATCACATGCTCATATAATGAGATTCGATGTTAAATTCATATTTGGGAAACCAACTAGTTACTATGGACACTTGAGTTAAGCATTTTTATAAGAAAGCTTTTAGTGGTGGATCGTTGATACGATATTAATGTGTTGAGTTGAGAAGTGTATTTCAAAATTTCTAAATAGGGACCGATGATTTCATTTTAATGTCCAAGGAAATAAATATATATCAGATTGATAAGCTTATAGGTAAAAGAAGTCTCAAGATATACTTCTGTGAAGGTAATTGAAGATTTTTGTACGGAAGTGCACATGAGATTGAGTTAGTTTGATTTTGATTGGTATAACTAGATTTAAGGTGTCATATTGGTGAAATGGTTGACTTCGTGGTGATGAAACGAGTTAATTGGGCATAATGGTAGTAAGAGTTCGTGATGGATTGTGAATAAGATGCAATTGTATGATAAGAATGGTTTGTTAAATAAGTATTGTATTACAATGATGACTTATGACTATCTAAGTTTATGATTTTTTTTATTGATTAGTAGTTTGATTCTTGGAAAGTTGTATGAGGTGTTGGGGCACCACTCAAATTGAATTGAAATGAGCTATAGCCTTAACAGAATGAATCAATGATAGGCTATATAACCTTCAGGAGGAGGCAAGAATAAGGATATTTACTCAGATTGTAAGGGTCAAAGATGTATCTTCAGAGGAATTTGGAGAATTGGATTACAATAAATGACGTGTGAAAGATTATATATGGTTATGTCGAGGTAGATTGTTCAGAATGTGATAGGTAACAAATGGATGTTAAATAGTGTGGACCTACAATTTTACATGGTTAATGAGGATCGGAGGGGATTAAAAGTACTTTGTTGATGAGACAAAATAGATTGTTATAATGTGTTAATGGTGAGTAGAGGTTATGAGATTATAGTATACATAAATATTGGAGTGATCAAGGGTTTCTTGGAGTTATTGCATGAGGTAAATGATGGTGATTGAAAATGGTATGTGAAAGTTTAGGTGAAGTTGACATTAAGTGTGACTTAATTATTTTACCCTGATGGATAAATATAGATTTGAAATTAGTGTTATCGGTTTTGGGTGTGACTTATATCTTTCATGCTATGCTTAAATGGAAAGAGAAAGCGCCATAATTTGAAATTTTTTTTAGAGGCGATAATGTGTGCGCTAAGAAGACCTGATACTAGTGGCGGTTTGAGAGTAAGGTAAATGGATGGTGTTGTTATGATGTTTGTTAGCATTAAGAGTGTTGGCTTTAGTGGAGCCTTGTGAGAGTATGTGAAGTTTGATAAGTCGAATATGTGTAAGATTATAATAGATATCAGACTGGTTGGTTTTGGATGGCTAAAAATTAAGGGATGTAGTAAGATGAATGGAAATATTCAATATGGATATTATGGAAGAAGTATTTAGTTTTATTCGACCTTGGTTCTATACATCTTTATGTGATTACCTTCTTCATTTTAAACATGGTTTAGAGTATGATTCAATACATATACTCATGTGTATTTCTACAACTACGGGTGAACCCCTAATGGTGGATCGGATGTACCGATCCTCTTATGTCTTCTTGATAAGGTAGGATCCTTGGTTAGAATTGTTCACTTCAGTTATGACATATTTGATGTTGTTTGAAAAAAATTAGAAATATATCACTATTTTTATATGCACAACCTTGCTTATGGGAACTTACAAAAGAGCTTTCATGAATAGTTATGGTTATCCGACAGTGTTGTAAAGGTTCTGCATCCTAGCGTGTACCATTTGTAGGGTGCTTACTTGATCTTGTTCTTCATTGGATTAGATATGTTTGATTATCCCTTGATGAGTATTCGATGTCTAAAGATCAGATTTTCATAGTTTAAGCTCATGAAAAGATTAGATTGTGACAAGGGAATCTTGATAAGGTCTATGATGGTTTGTATAATAGGTGTATGTGATCGTTGATCTAGGTTCACTTTAGATTGTAGTGGGTATGGATTCAGAACGTTATCCTTGTTATGTAAGAAAAGATTTGTTGTGATGATTGTGTTATGTTCCAGTGGGTTTCAGTTTAGATTGGGTTCATTGGTTGGTTTATGGCGTGATATGTAAATCTTCCGAAGTTTCATTCAAAACTTCAGTTCTTGGTAGTTGATATTTAATGGAATGTGCTAAAGATGAATTGATCACTAGGAGAGATGAACACGACTTTGAAAATCATACCTCAAGTTTTTGGTCGTGTTAGTTATTCTTCCTTCTCCTACTTTATGTTCGAGGACGAACATGATTTTTAGTGGTGGATAATATAATGATCCTCTTAGTCGTTTTAGAAATTTTAACCAGCATTATTATATTAACCTTTTTAGTAGATTTTGTAAATAACTTATATGACTTATAAGAATGAGTGACATAATTTTTAGATTTAATAAAGGATTATTTTGTTGCTAAGAATAATGAAAAAAAAAAAAGAAAAAAAAAAAAAAAAGAAAATCAAATAAATAAAATAAAATAAAAAAATAATTAAAAGAAGGGCAAAGTGCCCTAAATAGATTAAAGCACTTGGCATAAGAAAAAAAAACGATCTGGGGAAAAAAAAAACGCAGTGAAGAAAAGAAAAGAAAGGGAGAAAAGAAAAGGAAAAAGGAGGAGAAAAATCAATATTTTCATCTCAAGGCGTCAAGGTAATTATTCTTATCCTTTCTATTAAATTTTTGTGTAACTAGGAATAGATTTTCAGGTTAAAACGTGTATAATTTATACTAATATGTGAACTTGTGAACTTGAGATTATAAATGTGTATAAGTATTATGATTCAATCATTGGACAATGATTAGTCCTAATCATTGGACAATTATTACTCCAAGATTAGGATTATTAATAGTGGAACGATAAATATGAATTGGAACATTGAAAATAAGTGGTTTCAGCAGATAGTTTTGTAGTCCGCCATTGATGTGTTGGGCAGTTAGTTTCGGCTTTAATTATTTTCATTTGATTATCATATTAGGATTCAAGTTTTGATATATTGAGATATGTGTTAAATAGTGGGTGCATTATGATATATAAAAATCATTATAATTATGTTATTCGGAGAATTAAGATTTAACCCTAAACTTGAAATTCAGAAAATATGAGATTTGATCAATTGGTTGGAATAAAAATTTAGAAATTTTATTATAAATTTGGATGAGTTTTGGGTGTAAGCTAGAGATATAGCAATATGAATGTTGTTAGTTTCGAAATCATATCGTGGTTATTTATTTGAGTAGATTTTATTGGTTTGGAAGTCAACCAAAAGAGGAAGGCTCAAGTTTTGGAGTCATTGTTCGACTATTTGAGGCAAGTGGATTTCTAAACTCTTGTTAAGTGTATGAAATGCGTGTATTTCCTTGTGGTATATGTTGGGAGTAACGGGATTGGTGATGGGTTGACTTTTCCACATTGATTAATTCTAATGATGAAAAGAATGGGGATAACAAAAAGGCAATGTGATTAATTGTTTATGTCTGTTGTATTGAGAAAGGTTTGAAAGCTTGTTGAATCATTGTTGATGTAACTTCATGTTTGTGTGGTTGTGAACTGTGTGATGTTATGAAAATGGTCATCTCCTCATTATATGTGTGAACTTGTCATCTGCATTATTCTGAGGCATTGGTTGTGACAAGTGTTATGTGCATTGAAAAAGAATGGGTACTTAAGAGGATGTATCATTTCGAGGGACGTATCGCGCGCCGCGATGGATACTATATTTCGAGGGACGTATCGCGCGCCGCGATGGTTACTATTATCGAGGGTCGTGGTCGCGGCGCCGCGACAGGATGCATGGGATGATATGTCCCCATGGGTCCCGATCGAGAGACAATGGTGTGTATCACTAGGTCAGACATGCATCATTATACTTGACATTGCATTTCATTACATTGCACATACTTATCATTAGTGAACTTGATATTGTGTTTTGCTGATCTAGTGATTGCCTTTTTGCGGAACATGTGATTGTTGAATACTGAGCTTTTTATTGAGGATATATAATTTGTTGAAGTGTTGTTGTTGAGGATATGTAATTTGTTGAAGTGTGTTATTGAGGATATGTAAATTTTTGGAAGTGTTGCTATTGAGGATATCTAATTTGTTTAAGTGTTGATGTTGAGGATATATAATTTGTTAAAGTGTTGTTGTGGAGGATATGTAATTTGTTAAAGTGTTGTTGTGGAGGATATGTAATTTGTCTAAATGTTTTTGTTGAGTTACGTTCTATGTAAACTGTGAGTTGTTAGGTTGGGCTGATGTTTATGTAGGTTGTAGTTGTGGAGGTTCGGTTGGGGGTGGTAGGAGTACCCGTATTTCATCCCCTTAGCTTGTGTTTAGAGGTTTACTTGCTGAGTACTGTGTGGTTTGGTACTCACCCCTTGCTTCTACAAATTTTTGTAGGTTACTAGCCCGGACTTTATGATATATTCTCTTCTTTTCCGAGGCTTCCTGGAGATTTTGTGAGGTAGTTGTTGATCATCTCAAAGATCCCTCCTTACTCTTGTTTATGATTTTGTTCTACTCTAGAAACAATATCATATGAGACTTATATTTTCTTTTGATCCGATTGTAATACTTTAGAGGCTTGTACACGTGACAACCAGGTTTTGGGGTATAATGTAAGTTGATAGTAAATTTTCCGCATTTTTATTGTAATAGTTGAGTTTTAGGCTTACTTGTCTTGGTGGGAGAAGACGAGTGCCATCACGTCCATTTTTGGGTCGTGACACTTTCCCCCCCCCCCCCCCCCTCATTTCATTATTTTCATAAATGATTTCACTCCTCCCTCATTTCGCGGCTAAGAGTTTCAAAGTTTTCTTCTCTGTGTTTCAAAGTGGATCTTAGTGGTTGTAGGTTAGTAAATCTTTTTGTTATTTTATCTCCAAAATAATATTTATTTAATGTCCAAAATAATATTGATTTTATCTTTAAAAATTGTGACTTAAATAAGAAAACAAAAAAATCACAATTCTAAAGAGATAAAAAAATAGAATTGATAATGTAAAAAAAATGAGAAAATAATGATTGCATGGTTGTAATTTAATAAAACACATAACTAATTAACGGGATAAATTTCGAACTTATATAAATGTATGAAACAAAAATTAATTTGGCATAGAATTATATATCATATACATATGAAACTTCCACAATTTAGTCTTGATTTCTACTTCTTGCAATCTTGAATTATTATAACTTAGTGTCATTCGTTGAGCGTAAGGAGCACATTATTATTAGATTATGAATGCTTTACAACTTAAAAATAAATGTTTTCTCAATTGATATCAACAGTTGATCGATTTTAAAATTAAAATACTTTATTAACCATTTAAATTAATTTTTTTATTATTATTAATAGAATATTGATAAAAAAATACTGTAGAAATAATTTTGAATTATTTTCATTTTAAATTTTGTTAAAGGCAAAATAGTTAAAAAAACTTATATTTTACAAATATAAAATTGATCTAAAATTTATACTCACTCCCTTTCGGTTTATATAATTTTAATTTAACTTAACATGAAGATTTTTGTAAAAGAAAAAAATACTTTTAAAACTCGTGGTCTATAACAAACCATAAATGTTCATATGACAATAAATCATCTTACTAAGAATAAAATGAATATTTTAAAGTCAAAATATTATTTAAATATATTATACATCATTCTTTTGAAACTGACTAGAAAGAAAAATATGTCACATAAATTAATGTAAAATTTTCATAAATTTTTCATATATTTTCATAGTATAAAGAGTTAATTACATTATATCCCTACTTTTTTCAAATTACAAAATTTTCTGAGAATTAAATATTTTCAGATAAATCAGCTGACATGTTGATACATCGATCGTGATACATTGCTATTGAGAAAACTTGCAGACATATAGCTCACGTATGAATCTGAGAGAGGAGGGTTGTATTCGAGAGAGAATATGAACGTATCCGAGAGGGGAGAAACGTATCTAAGAGAGAACATGGATGTATACAAGATGAGATAAAGATGTCTTCAAGAGGGGAGAAAAATGTATCCGAGAGGAGATACTGATGTGTCTGACAGAGGATAGAAATGTATTTGAGAGAAATTTTTTGTAATTTTTTTAAATAATAAAAAAAATTAGAAACTATAATAAAACAAAATAATAATATGAATAATTATTTTTAAATTAAAATTGAAAAAATAATTAACTATATTGGGCCCGTAAACGGGCCTTCAATTATCTAGTATATATATATGGAAAAATTAGTAAACTAGTCAAAATAAATAACATATTTAGTAAAAATATTCATACTTTACAAATATTAGCAATAATGTCATTATTTTAAAAAATTTATGTGTCCCAATTTTCTTCCTATTCTATCTCTCTTTTTCAATTAATTCTATATATCGTTTTTTTTTTAAAAAAATCATTCTCTCTCATATTTATCTTTTCAAATTGTTAATTCTCTCTCCCATTTAATTTTTTCACTCTCTCATGGTTATCTTTTCTGATTTTCCTCCAACATTCAAGTTGCAAATATTTTTTGCCATATATTTTGGTTGTTCTTTTAATCCAAAATTGAATCAACTAGAATTCTTTTGATTAAGGTATCTCTAATCTTTATCCTATTTTCATATTTATTTTCTAATTTTATTTTTGTTTATATCTTAAAAAAATGTTGTTTGTATTTTTCAATTTCCGTTATGATTTACTCTCCAATGGCTGAATCCAAGAGGCTTACTAGAGGTATTCATGTTAATCAACCAATTTCAGGTGATTTTTCATCCTTTAATTTATTTATTACTTAACAAATAGTGTATAATGTATGATCCGTTGCTAAAATGAGGGAAGAAAAAGGGTAAGAACATTTACAAGACTCATTGGTGTGCAAAACCTTCCTCAAATTCAGAACGCAAATGTAGAATCTTTGTCTACTCGTGAGGATCTTGAAAAAGACGACGAAGATCGGATAGTTGTCGAACAATTTTCTATTAGTTTGTTTTGTATTTATAGTTCTTTTTTAGAATTTGGTATGCTTTCTTAATTTGTATTCAAATCATTATGTATACTATCAATATTTGTATTTATTAAAAATTTCATGTTGCATGGTTTATGAATCTTGTATTTGTCCCTAATTTGTATTCATCCAAATGTATGTCAACTAGTTATGTATTTTATTTATAAGAAGAACAATTTTCTATTAGTTTATTTGTATTCCAATACAAATACAAATAAGAGACATATTGGAATGAATACGACTTAGAAGAGGAAACAAGATTTTGAAAAGAAAAATAAATACACAGTGAAAAATATATGCGAATACAAATGTATTTTTTAAATAGCTACATTTTATTTGGCATACATATTGGAATGAATACAAACTAATAAAGGTATGTCAACTGAATTTGACATTTTTTTCTAATTTGTATTTATTCTAAAGGTATGTCAACTAATTATGTATTTTATTTAAGAATGAGTACACCAAATATTCAATTATTTCTTTTCAATTTTATATTTCATTCACTTTTTCATCATACTAATTTTTTGTATTTTATATATTATTATACAAAATTCAAAATAAAAACTAGAATAAATAGAAATACAAATAAAATACATATTGAAATGAATACATACTGGATTTTTGAAGAAAAAAATAACAATATAGGGAAAAAATATATGAAAATACAAATATATTTCTTAAATGACTATATAGATAAATTCGGCATACCTATTGGAATGAATACAAACTAATAAAAAACTATAATAAAAATAAATAGAATATATTGTGGAATGAATATAATTTTAAAAGGTAAAAATTATGGAGAAAAAGAAAACAAAATTTAAATTTTATTTGAAAATGTAACTAATGAGAAAATTAAGGATGCTTGCCTTTTTTTTGAAATATTCCCCCCTTAATTTTCTCCTTTTTGTTATTAAATAATTATATTCTTTAAATAAATATAAATAATAAAAACATAAATAAGATACATAAGAAACTAAAATGACATTTTTACTAAATATTGAAATTGTTGCTAAAGAGTACTCTTAAATGCTAAAATATTGACATTTTGAAAAATTTCCCTATATATATAGATATATATATATATAAGTGGCATTTTTACCACTAGATACATGCACCAAAATTATTCATCTGGAAAGCTGTGTCTGAAAACATTACCCAATAAAGACACGTGATACATAAACTCTTTATGTTCTACATCTAAGACATTATGTATCAAATTAATCCATATTTACATGATACACAATATATATCAAATTCAATCATTTTCAAACTTTATTACATGTATCATATCCATATCAACTAACCACCATTGCGTTGTGTATCACACACAAAAAATGCTATTTGAAATAATTACATGTATAATGTATCTTTTATAAAATACAGTATCTCTCAAACAAAAAAAGATACATATATCACGCACTAATTTCTTAGACATGATACGTAAATTCAAATTTACAATAAATGTATTATATACATAGAAATTAACACACAAACATGTATCCTTAGAGGCGGCAGCAACAACGGGAACGAAATCAGGTTAATATGATTTTTTTAATATTCTAGACGTCAAACAAAAATATGACAACATTATTACTAGATATTATTATATTCTTATTGATGAATGAATTTTTCAAAGTGAATTGATAACATAACAAAGTCACAACAAGTAGTGATTTTGAGGAGGCAGAGGGGCATTAAGAGTATTCATATACATAACCTTATTAGCTTGATCAAAATTTTCACGCATGAGATTCTGCATGATTAGGTCGATTGTCAATTTTGCATATGAGGTGAGTACTTGGTTCTTACTCTTGTTGAGTATCTTTTTTTGTCGAATCACAAATACTTCGTGAAATCCCAAAGATGATAGTAACAAGACTAGCGAAGATTTTCATGATGTATATTCTTAAAAAATTAAATATTTTTAAATCAAAATTGAAAATATCTTCAATGAACTAGGAGAAGAAGTTTGGATCTCAAAATTTCAACAATTTTGAATTAAAATTGAAAGGATCTGAACTGCGATAAATTTTTTAGATCTCAAAATTTTGAATTATTTTGAATCAAAATTGAAAGGATTTTGATAATTTGGGAGAAGAATTTTGAATTTTGTAAAGTTCTTGCAGATTGGAGCGATTTATGGGAAATAAATAAATTTATATTTGTATTCCACATTAAGTTCAACAAATAATTTTTTTAACGTATCATAATGTAACGACCTGTTTAGTCGTTTTGAGCAGCAGATTGAAATTCTGGGAAAAACTGGCTGGGACGACGGGTGCCACGACGGACCGTCGTGATCACGACGGCCCGTCGTGAAGTTTTCGTTCCATGACACTTAGAATTCTTAAATTGGGTACTGAAAATCGACTCTCTGAACTTCGTAACGAAATGGCAGAACGGACCGTCACATCCACGACGGACGGTCGTGAGTTCCCGTTGCAAAACACTTCAACTTTTGAGAATTTGGTACAAGAAACGAGTTTCTGACCGTCAGGACGGAGGGCAGGACGGACCGTCACAGGGGTGACGGGCCGTCACAGTCCACCTGGGATCTGGGAGGCTGCGACGACCTGCGTGACGGACCGTCGCAGGCACGACGGCCCGTCACAGGTCGCGTAGTCGATCAAAATTGGATTTCTTCCCACGTTTTAAGGGACGTTTTGGACTATTCTTTCCTTAATTATAAAGTTTGAGGGTTAATATTAATAAGTCTAATTACTTAGGGGTTAAAATAGGTAACCTTAAGTGAATTAGTGGGTCATTATTACCATCTTTCATTCCTAATTATATAGAATTAGGGTAAAAGAAAGAGGGTTTGAATAAGAAAAAGAAAAGAAACGAGAAGAGAGATAGATTGATCGATTGAGAGAGAGAGAGTCGAGCGAGGAAGAAGAATATCAAAGCTTGGGAAATTGCTTGTTGATTCCAATTCTTCGTGGAGGTAGGTTATGGTTATTTTCATGCTATTCATAGTAAACTCTTAATAGCGAATGATATATGTTAGTAGTATTGTAAAACCCTTCTATATGCTTAATTGTATGCTTGCATGAATGATGTTATTATGTAATTATGAATAAATAAGCATGAAGCTATTGAATCCCAAATCTTGAAAGAAACTTTAATCTACTTGTTAATGATAAGGCCTTGGTATAAAGAAGAATTTGGATGAATTAAAGTAATGGGATTGATGATGCCTTGGTATAGAGAAGGCTTGATGAACGGATATAATGAGAATTAGTGGATCGGAGTGTCACGTTCCGACACATAGTATTAGTGGGACGGGTGTCACGAATCGACACGTAGAATTAGGGGATCGGAGTGTCACGTACCGACACATATAGGGGATCGGGTGTCACGAACCGACACGTAGATTTAGGGGATCGGGTGTCACGAACCGACACGTAGATTTAGGGGATCGGGTGTCACGAACCGACACGTAGATTTAGGGGATCGGGTGTCACGAACCGACACGTAGATGTAGGGGATCGGGTGTCACGAACCGACACGTAGATTTAGGGGATCGGAGTGTCACGTACCGACACAAGAGGATTAATGAATATGAGGGAGCGGAGTGTCACGTACCGACACAAGAGGAATATGAATAATGAATCGTGAAAGATGAGAATATACTCAACATAATGAACTTAATTCCCAAATGAGCATGGTATTGAGGCTTGAGCCCTCATGGATGAACTTAATGGTACTTATTGATGATTATAGTACTTGTTGTTGCTACATGTTGAGTTTTATAGTTGATTTATGATATTAATCGATATATACTTGTTTTTCTATTTTGAGTTGGCCGATGATATCTACTCAAGACTTGTGGTTGTCTTGACCCCTACTTTTATGTTTTCTTCTTTGCTAATTGTGGAATACAAATAACGTTCCGTCATCTTCAACTCAAGATGATTCAAGCCAGTCTTACTACATCCGGAAATTCGGGGTGAGCTAATACGCCTAGCTTGACTGGATCTTCTTCTTCAAGTCTTGATGCCTTGAATTAGGCATGGACTAGCTTTTATGTATTTTTAGTTCTTGGACATTCTTAGTTTAGTAATTTGAAATAGATGTTCTTGTGATGATGACTTCCAGATTTTGGGGATATTAATAATAGTTTTGAATTGTTTTATTAATGAGTTAAGTCTTCCGCATTACTTATGATGATATTACATTGAAATGTTAAGGTTTAGATTGGTTGGTTCGCTCACATAGGAGGGTAAATGTGGGTGCCAGTCGCGGCCCCGATTTGGGTCGTGACAAACTTGGTATCAGAGCATTAGGTTCGTTGGTCTCATCACACAAGAACAGGTCTAGTAGAGTCTTAAGGAACGGTAGGGGGACGCCTTTACTTTTTCTTGAGAGGCTATAAGACTTTCGGAAAATTTCACTCTTTCATTCTTTCTTTCGTGCTACTACTTGAGTCCAATTGGTATCTAGGCGTCTGGTGGTATCGACCATCTTCACTCTATTTCGCAGATGGTTAGAACTAGAGCCACAACCGCGCCAACAACAACACCGGCAAGACAAGAAGCGTCTGAGCGACCACCGGGCCGTGGCTCGAGGGAGAATAACGGCAAGAGGCCGTGGGAGAGGTCGTGGGAGGACGTCCTCTAGAGGAAGAGGACGAGCACCTAGCCCATCCGATGCTAGAGGCGGTGACTCCTCCACCGATCAAGAGGTAGTAAGAGAGGGGAGGACGGGGTGAATGAACAAGCGCAACATGAGGAATTGCCACCCCAACCTACCCCGAGAGATGATCAACCAAGTACTTGCTTATCTTAGTGGATTATCCGATCGGTCGAGCACCTCCGATGGTTTTCGCACCAACACCTCCGGTTTGAGAGATACGACATGCGGCTACTATGGCTCCCGCATGGATGCCTCATTGGAGATAGGCACATTTCCACGTCGACTATCGGACCGATAATGACAACGATCGGACGAACTTTTGATAAGTTCTTGAAATTGAAACCTCCGGTCTTCAAGGGTGCGAGAATCAAGATGCTTATGATTTTACGGTTGATTGTCATGAGCTACTACACAAGATGGGGATAGTAGAACGGTTTGGCGTTGAGTTCGTAAGCTATCAGTTTCAAGGGAACGCCAAAATGTGGTGGCGATCACATGTCGAGTGTCAACCGACAGAGGCCACACCCATGACTTGGGCATCCTTCTCTACTCTGTTTATGGAGAAGTATATCCCAAGGACTTTGAGAGATAGAAAAAGGGATGAGTTCTTGAGTCTTGAGCAAGGTAGGATGACGGTTAACGCATATGAGGCTAAGTTTCGTGCTTTATCAAGGTATGCCACTCAACTGTTTTGATCCACAAGAACGGATCCGCCGTTTTGTGAAGGGGTTGAGATCAGAGTTGCGGATTTCGGCCTTACAGGTAGCGGCAACGGCAAAATCCTTCCAAGAGGTGGTAGACTTTGTGATAGAGGTGGAAGGAGTGAAGCCAGATGACTTCACCACAACTTCGACATCAAAAAGGTTTCGAAAGGAGGTGAGTTTAATAGTTCGTATACTAGAGGACAGGACTTACGGAGGCTACTCGGTTCGACCAATTGGTCTTCACTACAGATCGTAGTTGGGGACCACCTCAGACCGGTCAACACTTCTCCGAGAGACCTATGCTTGACTGCAGAGAGTGTTATGGATGTGGGGAGACTGGACATATTAGGAGGAATTGTCCCAAACAAAGTTATAGACCCCCAATAGCTAGAGGTAGAGGTGGTCATGGTAGAGGCCGTTATTCTGGAGGACGTGGTAGTCGAGGTAATGGTGGTCACCAAAACGGCAGAGGTGATGGGCAAACTGGAGCCACTACATCACAACATGGTAGGGGCAACGGACAGACGAACGATAGAGCCCATTGTTACGCTTTCCCTGGGCGATGCAAGCGGAGGCCTCGATCTTTGTCATCACAGGTAATCTTCTGGTTTGTGATTGCATGGCTTCTGTATTGTTTGATCCTGGATCCACATTTTCTTATGTATCTTCCTCATTTGCTAATGGTCTAAATCTACATTGTGAATTACTTGATATGCCTATTCGTGTTTCTACTCCGGTGGGCGAGTCTGTGGTAGTTGAAAGGGTATATAGGTCTTGTTTGGTGAATTTTGTGGGGAGCAACACTTATGTAGATTTGGTTATCTTAGAAATGGGTGACTTTGATGTAATTCTGGGTATGACTTGGCTTTCTCCGAATTTTGCGATCTTGGATTGTAATGCTAAAACGGTGACGTTAGCCAAGCCTGGGACAGATCCGTTAGTGTGGGAGGGTGACTACACTTCTAATCCGGTGCGTATCATATCCTTTCTTCGTGCTAAGAAAATGGTTAGTAAAGGGTGTTTAGCTTTCTTGGCCCATCTCAAGGATGACACTACTCAAGTACCCTCAATTGAGTCGGTTTCGGTAGTCCGTGAGTTTTTGGATGTGTTCCCGCAGATCTTCCTGGTATGCCACGGATAGGGATATTGACCTGCATTGATCTTGAACCGGTACTCGCCCCATTTCTATACCCCCTTATAGAATGGCTCATGAGTTAAGAGAGTTAAAGGCACAACTTCAAGAGTTATTGAACAAAGGCTTCATTAGACCAAGTGCATCCCCTTGGGGTGCTCGGTTTTGTTTGTGAAGAAGAAGGATGGGAGTTTTCGGATGTGCATAGACTACAGGACAACTAAACAAGGTAACCATAAAGAACAAGTATCCTCTTCCTCGCATTGATGACTTGTTCGATCAGTTACAAGGTGCTTGTGTCTTCTCTAAGATTGATTTGAGATCCGGTTATCATCAATTGAAAATACGAGCAACGGATGTGCCAAAGACCGCTTTTGAGCGAGGTATGGACATTACGAATTTGTAGTGATGTCTTTTGGTCTTACGAATGCCCTGCTTTGCGTTCATGAGCTTGATGAACGGGATCTTTAAGCCATATTTGGACCTTTTCGTGATCGTATTTATTGATGATATATTGGTATACTCGAAGAGCAAGAAGGAACATGAAGAGCATTTGAGAATGGTATTGGAAATGTTGAGGGAGAAAAAGCTTTACGCCAAGTTCTCTAAGTGTGAGTTTTGGCTAGATGCGGTGTCCTTCTTGGGGCACGTGGTTTCTAAGGAAGGAGTGATGGTGGATCCTTCTAAGATTGAGACAGTGAAGAATTGGGTAAGACCCACTAATGTGTCAGAAATAAGGAGCTTTGTTGGGTTAGCTAGTTACTACCGCCGATTTGTCAAGGGATTCTCTTCTATTGCTTCCCAACTGACGAACTTGACTAAGCAAAATGTTCCATTCGTATGGTCGGATGAGTGTGAGGAAAGCTTCCAAAAGCTCAAGACTTTATTGACTACCGCACCCATTCTCACCTTGCCAGTGGAAGGTAAGGACTTCATTGTTTATTGTGATGCA
This sequence comes from Solanum arcanum, assembly GCA_027789145.1. Classification (NCBI taxonomy): domain Eukaryota; kingdom Viridiplantae; phylum Streptophyta; class Magnoliopsida; order Solanales; family Solanaceae; genus Solanum; species Solanum arcanum. The sequence continues at coordinate 53,804,194 of CM050943.1, forward strand.
TCCTACTCAGGTTGGAGTGCGGTGCTAATGCAAGAGAAGAGTGTAATTGCTTATGCTTCAAGGCAATTAAAGGTGCATGAACGTAACTACCCAACTCATGATTTGGAATTGGCGCGGTAGTGTTTGCACTAAAGCAATGGAGACACTATTTATATGGGGTTAAGTGTGAGGTCTACACGGATCATCGTAGCCTTCAGTATGTCTTTACTCAGAAAGATTTGAACTTAAGACAGAGGAGATGGATGGAGTTACTAAAGGACTACGATATCACTATCTTGTATCATCCGGGGAAGGCGAATGTTGTGGCGGATGCGTTGAGTAGAAAGGCGGGAAGCATGGGAAGTCTAGCTCACTTGCAAGCTTCTAGACGCCCATTGGCTAGAGAGGTTCAAACTCTGGCTAACAACTTGATGAGGTTAGAAATAAATGAAAAGAGAGGATTGTTGGCTAGTGTGGAGTCGAGATCTTCTTATCTTGACAAGATTAAGAGAAAACAGTTTAATGATGAAAAATTGATCCGAATCCAAGATAAAGTGTTGAAAGGAGAGGCCAAAGAAGCGACAATCGATGAAGAAGGTGTTTTGAGAATCAAGGGAAGGGTATGTGTACCCCGAGTTGATGATTTGATCAACACTATTCTGACAGAGGCTCATAGTTCAAAGTATTCTATACATCCGGGTGCGACCAAGATGTACCGTGACTTAAAGCAACACTTTTGGTGGAGTAGAATGAAGCGTGATATTGTTGACTTTATTTCCAAGTGTCCAAACTGTCAACAAGTGAAATATGAACACCAAAGGCCCGGAGGAACACTTCAGAGAATGCCCATTCCGGAATGGAAGTGGGAAAGAATTGCTATGGACTTTGTGGTTGGTCTCCCAAGGACAATGGGTAAGTATGACTCCATTTGGGTGATTGTTGATAGGTTAACTAAATCTGCTCATTTCATTCCGGTAAAGGTGACTTACAATGCAAAAAAGTTAGCCAAGATCTATATTTCAGAAATCGTTCGATTGCATGGGGTTCCACTATCCATCATATCAGATAGAGGTACGCAGTTTACTTCTAAGTTCTGGAAAACATTGCATGCAGAATTGGGTACTAGGTTGGACCTTAGTCTTTGCGTTCCATCCTCAGGACCGATGGTCGATCTGAGCGAACGATTCAAGTGTTGGAGGATATGCTTCGTGCATGTGTGATAGAGTTTGGTGGTCATTGGGATAGCTTCCTACCCTTAGCGGAGTTTTCGTACAATAATAGCTATCACTCAAGCATTGATATGGCCCCATTTGAAGCATTGTATGGGAGGAGATGTAGGTCTCCCATTGGTTGGTTTGATGCCTTTGAGGTTAGGCCTTGGGGTACCGATCTTTTGAGGGATTCATTAGAGAAAGTGAAGTCTATTCAAGAAAAGCTTCTAGCGGCGCAAAGTAGGCAAAAAGAATATGCAGATCGAAAGGTTAGAGACTTAGAGTTCATGGAGGGTGAACAAGTATTGTTGAAGGTTTCACCAATGAAAGGGGTGATGCGGTTTGGTAAAAGAGGTAAGCTAAGTCCGAGGTACATTGGGCCATTTGAGGTACTAAAGCGAGTAGGAGAGGTGGCTTATGAATTAGCCTTACCTCCAGGGCTGTCCGGAGTACATCCGGTATTTCATGTATCCATGTTGAAAAGATACCATGGAGATGGAAACTACATCATCCGTTGGGATTGATTACGTTTGATAAGAACTTGACTTATGAAGAGGAACCGGTTGCTATATTAGATAGGGAGGTTCGCAAGTTGAGGTCAAGAGAGATTGCATCCATCAAGGTGCAATGGAAGAATCGACCGGTTGAGGAGGCTACTTGGGAGAAGGAGGCAGATATGCAAGAAAAATACCCACATCTGTTTACAGATACAGGTACTCCTTTTCGCCATTGTTTTTCTTCTTTTGATCGTTCGGGGACGAACGATGGGTAAATTGGTATCTATTGTAACGACCTGTTTAGTCGTTTTGAGCAGCATATTGAAATTCTGGGAAAAACTGGCTGGGACGATGGGTGCCACGACGGACCGTCGTGATCACGACGGCCCGTCGTGAAGTTTTCGTTCCATGACACTTAGAATTCTTAAATTGGGTACTGAAAATCGACTCTCTGAACTTCGTAACGAAATGGAAGAACGGACCGTCACATCCACGACGGACGGTCGTGAGTTTCCGTTGCAAAACACTTCAACTTTTGAGAATTTGGTACAAGAAACGAGTTTCTGACCGTCAGGACGGAGGGCAGGACGGACCGTCACAGGGGTGACGGGCCGTCACAGTCCACCTGGGATCTGGGAGGCTGCGACGACCTGCGTGACGGACCGTCGCAGGCACGACGGCCCGTCACAGGTCGCGTAGTCCCAGTCAAAATCGGATTTCTTCCCACGTTTTAAGGGACGTTTTGGACTATTCTTTCCTTAATTATAAAGTTTGAGGGTTAATATTAATAAGTCTAATTACTTAGGGGTTAAAATAGGTAACCTTAAGTGAATTAGTGGGTCATTATTACCATCTTTCATTCCTAATTATATAGAATTAGGGTAAAAGAAAGAGGGTTTGAATAAGAAAAAGAAAAGAACAGAAAGAGAGATAGATTGATCGATTGAGAGAGAGAGAGAGAGTCGAACGAGGAAGAAGAATATCAAAGCTTGGGAAATTGCTTGTTGATTCCAATTCTTCGGTGGAGGTAGGTTATGGTTATTTTCATGCTATTCATAGTAAACTCTTAATAGCGAATGATATATGTTAGTAGTATTGTAAAACCCTTCTATATGCTTAATTGTATGCTTGCATGAATGATGTTATTATGTAATTATGAATAAATAAGCATGACGAAGCTATTGAATCCCAAATCTTGAAAGAAACTTTAATCTACTTGTTAATGATAAGGCCTTGGTATAAAAGAAGGCTGGATGAATTAAAGTAATGGGATTGATGATGCCTTGGTATAGAGAAGGCTTGATGAACGGATATAATGAGAATTAGTGGATCGGAGTGTCACGTTCCGACACATAGTATTAGTGGGACGGGTGTCACGAACCGACACGTAGATTTAGGGGATCGGGTGTCACGAACCGACACGTAGATTTAGGGGATCGGGTGTCACGAACCGACACGTAGATTTAGGGGATCGGGTGTCACGAACCGACACGTAGATGTAGGGGATCGGGTGTCACGAACCGACACGTAGATTTAGGGGATTGGAGTGTCACGTACCGACACAAGAGGATTAATGAATATGAGGGAGCGGAGTGTCACGTACCGACACAAGAGGAATATGAATAATGAATCGTGAAAGATGAGAATATACTCAACATAATGAACTTAATTCCCAAATGAGCATGGTATTGAGGCTTGAGCCCTCATGGATGAACTTAATGGTACTTATTGATGATTATAGTACTTGTTGTTGCTACATGTTGAGTTTTATAGTTGATTTATGATATTAATCGATATATCTGTTTTCTATTTTGAGTTGGCGATGATATCTACTCAAGTACTTGTGGTTGTCTTGACCCCTACTTTTATGTTTTCTTCTTTGCTAATTGTGGAATACAAAGAACGTTCCGTCATCTTCAACTCAAGATGATTCAAGCCAGTCTTACTACAGGAAATTCGGGGTGAGCTAATACGTCTAGCTTGGATGGATCTTCTTCTTCAAGTCTTGATGCCTTGAATTCGGCATGGACTAGCTTTTATGTATTTTTAGTTCTTGGACATTCTTAGTTTAGTAATTTGAAATAGATGTTCTTGTGATGATGACTTCCAGATTTTGGGGATATTAATAATAGTTTTGAATTGTTTTATTAATGAGTTAAGTCTTCCGCATTACTTATGATGATATTACATTGAAATGTTAAGGTTTAGATTGGTTGGTTCGCTCACATAGGAGGGTAAATGTGGGTGCCAGTCGCGGCCCCGATTTGGGTCGTGACACATAATTAATGTATCGGCATGAAATTTATGTCTCTGGATGACTAATATTTTGAGGGATTTTCGTAAAACAAAAAAAATGGGATAAAATGTAATTTAAGTATTACATTATGAGATTTATGTAAGTTGTACTAGTTTTAATATTTTGTTATTAAAATTTTATAGCCACAGTTTGAATTTCAACTCAAGAAGAAAAAAACTTACAAAATAGATAGATAAATCCTAAAAGATGTAAAATAGATAGTAATTTATACCTTTAATATAGTAACATACATTACATCAATGAGAATAAATAGTCTCAAAATGGATTGAAATTGTCACGGGCACTTACTCTAACACCTAAGTAGGAGAACCATCATATTCCAATAGTTAAATCATGCGAAAATTTAAAGGAAATCAAAGATAAATGAATTAACAAGCTTTTGTAATTAAGAACATTTAAAAAAAATTCGGGTTAACACTTGCAAAGAAATCATCACCCCCAAGGATCTACTCTAATAAGGTACAAGGGCTACTAAGAGTACACTCAGAACATAATAATGGAAAGACACAACTCTCATTATAACGGAAGGAAAATTAGAAGCTACCGGAGATTATCTTCATCTTCACCAAACGAAACATCAATGGCCATGTATCAAAACTATGCCAAAAGGAATAACAAGATTAGTATCAGTACAAAACCACACATACGAGTAGGAATCATGGGTCAACCAGACACCCACCACATAATATAAGAATTCAACGAGCAAGAACATGTAATAATACCAATCGCTTCTCCACCTTTACCCTCTACTGAAACACCTTAGAATTACACTGGTACCCTTACTACTCATATTCCGACTAACCACACATGACATACCCTTTCCTTCTTTTCATCTCATCTAGATCCTGCCACATGACACCTTTTATCAAGGATTCAATACTACAAACCACGAATTCCTTTCTTTCAATGTGGAATCTACCCAAGCATTTTCATTATGTACACCACCCTTACTTCTCACCCTTGCAACACACGGAAAACCTTTTATATCATTCATTTGCAAGTCTTGAACCTTTCTTCCTTCTCGAATCGTTCAACAACAAGATACATAATGAGTTAAATCAACATAGAAGAATAAAGAACATTAATTATCACTTCAGAACAATGTACAACTTCATAATGTTAGGATATACAATTATGTGAAGTCATTGGTTCTCTCATGGAACCCTAACCCATACAATTAGCATATTTGAACGTGGTACCCAATCCAACACCTATGCCAAAACACCGCAACCAATCCCATATTTATGTTGTAACGCGATAACTTTTTCAAGGTTAGTGTGTTAGAACACAAAAGCCGATCCAATCAACAATCCACAATCAAAATCACAATGTATATTAGCACCTAGATACAATAAAGTCATGTTTCATGGCTTACCTCAACCAATTATCCTCATATGTGATTTTTATGATCAATAACGCAACATTCGCAAACATACATGCTTTATAACGAAGTAATTACTAACATACATCACACTAATATGAAATCACAACCATCATATTGAATTATTTATCAATTTATATCACTAATATAATAAATCATCCATACCTAGCCCTATTTCATTGTCTAAGGCTTCTTCTATTATTAGGTAATCTTTTACTCGGTGCATGAATTCCTATGAATAATTCTTGCCATTGATTTACATTATGCTACACATTGAGCACAAATTTATAACTATTCAATTAATAAATCTAGCCTACCTGGAAGTCAGGCAGCTACACAGATTTCTTGCCTTTGATTCTTCTTCTTGGGCTCCGAAAGTGATCTTGATTGGAGATCCACAATATATCGATCTCCTTACACTAGAAACCTCATTCTCCTTCCTTCCCAAGCTTATAGAATCTTTTTTTTAGGGATGGGGGGGGGTTCTAGGGTGGTTTATGTCTAAATTAGGTATTTTAGAATGAATAAGAAGATAAGACTTTGCGTTATTTACATTTTGTCTCGCCTATCCCAATCTAGCGCCAACTTACCCCGCCATAGCGAAATCTAGCCCGCTTCGGCGGGACATTATTCTAGAAATTTCTGTAAATTTTATTTGTCCTAAATAGAAAGGTTCAAGTCGTTACAATAGATACCAGTTTATCCATCGTTCGTCCTCGAATGAACAGTGAACACATCATCACACACCCTATGTTAAAGTGCTTCTAAACTAACAAATGGGGCAATCACGAAATCGGAAAGAGTAGTGACTCTTCAATTTTAAGCACGGATAATTTATGCTAACGGGACAGGTTAGGTAAAAGAGGCAACACAAAGAGGAAGGAAACGTGTTCCACTACACAGTCTAGCCTGTCCAAGGAGGCATCCCTTCCGCTTTAGCGTGGCTGCTGTGGAGAGGGATCTTCCGCTCAAGAGGGGAATCAGAGACAGAAAAGGGGGAAAAGGAAATATTTTTCCCAATTCTCCCTAAACATTCAAAAAAAAAATCAACAAATCCTTTCGATCATTCTCCGCCGAACGTCAAAAACAAGGTAAATTTCTCGTTAATTATGCTCTTTACTTGTATACTTGATAATATTTAGTTGAGCCATAATTCTCTTAGTTAAGACAATGCTTGCATGCTACTACTAATTTGATTAAAAATCATTTTTTGTTAGTTATTCAATTTGAACTTAGATTACTTGTTTGATAGAAAAATGTAGCATGACATTTCCCTCACGTACCTAATGTCTCCACAACATCCTGGGGCATGAGGATTTTGCAAAAAACGCAGTCAAATCGGTACAAAATAATGTGGGATTGTTGAAGGTTCACTTGATAGAAAACTCATATTTGGTAACTTTCTTATGGGTGTATTTATTAATATAATTGCATATTTAGGTTCAAAGTAACTTATTATACTTTGATCTGCTGAAATTCTATGAATTAAGGATTTTTGGGATAAAGGGTACCATGATCGCGCCTGGTGTTTGGTCATTATCCCACTCTAGCGTGATTTTAGCCACTAGGGTGGGATCTGGAAACCAGTAGCCTGCATCTGTTTAAGATAGAAAATTTTCCCTCAATGTTCCTCAATGTTCTAATGTATTTATAAATATTTTTGCAGGATTTTCTAAAAGACAGGGATCAATGAGGAAAATTGACTTTTTGTCCGCTTTCCCAATGCTGCTAGTCGAGAATGATACCATGACCACTGGATCACTGAATTATGTTGTGAGCGGGGTTTTCACTTGATGAATTTGGATGTTAAAATGTCTGCCTTTCACGCTAGGCTTACAAAGTTTAGCTGGGCTCCACTGACAGAAACTCCCCCTGTTGCTCTCTCTAACTAGGTGAGGGAGTTCTACGCTATCATGCCTATTGTTTCATTGGAAGTACCTCATCTTGTCATCCGTATTCCTGGATTGGACATCCCCCTAAATGCCACATCTATCAATGAGGCACTAGAGGTGCCTGAGTTCTAAAATTTGGAGTACGATTGATCTAGGCTAGTAGAGAGATACCCTGATCGAGCATGCATGCTCGAATCAGATCTACTGGTTTATCACAGGGGGAATCACTAGTACGGATTGATCACTAGATGCTAAGTGATGGATACACTTGGTTACCAGGAGGATCCGCCCATTGGGCATTCTTACAGACATGAAAACTATAAGTAACCATGGAAGGGTGTGATACATGTTCTATTACTAATTATTATTTCACTACTTTGATTTATCATAATCTAATTTATTGGAAATATATTAAGTCATAATTGATTTGCAACATTTAATAGATTAGAATAATATATAAAACTACAAAGATCATAATAATTATATAAAGATTAAGAGTATAAATACTTGTAATGAAGTAGAAAAGTGTTTTTGTTAATCTTTAGAACACAAACAAACATCTTTTCTTGATTTTTTTAATATATATGAAATGTACTAGCACAAGCAGTTGAATTATGACCACTCCCATAATTTAGATCAAATTATATTGATTTTTGTTCCATAATAATAAAGTTATTTTTCCTACTTCTTATTTAATTGTGATGATTAATTTATAACTTATGAGAACCAACCATTTGATCTTTCGTTCATTAATTAGATAACTCCATATATAAAAATTTTCTACAATATAAGTAATGACCATACATATTAACATAATAATTTATTCAAACAAAGACTTTGTTATAATAAATAAGTAAAAATAGTCTTTACTTAGATTAATTTAAATAAAATATCATAACTCAACAACATGATTCATAGTATATCTCAACACAAACAACTACTAACACAAAAATATAATAGTGTCTCATTAGCATAATGATGTCAACAATTTTCATCAGATGATCACAGGTCCTTGATATTGGGTGTATAAGCATCTCCAAAGTCATCATTGTCTATCCAATAGAGTAGAATGGGATCTTCTAGTCCTGCACATTTAGGAAAAAGATATTCATCAATGTAATATGATAAATGACATTAGTTATGTGAAAATAAAATATGATATTTCAAATTCTTGTGACTCATTAAATTTTTCATTTTCTACAAGATTTATACATAGAGAAACTACCTTCTTTAGGTGAGAAAAGATCACAATTTTCGATATTTGTAAAAATGTTATCATGAGATATTTAATGATACTCTTTTCCATGTGAAATCCTCAAATGTAGTCTTGTTTCCCTCTTTTGCACACTCTATTTCCATAGGAGGAGTGACTTCGGGTAGGGAAAAGTTTGTAGTAATGCATACTCCTTCTTTGTCATTTTCACCTGCAAATTATATGAAGATTAAATATTATAAATTAAATTAATGTAGCTAATTGTAATGATAATGCGAAAGAACTCAAACTAAATGTTTACACAATAATTGTATAATTCTTGTGATCAATTATTCAATGGCGGTGAATATAATTCTTGAGATTTATCTAGTGCAATCATTAAGAGATTTTATGGTGAAAAATACCTTTATTTAGTATAAAATTGTATGTGACCATAGACTTAACATCATTGGCCACCATTTATTCCTAAAAATAAGTAGATTTTCATTTATTTTCTAATATTTGTATGTAAATAAAAATTATAATCTCAAAAATATTAGTATATACTATGTAGTTTTGACAAACTAGACTGGGAATGTTTATGATGGTAAGGGTGTGAGGTAGTACATATAAGGGCTATGAGATTGATTGTTTTTCCGAATTCCATAAGAGAAGTAGTTTTTCTTAGTTTTAACGTACTTATTTTCCTTTTAAAAACATATTTTCCACAAAGTTGGTCAATCCTAACATGACCATAATTAAGTGTTTTCTTTTCAAATCGGACACACCCTAATTGCATAAATCTTGTGATTATCTCATGCATTTTGAAGGAGTTGATTAAAATACCTGTCTCTAGTGTGAAATCAGCGGGAGTCACAAACTCAACATTACTGGCAAAGTTTGCAATCGTTTCTTTTTCTCCATAATCGTCTTCATAAGGAAGTCCCTTCTCCATATAAGAATTCTCATTATTTTTTAACTCTAATGATTGTGAAATAGGGACTTGCTCCATATTTTCTGCAAAAACAAATGAAGTCAATGTATAAATATTATTTTAACTACTTTACTTATCTTAATTTATATGATATAATTTGATTACACAAAAAATTTAAGAAAAAAAAATTCTTTCAAGAATTATGATCCAAATTTTCCTATAAATTATAACGTGGTTATAAATTATTTTATCAAACATAAAATAAATTTTTTAATATTAAATTATTTCCAAATATTAAGATGCATCATTCTTGTATTCTGTACTTCTTGAAATAATGGTGACATCAAGTGAAGGACATCTATTGAGACATTGGAGGAACAAAGCTTGTCGAAATTTGATGGCAATAAAATAAAATAAAAAACTTACAACAAAGGATTAAGCTAGTGATAGGATCACTTACCTACAGTTTGTGAAAATTCAGAGTCCAACTCATTACTTTTGTTGAGGTGAGCAAACATTTTATTTTCACCCTCTTCTACCCTGTCCACTTCCTGGTGGATTTAACATCATTATGGTAATTGTGATTATCTAAATTCATGAGATTATTTTATGTGCCACATGAATTTTAATAATTACCACAAACTCGCTTGTTTCTTTGAGCTCCATTATTTCACAGATGAGTACCACATCATTTTCTAAATGTAGTTCACCATTGTTTTCTTTCTGCTCCGTTGTTGTATGCTCTGAATTTGAAGATTCTGTTATTCTTTTCTTGGAAGGACGTTTTGGAGATCCAATCTTGAATATATTAAAGATCACGCTATTAGAATGATTGTAACAGTAAATAATATATTTGTCAAATTGTTAAATATGTTACCTTAATCTCTTTTACCATATTGGTTTCAGAATCGACTACTACTTCTAATTTCTCATATCCATCTAAGATGTATCTACATACTTCCATAACAGATCGGCATATGGAACTTTTTCTCATGTAATGGTAAGCCTACAATACAACAAAGTATTTTATTAGATTACAATATTATTCAAAAATAAGTAAATAGTGTACACTATTACCTTGTACTAATAAATTATTAACTATACTCTGCTAGGCAAATCCAATCAAATAAGCATGCTATTCAAATGAAGCAATTAAAATAATAATAATGGATAAAAATCCCTCGTCATATAATGTAGAAACTATAACAGAACTGTTAGATAAATTACTATTAAACTATTATTTCACTTTTACATTTTATAAAATATTACATGTCTTATTTTTAAGATTACAAAACTCATATGTTGTAGACTCTTACCAATAAGTATACTTTAAACTACATGACAGTGTAAATAAGACATCCAAATGATGAATAAAATTTAATCACAGCTAGCTTAGTTATTGATTCACTATCTCTCATTTTCTTGACCTATCATTTTGTTAGTTCGACATTGCTAATTAATAAAATTTAGAAATAATAAAAAAATCAATAATTTAAGATATATGCAAGCAATAAAATAATAATTTTAGTTACCTTGTCACATTGACCATTAGGGCGCCTTCTCTTTTCACATGTCCAGCCGTAAAGGATATCCTGATATTTTTGATTAAGTCTGAATGGATCGACTAAATCTTCTCCCTATAATTCAAGTCCATAACAAAGTATTTCGAAGAGTTAACCTTTCTTGCTCGTCAGCGCTGTTTGTCAATCATAATTATGATCAACCCTTGATATATTAATTTATGCATAAGAAATCTATAAAAATAAATGTACAAATTACCTTGTTTAATTTTACAGTATAAATATTAGTTTCGCCTGCCAGAGGTACAATGGAAAAGCAAACACTAAACAGTGCTATGAATTCTTCACTAATCAGTCCCCTCTTCCTCCCGGTATGTTGATAGGGAGTTAATACAGACTCATTCTGCATTAATATAAAACTTTTAATCGAAATTTCTTTTATAGTTGATTGTGTTTTAAATAATAAGTAGTTTATAAACTATCATAACATATTTACTTTTTGTGACAAGAAAACTACCTAATTTTTAGGATTACATATTTTATTTTGATTGTTGTATGCTTATAGATATCTTTTGGATAATTTTATAATATAAAGTTTTATTTACATTGTTTGTATATATAAGTTAAACTCTTTTACAGAATAATAGAAATAATAATAATTTGATGCTTTGATGATATAAAACAATTCACACTATATTATATCTGAATGTCCATATAAACAAAAAGAGTTTCTAGGTGAAAGATATATATATTCACAATATATGACAATAATATATGAAATGATAATAGATATATCATCAATTCACATGATAAAGAGAAAAATAAAATTTAATGGTCATAATATCATTAACCAAAAAAATATATGATATTCATACTTGAATTACTATTGTTTCATCAATTGCTTAAAATATGGGTGATGTCGAATAAAAATTATGAGAGTTGTAAGACTTTATTAATTAGACATTGAAATTAACACAAATTCTTCGTCATATATATGATTAAGATGGGGTTAGATAGTTTTGACAATTATTAAAACATTTTAATGAAAAATACTAAATTATTAAATTACATTATGAAAGCAAAGGATATTAGATAAGCGGTTAGATTCTCTGTAATTTTTGTCAATATTGCAATTAAAATCTAACATACAAATCTAGAGACAAATAGTATGTTATAATAATTATTTAGCAAACACTATAAAAATAAATAAAACACTTATCTAAACATCATTATTTTATCATCTTAGTGGCTATAAATATTATTCAAATCATTTTTTTGGTAGACACTAAAAAATGTAATTGCTTATAAGATAAAATGTAATACTTGCCATTATATATATGAAATTTAATTAAAATTTTTTATTAATAATGTGATTAATTGTCGTCTCTATGAAAAAAAAATATCATACAAAAAAATTAATTTCGTTCCTTTTTTATCCAAATGCCTATAGTTATTTCAATTAAAAAATGATAAAAATATTCCCCAATGTCTAAATATACCTAGAATTCATGTGTTTTTACTTATCCACAATGATGATCAAGATTTTACCAAGGAGTTAAAATCTACGCAAGAAATAATTAATTAAAGGATAAAGCAAAAAGTAAGAGGAAACAATAGAATGCTAACTCGTAGTTTCTTACTGATGTCTCTGAGCCATTCTCTTGGATGACTTGATACACTAGAGTTTAGTAACACCGAGTCACTAATATCAACTCTTTGATTTTCTTGAGCTTGTAAGGGATCGGGTGAAGTACAAATTAATTATCAAAGTTTGGATGCAGAAAAAATATTATTAATTTATATTATGTTTGGTAAAATTTTGACTTATTTATAAATTATAGTAGAAAATAATTCATAAATTTTATAACAACACATTGTCACTATACATTCTCTTATTGTTTTAAAAGTGTGAATCAACTTTTCATTATTCCATATTTATTAAAATGAACAACTAGAAAATATTTTATATTTGTAAGAAAACTTTTCTACTTCTCTAAAATGAATGTTTTAAAAAACGTTTCTCCAAAAATAATCTATACAAATTGAAATTCGAATTATACCTTTTGTGGATTCATTATAAGTTTTATACAAAATACTAAAAAGATAGTACAGTAAAACAACATACCACCATTCGAATATTATTGACTGGGGAATCGTAAGCTATTATTTCACGGCAATTGTTGATTTCAGAAGAAGAATCCATTTTTTTCTCTACAAGCAAGATAAGAGCAAAATTTACTCAAGAACATTGAGAAGAAATATATTTTGAAGGTAAATGGAGATTTGTATTTATAGATAAAGTGTAAAGAAAAAATATCTAACAAATGTGTCTGCAATATTAATTGATATTTACCTCTTTTTAGTATGTTACAATGTTTTTTCCATATTTGGTCAATTATTTACTAAACAAATTTGAATATTTGTTTATAGTAATTTTGTTAATACTTAGATTCTTGTAATTGTTTCTCTAGATATCATGTAGTTACAATCCTTGTAACTAGAACAGTCAAATGGGAGGGTTGACTTGAAGTTGGAGATATCAAAATGGGTTGAAATAGAAATTGGGTTGGGCTCTAATCCGTCATAATTTACATTAAGCTCAAATGGGCTTACAATTAGGTTGGGTCTTGACCCGCTTAATCTTAATAATTTTAAGGAAAATTGTATAACTACACAATATATCTTTTCATATTCTTTAAAATTTCCTACCATTTCAAAATATTACAAATATCCCTGCTTTTCCCTTTTTCTCTTTTTTTCCAGATGTATTCACAATCCTTCCAACTTTCAACCCACGATTTTTTTTCTATTTTCATGCCTCGGATCACCCCCACATATTGACAGTTACATCCATCACTCTATTTTTTAATTTCAAATATATTCCTTTTCCAGTTATCTATTTTAAGTTCCTAAAAAGCTTTAGATATAACTATTTCTATATCAAAATTTTTTTCCAAATCTTCCACTTTAAAAAAAAATCAGCCTTTTCATCTTCAACTTTTTTGATACATATGGATTCTACTCCTTTTGTTTTTAGCTTTTCATCTTAATTTTGTTTTACAGATCTTCAATAGTCAAATATTCTATCAGTGTTTACCATGTTCAATATAAAAATACTTAATTCATAGGCACTACCTGATGTATCATTAACTTATATCAAGTCATATAATGTATCATTAACCGTGATACATAATTCATATATATATATATATATATATATATATATATATATATATATATATATATATATATATATATATACACACACACACACACACACATATATATATAGAAGAGCCACGATTAGGACGACCAATGCCAATATTGTAATTTTAATTATTATTTATGAGCAAAGCTATTACTTTATAATTGCATAATTAGTGTTCCAAATAATTTTCTAGAAGAATCTTATAATCTTTTTCAAGAGTCACAAAAATTTTTATTTCATGTGTGACTCCACATAATCATTTTATTTAATTTTGAAAAATTAATTTGTATTTGTTTGATTATAATAATGTACAAAATATTTATACAATTTAAATAGTTCATATATGTTAATTGCTACCATAATATATTCAGTATAACCTACCATCTTCCATGATTTAATTTCCTTTTAAGTTATATACAATATTCTTTAAAAATAAGTATTCGTATAGTTTTAACATAAAAGGAAAAAATATTCTTAAACTATCTGAAATAGTTCAAATTTATCCTTAAATTATATTTCGACTCAAAACTCTCCTTGCCGTCAAACTATTGGTCAAAAGTGCATTTCTTATTAATGGAAGTTGTTAAATGTCATGTGAATGCCACATTGCAATTATAGGGTTCCACTACCACATAGACTAAAAGAAAATGAGTAAAAAATACCCTTAAACTATATGAAATAGTTTATATATAACCTTAAACTATATTTCATCTCAAAACTATCCTTTTCGTCAAACTATTAGGTCAAAATGGCCTTCTTATTAATGGAAGTTGTTAAATGCCATGTGAATCCCACATCGCCAATAGGGTTCCACTGCCACATAGACTAAATTCCAAAATCTTTATTTACTCTTTTTCCCCCTCATTTCATTATTTTCTAGAAATAATTTTGCTCCTCCCTCATTTCGCGGCTAAGAGTTTCAAAGTTTTCTTCTCTGGGTTTGAAAGTGGATCTTAGTGGTTGTAGTTTAGTAAATCCTTTTTTTATTTTATCTCCAAAATAATATTTATTTAATGTCCAAAATAATATTCATTTTATCTTTAAAAATTGTGACTTCCATCAGAAAACAAAAAAATCACAATTCTAAATAGATAAAAAATAGAATTGATAATTTAAAAAAAATGAGAAAATAATGAGTGCATAGTTGTAATTTAATAAAACAAATAACTAATTAACGGGATAAATTTTGAACTTATATAAATATATGAAACAAAAATTAATTTGGCATAGAATTATATATCATATACATATGAAACTTCCACAATTTAGTCTTGATTTCTACTTCTTGCAATCTTGAATTATTATACATTAGTGTCATTCGTTGAGCGTAAGGAGCACATTACTATTAGATTATGAATGCTTTACAACTTAAAAATAAATGTTTTCTCAATTGATATCAACACTTGATCGATTTTAAAATTAAAATACTTTATTACCTATTTAAATTAATTTTTTTGATTATTATTGATAGAATATTGATAAAAAAATAGTATATAAATAATTTTGAATTATTTTCATTTTAAATTTAGTTAAAAGGCAAAATAGTTACAAAAACTTAAATTTTATAAATATAAAATTGATCTAAAATTTATACTCACTCCCTTTCGGTTTATATAATTTTAATTTGACTTAACATGAAGATTTTTGTAAAAGAAAAAAACACTTTTAAAACTCGTGGTCTATAAAAAACCAACAATGTTCATATGAAAATAAATCATCTTACTAAGAATAAAATAAATATTTTAAAGTCAAAATATTATTTACATATATTATACATCATTCTTTTGAAACTGGCTACAAAGAAAAATATGTCTTATAAATTAATGTAAAATTTTCATAAATTTTTCATACATTTTCATAGTGTAAAGAGTTAATTACATTATATCCCTATTTTTTTCAAATTACAAAATTTTCTTAGAATTAAATAATTTCAGATCAATCAGCAGACATGTTGATATATCGATCGTAATACATTGCTATTGAGAAAACTTGCAGACATATAGCTCACGTATGAATCTAAGAGAGGAGGGTTGTATTTGAGAGAGAATATGAACGTATCCGAGAAGGGAGAAACGTATCTAAGAGAGAACATGGATGTATACAAGATGAGATAAAGATGTCTTCAAGAGGGGATAAAAATGTATCCGAGAGGAGATACTGATGTGTCTGACAAAGGATAGGAATGTATTTGAGAGGAAATTTTTGTAATTTTTTTAAATAATAAAAAAATTAGAAACTATAATAAAATAAAATATTAATATGAATAATTATTTTTAACTTAAAATTGAAAAAATAATTAATTATATTGGACCCGTAAACGGGCCTTCAATTATCTAGTATATATATATAAGTGGCAATATTTTACCACTAGATACATACACCAAAATTATTCATCTGGAAAGTTGTGTCTGAAAACATTACCCAATAAATACACTTGATACATAAACTCTTTCTGTTCTACATCTAAGACATTGTGTATCAAATTAATCCATATTTACATGATACACAATATATATCAAATCCAATCGTTTTCAAACTTTATTACATATATCATATGCATATCAACTAACCACCATTGCGTTGTGTATCACACACAAAAAATGCTATTTGAAATAATTACATGTATAATGTATATTTTATAAAATACAGTATCTCTCAAACAAAAAAAGATACATATATCATGCACTAATTTCTTAGACATGATACGTAAATTCAAATTTATAATAAATGTATTAGATACATAGAAATTACCACACAAACATGTATCCTTAGAGGCGGCAGCAACAACGGGAACAAGCATCAGGTTAATATTAATTTTTTAATATTCTGGACATCAAACAAAAATATGACAACATTATTACTAGATAACATTATATTCTTATTGATGAATGAAATTTTCAAAGTGAATTGATAACCTAACAAAGTAACAACAAGTAGTGATTTTGAGGACGCATAGGGGCATTACGAGTATTCATATACATAACCTTATTAGCTTGATCAAAATTTTCACGCACGAGATTCTGCATGTTTAGGTCGATTGTCTATTTTGCATATGAAGTGAGTACTTTGTTCTTACTCTTGTTGGGTATCTTTCCTTGTCGAATCACAAATACTTCGTTAAATCCCAAAGATGATAGTAACAAGACTAGTGAAGATTTTCATGATGTATATTCTTATAAAATTAAATATTTTTTAATCAAAATTGATAATATCTTGAATGAACTAGGAGAAGAAGTTTGGATCTCAAAATTTAAATAGTTTTGAATTAAAATTGAAAGGATCTGAACTGCGAAAAAATTTATGAACCTCAAAATTTTAAATTATTTTGAATCAAAATTGAAAGGATTTTTTAAAATTTGGGAGAAGAATTTTGAATTTTGTAAAGTTCTTGCAGATTGGAGCGATTTATGGGAAATAAATAAATTTATATTTGTATTCCATATTAAGTTCAACAAACAATTTTTCTAACGTATCATAATTAATGTATCGACATGAAATTTATGTCCCTATATGACTGATATTTTGAGGGATTTTTGTAAAACAAAAAAATTGTGAGAAAATGTAATTTAAGTATTACATTATTGGATTTATGTAAGTTATAATAATTTTAATATTTTGTTGTTTAAGTTTTATAGCCACAGTTTGAATTTCAACTCAAGAAAAAATATTAAAAAAAAGAAGTTACAAAATTGATTGATAAATCCTATAAGATGTAAAATAGATAGTAATTTATACCTTTAATATAGTAACATACATTACATCAATGAGAATAAAAAGTCTTAAGATGGATTGAAATTGTCACGGACATTTACTCTAACACCTAAGTAGGAGAACCATCATATTCCAATAGTTAAATCATGCAAAAATTTAAAGGAAATCAAAGATAAATGAATTAACAAGCTTTGTAATTAAGAACATTTAAAAAAATCGGGTTAACACTTGCAAAGAAATCATCACCCTCAAGGATCTACTCTAATCAGGTACTAGGGCTACTAAGAGTACACACAGAACATAATAATGGAAAGACACAACTCTCATTATAACGGAAGGAAAATTAGAAGCTACCGGAGATTATCTTCATCTTCACCAAACGAAACATCAACGACCATGTATCAAAATTATGCCAAAAGGCATAACAAGATTAGTATCAGTACAAAACCACACGTACGAGTAGGAATCATGGGTCAACCTGACACCCACCACATAATATAAGAATTCAACGAGCAAGAACATGTAATAATACCACTCGCTTCTCCACCTTTACCCTCTACTGAAATACCTTAGATTTACACTGGTATCATTACTACCCACATTCCGACTAACCACACACGACGTACCCTTTCCTTCTTTTCATCTCATCTAAATCCTGCCACATTACACGTTTTATCAAGGATTCTATACTACAAACCACGAATTCCTTTCTTTCAATGTGGAATCTACCCAAGTATTTTCATTATGTACACTACGCTTACTACTCACCCTTGAAACACACGGACAACCTTTTATATCATACATTTGCAAGTCTTGAACCTTTCTTCCTTCCCGAATCGTTCAACAACAAGATACATAATGAGTTAAATCAACATAGAAGAATAAAGCACATCAATTATCACTTCAGAACAATGTACAACTTCATAATGTTAGGACATACAATTATGTGAAGTCAGTACTTCTCTTATGGAACCCTAACCCATACTATTATCATATCTGAACGTGGTACCCAATCCAACACTTAGGCCAAAACACTGCAACCAATCCCATATTTATGTCGAAACGCTGTAACTTTTCCAAGGTTAGCGTGTTAGAAAACAAAAGTCGATCCAATCAAGAATCCACAATAAAAATCACAATGTATATTTGCACCTTCATACAATAAAGTCATGTTTCATGGCCTACCTCAACCAATTATCCTCATATGTGATTTTTCTTATCCTAGTAATTTCTTGAAATTTTATTTTTCCTTAATAGAAAGGTTCAAGTCGTTACAATAGATACCAATTTACCCATCGTTCGTCCTCGAATGAACAGTGAATAGATAATCACACACCCTATGTTGAAGTGCTTCTAAACTAACAAATGGGGCCATCACGAATCCAGAAAGAGTAGTGACTCTTCAATTTTAAGCACAGATGATTTATACTCACGGGACAGGTTAGGTAAAAGAGGCAACACAAAGAGAAAGGAGTCATATTCCACTACACAGTCTAGCCCGTCGAAGGAGGCATCCCTTACGCTTTAGCGTGGCTGCTGTGGCGAGGGATCTCCCGCTCAAGCGGGGAATCGGAGACAGAAAAGGGGAAAAAGGAAATATTTTTCCCAATTCTCCCTAAACATTCAAAACAAAATCGACAAATCCTTTCGATCATTCTCCGCCGAAAGTCAAAAACAAGGTAAATTTCTCGTTAATTATGCTATTTACTTGTATACTTGATTAACAATGCTCGCATGCTACTACTAATTTGATTAAAAAGCATTTTTTTGTTAGTTATTCAATTTGAACATAGATTGCTAGTTTGATAGAAAAACATAGCATGACATTTCCCTCACGTACCTAATGTCTCCACAAAGTCCTAGGCATGAGGATTTTGCAAAAAAGGCAGTCATATTTGTTGAAGGTTCACTTGATACAAAACTCATATTTTGTCACTTTCTTAGGGGTGTATTTATTAATATAATTGCATATTTAGGCTCAAAGTTACTTATTATACTCTGATCTGCTGAAATTCTATGAATTAGGGATTTTTGGGACAAAGGGTACCATGATCGCATCTGGTGTTTGGACATTATCCCGCTCTAGCGCGATTTTAGCCACTAGGGTGGGATATGGAAACCAGTAGCCTGCATCTGTTTAAGATAGAAAATTTTCCCTCGATGTTCCTCAATGTTCTAATGTACTTATAAATATTTTTGCAGGATTTTCTAAAAGACTGGGATCAATGAGGAAAATTGACTTTTTGTCCGCTTTCCCACTGCAGCTAGTCGAGAATGATACCATGACCATTGCATCACAGAATTATGTTGTGAGCGGGTTTTTCACTTGCTGAAGTTGGATGAAAAAATGTCTGCCTTTCACGCTCGTCTTATAAAGTTTGGCTGGGCTACACTGACAGAATCTCCCCCTGCTGCTCTCTCTAACTGGGTGAGGAAGTTCTACGCAATCATGCCTATTGTTTCATTGGAAGTCCCTCATGTGGTCATCCGTATTCCTGGATTTGGCATCCCCCTAAATGCCACATCTATCAATGAGGCATTAGAGGTGACTGAGTTCTAAAATTCGGAGTACGATTGATCTAGGCTAGTTGAGAGATACCCTGATCGAGCATGCATGCTCGAATCTGATCTACTGGGTAATTACAGAGGGTATAACTAGTACGGACTGGTCACTAGATGCTAAGTGATGGATACACTTGGTTACCAGGAGGATCTGCCTATTGGGCATTCTTACCGACATGACATTTCCTCGGGTGTTTGTGGTGGTGTGTGCTATACGAGGCATCAAACTAAATGTGGGGGAACAAATTATATCGGAGTGGAAATATTCTATCAGAGCAATGGGAAAGACTTCTTCCTATTGAGGTTGGTGATACGCAATGCAAGCAGGCGGGAGTGACACTTTTGACACTGATGAGGTGCTTCCCATGGATCCCCCCTTTCACCCTATTTTGATTAGGCAATGCTCTACTTCTTAGAGCAAGAGGAGGAGGACGGACAAGACCATCATTAGTCAGGTGGTTGTGGAGTCACACGATGAGGGAGACGATGTCACTCGTCCTACCCGATCCTAGCCCCCACTCTTAGGTGCACATGTGGAGGAGGATTTGGCTACCGTCCAAAGATGGTTGAGACACTCATTTCCTAACTCTACTCCAATTCCATCCAGCACTCACCTAGCGTATGAGATTCTCACTTCCAGTTGCGTTAGGAAAAGAGGAAAGGTTTAGCGAGGGATCATCTGATGGACCGAATGTGGAAGATTATCAAGGTCACTTTCTCTTAAGTTGCCTATAATAGGGAGATTCCCCGAATTGAGCCAGAGGACTACGCAAAGTTCCCTATATTTATTGATGTTTAGGCTCGCATTGATATCCTTGGAGGACCTCGACTAACTGTTTTTGTCCATTAACTACTAATGTTTTTTTTGGCTTATTGCTCTATTGTCGAATACTAATTGAATTGCTGGGATTAGTTCGGATACACAGTCGGGTCTATATTAAAGACTAAGAAAAGCAGGAAAGATAGGCTGTGATTTTTTCTTGCCCAATTCCGTTCTGGAGGGAGGAATCCCTAGTGGCAGCCTTACTTTGACGGGAAAAATTCCACTTTAGCATCCTAAACGAGGCATAACCTACCTACAAATTTTTTGGGTTTTTTTTCTCTAAATTTCCCAAGGTTCCAAGCTATAACACAAGCGTTTTTAGAGTGATTCCCTTACCTAGGATAGTCGATGTCTACCCCGAGTCAATCTTAATAATATCAAATCCAACGCATTCCCCTGATTTCAACCCCACAAACCACACATTCCCGCGATACACCCAAACACTCACACAATAATTAGTCAAGTGTAAGACACATCCAAATTTCTCTAACGAATCACCTCGTAACTTTTTTAGACCCTTGCATTGAAATTAGTCATGACGTTCTTTCCATAACGAGTTTCACGACCCTCACACAATTATGATCTTGAAAAATTTCAACAACTCCATCAACCTATTGCATATATCAATGTTCAGACATGTTATTATAGTGCACATAATTGTATCGTCACATCCAAGAAAATACAACTTCCAGATTTACAGTTAATTCAGACAATAGAACACACATTCACATTCGCCAAGTTATAATTCACAAACAAGTTATGTTGGTATTTAGTTAGCTCCATCGATGACCATTTATGGTCATCCCTAGAATCACGCAACCCTTATGGACATATACCAGTTGGAACCTTCTTAGTTCCAGTTTACCTTGCTTGTGTTCCTTCTGTCACTACCACGACATTTGATTTGCTTTATTGAGATACCAACGTGAATCGTGAGATACCAATAGGACTCAACTCATGCAACAAGTGACAGTTCACATGGAAAAAAAAGAAAAAAAGGTGGAAAACATCATAAAATTCTTTCTATCTTCATGTGGATAAGGTGTAGATGTCCACACATCAATTGGAAAGAGTCAAGTCCACATTTTACTCTTGTACTAGGAGACCGATAATCTGATCTGTGATACTAATTTGTCATGACCCAACCCACTGAGTCGTGTGGGCACCTACTCTAACTTCTAAGTAGGAGAACCCCCATATCCCAATAGTGGAATTATGTGGAAATTTAAAGAAAAAATAGAGAGAAATGAATTAACTAGGATTTATAAATAAGAACTTTTAGTGCAATTTTATACTAAGACCTATAAAGTAATCAACACCCCCAAGTATCTAGTCTAAACAGGTACAAGAGCTACTAACAGTACACGCCAGACATAATAATGGAAAGACATATTTCTTACCTCTTCTCTTCACCTAACAAAATATCACCGACCTGGCATCCAAACTATGCCAAAAAGGCATAGCAAGAGTAGTATCAGTAAAAAAACCACATGTACTGGCAGGCATCATCGCTCAACTCGATGCCCACCACATAATATAAGAATTCAACGAGTAAGAACATGCAATAAAACCACTCGCTTCTCCACTTTCTCTCTCTATCTCTCTCTAAATACCTTAGAATTACACTAGTACCCTTATCCAGACCCTGCCATATTAAACCTTTTATCAAGGCTTCCCCACTACCAACCAAAAATTCCTTTATCTCACTGTGGAATTTACTATGTATTTTTGTCATGTACACCACCCCCACTTCTCACCCTTGAAACACATGGACAAAATTTTCTCTCACACATCGGCAACTTCTGAACTCTTGGCCCTTTTTGGCTCATTCAACAACAAGACATGTAATGAGTTAAATCAACAGAATAAACTAATCAAATATAGGTTATCATAATCTTTTAACCATTCATGGTCAATGCCACATCCATTATCACGTAAGAACAACGTACAACTCCAAAATTTCAAGATATACGATTTTGTAAAGTCATTGGTTCTCTTATGAAACCCAAACCCAAACTGTTAGCATATTCGAACGAGGTACCCGGCCTAATGTTTATGCCAAAATGTGGCAAACAATCTCATATTTATGTCGGGACATGGCAACTGATCCCAGGTTAGTGTATCTGAATGCAACACCCCATCCAATCAATAAGCCACAATCACAATCACAATATATATTTACACATTCATAAAATCAAGTCATGATTCATGGCCTACCTCATCCAATTATCCTCATATACAATTTGTGTGATCAATAACTTAACATTCGCATATATACATGGATGCATTATAATAGAGTATTTACTAAAATACATCAAACTATTATGAAATCAAAACCATTACATTGAAGTGTTCATCAAAGTTATCACTAAAACAATAAGTCGACCATACCTAGTCCTATTTCATCGGCTAAGGCTTGTTTTTATGATTAAGTCATCTTTTAATCAGTGCATGAAGTCCTATGCATAATTCTTATCATATATTTTAAATTGTTCTACGCAATGAGCACAAATTCATAACTACTCAATCAATAAACCTAGCCTACTTGGGCATCAAACAGCTACATAGAGCTTGCATTTAATTCTTTTTCTAGGCTTTGTGGCCGTGATCTTGACCATAAATTCACAATTAGTCGATCTCCTTACGCTAGAAACCTCTTTCTCCTTTCTTCCCAAGCTTAAGGTAGCTTTTTGGGGGTTACTAGAGTGATTTGCGTATAGATTAGGTATTTCAGAAAAAAATGGAGAAAATAAGATTTCGCGTTATTTACATGCTCTCTCGACTATCCTATTCTGGGTCCAGCATACGCTGCCACCCAAGTGACATCTTGCCCGCCCTAACGGCACTGTGCCCTAGTAATTTCTCAGAGTTCTGATTTTCCTAAATTACGACGGTTTGGGTCATTACAAAAATTGGAAATTAAAAATTGGGACTAATTGACAAATATCATAAAAAGTTTCTTAGGACATGATGGGTAGAGTTTACACCTAATTAAAATTATCTTGAGCCTAATCCTTAACATATGGACGGGTTGCCTATAGCTGGGCGCATTCTTGACGCACTTACAAACTTACCACTACAATCATTTACAATAGGTTATTGAATTAATTAACAAATTAATATGACTTTTCTTCAATTAGAATTTTACATTCTTTACACTTTTACTTGTTTTATTTATTTTTTTGCACCAATCAAACAATATTCAATCTGCCAATAATTGAACCTAATAAGAGTTGAATCAATATGTGTCTTCTTTGCCTAATATAATTATTATTGTACTATTTTAGTTGTAAATAGTTTGGCACCTACATCGGGCTAGAGCAATTGTTTTTTGATTTAACTATTGTCTTATTATATATGGAATATATTTGTCCCTTAGAGATAGAAACAAATGCAAAAAAAAAACGATGAAAAAATCATTGGGAAATAGACTAGGAAAAATGTGATCAACAAAAGAATAGTGGAAACATTATTTGAAAATGAGATAGTGAATTGTCACGACCCAAGACTATGCCATAGCTCTGAAACAATACTGAAGAATCTGAGACACTCTAAGGAAATCAATAGCATGACAATAAGAAAACACACATAACAAAATAAAGAGGATAATCAAAATACGTCTCAAATGGAAATCTAACATATCATGAAATTGGAGTACAAAGATATAATTGCGGAAATAGCAATATCTAAAAGCATACCTCTACTGCATAATTAGAGACTTGGACAAGCCTAGGATCACTTGAATAATTTGAGAGCTTAAATAAGTCTGAATGACATTAAAGAAACATAAGTTAGGCAATGTTCCTAAACCATGAGGACTAACCAAATTTAAGAAAAGTTTATAAGATCCAATACTAACAACGGTTAAAACAATTTGTGTAAAAACATATATTATAAAACAATATAAGCACAAAAATGTATGCACTCAATACTAAAAATGTACTGAATATGGAGGAAGATGCATGAACATAACAATACAAATCTAGAAACATAGTAATGTAATGACCAACAAAGTATAATACAAGTATGATCATATGTTTTTATAAAACATGCATTCTTCTTTAAATAATAATAATAATAATAACATAAGTCTTTTTTGGAAAACATAAACCTTTATTGGAGACACTATTAATCGACATAAATCATGTGAGTTATAACATGAATTTTAGTGTACTTCTCCTCATCGAAATGTTGTTATTGCCAAACTAATTTCTTCAAGTGTGGTCTAGAGGGTCACTTCATGAGAGAGTACCCTAAGAATAAGCAAGGTGGTGAAAATCCGGGCAATAGATCTCAATCTTCATCAGTTTCTCCACCAAAAAATGTTGCACTAAGAGGAGCCACTTCTGGTACTAGCGGAGGGGCAAACCACTTCTATGCAATAACTAGCCTCCAAGAGCAAGAGAACTCGACATATGTTGTCACGGGTACGATCAAATTCATTACTTTGATGTTTATGCTTTGTTAGGCCCAGGAGCAAGTTTATCTTTTGTAACTCATTATGTTGCAAATCAGTTTGAGATTTTCCCTGGGAAACTTTGTGAGCCTATCTATGTTTTTACCCTTGTTAGAGAGTCTATTCTAGTGGAAAGAGTCTATCGTGATTGCCCTATTTCTATCAATCACAAGAACACCATGGCTTATCTAGTAGAGTTAGACATAGTAGATTTTGATGTCATTCTAGGTATGGACTGTTTTTAGTTTTGACTTTTAGGTGGACCAACGCACCAACAACATTCAAGGATCTTATGAATAGAATATAGAATCCTAACTTAGATGTGTTTTTTATCGTCTTCATTGATGACATACTCACTTATTAAAGGAATGAAGAAGATCATGCGAGTCACCTCAAAATAGTACTTCAAACTTTGAAACAAAAAAAGTTGTATTCCAAGTTCTCTAAGTGTGATTTTTCACTTAAGTCTGTGGCATTATTGGGACAAATAATTTTTGGTGATGGTATTAGAGTCGATACCAACAATATAGAAGCAGTCCAGAGTCGGCCTAGGCCCACATCTCCGATAGATATTAGGATTTTCTTGGGTTTGGCTGGCTACTACAGAAAGTTTGTTGAGGGATTTTCATCTATCTCGTCTTCCTTGACCAAGTTGGCCCAGAAAACTGTAAAGGTTCAATTGTCTGATGCTTGTGAGAAAAACTTTCAGGAATTGAAAAAGAGGTTGATTACTACTCCTGTTTTAACCATACCGTAGGTTACTCAAGGTTTTGTGGTGTAATATGATTCATCAAGAGTTGGTTTGGTCTCTGTGTTAATGTAGAAAGGCAAGGTCATAGCTTATGCCTCCTGACATTTGAGGTTCATGTGAAGAACTACCCAACCCACAACATATAGTTAGCTACTGTGGTTTTTGACTTGAAGATATGGCGTCATTATTTGTATGATGTTCATATGGATTTATTCACTGACCACAAGAACCTAAAATATGTGTTACCCAGAATGAGCTCTCAGGCAAAAGTGGTAGTTATAGCTACTCGTGAATTGTGACATGAGTATTCTTTACTACCTAGGTAAGGCTAATTTGATTGTTTATGCCTTAAGCATGTTATCCATGAGTAGTACCACCCATGTTGAGGATTAAAATGGGGATTTAGCTGAAGATTTGCAAAAACTTACACGTCTGGGAGTCAGACTTATGGATTCCACAAAATGAGGGATAGTGGTGACTAATGGGGCTGAAGCATCACTAGTGTCTAAGGTTAAATAAAAGCAAGACCAAGACCTCATTTTGCTTGATTTGAAGGCGAATGCTCATAATCAAGAGTATTGGCTTTTAAACAAGAGGGAAATGGTGTTCTGAAGTACCAAGGTAGACTGCGTGTACTTAGGGTGGATGGACTCTAAGAGAGGATCATGTAGGAGGCTCATAGCTCCATATATTTAATTCATTTCTACCACGATGTACTGTGATTATTGGTAGGGAAGGTATGAAGTAATACATTGTTGAGTTTGTTGCCAAGTGCCCATATTGCAAGCAAGTTAAAGAGGAACACCAAAGGCTAGAGGGTTGGCTCAGAAGATTGAACTTCCGGAATGAAAGTGGGTAATTATTAATATGGACATCATCACAGGCTTGCCAATGTCTCGCAGACAACATGATTCTATTTGGCTAATTGTTGATACAATGACAAAATCATTCCACGTAATAGTATATCATGTATATTACATTTATATCATGTATATGTGTTGTATATAAAAATTTTCATATTTCATTTAAACATTATTATGAGTTTTGTTCCACACTTTCGACCCATTGGTCTACCCTAACAACCCCCAAAATCTATCTTTACCCCCTACTAGGTCTTGGTAAGTATTATCCATAATCTTAAAACATATATTCTAGACTTTCTAGTAGATTTTAACAACAAATCCACTTTCAGTTCTATAATGAAATAAATCAAGGTAAGAAAACTCTCACATTTTCCAAGTTATTCTAACATATATTGTGTATTCTAAGAAAGAATAGACCATCAAATTAGAGTGTTTACATGAAATGAATCTAAGAATTTCTTTCTTGATGGTTTCATTAATTTAGGCTCTTCTTCAAGATTTGTAACACCTTCGAAGTGGAAAAGATAATTTGATGATTCAAAAGTTTCAAAAATAAGTGGTGCTCTATTTCCTATAGCTCTCCGTGCAGCCCATGTGATAACTTACTACTCGTGGAGACCCTGTCAAGGTAAGAACTTGGAATTTTAAAATTTCAGGATCTCTATTGAAGTTCCATTAGGATGGCTCATAGATGAGATAACAAGTCGTTGTTGATTCTTATAACACCCCATAGCCAAAATAGACAAAAAAAACTTTTTTCACAAGGTGCAACTAAAGGTGGCATCGACAGTCCGTAGGATTGACGACGGTCCGTCCTGCACACCCGTCGATAGGTTCAGAAACTCCCAAAAATTCAGCCAGGAACAATTGGCAAAGTCTTGATCGACGGACGGACCGACGGTCCATAAGTCAGACGACGCTCCGTAGTTCATGACCGTCAATTGAGACACCCATTCACCCACTCTTTGACAAGATCTACGGATGAAAATCACGGTCCGTAGGTTGAGCACGGTCCGTAAGTCTGACCGTAAGTGGAAAATTTGCAGACAGTTAAGAGGAAATGCATTAGAGTCAACTTCAAATGATAATAACTCTTATAAAAAAATGATTTAGGTGTCCCACTACCTACCCACAGATAGATAATTAAATTATCTTTGCATAGCCACCGACCTTGCTAAAATCAGAATTCCGAGTAAATAGTTATGACTATTTTATTAAAGAATTGTCGAACAGGCTCTGACGACGGACCCAACGACGAGGCATCGGGAAGACGACGGACCGTCAGTCCTGGTTGCCGTTTGGCCCGACAGCAACTTTCCCAAGGGTCTTTTGTACCTTTCCCACTCCATTTAAACCCTAAGTTACGAATTTTTTACACTAAATTATCATATTTTATTTAGTTTATGCCTAGAAACATAATTAAAAGATATCCAAGTCAAATCATTAAATCAAAACTTAGAAAATTAGAAGCAAGAGAAGAGAAATAGATCAAGAACCCTAGTTCAAGAACACCACAAGCTCCAGCAGTTCCAGTCTCAAAACTTTAGTATTTTTTCATAAATTTCTTCACCAGGTATGTGGGATTTCACTAGTTGATTCCGTTAACCCCATTAGGTCCCTAGTTTTCAGTAAGATTGTTGATTCTATTAACATGATTAAATATAGGGTTTCTAGAACTTTGATAGAACTTCATGAACCTATTAAATATATGTTCCAAATGATATTATCATGTTATTATTCAATTTATTGCATGAATTTATGAACCCTAGCTTTGTATTTCTTTAGTTTTTGAATTACACATGCTAGGTCAAATATTTCAGACAGTTCAGATGTACATGCCTCAGTTATAAATGCATAATTACCAGATTAATTATTGCATTCTCAGTTTGCATTTTCAGTTTCGAGCTATCGAGTATTTATAGAAACTAAGACATAATCAGTTAATTTACAGAATTAATTGGTAGAAGCATAATACCGAGTTGGACTAGGGTTAAGTGTACCCAATTAGTCCCAGAACTACTAGCCAAGTAGGTTGTAAGTCCGCTCTTTGCGCAATCAGTTTAGTGATCACACCACCATGCTTTTATACCTTTGGCAGGATATATTGGGTCCTCCTGATGGGGCTTATTCATTGGACTCCAAAATTAGCTCATGTGGTTTTATTTTGGTTATTAGTAGCTCCCATAGATCAGTCACACTCTCTGCATTGACCACTTATAAGTATATTCAGTATCAGCATCTTCTAAGTTAGTCATTGCGCCCAGTTAGCTCAAAATTAAGTTTATGATGTCATAGTATTCTACTTTCTTTTATGCTTGTTCAGTTATGATTTATTTCCACTTTACTCTATCTTACATGCTCAGTACCTTTCAAAATAATCACGGATACATGCTCTACAACTTCTTGTGATATAGGTTCAATTTCTTAGCATCCAGATCACGTATAGATTGATTTTTGATCTCCAGTTCATTAAATTCAGTGATGAGCCCGCATTCTCTAAGGACAATAGTCATGAGTGTTATTTCAATCTTTAGTCATTTAGTTTTAGTTTTTGCTAGATTTAGCTGGGTCTTGTCCCAGTATTTATAGTCCAGTTTAGAGGCTTATTTCAGACATAGTTAGTTTCAGTTTAGTGTTGAGTTTGAAAATTCATTGTATTAAACTCATCAGTTTTCATATATATCAGTTTTAGCATATAGGTATTCCCCATCTTTTCATTATAACTTATGATTTAGCTCCCACATTAGTTTATTATCTTTAGTATGCTCATGATCATGCCAACAGAGTTAGCTTGGTATTACTGTGGTCCTAGGTTCCGTGTCCGCATCTCCGGGGTAGCTTGGATCGTGACAAAAGTTGGTGTTAGAGCACAAGGTTCAAGAGTCTTCAGATGTTTAAAAAAAGTCTCGCTGAGTAGAGTAATTTCATAGGTGTGAAGTGCACCACATCTAATGAGAGGGAGGCGATGAAGTGTTTTAGGAAAAAACTTCACTTTCTTGTTACTCTTATCATGCATAAGGTATGATCAAATTTTATTCTAACTTGAAGTTGTGCACTTAAAATCATTCCTTCTTGTAGAGCTTAGTAATTGAATGTTAATGCACGCAATGCTAACTCAGTTCCTCTAGTACTAGATAAGAAAGTTCAAATGCAGAATTTCAGAATGCCAATTCATCTTTTGGATCAGAGTATGACCATCCTGAACAATCAACAGGTTCGAGTTCCTACTAATAGAAATGTTCGATTAGTGGCAGCCATAGTTTATGATTTTGTTAGGATTAATCCGCCTAAATTTTTAGGGTCGCAAGTTGGTGAGGACCCACAGAAGTTCATTGATGATGTCAACAAACTTTAGGGTGCTAGCCATTTCTTCAAGATAGACCTCAGACCGGGTTATCATCACATTAGAGTCAGAGATAGTGATATTCTAAAAAACAGCCTTCAGAACTCGGTATGATCATTATGAATTTTTAGTTATGTCGTTTGCACTAACCAATGCTCCTGGAGCTTTCATGTATTTGATGAACAGTGTGTTCAAACAGTAATTGGACTTGTTTGTTATCTTCTTCATTGATGATATCCTCATTTACTCTAGGAATGAGGAAGAACAAGGGAGTTATTCGAGAATTGTTTTACAGACTCTCAAAGATTGCCAGTTATTTGCTAAGTTTAGTAAATGTGGGTTCTAGTTTCATCCGTTTCTTTCCTTGGTCACATTGGATCTATCGAAGGGATCTAAGTGGACTCGCAGAAGATAGATGTAGTGAAACAATGGCCCAGACCTACCTCTGCTACAAATATTAGAAGTTTCTTAGGTCTAGCGGGTTATTACAGAAGGTTCATTCAAGGATTTTAATCCATGACTTCACCATTGACTAGGTTGACTCAGAAGATGGTCAAGTTTAAATTGTCTGATGATTGTGAGAAAAGCTTTGTTGAATTTAAAACTAGATTGACTACAGCTCCTTTCTTGACTGTACAAGAGTGTTCAGATAGTTATATGATCTATTGTGATGCATCCAGAGTTGGCCTAGGTTGTGTGTTGATGCAGCGAGGTAAGACGATAGATTATGCCTCTAGTCAACTTAAGGTTCATGAAAAGAACTATGCAACTCATGACTTCAAGCTTGCAATAGCGGTGTTTGCACTATGGATCTGGAGACACTACTTGTATGGTTTTCATGTAGATGTGTTCACTGACCATAAGAGGCTTCAGTATGTGTTCACCCTGAAAGAGTTGAATCTTCGCCAGAGGAAGTGGATTTAGTTCTTTAAGGAGTTTGCATTATCATCCCGGTAAGGCGAATGTAGTAGCAGATTCCCTTAGAAGATAATCTATGGGTTGTGTAGCCCATGTTGAGAAAGAAAGGAATGAGATAGTGAAGGATGTTCACATGCTTGCTCTCTTAGGAGTTCGTCTTATGAGCATATCTGATTGTGGTGTAACAGTTCAGAATGGGGCACAATCTTCTTTGGTGGTGGAGGTTAAGCAGAAACAAGACAGTGATCCAGTCTTCATTGAACTCATGGGTTGAGTCCATAATCAGAGAGTGGAGGTTTTGTCCCAAGGGTGAGATGGTGTACTTCGCTACCAGGGTAAATTATATGTGCCTGATATGGGCGAGTTGAGACAACATATTCTCGTAGAAGCCCGTAACTCTTGGTATTCTATTCATCCAGGTGCCACTAAGATTTACCGCGATCTTCGAGAAGTCTATTGGTGGAATGGCATCAACAAGTATATAACAGATTTTGTGAGTAAGTGCCCCTGTTTCTAGCAAGTCAAGGTAGAACAACAGAAACAAGGAGGTATGACTCAAGAGATCGATATACCTTCTTGGAAGTGGGATGTGATCAATATGGATTTCATCACAGGGTTACCTCGTACTCATAGGCAACATGACTCAATTTGGGTGATAGTGGATAGGATGAATAATTCTTCTCGGTTTTTGGCGCTCAAGACTACATATTCGGCAGAGGACTATGCCAAGCTATACATTAATGAAATTGTGAGGTTGTATGGGGTTCCATTGTCTTTCATCTCTGAAAAAGTTCCTCCATTTACCTCTTATTTTTTGCAAATCATTTCAGAAGGGTCTTGGTACTCAAGTTAACCTTAGCACAACATTTCATCCCCAGACGGATTGGCAGGCACAGCGTGCCATTCAGACCTTAGAGGATATGTTGAGAGCTTGTGTGACCGAGTTAAAAGATAGTTGGGATGATCACCTTCCTCTTATTGAGCTTACCTACAATAATAACTACCATTCCAACATTCAGATGGTCCTTTATGTGGCTTTATATGGGCTTAGATGTAGATCTATTGTTAGTTGGTTTGAAGTAGGTTAATCAACTTTGATAGCGCCAGACTCAATCCTTTATTCTATGGAGAAAGTGCAACTCATTAGAGATAGATTTAAGACAACCCAAGTCATCAAGAACCTTATGTAGATATAAGAAGAAGGGAACTAGAATTCCAAGTTGATGATTGGGTTTGTTTGAAAGTCTAACCTATGAAAGGGGTGATGAGATTTGGAAAGAGAGGGAAGCTCAGTCCTAGATATGGAGGCCCTTACAAGATCTTTAAAAGGGTTGACAAGGTGGCATATAAGTTAGAGTTGCCAACAGAATTAGCAGCAGTGCATCATGTCTTGCACATCTAACTCTTGAAAAAGCGTGTGGGTGACCCAGCCTCTATAGTGCCATTAGAGAGTGTGGTGGTGAAAGATAGTCTTTCTTATGAGAATGTAACAGTTGTGATTCTTGACCACCAGGTTAGAAGGTTGAGAAATAAAGAAGTCGTTTCACTCAAGGTTTTGTGGAAGAGTCAGTTCTTAAAGGGAGCTTCTTGGGAAGCAGAAGCATCCATGAAATCTAAGTATTCTCACCTCTTTCCTTCCGATTCCACTACATCTTGAGAAAACAGTTCCTCTTTAGTTTTCCTGTCATTTATGCGTGAATTCAGTCTTATAATCATGTTCTCTCAGTTTGGACTTGCATTTTAAGCGTATTTGAATGTTATCGCAACTCAATTAACTCAAAAACTCAGTTATCAATGTTTAGTAGTAGGGTTTGTAGTTCTCTCCCTCTAAGTCAGCTAGTTTAGTCTTCATTCGAGGATGAATTTTCCCAAGGGGGATATAATGTAACACCCCATAGCCAAAATTGACCAAAAACAAGCTTTACACAAACAATCTGTAGGTGCAACTACCGGTGGAATCGACAGACCGTAGCCGGATCCACGGTCCGTCCTGCACAACTATCGATGGGATCAGAAACTTCCAAAAATTTCAGCCCAGAAAAATTGGTTATGTCTTGGACGACGGAGGGATTTACAGTCCGTAGGTCAAACGACGGTCCGTAGTCCGTGACCGTCAATCAATACTCCCTTCACCCACTATCTGACAAGAGATACGGATGACCAGCACAATCCGTAGGTGGAAAATTTACAGACATTTAACGGGAAATGCAGTTGGGTCAACTTAAAATGGTCATAACTCTTAGTTCAAAATGAATTAGGTGTCCCATGACCTACCCACAGATTAGTAATTGCATTATCTTTCCATACCCACAAACCTTGACAAAATAAAACCTCTTAGTAAAAAGTTATGCCCATTTTAGTAAAGTCTTGTCGAACAGGACCATTCGACAGACCCAACGACGGGCGTCGATCAGAGGACGGACCGTCAGTCCTGGCCGTCGTTTGTCTCGATAGCAACTTATCTAGGGGTCTTTTAGTCTTTTCCCACTTTTTTAAAACACTAAGTTACATCATTTTGATCCTAAATCGTCTTATTTTAGTCAGTTTAAGCGTAGAAATATAATTAAAATATATATAAGTCTAATCATTAAATCAAAAGTTAGAAAATTAGAAGCAAGAAAGGAGAAAAAACTCAAGAACCCTAGTTGAAGAATTGAAACAAGTTCCAAAAGTTTCAGCTCCGAAACCCAAGTATTTTTCTGTGGATTTCATCACCAGGTATGTGGGATTTCACTAATGGGTTCCTTTCACCTGATGGATCCCTAGTTTTCAATCAGATTCTTGATTCCTATATCATGATTCGACCTAGGGTTTCTAGAACTTGAACAAAACTTCATGAACTTATTTGTTATATGTTCCAAATCAGATTATCATGTTATTATTCAGTCTATTGCATGAATTGCAGAACCCTACCTTTGTATTTCTTTAGTTCTTGAATTACACATGCTAGGTCAGATATTTCAAATACTTCAAATATATATACCTCAGTTATAAATGCAAAATTACCAGATTAATTGTTGCATTTTAAGTTTGCATGTTTAGTTTCAAGCTATCCAATATTTTCATAAACTCAGACATAATCAGTAAATTTATAAAATTTATTGGGAGTAACATAATATCGAGTTGGACTAGGGTTTAGCGTACCCAGTAGTCCAAGAACTACTAGCCCAGTAGGTTGTAAGTTCCCTCTATGGTCAATCAGTTTAGTGATCACGCCAACATGCCTTTATATCATTGGCAGGGTATATTGGGTCCTCTCGATGGAGAATATACATCGGACTCCACAATTAGCTCATGTGGTTTTATGATCGGTTATTAATAGCTCCCACAAATCTATAAGAATCTCTGCATTGACCATTTATCAGTATTATTTAATATTCAGTTTCAGCATGTTATAAATTGGTCATTGCATCCGGTTAGCTCAGAATTCAGTTTATCATGTATTATGCTTGTTCAGTTATGTTTTATTTAAGTTTTACTCTATGCTACATTCTCAATACCTTTCAAGTACTGACACGTATGTGTGCTTCTTCTTTTTGTGATGTAGGTTCAGGTTCCCCAACATTCAGTTCACGCATAGTTCGATTTCTGATCTCTAGTTCAGCAAATTCAATGGTGAATCCTTATTCTCCGAGGACAACAGTCATGAGTGTCATTTCACTCGTTAGTCATTTCATTTTAATTTTTTCTAGATTTAGCTGGGGCTTGTCCCAGTATTTCTAGTCCAGTTTAGAGGATTATTTTAGACATAGTTAGTTTCAGCTTAGTGTTGAGTTAGTAACCTCATTGTATTAAACTATATGAGTTTTAGATTATGGGTATTCCCCATCTTTTCATTATAAGTTATAATTTAGATTCCAAATCAGTTTATTATCTTTAGTATGTATATGATCATGTCAGCCGGGTTAGCTTGGGATCACTTGTGATCGTAGGTTCTGTGTCCGCATCTCAGGGGTACCTCGGGGCCTGACAGCTTAGGACCTCCAGGAATGAGGGAATATCCCCTAGGCAAAGGGCGTTAGTGAAAATAATGTATCGAGCATGTAAGATAAATTAAAATCTAAAAAAGAAGTATATGTACTAAAAAAAAGAGGATAAAACACAAGTACGATACATTAAGTCCATACAACAAGATATTATAAACTTATAACAAGCAATTACCTGAGTTGGGCCCCATAGACTCGACAAGCACAAACATCACACAATCACTTCAATTTCTAATGAGCACAAATATTTGTTGAATAGAGATACTACCCCCATACTCCCAATGAGAATTTAATCTGATTTGTCTTAATGTACATTTTCCTTTAACTAATGTAAATCAAAGTAACATGGTATTATTCATATATGTTTCCCCATGTTTGTAGTCTTGTCGTCCCGTTAGTACGGTCTACTCGGACCATATGCATGGTCTACTTATCCCGTAGGCATGGTTTACCCAACATATAGGCACGGTATACTCAGGTTGTAGGCATAGTATAATGGAGGAATAGAATTCATGGGGAATAGTGACATACCTTGTCATTCAAAGCCTAAGATGAATCATGAATTGGTACCCTTGAATGAACCCTAGATTCTATTTCTTCCTTAGGTTGAGAGGGAATTATAGAGAGTGAAGTTGGTTATGTTTTGGGGGAAATAGGAGAATGGGTTTAAAATTGGTAGACGTGAGACTTATAGGTTTTATATGGATCTTAGGGTAGAGGATAAAGCTAAATAGTATAGGCTTAAAACATTTAGTAAAATACCCAAAACCTCCTAGATACTAACTGCGCAACTCCAAGAAGCCAAGGTGATACAATATGACCGAACTTTCACTACAAAGAAGTCATAAATGGGTTGAAGTCATTACAGGAAATCTCTGAAAGGAAAAAATAAAACACTACAGGAAAAATGACCTAGAGGGTCATTAAATTAACTCTCCATGTTAGAATTACCAAAACCAATTAATTAAATCAATTTTTTTGAAATTTGATTTATTGACTAACTTAATAATTTATTATTATACTTTACTTATTTTACACGACAAATATAAAATCAATACGTAGGGTTCACATGAAAACTAAAAGTAACCATGGAGGGGTGTGATACATGTTCTACTACTAATTATTATTTCACTAATTTGATATATCATAATCTAATCTATTAGAAATATATTAAGTCATAATTGAGCTGCACCTTTTGATAGATTAGAATAATATATAAAACTACTAAGATCATAATAATTATATTAAAATTAAGAGTATAAATACTTGTAATGAAGAAGAAAAGTGTTTTTATTAATATTTAGAACATAAACAAACATCTTTTCTTGATTTGTATTATATATATGAAATTTACTAGCACAAGAAGTTGAATTATGACCACTCACATAATTTAGATCAAATTATTTTTATTTTTGTTCCATAATAATAATTTTTTTTTCCCTAATTCTCAATTAATTGTGAACATTAATTTATAACTTATGAGAACCAACCATTTGAATCTTTCATGCATGAATTAGATAACTCCATACATAAAAATTGTCTACAATATAAGTAATGAACATGCATATTAAGAGAATAATTTATTCAAAAAAAGACTTTGTTATAATAAATAAATAAAAATAGTCTTTACTTATATTAATTTAAATAAAATATCATAACTCAACAACATGATTCATAGTATATCTCAACACAAACCACTACTAGGACAAAGATATAATAGTGTCTCATTAGCTCAATGATGTCAACACTTTTCATAAGATGATCACAGGTCCTTGATATTAGGTGTTTAGGAATCTCCAAAGTCATCATTTTCTATCCCATATAGTAGAAAGGGATCCTCTAATCCTGCACATTTAGGAAAAAAATATTCATCAATGTAATATGATAAAAGACATTAGTTATGTGAAAATAAAATATGATATTTCAAGTTCTTGTGACTCATTAAATTTTTCATTTTCTACAAGATTTATACATTGAGAAACTACCTTCTTTAGGTGAGAAAAGATCACAATTTTCCATATTTGTAAAAATGTTATCATGATAAATTTGATGATCCTCTTCTCCATGTGAATCCTCAAGTTTAGTCTTGTTTCCCTCTTTCGCACTGTCTATTTTCATAGAAGCAGCGACTTTGTAGTAATGCATACTCCTTCCTTGTCATTTTTACCATCAAATTGTATGAAGATTTAATATTAAAAAATAAATTAATGTAGATAATAGTATTGATTAGGTGAAAGAACTGAAACTAGATATTTACACATTAATTGTATAATTCTTATGATCTATTCATTGTAATTATTCAATGGTGGTGAATATAATTCTTGTGATTTATCTAGTGCAATCATTAAGAGATTTTATGGTTAAAAATACCTTTATTCAGTATAAAATTGTATGTGACCATAGACTTAACATCATTGTCCATCATTTATTCCTAAAAATAAATAGATTTTAATTTATTTTCTAATATTTGTAGGTAATAAAAATTATAATCTCAAAGATATTAGTATATGCTATATAGTTTTGACAAACTAGACGGGGAATGTATATGATTGTAGGGGTGTGAGGTAGTAAATATGAGGGCTATGAGATTGATTGTTTTTCCGAATTCCATAGGAGAAGAAGTTTTTCTTAGTTTTAACGTACTTATTTTCCTTTTAAAAAATATTTTCCACAAAGTTGGACCAACCAAACATGAAAATAATTAATTTTTATTTTCAAACCAGACACACCCTAATTGCATAAATCTTGTTATTATCTCATGCATTTGTAAGGAGTTGATTAAAATACCTGTCTCTAGTGTGAAATCTGCGGGAGTCACAAACTCAACATTACTGGCCAAGTTTGCAATCATTTTTTTCTCCATTATTGTCTTCCTAAGGAAGTCCCTTCTCCATATCAACATTCTCATTATTAATTTCTCATTATTGTGAAATGGGGACTTGCACCATATTTTATGCAAAAACAAATGAAGTCATTGTATAATTAATATTTAAAATACTTTGTTTATCTTAATTTATATGATATAATTTGACTACACATGAAATTTAAGAAAAATAAATACTTTCAAGAATTATCATCCAACTTTTCTCTGTGTACCTGATCTTTAGGAACAACATATTGGAGATCCAAGTTTGCAAAGTTTGTATTCTCTACTTCATGAAATAATGGTGACATCAAGTGAAGGACATCTATGGAGACATTGAAGGAAGAAAACTTATCGAATTTTGATGGTCTTGAACATTCTTTTCCTACATAAATGATGAGTCGTTAATAAAATAACAAAAGATAATGCTCGTACAATATGGATTTGGTGGACTATTAAATTCATTACTCATATATGATAGTAATAGTAATAAAATAAAATAAAATAAAAAACATACAGAAAAGGATTAAGGTAGTGGTATGATCACTTATCTACACTTTGTGAAAACTTTTGTTCAGGTGAGCAAACACTTTATTTTCACCCTCTTCTACCTTGTCCACTTCCTGGTGGATTTAACATCATTATGGTAATTATGATTTTCTAACTTCACGAAATTATTTTGTTTGCCACAAGAAATTAGATAACTTACCACAAACTCACTTATTTCTTTGAGCTCCATCATTTCACACATTAGTGCCACTTCATTTCCTAGATGTAGTTCACCATTGTTTTCTTTCTGCTCCGTTGTTGTATGCTCTGAATTTGAAGATTCTTTTTTTCTTTTCTTTGAAGAACGTTTTGGAGACCCAATCTTGATTTGATTCAAGATCACGCTATAAGAATGATTGTAGTACTAAAAAAACATATTTGTCAAATTATTAAATATCTAACCTTAATCTCTTTTACCATATTGGTTTCTGAATCGACTTTTGCTTCTATTTTCTCATAACCATCTAAGATGTATCTACATACTTCCATAACAGATCGACATATGAAACTTTTTTTCATATGATCGGTAAACCTACAACACAAAAAAGTTTTTCATTAATCTAGAATAATTATTAAATAAATTAAATAGTGTACACTATTACCTTGCACTAACAAATCATTAACTATACTCTGCTAGGCAAATCTAATCAGATAAGTATCCTATACAAATGAAGCAATTTAAATAATTATTACAGATAAAAATTCCTCATTATATAATGTAGAAACTATAACGGAACTGTCTAGAAAAACTTCTTCTAAACAAAACTGTAGACAAATCATAGAAGAATTAACTATCATTTAACTTTTACATTCTATAAAATATTACATGTCGTATTTATAGGATTACAAAACTCATATTTTATGGAGTCTTACCTGTAACTTTACTTTCAACTACATGATAGTGTAAATAAGACATTATCCAAATGATTAATAAAACATGAAATCACTGTCACAACTAGCTTAGTGATTGATTCGCTATCTCTCATTATCTGGACCTATCATTTTGTTAGTTCGACATCACTAATTTATAAAATCAAGAAATAATAAAAAGAAAAATAAAATCAATAATTTAAGTTATGAGCAAGAAATAAGATAATAATTTTAGTTACCTGCAAGGAATAAGATAATAATTTTAGTTACCTTGTCACATTTACCATTAAAGCGCCTTCTCTTTTCATATGTACAGCCTTAAGGACATTTTGATATTTTTTATTAAGTCTGAATAGATAGACTAAATCTTCTCCCTATAATTCGAGTCCATAACAAAATATTTTGAAGAGTTAATCTTTCTTGATCGTTAGCGCTGTTTGTTGATCATAATTACGATCAACCATTAATATATTAATTTATACATAATAAATCTAGAAAAATAAAAGTACTAATTACCTTGTTTAATTTTACAGTATAAACATTTGTTTAACCAGACTGAGGTACAATTGAAAAGCTAACAGTAGACAGGGCTACAACCTCTACATTAATCAATCCCCTCTTCCTCCCAGTGAGTTGATAGGGAGTTAATTCAGACTTATGATGCAATAATAGAAAACGTTTAATCAGTATTTATTTTAACAGTTGTTTGTGTTTTAAATAAACACTAATTATAAACTATCATATCATATTTAGTTTTGTGACAAGAAAACTACCTAATTTTTGAGATTACAGATTTTGTTTTGATTGTTGTATGCTTATAAATATCTTTTGAATGATTTTATCATATAATGTTCTATTTAATTTTTTATATTTATAAGTTGAACTGTTATACAAATTAAAAGAAATAATAAAAGTTTGATGATTTGATGATATAAAACAATTCACACTATATTATATCTGAGTGTCCATACAAACAAAATGAGTTTCTAGGTGAAAGATATATATATACTCACAATTTATGACAATGATATATGAAAATGACAATACATATATCATTATTTCACATGATAAAAAATAAAATTCAATGGTGATAATATCATTATTTTTAAAAATATATGATATTCATACTTAAATAACTATTGTTTCCTCAATTGCTTAAAATATGGGTGATGTCGAATAGAAATTATGAGAGTTCTAAGAGTTTATTAATTAGACATTGAAATTAATATAAATTCTTCGTTATAAATATGATGAAGATCGGGTTAGATAATTTTTACAATTAATAAACCAATAGATTAGCGGTTAAATTCTCGTAATTTTCGTCAATATTGCAATTAAAATCTACCATACAAATCTAAAGACAAATAGTTTGTTAGAATAATCATTTATCAAAGATTATACAAAATATAAAAAACTTAACTAAATATCAATTTTTTATAATCTTAGTGCTTATAAAATATGTAATTGAAATTGCTTTTTCCATAGATACGATAAAATGTGATTGGTTACAAGATAATATTTAATACTAGCCATTATATATATGAAATTTAATCAGACTCCTGTTTATTAATAATTTGATTAATTGTCTTCTATATGAAAAATATTTTACAAAAAAACTTAATTTCTTCCCTTTTTTTTTTATCCTGAAGCCTATAGTTATATCAATTAAAAAGAGAATAAAAATACTACCCATAATTCAATTTTTTTTTCAAAAGACATATAAATTTTATAAAATCTAATTTATTTTCTTAAAATCATATCAAAAAGTAAATTCTAAATAGACATAAATTTTATGATAAAATTTGTCAAAACAAAATCTTGATACACAAATATTCTTCACAATAATGAATTATTCCCAAACAAGAAAATATATTTATGTTTAAATATTACTCCAATGTCTAAAAATACCTAGAATTCATGTATTTTTGCTTATCCACAATGATGATCAAGATTTAACCGACGAGTTAAAATCTACGCAACAAATAATTAATTAAAAGGTAAAGCAAAAAGTAAGAGGAAGGAACAGAATGCTAAATTATATTTTTTTACCGATGTCTCCGAGCCATTCTCTCTTCGATGACTTGATACACTATAGTTTAATAAGACCAAGTCACTAATATCAACTCTTTCATTTTCTTCAGCCTATAAGGGATTAGGAGAAGTACAAAATAATTATCAATGTTTGGATGTAGAAAAAATGTAATTTATTTATATTCTTTTCTGTAAAATTTATTTACATTCTCTTAATAATTTCAAAGTGCGAAAAAACTTTTCATTGATCCATGTTTATTAAAATGAACAACTAAGAAAACAATTTTCAACCCCTTTCCGGCCTACGTGACACTAGTTTGAAAAAAAATGTCAAACAGTGTTAGGCCCACAAGGTAGTGCCACGTAGCCCGAAAGGGGTAGAAAATTATTAATAAAATAAGTTCGAGGGGGGTAATAGGACCTTAGTATAGTATAAGTGTGTCTCTGAGATTTTGATCATAGGTTGAGTGGGTACTTGTGCATCATCGCACATTCAATATAGTAACATACATTACATCAATGAGAATAAAGATTCTTAAGATGGATTGAAACTGTCACGACCCAACCCACCGAGTCGTGCGGGAACCTACTCTAACACCTAAGTATGAAAACCATCATATTTCAATAGTTAAATCATGCAAAAATTTAAAGAAAATCAAAGATAACTGAATTTACAAGCTTTTGTAAATAAGAATATTTAAAACAATTTCAGGTTAACACTTGTAAAGAAATCATCACCCTCAAGGATCTAGTATAAACATGTAAAGAGCTACTAAGAGAACATGCAGGACATAATAATGGAAAGACACCGCTCTCACTATACGAAAGGAAAATTAGAAGCTACTGGAGATTCTCTTCATCTTCACATAATGAAA
The DNA here is from genome assembly GCA_027789145.1 of Solanum arcanum. Lineage (NCBI taxonomy): Eukaryota > Viridiplantae > Streptophyta > Magnoliopsida > Solanales > Solanaceae > Solanum > Solanum arcanum. The sequence goes on from CM050943.1 coordinate 53,846,926, forward strand.
CACCATTGACCCTGCATCCAAACTATGTGAACAGGAAAAGCAAGATTAGTATTAGTACAAAGCCACAGGCACGGGTAGGAATCATGGGTCAACCCTATGCCCACAACATAATATAAGAATTCAACGAGCAAGAACATGTAATAAAACAACTCGTTTCTCCACCTTTACCCTCTCTTGAAATAATTTAGAATTACAGTAGTACCCTTACTACCCACATTCCGACTAACCATACACGACATATCCTTGCCTTCTATTCATGTTATCTAGACCCTTCCACATGACACCTTTTATCAAGGCTTCTATACTACAACCACGAATTCCTTCTTTCAGTGTGGAATCTACCCAAGTATTTTCATTATGTACACCAACCTCACTTCTCACCGTTGAAATATACAGACAATCTTTTCTCTCACACATTTACAACTCTTGAACCTTTCTTCTCGACTCGTTCAACAACAAGATACATAATGAGTTAAATCAATATAGAAGAACAAACCACATCAGTTATCACTTTAGAACAATGTACACCTTCACAATGTTAGGATATACAATTATGTAAAGTCATTGGTTCTCTCATGGAACCCAACCCCAATTAGCATATCGTAACGTGGTACCCGATACAATGTTTATGCCAAAACATGGCAACCGATCCCATATTTATGTCGTAATGTGACAACTGATCCAAGGCTAGTGTGTTAGAACACTACCTCAATCAAAATGTATATTTGCACCTTTATACAATTAAGTCATTATTCATCCCCTACTCATCCAATATCCTTATATGTGATTTGTCTAATAAATAACACATTATTCACAAATATACATGCATTATAACAAGGTAATTACTAACATATATCACACTAATATGAATCACAACCATCACATTAAACTATTCATCAACTTATATTACTAAAATTATAACACGGCCATACCTAGCCCCAGTTCATTGTCTAAGGCTTCTTCTATGATTAAGTCTTCTTTTACTCGGTGCATGAATGCCTACGCATAATTCCTACCATTTTGATTTATATTATGCTACATAGTGAGCACAGATTTATAACTACTCAATTAATAAACCTAGCATACCTGGGCTCGAAGCAACTACACTGAGTTTTTGCCTTCGATTCTTCCTCTCATTTTCCGTGATAGTGATCTTCACAAAAAATCCATAATATATCGATCTCCTTACACTAGAAACATCATTCTCCTTCTTACCCAAGCATAGAGAAGCTTTTTGAGGGTTTCTAGGGTGGTTTACTTCTAAAATAGGTATTTTAGAAAGAATAAGAAAATAAGACTGTGTTATTTAAATCCTGTCTCGCGTATCCTGCCCTATTGACAGCTTAACCCGCCATGGAGAAACTGCCCTATCTACACCTGGCCCGCGCTAGCGGGACAGTAGCCTTGTAATTTCTCAAAGATTTGTTTTTCCCAATTAGCAAAGGTCCAGGTCGTTGCAATAGATACCAATTTACCCATCGTTTGTCATCGAACGACCAGTGTACAGATCATAACTCGCCCCTATTTTAAAGTTCTTCTAAACTAACAAATGGGGCCATTGCAAAACCCCAAAGTGTGGTGACTCTTCAATTTTATGCACGGACGGTTTATACTCACGAGACTGGTTAGGGAAGAGGTAACACAAAGAGTAAGAAAACGTGTTCCACTACAGAGCCTGGCCCCTCGAAGGAGGAATCCCTTCTGCTACAACGTGGCCGCTGTGGCGAGGGATCTCCCGCTCAAGCGGGGAAACGGAGAGAGAAAAGGGGGAAAAGAAAATATTTTTCCCAATTTGTCCCTAAACATTCAAAAAAAAAAACTCTCCAATCATCTCGATCACTCTCCACCGAACGTCAAAAAAAAAAGATAAATCTCTCGTTCATTATTCTCTTTACTTGTATACTTGATTAACAATGATTACATGCTATTTCTAATTTGATTTAAAAGCATTTTTTGGGTAGTTATTCAAATGAAATAAGGTTTCTAGTTTGATAGAAAACGTAGCATGACATTTCCCTCACATACCCAATGTCTCCACAACGTCCTTGGCATGAGGATTTCGCAAAAAACACAGCCAAATCGGTACAAAATAGTGCTGGATTGTTGAAGGGTAACTTGATAGAAAACTGATATTAGGGCACTTTTTAATGGTGTTCTTGTTAATATAATTGCACATTTAGGTTCTAGATTACTTATTATAATCTGATCTGCTGAAATTCTATGAAATAGGGTTTTTGGGACAAAGGGTGCCAAGATCGCACCTGGTGTTTGTTTATTATCTTGCTCAAGCATGATTTTTTGGCCACCGGGGCGGGATATGGAAACTAGTGGCCTACATCTGTTTAAGATAGAAAATTTCCCCTTCCCTTTTAACAAGATTTTGCCTAATCCCTCGATGTTCTAATGTGCTTATAAATATTTTAGCGGGATTTTCTAAATGGCTGGCACGAACGAGGAAACGTCTTTTTGTCCGGCTTCCCAATGCTGCTAGTCGGGAACGATACCATGACCACTAGGACTGTGAATTATGTTATGAGCGGGTTTTCACTTGTTGAATTTGGATGAGAAAGTTCCTGCCTTTCACGCTCAACTTATAAAGTTTGGTTGTGACCCACTAACAGAGTCTCCTCCTACTGCTCTCTAGTTGGGTGAGGGAGTTCTACGTTGGCATGCTTATTTTTTGATTGGAAGACCCTCAGCCGTCATCCGTTTTCATGGATTTAAGATCCCCCTGAATTCCACAGCTATCAATGAGGCAGTAGAGGTTCCCGGGGTCTTAAATGTAGAGTATGATGGATCTAATCTAGTTGAGAGACACCTTGATCGAGCCTGCGTGCTGGGATAAGATCTACTAGGATACCATAAAGGGCATCACTAGTACGGACTAGTCACTGGATGCTAAGTGATTGCTACACTTTGTTACTAGATGGATCCGCCCATTGGGCATTCACCCCAACGTGACATTTCCTCGGGTCTTGGTGGTGGTGTGTATTATACAAGGCATCGAGCTAAATGTTGGGGCACAAATTATCTTTAAGTGGAAGATGTTCTATCGGGGCAACAAGAAATTCTTCCTACTGAGGTTGGTGACTATGAAAAGCGAGAAGGCAGGAGTGTTACATTTCGACACTGATGAAGTGCTTACCACGGATTCCCCCATTTCACCCTCTTTTGATAAGGCAAGGATCTACTTCTTGGAGGAGGAGGAAGAGGACGGACAAGACCAGCATTAATCAGGCGGCTGCGGAGTCATATGACGAAGGAGACAATGTCACTAGTCCTACACGGTCCCAACCCTTACTCTTATGTGCTCATGTGGAGCAGGATTTGGTTGTCGTTCGTAGATGGTTGGGACACTCATATCCAAACTCTACTCAAATTCCATCCAACACTAACATGGAGTTTGATATTTTCCACTGCCTGTTGCGTCATGAAAGGAGGAAAGGTTGGGCGAGGGATTATATGATGGACCGAATGTTGAAAACTATTAAGTCATTTTCTCTTATGTTGCCTCTAACAGGGAGATCCCCGAAATCGATTGCTACAGGACTACGCAAAGTTCCCTATGCCAAATGATGTGTAGGATGGCATGATACCTTCTGAGGAACTCGAATCTGATGTTAACACCTCCCAGCCCGAAGGATCCTTATTAGACTTTTCGTCCCTTTGGGCATGTAAAGAACAAAATTTTGTTTAATCTTATCGTTTTCCTATATTTGCGGGACGTAGATGCTTGTCCTCTAACTGTTTTTGTCCGTTAAAATTAACTACTAATGTTTTTATAACTTAAATACTGATTGAACTTCTCGGGTTAGTACTGATACACAGTCGGGTCTATATTTGAGACTAAGAAAAACAAAAGAGATAGGCTGAGATTTTTTCGCACCCTATTCCGTTATGGTGGGAGGAATCCCTCCCTGGTAGCCTCACCTTGACGCATTAGATTCCGCCCTAGCAGCCTAGACTAGCATAACCTCCCTACAAATTTTTTCGGGGTTCTTTTCTTTTCTAAATTTCCCAAGGGTTCCCATGTCACGCCTCGACCTACCCATGTGACGCAGACACAGAACCTAGGACCACAAGTGATCCCAATGTAACCCTGCTGGCATGTTCATGAGCATACTAAAGATAATAAACAGTTGCAAAAGCTAAATCATACTTAAAATGAAAAGATGACGAATATCCATATTCTATAACTGAGACATTTGAAAACAATGAGTTTAATACAAAAGAAATATTAACTCAATTCTAAGTTGTATCTAACTATGTCTTAAAATAGCCTCTAAACTAGACTAGAAATACTGGGACAAGCCCCAGCTAAATCTAGAAAAAACTGACACTAAATCATTAAAGACTTAAATGAAACTCATGACTATTTTCCTCGGAGAATGAGGACTCACCACTGAATCTGCTGAACTGGAGATCGGGAAATCGATCTATGCGTGATCAGGATGCTGAGACCCTCAACTTACATCACAAGAGTATGTAGCACACGTGTGCATTAGTACTTGAAAGGTACTTAGCATGTATAGAGTAAATCTCAAAATAAAACATAACTGATCAAGCACAAAACAAGTATAATAGTTTGAACGTGATATGCTGATTTCTGAGTTAACTGGATGCATGGACCAATTTATAACATGCTGAAACTGAATATTGAATATACTGTTAAATGGTCAATGCAGAGAGTCTGACTAAACTGTGGGAGCTACTATTAACCGACAATAAAACCATATGAGATAACTGTGGAGTCCGATGTATACGCTTCATCGAGAGGACCCAATATACATGCCAAAGGAATAAAAGCATGCTGGCATGATCACTAAACGAATTTCCCACAGAGGGGACTTACAACCTACTCGGCTAGTAGTTCTTGGAATATTGGGTACGCTAAACCCTAGTCCAACTCCGTATTATGCTACTCACAATAAATTTTGTATATTAACTGATTATATCTGAATTTATTTAAATATTGGATAGCTCAAATCTGACCATGCAAACTGAGAATGCAACAATTCATCTGGTATATATGCATTTATAAGTGAGGCTTGTATATATGAAGTGTCTGAAATATATGACCTAGCATGTGTAATTCAAGAACTAAAGAAATACAAAGCTAGGATTCTGAAATTCATGTGATAATCTGAGTAATAACATGATAATATAATTTGGAACATATATTTAATAAATTAATGAAGTTATATCAATGTTCTAGAAACCCTAGGCTTAATCATGATAAGAAAATCAAGAACTGACTGAAACTAAGGACCCATTGGGTGAAAGGAACCCACTAGTGAAATCCCACATACCTAGTGATGAAATCCACGGAAAAATACATTTAAGTTTTGGGGCTGGAACTGCTGGAGCTGGTGGCGTTCTTGAACTAGGGTTCTTAAGCTTTTTTCTCCTCTTTTGCTTCTAATTTTCAAAGTTTTGATTTTATGATTTGACTTGAATATGTTTTAAATATGTTTTCAGGCTTAAACTGACTAAAATATGATGATTTAGGGTCAAAACGATGTAACTTTGGGTTTAAATAGAGTGGCAAAGGTCAGAAAGACCCCTGGGAAGGTTGTTGTCGGGCCTCACGACAGCCAGGACTGATGGTCTGTCGTGCGCCCGACGCCCCGTCGTTGGGTCCGTCGTGAGGGCCTGTTCGAGAGGACTTTACTAAAATGGGCATAACTTTTTACTCGACGATTTAATTTTAGCAAGGTCGGTGGGTATGGAAAGATAATTCAATTATCTATATGTGGGTATGTTATTTGAGACCTAATTCATTTTGTTCTAAGAGTTGTGATCATTTTATTGTGAGTCAACTGCATTTCCCCTTAGCTGGCTCCAAATTTTCCACCAACGAACCATGCTGGTCATTCATAGCTCTTGTAAGAGAGTGGTTGAAGGGAGTTTTGATCGATGGTAAATGGACTACGGACGATCGTTTGACCTACGGATCATAAGTCCGTCCGTCATCCAAGACTTAACCAATTTTTCTAGGCTAACATTTTTGGAGTTTCTGATCCCATCAAAGGTTGTGCAGGACGAACCGTGGTTCAGGCTACGGTACATCGATGCCACCGTTGGTAGAACCTGTTGATTTTTCTGAAAAACTTATTTTTGGTCTATTTTGGCTACGGGGTGTTATATTATCTCCTTCTTGGGAACAATCGTCCTCGAATGAAGACTTAACTAGCTAAAATAGAGAGAGAGAGATGCAAACCCACTACTAAACATTGAGAACTTAATTGTGAATTAATTGAGTTCTGAGTACATGCAATTACGCTAAAAATGAAAGTACAAACTTAGGGAACATGATTCTAAAATTGAATTTTTACATGAAGGACTGTAAACTAAAGAGGAACTATTACCTCAATCTGGAGTGGAATCGTAAGGATCAAGGTAAGGATATTTGGCTTTCATGGCTGCTTCTTCTTCAGAAGTAGCTCTCTCTACAGACTGACTCCTCCACACAACCTTGGCTGAAGCGACTTCTTTGTTTCTCAACCTTCTAACCTGACGGTCAAGAATCTCAACTGGTACATCCTCATAACAAAGACCATCTTTCACCGACATACTCTCTAATGGTACTATAGAGGCTGTGTCACCCATGCAGTTCTTCAAGAGTGAGATGTGGAAGACCAATTGCACTGCATCTAATTTTGCTTGCAACTCTAACTAATATGTCAACCTTGCCAATCCTTTTCAAGATCTTTTAAGGGCCTACATATCTAGGATTGAGCTCCCTTTCTTTCTAAATCTGATCACCCCATTCATAGGAGAGGCTTTCAGAAAAACCCAATCATCAACTTGGAACTCTAGTTCCCTTCTCCTTACATCTGCATAAGATTTTCGACGACTTTGGGCTGTCTTATGTCTATCTCTAATGAGTTGCACTTTCTCCATAGCATAAAGGACTGAATCTGGCCCTATCAAAGCTGCTTCACCTACTTTAAACAAACCAACAGGAGATCTACATATATGCCCATATAAAGACTCATAAGGGGTCATCTGAAAACTTGAATGGCAGCTATTATTGTAGGCAAACTCAGTAAGAGGAAGGTGATCATCCCAACTACCTTTGAAATCGATCACACAAGCTCTCAACATATACTGTAAGTTCTGAATGGTACACTCTGCCTGCCCATCCGTCTGTGGATGAAATGCTGTAGTAAGGTTAACTTGAGTACCAAAACCTTTTTTAAATGACTTCCATAAATGTGAGGTAAATTGAGGACCTCAATCTGAGATGATATAGAAAGGAACCCCATGCAACCTCACAATATCAGTAAGGTAAAGCTTGGCATAATCCTCTGCCGAATGTGTAGTCTTGACCGCCAAAAAGCAAAAAAGACTTAGTCATCCTATCAACTATCACCCAAATTGAATCATGTTGTCTGCGAGTACGAGGTAACCCTGTGATGAAATCCATATTGATCACATCCCACTTCCTAGTAGGAATATCGATCTCTTGAGTCACACCTCCTATTTTCTGATATTCTACCTTGACTTGCTGGCAATTGGGGAACTTACTCACAAAGTCTGTTATATCCCTCTTCATGCCATTCCACCAATAGACTTCCCGCAGATCGCGATACATCTTAGTGGCACCTGGATGAATAGAATACCTGAAGTTATGAGCTTCTGCAAGAATATGCTGCCTCAATTCTCCCACATGAATAACACACAATCTAGCTTTGTAGCGAAGTAAACCATCTCCCCTTTGGGACAAAACCTCCACTCTCTGATTGTTGACCGCACCCTTTAATTCAAGCAAGATCACATCACTCTCTTGCTTTTCCTTAACCTCCACTACCAAAGACGATTCTGTCCCATTCTAAACTGTTACACCGCTGTCTAATATGCTCATGAGGCGAACTCCCAAGCGAGCAAGGCCGTGAACATCCTTCACTAGCTCCTTTCTTTTTTTCTCAACATGGGCTACACTAACAATAGATAATCTACTAAGAGTGGAGATTTTGGGCGAGCTAGCACTTTTTTTTTCTTGTTTTTCTTTTCAAATTTATAATTTTATAACATCAAGAAAATGAGAAGATTTTTTAAAATAAATTATGGAAAACATTCGTGTTGTTTCAACAACACTAGCAAAAAATCTAGTATAATTACCATGTATTTCGCATATCAAATACGCGACAAAAAAGAGAGACAAGCAAGATTGGAGGGAAGTGAGGCCACAATATTTATCTATGTATCCTCGATACATGTGAATCTATTTTGATCGAGTGTATCGAGAATAATGTACTGTATTGTGAGCCTTTCTAATTACGTGATATAGCCTTATACTTGTATGAATTTTTATTGTGAACCCTTCTATTTAATCTTTTCTTATCTGAACTCATCGAACCTCAATGTTTCAATATAATTTTCAATTTGATATTGTGCGTGTTGCACAAACACTTATACGTTGGCTAAACAAACAAATCATTTGAATCATGTAGGAATATTTCAATCACGTATTAAATGAATAGCATGAGACAAAGAAAACTCATTTTTTATAATTCATCTAGATATGTCTACTTTTGTTTGCAAAGAGCGTAATTTTTTCCATTCTCTCATGAGGTCAGTTCCTCCGTGATTTCCCCCTTCTCCCACAAGCTCAGTTCAAGGGCATTTTGTCATTTGATATTCATTATAAGTTTCTAAGTTTTTCAAGATATGTTACTTCGTATGTCTTTTTCTTTGTCTTTTTGTACTTTTTTGGTTTTAGGGTCTAGTGTCATTGAAATTTCTAAATATTTTTGAGATTTTTTTTATTTGTGTCTAATGTTAGTGTAATATGCTTGTGTAGTGAGTACTATGACTTCAATAGAATATTCCGTAAATTCGAGTATATTGTAGGATTTGTTCATAACATCTCAATATCAACTTAAATTACTATCATTTTTCACCAATTGTCTTAGGTATTGATTTAGTGGTCAATTGTGTTTATATATATATATATATATATATATATATATATATATATATATATATATATATATATATATATATATATATATATATATATATATATATATATATATATATATATATATATATATATATATATATATATAGTTAAAATTTTGTTACAGTAAATATTATTATTTATTTAGTGAAGATTTTAATAATATGCTTTGCACAAAATAATACTACAGATTCTTTTGTGTATATTAAATGTGGATCATAGTATATATCTCTTATTAATGCGAACATATGAAGATGGTCAATGAAACTTTTTATTGGTTAAATGAATATATTAATTTCAATTTACTAAGGTTCAATCGTTTAATTCGCGGTATCTCAATAATATTACCTTATAGACCATATTTGCTGTATATTTTTCTTGTCATCTATCCAAATGTGTTTACACATGTATTTTACGTTATAATGTTCAGTAGTCATATGAACATGTAAAAAGAACAACTACATTTTAATTTTTAGATCTTTTTTTGTTTGTATATTGTTGGAAAAATGCATGATTACTCCCTCAACCTATGCTTGAAATCTCAGAAAAACACTTATTTTATACTAATGTCCTATTACCCCCTGAACTTATTTTATTAATAGTTTTTTACCCTTTTTCGGCCTACGTGACACTAGCTTGAAAAAAATGTCAATACACGCTGGACTCACAAGATAGTGCCACGTAGTTGTATTTGCAATAATTAGAAATAAGTAAGAAAATATATAATTTTATAACTAAAGAATTAATGTGTCTAGTTGTATTTCAAATAAATTTTATCAATAGTCGTAAGATTTAATTTAGTGTAGAAACAAAATGAAAATGTTAATTCAATAATATTGAAAATAAGATGTATTTGGTAAAAGATGATTTTTAAACGATTCATATATTTTCACATATTTTTCATATTTGTTACGAAAGAAATCGAAATAATTTAAAATAATATATTCTGAATTTATAATATCTTGTTAACTTGATAATACATTTGTAACATATATATATATGCATGTATGAACTTTTCTTTCTCTAAAATTTTTTATCATTAGATCACTGGAGAAATAAAATGTATCCTCGCTTAATTCTTCTATTGTTGGCAGAACATTGAAGCATATCATCAAAGGGGAGTTATCACCACAACCATGCACTTAACAAGTTATAAAGGAACCACGATTATAAACTGATTTAACTTTGATCTAATAAAATTATTACAGAAAAGGCAACACAAGGCTGTCATACAACTAATGGCACAAGTAATACAATGACAAAATTGTATATTTTCTGTTTTGACAGAAAAGAAACATGTCTTTCCACTCATATTCAATAGTAATCAACATATACTAAGATAAAATCGATCACTTACAACCTTATTTAAACTCACCCAATGAAAACAAATTGTAAAACCACATAGCCAAAATAGACCAAAAATCAGTTTTTTTTTTAAAATTTCTGGAGGTGCAACCAACAGTGGCATTGAAAGTCCGTAGGACAGACGACGGTCCATCATGCACAACCGTTGATGGGATCAAAAACTCCATAAAATTTATCCGGGAAAAATTTGGCTAAGTCTTGATCGACGGTCCGTAGGTAAGACGACGATCCGTAGTCCGTGACCTTCGATCGAGACCCCCATTCACCCACTCCTTACAAGATCTACGGATGACCAATACCGTCCGTAGGTGGAAACTTTGCAGGCAGTTAAGGGGAAATGCAGTTGGGTCAACTTCAAATGATAATAACTGTTAGCACAAAATTAATTAGGTGTCCTATGATCTACCCACAAATAGATAATTGAATTAACTTTCCATAGCCACCGACCTTGCTAAAATAAGACCTTCGAATAAAATGTTATGCCTATTTTAGTAAAATCCTGGCCGTCGTTTGGCCTGACAACAACTTTCCCTTTGGTCTTTTTGACCTTTCCCGCTCCGTTTAAACACTAAATTACGTCGCTTTGACCCTAAATCATCATATTTTAGTCAGTTTAAGCCTGGAAACATGATTAAAACATATCTAAGTTAAATGATAAAATCAAAACCTAAAAAATTAGAAGCAAGAGAGGAGAAAAAGCTCAAGAACCCTAGTTCAAGAACAACACAAGTTCCAGTAGTTCCAGCCCCAAAAATTTAAGTATTTTTTCATGGATTTCATCACCAGGCATGTGAGATTTCACTAGTGTGTTCCTTCTAGTTTTCAGTCAGATTCTTGATTCTCTATCATGATTAAACCTAAGGTTTCTAAAACTTTGGTATAACTTCATGAATTTATTAAATATACATTCCAAATAGGATTATAATGTTATTACTCATATTATCACATGAATTTCAGAACCTTAGCTTTGTATTTGTTTAGTTCTTGAATTACACATGCTATGTCAGATATTTCAGACACTTCAGATATACATGCCTCAATTATAAATGCATAATTAATAGATTAATAATTGCATTCTAAGTTTGTATGTTCAGTTTTGAGCTATCCACTATTTACCTAAACTCAGACATAATCAGTTAAGATGAAAAATTCATTGGGAGTAGAATAATACCAAGTTGGACAAGGGATTAGCGTACTGAATTGTCCTAGAACTACTAGCCAAGTAGGTTGTAAGTCCCATATGTGGGCAATCAGTTTAGTGATCACGCCAACATGCCTTTATACCTTTGTCAGAGTATATTAGGTCCTCTCGATAGGGCGTACACATCAGACTCCACATTTAGCTCATGTAGTTTTATCATCCGTTATTAGTAGCTCCCACAGATAAGTCAGACTCTTTGCATTGTCCATTTATCAGTATATTAAGTATTCAGTTTCAGCATGTTATAAATTTGTCATTGCATCCAGTTAGCTCAAAATTCAGTTTATCATGTCATATTATTATACTTGCTTTTATGCTTTTTTCAGTTATATTTTATTTCAGCTTTACTCTGTCCTACATTTTCAGTACCTTTCAAGCACTGACGCATACATGCGCTACATCTTCTCGTGATGTAGGTTCAGGTTCTCAGCATCCAGATCAAACATAGATCGATTTTCGATCTCAAGTTCAGCAGATTTAGTGGTGAGTCCTTATTTTCCAAGGACAATAGTCATGAGTGTAATTTTAGTCTTTAGTCATTTAGGTTTAGTTTTTGCTAGATTTAGCTAGGGGCTATTCCCAGTATTTCTTGTCCAGATTAGAGGCCATTTTCAGACATAGTTAGATTCAACATAGTATTGAGTTAATAATTTCTTTGTATTAAACTTATTGTTTTCAAATATCTTAGTTATAGAATATGGGTATTCCCCATATTTTAAGATTTAATTATGGTTTATCTTCAACAACTGTTTATAATCTTTAGTATGCTCATGATCATGCCAGCATGGTTAGATTGGGATCACTTGTGGTCCTAGGTTCCGTGTTTGCATCTCGGGGGTATCTCGAGGCGTGACACAAATTATAATATCCCATATCCAAAACCAAACAAAAATCTGTAGGTGCAACCGACGATTACAATCCACAGACCGTAGTTTGATCTACGACACATACTGTGCATCCATCATTTGAGTCTCAACCCCCCCCCTCCCCAAAAAAAATAAAAATAATCTCAGCCCAGAAAATTTGACTAAGCGTCAAATGACGGACGGACCTACGGTCCATAGTTTGTGTCCTTTCAATCAAGACCCCAATCACCCACTCTCTGACAAGAACCACGATTGACCAGTACGGTCCGTAGATGGACCTACGGGCCGTAGGTTAAAATTAGCAGACAATTAAAGGGGAAAATATTGTTGGGTCAACTTCAAATGTCCATAAGTCTTAGCTCAAAATGAATTAGTTGTCTCATGACCTACAAAATGATAGATAAGTGAATTATCTTTCCTTACCCACTAACGTTGCTTAATTAAGACCTCTATGTACAAAGTTATGACAATTTTAGTAAAGGTGTGTCGAACAGACCCAACGACGGACCGTCGATTAAACGATGGCCTGTCAGTCCAGGTCGTTGTTTAGTTCAACGGCAATTACATCAAGGCCTTTTGGTCTTTTTATACTTCATTTAACCCTTAAGATACATCATTTTGACAAATCAGATTTTATTCACTTTAAGCCTAGAAACATAAGAAGAACTGACCTAAGTCAAAATCAGAAATCAAAACTTAAAAAATTAGAAACAAGAAAGGAGAAAAAGGTCATGAACCCTAGTTCAAGAACGCAACAAGGTTCCAGCAGCTCCAACCCCGAAGTCTAAATATTTCTCTATGGGTTTCATCACCAGGTATGTTAGATTTCACTAGTGGGTTCCTTTCACCTATTAAATCTCTCGTTTTCAGTCAGTTCTTGATTCTCTTATCAAAGTTAAACCTAGGGTTTGTAGAATTACACCAGATCATCAATAATTAGTTAGGTATATGTTCCAAATTAGATTGTGAGGTTATTATTCAGTTTATCACATGAATTTCAGTTACCTAACTATGTATTTCTTTAGTTCTTCAATTACACATGCTAGTTTATATATTTCAGTTACTTCAGATATATTCATGTCTCAGTTATTAATGCATAATTATAGATTAATAATTGCACTCTCAGTTTGCATGTTCAGTCTTGAGCTATCCAATATATACAGAAATTCACTCATAATGTCTTAATCATTTAATTCATTGGGAGTAGCATAATACCGAGTTGGACTAGCGTTCATCTTACCCAAATAGTCCAAGAACTACTAGCCGAGTAGGTTGTAAGTCTCCTTTGTGGGAATCAGATCACTCCAGCATGCCTTTATACCTTTGGAAGGGTAAATTGGGTCCTCTCAATGGGGCGTATACAATAGATTCCACATTTAGCTCATGTGGTTTTATTATCGGTTATTAGTAGCTCCCACAATTTAGTTAGAATCTATTGCATTGACAATTTATCATTATATTTAATATTCAGATTCAACATGTTATATATTGGTCATTGCATTTGGTTATCTCAACATTCAGTACATCATGTTTAGATTTCTATACTTGATTTTGATCTTGTTCAACTATGTTTTATTTCAGTTTTACTCTATCCAACATGCTCAGTACCTTCAAATACTGACACATACGTGTACTACATTTTCACATGATGTAGCTTCAGGTTCTCAGCATCCAGATCGCACTTAGATTGATTTGTGATCTCCAGTTCAGAAGATTCAATGGTGAGTCCTCATCCTCCAAGGACGATATTCACGAGTTACTTTTCAGTGTTTAGTCCTTTAGTTTCAGTTTTTGCTAGACTTTTTTGAGGCTTGTGCCAGCATTTCTAGTCAGTTTAGAAGCTATTTTCAAGCATAGTTAGTTTCAGCTTAGCATTGAGTTAATATTTCTTTGTATTAAACGCGTCATTATTTCAAATATTTCAGCTAAAGTATATTGATATACCCCATCTTTTTATTTAATGTATGATTTAGCTTCTGCAATAGTTTATATATTTTAGTATCCTCATGATCATGTAAATAGGGTTAGCTTGGGATCGCTTGTGGTCCTAGGTCCCGCGTCTGCTTCTCTAGTGTAGCACGAGGCGTGACAAACTTGATATCAGAACACTAGGTTTAAGTGTCCTAGGATGTATGAAAAGTCGCACTAAGTAGAGTGTTTTTCACAGATGTGAAGTGCACCACATCTAATGAGAGGGAGGATATGAATAGTTTTAGCAAAACTTCACTTTGTTGTTACTATTATCGTGCATAAGTTATGATCTAATTACATTCTAACTTGACGTTCTACATTTCTGATCATGCCTCGTCGTAGAGCTAATTCCATGAATGTGAACACTTGGAAAGCAAATTCAAGAAATGCAAACACAACTCGTCAAGTCCCAGTCAAGAAGTCTCCAAAGCTGAATTCAAGAGTGCCATTCAGATGTTTCCTTAGAGTGTCGCCGAACAGAACAGTCAGCGGGTTGAATCTCATATTAATGGAAATGGTGGATCGATAGCACCAAGGGTCGTGACTTTGTTAGGATGAATCCGCCTGAGTTCTTAGGAGCGCAAACTTAGTAGGATCCCTAGAATTTCTTGGATGATCAAGAAGATCTTTGAGGTTATGCAGGTTACTGGGATGATCGAGTTGAGTTGGCATCACATTAGCTGAAATATGTTGCTCATATCTGGTACACTCAATGGAAGGATAATCAGGGCACAAATGTAACTCCTATTACCTAGGAATACTTTCGTGAGACCTTTCTAGATAGGTTTTTCCCAATAGAGTTGAGGTAAGTAAAATCCCAAGAATTCATGAACTTAAGGAAGGGTAACATAACACTACAAGAGTATGGAATCAAGTTTAACTAACTCTACAGGTATGCTCTCACATGGTAGCTGACTCCATGGGTAAGATGAATAAGTTCTTGTGTGGAGTGTCAAACTTGGTGAAAATAGAGTGCAAAAATGCTATGTTACTAGGAGATATCAACATCTCTAGGCTTATGACTCATGCTCAGCAGGTTGAGCGTTCTAAGCTTACGGAACATTCCAAGGAGAATAAGATGGCTAGGACTGGGAACTATGACTCGGGTGGTAGAAATCTTTCGTAGAGTTAAAATAAGTTTTAAGCCCTAGCCCATTCATTAGCTGGTGTTCCATCCTCCAAGAATATGTTTGACATGATGGTTTAAGCACCAGACTATAAGTATCAAGGAAGTGTTTCAGGCACCAATACTTACCCCACTTGCCCTAAGTGTAGTATGAACCATCCAGGCGAGTGCCTTGCATACAAGGAAGGGTGTTTCTGGTGCGGTTAGTTTGGTCACAGGTTGAGAGATTCTCCTTCTAGACAGGGTCAAGGAGGTGGAAATAGTAGATCTCAATCTACAACTTCATCAGCACCAGCAAGTCTCCCAAGTCAGCATGGTAACTCATCTGCTATAGGTGGCGGTCAGCGCCAAAACAGGTTGTATGCTCTTCAGGATCGCCAGGATGAGGAAGTTTCTCTTGATGTATTCATTAGTACATTACGAGTCGTTGACCTTGATAATTATGCATTGTTAGATCCAGTGTCTACTCTTTCTTTTGTAACTCCTTACATAACAGTCCAATTATGTGTCAGTCCAGAAGCTATATCAAAACCTTTCTCATTCTCTACTATAGTTGGTGACCGAGTTATAGCTAGACGAGTATACAGAAATTTTCCTGTCACAATATCTTAGAAATTCATCTCAGCAGATCTTATAGAAATAGAAATAGTAGACTTCGATATCATTATAAGCATGGATTGGTTACATTCCAGTTATGCCTCAATTGATTGTAGAACTAGGATTTTTCTTTTTCAGTTTGCAAATGAACCAATCTTAGAATGGAAGGGTAGTCGCTAAGTGCCTATGGGTCGATTCATTTCTTATCTTAAGGACAAAAAGATGATCTCTAGGGGTTATCTCTATCATCTAGTTCGACATAAGGATTTTAGCTCTAAAACCCCAACTCTTGAGTCAGTTCCACTAGTTAATGAGTTTCCAAAGATCTTCCTGGAGTTCCTTCCAAAAGGGAAATCGACTTTGGAATTGATCTCCGTTAAGATACCCAGCCTATTTCTATTCCTCCTTACAAAATGGCCACAACAGAGCTTAAGTAATTGAAGCAGTAGTATAAAGACCTTCTAGATAAGGGTTTCATCAGACCTAGTATTTTACCATGGGGTGCACTAGTGTTGTTCTTAAAGAAGAAAGATAAGTCTCTCATAATTTGCATTGACTATAGATAGTTGAACAAGAACCTAATAAAGAATAAGTATCCTAACCCCTGTATTGATGACTTGTTTGACAAACTTCAGGGTGCTATTGATTTCTCAAAGATATACCTCATATTGGGTTATCATCGGCTCAGAGTTAGTAATAGTGACATTCCGAAAACAACCTTCAGAACACGATATGGTGATTACGAATTTGTAGTTATGTGATTTGGACTAACCAATGCTCCTGCAACTTTTATGGATTTGATGAACATAGTGTTTAAACAATACTTAGACTTGTTCGTTATTTTCTTTGTTGATGATATCCTAATTTACTTTAGGAATGAGAAAGAGCATGAAAGTCATTTG
The DNA here is from genome assembly GCA_027789145.1 of Solanum arcanum. Classification (NCBI taxonomy): domain Eukaryota; kingdom Viridiplantae; phylum Streptophyta; class Magnoliopsida; order Solanales; family Solanaceae; genus Solanum; species Solanum arcanum. Next base: position 53,863,919 of record CM050943.1, read on the forward strand.
AGAGTTGTTCTGCAGACTCTCAAAGATCGTCAGTTATTCGCTAAGTTTAGCAAATGTGAGTTCTGATTGCAATTAGTTGCTTTTCTTGGTCACATTGTATGAGATAATTCGAGTGGATTTGCCGAAGATAGAAGCAGTTAAATAATGGCCCAGACCTACCTATGCTATAGATATCAAAACTTTCTTAGGTCTAGCGGGTTATTATAGAAGGTTCGTGAAAATATTTTCATTCATACCGGGTTATTATAGAAGGTTTGTGAAAATATTTTCATCCATATCCTCACTATGACTAGGTTGACTCAGAAGGTGGTCAAGTTTCAATGGTCAGATGATTGTGTGAAATGCTTTGAAGAATTGAAAACTAGATTGACTACAACTCCTGTCTTGACTCTACCGGAGGGTTCAGATGGTTATGTGATCTATTGCGATGCATCTAGACTTGGCCTTGGTTGTGTGTTGATGTAACGAGATAAGGTTATAGACTATGCTTCTAGAGAACTTAAGGTGCATGAGAAAAACTGTCCAACTCATGACCTCGAGCTTGCAGCAGTAGTGTTTGCACTTTATATCTAGAGACACTACTTGTTTGGTGTGCATATAGATGTATTCACTGACCATAAGAGCCTTCAGTATGTTTTCACCCAGAAGGAGTCTAATCTTCTCTAGAGGAGATGGCTTGAGTTCCTTAAGGATTATGATATGAGTGTGCATGAAAATCTTGGTAAGGCGAATGTATTAGCAAATACTCTTAGTAGATTATCTATAGGTAGTGTAACCCATGTTGAGTACGAAAGGAAGGAGCTAGTGAAGGATGCTCATAGTCTTGCTGCTTGAAAGTTCGCCTTATGAGCATATCAGAGAGTGGTGTAACAATTCAGAATGGCCAAAATCTTCTTTGGTAGTGGAGGTTAAGGAAAAGCAAGACAGTGATCCAATCTTGCTTGAAATTAAGGGTACAATCCATAATTTGAGAGAGGAGGTTTTCTCCCAAGGGGTAAATGGTATACTTCTCTAATACACATAGATTGTGTTTTACTAATGTGTGCGAATTGAGACAGAATATTATTGCAGAAGTCCATAACTCCAGAAATTCTATTCATCCATGTACCGCGATCTGCGGAAAGTCTATTGGTGGAATGACATGAAGAGAGAGATATAGAAGATTTTGTGAGTAAGTGCCCCAATTGACAGCACGGTTAGCGTGGCGTAACTTATGGTCCTAGGTGCCGTGTTTGCATCTTGGGGGTAGCTCGGGGCGTGACACAAAGCACATGTAATATTTTAAAATGCAAGAAAAAGAATAGTACAAGATTAAAAGAATTGTGGTTAAAAGAAATGAGAGAGTATTTTTAATGTCTTATAGAAATAGTCATAACCTTTTGAGAAGTCAAAACCTTTTGAAAAAGTCACAACTTATTGAAAAATGAAAACTAACAACTTATTGAATAAGTTACAACTCCTTGGAAAGGCACAACTCTTTGGAAAAGTCACAACTTAGTGAAATTATATTTTTGTGTCTTATCGGAATAAGCATGACCTTTTGAGAAGTCCTGACATTTTGAGAAGTAATAACCTTTTATAAAAGTCACAACTTATTAAAAAATGACATTTCCTAGAAGTCACAGCCCTTTCAAAAATCAAGACTCATTGAAAAAATCATAACTCTTTGGAAATGCACAACTCTTTGGAAAAGTCACAACTCAGTGAAATATCACACACCTTTGAAAAAATTCACCACTTATTAGAAAAGTCACAACTCACTGAAAAAGTCACAAACTAAGTTAGGGATATTTTAGTAATTTATATATATATATATAGAATGATAGATAGATAGATTGATAGATCAATTGTGTATAAGAATCATGACACCTTGTTACATTAAAAAAATAGGGCTTTTGTATATCACTTAAAAAACATGGTAAGTAAATATTTGCAATAATAGTCACACTTTAAATTTATTATGGAGGGTGTTTTGTATATGATCTTGAAGTAATCTATGTCAAATGAACCATTAATCTTGAATAGATTAATATAGATGTATATGAGTTGCATATCATGTTGCTTTATGAATTAGTATAGGAAATGCATGATAAAAATGTGGAAAAATTTGATGTAGAATCAACAAGAATGATGGCTATTACTTGTTAAATATTGATTTGATGTTTTGAAGTTTCTTATTAATTTGAATGATTTAGACTTTGTTGATGTATCAAATTAATTTACCTTTACTTGTTGAGGAAATATCGGTATTGTGTAACACTAATGATGATATATCCTCCCCCAAAAAAATAGTATTTATGTGTCCTCCTCCAACAAAAAGATAGAGCTTGTGTCTCGTCATCTCAACCATTTAATGAAAATGAAAATAAGGGCTTAAATGAAAACCAGTCCCTTAGAGTTAAGAACTAGTCTCCTAGAGTAAATGTAGAGTTTCAATTTATTCTGATTCACTCTATGATGTTGATGAAACATTTCTAATTTGAGTGATTTTGATGAATTGCTCTAAGCTATAGATACTGTAACATTCAAGAACAAGATATAGAAAGTTGATAGCGTAAATCTATATTAGAAACCATCTGGCCTTGTAGGTATAGATACTGATTTTGAAGACATTTATAAGTTCTAGAGGGAAGATGGAGACGTTGAGCTTGGAACCCTAGCTTTATTCCTAGAACTTGAGATATATTAATTAATGTAAAAAAGTTTCCTTTTGTGTTCAATTATCTATGTGGCAAAAAATACATGGTGTGTGATCTTCTTCTCTTAACATGTCTAAACCATTTTAACCTCACTTCTCTCATGTTATTCACTACGAAAGTGTTGTTGAATACTGTAAATTAACGACATTTTGGCACAATAACATTTTTAAGTGCAAGACCACAAAATTGAAATGTCTTCTTTACTTTTTAAAAGCTTGAAACTATAGCTTTCTTACTAGAACTTGGAACATGCTCTTGTTATACCTTAGTAATTGGAGCCTAGGGAAAGAAGAGACAATTGGAGACTTTGGACTTTGAACCATAGCTTTCTTCCTAGAACTTGAGAGAGAATTAGAGGGGATGAACTTGGATGTGGATTGGGGATTTGAGAGAATGAGAGTTTTAGGTAGATTTAGGATTGAGAGGTAGCTATAGGTCTTTGAATTAGGTCAAATGATGTGTCATAGACATTAAATACATAAAAAAAGACACAAATATACCTTTAAGAATTAATTGGCAGAAGTGATCGATGATTGGAAACTAAGGTATGTAGACTTTTCTATGGCTCGTATTGGTCAACCGTAAAACCAACTACACTTTACTAACTTGCGTTCCCATACACCAACATCTAACACCCCCGATCCACAACGTTTCCTCACTTCATTCATATTGAATCATGACCATGTATCACCCCCGGGACCACCCCACCTAGACTTACGGCGTCTTGGTCTTCAAAGAGGACTTAGACTAGCCCTTAGAATACACCGTGAAATATAATTGGTAGAAAAAAATACGGAAAATTAAAACTTTTACATAGTGAATTGTACTCAGACTTCTCACATAACATATATGGAGTTTACATAAACTCCTCCATTATGAATTTTACATAGATGTATCATTTCTCATAATCGATTCATTTAAGTTGTCTAATACTTTGTCTTACATATATCCATAGAAACGATAGTTACAAAGGTTTGGCCATAGCCCTTACAAGTACAATATGTCACATATATGCTTAAAACAATAGTTTCAAGAATAAGGAAAGAATAAATGTCTTTGACATAAGCAATACTACTAGGATAGAACAAGTTGCACCATCCTTGAACTTTCAGGACTCACCAACTATTTAGGGGAAAGTCAAAGTCTTCTTGCAAATAGCCCCGAAGCACCTCAACAGCCCTAACCTACATATTTGTAGAAACATAAGGAATATGGGTTAGTACAATCACTTGTACTAAGTATGGAAACATATGCACATAAAACCTTTAAATACGTGCATAAAAGGGACAATTTCTTTGGAAGCATGCTAAGTCATTTGGAAATACTTTGTGTATACACATATGAGAGAATATACTAGCAAATGATCAAAATTACATGTGACATATTCATATTCATATATAGTTACAACACCAAAATAAAGTCATATAAGAATATCATATTCAAGAGTTCATATCATAGAAGCATATAAGACCCTTACAAACAATCTCATCCCAAGCCTACAAGTACAATGCTCATGTGATGCCCCATAACCCCACATAATCAAGTAAACTAGAAAAGAGATCATAAGTAATGCCTTACTTCATATGACAGAACATCATGAGTAGTCACCAACATACATGTCAACTTAGACCAATATCATGTTAATCAAATGAAACCAACATCACATAAGAGCAATATCATATAAGACCAACATGATACATTTCATTATAACACAAGTCCATAAGAACATAAGAACAACCTCATATGACTTCTTCAAGGTAAATTTGTCTAATACATAGGTAAAAGTCTCATACCCTTACCCATACTAAGTAGTACCCCCTTATGTCACCCTAGTTTGTATCCATCTTTATTACTTTTTTTATTGATTTTACTTTCAGGAACAATCGCCTTAACCGACAATAGACCATGTGGTCAAAACCTGGAATCCGGTGTCATGAAAACCTAAAGCAAAAGAATGTGCTCTACTTGCCAAGGTAGAACCAAACATGAAAATAACATTCTAGGTGGATCCACTAGTTTACATTCCTATGAGGGGAAACATAGTTAAGCAACTAAGAGATATACTAGAAACTCATGTATGAACATTGAATGGTAGTATCCACCTCATGAGAATATTAGTGAACCTACCTTCCCTCTTGGGTTCGCTCGGTGCTAAGATAAATTTCCTTCGAAATTCCTTTAGGTCATTCTTAATCATCAAATCTTAATAAAGTCTATAGAATACTAACCCCTCATTTCATTAGCTCATTCGGTATAGCATGAGAAATTCCTTTTATCACAATCCATCATTAGTGAGATCAACAAATCATAGTCATATCATATAAGGCACACAAGAGAATCACCTTCAACCTTGTATCTTCTTACACTTACGATGATCTCACAATTCAACATATTCAGAACATGCCATCATAATCATCATATAATCATCTTCTTAATCTATGCAAATAATCATACTTCAATTAAATATCATCATCAAGAATAAACCAACATTATTGAAGTAGAGAACTCATAATCATAAAGGTCTTACCAAATAGCTTCTAAAACCTTCTTCAAGATCTTAGCAACAATTCATCAAAAAAACTCAATGATACACTCATAATCATTATCATCATCATCATTATAGTGAATTAAATAATAACATAATCAATTCCAACAACCATAATCATATACAACTTCAATTCATTGCTAGGGTTAGGGAAAAGGGTTCAATAATGAATATTTTAGGATGAACCCATTGGTAACCCCTTAAACTTGGCACTAACTTTGACTTAGACACTTCAAGTAAGCCTTATTCATTTTAAACACCTAAAGTAGGTTTTGATTGTGTAATTTTGAAACATTTTTTATATTTTCAGATTCAGCTTAGGCGTGTTGGACAAAAACTTTTTACGTGGGGAAATAAACAAATCTACATGTGACACATGAATTTATTTTTATTTTAAAAACACTTCATTTTCTTTGTTTTTTCTCCATATCTCAAACATGGGCCCCAACCCATTCTTCATTTTCTTTACATGCCTTCTTCTTCTAAAACTCCATCAACAACAGGGGAAAAGTACAATTTCTATTTTCTCTTCTCACGGGTCACTATATTTGCAAAGAAGGACAAAAATAAAATTTATCTCCTTTGAAATAATCATCTTCATTGTAATTGATGAAGGTATTAGTTATAAATTCAAAAATTAATTATGTGATCTGTAACTTTACATAATTATTTATTTCAATTTCTAGTGAATATATAAACATTATGGGCAGAAAAAATATTAAAATGAGATTGAAACAATATGAAAAATAAATTTTAGGGAAATGCTTCTATTTCAAAACTGCAATCATTTTTTTGTTTTGATGTTCAATAGATCTGCACACTTAAGAGGAAGCGATTAGTGATAAGCTATTATCATCTAACAAGAAACTATGGATGAAAAATTAAATGTGAGATCACAAAATAAAAAGAAATTGGTTCTCAAGAATGAGGGAAAAATCAAGTAATATACTAACCTAAATTTTTTTTGCATCATGATGAAAAGTGGCAGACAGAGCCTGAGAAAGAAGAACGAAAAATGACTAAATTCAAGAGGATGGGGGAAGGAGAGAGAAAAGTGAGGAAGAAGACGAAAAAAAAAACTTCTTTGAAAAACTTTTCAAACATGCTCAGAATTCGTGTAGGAGGCATATAGTGTTGAGTCAGTGGAAACTATTCAAATGACACAATACAAATTGTTTAAAATGAACAAAATCTATTTAAGTTGTTAAATGAAAGTTATTTCCAAGTTTAAGGGGTTGCCGATGAGTTCCCTTAATCTTTTATAGAAACTATTTCAAAGACTAAGAACTATAACAACTTCACCATTAATTAACCATAGATTATCAATATAAACCAACACAATACAACATGAAATCAATTTGAAAGGGAATTGAATGAAAACCCATGTTTTTGACCAGGAAATAGTAAGGAACATATCTAATCAAGGAAATGGTAAGGAACATATAAACATAAAAAATTTATAAGCCTCTTTGTAATTTCAGAACAACTAGGACACATGCCTGGTGTGTTTCATTCTTTTAAGGTGTTTCTAAGCCAACAAAGCTAGCGACAATATGTTTTGCAAATTCATGTTAAATATTAATTAACTAAAACTTAAAATGAAGTAGATTTCATAATAAGTCAATTCCATAAATTATTGAGAAATTTTATGATAAATACGAGTTAAATCTAAAATAGATACTGAACATTTGGTAAGATTAAAAAAAAGGCGGATATAGAAATACACATAAATATTTTACAAAGAAAATGGAAAGCGTACATATGACAAAGTGAAATAAAAGGTAAAAAATTACTAACTCTTACGTTCGCAAGTTTATAGATAGCAACAAATCATGTATGCAACTAATCACTCTAATGTATGAGAAATGTTTGGTCTGGAAAAGTTGATGCAACAACATTAAGTTGTAGGTTAACTTTTTTTCTGAGTTTATAAATCCCAAGATCAAAATTAAAAATACGAGGATCATATAATTTATTATCATTATCATTAATCACTGATTGAATTTACATTCTTGGAAACATAGGATGGAGACGGGAAAACTTTGTCGCAAAGATAGAGGAAAGAAAATTAAGAAAGTTAATAATACCCAACACACTCTAAATATGGGGTACTTTTGAGTAACCCTTGACCTGTGTTTATGGGTAAATTTCCACTAAAGAAGGAGCTTTCTTTAATGGAAATTCACCTATAAAAATAGGTCAAGAATTTTCTCCAAACTACCACATATTCATAAAGTGTTGGGTACTCTTTACATTCTTAAGTTGATCTCTTTCGTCTAGCTCTGTGAAAATGGTTCTTTAGCCCATTTCCTTGGTGTCAAGTATGACAATTCTCTATTGGAGTTTGATCATAATGATTTTGAGTATTATGATTATCATATTTTTAATTTAAATCTTATAACTGATCAACTCAGACAAACGTTGTTTCGTCGATTTTACAAAACAAACTATCTGATATAAATTGGACTAATGAGTTCCATGCAAGATCTGTTGCTATTGTTGATGAATTTGATGGGTCTAGGGATTAGTAATGTTTTACCCTTTTTCATATCATTTTTCTTGATATGTTTCGTTTTGGTTTTTTACTTTTCTTTGTAAAATATGTATGTGTGTATGTGTATTCCGTTTTTATTTGTCTTATCGGATGTTCTATATCTATTTTAGATTTACACATATTTATACATATCTATCATGCAATTTCTCAATGTTTTATGTAATTAACATGTTATAAAAGTTTATTTAATTTCAGTTTAAGGTTATTAATAGTTTTTTTCTAATATTTATTTTGATATGCTTCACTTTGGTCTATCTAAAACAATATCTCAACCTCACCTCCTTAGGGTAGAAGTAGGGTAGCATGCACTTCAAATTTAATACAAATGAAAATGAAAATAAGATGAGATTTAATTAATGTTTTATCTCTCTAGTGTTTTCAACATATACTTTCAATCAGCTAGCTTCTTTGCATAACATGGAAAGAGAACCAATGTCCGCTACACTTAAATCAAACGTTCTATTTGATTTTTTTATTGTACTTGTTCTATTAGTCAAATCCTTCATTTTTGTTTCTTTAAGTGAAGAATTTGGCCAATTCCCAGATTCAATTTGATGAAATGATTCTTTATTTTTGGGGCGTATATGATAACTGGGCTTCGGGAGGGGGAGATGTAAGAAAAATTACCAACTTGACCCTTAGCCCAAGTATCATATTTGGTTATTTAATAAAATCCCCTTTTGGAGGAAAAGGGTGGATTGTTAGTGAAGTATTCATTTAGTTTCATTGTAATAGAAATAATGAAGTTACTAAATGAAGTTATGTAACTACAATTAATTGCAAAAACATCCTTCAAGACTATAATGATAGATAGCATGTACTTGCATATATTGATAACATAACTAATTTTTCTATATATATTATGTAAGTTATCTGCTGTTTATTTGTCTATATATCTTCTAACCCAATTTAGAAATATTGAAGTATCAGTACGAATTAACTGAAGATGAAACCAAATAGAGAGGTGGAAAGTTGAAATCAAGAAAGGATTCACTTTCTTATTTAATTGAAGTTAGGTTTATATATCTCCTTTCATTAACTCCAGTCGCATATTCCTGCAAACACTCATTCCAATTTAGAAACAAAATCTAAGAGTCCCTTTACCTAAAAGTTAAATCTCATTAACACAATCTTTGTATTTTCAAAAGAACCTAAAAGCCCCAAATTAAGATGATATATCATGTCTGGAAAAAAAAGTGAAGCGCAAATTGCAATCAATAGCAAATAGCCAAAAAGAAGACAAAAAAATTAAGCAAAGAAACACAATTTGAGATAAATTCATCACATCTAATAAAAAATGGAGAATATACATACATTGATCAAACAAAAAGAGATGATAAGAGAAGTGGTGAAATCGGTCAATAGAGTTCCTCATAAGAATAACAGCCAGCTGCAACTATAACAAAAATACTCGTGCCTGAAGCAACCATGTCCACCATCACCTATGACAGAGATTGTAGTGCCGTTGGTTATTTAGGGTTTAAATATAATGGTAAAATGGTTTGATATAGCCTTATATTTAGAAAGGTGTCAAAAAGGGTCGCCTAGAACCATCTGGCCCAAGCTCACGGGCGAAGGAATTTAAAGGGCTAGGGTGGAGCAACTCGTCATTTTGAAGGGCCTGAAAATGCTCAACTCAACCCAGTTGTAGAAAAGCTGAGGGCTAGGATTATCTAGACCTTTTTATTTCCTTTTTTTCTTTTCAAGTTTATAATTTTATACCATCAAGAAAATGAGAAGATTTTAAAATCAAATATGGCAAACAATAGTGTTATTTCAACAACAGTAGCCAAAAAATATAGTATAATTAGCATGTCTCTTGAACACCGGATATGTGAGCGAGATAAAAAGTGACAAGCAAAATTAGAGGGAAGCGAGGTCGCTAGATTTATCTATGTATCCTAGATACACGTGGATTTACTTCGATAGAGTGTATTGAGAATAATGTGCTTTTATTGTGAGCCCTTCTATTTACCAAATATAGCCTTATACTTGTAGAATTTTTATTGTGAACCCTTATATTTACTCTTGTGTTATCTGAACTCATCTCAGTATTTCAAGTATAATTTTTAACTTGATATTGTGTGTGTTGCACAAACACTCATACGTTTTCTAAACAAACAAATCTTTTGATTCATCTAGGAATATTTCAATCACATATGACTAGCATGAGACAAAGAAAACTCATTTTTAATACTTCATTTAGATATGTCTGATTTGTTTGCAAAAGGCATATTATTTTCCATTCTCTGACGAGCTCATTTCCTCCCGGATTTTCCCCTTCTTCGACGAGCTCAATACAAGGGCATTTTATCTTTTATATGCATTATAAGTTTCATAGTTTTTCAAGTTATGTTAGTTTGTATTTCTTTATCTTTTTGTCTTTTTCTATTTATTTGATTTTAGGGTCGAGTCTCATTGATTTTTCTAATTTTTTTTTGGAGATTTTATTTTGATTTATGCCTGATGTTAGTGTAATATTCTTGTGTAGTGGGTGTTATGACTGCGAATGATTTCAATAGAATATTTCGTAAGTTTTAGCAGATCCTAGGATTTATTCATAAAATCTCAATTTCACCTAAACTTCTAAACTTAATATCTCAATTGTGTATTAGAATATTGGCACCTTGTTACCTCAAACAAGATAGGGTTTTTTGATATTCTTAGTTTAAAATTAGAATATTTTCCAAGTCCGAACAAATTCACTAATAATGTTATTTTTCTTATAACTGAACACACATATTAGGTAAATGATTGAAATAACTGTGACACTTCAAATTCATTATGGAGGATTTTTTGTATTTGATCTGAGCTAAACCATTCAACAAAACCATTTATCTTGAAAATATTATAGATGTATATGAGTTGCATATCATGGTGCTTCATAAAATTGCATAGGAATTGGATGCTATAAATCTGGAAACATTTGGACGTAGAATCAACAAGAATGGTGGCTACTACATATTAAATATTGATTTTGATGTATTAAAATTTTTTGATGATCAAATTAATTTACCTTTAGATTTTGAGGAGCTACCCGTATTGCGTAACACTAGTGTTGATGTGTCCTTCCCCATAAAATATATAGTATTGATGTGTCCTCCTCACCACAAAAAGATACAGTTGGTATGTCTTCATCTCAACCATTTAATGAAAATGAAAATAAGGTTTAAATGAGAGAGGTGGTAGCTTTAACGGTTAAAAGGTAGTTATATGTCTTAGAATTAGGTCTAATGTAACGACCCTTTTGGTCGTTTTGAGAGTTAAGCCTTGTGTTTTATAAAATATCTTTCGTTAGATTCTAAATTGGTATCTGACCATCTTCACTCTATTTCGCAGATGGTTAGAACTAGAGCAACGACTGCGCCAACACCAACACCGGCAAGAAAAGAAACGTCTGAGCCAGCCACTGGGGCTGTAGCTCGAGGAAAAGTAGCGGCAAGAGGCCGTGGTAGAGGTCGTGGGAGGACGTCCTCTAGAGGAAGAGGACGAGCACCTAGACCATCTGATACTAGGGCAGTGACTCCTCCACTGACTGAAGAAGTAGTAAGATAGGGTGAGGAAGGGGAAACTGAACAAGTACAGAATGAGGGATTGCCTCCCCAACCTACCCCAGAGATGATCAATCAGGTTCTTGCTTATCTTAGCGGCTAATCTGATCAAGGCCAAGCGCCTCCAGTGTTTTCTGCACCAGCACCTCAGGCTCCGGAGGTACAACATGCGGCTACTGTGGCTCCCCGCATGGATGCCTCATTGGCAATAGGCACATTCCCACGTCTGACTACTGGGCCTATAATGACTAATGATCAGCATGAACTTTTCAGTAAGTTCTTGAAATTGAAACCTCCAGTCTTCAAGGGTGCTGAATCTGAGGATGCTTACGATTTTCTGGTTGACTGTCATGAGCTACTACACAAGATGGGTATAGTAGAACGGTTTGGTGTTGAGTTCGTGAGTTATCAGTTTCAAGGGAACACCAAAATGTGGTGCCGGTCACATGTTGAGTGTCAATCAACAGAGGCACTACCCATGACTTGGGCCTCATTCTCTAGCTTGTTTATGGAAAAGTATATTCCCCGGACTTTGAGGGATAGGAAAAGGGATGAGTTCTTGAGCCTAGAGCAAGGTAGGATGTCGGTCAATGCATATGAGGCTAAGTTTCGTGCACTATCCAGATATGCCACCCAACTTTGTTTCAGTCTACAATAGCGGATTCTCCGGTTTGTGAAGGGGTTTAGATCAGAGTTGCAAATTTCAGCCTTACAGGTAGCGGCTACGGAAAAATCTTTACAAGAAGTGGTAGACTTCGTGATAGAGGTGGAAGGAGTGAAGCCCGATGACTTCGCCTCGACATCGACATCAAAAAGGTTTTGAAAGGGGGGTGAGTTTAATGGTTCCTACTCTAGAGGACAGAGTTCCGGAGTTTACTCAGTCCGACCAATTTTGTCTTCACTACAAACTGTAGTTGGGGGTCCACCTCAGACCGGCCAACACTTCTCTGAGAGACCTATGCATGAACCCAGAGAGTGCTATGGATGTGGGGAGATTGGGCATATTAAGAGATATTGTCCAAAACAGAGTTACAGACCCCCAATGGTTAGAGGTAGAGGTGGTTATGGAAGAGGCCGTCATTCTGGAGGACGCAGTGGTCGAGGTAATGGTGGTCACCAAAACGGCCGAGGTGATGGGCAAACTGGAGCCACTACATCACAACATGGTAGGGGCAACGGGCAAACAAACGAAAGGGCCCATTGTTATGGTTTTCGTGGGAGATCGGAGGCGGAGACATCTGATGCTGTCATCACAGGTAATCTTCTGGTTTGTGATTTCATGGCTTCCGTATAGTTTGATCCTGGATCAACATTTTCTTATGTATCTTCCTCATTTGCTAATGGTCTAAATTTACATTGTGAATTACTTGATATGCCTATTCGTGTTTCTACTCCGGTGGGTGAGTCTGTGGTAGTTGAAAAGGTATATAGGTCTTGTTTGGTGAATTTTTTGGGGAGCAACACTTATGTAGATTTGGTTATCTTAGAAATGGTTGATTTTGATGTAATTCTGGGTATGACTTGGCTTTCTCCGCAATTTGCGATCTTGGATTGTAATTCTAAAACAGTGACGTTAGCCAAGCCTGGGACAGATCCGTTAGTGTGGGAGGGTGACTACACTTCCAATATGGTGCGTATCATCTCCTTTCTTCGTGCTAAGAAAATTGTTAGTAAAGGGTTTTTAGCTTTCTTGGCACATCTCAAGAATGACACTACCGAAGTACCTTCAATTGAGTCGGTTTCGGTAGTCCGTGAGTTTTTGGATGTGTTCCCTGCAGATCTTCCTGGTATGCCACCAGATAGGGATATTGACTTCTGCATCGATCTTGAACCGGGCACTCGCCCCATTTCTATACCCCCTTATAGAATGGCTCCCGCGGAGTTAAGAGAGTTAAAGGCCAAAGTGCATCTCCTTGGGGTGCTCCGGTTTTGTTTGTGAAGAAGAAGGATGGGAGATTTCGGATGTGCATAGACTACCGGCAGTTGAACAAGGTAACTATTAAGAACAAGTATCCTCTTCCTCGCATTGATGACTTGTTCGATCAGTTACAAGGTGCTTGTGTTTTCTCTAAGATTGACTTGAGATCCGGTTGTCATCAATTGAATATACGGGCAACGGATGTGCCAAAGACTGCTTTTAGAACCAGGTATGGGCATTACGAATTTGTAGTGATGTCTTTTGGTCTTACGAATGCCCCTGCTGCGTTCATGAGCTTGATGAACGGGATTTTTAAGCCATATCTGGATCTGTTTGTGATCGTATTTATTGATGATATACTGATATACTCAAAGAGCAAGAAAGAACATGAGGAGCATTTGAGAATGGTATTGGAAATGTTGAGGGAGAAAAAGCTTTATGCCAAGTTCTCTAAGTGTGAGTTTTGGCTAGATGTAGTGTCCTTCTTGGGGCACGTGGTTTCTAAGGAAGGAGTGATGGTGGATCCTTCTAAGATTGAGACAGTGAAGAATTGGGTAAGACCCACTAATGTGTCAGAAATAAGGAGCTTTGTTGGTTTAGCTAGCTACTACCGTCGATTTGTCAAGGGGTTCTCTTCTATTGCTTCTCAATTGACAAAATTGGTATCAGAGCATTAGGTTCGTTGGTCTCATCACACAAGAACGAGTCTAGTAGAGTCTTAAGGAACGGTAGGGGGACGCCTTTACTTTTCTTTGAGAGGCTATAAGACTTTAGGAAAAATTCCATTCTTTCTTTCTTTCTTTCGTGCTATTACTTGGATCCAATTGGTAACTAGGTGAGACAAATTGGTATCTGAACTTCTTCACTCTATTTCAAATATGGGTACTACTAGAGTATTTGAAGTTGAAATAGCAACAACCAAAAGAAAAACAAAATATGTCCTTAGAAATCGATATATTTTCTCGATCGCAAAATATGGTGGTAGTCTCATGTAGAGTGTCGGTTAATAAAGACACTACTATGACTTCATATAGTGAGGGTATATTAGATAAAGTCATCGATGCTTACTTGGTTAGAGTTAGGAAGTGTGTTATTTTAGTTATTGAATTGATCTAAGAAGTAAAATAAATTGTTTGGTCCAGAGCGAGAACATGTTCGATAATGTTTCGTGAGTATTCAATGGTAGAAATATGTGGGCTATTTGGGTACGATATTATGGACAGGTATGATGTGTTCTAGTAAGGTATTTAATGGACTTTCACGGTGTGGCAGAACTAGGGTTATGTGGAAACAGGTACGTCGATTGTCAAGTATGAATACTAATTACTAAAGGAGTTACAAGTTGTACGACATGGTCAGATAATAAGATTTAGTGTTACATTCACATTTGAGAAACCAACTAGTTTATTACTACACGAACTTAGATTGAGCATTATTTTGAAGGAAAATTTTAGTGGTTGAGCATTATTTTAAAGGAAAATCTTTAGTGGTGGATCTTTGGTACAAATATTAACAAAACTTAAACTGTGCAATGTATCTTGAGGGTTTTGAGTGAGGACTGGTGATTTTATCTTAAGCTTCAAAAGGTAGATTGATACTAGCATGAAAGACTTATAGGGAAAGAAAGTCCTAGTGGATATACTTGGGTGAAGTAAATTGAAGATTTAGCAAGAAAGTGCATATAAATTGGGTTACACAATTTGACTTAAAATTCAAACTTTTCATTGTAAGTCTGCATTCTTGGTGATTTTTCTTCAAGGTATGAATTTGTAAGGTAATAAATGATTGATTACATCGGTATTAAGCATGTGAAAGAATTTATGCATGTTTTGGATCATAAAGTTTTTTACTTTTGATTGTTAAAGGATCTAAGAAGAGTTTTCTTCTGAGTTTTGATTTAAAATGTGAAGTAAAATGTCATGGGTTGTTGGTAAAAGGACGAGATCGATGAGTGATCTAAAGAAACAAGAATATTGATATATTGAAGAGTCGAATAAAATTTTGTACCATGAGAAGAATTTGAGAAAAGTGAAAAAAGACCTCTCGTATAAACCCATGGGTTGTAGTTGATGGTTGTATTGATTTTTGCCTATGAGTTTAGATATGAATGTGAGATGTGAAGTAGTTCGATATAGACTTACTAAAATTTATCATCGACTTTTATAAAGATTGAGTTTTGATTTGGATTGCAAACAATGAGGCATGAAGACTTTAGTATTTTACATGGGGTTAGATTGCTCAAATTTGGATAGATGACTTAAGAATGATGCATAAGGTGTAATATAATTCTACATGGTTATTACGAATTTAGAGTTGGAATAATACTACTCTATTGATGGGATTACATAGAATATTATGATGTGTTACATAGATATTTAATGATGAATAGAGGTTATGAGCTAATCGTATACATAATAATTTGAATGACCAAGAAACTTCCTAAGTGTTGGCATGAGGTATATGATGGTTTAGAAGGGTAGCTAAAGCATGATATGTGAAAGTGGTGTGAGGTTGACTTATGGTTTTATTTAATAGTTTATCATGATGGGAAGGTACTATCAAATTTTAAATAGTGTTAGTAGCCTTGTTTGGAACTCGTAATTGTCATGAAATGCTTAAATAGAAGATAATGATGGTGGTTTGGGAGTAAGGTAGATGATCGATGTGGTTATGATGTTTTGTTAGTACTAAAAGTGTCGACTTCAGTGGATGAAGGGTTCGATAAAGTAAGTATGTGTGCAATCAGTGCTTGTGGATAGCTAGAAAATCAAAGAGATAGAGTCATATGAATGAAGATGTTTGATATCGAAACTATTGAAAAATAAATAAATAAATATATATATATATATATATATATATATATATATATATATATATATATATATATATATATATATATATATATGTATATATATATATATATATATATATATATATATATCTGAAGTTATTCGACCTTGGTTATATACACTCTTACGTGAACAACTACTTCATTTCGGGTGTGATTTAGAGTATGATTCGTTTTCTACGTCCTCACGTGTTTTCACATCTATGGGTTGATTTCTAGTGGTGAATCGGATGTAAAGATCCTCTTGTGTCCTCTTGATAGGGTAGGATCCTTGGGCAAACTTGATATTTTTAGTTGTGATAGAATTGGTGTTGTTTGGAATAGCTAAATATATCAGTAGTTCTATACGCACAAACTCGCTTATGAGAATCTATATAAGAGCTGCTATGAAGAGTTACAATTACCTAAGAGTAATGTTTGAGGTTCTGCATTTTGAAGTGTATCCCTTGTTGGTGTTTACTTGATATCATTCTTCCCTGGGTTAGATATGTCTCCCTTGATGAGTAATCGATGTCTAAAGCTAATATTTTCATCAATTAAGCTTGTGATGAGATTGTGTTGTGAAAAGAAAATCCTGATAAGATCAGTGATGGTTTGTGCATTATGAGTGTGTGGTAGTTGGTTAAAAATCCACTTCTGGTTGTAGCCACTTTTTCTTTAAAAGTTTATCGTGGTTATGTTAGATAATATTTGTTCAGATGGTTGTGTCAAGGTCTAGTTGGAGAATAGATCAGTTGAAAAGTCCATTATTAGAAATTGTTTTGTTGTTAGTTGAGTTTACATACATCAATAATTATTCCTAGAGTAGTGAGATGGACCCATTTAAGGCATTGTTGTGAGGAGGTGTAGATCTTCAATTAATTGGTTTAACACTTTTGATATAAGACCAAGGGTACTACTATTTCGCAATGAACTTTTGAGACAACTACCCTTTCATGCCTTGCCTTCCATTGATCGTTCGAGGACGAACGATGGGTAAATTGGTATCTATTGTAACGACCCTTTTGGTCGTTTTGAAAGTTAAGCCTTTTGTTTTATAAAATATCTTTCGTTAGATTATAAATGGGTATTTTGAACTATTTCATAATAATAACTATGAAATTAATGGGGTAGTTTTACTACTTTATTTAGTTAGTGGTTAGGAAAATAATATTAAAATAAATAATGGGTCACTTTTATCAAATTTTGTAGTTGATTATATGATAATTAGGGTAGAAGTTTGTCTTTAAAAAGAAAAGAAAATAAAAAGAGAAGCGGAGAACAACAAGAGCCTTACATGAGACGTGAGGATGTGGTTGTGCCTTCAGGTAAGTGTTCAACTACCGCATTATTTTCTAAGCATATTGAATTATTGGGTGGGAGCCTAATTATACCTTTACATATACTACATAGTGTCATGTTATGACAGAATAAATAATAAGAGAAATTAAAGTTGAAACGAATGTTGGCAAAGTTTAGACAGTGAATAGATTGAATATATAAAACAATTGAGGTTCTGTTAATGATTTCGGCTTTAGAATTTTTGGGAGACAAATATTAGTGGCTAATAAATTGTCAGGATGCTGGGCATTATGAGGGTATGAAAATCTAGTAATATTAAACTGGTAGAATAGGTTAATTATGCATACTTGTTTAGTGATAAATCTACGCTAGTGACTTTACATCCATCTTCGATGTTTAAGATTATTTTCTATTACATTATAATTTAAGTTTTGATATAATAAGATAAGTAATTAAATATTAAGTGCATCGAATTATTAAAATTTCATCAAAGTTATGCTAATTGAAAGAATTAAGACTTACCATTAAGTTTAAACTTTAAGAGATAGATTATAGAATTAGGTGAATTGATGGGTAAAGGCTAGACACAGAATAATAAGTGTATATGGTCTTGTGAACGTACACCTTATGTATGTCTATATATATTTGATAGATTGGAAGGGTTCGGATGCAATAAAAAAAAGGGAAAGGGATTGGAGAAGTAGTTGCTTGACTTTGATTCTTCGATGGAGGTAGGTTATGGTTTTCATGCTATTCGTAGTAAACTCTTAATAGCGAATGATATGTATTTGTAGTATTGTAAACCCTTGTATATGCTTAATTGTATGCTTGCATGAATGTGATTATGTAATTGTGATATAATAAGCATGATGAAGCTATTGAATCCTAACTCTTGAAAAGAAACCCTAATCTACTTTGTTAATGATGATGCCTTGGTATAAAAGAAGGCTTGATGAACGAAAGTAGTGAGATTAGGGGATCGGGTGCCACGTTCCGGTACCAGGATAGTATATGAGGATCGGAGTGTCACGTTCCGACAGAAGGATAGTATATGGATCGGGTGCCACGTTCCGGTACCAGGATAGTATATGAGGATCGGAGTGTCACGTTCCGACACCAGGATAGTATATGGATCGGGTGCCACGTTCCGGTACCAGGATAGAATATGGATCAGGTGTCACGTTCCGACACCAGGATAGAATGAGGATCGGAGTATCACATTCCGACACCAGGATAGTATATGAGGAGCGGAGTTTCACGTACCAACACGAGGGGGATAAAGATAATGAATCTTGAAAGATGTTAATATACTCAATCTAATGAATCTAATTCCCAAATGAGTATGATGAGGAGGCGTGAGTCCTCATTGATGTGCTTGGTGTTGTGACCAAGGGTTATTGTAATTGTAAATGCTGCAGATTGAGTATTGTAGTTGATTTATGATATTTATCTTATATATACTGTTTTCTTTTTTGAGTTGGCCGATGATACCTACTCAGTACTTGTGTTTGTACTGACCCCCTACTTTTATGTTTTCTTCTTTGTTATTTGTGGAGTGCAGCAAACGTGCCGTCGTCTTCAACTCAACCACAACTCTAGCCAGTCTTCATTACTCCGGATATTAGGGTGAGCTAATGCTTCTAGCTTGGACTGGATCTTCCTCTTCATGTCTTGATGCCTTGAAGTTCCGGCATGGACTAGATTTTTATGTATTTTAGCTTCTTAGATACTCTTAGTTTAGAAATTTGATCATAGATGTTCTTGTGATGATGACTTCCAGATTTTGGGGATAATAATAGTTGTTGAG
This sequence comes from Solanum arcanum, assembly GCA_027789145.1. NCBI lineage: Eukaryota > Viridiplantae > Streptophyta > Magnoliopsida > Solanales > Solanaceae > Solanum > Solanum arcanum. The sequence goes on from CM050943.1 coordinate 53,883,122, forward strand.
TTTTTAGAAGTTATTGAATTGGTTTTTATTAATGAGTTTAAGTCTTCCGCATTACTTTCTGTTGATATTATATTGAAATGTTAAGGTTTAGATTGGCTGGTTCGCTCACATAGGAGGGTAAGTGTGGGTGCCAGTCGCGACCCGATTTGGGTCGTGACATCTAACAACATAGCATTGACATTACATACATAGAAAAAGATCCAAATACCTTTAAGAATTAACTGGTGGAAATGTTCTATTATTGGGACCTAAGGTATGTAGACCTTTCTACGGCTCGTACTTGTAAACCATAGAACCAACTTTAGAAATCCAAAAATTATCCATTTCATGCGGAACCATTCTACAATTTGTCCAATTTCCTACTCATCGTAGAGCCAACTTATAGAACTCAATTTTAAGCACTAAATTAACTAAGCCCAAAACCCTTTTATGGAACCCATATATGACCAATATGACTGAATAAATCCAGCCCTATCCATTTGTAGCTCCATAATCAGATTCTCAACATTTCTAAAACTCAACTTAAATATTTTGTTCGTATGACCGGTAGGACTTCATATAGTCTGTAGCTAAGACTCACAGTTCCTGCAACAAGGTAAAACATCTAAACTCTTCCTTTTCAATCCAACTTATCAATTTCTTAAATGTAACACTAATGATAATGCTTCATCTCATATCACTAGTTATTCTTCTAATTGTCGATCAGTTCGTCCCTACTTTGATCAATTGTCAAAATGTCTTGATTGAAAGTGATAGTCAACTCTCACCATCACTTAGGGTAAAATACTCATAAATAGCTAATAATGAAGCTAGTTGTGTTGCTAATTCCTCTTCTTCTACTATTGATTTGTTTAATTTGTGCTAATCCTTACCAACATCTCACACTTATGATACTCAAATTTTGTGACATGTTAAATTAGGACATCTATATTTTGTAAAATGAAGAGTATCTCTACCATATATATCTATAAACTTTTTTACTAGACAACCTTTCACTTGTATCATATGTCGTATGGAAAGACAGACCAGTATACCTTTATAGGGAAGTACTAATATTACCAACAAATTTTTGAACTACTACAAATTGACCTCATACCACATACCCACATATGATGAAACAATTATTTCTTGATAATGGTAGATTATCATAGTAGATCGACTTAGACACAGTACATCATATGTAAAGTAATGCACTGATGTGTACATATGTCGATTTGGTATAAAAAAATTATATCAATTATGTTGGTTTAATCAATCTAAAAATCAAATCAAACCACATAAGGTGGTCTTTTTAATTTATTTATTTATAATAATTTTTTTACAATTATACGATATTTGAAACATATATTAAATATATTTTTACTTACCTCTGTGATAAGCTAAACATATAAAATATTAAATGAATAGAAATTTTCAAAAAGACGGTAAAATTCACATGAGTACGAAATATCTTTTTTGAAATATCAATGTTCATTGTGTTAAATTAATAAGATTAAAGGCTAGAGATAACTGAATACAAAACAAAATACTGACAAAGTAAATTGTTAACTTCAAATTTGAAAAAGTATAACAATATAATTCTAACTTCGGATCTTAATACGAAATAAAATATTTACAAGTTTTAAAAGCCCAAATTTGAAATAAAATATGTCAACATTAAAATTATAAACTAATTAAAAAAATGTATTAGAAACTAGACTATAAATGATATGTTATATATATATATATATATATATATATATATATATATATATATATATATATATATATATATATATATATATATATATATATATATATATATATATATATATATATATATATATATATATATATATATATATGTATATATATATATATACATATATATATATATATATATATATATATATATATATATATATATAAGAGTCCATTTTTTTTCAACTGCAAAACCAATCAAACCAAATCACAAATCAAATTTTTTTCAATTCGATTTGACTTGTACACCCCTATGCTTGCAGGTTATGGAAGCCTTCATATCTAGAAATGCAAATTCCACGTGAGGAGATTGTCCATATTATGTGGGAGGATTATATTAAAGACTAGCTCACTACCATTGATGTTCAACTTTATTTCATTGAATTAAAGTTTGACAAAACAATTATTTAAGTGGGAACAAATAGGTTTGTAATAATTTATTATTCAATTTAATAAGTTTTTGTTTATTTGGTAAGATTGAATAAACAATTGGGTTTATTTTAATACTTTTACAAGTTATGAGATTTTCACTGTCACGACCCAAATCGAGCCGCAAGTGGCACCCACACTTATCCTACTATGTGAGCGAACCAACCAATCAAAACCCCAACATTTCAATATAATATAAACAGAAAGTAATGCGGAAGACTTAAAACTCGTTAGCAAAATCAATTATTAACTTCTAAAATTTATCAATTACTATCCCCAAAATCTGGAAGTCATCATCACAAGAACATCTGTACTCAAATTACTAAATCTAAGAGTATCTAAGAAGCTAAAATAAATAAAAAGCTAGTCCATGCCGGAACTTCAAGGCATCAAGACATTAAGAAGAAGACCCAGTCCAAGCTAGAAGCATTATCTCACCCTGAAATCTGGCGTAATGAAGACTGGCTAGAGTTGCGTTTGAGTTGAAGATGACGGTACGTTTGCTGCACTCCACAAATAACAAAGAAAGAAACATACAAGTACGGGTCAGTACAAAACACAAGTACTGAGTAGGTATCATCGGCCAACTCAGAATAGAAAACAGTATATATCAGATAATATCATAAATCAACTACAATACTCAACAGGTAGCAACAAAAAGTACTATAATCATTAATAAGTACGCCAAGTACACTTATGAGGACTCAAGCCTCAATACCATACTCATTTGGGAAATAGGTTCATTAAATTGAGTATATTAACATATTTCAAGATTCATTCTCTTTTTACTATCCTGGTGTCGGAACGTGACACTCCGATCCTAATCATACTATCCTGGTGTCGGAACGTGACACTCTGATCCTCATCATACTATCCTAGTGTCGGAACGTGACACTCCGATCCATATTCTATCCTGGTGCCGGAATGTGACACCCGATCCATATACTATCCTGGTGGCGGAACGTGACACCCGATCCATATACTATCCTGTTGGCGGAACGTGACTCTCCGATCCATATTCTATCCTGGTGCCGGAACGTGACACTGCGATCCATATAATATCCTGGTTTCGGAACGTGACACTCCGATCCATATACTATCCTTGGCCCGAACGTGACACCCGATCCTCTAATCTCATTACTTTAGTTCATCAAGCCTTCTTTTATACCAAGGCATCAAAAATCTCATTACTTTAGTTCATCAAGCCCTCTTTTATACTAAGGCATCATTATTAACAAAGTAAATTTAGGATTCAAGATTCAATGGCCTCGTCATGCTAATTCATCACAATTAGATAATCATATCATGCAAGCACCCAACGAAGCATATAGAAGACTTTATAATACTACCCAACACATATCATTCGCTATTAAGAGTTTACTACGAATAGCATAAACCATAACCTACCTCCACCGAAGAATTCGTGATCAAGAAATCTACTTTTCCAAAGTTTTGCTTTACTCTTCGTTTCTCCTCTCTCTTGATCGTTCTTCTCCCTCTCTTTGTTCTTTCTATTTTTCTTATTCAAACCCTTTTTATTTTACCCCAATTAGCATATAATTAAGTATAAAATATGACAAAGCAACCCACTAATTAATTCAAGGTTATCTCTTTTAACCCCGAAGAAATTGACTTATTAATATTAACCCAGTAACTTTATAATTATAAGCATGAATAGTACAAAACGCCCCTTAAACAATTAACAGAAATCCGACCCAGCCATGGTTACGCAGCTTGTGACGGCCCGTCGTGCCTGTGACGGCCCGTCGTGCCTGCGACGGTCTGTCCTGCTGCTTCCGTCACAGAGTTCAGAGACTAAATTTTACTAAGGGTCTGTGACGGCCCGTCACGCCTGTGACGGTCCGTCCTGCCACTTCGTCGCGAAGTTCAGAGAGTTGATTTCAGTACCCAAATTTCAGAATTCTAAGTGTTTTGGAACGAGACCCCCTCGACGGTCCGTCGTGCCCATGACGATCCGTCGTGGGATCCATCGACTCAGCCAGTTCTTCCAGAAATAAAATATGTTGCTCAAAACGACTAAACAGGTCGTTACAATAGATACCAATTTACCCATCGTTCGTCCTCGAACGATCACAAGAATAAAAACAAGGGCGAGAAGGAGTACCTGAATCTGTAAACAGATGTGGGTATCTTTCTTGCGTATCAGCCTCCTTCTCCCAAGTGGATTCCTCAACTGGTCGATTCTTCCATTGAACTTTGATGGATGCAATCTCCCTTGACCTTAGCTTGCGGACTTCTCTATCTAAAATAGCAACAGGCTCCTCCTCATAAGACAAATTCTCATCAAGCAGAACTGAATTCCAACGGATGATGTAGTTTTCATCCCCATGGTATCTTTTCAACATAGACACATGAAATACCCGATGCACTCCTGACAGTCCTGGGGGCAGGGCTAATTCATAAGCTACCTCCCCCACGCGATTCAGAACTTCAAATGGACCAATATACCTTGGGCTTAGCTTACCTCGCTTACAAAACCGCATCACCCTTTTCATGGGTGAAACCTTCAGCAAAACTTGCTCACTCTCCATAAACTCCAAGTCTCTAACCTTTCGATCTGCATATTCTTTCTGCCTACTTTGAGCCACTAAAAGCTTCTCTTGAATGCATTTCACTTTATCTAACGATTCCTTCAGAAGGTCTGTACCCCAAGGTCTAACCTCAAATGCATCAAACCAACCAATGGGAGATCTACATCTCCTCCCATACAGTGCCTCAAATGGGGCCATATCAATACTTGAGTGATAGCTATTGTTGTAGGAGAACTCTACTAAGGGTAAGAAGTTATCCCAATGACCACCAAATTCTATCACACATGCACGAAGCATATCCTCCAACACTTGAATCGTTCGCTCAGACTGACCATCGGTCTGAGGATTGAATGGGGTACTAAGATCCAACTTTGTACCTAATTCAGCATGCAATGTTTTCGAAAACTTAGAAGTAAACTGCGTACCTCTATCTGATATGATGGAGAGTGGAACCCCATGCAATCGAACAACTTCTGAGATGTAATGTTTGGCTAACTTCTCTGCATTGTAATTTACCTTAACCGGAATGAAGTGAGCAGACTTAGTTAACCTATCAACAATTACCCAAATGGAGTTATACTTACCCATTGTCTTGGGAAGACCAACCAAGAAGTCCATTGCAATTCTCTCCCACTTCCACTCAGGAATGGACATTCTCTGAAGTGTTCCTCCAGGCCTCTGGTGTTCATACTTTACTTGCTGACAATTTGGACATTTGGCAACAAACTCCACAATGTCACTCTTCATTCTACTCCACCAAAAAAGTTGCTTTAGGTCACGATACATCTTGGTTGCACCAGGATGTATAGAATACCTTGAATTATGAGCCTTTGTAAGAATAGTGTGAATCAAATCATCGACGCGGGGTACACATACCCTTCCCTTAATCCTCAAAACACCTTCCTCATCGATTTTTGCTTCTTTAGCCTCTCCTCGCAACACTTTATCTCGGATCCGGATCAATTTCTCATCAGTAAACTGCTTTCCCTTAATCTTGTCAAGAAAAGAAGATCTTGCCTCCATAATGGCCAAAAATCCTCCCTTCTCATTTACTTCTAGCCTCATAAAGTCGTTAGCCAAAGTCTTAACCTCTCTAGCCAATGGACGTCTAGAAACTTGCAAGTGAGCTAGACTTCCCATACTTCCTTCCTTTCCACTTAAGGGGTCTGCCACAACATTAGCTTTTCTCAGATGATACAAAATAGTGATATCGTAGTCCTTCAGTAGTTCCATCCATCTCCTCTGTCTCAAATTAAATCTTTCAGAGTAAAGACATACTGTAGGCTACGATGATCCGTGTATACTTCACACTTAACCCCATATAGATAGTGTCTCCATTGCTTTAATGCAAACACTACTGCAGCCAACTCCAAATCATGGGTCGGATAGTTACGTTCATGCACTTTTAATTGCCTCGAAGCATAAGCAATTACATTCTTCCCTTGCATTAGCACTGCACCCAAAAATAGAATAGGATGCATCACAATAAACAATGAAGTTCTTACCCTCTTCTTGCAAGGTAAGGATAGGTGAAGTAGTCAGCAAGGTCTTGAGTTTCTGAAAGCTTTCCTCACATTCATCCGACCATACAAATGGAACATTTTGCTTAATCAAGTTCGTCAATTGGGAAGCAATGGAAGAGAATCCCTTGACAAATCGACGGTAATAGCTAGATAAACCAACAAAGCTCCTTACTTCTGACACATTAGTAGGTCTCTCCCAATTCTTCACTGCTTCAATCTTAGATGGATCCACCAACACTCCATCCTTAGACACCACGTGCCCCAAGAAGGACATTGAATCTAGCCAAAACTCACACTTGGAGAATTTGGCGTAAAGCTTTTTCTCCCTCAACATTTCCAATACAATTCTCAAGTGCTCCTCATGTTCTTTCTTGCTCTTTGAGTATACCAATATATCATCAATGAATACAATGACAAAGAGATCCAGATATGGCTTAAAAATCCCATTCATCAAGCTCATGAAAGCAGCAGGGGCATTCGTAAGCCCAAAAGACATTACTAAGAACTCATAATGCCCATACCTTGTCCGAAAAGCAGTCTTGGGCACATCTGTTGCTCGTATTTTCAATTGATGATAACCAGATCTCAAATCGATTTTTGAGAAGGTACAAGCACCTTGTAACTGATCGAACAAATTGTCGATGCAGGGAAGAGGATACTTGTTCTTAACAGTTACCTTATTCAGTTGTCTGTAGTCTATGCACATCCGAAAACTCCCATCCTTCTTCTTTACAAACAAAATAGGAGCACCCCAAGGAGATGAACTTGGTCTAATGAAGACTTTGCTCAACAACTCTTGAAGTCGGGCCTTTAACTCTCTCAACTCAGCGGGAGCCATTCTATAAGGGGGTATAGAAATGGGGCGAGTACCCGGTTCAAGATCAATGCAAAAGTCAATATCCCTATCTTGTGGCATACAAGGAAGGTCTGCAGGGAACACATCTAGAAACTCGCGGACTATCGAAACCGACTCAATTGAAGGTACTTGGGTAGTGTCATCCCTGAGATGTGGCAAAAAAGCTAAACACCCTTTACTAACCATTCTCTTAGCACGAATAAAGGAGATGATACGAACTGGAGTGGAAGTGTAGTCACTCTCCCACACTAACGGATCTGTCCCAGGCTTGGCTAACATCAAAGTTTTAGCATTACAATCAAAGATTGCAAAATTTGGAGAAAGCCAAGTCATACCCAGAATTACATCGAAATCACCCATTTCTAAGATAACCAAGTCTACATGAGTATTGCTCCCCACAAAAGTCACCAGACAAGACCTATATACCTTTTCAACTATCAAAGACTCACCTACCGGAGTAGAGACACGAATAGGCATGTCAAGCAATTCACAATGTAAATTAAGACCAGTAGCAAATGAGGAAGATACATATGAAAATGTGGAGCCAGGATCAAATAATACAGAAGCCATGCAATCACAAACCAAAAGATTACCTGTGATAACAACATCAGATGTCTCCGCTTCAGACCGCCCGGGGAAAGCGTAACAATGGACCCTATCGCCTGTCTGTCCGTTGCCCCTACCATGTTGTGGTGTATTGGCTCCAGTTTACCCATCATCCCGGCCGTTTTGGTGACCACCATTACCTCGACCACCACGTCCTCCAGAATGACGGCCTCTTCCATGACCACCTCTACCTCTGACCATTGGAGGTCTGTAACTTTGTTTTGGACAATACCTCTTAATATGTCCAGTCTCCCCACATCCATAACACTCTCTGGATTCAAGCATCGGCCTCTGTGAGAATGACGAAGAATGGGGATAACCTCCAAACTCAGAGAAATGTTGACCGATCTGCGGTGGACCCCCAACTATAGTCTGCAGTGAAGACTAGATAGGTCGGGCTGGGTAACTTCCTGAACCCTGCCCTCTGGAGTAAGAACCATTAAACTCACCTACCTTACGAAACTGTTTTGATGTCGATGCCATGGTGAAGTCATTTGGCTTCACTCCTTCCACCTCTAGCACGAAGTCTACCACTTCCTGAAAGGATTTTGCTGTAGCCGCTACCTGTAAGGCTGAAATCCGCAACTCTGAACTCAACCCCTTCACAAAACGGCGAATCCGCTCTTGTGGACTGAAACAAAGCTGGGTGGCATACCGGGATAATGCGCAAAACTTAGCTTCGTACGCAGTAACCGACATCCTACCTTGCTCTAGGCTCAAGAACTCATCTCTCCTTTTTATCTCTCAAGGTCCGGGGGATATACTTCTCCATGAATAAGTTAGAGAACAACGCCCACGTCATAGGTGGTGCTTGTGTGGTTTGACACTAAACATGTGACCGCCACCACATTTTGGCATTTCCCTGAAACTGATAGGTCACAAACTAAACACCAATCGTTCCACTATGCCCATTTTATGTAATAACTCATGACAATCAACCAGAAAATCGTAAGCATCCTCAAATTCAGCACCCTTGAAGACTGGAGGTTTCAATTTCAAGAACTTACTGAAAAGTTCATGCTGATCATTTGTCATTATAGGCCCTGTAGTCAGACGAGGAAACGTGCCTATTTCCAATGAGGCATGCGGGGAGCCACAGTAGCTGCATGTTGTACCACCGGAACTTGAGGTGCTGGTGCAGAAAACACTGGAGGTGTCTGGCCTTGATCAGATAACCGCTAAGATAAGCAAGAACCCGATTAATCATCTATGGTGTAGGTTGGGGTGGTAATTCCTCGTTCTGCACTTGTTCATTCTCCCCTTCCTCACCCTCTCTTACCACTTCCTCAGTTGGTGGAGGAGTCACCGCCCTAGTACCAGATGGGCTAGGTGCTTGCCCTCTTCCTCTAGAGGACGTCCTCCCACGACCTCTTCCACGGCCTCTTTCCACTACTCCTCTTCGAGCTACATCCCCAGTGGCTGGCTCAGACGCTTCTTGTCTCGCCGGTGTCGGTGTTGGCGCGGTTATCGCTCTAGTTCTAACCATCTACGAAATATATTGAAGATGGTAATATACCAATTTGTATCACCTAGATACCAATTGGATCCAAGTAATAGCACGAACGAAAGAAAGAAAGAATGGAATTTTCCTCAAGTCTTATAGCCTCTCAAAGAAAAGTAAAGGCGTCCCCCTACCGTTCCTTAAGACTCTACTGGACTCGTTCTTGTGGATGAGACCAACGAACCTACTGCTCTGATACCAAGTTTGTCACGACCCAAATCAAGCCGCGAGTGGTACCCACAATTATCCTACTATGTAAGCGAACCAACCAATCTAAACCCCGACATTTCAATATAATATAAACAGAAGTAATGCGGAAGACTTAAAACTCGTTAACAAAATCAATTATTAACTTCTAAAATTTATCAATTACTATCCCCAAAATCTGGAATTCATCATCACAAGAACATCTATCCTCAAATTACTAAATATAAGAGTATCTAAGAAGCTAAAATAAATAAAAAGCTAGTCCATGCCGGAACTTCAAGGCATCAAGACATTAAGAATAAGACCCAGTCTAAGCTAGAAGCATTAGCTCACCCTGAAATCTGGTGTAATGAAGACAGGCTAGAGTTGCGGTTGAGTTGAAGACGACGGTACGTTTGCTGAACTCCACAAATAACAAAGAAAGAAACATACAAGTAGGGGTTAGTACAAAAACACAAGTACTGAGTAGGTATCATCGGCCAACTCAAAATAGAAAACAGTATATATAAGATCATATCATAAATCAACTACAATACTCAACAGGTAGCAACAACAAGTACTATAATCATTAATAAGTACGCCAAGTACACCCATGAGGACTCAAGCCTCAATACCATACTCATTTGGGAAATAGGTTCATTAAATTGAGTATATTAACATATTTCAAGATTCATTCTCTTTACTATCCTGGTGTCGGAACGTGACACTCTGATCCTCATCATACTATCCTGGTGTTGGAACGTGACACTCCGATCCTCATCATACTATCCTGGTGTCGGAACGTGACACTCCGATCCATATTATATCTTGGTGCCGGAACGTGACACCCGATCCATATACTATCCAGGTGCCGGAACGTGACACCCGATCCATATACTATCCTAGTGCCGGAACGTGACACTCCGATCCATATTCTATCCTGGTGCCGGAACGTGACACTCCGATCCATATACTATCCTGGTGTCAGAACGTGACACTCTGATCCATATACTATCCTTGTGCCGGAACGTGACACCCGATCCTCTAATCTTAGTACATTAGTTCATCAAGCCTTCTTTTATACCAAGGCATCATCAATCTCATTACTTTAGGTCATCAAGCCCTCTTCTATACTAAGGCATCATCATTAACAAAATAAATTTAGGATTCAAGATTCAATAGCCTCATCATGATAATTCATCACAATTAGATAATCATATCATGCAACCACCCAATTAAGCATATAGAGGACTTTATAATACTACCCTACACATATCATTCGCTATTAAGAGTTTACTACGAATAGCATAAACCATAACCTACCTCCACCGAAGAATTCGTGATCAAGAAATCTACTTTTCCAAAGCTTTGCTTTGCTCTTCGTTTCTCCTCTCTCTCGATCGTTCTTCTCTCTCTCTCTGTTCTTTCTATTTTTCTTATTCAAACCCTTTTTATTTTACCCTAATTAGCATATAATTAAGTATAAATGATGACAAAGTAACCCACTAATTAATTCAAGGTTATCTCTTTTAACCCCCAAGAAATTGACTTATTAATATTAACCCACTAACTTTATAATTATAAGCATGAATAGTCCAAAACGCCCCTTAAACATTTAACAGAATCCGATCCAGCCATGGTTACGCAGCCTGTGACAACCCGTCATGCCTGCAACGGTCTGTCCTGCTGCTTCCGTCGCAGAGTTCAGAGACTAAATTTTACTAAGGGTCTGTGACGGCCCGTCACGCCTGTGATGGTCCGTCCTGCCACTTCGTCGCGAAGTTCAGAGAGTCGATTTCAGTATCCAAATTTTAGAATTCTAAGTGTTTTGGAACGAGACCCCCTCGACGGTCTGTCGTGCCCATGACGGTCCGTCTTGGGATCCTTCGACTCAGCATGTTTTTCCAGAAATAAAATCTACTGCTCAAAACGACTAAACAGGTCATTACATTCAGGTTTACGAGAAAATTCGCATGTCCAAAGAAACCTTCAATTTCATTTCATTATTCCATATTGTGATACGATATCATGATTTCATATCGCATGACCAAACAAACCCTACTGTAATGTGATATAAAATTGATCATCTTAAAGAGTTGCATTGGAAAAAGAATAATCCTTGGTGGATCATTCAAGAGATATGGAGAATTTCTTGGACCTTTATATATATATTGCATAGAATTAGCACAAAGTAAGAATAATTCAAGAGATGATTTATATTTTGGTATAGTAAAAATGTAATGAAATCAACAAGAACTTATATTTTATTTATTAACAATTTTAAATTTATTTAACTAAAATCTAGTTATTTGTTATTGCTCATATTAATGACCTAAAACTGAAAATAAAGAATCTTTTATAAGAAATTAATTACACATAATGTTGAGAAATTTTATGATAAATATGATGTAAATCTAAAATAGATATTGATCAAAAAATCTTTCGCAAGAGTAGCCTTCTTTACAGTATGTATTATGTAAAACATTTCATTATTGTGTTGGCAAACAAAAAGGATGCACCAAAAGTTAATAAGCCCTTACAATGCATACTCTACTTGTTACTAAATCATAACCTATCAACATGGGTTTCTTAATCTAACATAGTAATATTTATAACATTCTCTACAATAGAGGTTTTTTTTCTTTGCATTTTGACTTGAAATGCATAATGAATATTTTGTTGTAATAAAATGATACCTTGTAAAAATGAGAGAAGTATAAAAAACACTCTTAAACTTTGCATAAATTATTAGTTTCAAATCTGAATTATTGACAGCCTTAATATCCCTCTATTTTACTAAGTAAACTAAGATACACTCCCGATATGCAACATGATATAGCAGGTGGTCTCAAACTCTTGTAGGAGTTCTTAATAAAAATCAAGAGAAGTGTTCAAAACACCCTTAATGGGATAACTACATATAGGCCAATCACTTGGTCTGATTGCATAACGTTATTCGTGAAAATAGCCATGGTCAATCACTTGTTCTAATTACATACAGTAATATTATTTGCAAACTTCTATTTCAATTATACCTTACAAGTTACAACTAATCATTTAGATTATCTAGAGTTTGTAACACATCGCTCGAATATCATCTCCAAAATCTAGAATTCTTAATTATTTTTCTCATTTTTTTCACCTATATATCTACGACTAGTTACGTTCTCAATAAACTATAGGATGTAGTCTCTTATCTATTAATAATTATATGACATCACACCTGCAGTTTATCGAGAACATAACTGTATATTGAAGGATACAAAAGTTGCGAATTATGATGGGCGATTAGTAGGTAGTTGAGTGTGGTCTAACTTTTCAATACATACTTTGAACATGGAAACAGTTACAATTGGATGAAACTATTGTCTTTCCCCCGTTAAACGTTGTTTGAAGTACCCATTTCGTACCATTGTAAGAGTAATTGGTGAAGTTATGTTTTAATTACTATAAACTGTTATAACATTCATCTAGACTGCACTAGGAAACAGTCCACTACAAGTGTAATTTAAGAACATCAAGGACATGCCTGGTGCGAATCATTCTTTTAAGAAGTTGTTAAGCTAATGGATCTAGCGACAATATGTTTTGTAAATCCATTTTTAAAGATTAATTACCTAAACAGATAATGAAGAAGTTTCATAACAAGTACATTACATAAATTATTGAGAAATTTTATGATAAATACGAGTTAAATCTATAATAGATACTAGACATTTGGAAAGATTAAAAAAGGAGGATATGGAAATACACATAAATATTTTACAATGAAAATGGAAAACGTAAATATGACAAAGTGAAATAAAAGGTGAAAAATTACAAACTCGTACGTCCGCCAAGTTCATAGATAGCAACAAATCATATCTGCAACTCATCACTCTAACTTATGAGAAATGGTGGGTCTAGAATATTTTATGCAACAACATTAAGTTGTTGGTTAACTTTTTGTCAGAGTTGATAAATCACACGATCAAAATTTAAAATACAAGAATCATAACATTTAATATCCATATCATTAAACACTGACCGAATTGACATTCTTGGCAACATGGGATGTAGACGGGGAAACATTGTTGCAAAAATAGAGGAAAGAAAATTAAGAAATTAAATAATACCCAACACACTCTAAATATGGGGTACTTTGAAGAAACCTCTTAACCTACTTTTATAGGTAAATTTCCACTAAAGAAGGAGCTTTCTTTAATGGAAATTCACCTATAAAAATAGGTCAAGAAATTTCTCCAAAAACCACATATTCATAAAGTGTTGAGTATTTTTCACATTCTTAATTGAACTCTTTCGTCTAGCTCTGTCAAAATGTTTCTCCGTCCCCATTTCCTTTGTATCAAGTATGACAATTCTCGATTGGTGTTTGATCATAATGATATTGAATATTATGATTCTTATATTTTTAATTTAAATCTTATGTCTCATCAACTCAGACTAACGTTGTTTCATCGATATTACAAAACAAACCATCTGATATACATTGGACTAATGAGTTCCATGTAAGATATATTGGTATTGTTGATGAATTTGGTGGGTCTAGGGGTTAGTAATGTTTTACCCTTTTTCATATCATTTTTCAAGATATGTTTCTTTTTCGTTTTTTACTTTTCTTTGTAAAATATGTATGTGTGTATGTGTATCCCTTTTTTATTTGTCTTATTGGATGTTTGATATCAGTTTTAGATTTAACACATATTTATACGTATCTATCATGCAATTTCTCAACGTTTTATGTAATTAACATGTTATAAAAGTTTATTTACTTTCAGTTTTAGATGATTCATATCACTTAATATGACTTGTTCATTATTGTAGTTTTTTCTAATATTTATTTTGATATGCTTCACTTTGGTCTATCTAAAACAATATCTCTACATCACCTCCACAGGGTAGAAGTAGGTTGCATGCACATCCAATTTAATAGTGAAAATGAAAATAATATGAGATTTAATTAATGTCTTATCTCTCTAATGTTTTCAACATACACTTTCAATCAACTAGCTTCTTTGCATAACATCGAAAGAGAACCAATGACCGCTACAATTGAATGAAATGTTGTTTGAAGTATTTTTTGTGTCTTATAGGAATAGTCATAAACTTTTCAGAAGTCAAAACCTTTTGAAAAGGTCACAACTTATTGAAAAATTAAAAGTCACAACTTATTGAATAAGTTACAACTCCTTGGAAAGGCACAACTCTTTGAAAAAGTCATAACTCAGTGAAATTATATTTTTGGTATCTTGTCGGCATAATCATGACCTTTTTAGAAGTCCTGACATTTGGAGAATTCACAACCTTCTCCAAATGTCACAACTTATTGAAAAATGACCATTCCTAGTAGTCACAACTGTTTCAAAAGTCAGAACTCATTGAAAAAGTTACAAATATTAGGATTTGCACAACTCTTTGGAAAGACACAGCTCAGTGAAGAATCACAAACCTTTCAAAAAGGTAACAACTTATCAAAAAGTCATATACAAACACACATATATAAATATATAAATATATCAACTGTGTATAAGAATCATGACACCTTGTTACATTAAAAAAATAGTGCTTTTTGCTATTCTTATTTTTAAAAATATTTTCCAAGTATGAAAAAATTACCTAATGTTGTTATTTCTAATATCACTTAACAGGCATGGTAAGTAAATAATTGCAATAATAGTGACACTTTAAATTTAACATGGAGGGTGTTTTGTATATGATCTTGAGATAATCTATGTCAAAGGAACCATTAAACTTGAAAAGATTAATAAAGATGTATATGAGTTGCATATCATATTGCTTCATAAATTAGCACTGGAAATGGATGATGATAATGTGGAAATATTTGATGTAGAATCAACAAGAATTATGGCTATTACATGTTAAATATTGCTTTGATGTTTTAAAATTTCTTCATAATATTTGAATGATTAAGATTTTGTTGATGTATAAAATTAATTTATCTTTAGTTGTTGAGGAGCTACCGGTATTGCGTAACACTAATGATGATATATCCTCCCCATAAAAAGTAGTGTTGATGTGTCCTCCTCCCACAAAAAGATAGGGCTTGTGTGTCTTCATCTCAACCATTTAATAAAAATGAAAATAAGGGCTTAAATGAAAACAGAGTTAAGGACTAGTCTCCTAAAGTAAATGTTAGAGTTTCATTTTTATTCTGATTCACTCTATGATGTTGATGAAACATTTATAATTTGAGTGATTTTGATAAATTGGTTCAAGCTAGACAATCTAACATCCCAGAACAAGATAAATAGAAAGTTGATAGGGTAAATCTATACGAGCAACAATCTGGCCATGTAGGTATAGATACTGGTATTGAAGACATTTATAAGTGCAAGAGGGAAGATGGAGACGTTGAGCTTGGAACCCTAGGTTTCTTCCTAGAACTTGAGAGAGATCAATTAGTGTAAAAAAGTTTCCTTTTGTGTTCAATTATCTATGTGGCAAAAACGACAAGGTGTGTAATCTTCTTCTCTTCACATGTCTTTAACCTCACTTCTCTCATGTTATTCACCTCGAAAGTGTTGTTGAATATTGTAAATTAACGACGTTTTGGTGCAATAACATATTTGTAGTGTTAGACCACAAATTTAAAATCTCTTCTTTACTTTTTATAAGCTTGAAACTCTAGCTTTCTTAGTAGAACATGGATCAAGCTCTTGTTATACCTTAAGAAATGAAGCCTAGGGAAACAAGAGACAATTGGACACTTTGTACTTGGAACCCTAGATTTCTTTGTAGAACTTGAGGGAGAATTAGAGGGGATGAACTTAAATGTGAATTGGGAATTTGAGAGAATGAGAGAGTTAGGTAGATTTAGGGATTGAGAGGTCGCTATAGGTCTTAGAATCAGGTCAAATGATGTGGCATAGACATTAAATACATAGAAAAAGACCCAAATATACCTTTAAGAATTAACTAGCGGAAGTGATCTATGATTGGGACCTAAGGTATGTAGACCATTCTATGGCTCGTACTGGTCAACCGTAGAACCAACTTCAGAATTCATTCACTTCCCACAGAACCATTCTATGATTTAACAAATTTCCTACGGCTCTAAAGACAACTTATACAGCCCAATTTAAAGTCTTCTTACAAATGGCCCCGAAACACCTTAATAGCCTAAACCTACATTTTTGTAGAAACATAAGGAATATGGGTTAGTACAACCACTTGTACTAAGTATGGAAACATATGCACATAAAACCTTTGAAGAAGTGCATAAAAGGGACCATTTCTTTGGAAACATGTTAAGTTATTTGGAAAGCCTTTGTGTAGACATATATGAGAGCATATACAAGAAAATGATAAAAACCAATTAAGACATACTCATATTCATACATAGTAACAACACCAACATCAAGTCATATTAGCATATCATGTTCAAGAGTTCATTTCATCAAAGCATATAAAACTCTTACCAACAATCCCATCCCAGACCTACAAGTGAAATACTCATGTGAAGCCCCATAACCCCACATAATAAAGTAAACTAGAAAAGAGATCATAAGTAATGTCTTACCTGATATGACATAACATCATGAGTAGTCACTAACATACATATCAACTCATACCAATATCAAGTTTATCAAATGAAACCAACATAATATAAGAGCAACATCATATAGGATCAACATGATACATTTCATTATAACACAAGTGCATATGAACAACCTCCTATGACTCCCCTCAAGATCAACTTGTGTAACACATAGGTAAAAGTCTGATACCTTTATCCATAATTAGTAGTACACCTTAAGTAATCCTATTTAAATCCATATTTATTACTTCCTCATTCAATTTACTTTCGAGAAAAATCGCATTAACTGACAATAGACTATGTGAGCTAAACATGAAATCCGGTTTCATTAAACCCTAAACCAAAAGAAGGTGATCTACTTCCCAAGGTAGAACCAAAATATGAATATAACATTCTAGGTGGATCCATTAGGTTGCATTCCTACTGTAACGACCTATTTAGTCGTTTTGAGCAGCAGATTTTATTTCTGGAAAACTGGCTGAGACGACGGACCCCACGACGGGCCGTCATGGGCACGATGGACCGTCGAGGGTGTCTCGTTTCAAAATACTTAGAAATTCTGAAATTTTGGTACTTAAATCGAGTCTCTGAACTTCGTGACGGAATGGCAGGACGGACCGTCGTGGGCACGACGGACCGTCACAGACCCTTCAAAGAAATTGAGTCTCTGAACTCTGTGACGGAGTAGCAGGACGGACCGTCGCAGGCACGACGGGCCATCACAGGCTGCGTAATCCCAGGCTGGGTCGGATTTCTATTAAGTGTTTTAAGGGGCGTTTTGGACTATTCCTGCTTTAATTATAAAGTTAGTGGGTTAATGTTAATAAGTCTAATTACTTGGGGGTTAAAAGAGGTAACCTTGAGTTAATTAGTGGTTTATTATTTCCATCTTTTATACTTAATTATATGCTAATTAGGGTAAAAGAAAGAGGGTTTGAATAAGAAAAATAAAAAGAACAAAGAGATAGAGAGGATCGAACGAGAAAGAGGAGAAACGAAGAGGAAACAAAGCTTTGGAGAATTTGCTTGCTTGATCAATAATCTTCGGTGGAGGTAGGTTATGGTTTTTATGCTATTCGTAGTAAACTCTTAATAGCGAATGATATGTATTTATAGTATTGTAAACCCTGCTATGTGCTTAATTGTATATAGCGCTTAATTGTATACTTGCATGAATGTGATTATATGATTGTGATAAAATAAGCATGATGAAGCTATTGAATCCTAAATCTTGAAAAACCCTAATCTCTTTGTTAATGATGATGCCTTGGTATAAGAGAAGGCTTGATGAACTAAAGTAATGAGAATGATGATGCCTTGGTATAAGAGAAGGCTTGATGAATTGATAGAATGAGATTAGGGGATCGGAGTGTCATGTTCCGACACATAGAATTAAGGGATCGGGTGTCATGAACTGACACGTAGATTTAGGGGATCGGGTGTCACGAACCGACACGTAGATTTAGGGGATCGGGTGTCACGAACCGACACGTAGATTTAGGAGATCAGGTGTCATGAACCGACACGTAGATTTAGGGGATCGGAGTGTCACGTTCCGACACATAGTAGTAGGGGAGCGGAGTGTCACGTACCGACACAAGAGGAATAAAGATAATGAGGGATCAGAGTGTCACGTACCGACACAAGAGAAATAAAGATAATGAATCTTGAAATATGTTAATATACTCAATCTAATGAACGTAATTTCCAAATGAGTATGGTATTGAGACTTGAGTCCTCATGTGTGAACTTGGCGGTACTTATTAATGATTATAATACTTATTGATGCTACATGTTGAGTATTGTAGTTGATTATATTATATTACTTGATATATATTATTTTCTATTTGGAGTTGGCCGATGATATCTACTCAGTACTTGTGTTTGTACTGACCCCCTACTTTTATGTTTCTTCTTTGTTATTTGTAGAGTGCAGCAAACGTACCATCATCTTCAACTCAACCGCAATTCTAGCCAGTCTTCGTCACACCAGATCTTCAGGGTGAGCTAATGCTTCTAGCTTGGACTGGATCTTCCTCTTCATGTCTTGATGCCTTGAAGTTCCGGCATGGACTAGCTTTTACTTGTTTTAGCTTCTTAGAATACTCTTAGTTTAGTACTTTGATCATAGATGTTCTTGTGGTAATGACTTCCAGATTTTGGGGAATAATAGATGTTGGATATTAGAAGTTATTGAATTGGTTTTTATTAATGAGTTTAAGTCTTCCGCATTACTTTCTGTTCATATTATATTAAAATATTAGGGTTTAGATTGGTTGGTTCGCTCAATTACGAGGGTAAGTGTGGGTGCCAGTCGCGGCTCGGTTTTGGGTCGTGACAAACTTGGTATCAGAGCATTAGGTTCGTTGGTCTCATCACACAAGAACGAGTCTAGTAGAGTCTTAAGGAACGGTAGGGGGACGCCTTTACTTTTCTTTGAGAGGCTATAAGACTTTAGGAAAATTCCATTGTTTCTTTATTTCTTTCGTGCTATTACTTGGATCCAATTGGTATCTAGGTGATACAAATTGGTATCTGACCATCTTCACTCTATTTCGCAGATGGTTAGAACTAGAGCAATGACTGCACCAACACCAACACCGGCAAGACAGGAAGCGTCTGAGCACGCCACTGGGGCTGTAGCTCGGAGAGGAACATTGGCAAGAGGCCGTGGAAGAGGTCGTGGGAGGATGTCCTCTAGAGGAAGAGGACAAGCACCTAGCCCATCTGGTACAAGGGCGGTGACTCCTCCACCAACTGAGGAAGTGGTAAGAGAGGGTGAGGAAGGGGAGAATGAGCAAGTGCAGAATGAGGAATTGCCACCCCAACCTACCCCAGAGATGATCAATCAAGTTCTTGCTTATCTTAGAGGGTTATCTGATCAAGGCCAGACACCTCCAGTGTTTTCTGCACCAGCACCTCAGGTTCCGGAAGTACGATAGGCCGCTGTTGGGGCTCCCCGCATGGATGCCTCATTGGAAATAGGCACATTTCCTCGTCTGACTACAGGGCCTATAATGACAAATGATTAGCATGAACTTTTTAGTAAGTTCTTGAAATTGAAACCCCCAGTCTTCAAGGGTGCTGAATCTGAGGATGCCTACGATTTTCTGGTTGACTGCCATGAGCTACTACACAAGATGGATATAGTAGAATGGTTTGGTGTTGAGTTTGTGACTTATCAGTTTCAAGGGAACGCCAAAATGTGGTGGCGGTCACATGTTGAATGTCAAACAACATAGGCACCACCTATGACTTAGGCATCATTCTCTAGCTTGTTTATGGAGAAGTATATCCCCCGGACTTTGAGGGATAGGAAAAGAGATGAGTTCTTGAGCCTAGAGCAAGGTAGGATGTCGGTTACTGCATATGAGGCGAAGTTTCATCCATTATCCACGTATTCCACCCAACTTTGTTTCAGTCCACAAGAGCGGATTCGCCGTTTTGTGAAGGGGTTGAGGTCAGAATTGCGAATTTCAGCCTTACAGGTAGCGGCTACGGCAAAATCCTTTCAAGAAGTGGTAGACTTCTTGATAGAGGTGGAAGAGTAAAGCTTGATGACTTCACCATGGCGTCGACATCTAAAAGGTTTTGAAAGGGAGGTGAGTTTAATGGTTCTTTCTCTGGAGGACAGGGTTCCGGAGGTTACTCAGTTCGACCAATTCAGTCTTCACTACAAACTGTAGTTGGGGGTCCACCTCAGACCGGTCAACACTTCTCTGAGAGACCTATGCTTGACTCTAGAGAGTGTTAAGGATGTGGGGAGACTGGACATATTAGGAGGAATTGTCCAAAACACAGTTATAGACCCCCAATAGCTAGAGGTAGAGGTGGTCATGGTAGAGGCCGTTATTCTGGAGGACGTGGTGGTCGAGGTAATGGTGGTCACCAAAACGGACGGGGTGATGGGAAAACTGGAGCCACTACAAAAAAACATGGTAGGGGCAACGGACAGACAATTAATGGGGCCCATTGTTACGCTTTCCCTGGGAGATCTGAAGCGGAGGCATCTGATGCTCTTATCACAGGTAATCTTTTGATTTGTGATTGCATGGCTTCGGTATTGTTTGATCCTGGATCCACATTTTCTTATGTATCTTCCTCATTTGCTAATGGTCTAAATTTACATTGTGAATTACTTGACATGCCTATTCGTGTTTCTACTCCGGTGGGTGAGTCTGTGATAGTTGAAAAGGTATATAGCTCCTGTTTGGTGAATTTTGTGGGGAGCAATACTTATGTAGACTTGGTTATCTTAGAAATGGTTGATTTTGATGTAATTCTGGTATGACTTGGCTTTCTCCGAATTTCGCGATCTTGGATTGTAATGCTAAAACTATGACGTTAGCCAAGCCTAGGACAGACTCGTTAGTGTGGGAGGGTGACTACACTTCCACTACGGTGCATATCATCTCCTTCCTTCGTGCTAAGAAAATTGTTAGTAAAGGGTGTTTAGCTTTCTTGGAACATCTCAGGGATGACACTACCCAAGTACCTTCAATCGAAACGGTTTCGGTAGTCCGTGAGTTTCTGGATGTGTTCCCTGCAGACCTTTCTGGTATGCCATCGGATAGAGATATTGATTTTTGCATCGATCTGGAATCGGGTACTCGCCCCATTTCTATAACCCCTTATAGAATGGCTCCCGCGGAATTAAGAGAGTTAAAGGCTCAACTTCAAGAGTTATTGAGCAAAGGCTTCATTAGACCAAGTGCATCTCCTTGGGGTGCTCTGGTGTTATTTGTGAAGAAGAAGGATGGGAGTTTTCGGATGTACATAGACTATAGACAACTGAATAAGGTAACTATTAAGAACAAGTATCCTCTTCCTCACATTGATGACTTGTTCGATCAAGTACAAGGTGCTTGTGTCTTCTCTAAGATCGACTTGAGATCCGATTATCATCAATTGAAAATACGGGCAACGGATGTGCCAAAGACTGCCTTTCGAACCAGGTATGGGCATTATGAATTTGTAGTGATGTCTTTTGGTCTTACGAATGCCTCTGCTGCGTTCATGAGCTTGATGAACGAGATTTTTAAGCCATATCTGGATCTCTTTGTGATCGTATTTATTGATGATATACTGATATACTCTAAAAGTAAGAAGGAACATGAAGAGCATTTGAGAATTGTATTGGAAATGTTGAGGGAGAAAAAGCTTTATGCCAAGTTCTCTAAATGTGAGTTTTGGCTAGATGCAGTGTCCTTCTTGGGGCATGTAGTTTCTAAGGATGGAGTGATGGTGGATCCTTCTAAGATTGAGACAGTGAAGAATTGGGTAAGACCTACTAATGTGTCAGAAATAAGGAGCTTTGTTGGTTTAGCTAGCTATTACCGTCGATTTTTCAAGGGATTCTCTTCCATTGCTTCCAAATTGACGAACTTGACCAAGCAGAATGTTCCATTTGTATGGTCGGACGAGTGTGAAGAAAGCTTTCAGAAGCTCAAGACTTTGTTGACTACCGCACCTATCCTTACCTTGCCAGCAGAGGGTAAGAACTTCATTGTTTATTGTGATGCATCCTATTCTGGTTTGGGTGCAGTGCTAATGCAAGAGAAGAACGTAATTGCTTATGCTTCAAGGCAATTAAAGGTGCATGAACGTAACTATCCGACCCATGATTTGGAGTTGGTCGCGGTAGTATTTGCATTAAAGCAATGGAGGCACTATTTATATGGGGTTAAATGTGAGGTCTATACGGATCATCGTAGCCTACAGTATGTTATTACTCAGAAGGATTTGAACTTGAGACAGAGGAGATGGATGGAACTACTGAAGGACTACGATATCACTATTCTGTATCATCCGGGAAAAGCTAATGTTGTGGCAGATGCTTTAAGTAGAAAGCAGGAAACATGGGAAATCTAGCTCACTTGCAAGTTTCTAGACGCTCATTGGCTAGAGAAGTTCAGATTCTGGCTAATGACCTTATAAGGTTAGAAGTAAATGATAAGGGAGGATTTTTGGCTTACGTGGAGTCAAGATCTTCCTTCCTTGACAAGATTAAGGGGAAGCAGTTTAATGATGAGAAATTGATCCGGATCCGAGATAAAGTGTTGCGAGGAGAGGCTAAAGAAGCAACAATCGATGATGAAGGTGTGTTGAGGATTAAGGGAAGGGTATGTGTACCCCGATTTGATGATTTGATTAACACTATTCTGATAGAGGCTCATAGTTCAAGGTATTCTATACACGCTGGTGCAACCAAGATGTATCGTGACCTAAACCAACACTTTTGGTGGAGTAGAATGAAGCGTGATATTGTGGATTTTATTGCCAAATGTCCAAACTATCAACAAGTAAAGTATGAACACCGGAGGCCCGGAGGAACACTTCAGAGAATGCCCATTCCTGAATGGAAGTGGGAGTGAATTGCCATGAATTTCGTGGTTGGTCTTCCAAAGACGTTGGGAAAGTTTGATTCTATTTGGGTAATTGTGGACAGATTAACTAAGTCTGCTCACTTCATTCCGGTCAAGGTGACCTACAATGCAGAGAAGTTAGCCAAAATCTATATCTCAGAAATCGTTCGATTGCATGGAGTTCCGCTCTCCATCATATCAGATAGAGGTACGCAGTTTACTTCTAAGCTTTGGAAAACATTACATGCTGAATTAGGTACTAGGTTGGACCTTAGTACTGCATTTCATCCTCAGACCGATGGTCAGTCTGAGCGAACAATTCATGTGTTGGAGGATATGCTTCGTGCATGTGTGATAGAATTTGGTGGTCATTGGGATAGCTTCTTACCCTTAGCAGAGTTCTCCTACAACAATAGCTATCACTCAAGTATTGATATGGCTCCATTCAAAGCGTTGTATGGGAGAAGATGTAGGTTTCCCATTGGTTGGTTTGATGCATTTGAGGTTAGACCTTGGGGTACTGACCTTTTGAGGGATTCATTAGAGAAAGTGAAATCTATTCAAGAAAAGCTTTTAGCGGCACAAATTAGGCAAAAGGAATATGCAGATCGAAAGGTTAGAGACTTGGAGTTTATGGAGGGTGAGCAAGTCTTACGGAAGGTTTCGCCCATGAAAGGGGTGACGCGGTTTGGTAAAAGAGGTAAACTAAACCCAAGGTATATTGTTCCCTTTGAAGTACTTAAGCAAATAGGGGAGGTGGCTTACGAACTAGCCTTGCCTCCAGGGCTGTCCGGAGTGCATCCGGTATTTCATGTGTCTATGTTTAAAAGATACCATGGGGATGGAAACTACATTATCCATTGGGATTCAGTTTTACTTGATGAGAATTTGTCCTATGAGGAGGAGCATGTTGCTATTTTAGATAGAGAAGTCTGCAAGTTGAGGTCAAGGGAGATTGCATCCATCAAGGTTCAATGGAAGAATCGACCAGTTGAAGAGTCCACTTGGGAAAAGGAGGCTGATATGCGAGAAAGATACCCACACCTGTTTACAGATTCAGGTACTCCTTTTCTCCCTTGTTTTCCTTTTTGTGATCGTTCGAGGACAAACGATGGGTAAATTGGTATCTATTGTAACGACCTGTTTAGTCGTTTTGAGCAGCAGATTTTATTTCTGGTAAACTGGCTGAGACGACGGACCCCACGACGGGCATTCATGGGCACGACGGACCATCGAGGGTGTCTCATTTCAAAATACTTAGAAATTCTAAAATTTGGGTACTAAAATCGACTCTCTGAACTTCGTGACGGAATGGCAGGACGGACCGTCGTGGGCACGACGGACCGTCACAGACCTTTCAAGGAAATTGAGTCTCTGAACTCTGTGACGGAGCAGCAGGACGGACCGTCAGAGACACGACGGGCCGTCACAGGCTGTGTAATCCCAGGCTGGGTCGAATTTCTATTAAGTGTTTTAAGGGGAGTTTTGGACTATTCCTGCTTTAATTATAAAGTTAGTGGGTTAATGTTAATAAGTTTAATTATTTAGGGGTTAAAATAGGTAACCTTGAGTTAATTAGTGAGTTATTATCGCCATCTTTTATACTTAATTATATGCTAATTAGGGTAAAAGAAAGAGGGTTTGAATAAGAAAAATAAAAAGAACAAAGAGAGAGAGAGGATCGAACGAGAAAGAGGAGAAACGAAGGGGAAACACACTTTGGAGAATTTGCTTGCTTGATCACTAATCTTCGGTAGAGATAGGTTATGGTTTTTATGCTATTCTTGGTAAACTCTTAATAGCGAATGATATGTATTGATAGTATTGTAAACCCTGTTATGTGCTTAATTGTATGCTTGCATGAATGTGATTATATGATTGTGATAAAATAAGCATGATAAAGCTATTGAATCCCAAATCTTGAAAAACCCTAATCTCTTTGTTAATGATGATGCCTTGGTATAAGAGAAGGCTTGATGAACTAAAGTAATGAGAATGATGATGCTTGGTATAAGAGAAGGCTTGATGAATTGATAGAATGAGATTAAGGGATCGGAGTGTCACGTTCCGACACATAGAATTAAGGGATCGGGTGTGATGAATCAACACGTAGATTTAGGGGATCGGGTGTCACGAACTGACACGTAGATTTAGGGGATTTGGTGTCACGAACCGACACGTAGATTTAGGGGATCGGGTGTCACGAACCGACACGTAGATTTAGGGGATCGGAGTGTCACGTTCCGACACATAGTAGTAGGGGTGCGGAGTTTCACGTACCGACACAAGAGGAATAAAGATAATGAGGGATCGGAGTGTCACGTACCGACACAAGAGAAATAAAGATAATGAATCTTGTAAGATGTTAATGTACTCAATCTAATGAATGTAATTCCCAAATGAGTATGGTATTGAGGCTTGAGTCCTCATGTGTGAACTTGGCAGTACTTATTAATGATTATAATACTTATTGATGCTACATGTTGAGTATTGTAGTTGATTTTATGATATTACTTGATATATATTATTTTCTATTTGGAGTTGGCCGATGATATCTACTCAGTACTTATGTTTGTACAGACCCCCTACTTTTATGTTTCTTCTTTGTTATTTGTGGAGTGCAGCAAACATACCGTCATCATAAACTCAACCGCAATTCTAGCCAGTCTTCGTCACACCGGATCTTCAAGGTGAGCTAATGCTTCTAGCTTGGACTGGATCTTCCTCTTCATGTCTTGATTCCTTGATGTTCCGGCATGAACTAGCTTTTACTTGTTTTAGCTTCTTAGAATACTCTTAGTTTAGTAATTTGATCATAGATGTTCTTGTGGTGATGACTTCCAGATTTTGGGGAATAACAGATGTTGGATTTTAGAAGTTATTGAATTGGTTTTTATTAATGAGTTTAAGTCTTCCGCATTACTTTCTGTTGATATTATATTGAAATGTTAGGGTTTAGATTGGTTGGTTCGCTCACATAGGAGGGTAAGTGTGGGTGCCAGTCGCGGCTCGGTTTTGGGTCGTGACACCTACGGGGTGAAAGCATAGTTAAGGAACTAGGAGATATAGTGGAAACTCATGTATGAACATTGCATGGTAGTATTAATCTCATGAGAACATTAGTGAACCTACATTACCTCTTGGAAAAGGACACCTCTCATATCTAGTTCGCTTGGTGCTAAACTAAATTTCCTTTGAAATGCCTTTAGGTCATTCTTAATCATCAAACATTAATATAGCACATAGGAGACTAACCCCATGTATAATCAGTTCATTATCTCATTAGGTATAGGATGAGAACTTCCATTCATCACAATCCATCATTAGTGAGATCAACACACCACAATCATATCATAGAAGGCACTGAAGAGAATTACCTTCAACCTTGTATCATCATACCCTTACCATGATCTCACAATTCAACATATTCATTGCCATCATAATCATAATATAATCATATTCTTAATATATGAACATCATCATACTTCAATTAAATATAACCATCAAGAATAAACAGACATTATTGAAGTAGGGAACTCATAATCATCAAGGTCTTACATAATAGCTTCCAAAACATTCTTCAAAATCTTATCGTCAATTCATTAAAAAAATTTCACGATACACTAATCATCATAACTATCATTACACTGAATTAAACAATAACATGATCAATTCCTATAACTCTGATCATATACAACTTCAATTCATGGCTAGGGTTATGAAAAAAGGTTCAATAATGAATCTTTTATAGAAACTAGGTCAAAGACTAAGAACTATAACAACTTCACCATTAATTAAACATAGATTATCAATATAAACCAAAACAATAAAACATCAAATCAATTTGAAAAGGAATTCACAAAATTGAATGAAAACCCATTTTTTGACAAGGAAATAGTAAGGAACATATCTAATCAAGGAAATGGCAAGGAACATATCAACATCAAAAAAATTTAAGTCTCATTGTAATTTAAGAACAACAGGGACACATGTCTGGTGCGATTCATTGTTTTGAGGAGTTTCTAAGCCAATGGAGCTAGCGACAATATGTTTTGCAAATTCATTATTAAATA
This sequence comes from Solanum arcanum, assembly GCA_027789145.1. Classification (NCBI taxonomy): domain Eukaryota; kingdom Viridiplantae; phylum Streptophyta; class Magnoliopsida; order Solanales; family Solanaceae; genus Solanum; species Solanum arcanum. The sequence continues at coordinate 53,910,511 of CM050943.1, forward strand.
TTAATTACCTAAAATTAAAAATGAATAAGCTTTCATAACAAGTCAATTACATAAATTATTGAGAAATTTTACGATAAATACGAGTTAAATCCATAATAGATACCGAACATTTGGTAAGATAAAAAAGGTGGATATGGAAATACACAAATATTTTACAAAGAAAATGGAAAGTGTAAATATGACAAAGTGAAATAAAAGGTGAAAAATTACTAACTCTTACATCCGCCAAGTTGATTACTTGCAACAAATCATGTATGAAACTCATTACTCTAACGTATCAGAAATGGTTGGCGGGCAAAGTTGATGTAACAACATTAAGTTGTTGGTAACTTTTTGTCTGAGGTGATAAATCACAAGATCAAAATTAAAATACAAGGATCATATCATTTAATATCATTATAATTAAACACCGAGTGAATTGACATTCTTGGCAACATAGGATGGAGACATAGAAACATTATCGCAAATATAGAGAAAAGAAAATTAAGAATGTAAATAATACCATACACACTCTAAATATGAGGTACTTTTGAGTAACCATTAACCTGTGTTTATGGGTATATTTCCACTAAAGATGGAGCTTTCATCAATGGAAATTCACCTATAAAAATAGGTCAACAATTTTCTCTAAACTACCACATATTCATAAAGTGTTGAGTACTCTTTACAGTCTTAATTTATCTCTTTCGTCTAGCTTTTTGAAAATATTTCTCCGTCCCATTTCCTTGATGTCAACTATGAAAATTCTCGATTGGAGTTTGATCATAATGATTTTGAGTATTATGATTAATATATTTTTAATTTAAATCTTATGACTGATCAACTCAGACTAACGTTGTTTCGTCGATTTTACAAAACAAACAATCTGATATACGTTGGACTAATGAGTTTCATGCCAGATATGTTGCTATTGTTGATGAATTTTGTGGGTCTAGGGATTACTAATGTTTTACCCTTTTTCATATCATTTTTCTAGATATGTTTCTTTTTTCGATTTTTACGTTCCTTTGTAAAATATGTATGTGTGTATGTATATCCCTTTTTATTTGTCTTATCGGATGTTCGATATCTATTTTAGATTTAGCACATATTTATACATATCTGTCATCAAATTTCTCAATGTTTTATGTAATCAGCAAGTTATAAAAGTTTATTTACTTTCAGTTTTGGGTTATTCATATCACTTAAATGACTTGTTCATTATTTTAGTTTTTTCTAATATTTATTTTTATATGCTTCACTTTGGTCTATCTAAAACAATCCATTAACCTCACCTATAGGAGATATAATTAATGTCTTATCTCTCTAGTGTTTTCAACATATACTTTCAATAAGCTAGCTTGTTTTCATAACATTGAAAGAGAACCAATGTCCGCTACAGTTGAATGAAACGTTCTATTTGATTTTTGATTGTACTTGTTCTATCAGTTATATCCTTCATTTTTGTTTCTATCAGTGAAGAATTTTGCCAATTTCCAGATTCAATTTTACTAAATGATTCTTTATTTTGGGAGAGTATATGATACCTGGGCTCCGGGAGGGGGAGATGTAAGAAAAATTACCAACATGACCTTTAGCCCGAGTATCATATTTGGTTATTTACTAAAATCCCCTATTGGAGGAGAAGGGTGGATTGTTAGTGAAGAATTCACTTAGTTTCATTGTAAGAGAAAATAATGAAGTTATGTAAATACTATTAATTGCAAAAACATCCTTCCAGACTGTAATGATAGATAGCATGTACTTGCATTTATTGATAACGCAAGTAATTTTTCTATTGATTTTATGTAAGTTATCTGTTGTTTATTTGTCTATATATCTTTTAACCCAATTTAGAACTATTGAAGTCTCATTACGAATTACTGAAGATGAAAACAAATAGAGAGGTGGAAAGTTGAAATCAAGATAGGATTCACTTTCTTATTTAATTGAAGTTAGGTTTATATATCTCCTTTTATTAAATCCCAGTAGCATATTCCTCCAAATACTCATTCAAATTTAGAAACAAAATCTAAGAGTCCCTTTACCAAAAAGTTAAATCTCATTAACACAATTTTTATAGTTTTGAAAGAACCTAAAAGCCCCAAATTCAGATGATATATCATGTCTGGAAAAAAAAGTGAAGCTCAAATCGCAATCAATAGCAAATAGCCAAAAACAAGACATAAAAATTAAGCAAAGAAACACAATTTGAGATAAATTCTTCACATCTAATAAAAAATGGAGAAGATACATACATTAATGAAACCAAAAGAGATTATAAGAGAAGTGGTGAAATCGGTCAATAGAGTTCCTCACCTGAATAACAGCCAGCTGCAACTATAACAAAAATACTCCTGCCTGAAGCAGCCATGTCCACCATCACCTAAGACAGAGAATGTAGTGATGTTGATTATTTAGGGTTTAAACATAATGGTAAAATGGTTTGATATAGATTTATTTTTAGAAAGGTGTCAAAAAGGGTAGGCCTAGAACCATCCGGCCCAAGCTCACGGGCCAAAGAATTTAAAGGGCTTGGGTGAACCAACTCATCATTTTGAATGCCTGAAAATGCTCAACTCAACCCAGTTGTAGAAAAGCTGAGGGCTAGGATGATATAGCCCATTTTATTTCCTTTTTTTCTTTTCATGTTTATAATTTTATACCAACAAGAAAATGAGATGATTTTAAAATCAAATACGGCAAACAATCGTGTTATTTCCACAAAACTAGCAAAAAAATATAGTTTAATTAGCATGTCTCTTGCACACCAGATATGTGAGCGAGATAAAAAGTGACAAGCAAAATAAGAGGGAAGCGAGGTCGCGAGATTTATTTATGTATCCTAGATACACGTGGATTTACTTCGATAGAGTGTATTTAGAATAATGTGCTTGTATTGTAAGCCCTTCTATTTACCAAATATAGCCTTATACTTGTAGAATTTTTGTTGTGAACCCTTATATTTACTCTTGTGTTATCTGAACTCATCTTAGTATTTCAAGTATAATTTTTAACTCTATATTGTGTGTATTGCACAAACACTCATACATTCTCTAAACAAACAAATCTTTTGATTCATCTAGGAATATTTCAATCACGTATGACTAGCATGAAACAAAGAAAACTCAGTTTTAATACTCCATCTAGATATGTCTGCTTTGTTTGCAAAAGGAGTATTATTTCCCATTCTCTCACGAGCTCATTTCCTCCCCGATTTTCCCCTTCTTTGACGAGCTCAATTCAAGGGCATTTTATCTTTGATATGCATTATAAGTTTCTTAGTTTTTCAAGTTATGTTAGTTCGTATTTCTTTATCTTTTTGTCTTTTTCTATTTATTTGATTTTAGGGTCGAGTCTCATTGATTTTTCTATTTTTTTTAGAGATTTTATTTTGATTTGTGCCTGATGTTAGTGTAATATGCTTTTGTAGTGGGTGTTATGACTTTGAATGATTTTAATTGAATATTTCCTAAGTTTGAGCAGATTCTAGGATTTATTCGTAAAATCTCATTTTCACCTAAACTTTTAAACATAATATCTCAATTGTGTATAAGAATATTTACACCTTGTTACCTCAAACAAGATAGGGCTTTTTGATATTCTTAGTTCAAAATTATAATATTTTCCAAGTCCAAACAAATTCACTAATAATGCTATTTTTCTTATATCTTAACACACATATTAAGTAAATGACTGAAATAACTGTGACACTTCAAATTCATTATGGAGGACTTTTTGTATTTAATGTGAACTAAACTATTAAACGAAACTGTTAATCTTGAAAATATTATAGATATATATGAGTTGCATATCATGATGCTTTATAAATTAGCATAGGAATTGGATGCTAAAAATGTGGAAACATTTGGATGTAGAATAAACAAGAATGGTGGCTACTGCATATTTAATATTGATTTTGATGTTTTAAAATTTCTTGATAATTTGAATGATGCAGATTTTGTTGATAATCAAATTAATTTACCTTTGGTTGTTGAGGAGCTACCCGTATTCTTTAACACTAATGATGATGTTTCCTCCAACATACAATATATAGTATTGATGTGTCCTCCTCACCACAAAAAGATACAGTTGATGTGTCTTCATCTCTACCATTTATTGAAAATGAAAATAATGGTTTAAATGAGAGAGTTGGTAGCTTTAGGGGTTGAAACGTACTTATAGGTCTTAGAATTAGGTCAAACAACAAAGCATAGACATTAGATACATAGAAAAAGATCCAAATACCTTTAAGAATTAACTTGTGGAAGTGATCTATTATTGGGACTTAAGGTATGTAGACCTTTCTATGGCTCGTACAGGTCAACCATAGAACCAACTTCTGAAATCCAAAAATTATCCACTTCCTGTGGAATCATTCTACAATTTGTCAAATTTTATACTACTTGTAGAGGCAACTTATAGAACTCAATTTTATGCACGAAATTTACTGAGTCCAAAACCCTTCTATGGAACCCATATATGACCCATATGACTGACTACATCCCGCCCTATCAATTTTTAGCTCCATAATCAAAATCTCAACATTTCTAAAACTCAACTTAAATATTTCCTTCCTATGACCGGTAGGAGTTCTTATAGTCTGTAGCAAAGACTAACAATTCCTGCAAGAAGGGAAAACATCTAAACTCTTCCTTTTCAATCTAACTTATCAATATCTGAAATGTAACACTAATGATAATCCTTCATCTCATATCACTAGTTATTCTTCTAATTGTCGATCAGTTCGTCCCTACTTTGATCAATTGTAAAAAGGTCTTGGTTGAAAGTGAGAGTCAAGTCTCACCATCACCTAGGGTAAAATATTCATAAATAGCTAATAAAAAAGCCAGTTGTGTTGCTAATTCCTCTTCTTCTACTATTGATTTCTTTAATTTGTGCTAATCTTTACCATCATCTCACACTTATGATACTAAAAATTTGTGACATGTTAAATTAGGACATCTGCCTTTTGTAAAATGAAGAGTATCTCTACCATATATATCTATAAAATTTTTTACTAGACAACCTTTCACTTGTATCATGTCTTATGGAAAGATAAACAGGTATACCTTCATAGGGAAGTAATTGACTTCATACCACATACCCACATATGATGATTACAAATATTTCTTCGGGAGGGAGGTAAGGTCACTATATTTATCTATGTAACCTAAATATATGTGAATCCACTTCGATAGAGTGTATCTAGAACAATATGCGTGTATTGTGAGCCCATTTACGTGACACATGCCTGGCAGTAAATACTATTATTTATATAGCAAAGATTTTAATAGTATGGTTTGCAACAGTATAATAATACAGATTCTTTTCTGTATGTTCAATGTGGATCATAGTATATATCTCTTATTCACAAGAACATATAAAGATGGTCAATGAAATTTTTAATTAGTTAAATGAATATATTAATTTCACTTTCCTAAGGTTCAATCATTGAATTCGTGGTATCTCAATAATATTAGCTTATAGACGATATTTGTTGTATATTTTTCTTGTCATCTATCCAAATATGTTTGCACATGTATTTCACGTTATAATGCTCAGTAGCCATATGAATATGTGAAAAGAAAAACTATACTTTAATTTTGAGAAGTATTTTTAGTACTGTTCACGGAACGTGCATCGCACGTTTTTCCCCTAATTGATATTTAAGAAACTTTAATTTATATAGCTAAGCTCAAATCTAAGTCCTTTCACATGTAAGTTTAACATAAGAATATAACTATTCACAAAATATAACATAAAAATATTGTGTTAGATGTTGGAGGTTTGATATTTTAAATACTTCATAAAAAATAAATATTTTATTTTATCATAGGAATAATATATTTAAAGAAATAAAAACAAGATTTAATAATAAAAAAAGAAACTGTCTATAAAAAAGATACGTATAAGGAAAAATATTACAAAATATTTGGGAGGTATAGCATCAAATTTATAGAAAAAATTACAATTTCAAACGAAAAAAGAAGAAGTAAATAAAGACATGACATCCATAATAAAATACATTACATTAAATATATAGAGAAAATATTTTCATACTAATTGAATTACATTTTGTTAAAAGTAGATTTATTCTAGACAAAACATGACTTACTCTAGACGAAACATATCATATGTATAAAAAACTATAATCATATAATAATAATAAATAACACAAACAGAAAATAAGGCATGAATGTGTTAAGAATAAAGATAAAATATGTATATATACATACACACACACACACACACACACACACACACACACACACACACACACACACACACACACACACACACACACACACACACACACACACACACACACACACACACACATATATATATATATATATATATATATATATATATATATATATATATATATATATATATATATATATATAATGAATTCTAAAACAATATTATTTAATGTATCACTTAGTCAATTTTTTACTATACATTATTTTTTATTTTATTTTTACTTTTGAGCTTATTTTGTACCTCTCTATAACAGTTAAGTACATGAATTTTTTAAAAGTTTTATATAACATATAAAAAGGAAAAAGTACAAATATGTTGGTTTAAAAATATAAATAATTATCAAACAATGAAAAAGACATAATTATTATTCTATGAGATTTAACATGTTTACCCTCAAAATAATTATTGATAAATACAAACTGTGATTAGATTTATTATATATATCCTAAAAATAGAAGACACGTTGAATACAAAAATACAGTAATCAACTACGAAGTTATATTTAAGAACTCAAAACGATGGAGATATGAAAAATAAATATTTACTTACAACTTCGTATTGGAGTATATTCATCTTGTAACTATCATAATTTACATATTTCTTTACAAAAAGAAGATGAATATGCATAAAATTTTAAAGAATACAAATAAATAAAATAGTAAGAATTCTTATAATTACAAACTGGTAATGAAAACTTTACAAGGGATATAGACTAACCTATTGTAGAATGCAATATGATTACAAACTTGAATAACACAAGGAATATATATAATGTGGTGTGAGTATGTTTGATAGACTCTTCACTTACCCCCACTTATCGTACAAATTAACATTGAAAGGTTATTAGACTTTTCATTATCTACATTTAATTAGTACATGAATATATGATGCATTAAGATCTTATTTTATGCATGAATTTAAATATAACTTTTACTTAATATATAATTTATTAAATAGATATTAATATTAATTTATTTTAGAGGTAAAATAACAGTAAAATGATAATTCAACTTTGAGTTTAGGAGCTTGCCACTTATAATAATATATGATATATGATATTGTTTTGTATGTTAAAAGTTATAACATAACCAATGGTGTTCTTGTTGTTGACTATCATAAGGACTTCCCAATTGACTGTGTAAATAAATTAGATATAATTATTTCAAATGTTTATCTTACACCCAACAAAGATATACTTCATATACTTGTAAGTAATTTAAAATATATTCAATCAAACATTATTCATTGGAGGAAAAACAACAAAATTGTGTTATCACATATATAGGGGCGGTATAATACTATAAAAATATTATTGGTCAAAAGTTAATTAGGAAAAATGCATAAGTACCCCCTGAATCTTTGCCCGGAATTCCAAAGACACACTTATACAATACTAAGGTTCTATTACCCCCCTGAACTTATTTTAAAAATAATATCAACCACTTTTCAGCCTATGTGACACTAGCTTGAAAAAAAATATCAGCAAACGCTGAGCCCACAAGATAGTGTATAGGTTGAGAGATACTTGTGAAATTTCGAGAGTTATCACCACAGTCGTGCACTTAATATGTTACTAAGGAACCAATATTAGCAACTGATTTAACTTTGATATGATAAAATTATTAAAAAAAAAGGCAGCACAAGGTTGTTATACAACTAATGGCACAAGTAATACGCAGACAAAACTGTATATTTTCTATTTTAACCGAAAAGAAAAATGTCTTTTTACTCACAACTCTTTTGTAATCAGCATATACTAAGATCAAAGGAATTACTAACAACATTATTCAAACTCACTCAATGAAACAAATCCACGTAATCTTTTAAAATGCAAGAAAAAGAATAGTAAAAGATTAAAAAAATTGTGGTTAAATAAAATGAGAGAGTATTTTTTTGTGTCTTATAGGAATAGTCATAACCTTTTGAGAAGTCAAAACCTTTTTAAAAGGTCACAACTTATTGAAAAATGAAGATTCACAACTTATTAAATAAGTTACAACTCCTTGGAAAGGCACGACTCTTTGAAAAAGTCACAACTCAATGAAATTATATTTTTTGTGTCTTCTCGGCATAATCATAACCTTTTGAGAAGTCCTGACATTTTGAGAATTCACAACCTTCTCGAAAAGTCACAACTTATTGAAAAATGACCATTCGTAGTAGTCACAACTCTTTCAAAAGTCACAACTCATTGAAAAAGTCACAACTCTTTGGAAATGCACAACTCTTTGGAAAAGCACAACTCAGTGAAAAATCACAAACTTTTGAAAAAAGTAACAACTTATCAGAAAAGTCATATATATATATATTTATATACTGTGTATAAGAATCATGACACCTTGTTACATTAAAAAATAGCGCTTTTTGCTATTCTTATTTTTAATAATATTTTCCAAGTATGACAAAATTCACTAATATTGTTTTTTTAATATCACTTAACAGGCATGGTAAGTAAAAAATTGCAATAATAGTGACACTTTAAATTTAACAAGGAGGGTGTTTCGTATATGATCTTGAGATAATCTATGTCAAAGGAAATATAGATATATATGAGTTGCATATCATATTGCTTCATAAATTAGCACTGGAAATGGATGATGAAAATGTGGAAACATTTGATGTAGAATCAACAAGAATGATGGCTATTACATGTTAAATATTGATTTGATGTTTTAAAATTTCTTCATAATATTTGAATGATTAAAATTTTGTTGATGTATCAAATTAATTTACCTTTAGTTGTTGAGGAGCTACCGTTATTGCGTAACACTAATGATGATATATCCTCCCCATAAAAAATAGTGTTGATGTGTCCTCCTCTCACAAAAATATAGAGCTTATGTGTCTTCATCTCAACCATTTAATGAAAATAAGGGCTTAAATGTAAACAGAGTTAAGGACTAGTCTCCTAGAGTAAATGTAGAGTTTCATTTTGATTCTGATTCACTCTATGATGTTGATGAAACATTTATAATTTGAGTGTTTTGATGAATTGCTTAATGCTAGACAATCTAACATCCAAGAACAAGCTAAAAAGAAAGTTGATAGGATAAATCTATACGAGCAACTATCTGGCCATGTAGGTATATATACTGGTTTTGAAGGCATTTATAAGTGCAAGAGGGAAGATAGAGACGTTGAGCTTGGAACCCTAGGTTTCTTCCTAGAACTTGAGAGAGATTAATTAATGTAAAAGATTCCCTTTTTTGTTCAAGTATCTATGTGGCAAAAAAGACAAGGTGTGTGATCTTCATCTCTTCATATGTTTTTAACCTCAATTCTCTCATGTTATTCACCACCAAAGTGTTGTTGAATACTATAAATTAACCACGTTTTGGTGCAATAAAATATTTCTAGTGTAAGACCACAAAATTTAAATCTCTTCTTTAGTTTTTATAAGCTTGAAATTCTAGCTTTCTTACTAGAACTTGGAACAAGCTCTTGTTATACCTTAGTAAATGAAGCCTAGCGAAACCATAGACAATTGGAGACTTTGGATTTGGAACCCTAGCATTCTTCCTAAAACTTGAGAGAGAATTAGAGGGGATGAACTTGGATATGAATTGGGAATCTGAGAGAATGAGAGAGTTAGGTAGATTTAGGGATTGAGAGGTACCTATAGGTCTTAGAATCAGGTCAAATGATGTGGCATAGACATTAAATACATAGAAAGAGACACAAATATACCTTTAAGAATAAACTAGCGGAAGTGATCTATGATTGGGACCTAAGGTATGTAGACCATTCTATGGCTCGTACTGGTCAACCGTAAAACCAACTTCAGAAATTTATCCACTTCTCATAGAACCATTCAATGATTTATCCAATTTCCTACGCCTCTAAAGACAACTTATAGAGCCCAATTTCAAGAACGAAATTTACTAAGCCTAGAATCATTCTATGCAACCCAGATATGAACCATATGACTGACTACATCCCACCCTATCTATTTGTAGGCCCAACATCAGAGTCTCACAATTTCTAAAACTCAACTGAACTACATTCTTCCTATGACCTGTAGGATTTCTTATAGTTTGTTGCTAAGAGTCACTGTTCCTGAAACAAGGACAAATATCTGAACTCTTCCTTTTCAATCCAACTTATGAATTTCTGAAATGTTACACTCATGAGAATGCTACATCTCATATCACTAGTTATTCTTCTAATTGTGAATTTGTTTGTCCTTTCTTTGATAAATTGTGAAAATGTTTCGGTTGAAAGTATAAGTCAAATTTCACCATCACCTAAGGTTTTATACTCCCAAATATCTAAAAAAGAAGCTAGATGTGTTGTTGATTCCTCTTATACTATTGATTCTATTTTATTTGCTTCTAATCTTTACCACCATCTTGCATTTATGACAGCAAAATATTTTGGCATGCTAAATTAGGACATCTTCCTTTTGTAAAATGCTGAATTTCTCAATCATATCTATGAGCTTTTCTAGTGACAACATTTTGTATTACATATCTTATGGAAAGACATACCTGTATACCTTTCTAGTAAAGTACTAATATTACAAACAAAATTTTATAACTACTACAAATTGACATATGGAGACCATACGACAAATCCACATATGATAATTGCGATTATTTCTTGACGATGGTGGATTACCATAGTAGATCGACTTGGACACAGTAAATGATATGCCAAAGTAATGCACAAAAAGATATGGAAGCCTTCATATCTTAAATAGAATACAAATTTCAAACAAAAATCATGCCCTTATGAACATTAACAAAATGCTATGATACGAAGGAAACACAAACATCTCTTGAAAACAACAAATGCATGTAATTATTTTTCAATCAAAATTGCCTAAGAGATATTGGATGCCTTTGTTTTCCTACCATTTGAAGCCCCACAAAGACAAATTTTAATCAAGGGCAACACCACGCATTTTGTTGGATACCCTTTAAATACAAAAGGCTACAAGGTACCACATCAAGCTACTAAGAGAGCTCCTATATTTAGATATGTTCTCTTTTCACAAAACTATTTTTCCTTATGATATTTCTCCTGAATGTTCAAGTATTAATTATGTCTTGAAAGTACTTTTTTATCATTTGGATAAATTGTTTTATATATGTGATACGACAAGAACTTTTGTTAATTATTAATTGTTGAAAAGAAACACATTTTATGAATTACTACTAACAAGGTAACCAATAATATGTTGTGCATACATTGGATTCAAATGCATATCCACAATCATCTAACAATGTACCATCCCTGCCTTGTCCTAGCACATATGTTTCTAGTGACGCCCCACCGTCACCTTCACCTCTAAGGACAACTAATACAATTCATACCACCAACTATTTGAAAGAATACAACTACACTTTACTAACTTTCTTTCCCCTACAACTACATCTAACACCCCCGATCCACAACGTTCATTCACATCATTCATATTCAATCATGACCATGTGTCACGCCCGGGAGCATCCCACAGACGTAATTGGCGTCTTGGTCCTCAAAGAGGACTTACACTATCCCTTAGCATACATCATGACATATCATTAGAAGAAAAAATGCGTAAATAAAAACTTTTACATAGTGAAGTGTACTTATACTTCTCTAATATCATATATCGACTTTACATAGACTCCTCTCTTATGAAGTTTATATAGATCTATCATTTTGAATCGTCAATTCATTTAAGTAGTTTAATACTTTGTCTCACATATATCAATTTAAACGAGAGATACAAAGGTTTGGGCATAGCCCTTTCAAGTACAATATGTCACATATACACTTAAAACAATAGTCTCAAGAATAAGGAGAGAATAAGTGTCTTTAGACATAAGCAATACTACTAGGATACAACAATTGACACCATTCTCGAACTTTGAGGACTCACCAACATCTTGGGGAAAAGTTCAAGTCTTCTTACAAATGGCCCCGAAACACCATAACAGCCCAAACCTACATATTTGTAGAAACATAAGGAATATGGGTTTGTACAACCACTTGTACTAAGTATGGAAACATATGCACAAAAAACCTTTGAAGAAGTGCATAAAAGGGACAATTTCTTTGGAAACATGTTAAGTCATTAGGAAAGCTTTTGTCTACACATATATGAGAGCATGTACAAGCAAATGATCAAAACCAAATAAGAAGTACTCATATTCATACATAGTAACAACACCAACATCAAGTCATATTAGTATATCATGATCAAGAGTTCATATCATCAAAGTATATAAAACTCTTACCACCAATCCCATCCCAGACCTACAAGTGCAATACTCATGTGAAGCCCCATAACACCACCTAATCAAGTAAATTAGAAAAGAGATAATAAGTAACGTATTACATGATATGACATAACATCAGAAGTAGTCACCAACATACATATCAAATTAAACCAACATCATATAAGAGCAACATCATATCGGATCAACATGATACATTTCATTATAACACAAATGCATAAGAACAACCTAGTATGATTCCCCTCAAGGTCAACTTGTCCAACACATAGGTAAAAGTCTGATACCCTTACCAATACTTAGTAGTACCCCTTAAGACACTCTAGTTCAATCCATCTTTATTACTTCTATTCATTCATTTTGCATTTGGGAACAATCGCATTAACTGACAATAGACTATGTGAGCTAAACATGGGATCCGGTTTCATGAAACCCTAAACAAAAAGAAGGTGATTTACTTCCCAAGGTAGAATCAAAATATGAACATAAAATTCTAGGTGGTTCCATTAGTTTGCATGCATACGGGGGGAAACATAGTTAAGAAACTAGGAGATATAGTTGAAACTCATGTATGAACATTGCATGGTAGTATCCATCTCATGAGAACATTTGTGACCCTACATTACCTCTTGGAAAAGGACACCTCTCATATCTAGTTCACTTGGTGCTAAACTAAATTTCCTTTGAAATGACTTTAGGTCATTCTTAATCACCAAATATTAATATAGGACATAGGAGACTATTCCCTTGTATAATCATTTCATTAACACATTAGGTATAGGATGAGAACTTCCTTTCATCACAATCCATTATTAGTGAGATCAACATACCACAGTCATATCATATAAGGCACACAAGACAATTACCTTCAACCTTGTTTCATCATACCCTTACCATCATCTCACAATTCAACATATTCATAACATGCCATCATAATTATCATATAATCATCTTCTTAATCTATGAACATCATCATACTTAAATTAAATATAATCATCAAGAATAAACAGACATTATTGAAGTAGGGTACTCATAATCATAAAGGTCTTACCAAATAGCTTCAAAAACATTGTTCAAGATCTTACCTTCAATTCATCAAAACATTTCAATGATACACTCATCATCATCATTATCATTATAGTGAATTAAAAAATAACATGATAAATTTCAACAACTCTGATCATATACAACTTCAATTCATGGCTAGGGTTAGGAAAAAAGGTTCAATAATGAATCTTTTATAAACACTAGGTCAAAGACTAAGAACTATAAAAACTTCACCATTAATTAACCATAGATTATCAATATAAACCAACACAATGAAACATCAAATCAATTTGAAAAGGAATTCATAAAATTTAATGAAAGCCCATTTTTTACAAATAAATAGTAAGGAACATATCTAATCATGGAAATGGCAAGGAACATATCAACATCAAAAAAATTTAAGTCTCTTTGTAATTTCAGAACAACAAGGACACATGTCTGGTGCGATTCATTCTTTTGAGGAGTTTCTAAGCAATGGAGCTAGCGACAATATGTTTTGAAAATTCATTGTTAAATATTAATTACCTAAAATTAAAAATGAAGAACCTTTCATAAAAAGTCAATTACATAAATTATTGATAAATTTTACTATAAAAACGAGTTAAATCCATAATAGATACCGAACATTTGGTAAGATAATAAAAAGGAGGATATGGAAATACACAAATATTTTACAAAGAAAATGGAAAACGTAAATATGACAAAGTGAAATAAAAGGTAAAAAAGTACTAACTCTTATGTCCGCCAAGTTCATTAATTGCAACGAATCATGTATGCAACTCATTACTCTAACTTATAAGAAATGGTTTTTCTGGAAAAGTTGATGCAACAACATTAAGTTGTTGGTAAATTTTTGTTTGAGTTGATAAATCACAAGAGCAAAATTAAAAATACAAGGATCATATCATTTAATATCATTATCATTAAACACTGACTGAATTGAAATTCTTGGCAACATAGGATGGAGACGGGGAAACATTTTCGCAAAGATAGAGAAAATAAAATTAAGAAAGTAAATAATGCCATACACACTGTAAATATGGGGTACTTCTGAGTAATCCTTGACCTGTGTTTATGGGTAAATTTCAACTAAAGATGGATCTTTCTTTAATGGAATTTCACCGATAAAAATAGGTCAAGAATTATCTCCAAACTACCACATATTCATAAAGTGTTGAGTACTCTTTACATTCTTATCTGATCTTTTTGTCTAGCTCTGTGAAAATGTTTCTCCGTCCCATTTCCTTGGTGTCAAGTATGGCAATTCTCTATTGGATTTTGATCATAATGATTTTGAGTATTATGATTATTATATTTTTAATTTAAATCTTATGAATCATAAACTCAGACTAACGTTGTTTAGTCGATTTTACAAAACAAACCATCTGATATACATTGGACTAATGAGTTCCATGCAAGATCTGTTGCTGTTGTTGATGAATTAGGTGGGTCTAGGGGTTAGTAATGTTTTACCCTTTTCCATATCATTTTTCTAGATATGTTTCTTTTTCGTTTTTTACTTTTCTTTGTAAAATATGTATGTGTGTATGTGTATCACTTTTTTATTTGTCTTATCGGATGTTCGATATCTGTTTTAGGTTTAACAAATATTTATACATATCTATCTGGCAATTTCTCAATGTTTTATGTAATTAACATGCTATAAAAGTTTATTGAATTTCAGTTTTAGATGATTAATATCACTTAATATGACTTGTTATTGTATTTTTTTCAAATATTTATTTTGATATCCTTAACTTTGGTCTATCTAAAACAATCTCTCAACCTCACCTCCACGGGGTAGAAGTAGGGTTTCATGCACATCCAATCTAATACAAGTGAAAATGAAAACAATATAAGATTTAATTAATGTCTTATCTTTCTAGTGTTTTCAATATATACTTTCAATCAGCTAGCTTCTTTGCATAACATGGAAAGAGAACCAATGTCTGCTACAGTTGAATGAAACGTTGTTTGAAGTATTCATTTAGTTTCATTGTAAGATAAATTTGTGAAGTTATGTAAGTACTATTAATTGCAAAAACGTCCTTCCAGACTATAATGATAGATAGCATGTACTTGCATATATTGATAACGTAAGTAATTTTTCTCTATATATATATATTATGTAAGTTATCTGTTGTTTATTTGTCTATATATCTTCTAACACAAATTAGAACTATGGAAGTATCATTATGAATTAACTGAAGATGCAACCAAATAGAGAGGTGGAAAGTTGAAATCAAGAAAGGATTCACTTTCTTATTTAATTGAAGTTAGGTTTATATATGTCCTTTTAATCCCAGTAGAATATACTTGCAAACACTCATTGAAATTTAGAAACAAATTCAAAGAGTCACTTTACCTAAAAGTTAAATGTCATTAACACAATCTTTGTAGTTTGCAAAGAACCTAAAAGCCCCAAATTCAGATGATATATCATGTCTTGAAAAAAAAGTGAAGCTTAAATTGCAATCAATAGCAAATAGCCAAAAAGAAGACATAAAAATTAAGCAAAGAAACACAATTTGAGATAAATTCATCACATCCAATAAAAAATGCAGAAGATACATACATGGAAGAAACCAAAAGAGATCATAAGAGAAGTGGTGAAATCGGTCAATACAGTTCCTCTACAAAATAATAGCCAGCTGCAACTATAAAAAAAGAACTTCTGCCTGAAGCAGCCATGTCCACCATCACCTATGACGGAGATTGTAGTGTTGCTGGTTATTTAGGGTTTAAACATAAAGGTAAAATGGTTTGATATAGCCTTATATTTAGAAAGGTGTCAAAAAGGGTTGGCCTAGAACCATCCGGCCCAAGCTCACGGGCCAAGGAATTTAAAGGGCTGGGGTGGACCAACTCGTTTTTTTGAAGGGAGTGAAAATGTTCAACTCATCTCAGTATTTCAAGTATAATAGCTGAGGGCTAGGATGATCAAGCCCTTTTTATTTTTTTTCTTTTCAAGTTTATAATTTTATACCATCAAGAAAATGAGAATATTTTAAAATAAAATATGGCAAATAATCGTGTTATGTCAACAACACTAGCAAAAAAATATAGTATAATTAGCATGTCTCTTGCACACCTGATATGCAAGCGAGAAAAAAAGTGACAAGCAAAATAAGAGGGAAGCGAGGTCACGAGATTTATCTATGTGTCCTAGATACATGTGGATTTACTTCGATAGAGTGTATTTAGATAAATGTGAACCTTATAATGTGCTTGTATTGTGAGCCCATCGATTTACCAAATATAGTCTTATACTTGTAGAATTTTTATTGTGAACCCTTATATTTACACTTTTGTTATCTGAACTCATCTCAGTATTTCAAGCATAATTTTTAACTTGATAATGTGTGTACTGCACAAACACTTATACGTTTTCTAAACAAAAAAATCTTTTGATTCGTCTAGGAATATTTCAATCACGTATGACTATCATGAAACAATGAAAATTCATTTTTAATACTTCATCTAGATATGTCTGCTTTGTTTGCAAAAGGCGTATTATCTTCCATTCTCTCACTAGCTCATTTCCTCCACGATCTTCCCCTTCTTCGAAGAGCTCAATTCAAGGGTATTTTATCTTTGATATGCATTATAAATTTCTTAGTTTTTCAAGTTATGTTAGTTCGTATTTCTTTATCTCTTTGTATTTTTTTTATTTGATTTTAGGGTCGAGTCTCATTGATTTTATAAATTTTTTTGGAGATTTTATTTTGATTTATGCCTTATGTTAGTGTAATATGCTTTTGTAGTGGGTGTTATGACTTCAAATGATTTCAATTGAATATTTCGTAAGTTTGAGCAGATTCTAGGATTTATTCGTAAAATCTCAATTTTACCTAAACTTCGAAACTTAATATCTCAATGGTGTATAAGAATATTGGCACCTTGTTACCTCAAACAAGATAGGGCTTTTTGATATTCTTAGTTTAAAACTAGAATATTTTCCAAGTCTGAATGAATTCAGTAATAATGTTATTTTTCTAATCACTTAACACACATATTGAGTAAATGATTGAAATAACTGTGACACTTCAAACTCATTAATTTGTATTTGATCTGAGCTAAACTATTCAACGAAACCATTAATCTTTAAAATATTATAGACGTATATGAGTTTCATATGATGGTGCTTCATAAATTATCATTGGAATTGGATGCTAAAAATGTGGAAACATTTGGATGTAGAATCAACAAGAATGGTGGCTACTACATAATAAATATTGATTTTTATGTTTTAAAATTCCTTGATAATTTGAATGATGCAGATTTTGTTGATGATCAAATTAATTTACCTTTAGTTGTTGAGGAGCTACCCGTATTCCGTAACACTAATGATGATGTCTCCTCCCCCATAAAATATATAGTAATGTTGTGTCCTCCTCACCACAAAAAGATACATTTTGTGTGTCTTCATCTCAACCAATTAATGAAAATGAAAATAAAGGTTTAAATGAGAGAGTTGGTAGATTTCGGTGTTGAAAGGTTGTTATAGGTCTTAAAATTAGGTTAAACAACATAGCATAGACATTAAATACATAGAAAAAGATCCAAATACCTTTAAGAATTAACAGGCGGAAGTGATCTATTATTGGGACCTAAGGTATGTAGACCTTTCTATGGCTCGTACTGGTCGACCATAGAACCAGTTCATGCGGAACCATTCTACAATTTGTCCAATTTCCTACTCCTCGTAGAGCCAACTTATAGAAGTGATAAGCACAAAATTTACTAAGCCCAAAACCCTTCTATGGAACTCATATATGACCCATATGACTGACTACATCCCGCCCTATCCATTTGTAGCTCCATAATCAGAGTCACAAAATTTCTAGAACTCAACTTAAATATTTCCTTCCTATGCATGTAGGACTTCTTATAGTCTATAGCTAAGACTTACAATTCCTGCATCAAGGGAAAACATCTAAACACTTCCTTTTCAATCTAACTTATCAATTTCTGAAATATAAAGCTAATGATAATGCTTCATCTCATATCACTAGTTATTCTTCTAATTGTCGATCAGTTCGTCCCTACTTTTATCAATTGTCAAAAGGTCTTGGTTGAAAGTGAGAGTTAAGTCTCACCATCACCTAGGGTAAAATATTCTTAAATAGCTAATAAAGACGCTGCTTGTGTTGCTCATTCCTCTTCTTCTACTATTGATTTCTTTAATTTGTGCTAATTTTTACCATCATCTCACACTTATGATACTAAAATTTTGTGACATGTTAAATTAGGACATCTACCTTTTGTAAAATGAAGAGTATCTCGACCATATATATCTATAAACTTTTTTACTGGACAACCTTTCACTTGTATCGTATGTTTTATGGAAAGACAAACCAGTATACCTTTATAGGGAAGTACTAATATTACCAACAAATTTTTGAACTACTACAAATTGACCTCATACCACATACCCACATATGATGATTACAATTATTTCTTGGGAGGGAGGTGAGGTCACTATATTTATCTATGTAACCTAAATATATGTGAATCCACTTTGAAAGAGTGTATCTAGAACAATATACATGTATTGTGAGCCAATTTACGTGATGCAGTCGTATACTTGTATGATTTTTTATTCTGAACAATTCTATTTGTTCTTTTGTTATCTGAACACATCGAACCTTAGCATTTCAATATAATTTTTAACTTGATATTGTGCGTGTTGCACAAACACTTATATGCTGACTAAGCAAACAAATCTTTTGGTTCATGTAAGAATATTTCAATGGCGTAGAAAATTACTAGCATGAGACAAAGAAATCTCATTTTTCATAGTTCATCTAGATATGTCTACTTTTGTTTGCAAAGGGCGTAACTTTTTCCATTCTCTCATGAGCCTAGTTCCTCCATGATATCCACCCCTTCTCCCACAATCTCAGTTCAAGGGCATTACGAATTCACTGAAGATGTGAACCATATAGAGAGGTGGAAAGTTCAAATCAAGAAAGGATTCAGTTTCATATATAATTGGAGTTGATATCTGTGTGTCCTCGCCTTTTGTTGTCCACACATTCCTTGCAGGCCAATAAAACTGAAAAATTTGAACAAACACAAGAAAAGAAATGGGTCATCACTTGGAAAATGGACGTAACATTAGAGAAGTGTAACATTCAAAGTGAGGATAAATCAATACTACATAACAAGACATAATAACAATTCTTCAATCAATGTGAAACTCTAACAACCCCGCACGTAGGACTTAATATCTAAAGCATGGAACGTAGATTATGAAGTAAGGATTTACCCAATACTACATAATTAGATAAATATTCATTTCATCAACCAAACGCAAAACTCTTAATGCACCACAAACCTCGAATTAAGCATCCAGAACAGGGGGGAGTCCTAGCTTATGAAGTGAGAATAACAAGGCGTTTAGTCAAACAACACTCCAATTTTATTAAATCTCAATAGCATATTCTTGCAAAGACTCATTAAAATTTAGAAACAAATCTAAGAGTCTCTTTACATAAAAGTTAAATCTCATCAACGCAATCTTTGTAGCTGCGAAAAAACCTAAACCCCTCAAATTCGAACAATATATCATGTCTTGAAAAAAAGCGAAGCTCAAATAGCAGTCAATAATAACAGCCAAAAAAAGACATAAAAATTAAGCAAAGAAACAAAATTTGAGATTTGAGATAAATTCATCCCACCCAAAAAAAAGGACCAGATACATACGTGGAAGAAACCAAAAGAGATGATCAAAGAAGCCGTGTAATCTGTCAATGGAGTTCCTACACCACAATAACAGCCACCTGCAACTACTATAAAAATACTCCTGCCTAAAGCAGCCATGTCCACTATAACCTATGGTAGAGATTATAGTGTTGCGGATTATAGAGGGTTTAAGCATAAAGGTCAAATGGTTTGACATAGCTTAATATAGAAAGATGTGTTAAAAAGGGCAGACCCAGCCCATTTCGGACCAGCCTCACGAGCCAAGGAATTTGAAGGGCTAGGGTGGATAGGCTTGTCATTTTGAAGGGTCTAATAATGCTCGACTAGACCCAGCTCTGGAAGGGTCCAGTTTTGGGCGAGCTACCACTTTTATTTTCCTGTTTTTCTTTTCAAGTTTATAATTTTATAACCTCAAGAAAATGAGAAGATTTTTTAAAATAAATTATGGAAAAATTCGTGTTGTTTCAACAAAACTAGCAAAAAATCTAGTATAATTACCATGTATTTTGCATATCAAATACGCAACGAGAAAAGAGTGACAAGCAAGATGGGAGGGAGGTGAAGCCACAATATATATCTATGTATCCTAGATACATGTGAATCTACTTCGATAGAGTGTATCTAGAATAATGTACTATATTGTGAGCCCTTCTATTTACGTGATATAGCCTTATACTTGTATGAATTTTTATATTGAACCCTTCTATTTAATCTTTTCTTATTTGAACTCATCGAACCTCAGTTTTTCAATAAAATTTTTAACTTGATATTGTGCGTGTTGAACAAACACTTATACGTTGGCTAAACAAACAAATAGTTTGATTCATGTAGGAATATTTAAATCACGTATAAAACGACTAGCATCAGACAAAGAAAACTCATTTTTCATAGTTCATCTAGATATGTCTACTTTTGTTTGCAAAGAGCGTAATTTTTTCCATTCTCTCATGAGGTCTGTTCCTCCGTGATTTCCCTCTTCTCCCACGCGCTCAGTTCAAGGGCATTTTCAAGTTATGTTACTTTGTATGTCTTTTTCTTTGTCTTTTTGTATTTTTTTTTATTTTAGGGTCGAGTGTCATTAAATTTTCTAAATACTTTGGAGATTTATTTTGATTTGTGCCTAGTGTTAGTGTAATATGCTTGTGTAGTGAGTACTATGACTTCAATAGAATATTCCGTAAATTCGAGTGTATTCTAGGATTTATTCATAACGTCTAAATAAAAAGTTAAATTACTATTTTTTTTATTAATTGTCTTAGGTATTGATTTAGTCGTCCATTGTGTTAATATATATATATATATATATGTAGTTAAAATTTTGTTACAGTAAATAGTATTATTTATTTAGCTAAGATTTTAATAATATGCTTTGCACAAAATAATATTACAGATTCTTTTGTGTATGTCCAATGTGGATCATAGTATATATCTCTTATTAACGCGAACATATGAAGATGTTCAATGAAACTTTTTATTGGTTAAATAAATATATTAATTTCAATTTACTAAGGTTCAATCATTTAATTCGCGGTATCTCAATAATATTACCTTATAGACCATATTTGTTGTATATTTTTCTTGTCATCTATCCAAATGTGTTTGCAGATGTATTTTACGTTATAATGTTGAGTAGTCATATGAACATGTGAAAAGAAAAACAACATTTCATTTTTAGAACTATTTTTGTTTGTATATTATTGGGAAAATGCATGATTACTTCCTCAACCTATGCCTGAAATCTTAGAGAAACACTTATTTTATACTAATGTCCTATTACCCCCTGATCTTATTTTATAAATAGTTTTTTACCCATTTTTGGCCTACGTGGCACTAGCTTGAAAATAATGTCAACACACGCTCGACTCACAAGATAGTGCCACGTAGTTTTATTTGCAATAATTAGTAATCAGTAAGAAAATACATAATGTTATAACTAAATAAATAATGTGTAGTAGTTGTATTTCAAATAAATTTTATCAATAGTCTTAAGATTTTAATTTAGTGTAGGGACAAAATGAAAATGTTTATTCAATAATATTGAAAATAAGATGTATTTGGCAAAAGATGATTTTTAAACGATTCATATATATATTTGCACATATTTTTCATATTTGTTGCAAAAGAACTCGGAATAATATAAAATAATATATTCTGAATTTTTAATATCTTGTTAACTTGATAATACATTTGTAACACACACACACACACACACACACACACACACACACACACACACATATATATATATATATATATATATATATGCATGTATGAACTTTTGTTCCTCTAAATTTTTTATTATTAGATCATAGGATAATTAAAATGTATCCTCGCTTAATTTTTCTATTGAAGCATATCATCAAAGGGAAGTTATCACCACAACCATGCACATAAGAAGTTACAAAGGAACCACTATTAGCAACTGATTTAACTTTGATTTAATAAAATTATTACAGAAAAGGCAACACCAGGCTGTCATACAACTAATGGCACAAGTAATACACTGACAAAATTGTTTATTTTCTGTTTTGACCGAAAAGAAACATATCTTTCCACTCACATTCAATAGTAATCAACATATACTAAGATCAAAGGCATGACTTACAACATTATTTAAACTCACCCAATGAAAAAAAATTGTAAAACCACATAGCCAAAATAGACCAAAAATTAGTGTTTTAAAAAAAATCAGCAGGTGCAACCAACAGTAGCATCGACGGTTCGTAGGACAGACGACGGTCCATCATACACAACCGTTGATTGGATTAGAAACTCCCAAAAATTTAGCCGGGAAAAATTTGCTAAGTCTTGATCGATGGTCCGTAGGTCAGACGACGATCCGTAGTTTGTGACCTTCGATCGAGACCCCCATTCACCCACTCCTTACAAGAGCTACGGATGACCAACACAATCCGTAGGTTGACCTACGGTCCGTAGGTTGAAATTTTGCAGGCAGTTAAGGGGAAATGCAGTTGGGTCAACTCAAATGATAATAAATGCTAGCACAAAATGAATTAGGTGTCCTATTATCTACCCACAAGTAGATAATTGAATTAACTTTCCATAGCCACCGACCTTGCTAAAATCAGAACTTCGAATAAAATGTTATGCCTATTTTAGTAAAGGCCTATCTAACAGGCCCTAATGACAGACCCAACGACGGGGCGTCGGGCAGATGACGGACCGTCAGTCGTGGCCGTCGTTTGGCCTGACAACAACTTTGCCTGATGTCTTTTTGACGTTTCCCGCTACGTTTAAACCCTAAATTACGTCATTTTGACCCTAAATCATCATATTTTATTCAGTTTAAGCCTGGAAACATGATTAAAACATATCCAAGTAAAATCATAAAATCAAAACCTAAAAAAATATAAGAAAAAGAGGAGAAAAAGCTCAAGAACCCTAGTTCAAGAACACCACAAGTTCCAGCAGTTCCAGCACCAAAAATTAAGTATTTTTCCATTGATTTCATCACCAGGCATGTGAGATTTTACTAGTGTGTTCCTTTCACCCATTGGATCCCTAGTTTTCAGTTAGATTCTTTATTCTCTTATCATGATTAAACAGAGGGTTTCTAGAAATTTGGTAGAACTTCATGAATTTATTAAATAGATATTCCAAATCAGATTATCATGTTATCGCATGAATTTCAGAAATTTTCTTTGTATTTGTTCAGTTCTTGAATTACACATGCTATGTCAGATATTTCAGACACTTCAGATATATACGCCTCAATTATAAATGCATAATTACTAGATTAATTATTGCATTCTCAGTTTGTATGTTCAGTTTTGAGCTATCCACTATTTACAGAAACTACAGACATAATAAATTAATTTGCATAATTCAGTGGGAGTAGAATAATACCGAGTTGGACTAGGTTTAAGCGTATCCAATTGTCTTAGAACATATAGCCAAGTAGGTTGTAAGTCCCATCTGTGGGCAATCAGTTTAGTGATCACGCCAACATGCCTTGATACCTTTTTCAGGGTATATCGGGTCCTCTCGATGGGCCGTATACATCGGACTCCACATTTAGCTCATGTAGTTTTATCATCGGTTATTAATAACTCCCACAGATCAGTCAGACTCTTTGCATTGTCCATTTATTAGTATATTCAGTATTCAGTTTCAGCATGTTATATATTTTTCATTGCATCCAGTTAGCTCTGAATTCAGTTTATCATGTCATATTATTATACTTGCTTGTATGCTTTTTCAGTTATGTTTTATTTCAGCTTTACTCTATCATACATGCTCAGTACCTTTCAAGTAGTGCCGCATACGTGTGCTACATCTTCTCGTGATATAGGTGCAGGTTCTCAGCATCTAGATCAAACATAGATCAATTTCCGATCTCTAGTTGAGCAGATTCAGTGGTAAGTCCTCATTTTCCGAGGACAAAAGTCATGAGTGTCATTTTAGTCTTTAGTCATTTAGTTTTTGTTTTTGCTAGATTTAGCTGGGGGCTTTTCCCACTATTTCTAGTCCATTTTAGAGGCTATTTTCATACATAGTTAGATTCAACTTAGTATTGAGTTAATAATTTCTTTGTATTAAACTTATTGTTTTCAAATATCTCAGTTATAGAATATGGGTATTCCCCATATTTTAAGATTTAATTGTGATTTAGCTTTCGCAACAGTTTATATTCTTCAGTATGTTCATGATCATGCCAGCAGGGTTAGATTGGGATCACTTGTGGTCCTAGGTTTCGTGTCTGCGTCTCGGGGGTAGCTCGAGACGTGACACAAATTGTAATATCCCATATCTAATACAAACCAGAAATCTGTAGGTGCAACCGATGGTTACCATCCACAGACTGTAGTTTGATCTACAGCCCGTACTGTGCATCCATCGTTTGAATCTTAAGCCCCCCCTCCCCAAAAAAAAATCAGCGCAGAAAATTTGACTAAGAGTCGAATGACGGACGGGCCTACGGTCCATAGTATGTGTCCTTTCGATCAAGACCCCAATCACCCACTCTCTGACAAGAACCACAATTGACCAGTACAGTCTGTAGATTGATCTACGGACCGTAGGTTTAAATTAGCAGACAGTTAAGGGAAAAATGTTGTTGGGTCAACTTCAAATTTCCATAACTCTTAGCTCAAAATGAATAGATGTCTCATGACCTACCAAATGATAGATAACTGAATTATCTTTCCATAGCCAATAACCTTGCTAAATTTAGACCTCTAAGTAAAAAGTTATGACCATTTTAGTAAAGGTCTGTCGAACAGACCCAACCTACTGACCAAACGACAGACCATCGATTAAACGATGGCCCGTCAGTCCAAGTAGTCATTTGGTTCGACGGCAATCACATCAAGGTCTTTTGGTATTTTTCTACTTCATTTAACCCCTAAGATACAATTTTTTGACCCATCAAATTTTATTCAGTTTAAGCCTAGAAACATAACAAGAACTTACCTAATTCAAAAGTTCCATTCAGATGTTTGCTCAGAGTGTCGCCGAATAGAACAATCAGCGGGTTCAAGCTCATATGAATAGAAATGGTGGATCGATAGCAGCAAGGGTCGTGACTTTGTTAGGATGAATCCGCCTGAGTTCTTAGAAGGTCAAACTAATGAGGATCCTCAGAATTTCTTGGATGATCAAGAAGATCTTTGAGGTTATGCAGGTTACTGGGGATGATCGGGTTGAGTTGGCATCACATTAGCTGAAAGATGTTGCTCATATTTAGTACACTCAATGGAAGGATAATAAGCGCACAGATGCAACTCCTATTACCTGGGAATGCTTTAGTGAGACCTTTCTAGATAGGTTTTTCCCAACAGAGTTGAGATAAGAAAAAACCCAGGAATTCATGAACTTAAGGCAGGGTAACATGACAGTCCAAGAGTATGGAATCAAGTTTAACTAGCTCTACAGGTATGCTCTCACACGGTTGATGACGCCATGGATTAGATGAATAAGTTCGGTTGTGGAAAGTCAAATTTTGTAAAAGTAGAGTGCAAAAATGCTATGTTACTAGGAGATATCAACATATCTAGGCTTATGACTCATGCTCAGCATGTTGAGGGTAATAAGCTTAATGAACATGCCAAGGAGAATAAGAAGGCTAGGACTTGGAACTATGACTAGGGTGGTAGAAATCTCTCATAGAGTTAGCAGAAGTTTTCATCCCTAGCCCCTTCATTAGCTAGTGTTCCATCCTCCAAGAACATCTTTGACAAGAAGGTTTAAGCACCAGACTCTAAGTATCAAGGAAGTGTTTAAGGCACCAATACTTACCCTACTTGCCCTAAGTGTAGTAAGAACCATCCAGGGGAGTGCCTTGCAGAAAAGGAAGGGTGTTTTGAGTGTTGTCAGTCTGGTCACAGGTTGAAAGATTGTCCTTCTAGATAGGGTCAAAGAGGTGGAAATGGTAGATCTCAATCTACAACATCATCAGCACGACAGAGTCTCCCAAGTAAGCAGGGTAACTCATCTGCTCTAGGTGGCGGTAAGCGCCAGAACAGGTTGTATGCTCTTCAGGCTCGCAAAGATGAGCAAGGTTCTCTTGATGTATTCATTGGTACATTAAGAGTCTTTCACGTTGATAATTATGCATTGTTAGATCCATGGGCTACTCTTTCTTTTGTAACTCCTTACATAACATTCCAATTCAGTGTCAGTTTAGAGTCTCTCTCAGAACCTTTGTCAGTCTCTACTCTAGTTGGTTACCCAGTTATAGCTAGATGAGTATTCAAAAATTTCCATGTCACGGTATCTTAGAAATTCATCTCAGCAGATAAAATAAAGTTAGAAATAGTAGACTTCGATGTCATTATAGGCATGGATTGGTTACATTTGTGTTATGCCTCAGTCGATTGTAGAACTAGGATTTTTCTTTTTCAGTTTGCAAATGAACCAATATTAGAATGGAAGGGTAGAAGCTTAGCGCCTATGGGTCGATTTATTTCTTATCTTAAGACCAAAAAGATGATCTCTAAGGGTTATCTCTATAATATGGTTCAGCATAAGGATTTTAGGTCTAAAACCCCAACTCTTGAGTCAGTTCCAGTAGTTAATGAGTTTCAAGAAGTGTTTCTAGAAAATCTTCTCGGAGTTCCTCCCAAAAGGGAAATCAACTTTGGAAATGATCTCCTTCCACATACCCAACCTATTTTTATTCCTCGTTACAAAATGGCCATAGAAGAGCTTAAGGAATTGAAGTAGTAGTTGAAAGACCTTCTAGATAAGGGTTTCATCAAACCTAATATATCACCATGGGGTGCACCAGTGTTGTTCGTAAAGAAGAAAGATAGTTTCTCAGAATGTGCATTGACTATAGACAGTTGAACAAGGTCACAATCAAGAATAATTATCCTAACCCCTGAATTGATGACTTGTTTGACCAACTTTAGGGTTCTATTAATTTCTCAAAGATATACCTCAGATTGGGTTATCATCGGCTCAAAGTTAGAGATAGTGACATTCCGAAAACAACCTTTAGAACACGATATGGTGATTATCAATTTGTAGCTATGTCATTTGTACTAACCAATGCTCCTGCAACTTTTATGGATTTGATGAAGATAGTGTTCAAACAGTATTTGGACTTATTCGTTATTGTCTTTATTGATAATATCCTCATTTACTTTAGTAATAAGGAAGAACATGCAAGACATTTGAGAGTTGTTCTGCAGACTCTCAAAGATAGTCAGTTATTCGTTAAGTTTAGCAAATGTGAGTGCTGATTGCAATCAATTGCTATTTTTGGTCACATTGTATGAGAGAATTTTAGTGGATTTGCAGAGATAGAAGTAGTGAAACAATGGCCCAGACCTACCTCTGCTATAGATATCAAAAGTTTCTTAGGTCTAGCGGGTTATAATAGAAGGTTCGTGAAAATATTTACATCCATAGCAGGTTATTATAGATGGTTCGTGAAAATATTTTCTTCCATAACCTCACTATGACTAGGTTGACTCAAAAGATGGTCAAGTTTAAATGGTCATATGATTGTATGAAAAGCTTTGCAGAATTGAAAACTAGATTGACTACGAATCCTTTCTTGACTCTACCAGAGGGTTCAGAGGGTTATGTGATCTATTGCGAGGCATCTAGAGTTGGCCTTGGTTGTGTGTTGATGCAACGAGATAAGGTTATAGATTATGCTTCTAGATAACTTAAGGTGCATGAGAAAAACTATCCAACTCATGACCTCGAGCTTGCAGTAGTGGTATTTGCACTTAAGATCTAGAGACACTACTTGTTTGTTGTTCATATCGATGTATTCACTGACCATAAGAGCCTTCAGTATGTGTTCACCCACAAGGAGTTGAATCTTCTCCAGAGGAGATTGCTTGAGTTCCTTAAGGATTATGTTTTGAGTGTGCATGACCATCTTGGTAAGGCGGATGTATTAGCAAATGATCTTAGTAGATTATCTATGGGTAGTGTAGCCCATGTTGAGGAAGAAAGGAACGAGCTAGTGAAGGATGCTCATAGTATTGCTCGCTTGGAAGTTCGCCTTATGAGCATATCGGACAGTGATGTACCAGTTCAGAATGGGGCAAAATCTTCTTTGGTATTGGAGGTTAAGAAAAAGCAAGACAATGATCCAATCTTGGTTGAAATTAAGGGTGCAATCCATAATCAGAGAGAGGAGGTTTTCTCCCAAGAGGTAGATGGTATACTTCTCTACTACACGTACATTGTGTTTTCCTAATGTGGGCGAGTTGAGACAGCATATTATTCCAGAAGTCCATAACTTCAGATATTCTATTCATCCATGTGCCGCGATCTGTGAAAATTCTATTGGTGGAATGACATGAAGAGAGATATAGCAGATTTTGTGAGTAAGTGCCCCAATTGCCAGCAGGGCTAACTTGAAATAACTTGTGGTCCTAGGTCCCGTGTTTGCGTCTCGGGGGTAGATCGGGGGGTTACACATAGCATATGTAATCTTTTAAAATTCAAGAAAAAGAATAGTATGACATTTAAAAAATGGTGGTTAAAAGAATTGAGAAAAAGTATTTTTAATGTCTTATAGAAATAGTCATAACCTTTTGAGAAGTCAAAAACTTTTGAAAAAGTCACAACTTATTGAAAAATGAAAACTCACAACTTATTGAATAAGTTATAACTCCTTAGAAAGAGACAACTCTTTGGAAAAGTCACAACTTAGTGAAATTATATTTTTTGTGTCTTATCGGAATAATCATGACCTTTTGAGAAGTCCTGACATATTGAGTAGTCATAACCTTTTATAAAAGTCACAACTTATTAAAAATAACATTTCCTAGAAGTCATAACTCTTTCAAAAGTCGCAAATCCTTAAAAAAATCACAACTCTTTGGAACTCAGTGAAAAATCACAAACCTTTGAAAAAAGTAACAACTTATCAGAAACATCCCAACTCACTGAAAAAGTCACAAACTAAGTTAGGGATATTTTAGTAATTTAAAGTTTAATAGATAGATAGATAGATATATCAATTGTGTATAAGAATCATGAAACCTTGTTATATTAAAATAGGGATTTTTTCTATTCTTAATTTTTAAATTAGAATATTTTCCAAGTACGAAAAAATTCACTAATATTGTTATTTTTAATATCACTTAACAGACATGGTAAGTAAATAATTTCAATAATAGTGACACTTAAAATTTATTACGGAGGGTGTTTTGTATATGATCTTGAGATAATCTATGTCAAATGAACCATTAATATTGAAAAGATTAATATAGATGTATACGAGTTGCATATCATGTTGCTTAATGAGTTAGTACTGGAAATGCTTGATGAAAATGTGGAAACATTTGATGTAGAATCAACAATAATGATGGCTATTACATGTTTAATATTGATTTGTTGTTTTGAAATTTCTTAATAATTTGAATAATTCAGATTTTTTTGATGTATCAAATTAATTTACCTTTAGTTGTTGAGGAGATATCGGTATCACGTTACACTAATTATGATACATCCTCCCCCAAAAAATAGTATTGATGTTTCCTCCTCCAAAAAAAAAAAACCTTGTGTGTCGTCATCTCAACCATTTAATGAAAATGAAAATATGGGCTTAAATGAAAACCAGTCCCTTAGAGTTAAGAACTAGTCTCCTAGAGCAAATATAGAGTTTCATTTTATTTTGTTTCACTCTATGATGTTGATGAAACATTTCTAATTTGAGTGATTTTGATGAATTGCTTCAAGCTATAGATATTGTAACATTCAAGAACAAGCTAAATAGAAAGTTGATAGGCTAAATCTATATGAGCAACCATCTGGCCTTGTAGGTATAGATACTGGTTTTGAAGACATTTATAAGTGCTAGAGGGAAGATGAAGACGTTGAGCTTGGAACCCTAGCTTTATTTCTAGAATTTGAGAGATAATAACTAATGTAAAAAAGTTTCCTTTTGTGTTCAATTATCTCTGCGGAAAAAAAGGCATGTTGTGTGATCTTCCTCTCCTAACATGTCTAAACCATTTTAATCTCACTTCTTTCATGTTATTCACCACGAAAATGTTGTTGAATACTGCAAATTAACGACATTTTTGCGCAATAACATATTTTAAGTGAAAGACCACAAAATTAAAATGTCTTCTCTACTTTTTAAACGCTTGAAACTATAGCTCTCTTACTAGAACTTGGAACAAGCTCTTGTTATACCTTAGTAACTGAAGCCTAGCAAAAGAAGAGACAATTAGAGCCTTTGGACATTGAACCCTAGCTTTCTTCCTCGAACTTGAGAGAGAATAAGAGGGGATGAACTTGAATGTGGATTGGGGATTTTAGATAATGAGAGTGTTAGGAATATTTAGGATTGTGAGGTAGCTATAAGTCTTAGAATTAGGTCAAATGATGTGGCATAGACATTAAAACATAGAAAAAGACCCAAATATACCTTGAAGAATTAACTAGCAGAATTGATCTATGAATGAAACCTAAGGTATGTACAACTTTCTATGGCTCGTATTGGTAAACGGTAAAACCAACTACACTTTACTAACTTGCGTTCCCATACACCGAATCTAACACCCCCGATCCACAACGTTTGCTCACTTCATTCATATCCAATCATCACCATGTGTCACGCCCGGGAGCACCCCCCTAGACTTAACTGGCATCATGGTCTTCAAAGAGGACTTACACTAGCCCTTAGCATACATCATGAAATATCATCGGTAGAAAAAAACGCGGAAAATTAAAATGTTTACATAGTGAAGTGTACTCAGACTTCTCACATATCCTATATGGAGTTTACAGAGGATCCTCCATTATGAATTTTACATAGATCTATCCTTTCGCATATTCGATTTATTTAAGTAGTCTAATACTTTGTCTCACATATATAAATTTAAACAAGATTTACAAAGGTTTGGGCATGGCCCTTAAGAGTACTATATGTCACATATATGCTGAAAACAATAGTCTCAAGAATAAGAAAATAATAAATGTCTTTAGAAATAAGCAATACTACTAAGATAGAACAAGTGGCAGCATCCTCGAACTTTGAGGACTCACCAAAAATTTGGGGGAAAGTCAAAGTCTTCTTTCAAATGGCCCCGAAGCACCTCAACAGCCCGAACCTACAGATTTGTAGAAACATAAGGAATATGGGTTAGCAGAACCACTTGTACTAAGTATGGAAACATATGCACAGAAAACCTTTAAATACGTGCATAGAAGGGACCATTTCTTTGGAAGCATGCTAAGTCATTTGGAAAGCCTTTGTGTATACACATATGGGAGAATATACAAACAAATGATCAAAACCACATATGACATTCATAGTCATATATAGTAACAACACCAAAATAAAGTCATATAAGAATATCATATTCAAGAGTTCATATCATCGAAGCAGATAAGACCCTTACCAACAATCTCATCCCAAGCCTACAGTGCAATGCTCATGTGAAGCCCCATAACCTTACATAATCAGGTAAACTAGAAAAGAGAACATAAGTAATGCCTTACCCCATATGACATAACATCATGATTAGTCACCAACATACATATCAACTTAGACCAATATTATGTTCATCACATGAAACCAACATCATATAAGAGAAACACCACATAAGACCAACATGATACATTTCCTTATAACACAAGTCCATAAGAACATAAGAACAACCTCCTATGACTCCCTTCAAGGTCAACTTGTCTAATACATAGGTAAAAGTCTCATACCCTTACCCATACTAAGTAGTACCCCCTTAAGTCACCCTAGTTAGTGTCCATATTTATTACTTCCATTTATTGATTTTACTTTCAGGAACAATCGCCTTAACCGGCAATAGACCATGTGAGCAAAACATGGAATCCGGTGTCATGAAACTCTAAAGCGAAAGTAGGTTCTATACTTGCCAAGGTAGAACCAAACATGAACATAACATTCTAGTTGTATCCACTAGTTTGCATTCCTATCGGGGGAAACAAAGTTAAGGAACTACGAGATATACTAGAAACTCATGTATGAACATGGCATGGTAGTCTCCATATCATGAGAACATTTATGAACCTACATTACCTCATGGGAAAGGAAACCTATCACATCTAGTTCGCTCGGTGCTAAGTTAAATTTCCTTTGAAATTCCTTTAGGTCATTTTTAATCATCAAATCTTAATATAGTCCATAGAGGAAAAACCCCCTGTATATTCTTTTCATTAGCTCATTTTGTATAGGACGAGTACTTCCTTTTATCACAATCCATCATTAGTGAGAGCAACAAATCATAGTCATATCATATAAGGCACACAAGAGAACCACCATCAACCTTGTATCATCTTACCCTTACGATGGTCTCACAATTCAACATATTCATAACATGCCATCATAATCATCATATAATCATATTCTTAATGTATTCACATAATAATACTTAAATTAAATATATCATCAAGAATAAACCAACATTTTTTATGTAGAGAACTCATAATCATAAAGGTCTTACCAACTAGCTTCTAAAACCTTCTTGAAGATCTTACCATCAATTCATCAAAAAAATTCAATGATACACTCATCATCTTCAAAATCATTATAGTGAATTAAACAATAACATAATCAATTCCAACAACCCTAATCATATACAACTTGAATTCATGGCTAGGGTTAGGGAAAAAAGTTCAATAATTAATCTTTTTGGTTGAACCAATCGGTAACCCCTTAAACTTGGCACTAACTTTCGCTTAGACACCTCAAGTAAGCCTTATTCATTTTAAACAGCTAAAGTAGGTTTTAATTGTGTCATTTTGACATAATTTTATTTATTTTGAGATTCAGCTTAGGCGCGTTGGACAAAAACTTTTTACATGGGAAATAAACAAATATACACGTGACACATGTATTTATTTTTATTTTTAAAAAGAATTCATTTACTTTGTTTTATCTCCATATCTCTAACCTGTCCCCTACCCCTTTCTTCATTTTCTTGACATGCCTTCTTCTTCTAAAACTCCACCAACAGGAGGGGAAAAGTACAGTTTGTATTTTCTCTTCTCACAGGTCACTATAGTTGCAAAGAAGGACAAAAATAAAATTTATCTCCCTTGAAACATTCATCTTCATCGTAAATGATAAAGATATTAATTATAAATTCAAAAATTAGTTATCTGATCTGTAACTTTACATAATTATTTATTTCAATTTCTAGTGAATATAAAAACATTAGGGGCAGAAAAATTTTAAATTGAGATTGAAACGATATGAAAAAAATATTTTAGGGAAATTCTTCTATTTAAAAACTGTAATCCTTTTTTGTTTTGATGTTCAATAGATATGCACACTTAAGAGGAAACAATTAGTGATAAGCGATTATCATCTAACAAGAAACTATGAATGAAAAATTAAATGTGAGATCACAAAATAAAAAAGAAATTGGTTCTCAAGAATAAGGAAGAAATCAAGTACTAACCTAAAAAAAAAATTATCATGGTGAAAAGTGGCAGAGAGAGACTGAGAAAGAAGAATGAAAAATAAATAAATTCAAGAGGACAGTGGAAGGAGAGAGAACAGTGCAAAAAAAAACAAAAAAAAAACTTCTTTGAAAACCTTTTCAAACACGCTCAGAATTCGTGTACGACAGATATAGTGTTGAGTCAGCGGAAAGTTGTTCAAATGATATAATACAAACTTTTTAAAATGAACAAAATCTATTTAAGGTTTTTAAATGAAAGTTAGTGCCAAGTTTAAGGGGTTGCCGATGGGTTCCCTTAATCTTTTATAGAAACTAGTTCAAAGACTAAGAACTATGACAACTTCACAATTAATTAACCATAGACTATCAATATAAACCAACACAATACAACATCAAATCAAGTTGAAAGGGAATTGAATGAAAACCCATTTTTTGAAATTGAAATAGTATGGAACATATCTAATCAAAGAAATGGCAAGGAACATATCAACATCAAAAAAATTTAAGTCTCTTTGTAATTTCAGAACAACAAGGACACATGTCGTGTGCGATTCATTCTTTTGAGGAGTTTCTAAGCCAATGGATCTAGCGACAATATGTTTTGCAAATTCATTGTTAAATATTAATTACCTAAATTAAAAATGAACAAGCTTTCATAACAAGTCAATTACATAAATTATTGAGAAAAATTACGATAAATACGAGTTAAATCCATAATAGATACCGAACAATTTGGTAAGACAAAAAAAGGAGGATATGGAAATACATAAATATTTTACAAAGAAAATGGAAAGCGTAAATATGACAAAGTTAAATAAAAGGTGAAAAACTACTAACTCTTACGTCTGCCAAGTTCATTAATTTCAACAAATCATGTATGGAACTCATTACTCTAACATATCAGAAATGGTTGGTCTGGCAAAGTTGATGCAACAACATTAAGTTGTTGGTAACTTTTTGTCTGAGATGATAAATCACAAGATAAAAATTAAAAATAGAAGGATCATATCATTTAATATCATTATCATTAAACACTGACTGAATTGACATTCTTGAAAATAGAGACAAGGAAACATTGTCGCAAAGATAGAGGAAAGAAAATTAAGAAAGTAAATAATATCATACACACTCTAAATATGGGGTACGTTGGAGTAACCCTTGACCTGTGTTTATGGGTAAATTTCCACTAAAGATGGAGCTTTCTTTAATTGAAATTCACCTATAAAAATAGGTCAAGAATTTTCTCAAAACTACCACATATTCATAAAGTGTTGAGTACTCTTTACATTCTTAATTGATCTCTTTCGTCTAGCTCTGTGAAAATGTTTCTCCGTCCCATTTCCTTGGTGTCAAGTATGACAATTCTCGGTTGGAGTTTGATCATAATGATTTTGAGTATTATGATTATTATATTTTTAATTTAAATCTTATGACTGATCAACTCAGACTAATGTTATTTCATCGATTTTACAAAACAAACCATCTGATATACATTGGACTAATGAGTTCCATGCAAGATATGTTGCTATTGTTGATGAATTTGGTGGGTGTAGGGGTTATTAATGTTTTACCCTTTATCATATAATTTTTCTAGATATATCTCTTTTTCGTGTTTTACTTTTCTTTGTAAAATATATATGTGTGTATGTGAATCCCTTTTTTATTTGTCTTATCGGATGTTCGATATCTGTTTTAGATTTAACACATATTTATACGTATCTATCATGAAATTTCTCAATGTTATAGGTAATTAACATGTTATAAAAGTTTATTTACTTTCAGTTTTAGGTGATTAATATCACTTAATATGACTTGTTCATGATTGTAGTTTTTTCTAATATTTTTTTATAGGCTTCACTTTGATCAATAGAAAACAATCTCTTGACCTCACTTCCACAGGGTAGATGTAGGATTGTATGCACATCAAATTTAATACAAGTGAAAATGAAAATAATATGAGATTTAATCAATGTCTTATCTCTCTACTGTTTTCAACATATACTTTCAATCAGGTAGCTTCTTTGCATAACATGGAAAGACAACCAATGTTCGCTACAGCTGAATGAAACGTTGTTTGGAGTATTCATTTAGTTTCATTGTAAGAGAAATTAATGAAGTTATGTAAGTACTATTAATTGCAAAAACATCCTTCCAGACTATAATGATAGAAAACATGTACTTGCATATATTGATAACGTAAATAATTTTTCTATATATATTATGTAAGTTATCTGTTGTTTATTTTTCTATATATGTTCTAACCCAATTTTGAACTATTGAAGTATCATTACGAATTAACTGAAGATGCACCCAAAAAGAGAGGTGGAAAGTTGAAATCAAGAAAGGATTCACTTTCTTATTTAATTGAAGTTAGGTTTATATATCTCCTTTTATTAAATCCCAGTAGCATATTCTTGCAAACACTCATTCAAATTTAGAAACTAAATCTAAGAGTCCCTTTACCTAAATGTTAAATGTCATCAACACAATCTTGTATTTTCGAAAGAACCTAAAAGCCCCAAATTCAGATGATATGTCATTTCTGGAAAAAAAAGTGAGGCTCAAATAACAATTAATAGCAAATAGCCTTAAAGAAGACATAAAAATTAAGCAAAGAAACACAATTTGAGATAAATTCATCAGATCCAATTAAAAATGGAAAAGATACATAAATTGAAGAAACCAAAAGAGATGATAAGAGAATTGTAAAATGGGTAAATAGAGTTCCTCACCGGAACAACAGCCAGCTGCAACTATAATAAAAATAATACTGCCTGAAGCAGCCATGTCCACTTTCACCTATGACAGAGATTGTAGTGTTGCTGGTTATTTAGGGTTTAAACATAAAGGTAAAATGGTTTGATATAGCCTTATATTTAGAAAGGTGTCAAAAAGAGCCGGCCTAAAACCATCCGGCCCAAGCTCATGGGCCAAGGAATATAAAGGGCTAGGGTGGACCAACTCGTCATTTTAAAGGGCCTGAAAATGCTCAACTCAACCCAGTTGACAAAAGCTGAGGGCTAGGATGATCTAGCCCTTTTTATTTCCTTTTTTTATTTTCAAGTTTATAATTTTATACCATCAAGAGAATGAGAATATTTTAAAATCAAATATGGCAAACAATCGTGTAATTTCAACATACACTAGCAAAAAAATATAGTATAATTAGCATGTCTTTTGTACACCGGATATGTGAGCGAGATAAAAAGTGACAAGCAAAATGAGAGGGAACCGAGGTCGTGAGATTTATCTATGTATCCTCGATAATGTGAATTTACGTCGATAGAGTGTATTTAGAATAATGTGCTTGTATTGTGATCCCTTCTATTTACAAAATATAGCCTTATACTTGTAGAATTTTTATTGTGAACCCTTATATTTACTCTTTTTTTATATGAGCTCATCTCACTATTTCAAGTATAATTTTTAACTTGATATTTTGTGTTTTGCACAAACACTCATACGTTTTGTAAACATATGAGCGCCAGAACATGTTGTATACTCTTCAGGCTCTCCAGGATGAGGAAGGTTTTATTGATGTATTCATGGGTACATTACTAGTCTTTGACCTAGATAATTATGCATTTTTAAATCCAGGGGCTACTCTTTCTTTTGTAACTCCTTACATAACAGTCTATTTCAGTGTCAATCCAGAAGCTCTCTCAGAACCTTTCTCAGTCTTGACTTTAGTTGGTGACCCAGTTATAGCTAGACGAGTATACAAAAATAGTAGACTTCGATATCATTATAGTCATGGATTGGTTACACTCCTGTTATGCCTCAGTCAATTGTAGAACTTGGATTTTTCTTTTTTCAGTTTGCAAATGTACCAACCTTAGAATGGAAGGGTAGTAGCTTAGCGCCTATGGGTCGATTCATTTCTTATCTTAAGGCCAAAAAGATGATCTCTAAGGGTTATCTCTATCATCTATTTTGGCGTAATGATTTTATCTCTCCAACCCCAACTCTTGAGTCAGTTCAGTAGTAAATAATTTTCCAGAAGATCCTCCTAGAGTTCCTCCCAAAAGGGAAATCGACTTCGGAATTGATCTCCTTCCAGATACCCAACCTATTTGTATTCCTCCTTACAAAATGTCCACAAGAGCTTAAGGAATTGAAGCAGTAGTTGAAAGACCTTCTAGATAAGGGTTTCATCAGATCTAATATTTCACCATGGGGTGCACCAATGTTGTTCTTAAAGAAGAAAGATAGTTCTCTCAGAATGTGCATTGACTATAGACAGTTGAACAAGGTCACAATCAAGAATAATTATCCTAACCCCAGGATTGATGACTTGTTTGACCAAGTTTATGGTGCTATCAATATCTCAAAGATATACCTCAGATGGGGTTATCATCGGCTCAGAGTTAGAGATAGTGACATGCCGAAAACAACCTTCAGAACACGATATGGTAATTATGAATTTGTATGTTGTGTCATTTGGACTAACCAATTCTCCTCCAACTTTTATGGATTTGAAGAACATAGTGTTCAAACAGTACTTGGACTTGTTCGTTATTCTCTTTATTGATGATATCCTCATTTACTTTAGGAATGAGAAAGAACATGCAAGTCATTTGAGTTCTGATTGCAATCAGTTGCTTTTCTTGGTCACATTGTATGAGAGAATTTGAGTGGATTTGCAGAAGATAGAAGTAGTGAAACAATGGCCCAGACTTACCTCTGCTATAGATATCAAAATTTTCTTAGGCCTAGCGGGTTATTATAGAAGGTTCGTGAAAATATTTTCATCCATAGCAGGTTATTATCGAAGGTTCGTGAAAATATTTTCATCCATAGCTTCACTATGACTAGGTTGACTCAGAAGATGGTCAAGTTTCAATGGTCCGACGATTGTGTGAAAAGCTATGTAGAATTGAAAACTAGATTGACTACAGCTCCTATCTCGACCCTACCAGAGGGTTCAGATAGTTATGTTATCTACTGCGACGCATCCAGACTTGGCCTTTGTTGTGTATTGATGTAACGAGATAAGGTTATAGACTATGCTTCTAGACAGCTTAAGTTGCATGAGAAAAACTATCCAACTCATGACCTCGAGCTTGCAGCAGTGGTGTTTGAACTTAAGATCTAGAGACACTACTTGTTTGGTGTTCATATAGATGTATTCACTGACCATAAGAGCCTTCAGTATGTGTTCACCCAGAAGGAGTTGAATCTTCTCTAGAGGAGATGGCTTGTGTTCCTTAAGGATTATGATATGAGTGTGCATGACCATCTTGGTAAGGCGAATGCATTAGCAAATGCTCTTAGTAGATTATCCATGGGTAGTGTAGCCCATGTTAAGGAAGAAAGAAAGGAGCTAGTGAAGGATGCTCATAGTCTTGCTCGCTTGGAAGTTCGCCTTATGAGCATATCAGACAGTAGTGTAATAGTTCAGAATGGGGCAAAATCTTCTTTGGTAGTGAAGGTTAAGGAAAAGCAAGACAGTGATCCAATCTTGGTTAAAATTAAGGGTGCAATCCATAATCATAGAGAGGAGGTTTTCTCCCAAGGGGTAGATGGTGTACTTCTCTACTACACGTACATTGTGTTTTCCTAATGTGGGCGAGTAGAGACAGCACATCATTGCAGAAGTCCATAACTCCATATATTTTATTCATCCTTGTACCGCGATCTGTGGAAAGTCTATTGGTGGAATGACATGAACAGAGATACAGCAGATTTTATGAGTAAGTGCCCCAATTACCAGTAGGGTTAGCTTGGCAAAAAAAAGCGCTTTTTGCTATTCTTAATTTTTAAATTAGAATATTTTCCATGTACTTAAAAATTCAATAATATTGTTATTTTTCATATCACTTAACAGACATGGTAAGTATATAATTAGAATAATAGTCACACTTAAAATTTATTATGGAGGGTGTTTTGTAAATGATCTTCAGATAATCTATGTCAAATGAACAATTAATGTTGAATAGATTAATATAGATGTGAATGAGTTGCATATCATGTTTCTTCCTGAATTAGTACAGGAAATGCATGATGAAAATGTGGAAACATTTGATGTAGAATCAACAAGAATGATGGCTATTACATGTTAAATATAGATTTGATGTTTTAAATTTCTTAATAATTTGAATGATTCATATTTTGTTGATGTATCAAATTAATTTACCTTTAGTTGTTGAGGAGATATCAGTATTGCGTAACACTAATAATGATATACCCCCCCCCCCCCCCCCCAAAAAAAAAAAAATAGTATTGATGTGTCCTTCTCCAAAAAAAAAAGATAGAGCTTTTGTATCGTCATCTCAACCATTTAATGAAAATGAAAATAAGGGCTTAAATGAAAACCAGTCCCTTAGAGTTAAAAAGTAGTCTCCTAGAGTAAATATAGAGTTTCATTTTATTCAGATTCACTCTATGATGATGATGAAACATTTCTAATTTGAGTGATTTTGACGAATTGCTTCAAGCTATAGATAGTGTAACATTCAAGAACAAGCTAAATAGAAAGTTGATAGGGTAAATGTATATGAGCAACCATCTGGCCTTGTAGGTATAGATACTGGTTTTGAAGACATTTATAAGTGCTATAGGGAAGATGGAGACGTTGAGCTTGGAACCCTAGCTTTATTCCTAGAACTTGATAGATATTAATTAATGTAAAAAAGTTTCCTTTTTTGTTCAATTATCTATGTGGCAAAAAAGACATGGTGTGTGATCTTCTTCTCTTAACATATCTAAACCATTTTAAGCTCACTTCTCTCAGGTTATTCACCACGAAAGTGTTGTTGAATACTGTAAATTAACAACATTTTTGCACAATAACATATTATAAGTGAAAGACCACAAAATAAAAGTGTCTTCTTTACTTTTTAAAAGCTTGAAACTATAGATTTCTTACTAGAACTTGGAACAAGCTCTTGTTATACCTTGAAACATTCATCTTCATTGTAATTGATAAAGATATAATTATTAATTCAAAAATTAATTATCTGATCTGTAACTTTACATAATTATTTATTTCAATTTCTAGTGAATATACAAACATTATGGGCGGAAAATTTTTTAATTGAGATTGAAACGATATGAAAAATAAATTTTAGGGAAATGCTTCTATTTCAAAACTGTAATCATTTTTTTGTTTTGATTTTCAATAGATCTGCACACTTAAGAGGAAACGATTAGTGATAAGCGATTATCATCTAACCAGAAACTATACATGAAAAATTAAATGTGAGATCACAAAATAAAAAAGGAATAATTTCTCAAAAATGAGAAAGAAATTGAGTAATATACTAACCTAAAAAAAATTGCATCATGGTGAAAAGTGGCAGATAGAGCATGAGAAAGAAGAACGAAAAATAAATAAATTCAAGAGGATGGTGGAAGGAGAGAGAAAAGTGTGGAAGAAAACGAAAAAATAAACTCCTTAGAAAAACTTTTTTAACGCGCTCAGAATTCGTGTACGACACATATAGTGTTGAGTCAGCGGAAAGTGTTCAAATGACACAATACAAACTGTTTAAAATGAAGAAAATCTATATAAGGTGTTTAAATGAAAGTTAGTACCAAGTTTAAGAGGTTGTCGATGGGTTCCCTTAGTATTTTAGAGAAACTAGTTCAAAAACTAAGAACTATAACAACTTCACCATTAATTAACCATAGATTATCAATATAAACCAACACAATACAACATCAAATCAATTTGAAAGGGAATTGAATGTAAACCCATGTTTTTGAAAAGGAAATAGTAAGGAACATATCTAATCAAGGAAATGGTAAGGAAAATATAAACATCAAAAATTTATAAGCCTCTTTGTAATTTCAGAACAACAAGGACACATGCCAGGTGTGTTTCATTCTTTTGAGGAGTTTCTAAGCCAACAGAGCTAGCGATAATATATTTTGCAAATTCATGTTAAATATTAATTAACAAAAAACTAAAAAATGAAGAAGCTTTCATAATAAGTCAATTCCATAATTATTGAGAAATTTTATGATAAATACGAGTTAAATCTATAGTAGATACAGAACATTTGGTAAGATTAAAAAAAATGCGGATATGGAAATATACATAAATATTTTCAAAGAAAATGGAAAGCGTAAATATGACAAAGTGAAATAAAAGGTGAAAAATTACTAACTCTTACGTCCGCAAGTTCATAGATAGCAATAAATCATGTATGCAACTCATCACTCTAACGTATGACAAATGGTTGGTCTAGAAAAGTTGATGCAACAACATTAAGTTGTTGGTTAACTTTTTGTTTGAGTTGATAAAACCAAGATCAAAATTAAAAATACAAGGATCATAACATTTAATACCATTATCATTAAACACTGACTAAATTGACATTCTTCGCAACATGGGATGGAGACGGGAAAACATTGTCGCAAAGATAGACAAAAAAAAATTAAGAAAGTTAATAATACCCAACACACCCTAAAAATGGGTTACTTTGGAGAAACCCTTGACCTGTGTTTATAGGTAAATTTTCACTAAAGAGGTAGCTTTCTTTTATGGAAATTCAATGGTAAAAATAGGTCAAGAATTTTCTCCAAACTACCAAACATTCATAAAGTGTTGAGTATGCTTTACATTCTTAATTTATCTCTTTCGTCAAACTCTGTGAAAATGTTTCTCCGTCCCCATTTCCTTTGTGTCAAGTATGATAATTCTCTATTGATGTTTGATCATAATGTTTTGAATATCATGATTCTTATATTTTAAATTTAAATCTTATGACTCATCAACTCAACCTAACTTTGCTGCGTCGATTTTACAAAACAAACCATCTGGCATACATTGGACTTATGAGTTCCACGTAAGATGTGTTGCTATTGTTGATGAATTTGGTGAGTCTAGGGGTTAGTAATGTTTTACTCTTTTTCATATCATTTTTCTATATTTGTTTTTCTATATTTTTTACTTTCCTTTGTAAAATATATATGTTTGTATGTGTATCCCCCCTTTTTTAGTCTTATCAGATGTCCAATATATATTTTAGATTTAACACATATTTATACATATCTTTCATAGAATTTCTCACTGCAATTTCATGTTTTCACCAAAAGGAAATTCAAAATCGCAACAACAACATCCACATTCCACTCATTGCAACAAGCCAACAACAACATCAGCTCATCAAGTTTCACCTTAATAGTTAACAATACTACAACTGTTACATTACATATATAAACTTTGCAACACAAATATGAAATCTCATAATAAAATAACATAATAAAGCAACAACAAACTATAACAAAATAATAGCCAACAGTACAAGCTACAAACATGCAAGTTGCAACATTACAAAGGTAAAAAATTCAACACAATTCCAGCCTGCCACAGTCCATAAAGACATACAAATTTAAAATAGCAGACGCCAGACAACAGTAGGAAAACCTGAAAATTGAGACTAAACATAGATATAATAGTTCATGTTCAAGTAAACAACATAATAACTAGTCATCAATCTTCAAAAGTTGACAATTCTGGTTCTTGTTTTCCAAACAACCCTTAACATGCCTTCTTAAGGAGGTAGTCCCAGTATTGCGTGAATGGTAATAAACACAGCCACAATGAATACATTTTACCTTCCACGATCCATCTTCATTTTCTTCAAGTTTTTCATAGTGATTCAAAATAATTGATCGATGCATAACGAAATCTGATTAGCAAAGAAACAGAGAAAGTATTATATCAATAATAAATCAGACATAAAGACAAGGTAACATATGTATACACCTTCCTTCCTCCAATTTTACATGTCATCAATGCAAAGTTCTTTTCCAAGTTTAGCAAAATCTGAAGAGAAATACGATAACAAGTCAAGCCTCAAGACTTAAACAATAAAAGTATTAAATAAAAAATTCACAATTTACATCAATGAGATTCTTTTCTTACCTTCTTCAAGTTGCAGAAAATGTAAATCTTCCTCAATACTTATGGGTTGTGGCTTACTCCGAAGCCAATCTTGAAGGCACACTAGAGCTTGTACCGATCTAGGAGTTAATGAACTCCTAAATGAATCAAGTATGCGCCCTCCAGTACTAAAAGATCATTCAGACACCACACTTGAAACGGGAATAGCCAACACGTCTCGA
Organism: Solanum arcanum; assembly: GCA_027789145.1. Taxonomy (NCBI): domain Eukaryota; kingdom Viridiplantae; phylum Streptophyta; class Magnoliopsida; order Solanales; family Solanaceae; genus Solanum; species Solanum arcanum. The sequence goes on from CM050943.1 coordinate 53,954,690, forward strand.
GCCATGTCTAAAAGAAATGGAAATCTAGGTGAGTTAACTTTCTATCAAAGCAATACATCAAAATCTGATTTTTCAATTTCAGTTTCTTCATCAAGATATTTAACTAATTCTAAATTTGAACATGCACCTTCCTTTTAAGTTTTATGTTTATGTAATTCCTCAAAAAAAATTCCAAATTCTCCTACAGAACTTGAAATAGAAGTATCCACACCAGTTGAAGAAAATTGACCACTTTTATCATTTGAAATGGGGTTTGTATACTCATTAAACAAAGATTCCATGTACGCTCGCACACCATTTTCTATAGAAGCCCTTTTTTCTCCAAACATCTTCTTAAGTTCAAAGCCAAGAGTACTAAATTTGGGACGAGGATCCAAAACACATGGTATGAAAACCATCTTATGAATTTTTTCAGCATCACCCCAATATTTGTCAAATTTCTCCTTCATATTTTCTGCCATTTTAGCCAAAACTTGATCTTCATTTGATTTCAATTGATTCGAGTAAACACCAACTTGACAAATTTCAAGAAAATGAAGATTTGATGTAACATATCGTGAACCAGATAACTTCAAAGTAATATTAAAAAACATTTCAAGAAATTTTGTAATTCTCTTTACGCCCTCCCAATCACTAAATCAAAAGTCTACCTGTAGAAGTTTTATTAACAAACTTAAGATATAGTGCCAAGCCAATATCACGATCGGTGTACTCTCCAATTGCCCTTTCATATTCAGTAACCCTGCTCAATATCATGTAGGTGGAATTCCACCTTGTAGGAACATCCAAGCATAAAGACTTTTTAGAAAGATTTTCATCTTCACAACATTCTTGAAATTTTTTCCACCTAGCAGGAGATTGTCTGATGTATCTCACTTCTTGCCTAACTCGTTCAATAGACACATTTGCTTCTTTTGTACCATCTTGAACAATAAGATTTACAATATGAGCAATACACCTTATATATAGGTGACTGCCACCCATTAAGTTGGTTCCCCATTTAGTTAATTGCTTAGACAACTCAGTTATTGCCACAATATTTGAACCAGCATTATCAATTGTTATAGTGAAAATTGGATGCAATCCCCACTCATGTAAGAACTTACTAATAGACTTTCCAAGATCTTCACCTCTATGATTAGTGATTTGACAAAAGTTGATAATTCTTTTACGCGAAGTCCAAGTTTTATCAATCCAATGAGCAGTAATGAACATATAATTGATTCTTTGTATGGAAGTCCAAGTATCGGTGGTTAAAGACACCCTTTGTCATGTTTCCTTAAAAACAGCCATCAACTTACGTTTTTCTTCATCAAAAAGATCAAAATAGTCACGAGTCACAGTGGTATGGGAAGGAATGTGGAAACAAGGTTGTGCTACTTTCATAAATTGTTTAAAACCTTCTTTTTCAACAAATCTGAAAGGAAGCTCATAAATAATTACCATACGACACAAGACCTTTCTACACTCTTCCTGATTAAATTTCCATGGAACAACAACAACATCGCCATTATTACCTCCAATCGTTGGTTGAAATGCTAATTTTGATTGTTTAATATCAATAATATAAGTCATCTTTGTGCATTTGTTTATATGAGTAAGCACTGACGTTGTACCATGTTCTTTTGTGTCAGCAAATTACTCTTTCTTACAATAGTTACAAACAGCCTTTTCACTTCCATCAATATAAGTTTTACGAGTAAAATAATCCCACACACGAGATCTTTCTTTTCTTTCTTTCTTTACTTTAGACTCAATAGTTTTTCTTTGATCTATTGCATTTAAATTTGAAGCCCCACTTTCATTAATAACCTTATCAATTATGATATTCACAGCCATGGTACATTCACCAAAAACTGCAAAAAAATATAAACACTAAGTAGTTTTATTAAAAAAGAATTACAAAGTACAAACAATAGGCTAAGTAGTATAAACTATCAAATTTTTGCACACTTGACAATAGACAATTAGACACATTACAGTTAACAAAAAGCAGCAAACTCAAATTTTGAAATTTGAGCTATGTAATACAAAAGCTAAATAATAATGATTCATCCATATATGTCCTCTGAAAGAGGCTTACAAAGGACACTTTTGGAATATAAGACAACAAAGAATGAACCTTTTTCATTTAGTACTCATCATCTTGTCTATATTTAAAATTTCAACTTATCTAATGTTTTTACTTCTCATTGTATATTTGAAATAAAATGTAGGATTATACAGTTTTTGCAGGTAATCCCAATATTACTGGCCCTACAAGGCTACAACAGTACCTGTAATCAACCCCAAAAGTTTTTTTCTTGAACCACTTCAATTTTTCCTTCAAGATTTCTACTTCTAGGTTCATCAACATTCAAAGAAACAACTAAAGATTTGTGCTTTACTTGTAAAGTTGCTCACCATGATTGCAAAATCTGACTAATTAATTTTGGCCGGATTTTTTCATATACAGATTTGGGCTTTACTTGTTAATCTACTTGTTTTCTATTATGCAAGCTACTTTTAATGTAACTAATTATAGTGTTGAACTGCTGAGAAACAAGCAGTAATGGTAAATATTAAGGATGAGTAAATCACTTATGTAAAGACGAGTTCTTGCTGGCACTTTTGATGAACTATACAAGTAAACTAATGGTAAATACAACACTCAATAGTTACCTGGTGACTTGTGTCCTCCGACCTCGCCTGACGCCTGAGTGAGATACTGATTGTGACTGCCTTATGACTACGGCTGAGTCTGAGTGACTGACTGACTAGAGTAGCCGAGTAGTGGAGAACGAAGGTTGTCCATGTGGAGGCGTAGAGCAGTCGTTGCTTTAGTTTGCAAGATTTAAAATTTTCCGCCGCGAAACCCTAGTTCTAATACTGAGAACTCTAATGTGAAAACTTATGGGTCTTATCCCCTATTGGGGTGTAAAACTAGAAAATTAAGGAAAAAATTATTAATATAAATATGGGTCTTATCGGGGTATCGGGTAGCCCGATATTTTGGCTTCCGAACCCGACCCCCGAACCGATTACACAATACACTATTTTTCTAAACCGAGCCACGAACCGTTAGCCCAATAACTTAAACCGTAGGGCTTATAACCCAAAAATCGGTCAGGGTTAATGGTTTGACCCGATTTTTGCACAAGCCTAGTTGCATCACGACAGTAATGGTTGAGGTCTCCAAGAATAATAAAGCATGGCATACCAAAGATACTGAGGCAGGGGAACTTGGGTTTACTTTTGAACTCTCAGCCAAACAAAGAAAAAGGGAAGCAGAAAGGAATCAAGATATGACCCATATGTGGACGCAAATAGACATGCTCACTAAGCACATCATGGAATGTCCAAAAAAGGTAAATGTTGTCGGTGCCTCAAACAGGTATGAAGACAAGGATATTTACTTAGATGAGGAAGCCAAGTACTTAGGTAATCAAGGGGGTTTCCAGAATCATAACTCGAGAAACCAAGGATATAATTATGGTAATCAAGGTCAAAATTATCATTGAGAGAGATAGTATGATCAACCAGGTAATCGAGAGCAAGGTAACTAGCAGAATGAAGATGGGTACAAAAATTTATCGCTAGTGGTGTGTATGTACCTCTAGGTAATAGATACAGAGCAAGAGGTAGTTCCATTGGGTCCAGGATGGAAGAGATGTCAAAGAAGGTTCTGCAAAAGGTTTAATCTACTGATGCAGGCATCAAATAAATATTAAGTGACTTATTTCTTATGAGTCGGCTGGTAGATTCATAGAGTACTTCCATGTAAACAATTAGAGTAGTAGTTAAGGCCGTTTTCAACTTTGATAACGCCACGAAAGAATGGATCACTACCTAGTGATATTATTCAAAATCTTAAGAAGGAAGAGCATTGAATGGCAAAACCTGCAGGTATTGACAAGGAACAAAGCATACAGATATAAGGAAACAAAGGTTTAGACGGAATTTGTGAATGATGCGGAGGTGACCATAAAAGTAGAGAAGCTGGAGAAAGTAAAAGAACTTGCAGTAGAGGTAACACTGCCTTTCGCACATATACCTAGACCTCCACGTCCATTCCTTCAAAGTCTCAAGAGATGTTGTGATGGGAAGTTTGAAAAGTTCATATCTATGCTTAGGCAAGTCTTAGTGAACATTCCGTTAGTAAAACTTTGGATAAGCTGTTAAGATATGTCAAGTTCATGAAGAACTCAGTTACAAAGAAGAGACTTTTAAGTTATGAACCAATCGACAGCTCTCAGCATTATACTGTTATTGCCACAAGATCCTTATTGCAAAATAAGGAGGAACCAGGTCCATTCATTATACCATGCATTATCAGGGCGTTCGAGTTCTTAAAATCCCTATGTTATCTAAGGACAAGCATCAATCTGATGTCATTAGCTATATACAAGCAAGTAAGTGGAGTTCTCAAAAACCCACCATAATGAGCTGATAATGACATATGTGTCAGTGAAACGACTTGCGGGTATTTTATTTGATGTACTTGTGAAGGTGGATAACTTAATTTTCTTGCTGACTTAATAATCCTACATTGTGAAGTATATTTAGAGGTTTCCATAATTTTGGGAAGGCCATTTTTTTCATAGGCACGACTTTAGCTGATGTTGAGAGTGGGGAACTAAAATTTCAACTCAAAAATGAAAAGGTAACGTTCAAAGTATGCAAGTCTATAAAGCAATCACATGATATGAGTGTGGTGTCCGCAATTGATATTATTGAAGAGGGTAATCTGGAAGCATCAATTGAATAAAGATTTGTTGTAGAGACACTTGCCGCAGTGATAATGAATTTTGATCAAGAACTTAAGGATGATTATGTGGAGACTCTAAAGTCCCTGCAAGGTTAAGGGGTCACACTCATATTCTCCAAAAAGGCTAGATTTAGACTTGAAAAACAGGTTAAGTCCTCCACTACAACAAATTTGATTATCAGGAAAAAATAATTTCTTCCGTAATAAATCATATTTCATCACTAAAAAATGTGTGTGATAAAAAATATTTCATCACTTAGCCGTCACTAAATGTGTGTCTCTAAAAGTATATAAAGACGATTTAGTACTTTGTCGCTATAAGTATTAAATTAACTACAAAAAGAAAAATCGTCCGTAATCATTTGTGACAAATTTATTCGTTGTAAAAAGCATATTTTTGTAGTTAATAGTATGCTTTGTCTCTAAAAGATTATTACTACCGACAAAATTATATCATCGCCAATAATCTTATTAATCAGTGACGAAATCAATTGTCTCTAATGTTATCTATATTTTGTAGTTGAAAAAAAATTTAATTTTGTCTCTAATATTATATATTTTATATACAAAAAAATTATTTTATTTTTAAATGTAGGGGAAATGGACAAAAATACCCCTTTAGTATTACAAAAGGTATAAAAATACCCTTCATTCACCTATTGGGTAAAAAATATCCCTCAATCAACCGTTTTGGTTTATTATTACCCTTTGAACTAACTTCCTTTTATTTTTTTCAATTATTTTTATAATAATTATTACGTAGCTTCTTTCTATTGGTTAAAGTAAATACTCACCCACCAAACTCTCCTACCCTCCCGACCCGGCCCAACCCAACATCCCTGACGCAAACCCAATTAAAAAGATCCATTGAAATAAAAAAAACTGAATCATCGTCTCTCTCCCTTAATCGACTTCTAACTAATTCTGTGACTAACTTTAACTAATTAATTAACGAGTTAAATTTACATTAGTTAAGTATAGCGAAAGTCATTAAATTAAAAAAATGGGTAGGAGTAAAATAAAAGTGATTTTTTATTCTATATGTTTTTAACAAAATTTTAACTTATTTTGTGTTTTTGAAAAAATGGGATTTAAATGTAATTTATTTCCAATCTGTTTGATTTTGATATAATGGTTTTTGTTTTTGAAACTATAAATAGAGCAGAACACTAATAGTTGAGTAGTAACGATAGAGCGAAAAAATCAGTTCAAAGCATCAATGGAAAACTTGGGATCGCCCTCGCACTCCGCAGCCTCCGATGATGATTCGCCGATGCAACCAATCTCCTCCTCAACTCCTCCAGTGCGTCATTTCCTGCTCTCCTCGGCACTATAGGTGTCCCTTCTGGAAGTCCAACTGAAACGCGGAAATGCGGAAGGCCGAAGAAGCATGCTACGGAGAGCTCCACGAGCATTAGGATGACTACTGCTTCACCGTCTCAGGTCATCGGCGGTGGACTTTGTCCCTTATGCAACCGCAGGAAGATGGAGCGAGCCCTGGGATGACTACTCCTTCACCATTTTTAGGTCGCCGGCGGTGGACTTTCGTCTCCTACACAGCTGCAGGAAGCGGCGATGATTCAATTATTTTATTTCTATGGATATTTTAAATTGCGTCAGGGATGTTGGGTCGGGTCAGGAGGGTAGGAGAGTATGGTGGGTGAGGATTTATTTTAACCAATAGAAAAACGCCACGTAATAATTCATTACAAAAATAATTAAAAAATATAAGGTTGTTAGTTTAAAGGGTAATAATAGACCGAAAAGATTGACTGAGGGTCATTTTTAGCCGAATATGTAAATGAAGGGTATTTTTAAACATTTTGGAATAGTACAGGGGTATTTTGGCCCTTTTCCCTTAAATGTATATGCGATAAAATTTAACATTATAAAAATGATTTGTATATATATATATATATATATATATATATATATATATAGAGGGAAAAGGCATAAATTCCCCCTTGAACTTGTCTCGAAAAGTCAGTTACACGCTTAAAATATCGTGATAACCTATTAGACACATGAACTTGTTTAAAGTGGTATTAATGACTCCATCCGAAGACAATCTCAGTTTTTGTGTGCGAAAATTTTATACATGCGTTTTAATGACGTAAATAAGGTTATTTTATATTTTTAAAACCTCTTTCCTTTAATATTTTCTCACTCTTCCCCAAAATAGTTCTTTCTACTCTTTGTGTTCTTCCTCCCATCTCCATATCTTTAATTTTTAAAATTCATTTCTAGTTCCTTCTTCATAAGCTGAAGCAAAAAAAGAGAAAACAAGATGGAAATAGTAAGATGATTATCAAGTAAGAGATGTTGGCATTGCTGATTGGCGGGGGCAACACCATTGTTGCTGGTGAAACAAAAAAATTCACAGATCTTTAAAATTACTTTCAAATCTGTATTTTTCTTTAAAATTATTGTTACTTATGGATAAAAATTAAGCATTTCATTTGTATTTTTTTTTGCGTAGTGAATAATCAAATATGTTATTGATGACGGCAAGAGATAAAATGACATTGTGATTGATGTTCTCATAAGAATAGTGAAGACAAACATAAAGCAATCATTTTCTTCAATGGTTTTTGAAAATTTTAGGTAATATAATCATATATTTTATGAATAAATAATCATATGGTATTTTAAAAAGAAGTCATTATCTTTCTAATGATATTTTTCCAATAATCTTCTTTGGTGGATCCTCTGATGAGTTTGAGCATGAAGATTATAAAGTTAATTAAATTGAAAAATTATTAACTTAGATGAAAATCATCTTCTTTTCCTCTCCTTTCTAGTTTTTAAGAGTTCTTCGGTAAAAGTTTGAATATATGTCCATAGGTATGTCAATAATTAATGGTGACAAAGTTGTAAAGAACTGTTGAAGAAGAAGATGTCAAAACAAAGAAAAATGTGAAAATATTAAAATAAAAAGTTGGGGGCACAATTAAGAAAACAAAAAAAAAATATAATTGACATAATTAAAATATTAGAAATTATAATATTTATTATATAATGACCAACAAGATAGTGCCACATGTTTAAATTTTGTATTTTATCATTTTTTTTCTTCTTCTCAGGTACCTAAAGGAAGGTGAAGACACTTTGGGCATTAAACAAGTTTAGATGTGTAGTTAAAATGTGTACCTGACGCCTTGGGGAATTAAACTCATAACCTTAAGGTTGGAAGTGAAGAGTGTTTACCATCAAACCAACTCTCTTTTGTTGTTTATTTTTGTTTTATTTTATACTTCATTCACTTTTTTTCAAATTTATCTTTTGTAGAAACAATATATTATAAGATTATTTATACTCACACACAAATATATGACATTTACCAATCAAAATTCATTCAAATGTAGATTATATTTTAATTAAACTGTGTATTTATTTTAAATATCTTTAAATATATTCAATGCGATTTCTTCATTTTATTTATTTATTTTTGTAAATTTTAAAAATTATTCACTACAATAATAAAATTATTTAGAATCAAACTTTTTATTTTAAAAAATGAAATATAAGTTCAAGTTGAACATCGATACCAATAATTATAGTACTTCATCATAATATATTTGAAATCCTCGTTATTTGATTTCTTTTATTTGGTCTTTCATTTATTTAGTTTATTTCAATTTCCACACTGATAGAAAAAGTTAATAAAAATTCATGAAACATATTGCACCTTTGCAAATTCTAGGTTTGTAAGTCGATGTTATCTCTGTATAGTTACTCTACATACGTGTGTGAAATTAATATTGAATATGTAAATATTTTTAGACAGAAACATATAGATTGACTTAATCTATGTAGTTTACCAATAGCAAATCAATAGACATGCACAAAAATTCACACAAAGACTTGACAAATTATTTTTTTATCGTGCTTATCAATGAAAGTGTGTCAAATAAAAAACAAAAGTGCTAAACTAACAAATATTAGTAATCTAGTGGTAGAACATTTTCTACTAACGATACTTATAACCCGGATTGTATTTTTAAATGATGCATTTAATAATTGTGTAATTTAAGAAAATTGATGTATTTGAACTTTTTAGTTTTTGCAAAATCGACCAAATTCATTGGTGTTAATATTTTCACTTGTAAATTAACGAATGAACTATGTCTACTTCTTATGAAGAACTTGTAATATTCTTTTTGTAAGTTGTCACTTGTAATTATTAACAATTGTAGCAAAAAAAAATTGCATTTAGCTACGCATTCTTTTCGTAGCAAATAGTTTAATTATTCACTATAAATTTTATGTCATCGCTATTTAACACCTTACATATTTTGTGACAATTTTTTTGTTATCACTAAATCATAGATTTATTAGAAACAATAAAATATTTGGCACCAATTATTAATATTATTAGTGACGAAATAAGTGATAATTAAATATAAATTTTCATAGCTAAAATTTATAATATTTAACTACGAACTCTAATTTGTGGATATTGTAAAAACATATTTTTTAGATGAATTTTTTTTGTGTCCAAAATTTAATAAATTATTAGACAAAAAATATTTTGTAATGAATAAGATACATTCTTAGTGAAGAAATAATGTGTCACTGATAAATTTAAATTCGTGACTAACACTAGTTAAAAAATGACGCCAATTGATTTTTTATGGAAAATTTAAGTGGAGAAAACATTGTTTCGGATTTTTATGTTTCGTCACTAAAAGTATGTGTCTCATATATTTAAGCACGAAAATTAAATTTTGTCACTAAAAGAAAAAAATTAGTGACGAATTTGATGTCATAGTTTGTCATGAATTACATACAATAATTGTGACGAAACAATGTGTGACCAATAAATTTAAATTTGTGACTAACACCACTTAACAAAATGGCTACAAATGTTTTTTTGGTGGGAAACATTAGTGGACAAAACTTTGCTACGAATTCTTATGTTTCGTCAATAAAAGTATGTGTCTCATATATTTAAGCACGAAAAATAATTTCTGTCACTAAAAGCGAATAATTAATGACGAATTTGATGTTGTAGCTAATAATTTCGTAGTTATATATCATATTTGTTGTAGTGATAAAGCCATTTAGTAAGGAACCACATGTGCTCGAGTAGAAACAATTGATTGGTCACTTAAGGTATGTTCTATTGGGTGCTAATAACACGCTGCCAATTATTTTAGCTGCAGATCTTAATTCTGAACAGATGCTAAAAATAGTTAAAAGTCATGACAAGGTTCAAAAAGGTAATTAGTTTGACCATTGATGACATCATTGGAATAATTCCGGGTATTTGCACCAACAAAATCCAGTTAGAGAAAGATTACAACCCAAGTATAGAGCACCAAAGAAGGTTAAACCCATTGATGCAAGAGGTGGTGAAAAGAATATTATTAAGTGGTTTTATGTGGGGGTGGTGTACCTAATTTCTGTTAGTCAATGGGTTAGCCTAGTGCAGAGTGTGCCCAAGAAGGATGGTATGATAGTGGTTGCAAATGCAAAGAAAAAGCTGATTTCACAAAGAGTAGTTATAGGTTGGCGGGTGTTCATGGACTATAGGAAGCTGAACAAGTGTACATTAATAGACCACTTCCCAATGCCATTCATCGAGCAAATGCTTAATAGGTTGGCTGGTAAAGGATTGTACTGCTTTTTATATGGATACTCTGGTGATAGCAGATATCAATTGCTACAGAAGATAAAAGAGAAAACCACCTTGATATGTCCTTATGTTACATTTGTATTCAAACTCATGTCACTTGGATTGTGTAATGAACCCAGAACTTTATAGAGATGTATGAAGTCCATCTTCTCGTACATAGTAGGAAACTTTGGAAGTGTTCATGATGATTTTTTGTTAAATCTGGGAAGGGCACTACAGAGATGCAATGAGGCTAATATGGTGGTGAATTGGGAGATATGCCACTTCATGGTCAAAGAAAGCATAGTTCGATGCCATAAGGTGTATCAAAAAGGGAGGTAGAAAAAATAAAGCTTGAGATGATCGAAAAGTTTCCCCCACCTATATATCTTAAAGTGAATCAAAGTTTTCTGGGTCATATAGAGTTTTGTGGTGCTTCATTGAAGATTTTTCAAAAATTGTCTACATTTTGTGTAAGTTGTTAGAAACAGCTGTGAAGTTCATTATTGTTGAAGCATGCACAAAAGCATTTGAGTGCATGAAAGCAAAACTAGTCTCAACCCCAGTGATCATTACTCAAGATAGGTCAGAGTCATTTAAAGTAATGTGTAAAGTCAGTGGTACAACCTTAGGAGTTGTGATAGGGCAAAAGCGAAAAAAGATATTTCACCGGATCTACCATGCTAGCAAGGCATTGAATAGAGCGCAACAAAATTACACTAGTACTGAGCAGGAATTACTTGCAGTAGTGTATGCCTATGAGAAGTTCATGGCAAATTTGGTAGGTACTAAAGTGGTAATTCACACTGACCATGCATCACTACGGTACTTAATGTCAAAATAAAGACGCAAAACAAAGATTGTTAAGATATGAGTGATGTTAGTTCAAGAGTTTGACTTTGAAGTAAAATATAGAAGAGGTTGTGAAAATCAGGCGGTTGATCACCAAATAGGTTTGAGTAAAATATTTGAGTTAGACATTAATGACTCATTCCCAGATAAACAGGTGTAGCTGCCACTCTTGATCTCATTTCTTGGATTACTGATTTTACTAATTGTCTTGTCAGTGAGTTGATGCCTGAAGGGTTGAAATTTCAACAATGGAAGAGCTTCCTATATGATGTGGATAAATATTTCTAGGACGATTCCTATTTATATGGGGTGTTTGCTGATAACATGATCAGGAGATGTGTACCTGAAGATGAAATGCCTAGTATCTTCGAGGTGTGTCACTTCTCTCTGTTAGGTGGTCACCATGGGGGTGCACATACTGCCCATAATGTTTTAAAGTGGATATTACTGGCCTACATCCCATCAAGATTCATTTTATTTGGTCAAAGGTTGTGATGTGTGTCAACAATAAGAAACTATCTCTTGTCGTCATGAGCTACCAATGACACCTATTCTGGAGGTTGAATTGTTTTATGTTGCAGAGATTTATTTCATGGAACCACTTATAAGCTTTTATGGGAAGAGTAATATACTGTTGCTAATAAATTATGTATCTAAGTGGGTCGAAGTTGTAGCCTTGCAAACAATGATGTTAAAAGAATTGCAGGTTTCTGAAGATTAAAAAGAATTATTAATAATAGAGTTTCACACTTCTGCAATAAAGTGTTCAGCACATTTATAACAAAATATAGTGTGAAACAACACAATGTAGTGACACCTTATCATCCCCAAACAAGTGGATAAGTAAAAGTGTCAAACAGAGATATCAAATAAATATTGGCGAAGATAGTGAATATCATTAGGAAAGACTAGGCAAGAAATATAGATGTTTCTCTACGGGCATATCGGACAGCTTTTGAAACACCCATTGGTATGACACTATATCAGTTAGTGTTTTGAAAGGCATGTCATTTGCCTGCAGAGCTGGAGCATAAGGCACTTTGGGCACTCAAAAAGTAAAACTTTAGTTGGAGTGAAGCAACCCACAGAAAATTAGATTAGATAAATGAACTGGATGAATTTCGACTGCGAGCTTACGAGCGATCTATGTTTTATAAGGAAAGGATGAAGTTGTATTATGATAATCATATTGAGAAGAGGACTTTCAGTCCCGATGACTTAGTACTACTTTTAAACTCGAGGCTTCTTCTATTCCTAGGAAATTGAGATGCTAAAGGAGAGCTAGTGATTCAAACCATACTTAGGGGTCTTTGAAGTGGTGAAGATAGTAGAGGAATGCAATATTGATGAAGTCTGAGTAATTCAGTGACCAGCGTCGCACTGCGACATTAAATTCGGTGCTACTTTAGAGGCAACAAAAGATGTAATTATAATAGGTAGTTTAAATTTTTTTATCAAGTCATTACTTCTTATAGTGTCAGAGTGTGTGCATGTAGAGGATATATTTTGGGCATATAAATAAAGAGTTGGAGCTTAGACAGCCTTAATAAGCAACCTAACGAACCGTGGTGCTCTTCACGAGCCACTTCACGGTCTACAAAGTCAGCAATCCCCTCACAGAAACATAACTAAAAATGCATAAAAATTTTCAAAGAATTGTTTGAAATTTGTTTGACATTAAATGCACCATCTATCCTCTCCTGAACCTACAGGTAAGTTTTCTTCTCAGGTAAGGTCCACGATCATTCAAATAAGTTATTTTGTTCTTCACAAGCAGTGTGTGGCCCATTATGAGAAAGTTGGCAGCGATGCCCTGACTCAAACCGCGCAACCTGAAAGTCAATTGTTGGTTTTAAATAAATGCAAAGTGCCAAGAGTCGAGTTCTTCACTTGCTCTCCATTTTTAACGTCTCTCATAGCTATTCTATAAATTTTTTATCATCTATAACTTCAAATCAAAGAAAATTTAAAACCAGAAGTCTACATTTCAAGAAAACCCTAGAATCAAGTTAATCTTCTCATTCTTGTGCGGATATTTCAGGAAATTTAGGGTAAGTTCATCTCCCTAGTTGATATATGTTTGATCTTTATCTATAAACAAGTTAGAACTACTAATTTTTTTTAGGTTTTTGGTATTATTACATGATTTATTGGTTTCGGGGATTTATATGTTTTGAGTATGGAATAAATTGTCGCATTCCTTTTTTTGTGTGTGGGTATTTGTGATTTGTGATGGATTTGGGATGAATGATGGATGTGGGTGTGAATTTGAGTCCAATTCGCGTAGTTGAATGTTGCACACTTTTATATAGATCAAAATGAATTGGAATGTAGAAGTATGAGCTATTTGGTTCTTGGTATGGTACAAATTGTTGAACCTGAGGCAAAGTTATTATTATTGATGAATATTTTGTATGGGTTAAATCGATTTGTTGTGCTCGTTTTATGGAAATGCTAGGAAACCTTATTTTCGAAGTAGTTTATGAGTTCCATGAGTGGTCTAATTGAATTGGGTTTAAACGGCTCAAAAATTTTCCCAAGTGTAAGTGCACAAGAGGCTTCGTGATAAGTGAATATCATCTAACAAGAAACTATGAATGAAAAAATAAATGTGAGATCACAAAATAAAAAGAAATTGGTTCTCAAGAATGAGGAAGAAATCAAGTAATATACTAACCTAAAAAAAATTATCATGGTGAAAAGTGGCAGAGAGAGACTGAGAAAGAAGAATGAAAAATAAATAAATTCAAGAGGATGGTGGAAGGAGAGAGAACAGTGCAAAAAAAAACAAAAAAAAAAATTCTTGAAAAACTTTTCAAACGCGCTCAGAATTCGCGTACGACAGATATAGTGTTGAGTCAGCGGAAAGTGTTCAAATGACATAATACAAACTTTTTAAAATGAACAAAATCTATTTAAGGTGTTTAAATGAAAGTTAGTGCCAAGTTTAAGGGGTTGCTGATGGGTTCCCTTAATCTTTTATAGAAACTAGTTCAAAGACATAGAACTATGACAACTTCACAATTAATAAACCATAGACTATCAATATAAACCAACACAATACAACATCAAATCATTTTGAAAGGAAATTGAATGAAAACCCATTTTTTGAAATGGAAATAGTAAGCAACATATCTAATCAAGGAAATGGCAAGGAACATATCAACATCAAAAAAATTTAAGTCTCTTTGTAATTTCAGAACAACAAGGACACTTGTCTGGTGCGATTCATTCTTTTGAGGAGTTTCTAAGACAATGGATCTAGCGAAAATATGTTTTGCAAATACATTGTTAAATATTAATTACCTAAATTAAAAATGAACAAGCTTTCATAACAAGTCAATTACATAAATTATTGAGAAAATTTACGATAAATATGAGTTAAATCCATAATAGATACCGAACAATTTGGTAAGACAAAAAAAAGGAGGATATGGAAATACATAAATATTTTACAAAGAAAATGGAAAGCGTAAATATGACAAAGTTAAATAAAAGGTGAAAAACTACTAACTCTTATGTCCGCCAAGTTCATTAATTTCAACAAATCATGTATGGAACTCATTACTCTAACATATCAGAAATGGTTGGTCTGGCAAAGTTGATGCGACAACATTATGTTGTTGGTAACTTTTTGTCTGAGATGATAAATCACAAGATAAAAATTAAAAATAGAAGGATCATATCATTTAATATCATTATCATTAAACACTGACTGAAATGACATTCTTGAAAACATAGGATAGAGACAAGGAAATATTGTCGCAAAGATAGAGGAAAGAAAATTAAGAAAGTAAATAATATCATACACACTCTAAATATGGGGTACTTTGGAGTAACCCTTGACCTGTGTTTATGGGTAAATTTCCACTAAAGATGGAGCTTTCTTTAATGGAAATTCACCTATAAAAATAGGTCAAGAATTTTCTCAAAACTACCACATATTCATAAAGTGTTGAGTACTCTTTACATTCTTAATTGATCTCTTTCGTCTAGCTCTGTGTAAATTTTTCTCCTTCCCATTTCCTTGGTGTCAAGTATGACAATTCTCGGTTGGAGTTTGATCATAATGATTTTGAGTATTATGATTATTATATTTTTAATTTAAATCTTATGACTGATCAACTCAGACTAACGTTATTTCATCGATTATACAAAACAAATCATCTGATATACATTGGACTAATGAGTTCCATACAAGATCTGTTGCTATTGTTGATGAATTTTTTGGGTCTAGGGGTTATTAATGTTTTACCCTTTATCATATCATTTTTCTAGATATGTCTCTTTTTCGTATTTTATTTTTCTTTGTAAAATAAGTATGTGTGTATGTGTATCCCTTTTTTATTTGTCTTATCGGATGTTCGATATCTGTTTTAGATTTAACACATATTTATACATATCTATCATGAAATTTCTCAATGTTATAGGTTATTAACATGTTATAATAGTTTATTTACTTTCAGTTTTAGGCGATTAATATCACTTAATATGACTTGTTCATGATTGTAGCTTTTTCTAATACTTTTTTATAGGCTTCACTTGGATCAATCGAAAACAATCTCTTGACCTCACTTCCACAGGGTAGAAGTAGGGTTGTATGCACATCAAATTTAATACAAGTGATAATGAAAATAATATGAGATTTAATCAATGTCTTATCGCTTTACTGTTTTCAACATATACTTTCAATCAGCTAGCTTCTTTGCATAACATGGAAAGAGAACCAATGTCCGCTACAGTTGAATGAAACGTTGTTTGGAGTATTCATTTAGTTTCATTGTAAGAGAAATTAATGAAGTTATGTAAGTACTATTAATTGCAAAAACATCCTTCCAGACTATAATGATAGATAACATGTACTTGCATATATTGATAAAGTAAATAATTTTTCTATATATATTATGTAAGTTATCTGTTGTTTATTTGTCTATATATGTTCTAACCCAATTTTGAACTATTGAAGTATCATTACCAATTAACTGAAGATGCACCCAAAAAGAGAGGTGGAAAGTTGAAATCAAGAAAGGATTCACTTTCTTATTTAATTGAAGTTAGGTTTATATATCTCCTTTTATTAAATCCAGTAGCATATTCTTGCAAACACTCATTCAAATTTAGAAACTAAATCTAAGAGTCCCTTTACCTAAATGTTAAATGTCATCAACACAATCTTGTATTTTCAACAGAACCTAAAATCCCCAAATTCAGATGATATGTCATTTCTGGGGGAAAAAAAAGTGAGGCTCAAATAGCAATCAATTGCAAATAGCCTTAAAGAAGACATAAAAATTAAGCAAAGAAACACAATTTGAGATAAATTCATCAGATCCAATTAAAAATGGAAAAGATACATAAATTGAAGAAACCAAAAGAGATGATAAGAGAATTGTAAAATCGGTAAATAGAGTTCCTCACCGGAATAACACCCAGCTGCAACTATAACAAAAATACTAGTGCCTGAAGCAGCCATGTCCACCATCACCTATGACAGAGATTGTAGTGTTGCTGGTTATTTAGGGTTTAAACATAGAGGTAAAATGGTTTTATATAGTCTTATATTTTGAAAGGTGTCAAAAAGAGCCGGCCTAAAACCATCCGGCCCAAGCTCATGGGCCAAGGAATATAAAGGGCTAGGGTGGACCAACTCGTCATTTTGAAGGGCTTGAAAATGCTCAACTCAACCCAGTTGACAAAAGCTGAGGGCTATGATGATCTGGCCCTTTTTATTTCCTTTTTTTCTTTTCAAGTTTATAATTTTATACCATCAAGAAAATGAGAATATTTTAAAATCAAATATGGCAAACAATCGTGTTATTTCAACATACACTAGCAAAAATATATTGTATAATTAGCATGTCTTTTGAACACCGGATATGTGAGCGAGATAAAAAGTGACAAGCAAATTGAGAGGGAAGCGAGGTCGCGAGATTTATCTACGTATCCTCGATAATGTGAATTTACGTCGATAGAGTGCATTTAGAATAATGTGCTTGTATTGTGATCCCTTCTATTTACCAAATATAGCCTTATACTTGTAGAATTTATATTGTGAACCCTTATATTTACTCTTTTGTTATATGAACTCATCTCACTATTTCAAGTATAATTTTTAACTTGATATTTTGTGTGTTGCACAAACACTCATACGTTTTCTAAACATATGAGCGCCAGAACATGTTGTATACTCTTCAGGCTCGCCAGGATGAGGAAGGTTCTATTGATGTATTCAATTGTACATTAATAGTCTTTGACCTAGATAATTATGCATTTTTAAATCCAGGGGCTACTCTTTCTTTTGTATCTCCTTACATAACAGTCCAATTCAGTGTCAATCAAGAAGCTCTCTCAGAACCTTTCTCAGTCTTGACTTTAGTTGGTGACCCAGTTATAGCTAGACGAGTATACAAAAATAGTAGACTTTGATATCATTATAGGCATTGATTTGATACATTCCTGTTATGCCTCAGTCAATTGTAGAACTTGGATTTTTCTTTTTTCAGTTTGCAAATGAACCAATCTTAGAATGGAAGGGTAGTAGCTTAGCGCCTATGAGTCGATTCAATTCTTATCTTAAGGCCAAAAAGATGATCTCTAAGGGTTATCTCTATCATCTATTTAGGCATAAGGATTTTAGCTCTACAACCCCAACTCTTGAGTCAGTTCAGTAGTAAATAATTTTCCAGAAGTGTTTCCAGAAGATCCTCCTAGAGTTCCTCCCAAAAGGGAAATCGACTTCGGAATTGATCTCCTTCCAGATACCCAACCTATTTGTATTCCTCCTTACAAAATGTCCACAACAGAGCTTAAAGAATTGAAGCAGTAGTTGAAAGACCTTCAAGATAAGGGTTTCATCAGATCTAATATTTCACCATGGGGTACACCAATGTTATTTTAAAAAGAAGAAAGATAGTTCTCTCAGAATGTGCATTGACTATAGACAGTTGAACAAGGTCACAATCAAGAATAATTATCCTAACCCCAGGATTGATGACTTGTTTGACCAAGTTTAGCGGTGCTATCATTATCTCAAAGATATACCTCAGATGGGGTTATCATCGGCTCAAAGTTAGAGATAGTTACATGCCGAAAACAACCTTCAGAACACGATATGGTGATTATGAATTTGTATGTTGTGTCATTTGGACTAACCAATTCTCCTACAACTTTTATGGATTTGATGAACATAGTGTTCAAACAGTACTTGGACTTGTTCGTTATTCTCTTTATTGATGATATCCTCATTTACTTTAGGAATGAGAAAGAACATGCAAGTCATTTGAGAGTTGTTCTACAAACTCCAAAGATCATCAATCATTCGCTATGTTTAGCAAATGTGAGTTCTGATTGGAATCAGTTGCTTTTCTTGGTCACATTGTATGAGAGAATTTGAGTGGATTTGCAGAAGATAGAAGTAGTGAAACAATGGCCCAGACTTACCTCTGCTATAGATATCAAAATTTTCTTAGGTCTAGCGGGTTATTATAGAAGGTTCGTGAAAATATTTTCATCCATAGCAGGTTATTATCGAAGGTTCGTGAAAATATTTTAATCCATAACTTCACCATGACTAGGTTTACTCAGAAGATGGTCAAGTTTCAATGGTCCGATGATTGTGTGAAAAGCTATGTAGAATTGAAAACTAGATTGACTACAGCTCCTATCTCGACCCTAACAGAGGGTTCAGATGGTTATGGTATCTACTCCGACGCATCCTGACTAGGCCTTGGTTGTGTGTTGATTTAACGAGATAAGGTTATAGACGATGCTTCTAGACAGCTAAGTTGCATGAGAAAAACTATCCAACTCATGACCTCGAGCTTGCAGCAGTGGTGTTTGCACTTAAGATCTAGAGACACTACTTGTTTGATGTTCATATAGATGTACTCACTAACCATAAGAGCCTTCAGTATGTGTTCACCCAGAAGGAGTTGAATGTTCTCTAGAGGAGATGGCTTGTGTTCCTTAATGATTATGATATGAGTGTGCATGACCATCTTGGTAAGGCGAATGTATTGGCAAATGCTCTTAGTAGATTATCCATGGGTAGTGTAGCCCATGTTAAGGAAGAAAGAAAGGAGCTAGTGAAGGATGCTCATAGTCTTGCTCGCTTGGAAGTTCGCCTTATGAGCATATCAGACAGTAGTGTAACAGTTCAGAATGGGGCAAAATCTTCTTTGGTAGTGAAGGTTAAGGAAAAGCAAGACAGTGATCCAATCTTGGTTAAAATTAAGGGTGCAATCCATAATCATAGAGAGGAGGTTTTCTCCCAAGGGGTAGATGGTGTACTTCTCTACTACACGTACATTGTGTTTTCCTAATGTGGGCGAGTAGAGACAGCACATCATTGCAGAAGTCCATAACTCCATATATTCTATTCATCCTTGTATCGCGATCTGCGGAAAGTCTATTGGTGGAATGACATGAACAGAGATACAGCAGATTTTATGAGTAAGTGCCCTAACTGCCAGTAGGGTTAGCTTGGGAAAAAATAGCGTTTTTTGCTATTCTTAATTTTTAAATTAGAATATTTTCCATGTACTTAAAAATTCAATAATATTGTTATTTTTCATATCACTTAACAGACATGGTAAGTATATAATTGCAATAATAGTGACACTTAAATTTTATTATGGAGGGTGTTTTGTAAATGATCTTCAGATAATCTATGTCAAATGAACCATTAATGTTGAAAAGATTAATATAGATATAAATGACTTGCATATCATGTTGCTTCATGAATTAGTACAGGAAATGCATGATGAAAATGTGAAAACATTTGATGTAGAATCAACAACAATGATGGCTATTACATGTTAAATATAGATTTGATGTTTTGAAATTTCTTAATAATTTGAATGATTCAGATTTTATTGATGTATCAAATTAATTTACCTTTAGTTGTTGAGGAGATATAAGTATTGCGTAACACTAATGATGATATATCCTCCCCCCCCCCCCCAAAAAAAAAAAATAGTATTGATGTGTCCTCCTCCAATAAAAAAGATAGAGCTTTTGTATCGTCATCTCAACCATTTAATGAAAATGAAAATAAGGGCTTAAATGAAAACCAGTCCCTTAGAGTTAAGAACTAGTCTCCTAGAGTAAATATAGAGTTCCATTTTATTCAGATTCACTATTTGATGTTGATGAAACATTTCTAATGTGAGTGATTTTGACGAATTGCTTCAAGTTATAGATAGTGTAACATTCAAGAACAAGCTAAATAGAAAGTTGATAGGGTAAATGTATATGATCTTGGAACCCTAGCTTTATTCCTAGAACATGAGAGATATTAATTAATGTAAAAAAATTTCCTTTTTTGTTCAATTATCTATGTGGCAAAAAAGACATGGTGTGTGATCTTCTTCTCTTAACATATCTAAGCCATTTTAAGCTCACTTCTCTCATGTTATTCACCACGAAAGTGTTGTTGAATACTGTAAATTAACAACATTTTTGCACAGTAACATATTATAAGTGAAAGACCACAAAATAAAAATGTCTTCTTTACTTTTTAAAAGCTTGAAACTATAAATTTCTTACTAGAACTTGGAACAAGCTCTTGTTATACCTTGAAACATTCATCTTCATTGTAATTGATAAAGATATTAATTATTAATTCAAAAATTAATTATCTGATCTGTAACTTTACATAATTATTTATTTCAATTTCTAGTGAATATACAAACATTATGGGCGGAAAATTTTTTAATTGAGATTGAAACGATATGAAAAATAAATTTTAGGGAAATGCTTCTATTTCAAAACTGTAATCATTTTTTTGTTTTGATGTTCAATAGATCTGCACACTTAAGAGGAAACGATTAGTGATAAGCGATTATCATCTAAAAAGAAACTATACATGAAAAATTAAATGTGAGACCACAAAATAAAAAGAAATAATTTCTCAAAAATGAGAAAGAAATTGAGTAATATACTAACCTAAAAAAAATTGCATCATGGTGAAAAGTGGCAGAGAGAGCATGAGAAAGAAGAACGAAAAATAAATAAATTCAAGAGGATGGTGGAAGGAGAGAGAAAAGTGTGGAAGAAGACGAAAAAATAAATTTCTTAGAAAAACTTTTCAAACGCGCTCAGAATTCGTGTACGACACATTAGTGTTGAGTCAGCGGAAAGTGTTCAAATGACACAATACAAACTGTTTAAAATGAAGAAAATCTATTAAAGGTGTTTAAATGAAAGTTAGTGCAAAGCTTAAGAGGTTGTCGATGGGTTCCCTTAATATTTTAGAGAAACTAGTTCAAAAACTAAGAACTATAACAACTTCACCATTAATTAACCATAGATTATCAATATAAACCAACACAATACAAACATCAAATCAATTTGAAAAGGAACTGAATGTAAACCCATGTTTTTGAAAAGGAAATAGTAAGGAACATATCTAATCAAGGAAATGGTAAGGAAAATATAAACATCAAAAATTTATAAGCCTCTTTGTAATTTCAGAACAACAAGGACACATGCCTGGTGTGTTTCATTCTTTTGAGGAGTTTCTAAGCCAACAGAGCTAGCGATAATATATTTTGCAAATTCATGTTAAATATTAATTAACTAAAACTTAAAATGAAGAAGCTTTCATAATAAGTAAATTCCATAAATTATTGAGAAATTTTATGATAAATACGAATTAAATCTATAATAGATACTGAACATTTGGTAAGATTAAAAAAAAGGCGGATATGGAAATACACATAAATATTTTCAAAGAAAATGGAAAGCGTATATATGACAAAGTGAAATAAAAGGTGAAAAATTACTAACTCTTACGTCCGCAAGTTCATAGATAGCAATAAATCATGTATGCAACTCATCACTCTAACGTATGACAAATGGTTGGTCTTGAAAAGTTGATGCAATAACATTAAGTTGTTGGTTAACTTTTTGTTTGAGTTGATAAAACCAAGATCAAAATTAAAAATACAAGGATCATAACATTTAATACCATTATCATTAAACACTGACTAAATTGACATTCTTCGCAACATGGTATGGAGACGGGAAAACATTGTCGCAAAGATAGACGAAATAAAATTAAGAAAGCTAATAATACCCAACACACTCTAAAAATGGGTTACTTTGGAGAAACCCTTGACCTGTGTTTATAGGTAAATTTTCACTAAAAAGGTAGCTTTCTTTTATGGAAATTCAACTGTAAAAATAGATCAAGAATTTTCTCCAAACTACCAAACATTCATAAAGTGTTTAGTATGCTTTACATTCTTAATTTATCTCTTTCGTCAAGCTCTGTGAAAATGTTTCTCCGTCCCCATTTCCTTTGTGTCAAGTATGATAATTCTCTATTGATGTTCGATCATAATGTTTTGAATATCATGATTCTTTAATTTTAAATTTAAATCTTATGACTCATCAACTCAGCCTAACTTTGCTGCGTCGATTTTACAAAACAAACCATCTGGCATACATTGGACTTATGAGTTCCACGTAAGATGTGTTGCTATTGTTGAAGAATTTGGTGAGTCTAGGGGTTAGTAATGTTTTACTCTTTTTCATATCATTTTTATATATCTGTTTTTTTTTATTTTTACTTTCCTTGGTAAAATATGTATGTTTGTATGTGTATCCCCCCCTTTTTTAGTCTTATCAGATGTCCAATATATATTTTAGATTTAACACATATTTATACATATCTTTCATAGAATTTCTCACTGCAATTTCAAGTTTCACCAAAAGGAAATGCAAAATCGCAACCACAACATCCACATTCCACTCATTGCAACAAGCCAACAACAACATCAGCTCATCAAGTTTCACCTTAACAGTTAACAATACTACAACTATACATTACATATATAAACCTTATCAACACAAATATGAAATCTCATAGTAAAATAACATAATAAAGCAACAACAAACTGTAACATAATAATAGCCAACAGTACAAGCTACAACCATGCAAGTTGCAACATTACAAAGGTAAAAAATTCAACACAATTCCAGCCTGCCACAGTCCATAAAGACATACAAATTTAAAATAGCAGACGCCAGACAACAGTAGGAAAACCTAAAAATTGAGACTAAACATAGATATAATAGTTCATGTTCAAGTAAACAACATAGTAACTAGTCATCAATCTTCAAAAGTTGACAATTCTGGTTCCTGTTTTCCAAACAACCCTTAACATGCCTTCTTAAGGAGGTAGTCCCAGTATTGCGTGAATGGTTATAAACACAGCCACAATGAATACATTTTACCTTCCACGATCCATCTTCATTTTCTCCATGTTTTTCATAGTGATTTAAAATAAGTGATCGATGCATAATGAAATCTGATTAGCAAAGAAACAGAGAAAGTATTATATCAATAATAAATCAGACACAAAGACAAGATAACATATGTATACACCTTCCTTCCTCCAATTTTACATGTCATCAATGCAAAGTTATTTTCCAAGTTTAGCAAAATCTGAAGAGAAATACGATAACAAGTCAAGTCGCAAGACTTAAACAATAAAAGTATTAAATAAAAAATTCACAATTTACATCAATGAGATTCTTTTCTTACCTTCTTCAAGTTGCAGAAAATCTAAATCTTCCTCAATACTTATGGGTTGTGGCTTACTCCGAAGCCAATCTTTAAGGCACACTAGAGCTTGTACCGATCTAGGAGTTAATCAACTCCTAAATGAATCAAGTATGGGCACTCCAGTACTAAAAGATCATTCAGACGCCACACTTGAAACGGGAATAGCCAACACACCTCGAGCCATCTCTAAAAGAAATGGAAATCTAGGTGAATTAACTTTCTACCAAAGCAATACATCAAAATCTGATTTTTCAATTTCAGTTTCTTCATCAAGATATTTAACTAATTCTAAATTTGAACTTGCACCTCCCTTTTAGGTTTGATGTTTATGTAATTCCTCAAAAAAGTTTCCAAATTCTCCTACAGAACCTAAAATAGAAGTATCCGCACCAGTTGAATAAAATTGGCCACTTTTATCATTTGAAATGGGGTTTGTATACTCACTAAACAAAGATTCCATGTACGCTCGCACACCATTTTCTATAGCAGTCCCTTTTTCTCCAAACATCATCTTAAGTGCAAAGCCAAGAGTACTAAATTTGGGACGAGGATCCAAAACACATGGTATGAAAACCATCTTATTCATTTTTTCAGTATCACCCCAATATTTGTCAAATCAAATTTCTCCTTCATATTTTCTGCCATTTTAGCCAAAACATGATCTTCATTTGATTTCAATTGATTCAAGTAAACACAAACTTGACAAATTTCAAGAAAATGAAGATTTGATGTAACATATCGTGAACCAGATAACTTCAAAGTAATATTAAAAAACATTTCAAGAAATTTTGTATTTCTCTTTACGCCCTCCCAATCACTAATCAAAAGTCTACCTGTAGAATTTTTATCAACAAATTTAAGATATAGTGCCAAGCCAATATCACGATCGGCGTACTCTCCAATTGCCCTTTCATATTCAGGAACCCTGCTCAATATCATGTAGGTGGAATTCAACCTTGTAGGAACATCCAAGCATAAAGACTTTTTAGCATGATTTTCATCTTCACAACATTCTTGAAAATGTTTCCACCTAGCAGGAGATTGCCTGATGTATCTCACTGCTTGCCTAACTCGTTCAATAGACACATTTGCTTCTTTTGTACCATCTTGAACAATAAGATTTACAATATGAGCAATACACCTTATATATAGGTGACTGCCACCCATTAAGTTGGTTCCCCATTTAGTTAACTGCTTAGACAACTCAGTTATTACCACACTATTTGAACCAGCATTATCAATTGTTATATTGAAAATTCGATGCAATCCCCACTCATGTAAGAACTTACTAATAGAGTTTCCAAGATCTTCACCTCTATGAGTAGTGATATGACAAAAGTTGATAATTCTTTTACGCAAAGTCCAATTTTTATCAATCCGATGAGCAGTAATGAACATATAATTGATTCTTTGTATGGAAGTCAAAGTATCGGTGGTTAAAGACACCCTTTGTGGTGTTTCCTTAAAAACAGCCATCAACTTATGTTTTTCTTCATCAAAAAGATCAAAATAGTCACGAGTCACAGTGGTATGGGAAGGAATGTGGAAACAAGGTTGTGCTACTTTCATAAATTGTTTAAAACCTTCTTTTTCAACAAATCTGAAAGGAAGCTCATATATAATTACCATACGACAGAAGACCTTTCTACACTCTTCCTGATTAAATTTCCATGGAACAACAACTACATCGCCCTTATTACCTCCTATCGTTGGTTGAAATGCTAATTTTGATTGTGTAATATCAATAATATAAGGAATCTTTGTGCATTTGTTTATATGAGTAAGCACTGACGTTGTACCATGTTCTTTTGTGTCAGCAAATTACTCTTTCTTACAATAGTTACAAACAGCCTTTTCACTTCCATCAATATAAGTTTTACGAGTAAAATAATCCCACACACGAGATCGTTCTTTTCTTTTTTTTTTCTTTACTTTAGACTCAATAGTTTGACTTTGATCTATTGCATTTAAATTTGAAGCCCCACTTTCATTAATAACCTTATCAATTATGATATTTTCAGCCATGGTACATTCACCAAAAACTGCGGAAAGATATAAACTCTAAGTAGTTTTATTAAAAAAGAATTACAAAGTACAAACAATAGGCTAAGTAGTATAAACTATCAAATTTTTGCACACTTGACAATAGACAATTAGACACATTACAGGTAAAAAAAAGCAGCAAACTCAAATTTTGAAATTTGAGCTAAGTAATACAAAAGTTAAATAATAATGATTCATCCATATATGTCCTCCGAAAGAGGCTTACAAAGGTCACTTTTGGAATATAAGACAACAAAGAATGAATCTTTTTCATTTAGTACTCATCATCTTGTCTATATTTAAAATTTCAACTTATCTACTGTTTTTACTTCTCATTGTATATTTGAAATAAAGTGTAGGATTATACAGTTTTTGCAGGTAATCCCAATATTACTGGCCCTACAAGGCTATAACAGTATCTGTAATCAACCCCAAAAGTTTTTTTCTTGAACCACTTCATTTTTTCCTTCAAGATTTCTACTTCGAGGTTCATCAACATTCAAAGAAACAGCTAAAGATTTGTGCTTTACTTGTCAAGTTGCTCACCATGATTGCAAAATCTGACTAATTAATTTTGGCCGGATTTTTTCATATGCAGATTTGTGCTTTACTTGTTAATTTACTTGTTTTATATTATGCAAGCTACTTTTAATGTAACTAATTATAGTGTTGAACTGCTGAGAAACAAGCAGTAATGGTAAAGATTAAGGATGAGTAAATCACTTATGTAAAGACGAGTTCTTGCTGGCACTTTTGATGAACTATACAACTAAACTAATGGTAAATACAACACTCAATAAGTACCTGGTGACTTGTGTCCTCCGACCTCGCCTGACGCCTGAGTGAGATACTGATAGTGACTGCATTATGACTACGGCTAAGTCTGAGTGAATGACTGACTAGAGTAGCCGAGTAGTATAGAACGAAGGTGGTCCATGTGGAGGCGTAGAGCAGTCGTTGCTTGAGTTTGCAAGATTTAAAATTTTCCGCCGCGAAACCCTAGTTCTAATACTGAGAACTTTAAAGTGAAAACTTATGGGTCTTATCGCCTATCGGGGTGTAAAATTAGAAAATTAGTGAAAAAAATAATATAAATATGGGTCTTATCGGGGTATCGGGTAGCCAGATATTTTGGCTTTCGAACCCGACCCCCGAACCGATTACACAATACACTATTTTTCTAAACCGAGCCACGAACCGTTAGCCCAATAACTCAAACCGTTAGGCTTATAACCCAAAAATCGGTCAGGGTTAACGGTTTGACCCGATTTTTTCACAAGCCTAGTTGCATCACGACAGTAATGGTTGAGGTCTCCAAGAATAATAAAGCATGGCATACCAAAGATACTAAGGCAGGGGATCTTGGGTTTAATTTTGAACTCTCAGCCGAACAAAAGAAAAAGGGAAGCAGAAAGGAATCAAGATATGACCCATATAAGGGCGCAAATAGACATGCTCACTAAGCACATCATGGCAAGTCCAAAAAAGGTAAACGTTGTCGGTGCCTCAAACAGGTATGAATACAAGGATATTTACTTAGATGAGGAAGTCAAGTACTTAGGTAATCAAGGGGGTTTCCAGAATCATAACTTCAGAAACCAAGGATATATTTATGGTAATCATGGTCAAAATTATCATTGACAGAGAAACTATGATCAACCAGGTAATCGAGAGCAAGGTAACTAGCAGAATAAGGATGGGTACAAAGGAATATTCAATTGTTAAGCATTTGGAGAAGACTCAAGCCTAGATTTCCGTGTGGGCCCTGCTGATGACCTCCCAATTGCATAGACAGGCCTTGATGAAGCATCTTGATGATATGTATTTGCCCGTGGGCACAAGCAGCGATAATGTGACCTCTATGATTAACCAAATTATCCGAGGGCATCAAATTAGTTTTTCCGATGATGAGTTACCTTTTGAAAGGAGGTCACACAATGAAGCATTGCACATCACTGTCGTATACCATGAGAAAGTCATAAATCTTGTCTTGGTGGATGATGGATCCGGTCTGAACATTTGCTTGTTGTCGACACTAAGGCAGTTAAGTTTGACTTGGGGAAGATAGAACAAAACCAAGTCAATGTAAGAGACTTTGATGGGGTTCAAAGAGATACATTGGGATTGGTGAATTTGGTCATCCAAATGGGTCCGGCAGAGTTCAGTGCAAAGTTTCAAGTCTTTGACATTTATAGCAGCTATAACCTTCTTCTAGAAATTCCTTTTATCCATATTGCTGGAGCTGTGTCCTCTACTCTTCATCAGATGATGAAACTTGATTGGAAGAACGAATAACTGATTATTCACGACGAAGGGAGTCACTTCGGCAGGCAGATGCCTATTATTGATGAAGTCTTTCGAGATACCAATTTCTACACGGTGGAGCTGGTAAATGCCACCGGTGAGGATTTGGCCCCACAACCTCCTTTGCCTACCATGTACCATGTACAAGATGATTGTCACTGTGATGTTGCAGAATGGGTTTGAATCAGGTTTTTGATTGGGAAGGAATTCCCAAGGGATAATTGAGCCTATTCCAGTCCCCGTCAAAGGAGCTAGATATGGTTTGAGGTACTTCCCCACAGATGATGATGTGAAGATAAAGAAAAGAAGTGATCAAGCATTGGCTAAGCCGATCCCACATCTGTATCAATCATTTCCAGTCTGGGAGTACACCGATCGTGATGGCCTTGGGGAAGAAATATGCGACCTTTTTGAAGAGATCAAAGTTGTCACAGAAGAAGAGGTCGAGTAAGCTGGTAACCGCGATGCTTTTCCTGGAGAACAGCCGCAGAATTAGACTCTCACGCCAATCTTGATTCCTCGATCATCTTGGTTGAAGGACATTTGTTTATGCATTATGAAAATTGGTGGCTGTCCGAAAGAGGCCCGAGACCCACCATGTTTCATTTTTCTTAATAACTTGAATTTTGAAATTTCCCCGTGATGTTTAAAAAGGCAACAGGGCCATTTGCCATTGACAAAGATTGCATTATTCCAATTTTAATGAAAGCCTCTCTTATTGAAAATTTGTTCGTTTTCTTATTTTCTATATTTTAGTTTCTTAACTTTGTTTGTTTTTGGTTTCAGTAGCGTTAATTTTATACTTGCCAATGTCTTGTCATATCACGAACTGAATGAACAAAATGAGGCAGGTGATGACCAGGGCGAAGGGTACGAAGAGGAAAATGAAGTACCGAAAAATATTGCTGAGGAATTTCTGTAGTTTGAAAATCAGCATAAGCCAAATTTGGAGGAAACTTAAATCGTGAATCTGGTTGACCAAGAGTGTGTCAAAGAGGTAAAAATCAGTGTCCACTTGAATGAAACTCAAACAAAGGATCTGATTCATTTGCCTACAGAATACATGGATGTGTTTGTCTGGGAGGTTAGTCACATGCTAGGGATGAGTACCAATATGGTATCCCATAAGTTGCTGATTAATTAGGGGTTTAGTCCAGTGAAAAACAAGGCTCAAAAATTCAAACCTGAGTTGAGTTTAAAGATCAAAAAAGAGATCATCAAGCAGATCGAGTCTCGATTAGTGGAAGTGATGCAATACCGACATGGTTGCCCAACGTTGTTTCGTTCACCAAAAAACATGAAAAGATTAGAATATGTGTTGATTACAGAGATCTCAACAAAGCCATCCGAAAGAATAATTTTCTGTTGCCGAATATTCACATTCTGATCGATAACTTTGTTAAGCATGAAATGCAATAATTTGTAAATTGTTACGTGGGTTATCATCAGATGTTGATGGATGAAGATGATACAGAAAATACAGCTTTTATTATACCTTGGGAAGTATATCATTACAACATGATGCCATTTGGCCTCAAGAATGCTGGTGCTACCTATATGAGGGCTATGACGACCATATTTCATAATATGATTCATAAGGAGATCGAGATGTACGTTGATGATGTCATAATCAAGCCTCGTGAGAGTTTGAACCACTTAACGCATTTAAGAAGTTCTTTGAATGTCTGCGTCGTTACAACTTGAAATTAAATCCCTTTAAATATGCTTATGTGGTGCCGGCCGGTAAGTTGTTGGGATTTACAGTCAGCAAAATAGCTATAGAGCTTGACCCTTCCAAGGCAATTCAAGAGTTATCTACTCGGAAGATTAAGAAGGAGGTGATGGGTTTCTTAGAGAGGTTCAACTACATCAGTCGATTCATAGCTCAATAAACTGTCATGTATGAGCCTATCTTCAAGCTCTTGAAGAAAGACGCTTTGACAAAGTGGACTGAAGACTGTCAGACCGCTTTTGATGCTATCAAGAACTATTTGTCCAATCCACCCATATTGGTTCCTCCATTGGAAGGGAGTACGTTGTTGCTGTATTTTTCCATCTCAGATAACACATTTGGATGCGTGCTTGGGAAGCATGACAGAACAGGAAAGAAGAAGCGAGCCATCTATTATAAAAGCAAGAACTTTACGCCATACTAGTGTCCTTATACTCTTTTATACGGAACGTGTTGCATTTTGATATGGATCGCTCAAAAGTTGAGGAATTATGTGTCTTCTTATACTACGTATCTCATCTCTAGAATGGATCTGTTGAAGTACATTTTCCAGAAGGCAATGCCGACCGGAACTTTGGCTAAGTGGCAAATGTTGTGAAGTGAATTTGATATTATGTATATGACTCAAAAGGCAATACAAGCACAGGCCCTGGCTGATCATCTTACATAAAATCCTGTTGATGAAGAGTATGAACGACTCAAGACTTATTTTCTGAAATATATCCTGACTGGAGGTTATTCTTTGATGGAACGGAAAATCACCACGGGAAAGGTATCGGATTGGAATCTGTTCAGCACTATCCCATGGTTGCCAAGCTCCAATTTAATTGCACGAACAATATGGCCGAATATGAAGCTTGAATCCTCGGTTTGAAAATGGCCATTTACATGAATGTCCACGAACTATTAGTTATTGGAAACTCAGATTTGTTGATTCATCAGGTTCAGGGAGAATGGGCCGTGAAGAACCCAAAGATCACACCGTACGTGCAGTACGTACAAAAGTTGTGAAAGATATTCCGCAAGATTAAGTGCTGACACACTCCAAGAATGCATAATGAGTTAGCTGATTCTCTTGCCACTATCGCGTCGATGATTAAGTATCCAGATACGCATTATATTGATTCTCTAGACATCGAGCTGAAAGAATATTCCAGTCTATTGTTCACACGTTGAAGCGGAACCAAATGCTTTTCCATGGTATTTTGATATAAAAAAGTACTTAGAGACCGGGAGTTATCTTGAAAATGCAACACCCAACCAGAAAAAGTCGATACGCCATAGGGCTCTCAACTTATTTCTAAGTGGAGAATTTCCATTATAGGAGGACTCCAGACTTGAGTCTTCTCAGATGTATTGATGCTGCTGAAGCTGTGAAGCTTATCAAACATATATATGCTGGAGTTTGCGGCACGTAGATGAATGGACTCACTTTGGCAAGAAAGATCATTCAAGCCGGTTATTTCTGGATAACTATGGAGAATTATTGTTGCCAGTTTGTGCAGAAATGTCATAAATGCCAAGTGACAGTGATTTGATCCGAGTGACACCTCACGAACTTAATGCTATGAGCTCACGCTGGCAGTTTTTAGCTTGGGATATGGATGTCATTGGTCTGATGCAGCCAGCTGCTTCTAATGGACACATATTTTTTTTGTTTCCATTGATTATTTCACCAAGTGGATCGAAGTAGCTTCTTATAAGTGGGTAACCAAAAAAGTTGTAGCTGATTTTGTTCGCAACAATCTGATATGCAGGTTTGGAACACCAGAATCAATCATTACTGATAATCGTGCAAATCTCAAACAGTCACTTGATGAGAGATATATGTGATCAATTTAAAAATACTCACCAAAACTAAATCGCTTATCATCCTCAAATGAATGGAGCTGTAGAAGCCGCCAATAAGATTATCAAGAAGATCATGAGGAAAATGATTGAAAATCATTGAGGCTAGCATGAGATGTTGCCATATGCTTTGCTGGGTTATCAAATGATTGTCAGAATGTCGATTGGAGCCACACCATATTTTCTAGTATATGGAAAAGAAGCAGTCATACCTGCTGAAGTTGAGATACCGTCATTAAGAATCATCCAGGAAGCTGAATTGAGTAATGACGAGTGGGTCAGCAAGCGTATTGACCAATTGAATTTGATTGATGAGAAGAGAATGGTTGACATTTGTCATAGTCAACTATATCGACAGAGCATGATTCATTCTTTCCACAAAAGAGTAAGAGCTAGAACTTTCGAAATTGGTCAATTGGTCCTGAAATGCATTTTTCCTCATTAGGATGAGTACACAAGGAAAATTGCACCAAATTGGCAAGGACCTTACATTCTTCGCAAGGTATTATATAGAGATGCTCTAGTCTTGTCGGAGATGGATGACACCGCATGGTCGAAACCTATCAACTTAGACGCTGTCAAGAGATATTACGCTTGAAGCTTCAGTTCGTATTTCTGTTATTTTCTTGTGATCATCCTATTTGCTTGTAATCACTTTGTTTAAAATTTTATTCCTTTTTTTGATGAACTACGTCTGACCTGAATTCTAAAGCATGAGATACGTAGGCAGCCTATGTCGGCCTTGGTCAACCCATTTATCTCCTTTAAGCATTTCTTTGTATTTGAACTATGTTCGTGCTTAATTCTCAAGTGTGAGATATGTAGGCGGACTACGTCGGACTCAGTCGATTTTTCTTTGTAAATTTCTTATTATTGTAAACCTTTGATGAATACTATGTTTAGCATGAATCCTCCTCAACAGGATAGGTTGGCACCATAAGGGTTCGGTCATATCTCCCGTAAGATTTCTATTTTTCTTTACTATAGAAACTGGACCAGAATTTTTTAGAGGGACTCAAAAATTCTCGAAAAGAAGATTTTTCCTAAGCAAATCAAGACTGAGGATACTTCATGATTTGCTAATGGGACAGAATTTCTGAGAGGATCTCAAAAATTCCATGACTCACTCAGCGACAGTTAAAGGTAAGCCAAGATATGTGATTGGGACAGAAATTTTGAGGATGACCTAAAATTTTAACATGGTTTTATCAGCGATCTGGAGTGACTTTAAATACTCCCCAGCGAATAGTCAAATAGACCTCCAAGCATCGGACTCAAAGAAGTTCACTAAGCCTGATGTGACATGACACTTGTCAATAACCTTTTTCTTAAAACACTATCCTTTTCAAAAAAAAAAATTTCTAAAGAATTTCCCTTTAGGTGTTTCAATTGTTATTGCATAAATTTTTTTCTTATCTATTAAGAGTAATGGGATCAGGAAAATCAATCAGATATAGAAGGGCAGGGAGCAGACAAATGAAGAATCGACACAGATCAGTCCGTTTTAAAACTAATGAATCTTCTGGGAACGCAGGTTTATAGTTTTGTTCCGAAAGCACCCAAATTTCTTCGATCGATGAATATGGAGAAGTCAAGGTGGCAAGAGTTCTCCCTAAATATATGATTTTCCTGTAGATGAAGGAATTATTTTATATTGTGCTTATCGAAGGTGAATCAAGTGAATATTTAAAGAAAGAATTTACGGTTTTTACAAAGGACGTCATATGCATCATATTATCAAATATGATATTATTACTACCCGGAGGGGTCTTTTTATTAGTATTGTGATTTAAGACGATACACTACCTGGAGGGTCAGCTTATTTCTATTATAAATTGAGATAATATACATCGAGGGTCATTTTAGTTTCATTGTCAGTTGAGACGATATGATTACCAAGAAGGCACAAAGAAGATAACTATGTTGACTCGATTGAAGCACTTTATTTACTAGGTGACAAGGATGTCATCAAGAGAAAATCATGGATTGCGGAAAGTCATGCTCGTGAGTTGATATTCATGCATCACGAGCTAATCTTTACGCATCACAAAAGGATTTTCATGCCCCGCAAGAAAAAAGGCACTGTGGGAAGATATTCATGCCCCGCAGAAAATCACGCATCGCGAGAAGATAGTCATGTCCCACAAAAAATCATGCATCACAAGTTAATATTCATGCATCACGGAAGATCATGCATCGTGAGTTAATATTCATGCATTGCAGAAGGTAATTCATCGCGAGTTAATATTTACGCATCGCGAGAAGATATTCATGCTAGTCAGAAAGTCAATCATTGCTAGAAGATATTCATGCCCCACAGAAAATCATGAATCACATATTCATGCATCACGACTTAATATTCAAGCATCGCAGGAAGATATTCATACCCCACTGAAAATCAGGCATCACGGGAAGATGTTCATGCCCCGCAGAAAATCATGCATCGCAAGTTAATATTCATGCATCGCAGAAGATCATGCATCACGAGTCAATATTCATGCATCCAAGAAGATCATGCATCACGAGTCAATATTCACACATCGTGGGAAGATATTCATACCCCAAAAGAACTCATGCATCACGGGAAGATATCCATACTTCGCAAGAAATCAAGCATTGGGAGTTCATATTCATGCATCACATAAGATCATGTATCGCGAGTAAATATTCATGCATTGCATAAGATCATGCATCGCGAGTCAATATTCACGCGTCGCGGGAAGATATTCATATCCAAGAAATCAGGCATCTCGAAAAGATATTCATTCCCCGCAGGAGATCATAAATCGCGAGTCAATATTCATGCATAACAGAAGGTCATGCATCGCGAGTAATATTCACGCATTGCGCAAAGATATTCATGCCCCTGCAGAATTAATGCATCGCGGGAAGATATTCGTGCCACTCAAGAAATCACACATCGCGGGAAAATATTCCTGCCCCGCAGGAGATCATGCATCGCGAGTCAATATTCATGCATTACGGAAGATAATGCATTGCGAGTCAATAATCACGCATCGCAGGAAGATATTTATACCCCATAAGAAATCATGCATCAAGATTTAATATTCATGCATCACGGAAGATAATGCATCGCGGGAAGATATTCATACCCCGCAAGAAATCACGCATCGCTGGAAGATATCAATACCCCTTAAGTAATTATGCATCGCAAGTCAATATTCACGCATCGAGGGAAGATATTCATACCCCGCAAGAAATCATACATCACGGGAAGATATTCATGTCCCGCAGGAGATCATGTATGACTAGTCAATATTCATGAATCGCAGAAGGTCATACATGGCGATTAATATTCACGCATCGTGGAATGATATTTATCCCTGCAAGAAATCACGCATAGCGGGAAGATATTCATGTCCCGCAGGAGATCATGCATCGCGAGTCTATATTCATGCATAGCAAAAGTCCATGCATCGTGAGTAATATTCACGCATCGCGAGAAGATATTCATGCCTCGAAGAAATTCACGCACCGTAGGAAGATATTCATGCCCTGCAAGAAATCATGCATCGCGTGAAGATGTTCATGCCCCACAGAAATCGTGCACTATAAGAGAACGAGATCGTACACCCCTAGAGAAATATTTTCCCATCAACATCAATTGCGTTCTTTTATTTAAAAAAAATTAAACGTCAAAAAAAGCATCGAAGACAGCATCAAGAGAAAAACCAGCACACCGCATCAGTTTTAATTTATTTCGACATCAAATGAAGAGTATATTGAATATTATATTCCAAACATAAGACAAAATCTTTTTTTTCTTTACATCAAACCGATGAAGTTGATGTCAAATGTTAAAGGGGAGCAATTAAGTATTGATATGATAATAAACAGTCTCCCATTTGAATTTAATTTCTATACTAACGAGTTTTATCTCAGTCTTTATAAAGAGCATCCAAGAGGATGAATTCTCCAAAAAAAAAACCACAGGTACAGATGAAATCAATAAATGATGCTGCACAACGAGGAAATTTTCTTAGCAGCGAACTGGGACATAGTAGAAAGAGGAGTGTCAAACTCTTAGGATTAGAGAAGAGGAGCGAATTCCACCAAAATCAAACCCCCCCTATCAGAAGGCTTTCTTTAGGTTTGTCTGTTTTGATTTCACATCTGAAAATGTTGGTCTACCGGAAACAACTTTCACATCTGAGTGACAATGCGCCAACAACTTTAGAAATTATGTTTGTGTAAGTTCTTTACTATGGATGTGAAGAGCTCCACCTTCATGGCTAAGAGGTTGCAGGACTCTTTTTGTTACTCGACTTAATTTTTCACTCATTTAACCAAAGGTCATCTAGTATAATAGATTTCTTTTTCTACGATGGAGTCGAACTACAAAAAGCTTGAATCCTAAAGATACAAGGATATGTAGGCAAGCTCAACGTTGAAAACTCGGCTGTATTCCAACATTCACTCTTAAATTTTAGTCTCGAGCATCCTGATCCCTTCATAATCTAGTATCGAGATGACTTTTGAATTCTTTCAAAATCGTGTGTTAAATAAGGCGTATCAAACTACAAGTAGCCTTAGTTCTATATAACCTGAGATATGTAGGCCAGATCCCGTTTCCCAAAAGATGAATATGTGGTCAGTCAAAATTGGCTCGATCAATTTCATTTTTCTCGAATTCATTGCATTAATACAAGTAAAATGAGGGACAGTTGTTGACACCCAATTTTCACCCTCCCCAATAATAATTGATCAACGAGCTTCTTGACTCTAAACAATTTAAAGTAATTAGTTTTTATAAAGTTTAAAATATTTTGCAAGTTTACTTTAACGGGATTTTACTATTTTTAATAAGTGCTAAGTTATATACATGTTTTACATAATTATGTATATAATTGAATCACTTTATGAATATTCGAAAATCACCTCAAAAAAGAATTTTTTATTTTCGGTTAAATTTTCTACTAAGTTAATTTGGCTTAACCGATCGTTATAATTTTGAATTAGTTAGCTTACAATTGAATTAATCAAGTTAGCTATTTTATTTCATTGAAGTTTAGAACTTGTTAATTGATTTTAGTTAATTAGCAACTTTCATCCTAATCTCTAATTTTTTAAAGACCAAAATTGGGCCACCTTTCAACTCGA
Source organism: Solanum arcanum (assembly GCA_027789145.1). Taxonomy (NCBI): domain Eukaryota; kingdom Viridiplantae; phylum Streptophyta; class Magnoliopsida; order Solanales; family Solanaceae; genus Solanum; species Solanum arcanum. Next base: position 53,991,525 of record CM050943.1, read on the forward strand.
TTATTTGCAAACCCACGACCAATTTCCCTTTTTATTTTCAAATAAGTTTGAGTCCCAAAATTCCAAATTTCATCCCAGTCCTTCAAAATTCCAATGACCCAGCCCAACTCCTCCCTCAAGTCCAACTCAAATCCTCCCAATCCAAATCCCAAGCGCAAGTCCCGACCCATATCTTTTTCCATCACAAAAGAAGCGCAGAAAGAAAACGTTGTCAGCTCCTTCCCAAAGACATCAACAATAATAACAATTCAAATGTCCGTCGTCTCCTTCACGCGCAAAAGAAAATTAAACTAGAAAATCTGGACTCAGCGCCTCACTCGAGAGCTAGTGGATTGAGCAAGCAGCGAGGATGTATGCTGCATAATATTATTTTCTTATCCAACGTCCCTTTTCCTTATTTACGATGTCTAACAGGTCCAAGCACACAATTCCATCCTATTTGGCACAAGATTGAGCCACGTTTCCCGCCAAGGATCTTTAATCAATCCGGAGCACCGTTACCCCTTCCTCTTATAGAATGGAGTCGTTTTGCTAAAAAAAAGGTGTTTTTCCCTTGCTGGTGAAAAGTTTTTGGTAATTTTTTGAGGATGGACTTTTATTCTTGACCCTTTTTAGAAACCCTAGCCTCCCTTCTATTTAAAGATTCTTATGGCTCACTGTTGATGGGAAAAAAATTTAGTTGAAAATTTGGTGGTGGAGAATCTTTCTGAAACAAAATATATAGAGAGAGTATCAAAAGAAATAGGATAGTACATATTAAGGCTTAGATGTAGTTAATCCTAATCGAAGTTTTCTCCGCTCCATTTTGTTTTCAAATTATCGCAAGAGTTTTGTTGTCCGTGTTGTTGAAGTCATGTTCTTCTCTTCTATTCTCCGGTATCGCTGCTCAAAATGAGGTAACACTCCCCTCTAAACAACATCCTCCTCGTTTTTGTTCCTTTTTGTAGTTTAATATTTTTGATATTGGAACTCTGGGCGCAGTGTCTTTTTGTTGCTAGAGAAACTAGCAGTCTGCTCATTCTAAATGATGCATTTGACTGTTTATTCTTACTTGTAATATTTGACCTTTATTTTATTTCAAAACATAAGTGTGGTTTTGAAACTACTATCAACTTAAAGTAAGGAGGATGTCACCTTCACTTACAGTGGGACGGCTGGGATCACTAAAATATTTAGCATGCTTAATTTAATTTTATTTAGTTACTCTAAAGGAAGATATATAAACACATAAATATTACAACATCAATTGTGCTCTGCAATTTTTTTGTCCAAGTTAAAGATACTTGTGCACTTGATATTTTGTGCAACCACAAAGTCCTATCTTCTGCGATCTTAACTCTTCAAGTTACTGTTATACCCTGATGCATTATCTTCGAACCTCAACATTTTATTTCTGAAAGGCACTAATTTTCGTTTAAAGATATGCCAACTAGTAATAAGTTTAATGCTTTTAGATTTTGTTGCATCTCACAACTTCATCTATAAGTCATTTTATGTTAAGTAAAACATTTTTATTTTAAGATATGGAGGATTCAAGGAGTTTGTAAAACATGTTTTATTTGTTGCTTGGTCTGCTATACTTTTTCGTTCTCCATGTTGTTGTTCTGGATCTGTCATTTTTTCGGAGATGTCGAATTTGAATAAAATGTTAGTCTCCCTTATGCTTAGATTGTAAGCGAAGGATGCTCGTAAGCTTACTCCACTTTCTTGCTTTGATTTTCTACTCATTCCAATAGCTCGGTTTCATTTAATCCCTCAATGTCTTTGTAAATTCGTTGCCTAAATTTGCATTCATTATGATTATGCAATTTTTCGTGAAATCTAAAATTTTTCAAGAGCTTGACAAACCTGTTTGATGTAATTAATCATCAGGCGTTACCGATAATTGTTAGCCTCCTTAAATGTGCGTTTGGTTTTATCTGTATGTATTTATAAAAAATTTGAATTGAGTAAAGGTGTTTGCCAGTAAGTTCATCGGAATGGATCAGGTTTGCTACTGTCTCGGGTTTTTCTAGGTCCCTTTATCATGGAAATTTGGCATAAATATTATTTTTATGATTTCTCTATTTTCCTATATTTGGGTTTTAGTCGATCAAGACATGTAGAAAGTTAACTAAGAGTTATCATGTGATTTCCCTGAGTTCAGTTAACCCTAATTAAATGTTTTTCCCTCACTAGCAGTAGAATATTTTGGTTTCTATTTTTTTTGCTAATATCAAAGTGTTACAAATGACAACTGATGAGTTTACATTTTTGTCACATGTAAAATTCACATCGAGTTCACCATGAAGTCTCACATCCTCTTCTCTTGCATTTTGGGAGAGCCAAAGGCTAAAAATTTATTCATCGAGCCAAGCTCACAAAAATCGACGTACAGGCCAGAGTTGAAGACTTTTGGACCAACAAGCCCATTTTAATTTATTTCTATATGTATTGTATTTAGTTTGTTTTCACTCAATGGCTTTATTCATGTTGTACTATTATTATTCTGCTAGCTTAGGACAGGTACAAAAGTGAAATGGGTAACAACCCATAATAAAATGGGTCCAAATACTGGTCCAGGCGGAAAAAACCGGTTTGGACCCAACTCTCTCTCTCCCTCTTTTACTTTGTTATGTGTTTCGTTATTTTGTTGTTAGTCTTAGGGTTAAAAAAATCGAATCCCCACAGGACGTCGCTATTTTGTTTTAACGACTTACTTAAATCAAATCAAGTAAATAAACTAAAAAATAAGTTTTGCAAATCTTAAAATTAGATGATAAAATTAATACATCATTTTCAAAATAATTCTCTAAATATTTTTTATCTCCAAGTTTAAGTTTGATCATTTTAGCCAAAATAAACTAGTTGTCGAATAACAACAAGTAAGCAAACGTCTTAGACTCTTTTAACCTTCCTAAGACGTTAATAAGAATCCCCGAACCCCTTAAAATCCTTTAAATTTATTTTCTATTTTAGTCAAATTGAAAGAACGGTTTTCTTGATTTTTCTCAAAAATAAGTGGTGACTATAAAAAAAGTCGTAAACATACAAAAACATATATTTTCCAAAAACTTTGTTAAAATGGTAAGTCATATTCAAGTAGTTCACAAGTTATGACCATGATCATTTAGAATCAATATAAGCATTTAGACATCCTACCGAAGGTCATCCTAAGACTCATTAAGTATGGCAAGAAGAGACCTCCCATACACCCTCTTCAAGCACATCTGAGAAATCATTAAGACTAACTAGAGTAAGAATATTCTTTACATTACAATATTACATAGTCTCATAATCCTCAAGTAACAACATTTTGATCATTCAAACGCTTCACTTGAGTAAGGCATGAACCTTCTATAACGACCTGTTTAGTCGTTTCGAGCAGTAGAATTACTTTGATAAAAACTGACTAGGTCGACGGCTCACGCAACGGACCGTCATGGTCACAAGGACCGTGACGGACTCCGTCGTCCCACTCTTCTGTAATTCTCCTGCTGCTTTCCTCATTACCCTCGACGACAAGTAGGATGAACCGTCATAGGCACGACGATCCGTCGAGCGTCTTCGTGCCAAAACACTTAAACTCTAAAATCTGGGTACGGGGATAAACTCTCTGAACTTCACGACGGAATTGCAGCACGGACCGTCGTAGATACGACGGGCCATCACAAAACTTCTTATTAAATTTGAGTCTCTGAACATTGTGATGACCCTGCAGGACGGACCGTCACAGGTACGACGGGCCGTCATGAGCTGCGTAACCCCGACTGGGTCGAATTTCTGCCAAAAGTTTTTAAGGGGTGTTTTGGACAATTCATGCTTATAATTAGGAAATTAGTGGGGTAAGTTTAATAATTTAATTAATTGGGGGTTAAAGGAGATAACTTTAAAATAGAAAATGGGTTACTTTCATCATAATGAATTATATGATAATAAGGGTAAAAGAAAAAGAATCTGGAGAACGAAAACTAAAAAGAACAGAGAGAGGGAGAACGAGCGAGAAAAAGGGAGAAGCGAAGAGGAAAGCAAAGGCATTGAGAAGTATCTTGCTTGATCACGATTCTTCGGTGGAGGTACGTTATGGTTTATGCTATTTTCATAGTAAACTCTAAATAACGATTGATATGTATTGGGTTGTATTGTAAAGTCTTCTATATTCTTAATTGTGTGGTTGCATGATGTGATTATGTAATTGAGATGGATTAGAATGATGAGGCTGTTGAATCTTAAACTTTAAATCCTCTTTATTAATGATGATGCCTCGACATAAAGGAAGGCTTGATGAACAATTTAAATAATGAGATTAGGGGATCGAGTGTCACGAACAGACACGTAGAATTAGGGGATCGGGTGTCACGAACCAAAACGTAGTATTAGGGGATCGGAGTGTCACGTACCGACACGTAGTAGTAGGGGATCGGAGTGTCACATTCTGACACAAGAAGAATAAAGATAATGAATCTTGAATTATGTTAATATACTCTAATTTAAAGAAAACATTTCCCAAATGAATATGGTGTGGAGGCTTGAGTCCTCATAGGTGTGCTTCGTGTTGTGGCCAATGGTTCTTGTACTTGTTGTTGTCACCTGTTGGGTATTGTAGTTGGTTTTATATTATTATTCAATATATATTTCTTTCTATTTTGAGTTAGCCGGTGATACCTACTCAGTACGTGTACCTTGTACTGACCCCTACTTGTATTTTTCTCTTTGTTTTTTGTGAAGTGCAGCAAATGTGCCATCGACTTCGACTCGCCCTTCAAATCTAGCCAGTCTTCATCACGTCAGATTTTAGGGTGAGCTATTGTTCCTAGCTCAGACTGGATTCTCTCCTTCACGTCTTGATGTCTTGAAGTTCGAACATGGACCATCTTGTACTTATTTTAGCTTCTTAATTACTCTTAGATTTATAAATTTGAGGATAGATGTTCTTGGTGTGATGACTTCCAGATTTTGGGGATAATAGTTGATAAACTTTTAGAAGCTTATTTATTGGTTATGTTAATAAGATTTTTGAGTCTTCCGCACTGTAGTTTGTTCATTATGGTTGAAATATTGCTAAATGTTGGGGTTTAGATTGGTTGGTTTGCTCACATAGGAGGATAAGTGTTGGTGCCACTCGCGGCTCGTTTTGGGTCGAGACAAACTTGGTATCAGAGCATTAGGTTCGTTGGTCTCATCACACAAGAACGAGTCTAGTAGTGTCTTGAGGAACGGTAGGGGGACGCCTTTACTTTTCTTTGAGAGGCTACATGACTTTAGGAAAATTCCGTTCTTTCTTTCTTTCGTGCTATTACTTGGATCCAATTGGTATCTAGGTGATACAAATTGGTATCTGACACCCTCACTCTATTTCGCAGATGGTTAGAACTAGAGCAACAACTGTGCCAACACAAACACCGGCAAGACAGGATGCGTTTGAGCCAGCCACTGGGGCTGTAGCTCGAAGAGGAGCAATGGCAAGAGGCCTTGGTAGAGGTCGCGGGAGGACGTCCTCTAGAGGTAGAGGACAAACACCTGGTCCAGTTACTAGGGCGGTGACTCCTCTACCGACTGATGAGGTAATAAGAGAGTGTGAGGAAGGGGAAAATGACCAAGTGTTAAGGGATTTCCACCCCAACCCACCCCAGAGATGATTAACTAGGTTCTTGCTTATCTTAGCGGGTTATCTCATCAGGGCCAGACACCTCCAGTGTTTTCTGCACCAGCACCTCACGTTCCGGGAGTACAACGTGCAGCTGCTGTGGCTCCCCGCATGGATGCCTCATTGGAAGTAGGCACGTTTCCTCGATTGACTACAAGGCCTATAATGACGAGTGATTAGCATGAAATTTTCACTAAATTCTTGATGTTGAAACCTCCAGTCTTCAAGGGTGTTGAATCTGAGGATGCCTATGATTTTCTGGTTGATTGTCATGAGATGCTACATAAAATGGGCATAGTAGAACGATTTGGCGTTGAGTATGTGACCTATCAGTTTCAGGGGAACGCCAAAATGTGGTGGCGGTCATATGTTTAGTGTCAACCAGCACAGGAACCACCTATGACTTGGTCATCATTCTCTAGCTTATTTATGGAGAAGTATATACCCCGGACTTTGAGGGATAGGAGGAGAGACGAGTTCCTAAGCTTAGAGCAAGGCAGGATGTCTGTTACTGTTTATGAGGCTAAGTTTCGTGCACTATCCAAGTATGCCACCCAGCTTTGCTTCAGTCCATAAGAGCGGATTCGCCGTTTTGTGAAGGGATTGAGGTCAGACTTACAGATTCCAGCCTTACAGGTAGCTGCTGCAGCAAAATCCTTTCAAGAAGTGGTTGATTTTGTGATAGAGGTAGATGGGGTGAAGCAAGACGATTTCACCATGGCCTCGACATCTAAGAAGTTTCGTAAGGGGGTGGTTTTAGTGGTTCGTACTCCAGAGGGCAGAGTTCAGGAGGTTACCCAGCCCGACCCGTTCAGTCTTCACTGCAGGCTGTAGCTGGGGGTCTATCGCAGACGTACCAACATTTCTCTGAGTTTGGAGGTTATCCCCAGACTTCGTCGTTCTCACAGAGACCTATGCTTAACCCCAAAGAGTGTTAGGGATGTGGGGATACTGGAAATATTAGGAGATATTTTCCAAAACAGAGTTACAGACCCCCAATAGTCAAAGGTAGAGATGGTCATAGAATAGGCCGCTATTCTGGAGGACGTGGTGGCCAAAGTAATGGAGGTCACCAAATCAACTGGGGTGGCGGGCAAACTGGAACTACTGCAGCGCAACATGGTAGGGGCAACGGGCAGACAGGTGATAGGGCCCATTGTTATGCTTTCCCCGGGAGGTCTGAAGCAGAGACATCTGATGCTGTTACCACAGATAATCTTTTGGTTTGTGATTGCATGGCTTCTGTATTATTTGATCCTGGATCCACATTTTCATATGTATCTTCCTCATTTGCTATTGGTGTTGATTTACATTGTGATTTGCTTGACATGCCCATTCGTGTCTCTACTCCTGTGGGTGAGTTTCTGATAGTTGAGAAGGTGTATAGGTCTTGTCTTGTGACTTTTGTGGGGAACAATACTCATGTAGACTTGATTATTCTAGAGATGGTTGATTTCGATGTAATTCTAGGTATGACTTGGCTTTCTCCAAATTTTGCAATCTTAGATTGTAATGCTAAAACTGTGACATTGGCCAAGACTGGGACAGATCCGCAAGTGTGGGAGGGTAACTATACTTCCACCCCAGTTCGTATCATCTCCTTTCTTCGTGCTAAGAGAATGGTTAGTAAGGGTTGTTTAGCTTTCTTGGCACATCTCAGGGATGATACCTCCCAAGTACCTTCGATTGAGTCTGTTTCGATAGTCCGTGAGTTTCTGGATGTGTTTCCTACAGACCTTCCTGGTATGCCACCGGATAGGGATATTGATTTTTTTATTGATCTGGAGCCGGGTACTCGCCCCATTTCCATACCCCCTTATAGAATGGCTCCACCAGAGTTAACGGAGTTAAAGGCCCAACTTCAGGAGTTGTTAGGTAAAGGTTTTATTAGGCCAAGTGAATCCCCTTGGGGTGCTCCTGTTTTATTTGTGAAGAAGAAGGATGGGAGTTTTCGTATGTGCATAGACTACAGGCAACTGAATAAGGTAACTGTTAAGAACAAGTATCCTCTTCCTCGCATTGATGATTTGTTCGATCAGTTACAAGGTGCTTGTACCTTCTCAAAAATCGACTTGAGATCTGGTTATCATCAATTGAAAATACGGGCAGCAGATGTGCCAAAGACTGCTTTTCGAACCAGGTATGGACATTATGAATTCTTATTAATGTCTTTTGGACTAACGAATGCCCATGATGCGTTCATGAGCCTGATGAACGGGATTTTTAAGACATATCTGGATCTCTTTGTTATTGTATTTATTGACGATATACTGATATACTCAAAGAGCAGGAAAGAACATGATGAGCATTTGAGAATTGTATTGGAAGTGTTGAGGGAGAAAAGGCTTTATGCCAAATTCTCCAAGTGTGAGTTTTGGCTAGATTCAGTGTCCTTCTTGGGGCACATGGTTTCTAAGGATGGGTCGATGGTGGATCCTTCTAAGATCGAAGCAGTGAAGAGTTGGGTAAGACCTACCAATGTTACAGAGGTAAGGAGCTTTGTTGGTTTAGCTAGCTACTACCGTCGATTTGTCAAGGGATTTTCTTCTGTTGCCTCCCAACTGACAAATTAGACTAAGAAGAATGTTCCATTTGTATGGTCGGACGAATGTGAAGAAAGCTTCCAGAACCTCAAGACCTTGTTGAATACTGCACCAATTCTTACCTTGCCAGTGGAAGGCAAGAATTTCATTGTTTATTGCGATGCATCTTATTCTGGGTTGGGTGCAGTGCTAATGCAAGAGAGAAATGTGATTTCTTATGCATCAAGGCAATTAAAAGTGCATGAACGTAATAATCCGACCCATGATTTGGAGTTGGCTGCAGTTGTGTTTGCATAAAAGCAATGGAGACATTATCTATATGGGGTTAAGTGTGAAGTCTATAGAGATCATCGTAGTTTACAATATGTCTTTACTCAGAAAGATTTGAATTTGAGACAGAGGAGATGGATGGAACTACTGAAGGACTATGATTTTACTATATTGTATAACCCAGGAAAAGCTAATGTGGTGGTAGATGCTTTAAGTAGAAAAACATGGAGCATGGGAAGTCTAGCCCACTTACAGGTTTCTAGACGCCCATTGGCTAGAGAGGTTCAGACTCTGGCTAATGACTTTATGAGGTTGGAAGTACTAGAGAAAGGAGGATTTTTGGCCTGTGTGGAGGCAAGATCTTCTTTTCTTGACAAGATTAAGGGAAAGCAGTTTACTGATGAGAAGCTGAGCCGAATTCGAGATATGGTATTACGAGGAGAGGCTAAAAAGGCAATAATTGATGAGGAAGGCGTTTTGATAATTAATGGAAGGGTATGTGTGCCCCGTGTTGATGATTTGATCCACACTATTCTTACAGAGGCTCATAGTGCAGGATATTCTATACATCCTGGTGCAACCAAGATGTATCGTGACCTAAAGCAACATTTTTGGTGGAGTAGAATGAAGCGTGACATTGTTGATTTTGTCGTCCAATGCCCGAATTGTCAGCAGGTAAAGTATAAACACCAGAGGCCCGGAGGAACACTTCAGAGAATGCCCATTCCTGAATGGAAGTGGGAAAGAATTGCAATGGATTTCGTAATTGGTCTTCCAAAGACATTGGGTAAGTTTGATTCTATTTGGGTAATTGTTGACAGATTAACTAAGTCTGCTCACTTCATCCCGGTCAAGGTCACTTACAATGCAGAGAAGTTAGCCAAACTCTATATCTCAGAAATTGTTCGATTGCATGGAGTTCCACTTTCCATCATATCAGATAGGGGTACGCAATTTACTTCTAAGTTTTGGAGAACATTGCATGCTGAATTAGGTACTAGGTTGGATCTTAGTACTGCATTTCACCCTCAGACAGATGGACAGTCTGAGCGAATGATTCAGGTGTTGGAGGATATGCTTCGTGCATGTGTGATAGAATTTGGTGGTCATTGGGATAACTTCTTACCTTTAGCAGAGTTTTCATAGTAGCTATCACTCAAGTATTGATATAACCCCATTTGAGGCACTATAAGGGAGGAGATGTAGGTCTCCCATTGGTTGGTTTGATGCATTTGAGGTGAGACCATAGGGTAACGATCTCTTGAGGGAATCATTAGAGAAAGTGAAATTCATTCAAGAAAAGCTTTTACCGGCTCAAAGTAGGCAGAAGGAATATGAAGATCAAAAGTTTAGGGACTTGGATTACATGGAGGGTGAACAAGTCTTGCTGAAGGTTTCACCCATGAAAGGGGTGATGCGGTTTGGTAAGCGAGGCAAGCTTATTCCGAGGTATATTGGACCATTTGAAGTGCTGAAGCGCGTGGGGGAGGTGGCATATGAATTGGCGTTACCTCCAGGACTCTCAGGAGTGCACCCGGTATTTCATGTGTCTATGCTGAAAAGATATCATAGAGATGGAAACTAGATTATTCGTTGGGATTCAGTTCTTCTTGATGAGAATTTGTCTTATGAGGAAGAGCCTGTTGCTACTCTAGATAGGTAAATCCGCAAGTTGAGATCAAGGGAGATTGCATCCATCAAGGTTCATTGGAAGAATCGGCCAGTTGAAGAGTCCACTTGGGAGAAGGAGGCTGATATGCAAGAAAGATACCCACATCTTTTTACAGATTCAGGTACTCTTTCTCGCCCTTGTTTTTCTTCTTATGATCGTTCGAGGACGAACGATGGGTAAATTGGTATCTATTGTAACGACCTGTTTAGTCGTTTCGAGCAGTAGAATTACATTGATAAAAACTGACTAGGTCGACGGCTCACGCAATGGACCGTCATGGTCACGACGGACCGTGACGGACTCCATCGTCCCACACTTGTGTAATTCTCCTGCTGCTTTCCTCATTACCCTCGACGACAAGTAGGACGAACCTTCATAGGCACGACGGTCCATCGAGCGTCTTCGTGCCAAAACACTTAAACTCTAAAATCTGGGTACGGGGATAAACTCTCTGAACTTCGCGACGGAATTGCAGCACGGACCGTCGTAGATACGACGGGCCGTCACAAAACTCTTTACTAAATTTGAGTCTCTAAATTTTGTGACAACCCTGCAGGATGGACCAAAGAGGGTACGATGGGCCGTCATGAGCTGCATAACCCCGACTGGGTCGGATTTCTGCTAAAAGTTTTTAAGGGGTGTTTTGGACTATTCATGCTTATAATTAGGAAATTAGTGGGGTAAGTTTAATAATTTAATTAATTGGGGGTTAAAGGAGATAACTTTAAAATAGAGAATGGGTTACTTTCATCATAATGAATTATATGATAATTAGGGTAAAAGAAAAAGAATCTGGAGAAGGAAAAATAAAAAGAACAGAGAGAGGGAGAACGAGCGAGAAAAAGGGAGAAGCGAAGAGGAAAGCAAAGGCATTGAGAAGTAGCTTGCTTGATCACGATTCTTCGGTGGAGGTAGGTTATGGTTTATGCTATTTTCATAGTAAACGCTAAATAGCGATTGATATGTATTGGGTAGTATTGTAAAGTCTTCTATATGCTCAATTGTGTGGTTGCATGATCTGATTATGTAATTGTAATGGATTAGAATGATGAGGCTGTTTAATCTTAATCCTTAAATCCTCTCTATTAATGATGATGCCTTGACATAAAGGAAGGCTTGATGAACAGTTTAAATAATGAGATTAGGAGATCGGGTGTCACAAACCGACACGTAGAATTAGGGGATCGGGTGTCACAAACCGACACGTAGTATTAGGGGATCGGAGTGTCACGTACCGACACGTAGTAGTAGGGGATCGGAGTATCACGTTCCTACACAAGAAGAATAAAGAGAATGAATCTGGAATTATGTTAATATACTCAAATTTAAAGAAAACAATTCCCAAATGAGTATTGTATGGAGGCTTGAGTCCTCATAGGTGTGCTTGGTGTTGTGGCCAATGTTTCTTGTACTTGTTGTTGTCACCTGTTGGGTATTGTAGTTGGTTTTATATTATTAATCAATATATATTGCTTTCTATTTTGAGTTGGCCGATGATACCTACTAAGTATGTGTTCCTTGTACTGACCCCTACTTGTATTTTTCTCTTTGTTATTTGTGGAGTGCAGCAAACGTGCCATCGACTTCGACTCGCCCTCAACTCTAGCCAGTCTTCATCACATCAGATTTCAGCGTAAGCTATTGTTCCTAGTTCGGACTGGATTCTCTCCTTCACGTCTTGATGTCTTGAAGTTCGGACATGGACCATCTTGTACTTATTTTAGCTTCTTAATTACTCTTAGATTTAGAAATTTGAGGATAGATGTTCTTGCTGTGATGACTTCCAGATTTTGGGGATAATAGTTGATAAACTTTTAGAAGCTTATTTATTGGTTATATTAATAAAATTTTTGAGTCTTCCGCATTGCAGTTTGTTCATTATGGTTGAAATATTGCTCTATGTTGGGGTTTAGATTGGTTGGTTCGCTCACATAGGAGGATAAGTGTGGGTGCCACTCGCGGATTTTTTTGGGTCGTGACACCTTCCTTCTCCACATATTTCATTAACTCTCTACAATTTTCATTTAAAGCCATTTAAAAGTCAACTAAGCAAATAATGGACTTGGAAATCTATCATTTTCCAATTTTTTTCATTATCCTTACTACGATATTGCTTCACACCTCTCGCCTATCGGAACACCAACCCAATCTTGAAAGCTGAAGTGGGTTTGGGGAATGGATGAACAAGAACATCTTATTTACCACCAAAAATGATAACATAAGACCCTTCTTCACTCATATTGGCCGAATCCTGATTACGTTTTGCTTATCTCTATCGTCGAGCCTAATCGACTCGACTATTTTCCCTGACCCCGGCCTCTCACTTCTTTTTGTTCTTTTTCTGTGCCATATCTTGAATGAAGACACCCCATCGGCCCGACTTTCCCAAATGCCCCCCACCGTCACATAATGTTCTTGGAAAAGACCTAGGGAACTCACCTAGAATCTTTAAAGCCTACTCGTGCAATGTATAGATAGCGTCCCATTCCACTACCTACACAATGTAGTACTCATCCAATAACTAGAATGTACATCCCATATGATGAAAATAGACATTAACTGAAATAGACCATACTATCTAGGTATGGAATCTGATGTAATAAGGACCCCACATCGTGGATGTTGTTCTACTTTCCAAATGTAGAACTAACACTCATCCTCAAGTAGAGCTACTACCACAAGCATATCCACTCAATGCTTTCCCTTGTTTCTCATAGAGTAATCATTTCCTAGGTGTATTACAGAAGGTAGCATTTCTTAGTCCTACCAACTATACTTTTCATGGATAGGTCATTCTTTTACCTTTTTTTCATATTCACGGTTCCACATACATAACTTTCTTTTCATATTGAACATTCTACATATATAAGTCTTTCAAAGAGGGGCACCTACTTTAGGTCTACCAATCCTAGACATTCATTCGTCATTCATTCATACACGTACATTACTAGGGTGCCTAAGCCTACCGAGTTAAGAGATAACCTTCCTATAACTTTCATATATCAAGTAGAGGGACCTATGTCTATCAATCAAGACACAACATCATCATATCACACATTCAATAACATTCAAGTACCATGTAGGGACAACTATGTCTACCTAACAAGATACCCTATCAATACATGGAGACTCATCATAGTCGGTCATATTCACATATAACATTCTAGAGGAAATCATACTTTCACCCACACATTCACATATACGAAATAATCATTCATATTGTTCATTTATTCAAACTATAACCTGATAGCACCATAATTAACATAATAATGCTGACAAGGCCATGTTCATAAAAATTATAACACATAAACACTGTCACCATAAGTGGACCATACCAATCAATACAATTCAATAGCAATTTTATACTAAATAAAGGAATTAGGTCAACTTACCTCCTTCCAATCATCATCATAACCATTCCTTAGCCTTTTCAATCAATCCACTTCACAAAGCTCTTAACTGTAGCGATATACACAAAACTAAGCCATTATCAATCCATATCAATGATCCAACAACAAAAAATACGAATATCATCATTATAAGGATGACTATAAACAATTCTATCATGATCAATACATAATTCAATAGCTCAATACAATCTACACATGAATTCACTAAGATTAAGTCATTATCAATTCACCCGCTTCATAGACAAAACTATGAATTCAATAAATACATAAGTTCATGCAAGTTTTGATCTTAAAACCTCCAATTAACATATTAACTTTCAAGGTTTTGAAACATTTTTGAAAATCCTTTGGAATTGGATCCTTGAATGAGAGAATAATCAAGGATGAAATGACCATACCTTAATTAAAGAATTCCAACGAAATTTATGGAAAAACAATGAAGAACATTGAATCCTAGCTTCAACCTTCAATGGAGTCTAGAGAGAACTTAATTTGTTCTTGGGTTTTGGTTTTTGAATAATTGGTCTACGTCTAGGTTTTGAAGTCTTAAATAATTTAAAATACAATAAAATACCAAAAATAACAATCCATGACTTAATTAGGACCCTAGGTGAATTTCTTAATGTGCCCTCAACTTGGTCGAGACCTGCAGAAAAATTGCAGGCCTCAATCGACGTTGGCATCTCTGTCGTTGACTGGACGACGTGACGTCCTGCAGGCTGTCGTCTTCGTCAGAGGCTGATCACTTGGGGGATACTCTCCCACACCTAAGTGTTGATAAACGCCCCCAAGCGATGGAACATGCATTGGACGATGGGGCGTCGTTTTGTGCTCGTGGTTAGGGATTGCCTTTGGGTAGTTTCTTGCCAAGCTTTGGGTCCTCTTCTTGGACCCTTAGGGTAATCCTTGGGGAGTTGTACCCGACGTTTCAACCCTAAACATGTTCATCTAGGTCTTAGGAACATCCTCTATCAATTTCGACACCAAACAACACATAAAACATACAAAGTCACACAAGAGCACTCTAGCACACACAAAGACTAACTTTTAAACGTCTTACTCGTTCTTGGACGATTGAATTCTAAACTCTTCAAACTTACTTCTTACACTTATATTCATCATTATAAGACTTTATTAACTCATGCAAAACATGTTACGCTCTAGTTTAACCTATTTCATTTTGATGGTTGTGACAATAACTAGTCTCATTTCAAAATAAGGCAATTTAAAAGCATATGCAATATAAAGAAAAGTTTATTAAAACATGATATCAATTCTGTGTACGCAAAGATACAAATAACTCTAAGACGTATGTAAAAATACAAATAAACTGATGTTTATAAAATAAAAATACTATTGTGGGATTTTCTCTAACCGACAACCATAACATAAGAGCTATAGTAATGATACAACGATTTTCCTCAAGCTGCCTGTGCATCCTCTAACCGGCCAAAGGTATAGTACCTGAAGTGCCTAATGGATCCACTATTCTATGCAAAAAGGGTTCATCTAAAAAGTATGACCCTCTTCTACCTTTTGGTGGCTACATGGTTTATGGAGACCTGAGTTATCTGAACTCATGATCGACCCCAACTCGGTTTGCAATACTACTCCAAATATATACTACATCTTATGTTTTACAAACATATTTTTTCTATGACTTGATATTAGTGCTAAAAAACATAGCTCAAATGTGAATACAATTTAAATTAGCCCGAAAGATCATTTAGAAAGTTATTACTCTTCTCTGAAAACTAGCCCGAAAGATCTTTTGGAAATCTCAGTTTTTGTTCTTATTTAAATGTGAATACAATTTAAATTTTTTCAGGAATACATTGTCCCCATATATTTCGTTGAAGAAATGAAATTCAAATTTTATCTTTACTCTTTACTCAACTTGATCTTTAAGTCTTAAAACCAAGTTAAAATATTTGTAAAAAACCTTTGAGAACTTTGATGAACTTGACTTAATTCTTGAAATTGATCTTAATTGTTCTTGACTTGACTCTTAATTGATCCTTGAATGGAATTATGGATTCAATAATTATGATTTGTGATTGGAAAGACCTTATGATGTTTAGGAATCATTTCAAATATCTAAAACTGAGAAAAGCTACGAAATCACCGTCTTGGAACTAGTCCGCAACCCATAGATGTTTTATATAATTATTCGAGATATTAAATTTTGAGACTAAGGATTCCGCGTCATATTCGCGATGTGGATGAAAAATTTACTCACTGGGAAAAAAGTCAGTGACGCGGAATTGTTTCAGGAACTTTACTCGACTTTTTCATTCTCCATTTTCCATCCCCAATTCGCCTAAACTTGACTATTTTGCTCAAGTTCATTTTAGATCCCGATGCCCAACATATATACTGAAGTACCTCACTTAAAACAGTCCTAAAACTCAATGAAATGAACTCAACACTCCTCAATTCATTCCAACTAAAGAACAACATTCCAATTCAAGAATACATGTCAAAAACAGAAAATTTCAAACTCTTTTAGGAAAAAATTCACTGAACAAACCCAACGCTATGAGAGACTCACATACCTTATAGGATCAATTCCTTGGTGAATCCACAACAAAAATCGATTGTTCATTGCAAATATTGCCTTTCCTCTTTTCCTTTCTCTTGCGCTCTTTGTCAAAATGCCCTAACTCTATTTTTTCAAAATCGTAAATAGAACTAACTCAGTTTTTACCCCAACTAATTTACTAAAAACAGATTTAATTAATTGGGTCAGGAAAAGACCAAATCACCCTTTAAATTTCCGGATTGGTTATTTGTAAAATCCAACAACACAATATCTAACGGTCATAACTCACTAATCCGAACTCAGAATTGCGCAAACTCGGACGAGTTGGAAAGATAATTCCAAGAGCTTTCCATCCATATCTAGAACGACACCTAACGCATCCTGAGATAGAAGTTATGACCATCTGAATTTAACCAAAAACTCACTTTAACACACATATAAAATTTCCAAATTGTTAAATACATTCCAAAAACAACCACTTTCAATTTCTAAACTTCCTTCTAGTTTTTCTTAGTTGCGATATGTTACACATATGGGGCTCCATGGTGATTTATTCAACTTCACTTTCTTCAGTTTTTGATATATTTCACATCCAAGTGTTTTACCTGTTCAATCATTAACAATCACATCATATCCACAAATGTGCCAATAGTTCACAACATATCAATACATGGTAAGAACATACCTTGGTGTTGCACATTAAGGAGAGGAGAGAATTTGAGAGAAAATAAGACCTACATCGTCCAAGATTATCTTTATAGTGACCCACCGACTTAACTTATTAGAAGCGTCTTATAAATCTAGACCCTCAAAAATTGGCTTAGTGTGTTGCACCCATGCTACGTGTCACGTGGAGCGCACAACTAACTTTTAAAAATACTATATTGGATTGACACATTGCATCCATGTTACGGTCCATGTGGAGCTCTCAACCACTTCAAAAATAATGAGGCTGATAGAAATTTGCTAGGCGCGGTGTAATCACACTATTGGACACGTGGATCACACAACCAATTTGACGTCTCTCTTGTAAAATACTAATAACTATTTTCAAAAGAGCTAGATTGACAAGTGTTCAGGCGTGTTGGAAAGATACTTCTAGAAATTTAATTTGATAGGTTATAGGATATGTAGTTCTCTATATGCTGATGGATATAGTCAGTTGAAATTGCCCTTGCATGAACAAATGTGTAAAACTTAGCCGGTAGAAAGGATTTGAATTTATCTTAGTGCTAGAGGTCCCTTATAATCCTAATTTGTTTTTATACCCTAGTTATACTTGGTATAAATCCTTAAACATTTGACCAAGTAGTATATCATTAAGTTCAAGCTCATATACTTACGACGAACTATTCAAATTCTAAGAGTAGAGTTGCGAGGTTTCACATAGATACTTTGACACCCCAAAAGTGTCTAAACTTGAATTTGAATAGTACTCTGTGTGTACGATTGTACCGGATGATTACAAGTTGTTCATATATGATAAGGTTCATTACCAAGTGTAGGAAGTCTATCGAATGTGACTTAGGTTCATTAACTACATTTAACACCAACTCAACTTCAAAACCGTTCCTACTCTCTAAGTTTTTTCATGAAATCACACAAGAGTTACCTTCAAACAACCATATCTTTTGGAATAAGAGGATTTATGTGTCCCATCATCTAGAAAACTAAATTTCCACGTGTCTTTTTTCCAGCACTACCAATTTTGCATCAATTCAAGTTCGGAGTAAGATGTGATGTCTATTTTTATACACAGGCTTTAATATGAGATTTCTTCTTAAAGAACTATGAAGTGACACTGGCCACATATTCAAATTGTAGATTAAGTTAAGAGATTGAAAATTTCACCTGAATTGTATGGACAGTCCTGTATCATTTTACAGGGTGTGTTGATCATGCATATTACCTTTATATCATGTATAAGTTTGAATATCAAAATATTCAGATTTCATATAAACATTATTATGATTTTTCTTTCACACATTTCACCCATTGGTCTACCCCAACATCCCCAAAAATCTCTCTTTACCCTTACTAGGTCTTGATAAGTTTCATCCATGATTTTCCAACATAGATTCTAGAATTCCTACTACATTTTAACAACAATTCCTCTTCCTATCCTCTAGTGAAACAAATGCTGGTAAGAAAACTCTCACATTTTATTCTAACATATAATTGTGTATTCTAAGCAAGAATGTACCATCAAATTAAAGTGTTTTCATGAAATGAATCTAATAATTTCAAAAAAGGATTTCTTGATTGTTTCATTAATTTAGAGCTCATCTTCAAGATATGTAACACATTAGAAGTTGAAAAGATAATTTGGAAATTTGAAAGATTCAGAAATTAATGGAGCTCTATTTCCACTTTCTCTTTGTGCTGCCCATGTGAGGATTTATGACTCGTGGAGACCTTGTCAAGGTTAGGGCTTAGAAGTTTAAAATTTTAGGACCTCCATGGAATAGCCAATAGGACAGATCATAGGAGAGATAACAAGTCGTGGTTGATTCTAGTGGATATGGTCTTGAAAAACATGTGAATTATGTTCCTTGGGTTCTATGGAAGGTGTTTACAGGTCATGTATGTGGTTCATAGTTTGTTCTTAAAGAAGTTTGACCTGTAGTAAATTGGATCCACATATGGACAATACGGTCCATAGTAGGTTATATGAAGCATAATATTATTCAACAACTATTTTCTCAGGGTTGATTGAGTTTCTTTTTACCCTTTTAATTTCTATGTGACATCATTTTAGGGTCATTTAGTATATTCTAAAGAGTTCCTAATAACCCTAACCTTCCCATTTTCTCTCATTCTCTCGAACTCCAAAGAATTCTCTATCAAGTCTTCCCCTCCAAGTATGACTTAGTTTCAAGGATTCAAGTCTCCATTGAATATTCCAATTAGAAATTTGATCAAGGTATGTGAAAAGTTTGTCAATGAGTTCCTCTCTATCCATTGAGTCTTAAAAATAGAAATTTCTACTTATGATTCTAACCCAATTTCGAGAGTTTTAACGATTCTCTTATTGGTTCAGCTAGAATAAAATTCTCTTTCCATTAGTGATCTTATCATGCATAATTTTACCATATTCTAATATTTTCATTGATGTTTTTAGTAACCCATTTCTACAAGTATTTATGATACAATTCAATGCTATGTTGATATGCATGAATTGAAACATTTATGAATCAAAGATGCTTTCAATATAGTATCAACCGATTTTATGGAAATTGAGTCTTCTAAATGGAGTACCTCCCATATAAAAGAATGACATGATCTAAAACACTACAAAGTAAATTATTTCATACTATGAAAACACTATCGTGATTACGATGCTTTCGATTAAAGTGTCTCTTCTGAATATATTATTATTAACAATCATGATGGAGTTATTCTTATGACACTGAGATTTTACGAATGATTTGGTATTACTAGATAATTGTCATTATAAATACTATGAATATGATTATTCTTACGCATATTTTGAGTTGACAGTTTACTAAGCACCGAGTTTGACTAGTAACAATTACCCAAGTCAAAGAATTAAGGACTCCCATAGTTCATTTCTTAACTGGACATTAGATAGTGGATCCACCCATTCTCATGTTTATGGTCCTTACCTTCGCAAGTCGAAAACACTTTTTCTATGTGAGACTGGTACACTAAAACCTATGTTATAGCTCACATGGTTTATGTAAGTTAATATTATGTCCCACAAATATTCATGACTTCCTCAAAGGCTTATGTTATGATTATTATTTAAAAAAGAATGCATGACCTTGTAGTATATTTAATGAAGTCATATGATCAAATTTATCCTATATTTACTTGGTCATTGCATTATCATATTTTCAGATTTATCATGCTAGCATGCTTCAGTTATGCATATTTTCCATACGTAGTACATTCTGAGTACTGACCACATAAATCTCTTTGTACCTATATTGTTTTACAATATAGGTTTTGATGTGCATCACTCAAGTCACTGTTGTTATTCGATCCTATTAATGTTGCTCTAGATTAGTAAGTCCTCATAGTTAGAGGGCTTGCCACATATGTTCATTTTTGTGTGATTCACACTTATTATTTTTTTTGACTGTTCAAGTGAACCATGGTTTGTCCTAGTCACTTATTATGTAGTAAAGTTTAGTTGTCAGATACAATATTATCCACATTATGGTCTTTGTACTCTGATTGAGCTTATGATGAGGCTGTTTTCGAGAATATGATTCTGCTTACCTCTTAATAGTTGTTACATTGTTATCCTAGTGTCATATTATGTCATATGGTTTGATTGGGGAGTCTCAGGACTCTATGTACCAGGTCACAATTTAAAGGTAGTCTAGGATCATTATAGGATACATAGAGAGTTCAAAGTATGTAAGAGTATCAAAAACTGAATTTATCCTCATACCCTACATCTACAATTTCAATAAGTATGATTAAAGCTACAACTTTTACCCCGAAATCAATGATTTTGAATTCCCTTTATCTCCCATCGTTGATTCTTGATTTTATCAAGATCTTTTTTACTTCATATCATTCATGATTGTTGATTCATATTATGTCACATGGACCCTCTTTTTAGCCTAAGTTACTAGAAAATCATGTAATAGTATTTCATATGCACTCTTTTGATGAAAGAAGATAATTCAAGATTTTCAAGAAAGTATTATTATCTTTGATTTGGTGTGTATAATTTTATGAAAGAGTCCAAGCAAGTGTATTTTTCCTAGGGTGCTTATTTTCATAAAGAAAGCATAGCAAGATTTTTAGAAATTTGACCTTTTTGTCTCGGGCCAAATAAGAACATACACAAAATACTAGTTTCATTATATTCATGATTAGAAGAAACTGTATCAATATTGTTTTATAGCTATTTCAGTAATATTAAATGTGAGATATGTTGGAGAATAAATATCAGACAATTAATGTAGAATGCCACTTATTTAACTTGATTTTCCTAATTCCATAAGAGAAGTAGTTTTTCTTAGTTTTAACATACTTATTTTCCTTTTAAAAAATATGTTCCACAAAGTTTGACCAATTAAACATGAAAATAATCAAATGTTTTTTTCAAACCAGACATACTCTAATTGCATAAACGGAAAAGGGACTAAAATACACTGAAAGTATTGGTAATGATAATAAATTATCCTTCATCCACCTATTGGCTCAAAAATTCCCTTCCCAGCCACCTATTGGGTCCAAAATACCCTTGTTATCCACATTTTGGTTCATTGACCACTTATTTAATGATTTTATACTTAAACTATTTAAATATTTTTTTAAATACGTGGCGCTCAACAAAGTTGGACCAACCAAACATGAAAATAATTAAATGTTTTTTTTCTCAAACCAGACATACCCTAATAACATAAATCTTGAGATTATCTCATGCATTTGTAAGGAATTGATTAAACTACATGTCTCTAGTGTGAAATTAGAGGGAGTCACAACTCAACAATACTGACCAAGTTTGCAATCATATCTTTTTCTCCATAATTGTCTACACTAGGAAGTCTCTTCTCCATATGAGAATTCTAATTATTTTTTATT
This sequence comes from Solanum arcanum, assembly GCA_027789145.1. Classification (NCBI taxonomy): domain Eukaryota; kingdom Viridiplantae; phylum Streptophyta; class Magnoliopsida; order Solanales; family Solanaceae; genus Solanum; species Solanum arcanum. Next base: position 54,013,153 of record CM050943.1, read on the forward strand.
TCTAATGATTTTGAAATGGGGACTTGTTCCATATTTTCGGAAAAAATAAATGAAGTCAATGTATAAATATGATTTCAAATACTTTATTTATCTTAATATCTATGATATAATTTGACTACACATGTAATTTAAGAAAAATAAATACTTTAAAGAATTATGATCCAAATTTTCCTATAAATTATAATGTAGTTAAAAATTATTTTATCAAATATAACATAAATTTATAAAATTAAACTATTTCCATATATTAAGATGCATCATTGTTTATAGAATAAACTGAAAATAGAAAATCGAACAAAATGGAACAAGGGAAATAATAATATGTAACGACCTGTTTAGTCGTTTTGAGCAGTAGAGTTTATTCTGGTAATAACTGTCAGGGTCGACGGATCCCACGACGGACCGTCATGGGCATGACGGACCGTCGAGGGGGTCTCGTTCCAAAACACTTAGAATTATTAAAATTTTGGTACTGAGATCGACTCTCTGAACTTCGTGACGGAATGGCAGGACGGACCGTCGTTGGCACACCGGCCCATCACAAACCTTTCCACAGAATTAACTCTCTGAACTTTGTGACGGACATGCAGGACGGACCGTCACAGTCATGACGGACCGTCACAGGATGCGTAACCCTGACTTGGTCGGATTTCTGTTAATAGTTTTAAAGGGGCGTTTTGGACTATTCATGCTTAAAATTATAAAGTTAGTGGGTTGATGTTAATAATTCAATTACTTGGGGGTTAAAGGAGATAACCTTGAAATAAATAGTGGTTTATTTCTTTCATCTTTTATACTTAATTATATGACAATTAGGGTACAATAAAAAGGGTTTGAATAAGAAAAAACAGAAAGAACAGAGAGAGAAGGAAGAAACAAGCGAGAGAAAGAGAAGAATGCAGCTTTGGGAAAGTAGATTTCTTGATCACGATTATTCGGTGGAGGTAGGTTAAGGTTTATACTATCTCATAGTAAACTCTTAATAGCGAATGATATGTGTTGGGTAGTATTGTAGAGTCTTCTATACGCTTAATTATGTGCTTACATGATGTGATTATGTAATTGTAATGGATTGGGAAGATGAGGCTGAGAATCTTAAATCTTAAATTCACTTTGTTAATGATGATGTTTTGGTATAAAAGAAGGCTTGATGAACTAAACTAATGAGATTAGAGGATCGGGTGGCACGTTCCGGCACCAGGATAGTATTAGAGGATCGGGTGTCACGTTCTGGCACCATGATAGTATTAGAGGATCGGGTGTCACGTTCCGGCACCAGGATAGTATTAGAGGATCGGGTGTCACGTTCCGGCACCAGGATAGTATTAGAGGATCGGGTGTCACGTTCCGACACCAGGATAGTATTAGAGGATCGGGTGTCACGTTCCGACACCAGGATAGTAGATAGATCAGAGTGTCACGTTCCAACACCAGGATAGAAGATGGATCGGAGTGTCACGTTCCGACACCAGGATAGTAGATGGATTGGGTGTCACGTTCCGACACCAGGATAGTAGATGGATCGGAGTGTCACGTTTTGACACCAGGATAGTAAAGAGAATGAATCCTGAATTATTTTAATATACTCAATTTAAAGAACTAATTCCCAAATGAGTATAATGGGGAGGCTTGAGTCCTCGTAGATGTGATGAGTGTTGTGGCCAATGGTTACGGTATTTGTTGTTATCACCTGTTGAGAACATTAGTTGATTTTATGTGATTATCTGACATATATTGCCTTCTATTTTGAGTTGGCCGATGATACCTACTCAGTACTTGTGCTTTGTACTGACCCCTACTTGTAATTCTTTTTCTTTGTTATTTGTGGAGTCCAGCAAAAGTGCCATCGTCTTCAACTCAACCGCAACTCTAGCCAGTCTTCATCACACCAGATTTCAGGGTGAGCTATTGCTTCTAGCTTGGACTGGATTCTTTCCTCCGCGTCTTGATGTCTTGAAGTTCGGACATAGACCATCTCTTTTATTATTTAGCTTCTTAGCTACTCTTAGATTTAGTAATTTGAGGATTGATGTTCTTGTGGTGATGACTTCCAGATTTTGGGAATAATAAGTGTTGAGTTTTAAAAGTTATTTAATCGATTTTTATTAATGAGTTTTAAGTCTTCAGCATTATATTCGGTTTATTATGGTTAAAATGTTGGGGTTTAGAATGATTGGTTCGTTCATATAGTAGGATAAGTGTGGGTGCCACTCGCGGCTCGTTTTGGGTCGTGACAAACTAATAATAATAATAATAATAATAATAATAATAATAATAATAATAATAATAATAATAATAATAAAAATAAAAATAATAATAATAATAATAACAACAACAACAACAACAACAAAAATAATATATTATGGAACTGATCAAAAGTTAATTATTAAAAATTAATATAGATGCAATCCCTAGCTATATAATATGTGTAGCTTATTGAATGTGTTTGTTAAGAGAATGCTTGATTGACTAAATTAAATACCTTCGTTGTGTGAAACATTAATGGTCAAGTTTTCGTTTTTGGAGCTCCAAGTTTGCAAAACATGTATTCTCTACTTCTAGAAATAATGGTGACATCAAGCAAAGGACATCTATCGAGACATTGGAGGAAGAAAGCTTGTTAAATTTTGATGGTCCTGAACATTCTTTTTCCTACAAAAATAATGAGTCGTTGATAAAATAACAAAACATAATGCTTGCACCATATGAATTTGGTGGAATATTAAATTCATTACTCATATATGATAGTAATAGTAATAAAATAAAAAAACATACACAAAAGCATTAAGCTAGTGATACGATCACTTACCTACTCTTTGTAAAAATTCCGAGTCCAACTCATTACTTTTGTTGAGGTGAGCAAACACTTTATTTTCATGCTCTTCTACCTTGTCCACTTCCTGGTGGATTTAACATCATTTACTGTGATTGTCTAACTTCATTTGATTATTTTATGTGCCACAAGAATTTAAATAAATTACACAAACTCGCTTGTTTCTTTGAGCTCCATCATTTCACACATGAGTGCAACTTCATTTTCTAAATGTAGTTCGCCATTGTTTTCTTTCTGCTCCGTTGTTGTATGCTCTGAATTTGGAGATTTTTTTTTCTTTTCTTGGAAGGACGTTTTGGAGACCCAATCTTGATTTGATTCAAGATCAGCTATAAGAATGATTTTAACAATAAAAAAAAACATATTTGCCAAATTATTAAACATCTTACCTTTATATCTTTTATCATATTGGTTTCTGAGTCGAATTCTACTCCTATTTTCTCATAACCATCTAAGATGTATCTACATACTTCCATTACAGATCGGCAAATGGAACTCTTTTTCATATGATGGTAAACCTACAACACAACAATGTTTTTCATTAGGTTACAATAATTAAAAAAATACTTAAATATTGTACACTATTACCTAACACTAACAAATTATTAACTATACTCTGCTAGGAGAATCCAATCAGATAAGTATGCTATACAAATAAAGCAATCAAAATAATTATAGTAGATAAAAATCCCTCATGATATAATGTAGAAACTATAACGGCATAGTCTAGAGAAACATCTCCTTATAAACCAAAATGTAGACAAATAATAGAAAAATTACTATTAAACTATCTTTTAACTTTTACATTTTATAAAATATTCCATGCCGTATTTTTAAGATTACAAAACTCATATTTTTTAAACTCTTACTTGTAAGTATACTTTAAACTAGATGATAGTGTATTTCACTAACTGTGTAAATAAGACATTACCCAAATGATGAATAAAACATAAACTCACTGTCACAACTAGCTTAGTGATTGGTTCGCTATCTCTCATTTTCTTGACCTATTTTGTTAGTTTGACATCACTAATTTATAAAATCAAGAAAGACTAAAAAAAATCAAATCAATAATTTAAGTCATATGCAAGAAATAAGATAATAATTTTAGTTACCTTGTCACATTGACCATTAGGGCGCGTTCGCTTTTCACATATCTAGCCGTTAAGGATATTCTGATATTTTTTAATAAGTCTGAATGGATCGACTAAACCTTCTCTATATAATTTGGGTTCATAACAAAGTATTTGTAAGAGTTAACCTTTCTTGATCGTTCGTTTTTTCTTGATCATAATTATGATTAACCCTTTATATATTAATTTATGCATAAGAAATCTAGAAAAATAAATGTACTAATTACCTTGTTTAATTTTACAGTATAAATATTAGTTTCACCTGTCAGAGGTACAATTGAAAAGCTAATAGTTGACAAGGCTACGACCTCTGCATTAATCAATCCCCTCTTCCTCCCGGTGAGTTGATAGGGAGTTAATTCAAACTCATTCTTCAATAAAAGAAAACTTTTAATCAAAATTTCTTTTCATACTTGATTGTGTTTTACGTAAACAGCAATTTATAAACTATCATATCATATTTGCTTTTTGTGACAATAAAACTACCTAATTTTTAGAATTACAGATTTTGTTTTGATTGTTGTATGCTTATAGATATCTTTTGGATGATTTTATCACATAAAGTTTCTTTACATTGTTTGTATATATAAGTTAAACTCTTTAACATAATAAAAGAAATAATAAAAGTTTGATGCTTTGATGATATAAAACAATTCACACTTTATTATATGTGAATGTCCATATAAATAAGATGAGTTTCTAGGTGAAAGATATATATACTAACAATATATGACAATAGTATATGAAATGATAACACATGTATCATCAATTCACATGATAGAGAGAAAACTAAAATTTAATGGACATAATATCATTAATCAAAAAAATATATGATATTCATACTTGAATAACTATTGTTTCCTCAATTGCTTGAAATATATTAAAAAAAAAATTTCGAGGTGATGTCGAATAGAAATTATGAGAGTTGTAAGAGTTTATTAATTAGACATTGAAATTAACATAAATTCTTCATCATAAATATGATCAAGATGGGGTTAGATAATTTTTACAATTATTAAACCAGTTTAATGAAAAATAATAAATTATTAAATTACATAATTAAAGCAAAGGATATTAGGTTAGCGGTTAGATTCTCGTATTTTTTGTCAATATTGCAATTAAAATCTAACATACAAATCTAGAGACAAATAGGATGTTATAATAATCATTTAGCAAAGACTATACAAAATAATAGAACACTTAACAATAAATCATTCTTTTATCATCATAGTGCTTATAAAATATATTATTCAAATCACTTTTTCGATAGATACGATAAAATGTGATTGCTTATAAGATAAAATTCAATACTAGCCATTATATATATAAAATTTAATCAGACGTTTTTTTTATTAATGATGCAATTAATTGTTGTCTATATGGCAAAAAATATTATACAAAAAAACTTAATTTCTTCCCTTTTTTATCCAAAAAGCCTATAGTTATTTCAATCAAAAAGAGAATAAAAGTATTCCCCATAATTCTATTTTTTTCAAAAGACTTCTAAATTTTATAAAATCTCATTTTTTCTTAAAATCATATCAAAAAGTAAAATCTAAATAGATATAAATGTTATGAAAAAATTTGTGAAAACAAAATCTTTATTCCCAAACAAGAAAATATATTTATATCTCAATATTACTCCAATGTCTAAAAATACCTAGAATTGATGTGTTTTTGCTTATCCACAAAGATGATCTAGATTTAACCAAGGAGTTAAAATCCACGCTAAAAATAATAAATTAAAGGGTAAAGCAAAAAGTAAGAGGAAGCAATAGAATGCTAAATTATATTTTCTTACTGATGTGTCCGAGCCATTTTCTCTTGGATGACTTGATACACTAGTAGGTAGCAAGACGGAGTCACTTCACTAATATCCACTCTTTGATTTTCTTGAGCCTGTAAGGATTAGAAGAAGTACAAAATAATTATTAAAGTTTGGATGCAGAAAAAATATTATATATTTATATTCTGTTTTGTAAAATATTGACTTATTTATAAATTATAATAGAAAATAATTCAGAAATTTTATAACAACACATTGTGACTATACATTCTCTTATTTTTTACAAAGTGCGGACTTTCATCATTCCATATTTATTAAAATGAACAACTAAGAAAACCATTTTTATTTGTAAGAAAAATGTTCTACTTCTATTAAATAAATAAATGTTTAAAAAAGGGATAATGCACAAGTACCCCCTCAATATATGCCCGAAATCATAGAGACACACTTATATTCTACATAGGTCCTATTACCCCCTAAACTTTTTTTATTAATAATTTTCTACCCCTTTTTGCCTACGTGACACTATCTTGTGGGCCTAATGCTGGTTGACTTTTTTTCTCAAGCTAGTGCCACATAGGCCCAAAAGGGGAAGAAATTAACTTTTAAAATAAGTTCAGGGGGTAATAAGACCTTATTATAGTATGAGTGTGTCTCTGGGATTTCGGGCATAGGTTGAGGGGGGTACTTGTGCATTTTCCCTTTTAAAAAACATTTCTCCAAAAATAATTTATACAAATCACTATTCGAATTATACCTTTTGTGGATTCATTATATGGTTTAGACAAAATACTAAAAAATTAGTACAGTAAAACAGCATACCGCTATTCGAATATTATTCACTGGGAAAATGTAATGTGTTATTTCACGGCAATTGTTGTTTTCAGAAGAAGAATCTAATTTTTTTTCTACAAGCAAGATAAAAGAGAAAATTTTACTCAAGAACATTGAGAAGAAATATATTTGAAGGGTAAATGGAGAGATTTATTTATAGATAAATTGTAAAGAAAAAATATCTAACAAATGAGTGTGCAATTATGATGATTAATTGATATTTACCTCTTTTTAGTATGGAATTTTTTTTCCATATTTGGTAAATTTTTACTAACAAAATATGAATATTTGTTTATAGTAATTTGGTTATTACTTAGATTCTAGTAATTGTTTCTCTAGATATCATGTGGTTACGATCCTTGTAACTAGAACTGTCAAATGAGCGGGTTGAGTTAAAATTGGAGATATTAAATGGTTTGAAATAGAAATTGGGTTGGGCTCTAATTGGTCTAAGTTTACTTTGGGCTCAAATGAAATTAAAATCATCTTCAATATAAATGTACTTGATTTGTAGGCATTACCTAATTTATCATTAACTTTTATCAAGTCATATAATGTATCTTTAACGGTGATACATAAATAATAACGTCTTATAATTGAAGAAGTGTGTATCAGATTCAACAACAAGTATATTATATATATATAAGTGGCAATCTTTTACCACTAGATACATACACCAACATTATTCATCTGGAAAGCAATGTGTCTGTAAACATTACCCAATAAATACACTTGATCCATAAACTCTTTATGTTTATATCTGAGACATTGTGTATCAAATTAATCAATATGTGCATGATACACAATATATATCAAATTCAATCGTTTTCAAACTTTATTACATGTATCATATACATATCAACTAACCACCATTGTGTTGTGTATCACACACAAAAAATACTATTTGAAATAATTACATGTATAATGTATCTTTTTATAAAATATAGTATCTCTCAAACAAAATAAGATACATAAATAATAATATTTCACGCACTAATTTCTTAGGCATTATACGTAAATTCAAATTTACAATAAATGCACTAGATACATAGGAATTACCACACAAACATGTATCCTTAGAGGCGACAACAACAACAGGAACAAGCATGAGGTTAATATGGATTTTTTAACATTCGGGACATAAACAAAAGTATGACAACATTATTACTAGATATTATTGTATTTTCATTGACAAATGAATTTCTCAAAGTGACAATAACATAACAAAGTCATAGCAAACAGTGATTTTGAGGACGTAGAGGGGCATTAAGAGTATTCGTATACATATCCTTATTAACTTGATCAAAATTTTCATGCACGAGATTCTGCATGCTTAGGTCGATTGTCTATTTTGCAAATGAGGTGAGCACTTTGTTCTTAATCTTGTTATGTATCTTTTCTTGCCGAATCACAAATACTTCGTCAAACCCCTAAAGATGATAGTAACAATACTAGAGAAGTTCTTCATGATGTATATTCTTAAAAAATTAAATAATTTTGAATCAAAATTGAAAATATCTTCAATGAACTAGGAGAAGAAGTTTGGATCTAAAAAATTCAATAATTTTGAAATGAAACTGAAAGGATCTGAACTGGGAGAAAATTTTTGAATCTCAAAATTTTGAATTATTTTAATCAAAATTGAAAGGATCTTTGATAATTTGGGAGAAAATTTTTGAATTTTGTAAAGATGTTGCAGATTGGAGCGATTTATGGGAAAGAAATCACTTTATATTTATATTAATATTAAGCAAAAAAAACAAGTTTTACAACGTATCACAATTAATGTATCCGAATGAAATTTATGTATGTGGATGACTGTTATTTTAAGAGATTTTTGTAAAACAAAAAAAAATAAGGATAAAATGTAATTTAAATATTACATTATGGGATATATATGTAAGTTATACTAATTTTAATATATTGTTTGTCATTTACGTTTTATAACCACAATTTGAATTTCAACTCAAGAAAAAAAAATCAAAAAAAAAGAAGTTAAAAAATTGATACATAAATCCTAAAAGATATAAAATATATCGTAACTCATATCTTCAAAATAGTAAAATACATTACATAAATGAGAATAAAGAGTCTAAAGATATATTGAAATTGTCACGACCCAGCCCACCGAGTCGTGCGAGCACCTTCACTAACACCTAAGTAGGAAAACCATCATATCCCAATAGTTAACATGCAAAAATTTAAAGAAAATCAAAGTTAAATGAATTAACAAGCTTTTGTAAATAAGAACATTTAAAACAATTTCGGGTTAACACCTGCAAATAAATTACCACTCCCAAGGATCTAGCATAAACATGTACAAGAGCTACTAAGTGTAACACCCCGTATCCAAAACAGACCAAAAACCAGCTTTTCAGAAAAATATACAGGTGCAACCAACGGGGCCATCGAAGAACTATAGACTAACCCACGGTCCGTCCTGCATATCTATCAATGGGGTAAGAAACCCCCAAAATCTCAGCCAAGGAAAATTTGGTTAAGTCATGATCGACGGACTGAACTACGATCCGTGGGTCAGACTACGGCCCGTAGTCTATGATCGTCGATCGACACCCCATTCACCCACTCTCTGACAAGAGCCACGGATCACCAGCACGGTCCGTAGGTCTGACCGTTGGTGGGAACTTGAAGACAGTGAAGGGGTACATAGCTGGGTAAACTTCAAATGGTCATAATTCTTAGAGAAAAATGAATTAGGTGTCTCATGACCTACCCACAGATACATAATTGATTAGCTTACCATAGCCACCGACTTTGCTAAAATTAGACCTCGGAGTAAAAGGTTATGCCCATTTTAGTAAAGGTGTGTTGAACAGGCCAAACCTACGGAACCAACGAAGAACAGTCAATAAAACGATGGACCGTTTGTATAGGCCATCATTTGGTCCGACATAAATCAACTCAGGGGTCTTTTGGTATTTCTCCACTTTGTATAAACCCTAAGATACGTCGTTTTGACCCTAAATCATCAGATTTTGGTCAGTTTAAGCCTACAAACATAACAAAAAACTTACCTAAGTCAAATGATTACTCAAAACATAGAAAATTAGAAGCAAGAATGGAGAAAAAGCTCAAGAACCCTAGTTCAAGAATGCAACAAGTTTCTAGCGGTTCCAGACCCGAAATCTAAGTGTTTCTCCTGGAATTTCATCACCATGCATGTGGGATTTCACTAGTGGATTCCTTTCACCCATTGGATCCCTAGTTTTTATTAAGTTCTTAATTCTCTTATCATGATTAAACCTAGGGTTCCTAGAATTACAGCAGAACTTCATGATTTAGTTAAAATATATGTTTAAAATCAGGTTATCATGTTATTACTCAGATTATCGCATTAATTTTAGAACCCTTACTTTGTATTTCTGTAGTTCTTCAATTACACATGCTAGGTCAGATGTTTATGCTATACATTTATAAATGCTTCAATTTTAATCCATCATTATCAGATTAAATATTGCATTCCCAGTCTGCATGTTCAGTTTTGAGCTATTCAGTATTTACAAAAAATTTAGACATAATCAGTTTACTATATAAATCAATGGGACTAGCATAATACCGAGTTGGAATAGGGTTTAACGTACCCAATTAGTCCCAGAACTACTGGCCAAGTAGGTTGTAACTCCCCTCTATGGGAATCAGTTTCGTGATCACGCCAGCATGCCTTTGTAGCTTTGGCATGGTATTAGGGTCCCCTCGATGGGGCGTATACATCGGACTCCACATTTAGCTCATGTGGTTTTATTATCGGTTATTAGTAGTTCCCACATTTTAGTAAGACTCTCTTGCGTTGATCATTTATCAGTGTCTCCACCATTCAGTTTTCGCATATTATAAATTGGTCACTGCATCAGTTAGCTCAAAATTTAGTATATCCTGTTTAGATTATTATATTTGGTTTTGCGCTTGTCTAGTTATGTTTTATTTCAACTTTATTCTATCCTACATGCTCAGTGCGTTTCAAGTAGTGATGCATATGTACAATACATCTTCTCGTGATGTAGGTTAAGGTTCTCAGCATCTAGATCACGCATAGATCGATTTTCGATCTATGCAGATTCAGTGGTGAGTCCTCATTCTCTGGGACAATAGTCATGAATTTCTTTTCAGTGTTTAGTCTTTTAGTTTAAGTTTTTTCTAGACTTATCTAGGGCTTGTCCCAGTATATCTAGTCAGTTAGAGGCTTAGTTAAAACATAGTTAGATTCAGCTTAGTATTAAGTTAATATCCGCTTTGTGTTAAACTTATTGTTTTCAAATATCTCAGTTATAGAATATGGGTTTTCCCCATCTTTTCAGTTTAAATTCTGATTGAGCTTCCGTATTCAGTTTATTATCTTTAGTATGCTCATGATCATGTCACCACGAATAGCTTGGGATCACTTGTGTTCCTACGTTCCGTGTCCACGTCTCGGGAATAGCTCAGGGCGTGACAAAACTTGGTATCAGAGCACTAGGTTCAAGAGTCCTACGATGTCTGAAAAAACGCACTAAGTAGAGTCTTTTTCATGGGTGTGAAATGCACCACATTTAATGAAAAGGAGGCTATGAAGTGTTTTAGGAAAATTTCACTTTGATGTTACTCTTATCGTGCGTAAAGTATTATCTAATTTCATTCAAACTTGACGTTCTATGTTTCAGATCATGCCTCCTCGTAGAGTCAACACTAGGAATGCTAACGCCAGGAATGGAAATGCAGCCCCTGCAATCCTAAATCAAGAAGTCACTTATGCTGAGTTCAGGATTGCCATACATATGTTAGCTCAGAGTATGAATAACCAGAACATGCGGGTTCATGCTCATGAGAATGAAAATGGTGGAGTAGAAGCAGCAAGGTTCCGTGACTTGTTAGGATGAATCCACCTGAGTTCTTAAGATCACAAACTAATGGGAATCCTCAAAATTTCTTGGATGAGATCAAGAAAATCTTTGAGGTAATGCAAGTCACTGGGAATGATCGGGTTGAGTTGGAATCATACCAGTTGAAGGATGTTGCTCATATTTTGTACACTCAATGAAAGGAGAATGGGGGTGCAAATGCGGATCCTATCACTTGGGATTGCTTTAGTGAGAATTTTTTCGACAGGTTTTTCCCAATAGAGTTTAGAAAGGCAAAGGATCAGGAATTCATGAACTTGAGGTAGGGTAACATGACAGTCCAAGAGTATAGGATGAAGTTTACCAAACTCTCTAGGTATGCTCCTCACATGGTTGCTGACTCCAGGGCTCAAATAAACAATTTCTTGAATAGAGTGTCGGATTTGGTGAAAACTGAGTGCAGAAATGCTATGTTACTTGGAGATATTAATATCTCCAGGCTTATGACTCATGCTCAGCAGGTTGAGGTGCTAAGGAGAATAAAAAGGCTAGGACTGGGAACTATGACTATTTTCAGTAGAAATCGGGTGATGGAAATTGCTCGCAGAGTCAGTAGAAGTTTTCAGCTCCAACCCCTTCATCAGCTAGTGTTCCATCCTCCAAAAAGAGGTATAACCAAAATGGTAGAGAACCAGGCTCTAAGTCTCAAAGAAATATTTCAGGCACCAAGACTTACCCCACTTTCCCTAAGTGTGGTAAGAACCATCCAGGCGAGTGTCTAGAAGGAAAAAAAGGATGTTTTTGATGTTTTCAGTATGGTCACAGGTTGAGGGATTATCCTTCTTGACAGTTTCAAGGAGGTGTTAATCGTAGTGCTTAGTCTACGACATCAGCAAAACCAGCAAGTCCCCTTACTCAGTAAGGTACCTTATTTGGTACAGGTGGCGGTCAGTGCCAGAACATGTTATATACTCTCTAGGCTAGCCAGGATCAGGAATGTTATCCTGATGTAGTTACTTGTACATTATATATGTTTGACCTTGATGATTATGTGTTTTTAGATCCAGGGGCTACTCTTTCCTTTGTAACTCCTTTCATAGTAATCAAGTTAAGTGTTAATCAAAAAAATCTCTCAGAACCTTTGTCAGTCTGTACTCAAGTTGGTGACCCAGTTATCACTAGACGGGTATACATAAATTGCCCTGTCAAAGTATCTTAGTAAGTCACCTCAGCAAATCTTGTAGAGTTATAAATGGTAGACTTCGATTTCATTCTAGTCATGGATTGGTCACATTCATGTTAAACCTCTATCGATTTTAGAACTAGGATTGTTCATTTTCAGTTTCTACACAAACAAATCTTAGAATGGAAGGGTAGTACCTTAGCACCTATGGGTCAATTTATTTCTTACTTTAAGGCCAGAAAGATAATATCTAAGGATTATATTTATTGTTTAATTTGGGTTAAGGAATATATCCTTGAAATCCCAACTCTCAAATCAGTTCCAGTAGTTTGTGAGTTTCCAGAAGATCTTCCAAGAGTCCCTCCTGAAAGGAAAATCGACTTTGAAATTGACCTACTTCCAGATATCCAACCTATTTCTATTCCTTCTTACAAAATGGCTCCAGGAGAGCTTATAGAATTGAAAGAGCAGTTGAAAGACCTTCTAGATACGGGCTTCATCAGACCTAGTATTTCAACATGGGGTGCACCAGTGTTGTTCGTAAAGAAAAAAGATGGTTCTCTCAGAATGTGCATTGACTATAGATAGTTGAATAAGGTCACAATCAAGAATAAGTATCACATCCTTAGGATTGATTTACTTGTTTGACCAACTTAATGGTGCTAGCCATTTCTCAAAAAATAGACCTCAAATCGGGGAATCATCATCTCAATGTAAGAGATAGTGACATTCCAAAAACAGCCTCCAAAACTCCGTATGGTCATTATGAATTTATAATTTTGTGGTTTAGACTAACTAATGCTCCTATAATTTTCATGGATTTGATGAACAGAGTATTCAAATTGTACTTGGACTTGTTAGTTGTCGTCTTTATTGATGATATCCTCATTTACCCTAGGAGTGAGGAAGAACATGCAAGTAATTTAAGAGTTGTTCTGCAGACTCTCAAGGATCACCAGTTATTCGCTAAATTTAGTAAATGTGAGTTCTGGTTGCAATCTGTTGCTTTTCTTGGTCACATTGTATCTAGCAAAGGAATCCGAGTCAATTTGCAAAAGATATAAGCAGTGAAACAGTGGCCCAGAACTACCTCTGGTATATATATCAGATGTTTCATAGGTCTAGCAGCTTATTACAGAAGGTTCGTGGAAGGATTTTCATCCATAGTCTCACCATTGACTAGGTTGACTTAGAAAATGGTCGAGTTCCAATGGTCTGATGATTGTGAGGAAAACTTCACATAATTTAAAACTATATTGACTACAGCTCATGTCTTGACTCTACCAGAGGGTTTAGATGGTTATGTGATCTAGTGCGATGCATCCAGAGTTGGCCTTGATTGTGTCTGGATGCAACGAGATAAGGTTGTAGCTTATACTTTTAGATAGCTTAAGGTGCATGATTAGAACTATCCAACTCATGACCTTGAGCTTGCAACAGTGATGTTTACACTCAAGATCTGGAGTCATTACAGTGGTGTTCATGTAGATGTGTTCACTGACCATAAGAGCCTTCAGTATGTGTTCACCCAGAAGAAGTTGAATCTTCGCATAAGGAGATTACTTTAGTTCCTTAAGGATTATGATATAAGTGTGCCTTACAATCTTGGTAAGGAGAATGTACTAGCAGATGCTTTTAGTACATTATCTATGGGTAGTATAGCTCATGTTGTGGAAGAAAGGAAGGAGCTAGTGAAGGATGTTCACAGACTTGCTCGCTTGGGAGTTCGCCTTATGAGCATATCAAACAATGGTTTTCTCTAAAGTGGGAGATGGTGTACTTCGCTACCAGGGTATATTTTGTTTTCCTAAAGTGGGCGAGTTGAGACAGCATATTGTTGCAGAAGCCTGTAATTCCAGGTATTTTATTCATCCTGGTTCGTCTAAGATGAACCGCGATCTGCGAAAAGTCTATTGATGGAATGACATAAAGACGGACATCGCACATTTTGTGAGTAAGTGCCAAAATTTCCAACAAGTGAAGGTAGAAAATCAGAAACCAGGGGGTATGACTCAAGATATTGATATTCCTACATGGAATTGGGATGTGATAAATATGGACTTCATCGTAGGATTACCGCCTACTCGCACACAGCATGACTCCATTTGGTTGATAGTTGATAGGATGACTAAGTCTTCTTTCTTTTTGGCGGTCAAGACTACACATTCGGCAGAAGACTATGCCAAGATTTACATTAATGAGATCATGAGGTTACATGGGATTCATTTATCTATCATCTCAGATAGAGGTCCTCAGCTTACCTCTCATTTCTGGAAGTCATTTCTGAAGGGTCTTGGTACTGAAGTTAACCTTAGCAAATCATTTCATCCGCAGACGGATGGACAGGCAGAGCGTACCATTCAGACCCTAGAGGATATGTTGAGGTCTTGTGTGATCAATTTCAAAGACAGTTGGGATGATCACCTTCCTCTTATTGAGTTCGCCTACAAGAATAACTACCATTCCAACATTCAAATGGCCCCTTATGAGGCTTTATATGGGCGTAGATGTAGATCTCCTATTGGTTGGTTTGAAGTAGGTGAAACAACTTTGATACATACAAATTCAGTCTTTTATGCTATGGAGAAATTGCAACTCATTAGAGATAGACTTAAGACAGTCCAAAGTTGTCAGAAATCAGTTCTCACTGTTTAGTAGTAGGGTTTGCAGCTCTCTCCCTTTATCCCAG
Organism: Solanum arcanum; assembly: GCA_027789145.1. Taxonomy (NCBI): domain Eukaryota; kingdom Viridiplantae; phylum Streptophyta; class Magnoliopsida; order Solanales; family Solanaceae; genus Solanum; species Solanum arcanum. The sequence continues at coordinate 54,028,446 of CM050943.1, forward strand.
CTAGTTTAGTCTTCATTAGAGAATGAATGTTCCCAAATGGGAGATAATGTAACACCCCATATAAAAAATATACCACAAACAAGCTTTTAAGGAAAATCTACAGGTGCAACCAACGAGGCCATCTACAAACCGTATACTAACCCACGGTCCATTCTGCACATCCGTCAATAGGGTCAGAAACCCCCAAAAACTCTGCCCAGGAAAATTTAGCTAAGTTATGATCTACCGACGGACCTACGATCCGTATGTCAAACTATATCCGTAGTCTGTGACCGTCGATGCACACCCTATTCACCCACTCTCTGACAAGATCCTAGATGACCAACACGGTTTGTAGGTAGACACACGGCCCATAGGTCTGATAGTAGGTGGGAATTAGCAAACAGTTAAAGGGGAAATACAGTTGGGTCAACTTCAAATAGTCATTACTCTTAGCAAAAAATGAATTAGGTGTCCCATGACCTATCTACAGATAGATAATTGAACTAGATTTCCATAACCATTGCCCTTGCTAAAATCAGACCTCCAAGTAAAAAGTTATACCTGTTTTAGTAAAGGTCTATAGAACAGGACAAACCTACGGACCCAACAACGGACAGTCGATCAAACGACAGACCGTCTATCTAGGCCATCATTTGGTCCGATAGAAATTAACACAGGGGTCTTTTGGTATTTTACTAAATCCTTTAAACCCTAAGATACATCGTTTTTACCCTAAATCATCAGATTTTAGTCTATTTAAGCCTAGAAAAATAATAAAAAACTTACCTACGTCAAATAATTAATCAAAACTTATAAAATTAGAAGCAAGAAAGGAGAAAAAGTTCAAGAACCCTAGTTCAAGAATGCAACAAGTTTACAGGGGTCCAGCCCCGAAATCTAAGTGTTTCTCCTTGAATTTCATCATCAGGAATGTGGAATTTAACTAATGGGTTCCTTTATCCCATTGGGTCCTTAGTTTTAAGTTAGTTCTTGATTCTCTTATCATGATTAAACCTAGGGTTCCAAGAATTACAGCAGAATTTTATGATTTAGTTTAAATATATGTTCTAAATTAGGTTATCATTTTATTACTCAGATTATCGCAAGAATTTCATAACCCTAGCTTTCTATTTCTGTAGTTCTTGATTTACACATGGTAGTTTAGATGTTTAAGTTATGTAGTTATACATGCTTTAGTATGAATCAATCATTATAAGATTAAATGCTGGATTCCCAGTTTGCATGTTCAGTTTTGAGTTATCCAGTATTTACAGAAACTTCAAACATAATCTGTTAACTACATAAATCAAAGGGATAAGAATAATACAAAGTTGGACCAGGGTTCAGCGGACCCAATTCGTCCAAGAATTACTAGTCAAGTCGGTTGTAAGGCCCTTCTGTGGGCATTAATTTAGTGATCACGCTAGCATGCCTTTATAAATCTGGAAGGGTATATTGGGTCCTCTCGATGGGGCGTATACATCGGACTCCACATTTAGCTCATGTAATTTTATTATCGGTTATTAGTAGATACCACAGTTTAGTAAGACTATCTTGCATTGACAACTTATCAGAGTATCCGTCATTCAGTTTCAGCCTGTTATAAATTGGTCATTGCATTAAGTTAGCTCATAATTCAGTATATCATGTTCAGATTATTATACTTTCTTTCGTGATTGTTCAGTTATGTTTTATTTAAGCTTTATTCTATCCTTAATGCTCAGTATCTTTCAGAAACTGATGCATACGTGCGCTACATCTTATCATGATATAGGTTCAGGTTCTCAGCATCCAGATCACGCATAGATTGATACTTTGATCTTAAGTATAGCATATTCAATGGTGAGTCCTCATTCTATGAGGACAATGGTCATGAGTTTCCTTTTCAGTATATAGTCTTTTAGTTTCAGTTTTTGCTAGACTTAGCTGCGGCTTGTCCCAGTATTTCTAGTCATTTAGAGGCTTATTTGAAACATAGTTAGATTTAACTTGGCATTTAGTTAATATTTCCTTTGTATTAAACTCATTATTTTCAAATATCTCTATTATATAATATAGGTATTCCCCATCTTTTCAGTTTAAATTCTTATTTATCTTCTGCATTCGGTTTATTATCTTTAGTATGCTTATGATCATGTCGGCAGGGTTAGCTTCGGATCACTTATGGTCCTAGGTTCCGTGTCTGTGTCTCGGTGGTAGCTCGGGGTGTGACACTAAGAATACACACAAACATAATAATGGAAAGACACAACTCCCACTATACGAAAGGAAAATTATAAGCTAGTGGAGATTATCTTCATCTTTACCTAAGGAAACATCATCGACCCAGCATCCAAATTATGCCAAAAGGCATAGCAAGATAGTATCAGTACAAAACAATACGTATGGGTAGGAATCATGGGTCAACACGACGCCCACCACATAATATAAGAATTCAAAACGAGCAAGCACATGTAATAATACCACTCTCTTCTTAACCTTTACCCTCTCTTGAAATACCTTAGAATTAAACTAGTACCTTTACTACCCACATTCCGACTAACCACACATGATGTACCCTTGCCTTCTTTTCATCTTATCTTGACCCTTCCATATGACAACATTTATGAAGGATTCCATACTACAAACCACAAATTCCTTTCTTTCAATATGGAATCTACCTAAGTATTTTCATTATGTACACCACCCTTACTTCTCACCCTTGCAACACACGTAAAACCCTTTTTCTCATACATTTTCAACTCTTGAACCTTTGTTCATTCTCTACTCGTTCAAAAACAAGATACATAATGAGTAAAACCAACATAGAAGAACAAACCACATCAAATATCACTTTAGAACAATGTAAAATTTCATAATGTTAGGATATACAATTATGTCAAGTCATTGGTTATATCATGGAACCCAAACCCATATTATTAGCATATAAGGACGTGATACCCAATCAACTGTTTATGCCGAAATGTAGCAACCGATCCCATATTTATGTGGTAACGTGGTAACTAATCCAATATTAGTGTGATAGAATGCAACACCAGATCCAATCACCAAGCCACAATCAAAATCACAATGCATATTTGCACCTTCATACAATCAAGTCATGATTCATGGCCTACCTTATCCAATTATCCTCATATGTGATTTGTCTGATCAATAACACAACATTGGAAAACATACATGCATCATAACGAAGTAATTACTAACATACATCACACTAATAGGAAATCACAACCATCATATTGAATTATTCATCAATTTATATCAGTAAAATAATAACTCGTCCATAACTAACTTTGCTTCATCGTCTAAGTCTTCTTCTATGATTTAGTCATATTTCACTCGGTGCACGAATTCCTACGCATAATTCATGCCATTGATTTACATTATGCTACACAGTGAGCATAAATTTATAACTATTCAATTAAAAAACCTAGACTACCTAGACGCCAAACAGCTAGATAGATTTCTTGCCTTCAATTCTTCTTCTCGGGCTCCGTGACAATGATCTTGACTGGAAATCCATAATTCATCGATATCCTTACACTATAAACCTCATTATCCTTCCTTTCCAAGCTTAGAGAATCTTTTTTGGGGTTTGTAGGGTGGTTTATGTCTAAATTAGGTATTTTAGAAAGAATAAGAATATAAGACTTTACGTTATTTACATTCTATCTCGCCTATCCCGCAGGAGCGCCATCTTACCCCGCCATGTAAACATCTGGCCCGCCCTGGTGGGACAGTAGCCTAGTAATTTCTTGAAGTTCTGTTTTTCCTAAATAGCAAAGGTTCAAGTCGTTAAAATAGATAACAATTTTCCCATAGTTCATTCTCTAACGACCAGTGAACGGATCATCACTCGGCCTATTTTGAAGTGCTTTTAAACTAACAAATGGGGCCATCGCAAAATTATAAAGAGCAGTGACTCTTAAATTTTAAGCACGGATGGTTTGTACTGATGAGACCGGTTAGGGGAAAGAGGTCACACAAAGAAGAAGGAAATGTGTTCCACTACATAGTCTGGCTCGTCCAGTGAGGCATCCCTTCCGCTACAGCATGGCCGCTATGGCGAGGGATCTCCATATCAAGTAGGGAATCGAAGACAAAAAAGGGGTTTAAGGAAACATTCACCGTAAATTTTTAAAAAAAACTCCCCAAATCCTCTCGATCACTCTCCGGTGAACGTAAAAAACAAGGTTACTTTTTTCATTCATTATGCTCTTTACTTGTATAGTTTATTAACAATGGTTGTATGCTACTACTAATTTGATTAAAAACTGTTTTTTTGATAGTTATTCAAAATGAACATAGGTTGCTAGTTTGATAGAAAAATGTAGCATGACATTTATCTCACGTACCCAAGGTGTCCACAATGTCCTGGGCATGAGGATTTCGCTAAAAAACACAGTCAAATTGGTAAAAAATTGTGTGAGACTGTTAAAGGTTCACTTTATTGAAAACTCATATTCGGGCATTTTTTTAGGGGTGTATTTATTAATATAATTTCATATTTAGGTTCTAGATTACATATTATACTTTGATCTGCTGAAATTTTATGAAAATAGGGATTTTTGGACAAAGGGCACCATGATCGAGCCTTGTGTTTGTTCATTATCCCCCTCTAGGGCGATTTTGGCCGCTAGGGTGGGATATGGAAATCAGTGGCCTACATATGTTTAAGATAGATAATTCCCCCTTCCCTTTTAAATATATTTTACCTAATCCCTCGATGTTCTAATTTGCTTATAAATATTTTTGCAAGATTTTCTAAGTGGCTCGCTTCAACAAGGAAAATCAGTTTTTTGCCGGGTTTCCCTATGCTGCTAGTTGGGAACTATACCATAACCACTGAATCACTTAATTATGTTATGAGCGGGGTTTTCACTTACTGAATTTGGATGATAAAGTGTCTTCGTTTCACGCTCGGCTTATAATGTTTTGCTGGGCCCCACTAACATAGGCTCCCCTGCTGCTCTCTTTACCTGCACTTTTTTTTGGTTCTTTTCTTTTCTAAATTTACCAAGGTTCCCAGCTAAAACACAGGCGTTTTTAGAGTGATTACCTTACCTAGGATAGTCGATGTCCACCCCGAGTCAATCTTAATAATATCTAATCCAGCTCATTACCCTGAATTCAACCCCACAACCCACACATTCCCGAGATACACCCAAACACTCACACAATTATTAGTCAAGTATAAGACACGTCCAAATTTCGCTAACGAATCACCTCATAACTTGTTTAGACTCTTGCATTGAAATTAGTCATGACCTTCTTTCCATAACGAGTTTCACGACCCTCACAGAATTATGATCTTGCAAAATTTCAACAACTCGATCAACATATTGCACATATCAAGGTTCATACACGTTATTATAGTGCACATAATTGTATCGTCACTTCCAAGAAAATACAACTTCCAGATTTAGAGTTAATTCAAACAATAGAACACACATTCATTCACATTCGCCAAGTTATAATTCACAAACAAGTTATGTTGTTAGTTAGTTAGCTCCATGGATGACCATTTCTGGTCATCCCTAAAATCACGCAACGCTTATGGACATTTATCAGTTGGAACCTTCTTGGTTCAGGTTTACCATGCTTGTGTTCCTTCTGTCACTACCACGCCGTTTGATTTGCTTTATTGAGATACCAATGTAAATCGTGATATACCAATAGGACTCAACTCATGACACAAGTGAAAGTTCACATGAAAAAAGAAAAAAAAACAGGTGGAAATCTTCATAAAATGCTTCCTATCTTCATGAGAATTCGATGTAGATGTCCACACATCAATTGGAAAGAGTCAAGTCCACATTTTACTCTTGTACTAGGAGACAGATAACCTGATCTGTGATACCAATTTGTCATGACCCAACCCACTGAGTCGTGTGAGCACCTACCCTAACACCTAAGTAGGAGAACCCCTATATTCCAATTGTGGAATTATTCGGAAATTTAAATAAAAAACAAGAGATAAATGAATTAACTAGGATTTATAAATAAGAAATTTTAATGTAATTTCATATTAAGACCTATAAAGTAATCAACACCCCCAAGGATTTAGTCTAAACAGGTACAAGAGCTAATAACAGTACACGCAAGACATAATAATGGAAATACATAACTCTTACCTTACGGAAGGAAAATTAGAAGCTGAACGAGATTATGTTTCTCTTCACCTAACAAAACATCACCTACTTTGCATCCAAATTATGCCAAAAAGGCATAGCAAGAGTAGTATTAGTAAAAAATCACATGACCTACCTCACCCAATTATCCTCATATACAATTTTTGTGATCAATAACTGAACATTCGCATATATAAATGCATCCATTATAATGAAGTATTTACTAAAATACATCAAACTATTATGAAATCAAAACCATCACATTGAAGTGGTCATCAAAGTTATCACTAAAACAATAAGTCGACCATACCTAATCCTAGTTCATCGGCTAAGGCTTGTTTTTATGATTAAGTCATCTTTTCGTTGGTGCATGAAGTCCTATGCATAATTCATATCATAGATTTTAAATTGTTTTACGCGATGAGCACAAATTCATAACTACTCAATCAATAAAGCTAGCCTACTTGGGGAGCCAAGCAGCTGCATAGAGCTTGCATTTGATTCTTTTTTCTAAGCTTCGTGACCGTGATCTTGATCATAAATTCACAATTAGTCGATCTCCTTACACTAGAAACCTCTTTCTCCTTTCTTCCCAAGCTTAAGGTAGCTTTTGGGGGGTTACTACAGTGATTTACGTATAAATTACGTATTTCAGAAAAAAAGGAGAAAATAAGATTTCGCGTTATTTACATGTTATCTCGCCTATCCTATTTTGGGGCCAGCTTACGCTGCCACCCTAGAGACATCTTGCCCGCCCTAACGGCACAGTGCCCTAGTAATTTCTCAGTGTTTTGCTTTTCCAAAATAACGACGGTTTGGGTCGTTACAAAAATTGGAAATTAAAAATTTGTCCTAATTGATGAATATCATAAAAAGTCTTAGGACATGATGGGTAGAGATTACAGCTAATTAAAATTATCGTGAGCCTAATACTTAACATATGGACGGGTTGCTTATATCTGGGCGCATTCTTGAGGCCCTTACCTGTAACTACTTACCATTACTATCACTTACAATATGTTGATAATTAATTATTAAATTATTATGAGTTTTCTTCAATTAGAATTTTACATTCTTTACACTTTAACTTGTTTTTTTCACCAATCAAACAATATTTGATATGCCAATAATTGAACCTAATAGTTGTTGAATCAATATGTGTCTTGTTTGCCTAATATAATTATTATTGTACTATTTTAGTTGTAAATAGTTTGGCACCTACATCCGGCTAGAGCAATTGTTTTTTTCTTTAACTATTGTCTTATTATATTGAATATATTTGTCTCTTAGAGGTAAACCAAATGCAAAAAAACGATGAAAAAATCATTGGGAAATAGACTAGGAAAAATGTGATCAACAGAAGAATAGTGAAAACATTACTTGAAAATGAGATTGTCAATTGTCACGACCCAAGACTATGCCCTAGCTATACCATGGTACTAAAGAATCCGAAACACTCTAAGAAAATCAATAGCATGACAATAAGAAAACACACATAACAAAATAAAGAGGATAATCAAAAACATAAGTTAGGAAATGTCCCTGAACCATGAAGACTAACCAAATTTAAGAAAAGCTTATGAGATCCAATACTAACAACGTTTGAAACGATGTGTGTAAGAACATGTATTATAAAACAATATAAGCACAAAAATATGTGCACTCAATACTCAAAATGTACTGAATATGGAGAAAGATGCATGAACCTACCCTGACAAATCTAGAATCATATTAATGTAATGACCAACAAAGTATACTATAAGTATGATCATATGATTTTATAAAACATATTACAAGACCATGCATTCTCCTTTAAATCATAATCATAATAATAACATAAGTCGTTTGTGGAAAACATAAACTTTTATTGGAGACACTATTTATTGACATAAACCATGTGAGTTATAACATGAACTTCAGTGTACTTCTTCTCACCGAAATGTTGTGATGGCCAAATTGATTTCTTCAAGTGTGGTCTAGAGGGTCACTTCATAAGAGAGTACCCTAAGAATAAGCAAGGTGGTGGAAATCCGGGCAATAGATCTTAATCTTCATTAGTTGCTCCACCAAAAAATGCTACACCAAGAGGAGCCACTTCTGGTACTAGCAGAGGGGAAAACCACTTCTATCCAATAGTTAGCCTCCAAGAGTAAGAGAACTTGCCAGATGTTGTCACGGGTACGATCAAATTCTTTATATTGATGTTTATGCTTTTTTAGGCCCAGGAGCAAGTTTATCTTTTGTAACTCCTTATGTTGCAAATCAGTTTGAGATATTCCCTGAGAAAGTTTGTAAGCCTATCTATTTGTTTACCCCTGTTGGACAGTCTATACAAGTGGAAAGAGTCTATCGTGATTGTCATATTTCTATCAATCATTAGGACACAATGGTTTATCTAGTAGAGTTAGACATGGATGATTTTGAAGTCATTCTAGGTATGGACTGTCTTCATGCCGATTATGTATTAATAGAATGTAGAACTCAAGTTTTCAAGTTTCAAATTCCTAATGAGCCATTCATAGGGTGGAGTAGTAGTTCAATAGTGCCAAATGGTCATTTTATTTAGTCTGAGTTAAAGACTCAAGTGCTAAGGTACCTTCTCTTAGGTCAGTTCCTATAGTAAAAGAGTTTCCAGTAGTTTTTCCTGATGATCTACCTGGAGTCCCTCCTAAGAGAGAAATAGACTTCGGTATAGATATCTTTCCAAATACTTGTCCTATGTCTATTATGCCATATAAAATGGCACCAGAAGAGTTAAAGGAGTTGAAACAACAACTTAAAGATCTGTTAGAAAAAAGTTTTATTAGACCAAGCGTCTTACCTTGGAGCGCTCTAGTCTTGTTTGTAAGGAAGAAAAATGGTTGTCGTAAAGACTACGGTCAATTGAATAAGGTTACTATCAAGAATAAGTATCCACTTCCAAGGATAGATGATCTTTTCAAACAAATTCAGGGTGCCACCTGTTTCTTAAAAATTAATATCAGATCTTGTTACCATCAGTTAAGAGTTAGAGAATGTGACATTCCAAAGAAAGCCTTTACAACCATATGGGCATAATGTAGTTTTTAGTTGTGTATTTTAGGTGGACGAATGGACCAGCAGCGTTCAAGGATCTTATGAATAGAGTCTTCAAGCCTTACTTATATGTGTTTGTTATCATCTTTGTTGATGACATACTCACTTATTAAAGGAATGAAGAAGATAATGCGAGTCACCTCAGAATACTACTTCAAACTTTGAAAGAAAAAAAGTTGTATTCCAAGTTCTCCAAGTGTGATTTTTCACTTAAGTCTGTGGCATTCTTGGGACAAATAATTTCTCCTGATGGGATTAGAGTCGATACCAAAAATATAGAAGCAGTCTAGAGTTGGCCTAGGCCCACGTCTCCGATAGATATTAGGATTTTCTAGGGTTTGGCAGGCTACTACAGAAGGTTTGTTGAGGGATTTTCATCTATCTCGTCTTCCTTGATCAAGTTGTCTCAGAAAACAGTAGAGGTTCAATTGTCTGATGCTTGTGAGAAAAACATTCATGAATTGAAAAAGAGTTGAACTACTTCTCCCGTTTTAACCGTACCGAAGGTTACTCAAGGTTTTTTGGTGTACTGTGATGCATCAAGAGTTGGTTTGGGCTGTGTCTTAATATAGAAAGGCAAGGACATAGATTATGCCTCCAGACATTTGAGGTTCATGACAAGAACTACCCAACCCATGACTTAGAGTTAGCTGCTATTGTTTTTGAATTGAAGATATGGCGTCATTATTTGTACAACGTTCATATGGATTCATTCACTGACAAGAAGAGCCTACAATATGTGCTAACCTAGAAGGAGCTCAATCTCAGGAAAAAGTTGTAATTATAACTACTCGAGAATTATGACATGAGTCTAATTTGGTTGTTTATGCCTTAAGCATGTTATCCATGAGTAGTAACACCCATGTTAAGGATTAAAAGGGGGATTTAGCTGAAGATTTGCAAGAACTTGCATGTGTGGAAGTCAGACTTATGGATTCCACAGAATGAGGGATACTGGTGACTAATGGGGCTGAAGCATCACTAGTGTCTAAGGTTAAATAAAAGCAAGAACAAGACCCCATTTTTCTTGTTTTGAAGAATGATCATAATCAAAGAGTATTGGCTTTTAAAAAAGGGGGAAATGGTGTTCTGAAGTACCAAGGTAGACTGTGTGTACTTAGGGTGGATGGAATCTAAGAGAAGATCATGTAAGAGGCTCATAGCTCCAGATATTCCATTCATCTCTACCAAGATGTACCGTGATTATTTGTAGTGAAGGTATGAAGAAAGACATTGTTGTGTTTGTTGCAATGTGCCCGAATTGCAAGAAAGTGAAAGTGGAACACCAAAGGCCTAGAGGGTTGGCTGAGAAGATTGAACTTCCGGAATGAAAGTGGGAGTGATTAATATGGACATCATCACAGGCTTGCCAAAGTCTCGCAGACAACATGATTCTATTTGGCTAATTGTCGATAAAATGACAAAATCATCCCATTTAATAGTACATCATGTATATTACCTTTAAATCATGTAAATGTGTTGTATATAATATTTTTCAGATTTCATTTAAACATTCTTATGAGTTTTGTTCCACAATTTCCACCCATTGGTCTACCCTAACAGCCCCCAAAATATATCTTTACCCCTACTAGGTCTTGGTAAGTATTATCCATGATCTTACAACATATATGCTAGAATTTCTAGTATATTTTAACAACAAATCACATCCAATTGTATAATGAAATAAATCAAGGTAAAAAAAATCTCACATTTTCCAAGTGATTCTAACATATATTGTGTATTTTAAGCAAGAATAGACCATCAAATTAGAGTGTTTTCATGAAATGAATCTAAGAATTTTAAGAGAGGGTTTCTTTATAGTTTCATTAATTTTTTAGGGCTCTTCTTCAAAATTTGTAACACCTTCGAAGTGGAAAAGATAATTTGAAGATTCAAAAGTTTCAAAAATTACTGGTGCTCTTTTTCCAGTAGTTCTTTGTGCAGCCCATGTGAAGATTTACGACTCATGGAGACCTGTCAAGGTTAGGACTTGGAATTTTAAAATTTCAGGACCTCCATAGAAGTGCCAATAGAATGGCTCATCGATGAGATGACAAGTCGTTGTTGATTCTTTTAACACCGCGTAGCCAAAATATAGACAAAAAATTAGCTTTTTCAGAAGGTGCAACTAACGGTGGCATCGATAGTCCGTAGAACAAACGACGGTCCATCTTGCACAATTGTCGATGGGATAAGAAACTCCAAAAAATTTAGCCAGGAAACATTGGCAAAGTCTTGATCGATGGACGAACCGACGGTCCATAGGTCAGACGACTGTTCATAGTTCATGAGCGTCGATTGAGACCCCCATTCACCCACTCTCTGACAAGATCTACGGATGAAAAGCACGGTCCGTAGGTCTGACCATAGGTGAAAAATTTGCAGACAGTTAAGAGGAAATGCAGTTAGGTCAACTTCAAATGATAATACCTCTTAGAACAAAATGATTTATGTGTCCCATGACCTACCCACACATAAATAATTGAATTATCTTTTCATAGCCACCAAACTTGCTAAAATCCTACCTCCGAGTAAAAAGTTATGCTCATTTTAGTAAATTCCTGTCGAACAGGCCTTGACGACGGATCCAACGATAAGGCATCGGGCAGATGACGGACCATCAATAGTGGCTGTTGTTTGGCCTGACAACAAATTTCCCAAGGGTCTTTTGGACCTTAACCACTCCGTTTAAACCCTAAGTTACGTATTTTTGACACTAAATTATCATATTTTAGTCAGTTTAAGCCTAGAAACATAATTCAAACATATCCAAGTCAAATCATTCAATCAAAACTTAGAAAATTAGAAGCAAGAGAAGAGAAAAAGATCAAGAACCCTAGTTCAAGAACACCACAATCTCCAGCAGTTCCAGCCTTAAAACTTAAGCATTTTCATGTAAATTTCATCACCAAGTATGTGAGATTTCACTAGTGGATTCCGTTAACCCCATTAGGTCCCTAGTTTTAAGTAAGATTGTTGATTCTATTATCTGTATTAAATATAGAGTTTCTAGAACTTTGATAGAACTTCATGAACCTATTAAAGATATATGTTCAAATGATATTACAATGTTATTATTCAATTTCTTGCATGAATTTCAATACCCTTGCTTTGTATTTCTTTATTTCTTGAATTAGATATGTTAGGTCAGATATTTCAGACACTTCAGATGTACATGCCTCAATTATAAAGGCATAATTAGCAGATTAATTTTTGCATTGTTTGTTTGCATGTTCAGTTTTGAGCTATCCAGTATTTTTAGAAACTCAGACATAATCAGTTAATTTACAAAATTCAATGGCAATAGCATAATACCGAGTTGGACTAGGGTTAACCGTACCCAATTAGTCTCAGAACTACTAGCCAAGTAGGTTATAAGTCCCCTCTGTGGGCAATCAGTTTAGTGATCTTTCCAGCATGCTTTTATACCTTTGGCAGGATATATTGGGTCCTCTCGGTGGGGTGTATACATCGAACTCCACAATTAGCTCATGTGGTTTTATTATTGGTTATTAGTAGCTCCCACATATCAGTCAGACTCTCTGCATTGACCACTTCTATTCATATTCAGTATTAAGTTTCATCTTCTTATAAATTGGTCATTGCGCGCAGTTAGCTCAGAATTCAGTTTATGATGTCAGATTATTATACTTGCTTTTATGCTTGTTCAGTTATGATTTATTTCACTTTTACTCTATCTTACATGCTTAGTACCTTTCAAGTACTGACGCATACGTGCGCTACAACTTCTCGTGATGTAGGTTCAGGTTCTCACATCCAGATCACACATAGATCGATTTTCGATCTCCAGTTGAGAAGATTCAGTGGTGAGCCCTCATTTTGTGAGGACAACAATCATCAATGTCATTTCAGTCTTTAGTGATTTAGTTTAAGTTTTGCTAGATTTAGCTGGGGGCTTGTCCCAGTATTTCTAGTCCAGTTTAGAGGCTATTTTCAGACATTGTTATTTTCAGCTTAGTAGTGAGTTATTATTTCTTTTATTAAAATCATCGATTTATTAATATATCTGAGTTTTAGCATATGGGTATACCCCATATTTTCATTATAATTTGTGATTTAGCTTCCGCAACAGTTTATTATCTTTAGTATGCTCATGATCATGCAGAAGGGTTAGCTTGGGATCATTTGTGGTCCTAGGTTCTGTGAACGCGTCTCGGGGGTTGCTTGAGGCATCATAAAACTTGGTATCAGAGCACTAGGTTTAGGTATTACTCAAGAGATCAATTTCCTACTTGGAAGTGGGATGTGATCAATGTGAATTTTATCATAGGATTACCGCGTACTCGCAGAAAGCATGACTCCATTAGGGAGATAGTTGATAGGATGACTAAGTCTTCTCGCTTCTTGGTGGTCAAGAATACATATTCAGCAGAAGATTATGCCAAGCTTTACATCAAATAGATTGTGAGGTTGCATGGGGTTCCTTTGTCTATCATCTCATATAGAAGTCTTCAGTGTACCTCTTGTTTCTGGATGTCATTTCAGAAAGGTCTTGGTACTCAAGTTAACATTAGTATAACATTTCATCCACAGATGGATGGGCAGGAAGAGCGTACCATTAAGACCTTAGAGTGTATGTGAGAGCTTGTGTGATCGATTTTTAAGGTAGTTGGGATGATCACCTTCCTCTTATTGAGTTTGCCTACAATAATAGCTACCATTCAAACATTTAGAAGGCCCCTTATGAGGCTTTATATGGTCGTATATGTAGATCTCTTGTTGGTTCGTTTGAAATAGGTGAAATAGATTTGAGAGGGCCAGATTCAGTCCTTTATGCTATTGAGAAATCTTATGCAGATGTACGGAGAAGGTAAACTAGATTTCCAAGTTGGTGATTGGGTTTTTCTAAAAGTATCACCTATAAAAGGGGTGATGAGATTTTGAATGAGAGGGAAGATCAATCCTAGATATGTAGGCCCTTACAAGATCTTGAAAAGGGTTGGCAAGGTGGCATATGAGTTAGAGTTGCCAGCAGAATTAGCAGCAGTGCATCCGGTCTTCCACGTCTACGTCTTGAAGAAGTTTTTGGGTGATCCAGCCTCTACAGTGTCATTGGAGAGTGTGGTGGTGAAAGATAGTCTTTCTTATTATGATGTACCAGTTGAGATTCTTGAGCGTCAGGTCAAAAGGTTGAGAAACAAAGAAGTCGCTTCAGTCAAGGTTTTGTGGACAAGTCAGTCCGTAGAGGGAGCTACTTGGGAAGCAGAAGAAGCCATGAAATCCAAGTATCCTCACATCTCTCCTTCCGATTCCACTCCTGTTTGAGGTAATCGTTCCTCTTTAATTTTCCGGTCATTCATGCATAAGTTCAATCTTAGAATCATGTCCCCTCGGTTTGTACTTGCATTCATGTACTCAGAACTCAATTCAGTCATAAACTCAGTTCTCAATGTTTAGTAGTGGGGTTCGCAGCTCTCTTCCTCTATTTCAGCTAGTTTAGTTTTCATTCGAGCACGAATGTTACCAAAGGGGAGATAATGTAACGCCTCGTATACAAAATAGACCAAAAATCCATTTTTCAGAAAAATCTACAGGTGAAACAAACGGTGGCATCGACGGTCCGTAAAACAGTCGACGGTTTGTCCTGCACAACCGTCGATGGCATAAGAAACACCCAAAAATTCAGCTGGGAAAAATTGTCTAAATCTTGATCGATGGACGGATCAACGGTCCGTAGGTCAGACGATGGTACGTAGTCCATGACCGTTGATCAAGACCCCCATTCACCCACTCTGTAACAAGCGTTATGGATGACCAGCACGGTCTGTAGGTTGACCTCGGTCCATAGGTTGAAATTTGCAACAGATAAGGGGAAATGCAGTTGGGTCAACTACAAATGATAATAACTCTTAGTACCAAAAGAATTAGGTGTCCCATGACCTACCTACAGATAGATAATTGTATTATTTTTCCTCAGCCACCGACCTTGCAAAAATTAGACGTCCGAATAAAACATTATTCCCATTTTAGAAAAGGCCTGTTGAACAGGACCTTACGATGGACCCAACGATGGGGCGTCTAGCAGACGACAGACCATCAGTCCTAGCCATTGTTTGGCCCGACAACAACTTTTCCAAGGGTCTTTTGGACCTTTCTCACTCTGTTTAAACCCTAAGTTATGTCTTTTTGACCCTAAATCATCATATTTTAGTCAGTTTAATCCTAGAAACATAATTAAAACATATTCAAGTCAAATCATCAAATCAAAACTTAGAAAATTAGAATCAAGAGAAGAGAAAAAACACAAGAACCCTAGTTCAACAACAAAACAAGCTCCAGCAGTTCCACCCTCAAAACTTATGTATTTTTCCGTGAATTGCATCACCAGGTATGTGAGATTTCACTAGTGGGTTCCGTTCACCCATTGGGTCCCTAGTTTTCAGTCACATTATTGATTCTATTATTATGATTAAATATGGGGTTTCTAGAACTCTGATAGAATTTCATGAACCTATTAAATATATGTTCCAAATCATATTATCAGGTTATTATTTAGTTTAATGCATGAATTTCAAAACCCTAGCTTTTTATTTCTTTAGTTCTTAAATCACACATGCTAGGTCAGATATTTCAAACACTTCAAATATACATGCCTCAGTTATGAATACATGATTACCAGATTAATCATTGCATTCTCAGTTTGCATGTTAAATTTTGAGCTATCGAGTATTCACAAAAACTCAGACATAATCAGTTAATTTTCAAAATTCGTTGGGAGTAGCATTATACCGAGTTGGTCTAGGGTTTAGCGTACCCAATTAGTCCCAGAACTACTAACCAAGTAGGTTGTAACTCTCCTTTGTGGGCAATCAGATTAGTGATCACACCAGCATGCCTTTATACCTTTGGTAGGGTATATTGGGTCTTCTCTAAAAGGCCATACATCTGACTCCACATTAAACTCATGTGGTTTTATTATCTGTTATTAGTAGCTCCCAGACTCTCCGCATTGACCATTTAACAATATATTCAGAATTTTGTTTCAGCATGTAATAAATAGGTCATTCCATCCAGTTAGCTTAGAATTCTATTTATCATATCAGATTATTATACTTGCTTTTATGCTTGTTCAGTTATGATTTATTTTATCTTGACTCTATCCTATATGCTCAGTACCATTCATGTACTAACACATACGTACACTACATCTTCTCGTGATGTAGGTTCAGGTTCTCAGCATCCAGATCACGCATAGATCGATTCTCGATCTCCAGTTCACCAGATTCAGTGGCGAGTCCTTATTCTCCGAGGAAAACAGTCATTAATGTCATTTCAATCTCTAGTGATTTACTTTCAATTCTTCAAGATTTAGCTGGGGGCTTGTCCCAGTATTTCTAGTCCATTTTAGAGGCTATTTTTCAGAACTAGTTAGTTTCAGCTTAGTAGTGAGTTAATATTTCTTTGTATTAAACTCATTGGTTTTTCATATATCTCAGTTTTAGCACATGGGTATTCTCCATCGTTTCATTATAATATATGATTTAGCTTCTGCAACAGTTTATTATCTTTAGTATGCTCATGATCATGCCAGTTGGGTTAGCTTGAGATCATTTATGGTCCTAGGTTCCGTGTCCACATCTCGGAGTAGCTCGGGGCGTGACAATTCTCGTGGATTTGGTCTTGAGAAACTTGTGACATATATGACCTGGGTTCTATGGAAGGTGTTTACAGGTCGTGTATATGGTTCATAGTTTGTTCTTAAAGAAGTTTGACCTTTTCTAAATTGGATCCATAGATAAACAGTACAGTTCATAGTAGGTTATATGGACCATAATATGATTCAACAACTATTCTCTCAGGTTGATTGAGTTTTTTTTCTACACTTAATTTCTATGGTACATCATTTTAGGGTCATTTAGGATTCTCTAAAAGGTTCCTAAGACCCCTAACCTTCCAATTTCCTCTTATTCTCTCAAACTACAAGGAATTCTCTCTCAAGTTATACTCTCCAATTAAGACAAAGTTTCAAGTATTCAAGTCCCCATAAAATATTCCAATTAGCAATTTGATCAAGGTATAAAAAATTCGTCAATGAGTTCCTCTCCACCCATTCAGTCTAAAAAAATACAAAAATTTCTACTTATGATTCTAATTCAATTCCTAGGGTTTTAAAGATTCTCTATTGGTTCAACTAGATTAAAATTTTCTCAGCAATAGAGATCCTATTATGCATAATTTGACCATGTTTCTATATTTTCAATGATGTTTTCATGAACCCATGTCATACATGTATTTTATGATACAATTCAATGCTATGTTGATATGCATGCATTGAAGGATTTATCAATCAAAGATTCTTTCAATTGAAGTATCAATCGATTTTATGAAAATTATGGCTTCCGATCGGAGTACCTCACTTATAAATGAATGACATGATTTAAAACACTACAAATTGAATTATTTTTTACTATGAAGACACTATCGTGATTACGATGCTTTCAATTAAAATGTCTCTTATGAATATATTATAAAATCATGATGGAATTATTCTTATGACAATAAGATTTTACGAATGATTTGGTATTAATAGATTATTATCATTATAAATATTATGCATATGATTATTTTTATGCAATTTTTTCATTGGGAGTTTACTTAGCACCAAGTTGGCCTAGTCACAAATACCCAAGTCAAAGAATTAAGTGCTCCCATATGTCATGTCCCAACTATACATTATCTAGGGGATTCACCTAATCTCATGATTATTTTCTATACTTTCGCAAGTAGAAAACTCTCGTTTCAATGTGAAAGTAGTACACTAAAACCCATGTTATACCTAAAAATTTTTCTATCACTTAATATTATCTCCCACAGAGATTTATGACTTTCTCAAAGACTTATGTTATGATCATGATTTAAAAAAGTATGCATGACCTTATAGTATATTTAATGATGTCATATGGTCAAATTTATCTTATGTTTACTTGGTCGTTGCATTATCTTATTTTAGATTGTTCAAGTAGTCACTTATTAGGTAGTAAAATCTAGTTTTCAGATATGATGCGGGTATAGTTTGAGAATATGATTCGACTTACCTCTTTATTGTTGTTTTATTGTTATCTAAGTGTCATGTTGTGCCATATGGTTTGATTGGGGTATCTCGGGACTCTAGGTACCATGTCACAATTTGAGGGTAGTGTTGGGTCATTTTAGGATTTAAAGTATGTAAGACTGTTAGGAATTAAATTCTTCGTCATACCCTACATCGATAATTTTAATTAGTAAGATTAAAGGTACGCTTTTACCCCAAAATCAATGATTTTAAATTCCCGTTATCTCCTATAGTTGATTCTTGATTTTATCATTAGCGGTTTACTTCCTATCATTAATGATCGTTAATTTATATTACGTCACATGGACCCGTTTTTTAGCCAAAGTTACTTGAATATCATGTCATAGTATTTCATATGCACTTTTATAATGAAAGAAGTAAATTCAAGATTTTCAAGAAAGTATTATTATCTTTGATTTGTTGTGTATTATTTTATGAAAGAGTCCAAGAAATTAAATTTTGCATCAGGTTCTTATTTCATAAACAAAGCATAGTAAGATTTTTAGAAATTTGACCTTTTGGTCTTAGACCAAATAAGAACATACCCAAAAAAGACTAGTTTCATTATGTTCATGATTAAAAGACAACAGTATTACAATTTTTTTAGATACTCTAGTAAGTATATGATTCATGATTAGTATAACAATAAAAAATGCCATCAATGCTTAAGCTATATGACATCTTGATAATTTATCAATGTTTATGAAATATTAGTTAAGTATTTGTCATCAATAATTAGATCTTAGTATGCTTCAGATAATTATATTAATATTCTCACCAATAGGACCTACAAGAATGAGGGAATCTCCCCTAGGCAAAGGCCGTCAGTTAAACTAATGTATTGAGCATGTAAGGCAAATTAAAAGCTAAAAATGAAGTATAACTACTAAGCAAAAAATGGAAGGGATAAAACACAAGTAAGATACATTATCTCCACATAAAAAGATATTTTAAACATATAACAAGAAATTACCTGAGATGGACCCCATAAACTCGACAAGTGCAAACATCGCACAGTCACTTTCTGTTATAATGAGCACAAATATTTGCTAAATAGCGATACTGCCCCCTTAGTCCAAATGAGAATTTGATCTAATTTGTCTTAATGTACATTTTCCATTAATTAATGATCTAAGGCTCCATGATCATGAATTGGTACTCAAAGCCTAAGATGAATCATGAATTGGTATCCTTGAATAAACCCTTGCTTCTTTTTCTTCCTTAGGTTCAGAGGGAATTTTGGAGAGGTAAGTTGGTTATGTTTTTGGGGAAATAGGATAATGGGTCTAAAATTGGTAGAGTTGAGACTTACAGGTATTTTATAAGTCTTAGGGTAGATGATAAAGCGACATAGTTTAGGCTTAAAACATTTAGTAAAAGACCCAAAACCTCCAAATACTAACTGCTCAACTCCAAAAATCCAAGTTGTTACAAGATGACCAAATTTTTACTGCCAACAACTCATAAATGAGTTGAGGTCATTTCAGGAAATCTCCAAAAAGAAAAAATAAAACAATATGGGAAAAATTACCTAGAGGTTCATTACATTAACTCTCCAAGTTAGAATTACCAAAACCAATTAATTAAATCAATTTTTTGAACTTTAATTTATTGACTAACTTAATCAAATATTATTATACTTTACCTATTTTACATGACAAATGTAAAATCAATATGTAGGGTTCACATGAAAACTTTTAAGTAACCATAGAGGGGTGTGATACATGGTTCTATTCCTATTATTATTTCAGTAATTTGATTTATCATAATATAATCTATTGGAAATATATTAAGTCATATTTGAGTTGCAACTTTTAATAGATTAGAATAATTTATAAAACTACAAATATCATAATAATTATATCAAGATTAAGAGTATAAATACTTGTAATGAAGTATAAAAGTGTTTTTGTTAATCTTTAGAACATAAACAAACATCTTTTCTTAATTTGTTTAATATATATGAAATGTACTAGCACAACAAGTTTAATTATGACCACTCCCATCATTTAGATCAAATAATATTTATTTTTGTTCCATAATAATAAAGTTATTTTTCCTACTTCTTATTTAATTATGAACATTAATTTATAACTTATGAGAACGAACCAATTGAATATTTCGTGCATTAATTGGATAACTCCATATATAAAAAATTTCTACAATATAGTAATGAACATACATATTAACAAAATAATTTATTCAAACAAAGACTTTGTTATAATAAATAAGTAAAAATAGTCTTTACTTAGATTAATTTAAATAAAATATCATAACTTAACAACATGATTCATAGTATATCTCAACACAAACAACTACTAACACAAAAATATAATAGTGTCTCATTAGCACAATAATGTCAACACTTTTAATTAAAATGATCACAGGTCCTTGATATTAGGTGTATAAGCATCTCAAAAGTCATCATTTTCTATCCCATAGAGTAGAAAGGAATCGTCTATTCCTGCACATTTAGAAAAAAAAATATTCATCAATGTTATTTGATAAATGATATTAAATATGTGAAAATAAAATATGATATTTTAAGTTCTTGTGACTCATTAATTTTTCATTTTCTACAAGATTTATACATAGAGAAACTACCTTCTTTAGGTGAGAAATATCACAATTTTCCATATTTGTAAAAATGTTATCATGAGATATTTGATGATTCTCTTTTCCATGTGAATCTTCAAGTGTAGTCTTGTTTCCCTCTTTTGCACTGTCTATTTTCATAGGAGGAGCGACTTTGGGTAGGGAAAAGTTCGTAGTAATGCATGCTCCTTCCTTGTCATTTTCACCTGCAAATTATATGAAGATTAAATATTAAAAATTAAATTAATGTAGCTAATAGTATTGATAATGTGAAAGAACTCAAACTAAATATTTACACATTAATTGTATAATTCTTGTGATCAATCATTCAATGGCGGTGAATATAATTCTTGAGATTTATCTAGTGCAATCATTAAAAGATTTTATTGTTAAAAATACCTTTATTTAGTATAAAATTGTACGTGACCATAGACTAAACATCATTGGCCACCATTTATTCCTAAAAATAAGTAGATTTTAATTTATTTTCTAATATTTGTAGGTAAATAAAAATTATAATCTCAAAAATATTAGTATATACTATGTAGTTTTGACAAACTAGACCGGGAATGTTTATGATGATAGGGGTGTGAGGTATTACATATGAGGGCTATGAGATTGATTGTTTTTCCGAATTCCATAAGAGAAGTAGTTTTTCTTAATTTCGACGTACTTATTTTCCTTTTAAAACATATTTTCCACAAATTTTGTCCAACATAACATGATCATAATTAAATGTTTTCTTTTCAAACCAGACACACCCTAATTGCACAAATCTTGTGATTATCTCATGCATTTGTAAGGATTTGATTAAAATACCTATCTCTAGTGTGAAATCAACGGGAGTCAAAACTCAACATTACTGGCCAGGTTTGCAATTATTTCTTTCTCTCCATAATTGTCTTCATACGGAAGTCCCTTCTCCATATAAGCATTCTCATTATTTTTGATTTCTAATGATTGTGAAATGGGGACTTGCTCCATATTTTCTGCAGAAACAAATGAAGTCAATGTATAAATATTATTTAAACTACTTTACTTATCTTAATTTATATGATATAATTTGACTACACATAAAATTTAAGAAAAAAATAAATACTTTCAAGAATTATGATCAAATTTTCCTATAAAATTATAATGTGGTCATAAGTTATTTTATCAAAAATAAAATAAATAGTTAATATTAAATTATTTCAAAATATTAAGATGCATCATTCTTGTATTCTCTACTTCTTTAAATAATGGTGACATCAACTGAAGGACATCTATCGAGACATTGGAGGAAGAAAGCTTGTCGAATTTTGATGGCAATAAAATAAAATAAAATAAAAAACATACAACAAAGTATTAAGCTAGAGATAGAATGTACTAATTACCTTGTTTAATTTTACGGTATAAATATTAGTTTCACCTACCGGAGGTACAACTGAAAAGCTAACACTTTACAGTGCTATGACTTCTGCACTAATCAATCCACTCTTCCTCCCTGTGAGTTGATAGGGAGTTAATTTAGACTCAATCTGCAATAATAGAAGACGTCTAATCAAAATTTCTTTTCGTAGTTGATTGTGTTTTAAATAATAAGTAATTTATAAACTATCATAGAATATTTACTTTTTGTGACAAGAAAACTACCTAATTTTTAGGATTACATATTTTGTTTTGATTGGTGCATGCTTATAGATATCTTTTGGATGATGTTATTATATAAAGTCTTATTTACATTGTTTGTATATATAAGTTAAACTCATTTATAGAATAAAAGAAATAATAAAAGTTTGATGCTTTGATGATATAAAACAATTCACACTATATTATATCTGAATGTCCATATAAACAAAATGACTTTCTAGGTGAAAGATATATATATTCACAATATATGACAATAATATATGAAATGATAATAAATATATCATCAATTCACATGATAAAGAGAAAAATAAAATTTAAAGGTCATAATATCATTAACCAAAAAAATATATGATATTCACACTTGAATAAGAATTGTTTCTTCAATTGCTTGAAATATATAAAAAAGTTATTTCTTCTGGGTGATGGCGAATAGAAATTATGAGAGTTGTAAAAGTTTATTAATTACACATTGAAATTAACATAAATTCTTCGTCATAAATATGATTAAGATGGGGTTAGATAATTTTGACAATTATTAAACCAGTTTAACGAAAAATAATAGATTATTAAATTACATTATTAAAGCAAAGGATATTAGATTAGCGGTTAGATTCTTGTAATTTTTGTCAACATTGCAATTAAAATCTAACATACAAATCTAGAGACAAATAGTATGTTATAATAATTATTTAGCAAACACTATATAAAATAATAAAACACTGAACTAAACATCATTCTTTTATCATCTTAGTGCTTATAAAAATATATTATTCAAATCATTTTTTCAGTAGACATGATGAAATGTAATTGCTTATAAGATAAAATGTATTACTTGCCATTATATATATGAAATTTAATCAGAGTTTTTTTGATTAATAATGTGATTAATTGTCGTCTATATGTCAAAAAATATCATACAAAAAAACTTAATTTCTTCCCTTTTTAATCCAAAAGCCTATAGTTATTTCAATTAAAAATGATAAAAATATTCCCCATAATTCTATTTTTCTTAAAAGGCATCTAAATTTTATTAAATATCATTTATTTTCTTAAAATCATATCTAAAAGTAAAATCTAAATAGACATAAATGTTATGATAAAATTTGTGAAAACAAAATCTTGATACACAAATATTCCTAAGAATAATGAATTATTCCCAAACAAAGTATTACACCAATGTCTAATAATAGCTAGAATTCATGTGTTTTTACTTATCCACAATGATGATCAATATTTAACCAAGGAGTTAAAATCTACGCAAAAAAATAATAAATTAAAGGGTAAAGCAAAAAGTAAGAGGAAACAATAGAATGCTAAATTTTAGTTTCTTACGTATGTCTCTGAGCCGTTCTCTCTTGGATGACTTGATACACTAGAGGGTAGTAACACCGAGTCACTAATATCAACTCATTGATTTTCTTGAGCCTTTAAGGGATCGGAAAAAGTACAAATTAATTATCAAAGTTTGGATGCAGAAAAAATATTATTTATTTATATTATGTTCGGTAAAAACTTTACTTATTTATAAAATATAGTAGAAAATAATTCATAAATTTTATAACAACACATTGTTAGTATACATTCTCATATTTTTTCAAAGTGCGAATCAACTTTTCATTATGCCATATTCTTTAAAATGAACAACTAGAAAATATTTTATATTTGTAAGAAAACTTTTCTACTTCTATAAAATGAATGTTTTAAAAAAAATTTCTCCAAAAAAAATACATACAAATTGCTTTCGAATTTTACCTTTTGTGGATTCATAATAATTTTTTATAAAAAACACTAAAAAATTAGTACTGTAAAACAACATACCGTCATTCGAATATTATTGACTGGGAAAACATAATCTATTATTTCACGGCAATTGTCGATTTCAGAAGAAGAATCCATTTTTTTCTCTACAAGCAAGATAAGAGCAAAATTTACTCAAGAAAATTGAGAAGAAATATATTTTGAAGTTAAATGGAGATATGTATTTATAGATAAAGTGTAAAGAAAAAATATCTAACAAATGTGCAATATTAATTGATATTTACCTCTTTTTAGTATGGAACATTGTTTTTTCCATATTTGGTCAATTATTTACCAACCAAATTTGAATATTGGTCTATAGTAATTTTGTTATTACTTCGATTCTAGTAATTGTTTCTCTAGATATCATGTAGTTACAATCCTTGTAACTAGAACTGTCTAATGGGTGGGTTGACTTTGGGCTCAAATGGGTTTAAAATCAGGTTAGGTCTTGACCTGCGTAATCTTAACAATTTTAACGAAAATTATATAACTACGCAATATATCTTTTCATTTTCTTTAAAATTTCCCACTATTTCAAAATATTACAAATATCCCTGCTTTTCTCTTTTTCTCTCTTCATCAAAAATATTTTCCAGATCTTCCACTGTCATTTTTTTTCCAAAAAAAAAATCATTATTTTTATCTACAACTTTTTTGATACATATGAATTCTACTCCTTTTTTTTTTAGTTTTTCATCTTAATTTTATTTTCCAGATCTTCAATAGTCAAATATTTTATTAGTGTTTATCATGTTCAATATAAATATACTTAATTCATAGGCACTACCTGATGTATCATTAACTTATATTAAGTCATATAATGTAATTCATATAAATATATATATATATATATATATATATATATATATATATATACAAAGCTATAACTTTATAATTGCATAATTAGTGTTCCAAATAATTTTCTAGAAGAATCTAATAATGTTTTTCAAGAGTCACAAATTTTTTTATTTCATGTGTGACTCCATATAATCATTTTATTTAATTTTTAAAATTAATTTGTATTTGTTTGATTATAATAATGTAAAAATATTTATACAATTTAAATAGTTCATATATGTTTATTGTTACCATAATATATTCAGTATAATCTAACATCTTCCATGATGTAATTTCCTTTTAAATTATATACAATATTCTTTAAACATAAGTATTCATATAGTTGTAACAGAAAAGGTAAAAAATATCCTCAAACTATCTGAAATAGTTCATATTTATCCTTAAATTATATTTCGGCTCAAAACTCTCCTTCACGTCAAACTATTGGTCAAAAGTGCATTTCTTATTAATAGAAGTTGTTAAATGTCATGTGAATGATACATTGCATGCCATAGGGTTTCACTGCCACATAGACTAAAAGAAAAAGGTTAAAAAATACCCTTAAACTATCTGAAATAGCTTATATATAACCTTAAATTATATTTCAGCTCAAAACTATCCTTTCCGTCAATCTATTAGGTCAAAAGTGTCCTTCTTATTAATGGAAGTTGTTAAATGCCATGTGAATTCCACATCGTCAATAGTGTTCCACTGCCACATAGACTAAATTCCAAAACCTTTATTTACTCTTTTTCCCCCTCATATCATTATTTTTCAGAAATAATTTACTTCTTCTCCCTCATTTCGGGGCTAAGAATTTCAGAGTTTTCTTCGTCTCTGGGTTTCAAAGTGGATCTTCGTGGTTGTTGGTTAGTAAATGTTTTTCTTATTTTATCTCAAAAATAATATTTATTTAATGTCGAAAATAATATTTATTTTATCTTTAAAAATTGTGACTTAAATATGAAAACAAAAAAATCACAATTCTAAAGAGATAAAAAATAGAATTGATAATGTAAAAAAAATGACAAAATAATGAGTGCATAGTTGTAATTTAATAAAACACATAACTAATTAACGGGAAATTTTTTGAAATTATATCAATATATGGAACAAAAATTAATTTGGCATAGAATTATATATCATATAAATATGAAACTTCCACAATTTTGTCTTGATTTCTACTTCTTGCAATCTTGAATTATTATAAATTAGTGTCATTCGTTGAGAGTAAGGAGCACATTACTATTAGATTATGAATGCTTTACAACTTAAAAATAAATATTTTCTTAATTGAAATCAACACTTGATCGATTTCAAAATTAAAATACTTTATTACCTATTTAAATTAATTTTTTTGATTATTATTGATCGAATATTGATAATAAAAAAATACCATAAAAATAATTGTGAATTTTTTTCATTTTAAATTTTGTTAAAAGGCAAAATACTTACAAAAACTTAAATTTTATAAATATAAAATTGATATAAAATTAATAATCACTCCCTTTCGGTTTATATAATTTTAATTTAACTTAAAATGAAGATTTTTGTAAAAGAAAAAAAACATTTTTAAAATTCGTGGTCTAAAACAAACCATAAATGTTCATATGAATATAAATCAGCTTACTAAGAATAAAATGACTATTTTAAAGTCAAAATATTATTTAAATATATTATACATCATTGTTTTGAAACTTATTACAAAGAAAAATATGTCACATAAATTAAAGTAAAATTTTCAAAAATTTTCATACATTTTCATAGTGTAAAGACTTAATTACATTATATCCCTACTTTTTTCAAATTACAAGTTTTCTTAGAATTAAATAATTTCAGATAAATTATCACACATGCTGATACATCGGTCGTGATACATTGCTATTGAGAAAACTTGCAGACACATAGCTCACGTATAAATCTGAGAGGGGAGGGTTATATTCGAGAGAGAATATGAACGTATCCGAGAGGGGAGAAATGTATCTAACAGAGAACATGGATGTATACAAGATTAGATAAAGATGTATTCAAGAGGGGACAAAAATTTATCCGAAAGGAGATACTGATGTGTCTGACAGAGGATAAGAATGTATTTCAGAGGAAATTTTCGTAATTTTTTTAAATAATAGAAAAATTTAGAAATTTATAATTAAATAAAATATTAATATGAATAATTATTTTTAACTTAAAATTGAAAGAAATAATTAATTATATTTGGTCCGTAAACGGGCCTTCAATTATCTAGTATATATATATATATATATATATATATATATATATATATATATATATAAGTGGCAATCTTGTACCACTCGATACATATACCAAAATTATTCATCTGGAAAGCTGTGTCTGTAAACATTACCCAATAAATACACTTGATAAATAAACTCTTTATGTTCTACATCTAAGACATTGTGTATCAAATTAATCCATATGTACATGATACACAATATATATCAAATTCAATCGTTTTTTAACTTTATTACATGTATCATATGCATATCAACTAACCACCATTGCGTTGTGTATCACACACCAAAAATACTATTTGAAATAATTACATGTATAATGTATCTTTTATAAAATACAGTATCTCTCAAACAAAATAAGATATATTTATCATGCACTAATTTCTTAGACATGATATGTGAATTAAAATTTATAATAAATATATTAGATACACATAAATTACCACACAAACATGTATCTTTAGAGGCGGCAGCAACAACGGGAACAAGCATCAGGTTAATATGAATTTGTAAATATTCTGGACATCAAACAAAAATATGACAACATTATTACTAGATATTATTATATTCTCATTGATGAATTAATTTCTCAAAGTGAATTGATAACATAACAAAGTCACAACAAGTAGTGATTTTGAGGACGCAGAGGGGCATTAAGAGTATTCATATACATATCCTTATTAGCTTGATCAAAATTTTCACGCACGAGATTCTGCATGTTTAGGTCGATTGTCTATTTTGTATATGAGGTGAGTACTTTGTTCTTACTCTTTTTGGGTATCTTTCTAGTCGAATCACAAATACTTCGTTAAATTCCAAAGATGATTGTAACAAGACTAGCAATGATTTTCATGATGTATATTCTTAAAAAATTAAATAATTTTTAATCAAAATTGAAAATATCTTTAATGAACGAGGAGAAGAAGCTTGGATCTAAAAATTTCAATTATTTTAAATCAAAATTGAAAGGATTTTTTATAATTTTGTGAGAAGAATTTTGATTTTGTAAAGTTCTTGCAGATTGGAGCGATTTATGGGAAAGAAATCAATTTATATTTATATTCCATATTAAGTTCAACAAACAATTTTTAGAACGAATCACAATTAATGTATCAGAATGAAATTTATGTCTCTGGATGACTGATATTTTTAGGGATTTTTGTAATACAAAAACAAATAGAGATAAAATGTAATTGAAGTATTACATTATGGGATTTATGTAAGTTATACTAATTTAAATATTTTGTTATTTAAGTTTTATAGCCACAGTTTGAATTTCAACTCAAGAAAAATTAAAAAAAAAAGTTACAAAATTGATAGATAAATCTAAAAGATGTAAAATAGATAGTAAGTTATACCTTAAATATAGTAACATACATTACATCAATGAGAATAAAAAGTCTCAAGATGGATTGAAATTGTCATGGGCACCTACTCTAACACCTAAGTAGGAGAACCATCATATTCCAATAGTTAAATCATGCAAAAATTTAAAGGAAATCAAAGATAAATGAATTAACAAGCTTTTGTAAATAAGTACATTTAAAATAAGTTCGGGTGAGCACTTGCAAAGAAATCATCACCCCAAAGGATCTACTCTAATCAGGTACAAGGGCTACTAAGAGTACACACAGAACATAATAATGGAAATACACAACTCTCATTATAACGGAAGGAAAATTAGAAGCTACCGAAGATTATCTTCATCTTCACCAAACGAAACATCAACGACCTTGTATCAAAACTATGCCAAAAGGCATAACAAGATTAGTATCAGTACAAAACCACACGTACGAGTAGGAATCATGGGTCAAGCCGACACCCACCACATAATATAAGAATTCAATGAGCAAGAACATGTAATAACACCACTCGTTTCTCCACCTTTATTCTCTACTAAAATACCTTAGAATTACACTAGTACCCTTACTACCCACATTCTTACTAACCACGCACGACGTACCCTTGCCTTATTTTCATCTTATCTAGATCCTGCCACATGACACCTTTTATCAAGGATTCTATACTACAAACCACGAATTCCTTTCTTTCAATATGGAATCTACCCAAGCATTTTCATTATGTACAGAACCCTTACTTCTCAACCTTGCAACACACGGACAACCTTTTTTCTCATACATTTGTAACTCTTGAACCTTTGTTGCTTCTCAAATCGTTCAACAACAAGATACATAATGAGTTAAGTCAACATAGAAGATTAAAGAACATCAATTATCACTTCAGAACAATGTACAACTTCATAATGTTAGGAATACAATTATGTCAAATCATTGGTTCTCTCATGCAACCCTAACCCATAGCATTATCATATCTGAACGTGGTACCCAATCCAACACTTATGCCAAAACACTGCAATCAATCCCATATTTATGTCGTAACGTGGTAACTTTTCCAAGATTAGTGTGTTAGAACGCAACAGACGATCAAATCAACAATCCACAATCAAAATCACAATGTATGTTTGCACCTTCATACAATCAAGTCATGATTCATGGCCTACCTCAACCAATTATCCTCATATGTGATTTGTCTGATCAATAACACAACATTTGCAAACATACATGCGTCAACGAAATAATTACTAACATACATCACACTAATATGAAATCACAACCATCATATTGAAGTATTTATCAAATTATATCACTAATATAATAACTCATCCATATCTAGCCCTATTTCATCGTCTAAGGCTTCTTCTATGATTAAGTCATCTTTTACTCGGTGCACGAATTCCTACGAATAATTCCTGCCATTGATTTACATAATGCTACACATTGACCACAAATTTATAACTACTCAATTGATAAATCTAGCTTACCTAGAAGTCAGGCAGCTACACAGATTTCTTGCCTTTGATTCTTCTTCTTGGGCTCCGATAGTGATCTTGACCGGAGATCCACAATTTATCGATCTCCTTACACTAGAAACCTCATTTTCCTTCCTTCCCAAGCTTAAAGAATCTTTTTGGGGGTTTCTAGGGTGGTTTATGTCTAAATTAGGTATTTTAGAAAGAACAAGAAGATAAGACTTTACGTTATTTACATTTTGTCTCGCCTATCCTGATCTAGCGCCAACTTAGCCCTCCGTAGCGAAATCTGGCCCGCTCCGACGGGGCATTTTTATAGTAATTTCTCAAAATTTTTATTTTTCCTAAATAGAAAGGTTCAAGTCGTTATAATAGATGCCAATTTACCCATCGTTCATCCTCGAATGGGAAGTGAACATATCATCACTCACCATATGTTGAAGTGCTTCTAATCTAACAAATAGGGCCATCGTGAAAACAGAAAGAGTAGTGACTCTTCAATTTTAAGCACGAAATGTTTATACACACGGGTCCGGTTAAGTAAAAGAGGAAACACAAAGAGGAAAAAAATGTTTTCCACTACACAGTCTAGCCTCATCAAGAGAGGCATCCATTCCGCTTCACCGTGGCTGCTGTGGCGAGGGATCCCCGTTCAAGCGGGGAATCGGAGACACAAAAGGGGGAAAATGAAATATTTTTCTCAATTTTCCCTAAACTTCCAAACAAATTCTCCAAATCCTTTCGATCATTCTCCGACGAACGTCAAAAACAAGGTAGATTTCTCGTTAAATATGCTCTTTACTTGTATACTTGATTAACAATGCTTGCATGCTACAACTAGTTTGATTAAAAAGCATTTTTTTGGTAGTTATTCAAATTGAACTTAGGTTGCTAGTTTTATAGAAAAACGTAGCATGACATTTCCCTAACATACCTAATGTCTCCAAGACGTCCTGGGCATGAGGATTTCGCAAAAAACGCAGTCAATTTGGTACAAAATAATACGGGATTGTTGAAGGTTCACTTGATAGAAAACTCATATTTGGTCACTTTCTTACGGGTGTATTTATTAATATAATTGCATATTTAGGTTCAAAGTATTTTATTATACTCTGATCTGCTGAAATTCTATGAATTTGGGATTTTTGGGACAAAGGGCACCATGATTGCGCCTGGTGTTTGTTCATTTTCCCGCTCTAGCGCGATTTTGACCACTAGGGTGGGATATGGAAACCAGTAGCCTGCATCTACTTAAGATAGAAAATTTGCCCTCAATGTTCCTCAATGTTCTAATGTACTTATATGTATATTTTGTAGGATTCTCTAAAAGACTGGGATCAATGAGCAAATTGACTTTTTGTCCGCTTTCCCAATGCTGCTAGTTGGGAATGATACCATTACCACTGGATCACTGAATTATGTTGAACAGGGTTTTCACTTGCTGAATTTGGATGAAAAAATGTTTGCCTTCCACACTCAGCTCATAAAGTTTGGCTGGGCTCCACTGACAGAATCACTCCCTGTTGCTCTCTCTACCTGAGTGAGGGAGTTCTACACTATCATGCCTATTGTTTCATTGGAACTCCCTTATCTGGTCATCCGTATTCCTGGAATTGACATCCCCTTAAATGCCACATCTATCAATGAGGCTGTAGAGGTGCCTGAGTTCTAAAATTCGAAGTACGATTGATCTAGGCTAGTTGAGAGACACCCTGATCGAGCATACATGCTGCAATCAGATCTGCAAGATTATCACAGAGGGCATCACTATTACGGACTTGTCACTGGATGCTAAGTAATGGATACACTTGGTTACCAGGAGGATCCGCCCATTTGGCATTCTTACCGACATGACATTTCCTCGGTTCTTGGTGGTGTTGTGCGCTATACGAGGCATCGAACTAAATATGGGGGCACAAATTATATCAGAGTGGAAATGTTCTATCAGAGCAACAAGAAAGACTTCTTCCTATTGAGGTTGGTGACTGCACAATGAAAGTAGGCGGGAGTGCCACTTTTCGACACTGATGAGGTTCTTCCCATGGATCCCCCCTTTCACCCTCTTTTTATTAGGCAATGCTCTACTTCTTAGAGCAAGAGGAGGAGGATGAACAACACTAACATTAGTCAGGTGTCTGCGGAGTCACACGATGAGGGAGACGATGTCACTCGTCCTACCAGTCCCAGCCCCACTCTTAGGTGCACATATGGAGGAGGATTTGGCTACCGTCGAAAGATGGTTGAGATACTCATTTCCTAACTCTACTCCAATTCGATCCAGCACTCACCTAGAGTTTAAGATTCTCAACTGCCAGTTGCGTTAGGAAAAGAGGAAAGGTTTAGCGAGGGATCATCTGATGAACCGAATGTGGAAGATTATTAAGGTCACTTCCGTTAAGTTGCCTATAATAGGGAGATTCCCCAAATCGAACCAGAGGACTACGCAAAGTTCCCTATGTTTATTGATGTTTGGGGTCGCATGATACCCTTGGAGAACCTTGACTAACTGTTTTTGTCCATTAACTACTAATGTTTGTTTGGATTATTGCTCTATTGTCGAATACTAATTGAATTGCTGGATTAGTTCAGATTAATAGTCGGGTCTGTATTAGAGACTAAGAATAGCAGGAAAGATAGGCTGTGATTTTTTCTCGTCCAATTCCATTCTGGAGGTAGGAATCCCAAATTGCAGCCTCACTTTGATGGGAAAGATTCCGCCCTAGATGCCCAAATGAGGCATAACCTACCTACAAATTTTTTGGGGTTCTTTTCTTTTCTCAATTTCCCAAGGTTCCCAGCTATCACACATGTGTTTTTAGAGTGAGTCCCTTACATAGGATAGTCGATATCTACCCCGAGTCAATATTAATAATATCTAATCCAACGCATTACCCTGAATTAAACCCCACAACCCACACATTCCCGAGATACACCCAAAAACTCACACAATTATTAGTCAAATGTAAGACACATCCAAATTTCGCTAATGAATCAGCTCGTAACTTGTTTAGACCCTTGCATTGAAATTAGTCATGACCTTCTTTCCATAACGAGTTTCACGACCCTCACAGAATTATGATCTTGCAAAATTTCAAAAACTCGATCAACATATTGCACATATCAAGGTACAAACACGTTATTATAGTGCACATATTTGTATCTTCACATCTAAGAAAATACAACTTCCAGATTTATAGTTAATTCAGACAATAGAACACACACTCATTCACATTCTCTAAGTTATAATTCACAATCAAGTCATGTTGTTAGTTAGTTAGCTCCATGGATGACAATTTCTGGTCATCCCTAAAATTACACAACCCTTATGGACATATATCAGTTGGAACCTTCTTAGTTCCAGTTTACCTTGCTTGTGTTCCTTCTGTCACTACCACGACGTTTGATTTGCTTTATTGAGATACCAATGTGAATCGTGAGATACCAATAGGACTCAAATCATGCCACAAGTGATAGTTCACATGAAAAAAGAGATAAAAAGGTGGAAAACTTCATAAAATGCTTCCTATCTTCATAAGGATTAGATGTAGATGTCCACACATCAATTGGAAAGAGTCAAGTCCACATTTTACTCTTGTACTAGGAGACCGATAACCTGATCTGTGATAACAATTTGTCATGACCCAACCCACTGAGTCGTCTGGGCACCTACTCTAACACCTAAGTAGGAGAACCCCCATATCCTAATTGTGGAATTATCACTTAAGAACAACGTACAACTCCATAATTGTAAAATATACGATTTAGTAAAGTCAATGGTTCTCTCATGGTTCCCAAACCCAAACTGTTAGCATATACGAACGAGGTACCCGGCCCAATGTTTATCCCAAAATGTGCCAACCAATCTCATATTTATGCCGGAACGTTGCAACTTATCCCAGGTTAGTGTATCGAAATGCAACACCCCATCCAATCAATAAGCCACAATCACAATCACAATGTATATTTGCACATTCGTAAAATCAAGTCTTGATTCATGGCCTACCTCATCCAATTATCCTCATATACAATTTGTGTTATCAATAATTCAACCTTCGCATATATACATGCTTACATTATAATGAAGTATTTACTAAAATATATCAAACTATAATGAAATCAAAACTATCACATTGAAGTGTTCATCAAAGTTATCACTAAAACAATATGTTGACCATACCTAGTCCTAGTTCATCGACAAAGGCTTGTTTTTATTATTGAGTCAACTTTTAATCGGTGCATGAAGTTCTATGCATAATTCTTATCTTAGATTTTAAATTGTTCTACGCAATGAGCACAAATTCATAACTACTCAATCAATAAACCTACCCTACTTAAGCAACTGCATAGAGCTTGCATTTGATTTTTTTTCCTAGGCTACGTGACCGTGATCTTGAACATAAATTTACAATTAGTCGATCTCCTTATGCTAGAAACCTCTTTCTCCTTTCTTCCCAAGCTTAAGGTAGCTTTTTTGGGGTAATTAGAGTGATTTACATATAAATTAGGTATTTCA
Organism: Solanum arcanum; assembly: GCA_027789145.1. NCBI lineage: Eukaryota > Viridiplantae > Streptophyta > Magnoliopsida > Solanales > Solanaceae > Solanum > Solanum arcanum. The sequence continues at coordinate 54,063,166 of CM050943.1, forward strand.
GAAAAAAGGAGAAAATAAGATTACGCGTTATTTACATGCTATCTCGCCTATCATGTTCTGGGGCCAGCTTACGCTGCCACCCTAGAGACATCTTGCCCGCCCTAACGGCACAGTGCCCTAGTAATTTCTTAGAGTTTTGCTTTTCCAAAATAACGACGGTTTGGGTTGTTACAAAAATTGGAAATTAGAAAATAGGCCTAATTGACGAATATCATAAAAAGGCTTAGTACATGATGGGTAGAGATTACAACTAATTAAAATTATCTTGAGGCTAATCCGTAACATATGGACGGGTTGCCTATATCTGGGCGCATTCTTGACGCCCTTACTTGTAACTACTTACCATTACTATCATTTACAATAGGTTGATAAATTAAATAACAAATTAATGTGACGTTTTTTTCAATTAGAATTTTACATTCTTTACACTTTTACTTGTTTTTTTTTGCACCAATCAAACAATATTCAATCTGCCAATAATAGAACCTAATTAGAGTTGAATAAATATGTGTCTTCTTTGCCAAATATAATTATTAGGGAAAATACCCAAGTACCCCCTCAACCTATGTCCGAAATCCCAGAGACACACTTATACTCTACTAATGTCCTATTACCCCCCTGAACTTATTTTATAAGTAATTTTCTACCCCTTTTTTGCCTACGTGGCACTAGTTTGAAAAAAAAAGTCAACCATCATTGGGCCCACAAGATAGTGCCACGTAGGCCGAAAAGGTGTTAACAATTATTAATAAAAGAAGTTTAGGAGGGTAATAGGACCTTAGTATAGTATAAGTGTGTCTCTGGGATTTCGGGCATAGGTTGAGGGGGTACTTGGGCATTATCCCTAATTATTATTGTACTATTTTAGTTGTAAATAGTTTGGTATCTACATCGGGCTAGAGCAATTGTTTTTTTATTTAACAATTGTCTTATTATATTTAATATATTTGTCTCTTAGAGGTAGAAACAAATGCAAGAAAAACGATGAAAAAATCATTGGGAAATAGACTAGGAAAAATGTGATCAACAAAAGAATTGTGGAAACATTATTTGAAAATGAGATAGTGAATTGTCACGACCCAAGACTATGCCCTAGCTATGACATAGTAATGAAGAATTCGAGACACTTTAAGCAAATCAATAGCATGACAATAAGAAAACACACATAACAAAATAAAGAGGATAATCAAAATAAATCTCTAATGGAAATCTAACATATCATGAAATCAGAGTACAAAGATATAATTGCGGAATAGCAATATCTAACAGCATACCTCTACTGCATAATTAGAGACGTGGAAAAGCCTAGTATCACTTGAATAATTTGAGAGATTAAATAAGTCTGAATGACATTAAAGAAATATATGTTGGGCAATGTCCCTGAACCATGAGGACTAACTAAATTTAAGAAAAGCTTATGAGATCCAATACTAACAATGGTTGAAACGATGTTAAGTAAGAACATATATTATAAAACAATATAAGCACAAAAATATATGCACTCAATACTAAAAATGTACTAAATATGAAGAAATATGCATGAACCTAACATGACAAATATAGAAACATAGTAATGTAATGACCAACAAAGTATAATACATGTATGATCAAATGATTTTATAAAACATAGTACAAGACCATGCATTATCCTTTAAATCATAATCATAATAATAACATAAGTTTTTTGTGGAAAACATAAACTTTTATTGGAGTCACTATTTATCGACATAAATCATGTGAGTTATAACATGAAGTTCAGTGTACTTCTCCTCACCGAAATGTCATGATGGCCAAACAGATTTCTTCAAGTGTGGTCTAGAGGGTCACTTCATGAGAGAGTACCCAAAGAATAAGCAAGGTTGTGAAAATCCAGCCAATAGATCTCAATCTTCATCAGTTGCTCCACCAAAAAATGCTGCACCAGAGGAGCCACTTCTGGTACTAGCAGAGGGGCAAACCACTTTTATGCAATAACTAGCCTCCAAGAGCAAGAGAACTCGCCAGATGTTGTCACGGGTACGATCAAATTCTTACTTTGATGTTTATGATTTGTAAGGCCCAGGAGCGAGTCTATCTTTTATAACTCCTTATGTTGCAAATCAGTTTGAGATTATCCCTGAGAAACTTTGTGAGCCTATCTATGTTTTTACCCTTGTTGGAGAGTCTATTCTAGTGGAAAGAGTCTATCATGATTGTCCTATTTATATCAATCATAAGAACACCATGGCTTATCTAGTAGAGTTATACATGGTAGATTTTGATGTCTTTCTAGGTATGGACTGTCTTCATGCCGATTATGCATCAATAGAATGTAGATGCAAGTTTTCAAGTTTCAAGTTCCTATGAGCCATTCATTGGGTGGAGTAGTAGTTCAACAGTGCCAAATGGTCATTTTATTTAGTCTGAGTTAAAGACTAATGTGCTAAGGTACCTTTTTTAGATCAGTTCCTATAGTAAAAGAGTTTCCAGTATTTTTCCTGATGATCTACCCGGAGTCCCTCCTAAGAGAGAAATAGACTTCGGTATAGATATCATTCCAAATACTCGTCCTATCTCTATTCCTCCATATAGAATGGCAACAGAAAGTTAAAGGATTTGAAAGAACAACTTAAGGATCTGTTAGTAAAAAGTTTTATAAGACCAAGTGTCTGACCTTGGAGTGCTCTAGTCTTGTTTGTAAGGAAGAAAGATGGTTGTCGTATAGACTACGGTCAATTGAATAAGGTTATTATCAAGAATAAGTATCAACTTCTGAGGATAGATGATCTTTCAAAAAACTTCAGGGTGACACCTGTTTCTCAAAAATTGATATCAGATCTTGTTACCATCAATTAAGAGTTAGAGAATGTGAAATTCCAAAGAAAGCCTTTAGAACCAATATGGGCATTATGCAGTGTTTAGTTATGTATTTTAGGTGGACCAATGGACCAGCAGCCTTCAAGGATCTTATGAATAGAGTTTTCAAACATTACTTACATGTGTTTTTCATCATCTTAACAGATGACATACTCATTATTAAAGGAATGAACAAGATCGTGCGAGTCACCTCAGAATAGTACTTCAAACTTTGAAAGAAAAAAAGTTGTATTCCAAGTTCTCCAAGTGTGAGTTTTCACTTAAGTCTGTGTCATTCTTGGGTAAAATAATTTCTGGTGATGGGATTAGAGTCGATGCCAAAAATATAGAAGCAGTCCAGAGTCGGCCTAGGCCCACGTCTCGATAGATATAAGGATTTTCTTGGGTTTGGTTGGCTACTACAGAAGGTTTGTTGAGGGATTTTCATCTATCTCGTCTTTCTTGACAAAGTTGATTCACAAAATCGTAAAGGTTCAATTGTCTAATTCTTGTGAAAAAAACTTTCATGAATTGAAAAAGTGGTTGACTACTGCTCCCGTTTTAACCGTACCGAAGGTTACTCAAGGTTTTTTGGTGTACTGTGATGCATCAAGAGTTGGTTTGGGCTGTGTGTTAATATAGAAAGGAAAAGTCGTAGCTTATGCCTCCAGACATTTGAGGTTCATGTGAAGAACTACCCAACCCATGACTTAGAGTTACCTGCTGTGGTTTTTGACTTGAAGATATGGCGTCATTATTTGTACGACGTTCATATGGATTCATTCACTGACCACAAGAGCCTACAATATGTGTTAACCTAGAAGGAGCTTAATCTCAGCAAAAGTGGTAGTTATAACTACTCGAGAATTATGACATGAGTTTTCTTTACTACCTAGGTAAGGCTAATTTGGTTGTTTATGCCTTAAGCACATTATCCATGAGTACTACCGCCCAAGTTGAGGATTGAATGGGGGATTTAGCTAAAGATTTTCAAAAACATGAACGTTTGGGAGTCAGACTTATGGATTCAACAGAATGAGGGATAGTGGTTACTAAAAGGGCTGAAGCATCATTATTTTCTAAGGTTAAATAAAAGCAAGACCAAGACCCCATTTCGCTTGATTTGAAGGCGAAAGCTCATAATCAAAGAGTGTTGGCTTTTAAACAAGGGGGAACTGGTGTTCTAAAGTACCAAGGTAGACTGTGTGTACTTAGGGTGGATGTACTCTAAGAGAGGGTCATGTAGGAGGCCCATAGCTCCAGATATTCCATTCATCTCTACCAAGATGTACCGTGATTATTGGTAGGGCAGGTATGAAGAAAGACATTGCTGAGTTTGTTGCCAAGTGCCCGAATTGCAACCAAGTGAAAGTGGAACACCAAAGGCCTGGAGGGTTGGCTCAGAAGATTGAACTTCCAGAATGAAAGTGGGAGATGATAAATATGGACATCATCACAGGCTTGCCAAAGTCTCGCAGACAACATGATTCTTTTGGGCTAATTTTCGATTAAATGACACAATCATCCCACTTAATAGTATATCATGTATATGTGTTGTATATAAAATATTTCAGATTTCATTTAAAAATTATTATGAGTTTTCTTCCACACTTTCCACCCATTAGTCTACCCTAACAGCCCCCTAAATCTATCTTTACCCCTACTAGGTCTTAATAAGTATTATCCATGATCTTACAACATATATGCTAGAATTTCTAGTAGATTTTAACAACAAATCCACTTCAAAATTTATAATGAAATAAATTAAGGTAAGAAAACTCTCACATTTTCCAAGTGATTCTAGCATATATTGTGTATTCTAAGCAAGAATAGACCATCAAATTATAGTGTTTTCATGAAATGAATCTAAGAATTTTAAGACAGAGTTTCTAAATGGTTTGATTAATTTAGGGCTCTTCTTCAAGATTTGTTATACCTTGGAAGTGGAAAAGATAAATTGAAGATTTAAAAGTTTCATAAATTACTGGTGCTCTATTTCCAGTAGCTCTTTGTCCAGCCCATGTGATGATTTACGACTCGTGGAGACCTTGTCAAGGTTTGGACTTGGAATTTTAAAATTTCAGGACCTCCATAGAAGTGCCAGTAGGATGGCTCATAGATGAGATAACAAGTCGTTGTTGATTCTTGTAACACCCCGTAGCCAAAATAGACAAAAAACCAGTTTTTTTTCAGAACGTGCAACTAACAGTAGCATCGATAGACCGTAGGAAAGATGACGGTCCATCCTCCACAACCGTCGATGGGATCAAAAACTCCCAAAAATTCAGCCACAAAAAATTGGCAAAGTCTTGATCGACGGACGAATCGACGTTCCAAAGGTCAGACAACGGTCTGTAGTTCATGACCGTTGATTGAGACCCCCATATACCCACTTTCTGACAATATCTACGGATGAAAAGCACAGTCCGTAGGTTGACCTAAGGTCCGCAGGTTGACCTACGGTCCGTAGGTTTGACCATAGGTTAAATATTTGCATATAGTTAAGAGGAAATGTAGTTGGGTAAACTTCAAATGATAATAACTCATAGACACCAAACTTTCTAAAATCAGACCTCCGACTAAAAAGTTATGCCCATTTTAATAAAGTCATGTCGAACATGCCCTAACGACTGACCCAACGACGGGGCGTCGGGCAGACGAGGGACCGTCACTCCTGGCTATCGTTTGGCCCGACAACAACTTTTCCAAGGGTATTTTGGACCTTTACCTCTCCGTTTAAACCCTAAGTTACATCTTTTTTACACTAAATCTTCATATTTTAGTCAGTTTAATCCTAGAAACATAATTAAAACATATCCAAGTCAAATCATTACATCAAAACTTAGAAAATTAGAAGAAAAAGAAGAGAAAAAAAATCAAAAACCCTAGTTCAAGAACACCACAAGCTCCAACAGTTCCAGCCTCAAAACTTAATTATTTTTCCGATTCAGTATTCAGTTTCAGCATCTTATAAATTGGTCATTGCGCCCAGTTAGCTCAGAATTCAATTTATGATGTCAGATTATTATACTTGCTTTTATACTTGTTCAGTTATGATTTATTTCATCTTTACTTTATCTTACATGCTCAGTACCTTTAAGATACTGATGCATACGTGTGCTACAACTTCTCGTGATGTATGTTTAGGTTCTCAGCATCCAGATCAAACATAGATCAATTTCCGATCTCTAGTTGTGCAGATTCTGTGGTGAGACCTCATTCTTTAAGGACAACGGTCATGAATGTCATTTCAGTCTTTAGTGATTTAGCTTAGGTTTTTCTAGATTTAGCTGGGGGCTTGTCCATGTATTTCTAGTCCAGTTTAGAGGCTATTTTCAGATTTAGTTACTTTCAGCTAGTAGTGAGTTAATATATTTTTGTCTTAAAATCATCGATTTTCAATATATCGTAGTTTTAGTATATGGGTATTCCCCATATTTTAATTATAATTTATCATTTAGCTTCCACAACAGTTTATTATCTTTACTATGCTCATGATCATGCCAGAAGGGTTAGCTTGGGATCATTTGTGGTCCTACGTTCTGTGCCCGCATCTCGGGTGTAGCTCGAGGCATAACAAAACTTTGTATTAGAGCACTAGGTTTAGGTGTCCTAGGATGTCTGAAAAGACGCACTAAGTAGAGTCCTTATCATGGGTTTAAAGTGCACAAACATCTAATGAGAGGAGGCTATGAACTGTTTTAGGAAAAACTTCACTTTCTTGTTACTTTTATTGTGCGTAAGGTATGATCAAATTCCATTCTAACTTGACGTTATGCGCTTAAGATCATGCCTTCTTGTAGAGCTTAGGCATGGAATGCTAATGCACGCAATGCTAACGCAGTTCCTCTAGTACAAGATAAGGAAGTTCAAATGCAAAGTTTCAGAACTCCAATTTAGCTTTTGGCTAAGAGTATGACCAACTAGAACAATCAGCAGGTACTAGTTCCTACTAATAGAAATGACTGATTAGTGGCAACCAGATTTTATGATTTTGTTAGGAAGAATCCGCCTAAATTTTTAAAGTCGCAAGTTCGTAAGGACCCACCGAAGTTCATTGATGATGCCAAGAAAATATTTGGAGTGATGTAAGTAACTGGTTGGGATAGGTGATATTGACACCCTACGAACTCAAGGATGTTACTCACATATGGTTCACTAAGTGGAAAAACAACGGTACATGACTTTTTCTTTTGTAACTCAGTATAGCAGTCCAATTCAATGTCATTCTAGAAACTCTCTCAGAATTTTTCTCACTCTCTACTTCATTCGGTGACCCAGTTATAGCTAGTAGGGTATACCAAAATTGTCCTATCACAATTTTGTTAGAAAGTCACCTCAGTAGATCTAGTAGAGTTTGAAATGGTAGACTTCAATGTCATTCTAGGCACGGATAGGTTACACTCATCTTATGCCTCAGTAGATTATAAAACTCAGGTTGTTCGTTTCTAGTTTCCAGATGAACCAATCCTAGAATGGAAGGATAGTATCTTAGCGCCTATGGGTCGATTTATTTCTTACCTTAAGGTCTGAAAAAATAATCTCTAAGGGTTATCTCTATCATCTTGTTCAGTTTAAGGATTCTAGCTTTGATACCCTAATTCTTGAGTCAGTTCAAGTAGTCTGTGAATTTGCAGAAGTAATTACAGAAGATCTTCCCAGAGTCCCTCCCGAAAGGAAAATCGACTTTGGAATTGATATCCTTCAAGATACCTAGCCTATTTCTATTCCTCCTTACAGAATGTCTCCAAGAGAGCTTAAGGATTTGAAAGATCAGTTGAAAGACCTTCTAGATAAGGGCTTCATCAGACCTACTATTTCACTTTGGGGTGTATCGTATTATTCATCAAATCAGAAAAGATGGTTCTCTCTGTATGTGCATTGACTATAGAAAGTTGAACAAGGTCACAATCAAGAATAAGTATCCCATCCCTAGGATTGATGACTTGTTTGACCAACTTCAAGGTGCTAGCTATTTCTCAAAGATAGACCTCAGATTCGGTTATCATCACATTAGAGTCAGATTACTGACATTCCGAAAACAGCCTTCAGAACTCAGTATGATTATTATGAATTTTTAATTATGTCATCTTGACTAACAAATGCTCCTGCAGCTTTCACGGATTTGATGAACAAAGTGTTAAAACAATACTTGGACTTGTTTGTTATCGTCTTCATTAATGATATCCTAATATACTCTAGAATGAGGAAGAACATGCAAGTCATTTGAGAATTGATTAACAGACCCTCAAAGATTGCCAGCTATTCTCTATGTTTAGTAAATGTGAGGTCTGGTTGCAATCCGTTTCTTTCCTTGGTTACATTGTATATAGCAAAGGGATCCGAGTGGATTCGCAGAAGATGGAAGCAGTGAAACAATGGCCCAGACCTACCTCTGCTACAAATATAATAAGTTTCTTAGGTCTAGTGGGTTATTACAGAAGGTTCATTAAAGAATTTTCATCCATATCCTCACCATTGACTCGGTTGACTCAAAAGATGGTCAAGTTTAAATTGTTAGATGATTGTGAGAAAAGATTTGCAAAATTGAAAACTAGATTGACTACAACTTCTGTCTTGACTGTACAAGAGGGTTCAGATGGTTATGTGATCTATTGTGATGCATCCAGAGTTGGCCTGGTGGTGCGTTGATGCAGTGAGGTAAGGTGATAACTTATGCCTTTAGACAACTTAAGGTTCATGAGAAGAACTATCAAACTCATGACCTCGAGCTTGAAGTAGAGGTGTTTGCACTAAAGATATACAGACACTACTTGCATTTTGTCCATGTAGATTCGTTCTCCGATCATAAGAGCCTTCAGTATGCGTTCACCCAGAAAGAGTTGAATCTTCTCCAGAGGAGATGGCTTGAGTTCCTTAAGGATTATGATTTGAGTGTGCATTATCATCCTGGTAAGGCGAATGTAGTAGCCGATGTTCTTAGTAGATTATATATGGGTAGCGTAGACCATGTTGAGGAAGAAAAGAAGGAACTAGTGAAGGATGTTCATAGGCTTGCTCACTTGGAAGTTTTCCTTTTGATCATATCAGACAGCAGTGTAGCAGTTTATAATGGGGCAGAATATTGTCTTTGGTAGTGGAGTTTAAGGAAAAACAAGACAGTGACCCAATCTTGCTTTAACTGAAGGGTGAAGTCCATAATCAGAGTGGAGGTTTTCTCCCAAGGGGGAGATGTCGCTACCAGGGTAGATTGTGTTTTCCTTATGTGGGCGAGTTGAGACAACATATTCTTGTAAAAGCCCATAACTCTCGGTATTTTATTTATCCAGGTTCCACTAAGATGTACCGCGATCTACGGGAAGTCTATTGATGGAATGGCGTGAAGAGGAATGTAATAGGTTTGTGAGTAAGTGCCCCAATTGCCAACAAGTCAAGGTTGAATATCAGAATCCAGGGGGTATGACTCAAGAGATCAATATTCTTACATGGAAGTGGGATGTGATCAATGTGGACTTCATCACAGGATTACCGCGTACTCGCAGAAAGCATGACTCCATTTGGGAGATAGTTAATAGGATGACTAAGTCTTCTCACTTCTTGGCGGTCAAGACTACATATTCGGCAAAAGACTATGCCAAGCTTTACATCAATGAAATTGTGAGGTTGCATGGGGTTCCTTTGTCTATCATCTCAGATAGAGGTCCTCAGTTTATCTCTCGTTTCTGGAAGTCATTTCAGAAAAGCCTTGGTACTCAAGTTAACCTTAGTATAGCATTTCATCCACAAACGGATGGGCATGCAGAGCGTACCATTAAGACCTTAGAGGATATATTGAGATCTTGTGTGATTGATTAAGAAGGTAGTTGGGATGATCACCTTCCTCTTCTTGTATTTGCCTACAATAATAGCTATCATTCCAACATTCAGATAGCCCCTTATGAGGCTTTATATGGGCATAGATGTAGATATCATTTTTGTTGGTTTGAAGTAGGTCAAACAGCTTTGATAGGGCCAGATTCACTGTTTTATGCTATTGATAAATCATATGCAGATGTAAGGAGAAGGGAACTAGAGTTCCAAGTTGGTGATTTTGTTTTTCTAAAAGTATCACCTATAAAAGGGGTGATGAGATATGTTATGAGAGGGAAGCTAAGTCCTAGATATGTAGGCCCTTACAAGATCTTGAAAAGGGTTGGCAAGGTGGCATATGAGTTAGAGTTGCCAACAGAATTAGCAGCAGTGCATCCGATCTTCCACATCTCACTCATGAAGACGTGTGTGGGTGATCCAGCTTCTATAGTGCCATTGGAGAGTGTGGCGGTGAAAGATAGTCTTTCTTATTAGGATGAACCAGTTGAGATTCTTGAGCGTCAGGTCAGAAGGTTGAGAAACGAAGAAGCCACTTCAGTCAACGTTTTGTGGAGAAGTCAGTCCGTAGAGGGAGCTACTTGGGAAGCAGAAGAAGCCATGAAATCCAAGTATCCTCACCTCTTTCCTTCCGATTCCACTCCAGCATGAGGTAATTGTTCCTCTTCAATTTTCCAGTCATTCATGCATAAGTTCACTCTTAGAATCATGTCCCCTAAATTTGTACTTGCATTTTCAGCGTATTTGCATATACTCAGAACTCAATTAAGTCATAAACTCAGTTATCAGTGTTTAGTAGTGGGGTTTGCATCTCTTTTCCTCTATTTCAGCTAGTTTAGTTTTCATTCGAGCACAAATGTTCCCAAAGGGGTGATAATGTAACACCCCGTAGACAAAATAGACCAAAAATACATTTTTAAAGAAAAATCTGCAGGTGAAACAAAAGGTTGCATCGATGGGATCAAGACAATGGTTTGTCCTGCACAATCGTCGATGGGATCAGAAACTCCCAAAAATTTAGCCGGAAAAAATTGGCTAAATCTTGATAGATAGACGGACCGACGGTCCATAGGTCAGACGACGGTACATAGTCCATCACCGTTGATTAAGACCCCCATTCACCTACTCTCTAACAAGAGTTACAGATGACCAGCACGGTCTGTAGGCTGAGCTACGATCCGTAGGTGGAAAATTTGCAGCAGTTAAGGGGAAATGCAGTTGGGTCAACTTCAAATGATAATAAATCTTGGTACCAAAAGAATTAGGTGTCCCATTACCTACTTACAGATAGATAATTGAATTATTTTTCCACATCCACTGACCTTGTGAAAATCAGACCTTCGAGTAAAACGTTATGCCCCTTTTAGAAAAGCCTGTTGAACAGGACCTTATGACGGACCCAACGATGGGGCGTCTGGCAGATGACAAATCATCAGTCCTGGCTATTGTTTGGCCCAACAGCAACTTTTCCATGGGTCTTTTGGACCTTTCCCACTGCGTTTAAACCCTAAGTTACATCTTTTTGATCCTAATTCATCATATTTTAGTTTGTTTAGGCCTAGAAACATAATTAAAACATATCCAAGTCAAATCATTAAATCAAAACTTAGAAAAGTAGAAGCAAGAGAAGAGAAAAAACTCAAGAACCCTATTTCAAGAACAACACAAGTTCCAACAGTTCCACCCTCGAAACTTAAGTATTTTTCTGTGAATTGCATCACCAGGTATGTGGGATTTCACTAGTGGGTTCCTTTCACCCATTGGATCCCTAGTTTTCAGTCAGATTCTTGATTCTACTATTATGATTAAATATAGGGTTGCTAGAACTTTGATATAACTTCATGAACCTATTAAATATATGTTCCAAATCATATTATCATGTTATTATTCAGTTTATTGCATGAATTTCAGAACCCTAGCTTTTTATTTCTTTAGTTCTTGAATTACAGATACTATGTCAGATATTTCAGACACTTCAGATGTACATGCCTCAGTTATAAATTCATAATTACCAGATTAATTATTGCATTATCAGTTTGCATGTTTAGTTTCGAGCTATCCAATATTTACATAAACTCAGAAATAATCAGTTAATTTACAAAATTCATTGGGAGTAGAATAATACCGAGTTGGTCTAGGGTTCAACGTACCCAATTAATCCCAAAACTACTAGCCAAGTAGGTTGTAAGTCTCCCCTGTGGGCAATCAGTTTAGTGATCACACCAGCATGTCTTTATACCTTTGGTAAGGTATATTGGGTCTTCTCTATAAGGCGTATACATCGGACTCCACATTTAACTCATGTAGTTTTAATTTCAGTTATTAGTAGCTCCCAGACTCTCTGCATTGACCATTTAACAGTATATTCAATTTCAGCATGTTATAAATAGGTCATTCCTTCTAGTTAGTTTAGAATTCAGTTTATCATATCAGATTATTATACTTGTTTTTATGCTTGTTCAGTTATGATTTATTTCAGTTTTACTCTATCTTACATGTTCAGTACCTTTCATGTACTGACACATACGTGCACTACATCTTCTCCGAGGACAACAGTCATGAATGTCATTTCAGTCTTCAGTCATTAAGTTTCAGTTCTTCTAGATTTAGCTGGGGGCTTGTCCAAGTATCTCTAGTCAACTATAGAAGCTATTTTCAGACATAATTAGTTTCAGCTTAGTAGTGAGTTAATATTTCTTTGTATTAAACTCATTGGTTTTTTTATATATCTCAGTTTTAGCATATGGGTATTCCCCATCGTTTAATTATAATATATGATTTAGCTTCCGCAACAGTTTATTATCTTTAGTATTCCTATGATCATTCCACTAAGGTTAGCTTGGGATCAATTGTGGTCCTAGGTTCCTTGTCCGCGTCTCGAGGTAGCTCGAGGCGTGACAATTCTCGTGGATTTGGTCTTGAAAAACTTGTGACATATATGCCCTGGGTTCTATGGAAGGTGCTTTTAGGTCGTGTATATGGTTCATAGTTTGTTCTTAAAGAAGTTTGACCTTTACTAATTTGGATCCATATATAGACAGTACGGTCCATAGTAGGTTATATGGACCATATTATGATTCAACCACTATTCTCTCAGGTTGATTGAGTTTTTTCTACTCTTAATTTCTATGCTACATTATTTTAGGGTCATTAAGGATACTCTAAAGGGTTCCTAAGACCCCTAACCTTCCCATTTCCTCTCATTCTGTCAAACTACAAAGAATTCTCTCTCATGTAATACTCTCCAGTTAAGACAAAGTTTCAAGGATTCAAGTCCCCATTAAATATTCCAATTAGAAATTTGATCAAGGTATGTGAAAAATTCGTCAATGAGTTCCTATCCATCCATTGAGTCTAAAAAAACATAAAAAATTTCTACTTATGATTCTAATTCAATTCCTAGGGTTTTAACGATTCTCTATTGGTTCAACTAGATTAAAATTTTCTCTGCATTAGTGATCCTATTATGCATAATTTGACCATATTTCTATATTTTCAATGATGTTTTCATGAACCCATGTCATACATGTATTTTATGATACAATTCAATGTTATGTTGATATGCATGCATTATAGGATTTATCAATCAAAGATTCTTTCAATTGAACTATCAATCGATTTTGTGAAAATTAAGGCTTTCGGTCGGAGTACCTCCCTTATAAATGAATGACATGATTTAAAACACTACAAATTGAATTATTTTTTACTATGAAGACACTATCGTGATTACGATGCTTTCAATTAAAATGTCTCTTATGAATATATTATAAAATCATGATGGAATTATTCTTATGACAATAAGATTTTACGAATGATTTGGTATTAATAGATTATTATCATTATAGATATTATGCATATGATTATCTTTTCATTGGGAGTTTACTTAGCACCAAGATTGACTAGTGACAAATACCCAAGTCAAAGAATTAAGTGCTACCATATGTCATGTCCCAACTGGACATTAGCTGGGGATTCACCTAATCTCATGATTATTTTCCATACCTTCGCAAGTAGAAAACTCTCGTTTCAATGTGAGAGTGGTACACTAAAACTCATGTTATACCTCACATGGTTTTTGTCACTTAATATTATCTCCCACAAAGATTTATGACTTTCTCAAAGACTTATGTTATGATCGTGATATAGAAAAGAATGCATGACCTTATAGTATATTTAATGAAGTCATATGGTCAAATTTATCTTATGTTTACTTGGTCGTTGCATTATCATATTTTTGGACTTATCATGCTATCATGCTTCACTTATGCATACTCCCTATATGTAGTACATTCTATGTACTAACCACATACATATCTTGTGCCTATATTGTTTTATAATATAGGTTTTGACGCACATCACTTATTTCACGGTTAGTATTGGATTTATTAATGTTTCTCTAGATTGATAAGTCCTCATGGTTTGAGGGCATGCTACGTATATTCATTTTTGTCTCATTCAGACTTACTTTAGTTTTTAGATTGTTCAAGTAGTCACTTATTATGTAGTAAAGTCTAGTTTTCCGATATAGTATTCTCCAAATTATGGTCTTTGTGCTCTGATTAATTAGTATTATGAGGGTATCGTTTGAGAATATGATTCGACTTACCTTTTATTGTTGTTTAATTTTTATCTTAGTGTCATGTTATGCCATATGGTTTGATTGGGGTGTCTCGGGACTCTAGGTACCATGTCACAATTTGAGGGTAGTCTTGGGTTATTTTAGGATTTAAAGTATGTCAGACTGTCAGGAATTAAATTCTTCGTCATACCTTACATCTATAATTTTAATTAGTAAGATTAAAGCTACGCTTTTACCCCAAAATAAATGATTACAAATTCCCGTTGTCTCCTATAGTTGATTCTTGATTTTATCATTAACTATTTACTTTCTATCATTAATGATCGTTAATTTATATTATGTCACATAGACCCGTTTTTAGCCAAAGTAACTTGAATATCATGACATAGTATTTCATTTGCACTTTTATAATGAAAGAAGTAAATTCAATATTTTAAAGAAAGTATTATTATCTTTGATTTTTTCTGCATGATTTTATGATAGAGTACAAGAAAATATATTTTGCCTCAGGTTCTTATTTCATAAACAAAGCATAGTCAGATTTTTAGAAATTTGACCTTTTGGTCTCAGACCAAATAAGAACATACACAAAAAAGACTAGTTTCATTATGTTCATGATTAAAAGACAACTGAATTACAATGTTTTTTAGATATTTAGTAAGTCTATGATTCATGATTAGTATAACAATAAGATATGCCATCAATGCTTAAGCATTATGACATCTTGATAATTTATCAATGTTTATGAAATATTAGTTTAGTATTTGTCATCAATAATTAGATCTTAGTATGCTTCAGATAATTATATTAATATTCTCACCAATAGTACAATTTTACAGAGTTTAGAAAAGACTCACAATATATTTCCACTTACAATTTTCATGCTATAGTATAGAATATTTTGGGAGAACTATATAGAAACAAAAGAATGAGGGTCTAGATAATCCAAGTCTCACAAATATGTCCCACCATAACATTTGAGTATCTACTTTGTTGGTCAACTCCTTAATCCCTTTGGGGTGACCTATGATTCTAAGTACCATGTTACGACTAGAAGGTAGTCTCGGATCGTGACAACTATGCAAGCTTCATTTAAAGAGTGGGTAGAAACTTCAAGCTCTGAAAGGTAACATATTTTGTTTTGGTGGTAAAGAAGTTATATCAACTAGAGGTTTACAAAGTATTAATATTCATGTAGTAATAAATATTATCCCTCCTAAGTGTGTTTTGAGAGGACTTCATCGAGTTTTTTCTGAAATCTTTGTAGCAATGGAAGAAAACAAACACTGGTCTACAAGTGAGAAAATTTGTTTACCAAAATTGAAGGTTGTTTGGGTTTAATGTCATGCCACAAATAAAGGGAAAAACTGACACCTAATGCAAAATCACACAAATGGTGCATAACATCCACATAAATTAAAGAAACAAACAAGTATATCTCACCCTAAAAATATGTTTTCGACCGGCAAGACCCTTATCAATAACTCTACAAAGACAACAAATACCCCTAACAGTTCATGTAAATCTATAACAAACTAGCACACAAGCCTATTTGGGCTGTCGAGGCCACTATGTTATCCATGAAAGAATTAATGCTAAGTGAACCTTCAAAGCCACCATGATCTCTACACAATAGCAGAAAATGGTATGCATCTAAACAATATGCCAAACAGCTATCAAACATCAAATAACTAGCACGCAAGTCTAATATGGACAACAACATGGTTATATTACCCTACATACTAGTTTGGAACGCTCTATGAGTCCAATACTTTGATGCAATAGGGCCTAACCTATCTAAAATCTATAAATATAAAAAATAAGCAAACCTTGTCTTCTCACCGCTTAGGACCTACAGGAATGAGGGAATCTCCCCTAGGCAAAGGGAGTCAGTTAAAATAATGTATTGAGCATGTAAGGCAAATTAAAAGCTAAAAATGAAGTATAAGTACTAAGCAAATAATGTAAGGGATAAAACACAAGTAAGATACATTATCTCCACATAATAAGATATTAAACATATTCCAAGAAATTACCTGAGTTGGAACCCATAAACTCGAGCAAGTGCAAACATTACACAGTCACTTTCAATTCTAATGAGCACAAATATTTCCTAAATAGCGATACTACCCCCTTACTCCGAATGAGAATTTGATCTAATTTGTCTTAATGTACATTTTCCATTAATTAATGATCTAAGGCCCCATGATATAATTAATATATGTTTCCCCATATTAATAGTCTTGTCTTCCCGTTAGTACTGTCTACCTGGACCATATGCATCGTGTACTTAGCCCGTAGGCATGGTTTACGCAACTCGTAGGCACGATATACTCAGGTTGTAGGCATAGTATAATGGAGGAGTAGAATTCATGGGGAACATTCACATACCTTGATACTCAAAGCCTAAGATGAATCATGAATTGGTACCCTTGAATAAACCCTAGCTTCTTTTTCTTCCTTAGGTTGAGAGGGAATTTTGGAGAGTGAAGTTGGATTTTTTTGGGGGGAAATAGGAGAATGGGATTAAAATTGGTAGACTTGATACTTATAGGTATTATATAAGTCTTAGGGTAGAGGATAAAGCGACATAGTATAGGCTTAATACATTTAGTAAAAGACCCAAAACCTCCAAATACTAACTGCTCAACTCTAAAAAGCCAAGGTGTTACAAAATGACAAAATTTTCACTGCGAAAAAGTCATAAATGAGTTGAGGTCATTTCAGGAAATCTCCGAAAAGAAAAAATAAAACAATACAGGAAAAATGACCTAGAGGTTCATTACTTTAACTCTCAATAATAGAATTACCAAAACCAATTAATTAAATTAATTTTTTGAAATTTAATTTATTGACTAACTTAATCATTTATTATTATACTTTACCTATTGTACATGACAAATGTAAAATTAATATGTAGGGTTCACATGAAAACTTATAAGTAACCATAGAGGGGTGTGATACATGGTTCTATTACTAATTATTATTTCACTAATTTGATTTATCATAATCTAATCTATTGGAAATATATTAAGTCATAATTGAGTTGCAACTTGTAATAGATTAGAATAATATATAAAACTACAAAGATCATAATAATTATATCAAGATTAAGAGTATAAATACTTGTAATGGAGTAGAAAAGTGTTTTTGTTAATCTTTAGAACATAAACAAACATATTTTCTTGATCTGTTGAATATATATGAAATTTACTAGCACAAGAAGTTAAATTATGACCACTCCCATAATTTAGATCAAATAATATTTATTTTTGTTACATAATAATAAAATTGTTTTTCCTACTTCTTATTTAATTGTGAGCATTAATTTATAACTTATGAGAATCAACCATTTGAATCTTTCGTGCATTAATTAGATAACTCCATATATAAATATTGTCTACAATATAAGTAATGAACATTAATAGAATAATTTATTCAAACAAAAACATTGTTATAATAATTAAGTAAAAATAGTCTTTCCTTAGATTAATTTAAATAAAATATCATAACTCAACAACATGATTCATAGTATATCTCAACACAAACAACTACTAACACAAAAATATAACAGTGTCTCATTAGCACAATGATGTCAACACTTTTCATAATATGATCACAGGTCCTTGATATTGGGTGAATAAGCATTTCCAAAGTCATCATTTTCTATCCCATATAGTAGAAAGGGATCGTCTAATACTGCACATTTAGGAAAAAAAATATTCATCAATCTAATATGATAAATGACATTAGTTATGTGAACATAAAATATGATATTTCAAGTTCTTGTGACACATTAAATTTATCATTTTCTACAAGATTTATACCCAGAGAAACTACCTCCTTTAGGTGATAAAAGATCAAAATTTTCCATATTTGTAAAAATATAATCATGAGATATTTGATGATCCTCTTTTCCATGTGAATCTTCAAGTGTAGTCTTGTTTCCCTCTTTTGCACTATCTATTTTCATAGGAGGAGCAACTTCTGGTAGGGAAAAATTTGTAGTAATGCATACTCCTTCCTTGTAATTTTCACCTGCAAATTATATGCAGATTAAATATTAAAAATTAAATTAATGTAGCTAATATTATTGATAATGTGAAAGAACTCAAACTAAATATTTACACATTAATTGTATAATTCTTGTGATCAATCATTCAATGGCAGTGAATATAATTCTTGAGATTTATCTAGTGCAATCATTAAGAGATTTTATTGTGAAAATACATTTATTTAGTATAAAATTGTATGTGACCATAGACTTAACATCATTGGCCACCATTTATTCCTAAAAATAAGTAGTTTTTTATTTATTTTCTAATATTTGTAGGTAAATAAAAATTATAATCTCAAAAATATTAGTATATACTATGTAATTTTGATAAACAAGACCGGGAATGTATATGATGGTAGGGGTGTGAGGTAGTACATATGAGGGCTATGAGATTGTTTTTTTTTCAAATTCCATAAGCGAAGTAGTTTTTCTTAGTTTCAACGTACTTATTTTCCTTTTAAAACATATTTTCCACAATGTTTGTCTAACATAGCATGATCATAATTAAATATTTTGTTTTCAAACCAGACACACCCTAATTGCACAAATCTTATGATTATCTCATGCATTTGTAAGGAGTTGATTAAAATACCTTTCTCTAGTGTGAAAGCAACGGGAGTCACAGACTCAACATTACTGGCCAAGTTTGCAATCATTTCTGTTTCTCCATAATTGTCTTCATATGGAAGTCCCTTCTCCATATAAGCATTCTCATTATTTTTAACTCTAATGATTGTGAAATGGGGACTTGCTCCATATTTTCTGCAAAAACAAATGAAGTCAATGTATAAATAATATTTAAACTACTTTACTTATCCTAATTTATATGACATAATTTGACTACACATAAAATTTAAGAAAAAAATAAATACTTTCAAGAATTATGATTAAATTTTCCTATAAATAATAATGTGGTCATAAATTATTTTATCAAACATAAAATAAATTTTTAATTTTATTTTTTTCTAAACATTAAGATGCATCATTCTTGTATTCTCTAATTCTTGAAATAATGGTGACATCAAGTGAAGGACATCTATCGAGATATTGGAGGAAGAAATATTGTCGAATTTTGATGGCAATAAAATAAAATAATAAAAAACTTCCAACAAAGGATTAAGCTAGTGATAGGATCACTTACCTACACTTAGTGAAAATTAAGAGTCCAACTCATTACATTTGTTGAGGTGAGCAAACACTTTATTATCACCCTCTTCTACCTTGTCCACTTCCTTGTGGATTTAACATCATTATGGTAATTGTGATTATCTAACTTCATGAGATTATTTTATGTGCCACATGAATTTTAATAACTTACCGCAAACACGCTTGTTTCTTTGAGCTCCATCATTTCACACATGAGTGCCACTTCATTTCCTAAATGTAGTTCACCATTGTTTTCTTTCTGCTCCGTTGTTGTATGCTTTGAATTTGAAGATTCTGTGTTTCTTTTCTTTGAAGGACGTTTTGGAGATCCAATCTTGATTATATTAAAGATCACGCTATAAGAATGATTGTAACAATAAAAAACATATTTGTCAACTTGTTAAATATCTTACCTTAATCTCTTTTACCATATTGGTTTCAAAATCGACTTCTACTTCTACTTTCTCATATCCATCTAAGATGTATCTACATACTTCCATAACTGATCGGCATATGGAACTTTTTCTCATATGATGATAAACCTATAGTGCAACAATGTTTTTTATTAGGTTACAATAATTATTAAAAAAAATAGTGTACATTATTACCTTGCACTAAAAAATTATTAACTATACTCTTTTAGGAAAATCCAATCAGATAACCATGCTATACAAATGAAGCAACTAAAATAATTATAATAGATAAAAATCCCTCGTGATATAATGTAGAAACTATAACGGAACTGTTACATAAATTACTATTAAACTATTATTTAACTTTTACATTTCATAAAATATTACATGTCTTTATTTTAAGATTATAAAACTCATATTTTGTAGACTCTTACCAGTAAGTATATTTTAAACTACCTGATAGTGTAAAAAAGACATTATCCAAATGATGAATTAAATTTAAACTCACAGTCACAACTAGCTTAGTTATTGATTCACTCTTTCTCATTTCTTAACCTATCATTTTGTTAGTTCGACATTCCTAATTTATAAAATCAAGAAATAATAAAACAAATCAATAATTTAAGTTATATGCAAGAAATAAAATAATAATTTTAGTTACCGAGTCACATTGACCATTAGAGCGCCTTCTCTTTTCACATGTCCATCAGTTAAGGATATCCTGATATTTTTTATTAAGTCTAAATGGATCAACTATATCTTCTCCCTATAATTCGAGTCCATAACAAAGTATTTGGAAGAGTTGACCTTTCTTGCTCGTCAGCGCTGTTTGTCAATCATAATTATGATCAACCCTTGATATATTAATTAATGCATAAGAATTCTAGAAAAATAAATGTACTAATTTCCTTGTTTAATGTTACAATATAAATTTTAGTTTGACCTCCCAGAGGTACAATTGAAAAGCAAACAGTAGACAGTGCTATGACTTCTGCACTAATCAATCCCCTCTTCCTCCCGGTGAGTTCATAGGGAGTTAATTCAGACTCATTCTGCAATAATAGAAAATTTTTAATCAAAATTTCTTTCCATAGTTGATTGTGTTTTAAATAATAAGTAATTAATAAACTATCATATCATATTTACTTTTTGTGACAAGAAAACTACCTAATTTTTAGGATTACATATTTTGTTTTTATTGTTGTATGCTTATAGATATCTTTTGGATGATATTATAATATAAAATTTTAATTACATTGTTTGTATATATAAGTTAAACTCTTTTACAGAATAAAAGAAATAATAAAAGTTTGATTCTTTGATGATATAAAACAATTCACACTATATTATATTTGAATGTCCATATAAACAAAATGAATTTCTAGGTGAAAGATTTATATATTCACAATATATGACAATAATATATAAAAAGATAATACATATATCATCAATTCAAATGATAAAGAGAAAATAAAATTTAATGGTCATAATATCATTACCCAAAAAATTATATGATAGTCACAGTTGAATAACAATTGTTTCCTCCATTGCTTGAAATATTAAAAAAAATTATTTCTTTTGGGTGATGGCGAATAGAAATTATGAGAGTTGTAAGAGTTTATTAATTAGACATGGAAATTAGCATAAATTCTTCGTCATAAATATGATCAAGATTGGGTTAGATAATTTTGAAAATTATAAAACCAGTTTAATGAAAAATACTAAATTATTAAATTACATTATTAAAGAAAAGAATATTAGATTAACGGTTAGATTCTCGTAATTTTTGACAATGTTGCAATGAAAAGTCTAACATACAAATCTAGAGAAAATTAGTATGTTATAATAATTATTTAGCAAACACTATAAAAATAATAAAACACTTCACTAAACATCATTCTTTTATCATCTTAGTGATTATATAAATATATTATTCAATTCATTTTTCGGTAGACACGATAAAATGTAATTGCTTATAAGATAAAATGTAATACTTGCCATTATATATATGAAATCTAATCAGAGTTTTTTTTATTAATAATGTGATCAATTGTCGTCTATATGACAAAAAATATGTTACAAAAAAACTTAATTTCTTTCCTTTTTTATCAAAAAGCCTATAGTTATTTCAATTAAAAAGTGATAAAAATATTCCCCGTAATTCTATTTTTTTTCAAAAGGCATCTAAATTTTATTAAATCTCATTTATTTTCTTAAAATCATATCAAAAAATAAAATTTTAATAGACATAAATGTTATGATAAAATTTGTGAAAACAAAATCGTGATACACAAATATTTCTTAGAATAATGAATTATTCCCAAACAATGTATTACTCCAATGTCTAAAAATAGCTAGAATTCATGTGTGTTTTACTTATCCACAATGATGATCAAGATTTAACCAGGGAGTTAAAATCTACGCAAAAAATAATAAATTAAAGGGAAAAGCAAAAAGTAAGAGGAAATAATAGAATGCTAAATTGTAGTTTCTTACTAATGTCTCTGAGCCATTCTCTCTTGGATGACTTGATACACTAGAGGGTAGTAACACCGAGTCACTAATATCAACTCTTTGATATTCTTGAGCCTGTAAGGGATCGGGAGAAGTACAAATTAATTATCAAAGTTTTAATGTAGAAAAAATATTATTTATTTATATTATGTTCGGTAAAATTTTTACTTATTTATAAGTTATAGTAGAAAATAATTCATAAATTTTATAACAACACATTGTTACTATACATTTTCTTATTTTTTTCAAAGTACGAATCAACTTTTCATTATTACATATTTATTAAATGAACAACTAGAAAATATTTTATATTTGTAAGAAAACTTTTCTACTTCTATATAATGAGTGTTTTAAGAAACATTTCTCCAAAAATAATTTATACAAATTGCTATTCGAATTATACCTTTTGTGGATTCATTATAATGTTTATACAAAATACTAAAAAATAAGTACTGTAAAACTACATACCGCCATCGAATATTATTGACTGGGAAAATGTAAGGTATTACACGAAAATTGTTGATTTCAGAAGAAGAATCCATTTTTTTCTCTACAAGAAAGATAAGAGCAACATTTACTCAAGAACATTGAGAAGAAATATATTTTGAAGGTAAATGGAGATATGTATTTATAGGCAAAGTGTAAAGAAAAATATCTAACAAATGTGTGCAATATTAATTGATATTTACCTCTTTTTAGTATGGAAAAATGTTTTTTTTCATATTTGGTCAATTATTTACTAACCAAATTTGAATATTTGTTTATAGTAATTTTGTTATTACTTAGATTCTAGTAATTGTTTCTTAGATATCATGTAGTTACAATCCTTGTAACTAGAACTGTCAAATGAGCGGGTTGACTTGAAATTAGAGATATCAAAACGGGTTGAAATAGAAATTGGGTTAGGCTCCAATCCGTCCAAGTTTACTTTGGGCTCAAATGGGCTTAAATCAGTTTGGGTCTTGACCCGCTTAATCTTAATAATTTTAAGGAAAATTATATAACTACACAATATATCTTTTCATATTCTTTAGAATTTCCTACCATTTCAAAATATTACAAATATCCCTGCTTTTCGCTTTTTCTCTCTTTTCTAGATACATTATTCACAATCCTTCCAACTTTCAACCCACGGTTTTGTTTTTATTTTCATGCCTCGAATCACCCCCACATATTGACAGTTACGTCCATCACTCTAATTTTTGAATTTCAAATATATTCTTTTTCCTGTTATCTATTTTATGTTCCTAAAAATCTTTAGATATAACTATTTCTTCATCAATTTTTTTTCAGATCTTCCACTGTCATTTTTTTAAAAAAAAAAAAACATTTTTTTTCATCTACAACTTTTTTGATACATATAAATTCTACTCCTTTTGTTGTTAGCTTTTCATCTTAATTTTGTTTTCCAGATCTTCAATAGTCAAATATTCTATTAGTGTTTATCATGTTCAATATAAATGTACTTAATTTGTAGGCACTACCTGATGTATCAATAACTTATATAAAGTCATATTATGTATCATAAACCGTGATACATAATTCATATATATATATATATATATATATATATATATATATATATATATATATATATATATATATATATATATATATATATATATATATATATATATATATATATATATATATATATATATATATATATATATATATATATGTATATATATATATAGAGAGAGAGAGAGAGAGAGAGAGAAAGAGAGAGAGAGAGAGAGAGAGAGAAGAGCCATCATTAGGACGAGCAATGCCAATATTGTAATTTTAAATATTATTTATGAGCAAAGTTATAACTTTATAATTGTATAATTAGTGTTCCAAATAATTTTCTATAAGAATCTTATAATCTTTTTCAAGAGTCACAAATTTTTTTATTTCATGTGTGACTCCACATAATCATTTTATTCAATTTTTAAAAATTAATTTCTATTTGTTTGATTATAATAATGTAAAAATTATTTATACAATTTAAATAGTTCATATATGTTTATTGCTACCATAATATTTTTAGCATAACCTACCATCTTCCATTATGTAATTTCCTTTTAAATTATATACAATATTCTTTAAACATAAGTATTCATATAGTTTTAACTAGAAAAGGTTAAAAAATATCCTTAAACTATCAGAAATAGTTCATATATATCCTTACAATATATTTCGGCTCAAAACTCTCCTTCCCGTCAAACTATTGGTCAAAAGTGCATTTCTTATTAATGGAAGTTGTTAAATGTCATGTGAATGCCACATTGCACGCCATATGGTTCC
Organism: Solanum arcanum; assembly: GCA_027789145.1. Classification (NCBI taxonomy): domain Eukaryota; kingdom Viridiplantae; phylum Streptophyta; class Magnoliopsida; order Solanales; family Solanaceae; genus Solanum; species Solanum arcanum. Next base: position 54,087,827 of record CM050943.1, read on the forward strand.
ATTGCCACATAGACTAAAAAAAATGAGTAAAAAAATACCCTTAAACTATCTTAAATAGCTTATATATAACCTTAAACTATATTTCAACTCAAAACTATCCTTTCCGTCAATCTATTAGGTCAAATGTGCCCTTCATATTAATGGAAGTTGTTAAATGCCATGTGAATTCCACATCGCCAATAGGGTTCCACTGCCACATAGACTAAATTCCAAAATCTTTATTTACTCTTTTTCCCCCTCATTTCATTATTTTTCAGAAATAATTTAACTTCTTCTCCCTCATTTCGTGGCTAAGAGTTTGAAAGTTTTCTTCATCTCTGGGTTTCAAAGTGGATCTTCGTGGTTGTAGGTTAGTAAATCTTTTTTTTTATTTTATCTCAAAAATAATATTTATTTAATGTCTTTATAAATTGTGACTTAAATAAGAAAACAAAAAAATCACAATTCTAAAGAGACAAAAAATAGAATTGATAATGTAAAAAAATGACAAAATAATGAGTGCATAGTTGTAATTTAATAAAACACATAACTAATTAACGGGATAAATGTTGAAATTATATAAATATATGAAACAAAAACTATTTTGGCAAAGAATTATATATCATATACATATGAAACTTCCACAATTTAGTGTTGATTTCCTCTTCTTGCAATATTGAATTATTATAAATTAGTGTCATTCGTTGAGAGTAAGGAGCACATTAATATTATATTATGAATGCTTTACAACTTAAAAATAAATGTTTTCTCAATTGATATCAACACTTGAGTGATTTTAAAATTAATCTACTTTATTATCTATTTAAACTAATTTTTTGATTATTATCGATAGAACATTATAAAAAAAAATACAATAAAAATAATTATGAATTATTTTCATTTTAAATTTTGTTAAAAGGCAAAATATTTACAAAAACTTAAATTTTATAAATATAAAATTGATCTAAAATTTATACTCACTCCCTTTCGGTTTATATAATTTTAATTTAACTTAACATGAAGAGTTTTGTAAAAGATAAAAACACTTTTAAGACTCGTGGTCTAAAACAAACCATAAATGTTCATATGAATATAAATCATCTTGCTAAGAATAAAATGAATATTTTAAAGTCACAATATTATTTAAATATATTATACGTCATTCTTTTGAAACTGACTACAAAGAAAAATATGTTACATAAATTAAAGTAAAATTTTCATAAATTTTCATACATTTTCATAGTGTAAAGAGTTAATTACATTATATCTCTACTTTTTTCAAATTACAAAATTTTCTTAGAATTAAATAATCTCAGATAAATCAGCAAACATACTGATACATCGATAGTGATACATTGTTATTGAGAGAACTTGAAGACACATATCTCACGTATGAATCTGAGAGGGGAGGGTTGTATTGAAGAGAGAATATGAACGTATCCGAGAGGGGAGAAACGTATCTAAGAGAGAACATGGATGTATACAAGATGAGATAAAGATGTATTCAAGAAGGGATAAAAATGTATCCGAGAGGAGATACTGATGTGTCTGACAGAGGATAGGAATGTATTTGAGAGGAATTTTTCGTAATTTTTTTAAATAATAGAAAAATTTAGAAACTATAATAAAATAAAATATTAATATGAATAGTTATTTTTAACTTAAAATTGAAAAAAATAATTAATTATATTGGGCCCGTAAACGGGCCTTCAATTATCTAGTATATATATATATATATATATATATATATATATATATGTATGTATATATATATATATATATATATGTATGTGTGTGTGTGTGACAATCTTTTACCACTAGATACATACACCAAAATTATTCATCTTGAAAGCTATGTCTGTAAATATCACCCAATAAATACACTTGATAAATAAACTCTTTATGTTCTACATCAAAGGCATTGTGTATCAAATTAACCCATATGTACATGATACACAATATATATCAAATTAAATCGTTTTCAAAATCTATTACATGTATCATATGCATATCAACTAACCACCATTGCGTTGTGTATCACACACAAAAAATGTTATTTGAAATAATTACATGTATAATGTATCTTTTATTAAATACAGTATCTCTCAAAAAAATAAGATACATATATCACGCACTAATTTCTTAGAGATGATACGTAAATTCTAATTTATACTAAATGTATTAGATACATAGAAATTACCACACAAACATGTATCCTTAGAGGCGGCAGCAACAACGGGAACAAGCATCAGATTAATATGATTTTTTTAATATTCTGGACATCAAAAAAAAATATGAAAACACTATTACTAGATATTATTATATTCTCATTGATTAATGAATTTCTCAAAGTGAATTGATAACATAACAAAGTCACAACAAGTAGTGATTTTGAGGACGCAGAGGGGCATTAAGAGTATTCATATACATATCCTTATTAGCTTGATCAAAATTTCTGCATGTTTAGGACGATTGTCTATTTTGCATATGAGGTGAGTATTTGTTCTTACTCTTGTTGGGTATGTTTTTTCTTGCGAATCACAAATACTTCGTTAATGTAACGACCTGTTTAGTCGTTTTGAGCAGTAGAGTTTATTTCTGGTAATAACTGTCTGGGTCGACGGAACCGTCGTGGGGGTCTCGTTCCAAAACACTTAGATTCTGAAAATTTGGGTACTGAGATCGACTCTCTGAACTTCATGACGGAATGGCAGGACGGACCGTCACAAATCTTTCCACAGAATTAACTCTCTGAACATTATGACGGACTTGCAGGACGGACCTTCACAGTCATGACAGACCGTCACAGGCTGCGTAACCCTAACTGGGTCGGAATTCTGTTAGAAGTTTTTCAGGGGCGTTTTGGACTATTCATGCTTATATTTATAAAGTTAGTGGGTTAATTGTTAATATTTCAATTACTTGGGGGTTAAAGGAGATAACCTTGAAATAAATAGTGGGTTATTTTTATCATCTTTTATACTTAATTATATGATAATAAGGGTAAAGGAAAAAGAGTTTGAATAAGGAAAAATAGAAAGAATAGAGAGAAAGGGAGAAACGAATGAGCGAGAGAAGAGAGAACGAAGAGGAAAGCAAAGACTTTGAGGAGTAGCTTGCTTGATCACGAATTCTTCGGTGGAGGTAGGTTATGGTTTATGCTACATCATAGTAAACTCGTAATAGCGAATGATATGTATTGGGTAGTATTGTAAAGTCTTCTATATGCTTAATTGTGTGGTTGCATGATGTGATTATATAATTGTGATGAATTAGCATGATGAGGCTGTTGAATCTTAAACCTTAAAACCACTCTGTTAATGATGATGCCTTGGTATAAAAGAAGGCTTGATGAATTAAAAGAATGAGAATTAGGGGATCGGAGTGTCACGTTCCGACACCAGGATAGTAGTGGATCAGAGTGTCACGTTCCGACACCAGAATAGTAGTGATCGGAGTGTCATGTTCCGACACCAGGATAGTAGTGGATCGGAGTGTCACGTTCTGACACCAGGATAGTAGTGGATCGGAGTGTCACGTTCCGACACCAGGATAGTAGAGGATTGGAGTGTCACGTTTCGACACAAGGATAGTAGAGGATCGGTGTGTGTTCTGACGCCACGTTCCGACACAAGGATAGTAGAGGATCGGTGTGTGTTCCGACACCAGGATAGTAGAGGATCGGAGTGTCACGTTACGACACAAGAAGAACAAAGAGAATGAATCTTGAACTATTCTAAAATACTCAGATTGAAGAACCTAATTCCTAAATGAGTATGTGTGGAGGCTTGAGTCCTCATAGATGTGTTTAGTGTTGTTGCAAATGATTCTTATACTTGTTGTTGTCACCTGTTGAGTATGTAGTTGATTTTATATTATTAGTCGATATATATTGCTTTCTATTTTGAGTTGGCCGATAATACCTACTTAGTACTTGTGCCTTGTACTGACCCATACTTGAATTTCTTTTTCTTTATTATTTATGGAATGCAGCAAACGTGCCATCGTCTTCAACTCGTCCTCAACTCTAGCCAGTCTTCATCACACCAGATTTCAGGGTGAGCTATTGCTTCTAGCTTGGACTGGATCTTCTTCTTCATGTCTTGATGCTTTGAAATTCCGGCATGGACTAGCTGTTTAGTTTTTTTAGCTTCTTAGACACACTTAGATTTAGTAATTTGAGGATAGATGTTCTTGTGGTGATGACTTCCAGATTTTGGGAATAATAAGTATTGAGTTTTTAGAAGTTATTTAATTGATTTTCATTAATGAGTTTTAAGTCTTCCGCATTATATTCTGTTTATTATGTAGAAATGTTAGGGTTTAGATTGGTTGGTTCGCTCACATAGTAGGATAAGTGTGGGTGCCACTCGCGGATCGTTTTGGGTCGTGACAAACTTGGTATCAGAGCATTAGGTTCGTTGGTCTCATCACACAAGAATGAGTCTAGTAGAGTCTTAAGGAATGGTAGGGGGGCGCCTTTACTTTTCTTTGAGAGGCTATAGGACTTTAGGAAAATTTCATTCTTTCCTTGTTTCGTGCTATTACTTCTATCCAATTGGTATCTAGGTGATACAAATTGGTATCTCACAATCTTCACTCTATTTCGCAGATGGTTAGAACTAGAGCAACAACTGCGCCAACACCAACACCGGCAAGACAAGATGCATCTGAGCCAGCCACTGGGGCTGTACCGCGAAGAGGAGCAGTGGCAAGAGGCCGTGGTAGAGGTCGCGGGAGGACGTCCTCTAGAGGAAGAGGGCAAGCACCTGGCCCATCTAGTACTAGGGCGGTGACTCCTCCACCGACTGATGAGGTAGAAAGAGAGGGTGAGGAAGGGGAAAATGAGGAAGTGCAGAATGAGGAATTACCACCCCAACCTACCCCAGAGATGATTAACCAGGTTCTTGCTTATCTTAGCGGGTAATCTGATCAAGTCCAGACACCTCCAGTGATTTCTGCACTAGCACCTCAGGTTCCGGGAGTACAACATAAAGCTGCTGTGGCTCCCCACATGGATGCCTCATTGGAAATAGGCACGTTCCCTCGATTGACTACAGGGCCTATAATGACGAGTGATCAGCACGAACTTTTCAGTAAGTTCTTGAAATTGAAACCTCCTGTCTTCAAGGGTGCTGAATTTGAGAATGCCTCTTATTTTCTGGTTGATTGTCCTGAGTTGCTACATAAGATGGGCGTAGTGGAACGATTCGGTGTTGAGTTTGTAACCTACCAGTTTCAGGGAAATGCCAAATATGGTGGCGGTCGTATGTTGAGTGTCAACCAGCACAAGCACCACCTATGACTTGGGCATCATTCTCTAGCTTATTTATGGAAAAGTATATACCCCGGACTTTGAAGGATAGGAGAAGAGATGAGTTCCTAAGCCTAGAGCAAAGCAAGATGTCGGTTACTGCTTATGAGGCTAAGTTTCGTGAGCTATCAAGGTTTGACACCCAACATTGCTTCAGTCCACAAGAGCGGATCCGCCATTTCGTGAAAGGGTTGAGGTCAGATTTGCAGATTTCAGCCTTACAGGTAGCCGCTACAGCAAAATCCTTTCAGGAGGTGGTAAATTTTGTGACAGAAGTGGAGGGCGTGAAGCCATACGACTTCACCATGGCATCGACATCTAAGAAGTTTCGTAAGGGAGGTGAGTTTTATGGTTCTTACTCAAGAGGGCAGGGTTCGGGAGGTTACCCTGCCCGACCTTTTCAGTCTTCACTGCAGGCTGTAGCTGGGGTCCATCGCAGACCAGCCAACATTCCACTGAGTTTGGAGGTTTCCCACAGACTTTGTCATTCTCACAGAGACCTACGCTTGAATCCAGAGAGTGTTATGGATGTGGGGAGATTGGACATATTAGGAGATATTGTCCAAAACAGAGATACAGACCCCCAATAGTCAGAGGTAGAGGTGTCATGGAAGAGGTCGTCACTCTGGAGGACGTGGTTGCCGAGGTAATAGTGGTCGCCAAAACGGCCGGGGTGACGGGCAAACTGGAGCAACTACAACACAACATAGTAGGGGCAACGGGCAGACAGGTGATAGGGCCCATTGTTATGCTTTCCCTGGGAGGTCTGAAGCGGAGACATCTGATGTTGTTATCACATGTAATCTTTTGGTTTGTGATTGCATGGCTTCTGTATTATTTGATCCTGGCTCCACATTTTCATATGTATCTTCCTCATTTGCTATTGGTCTTAATTTTCATTGTGAATTGCTTGACATGCCTATTCGTGTTTCTACTCCGGTGGGTGAGTCTGTGATAGTTGAAAAGGTGTATAGGTCTTGTCTTGTAACTTTTATGGGGAGCAATACTCATGTAGACTTGGTTATCTTAGAAATGGTTGATTTCGATGTAATTCTAGGTATGACTGGGCTTTCTCCAAATTTTGTAATCTTAGATTGTAATGCTAAAACTATAACGTTGGCCAAGCCTGGGACAGATCCGTTAGTGTGGGAGGGTGACTACACTTCCACTCCAGTTCGTATCATCTCCTTTCTTCGTGCTAAGAGAATGGTTAGTAAAGGGTGTTTATCTTTCTTGGCACACCTCAGGGATGATACTACCCAAGTACCTTCAATTGAGTCGGTTTCGAAAGTCCGTGAGTTTCTGGATGTGTTTCCTGCAGACCTTCTTGGTATGCCACCGGATAGGGATATCAACTTTTGCATTGATCTGGAGCCGGGTACTCGCCCCATTTCCATACCCCCTTATAGAATGGCTCCCGCTGAGTTAAGGGAGTTAAAGGCCCAACTTCAAGAGTTGTTAGGTAAAGGCTTCATTAGACCAAGCGCTTCCCCTTGGGGTGCTCCGGTTTTATTTATGAAGAAGAAGAATGGGAGTTTCTGGATGTGCATAGACTACAGGCAACTAAATAAAGTTACTATTAAGAACAAATATACTCTTCCTCGCATTGATGATTTGTTCGATCAGTTACAAGGTGCTTGTACCTTCTCAAAAATCGACTTGAGATCTGGTTATCATCAATTGAAAATACGGGCAACGGATGTGCCAAAGACTGCTTTTCGGACCAGGTATGGGCATTATGAATTCTTGGTAATGTATTTTGAACTAACGAATGCCCCTGCTGCGTTCATGAGCTTGATGAACGGGATTTTTAAGCCATATCTGGATCTCTTTGTCATTGTGTTTATTGACGATATATTAGTATACTCAAAGAGCAGGAAAGAACATGAGGAGCACTTGAGAATTGTTTTGGAAGTATTGAGGGAGAAAAGGCTTTATGCCAAATTCTCCAAGTGTGAGTTTTGGCTAGATTCAGTGTCCTTCTTGAAGCATGTAGTTTCTAAGGATGGAGTGATGGTGGATCCTTCCAAGATCGAAGCGGTGAGAATTGGGTAAGACCCACTAATGTTACAGAGGTAAGGAGCTTTGTTGGTTTAGCTAGCTACTACCGCCGATTTGTCAAGGGATTTTCTTCTGTTGCTTCCCAATTGACAAACATGACTAAGCAGAATGTTCCATTTGTATGGTCGAATGAATGTGAAGAAAGCTTCCAGAATCTCAAGACCTTGTTGACTACTGCACCAATTCTTACCTTAGCAGTGGAAGGCAAGAATTTCATTGTTTATTGTGATGCATCATATTCTGGTTTGGGTGCAGTGCTAATGCAAGAGAAGAATGCAATTGCTTATGCTTTGAGGCAATTAAAGGTGAATGAACGTAATTATCCAACCCACGGAGTTTGTTGCGGTAGTATTTGCATTAAAGCAATGGAGGCACTATCTATATGGGGTTAAGTGTGAAGTCTATACGGATCATCGTAGTTTACAGTATGTCTTTACTCAGAAAGATTTGAATTTAAGACATAGGAGATGGATGGAACTACTGAAGGACTATGATATCACTATCTTGTATCACCCGGGAAAAGCTAATGTTGTGGCATATGCCTTAAGTAGAAAGGCAGGGAGCATGGGAAGTCTAGCTCACTTGCAGCTTTCTAGACGCCCATTGGCTAGAGAGGTTCAGACTCTGCCTAATGACTTTATGAGGCTGGAAGTACTAGAGAAGGGAGGATTTTTGGCCTGTGTGGAGACAAGATCTTCCTTTCTTGACAAGATTAAGGGAAAGCAGTTTACTGATGAGAAACTGATTCGGATCCGAGATAAGGTGTTGCGAGGAGAGGCTAAAGAAGCAAAAATCAATGAGGAAGGTGTTTTGAGGATTAATGGAAGGGTATGTGTGCCTCGTGTTGATGAATTTATCCACACTATTCTTACAGAGGCTCATAGTTCAGGATATTCTATACATTCTAGTGCAACCAAGATGTATCGTGACCTAAAGCAACATTTTTGGTCGAGTAGGATGAAGCGTGACACTGCTGATTTTGTCGCACAATGCCCGAATTGTCAGCAGGTAAAGTATGAACACCAGAGGCCCGGAGGAACACTTCAGAGAATGCCCATTCATGAATGGAAGTGGGAAAGAATTGCAATGGATTTCATCGTTGGTCTTCCAAAGACATTGGGTCAGTTTGATTCTATTTGGGTAATTGTGGACAGATTAACTAAGTCTGCTCAATTCATTCCGGTTAAGGTGACTTACAATGCGGAGAAGTTAGCCAAACTCTATATCTCAGAAATTGTTCGATTGCATGTAGTTCCACTTTCCATCCTATCAGATAGAGGTACGCAGTTTACTTCTAAGTTTTGGAGAACATTGCATGCTGAATTAGGTACTAGTTTGGATCTTAGTACTGCATTTCACCCTCAGACCGATGGTCAGTCTGAGCGAACGATTCTAGTGTTGGAGGATATGCTTCGTGCATGTGTGATAGAATTTGGTGGCCATTGGGATAACTTCTTACCCTTAGCAGAGTTCTCCTACAACAATAGCTATCACTCAAGTATTGATATGAACCCATTTGAGGCACTGTATGGGAGAAGATGTAGGTCTCCCATTGGGTTGTTTGATGCATTTGAGGTTAGACCTTTGGTTACTGACCTTCTGAGGGAATCGTTAGATAAAGTGAAATGCATTCAAGAAAAGCTTTTAGCGGCTCAAAGTAGGCAGAAAGAATATGCAGATTGAAAGGTTAGAGACTTGGAGTTTATGGAGGGTGAGCAAGTCTTATTGAAGGTTTCACCCATGAAAGGGGTGATGCGATTTGGTAAGCGAGGTAAGCTTAGTCCGATGTATATTGGTCCATTTAAAGTTCTGAAGCGCGTGGGGGAGGTAGCTTATGAATTGCCCTTACCTTCAGGACTGTCAGGAGTGCACTCGGTATTTCATGTGTCTATGCTGAAAAGATACCATGGGGATGGAAACTACATTATTCGTTGGGATTCAGTTCTTCTTGATGAGAATTTGTCTTATGAGGAAGAGCCTGTTGCTATTTTAGATAGAGAAGTCCGCAAGTTGAGGTCAAGGGAGATTGCATCCATCAAGGTTCAATGGAAGAATCAGCCAGTTGAAGAGTCTACATGGGAGAAGGAGGCTGATATGCAAGAAAGATACCCACACCTGTTTACAGATTCAGGTACTCCTTTTCGCCCTTGTTTTTCTTCTTGTGATCGTTCGAGGACGCACGATGGGTAAATTGGTATCTATTGTAACGACCTGAATAGTCATTTTGAGCAGTAGAGTTTATTTCTGGTAATAACTGTCTGAGTCGACGGATCCCACGACGGACCGTCAAGGGGGTCTCGTTCCAAAACACTTAGATTCTGAACAATTTGGGTACTGAGATCGACTCTCTGAACTTCATGACGGAATGGCAGGACGGACCTTCGTTGGCACGACGGACCGTCAAAAATCTTTCAACAGAATTAACTCTCTGAACTTTATGAAGGACCTGTAGGACGGACCATCACAGTCATGACGGACCGTCACTGGCTGCGTAACCCTGACTGGGTTGGATTTCTGTTAGAAGTTTTTATGGGGCGTTTTGGACTATTCATGCTTATAATTATACAGTTAGTGGGTTAATTGTTAATAATTCAATTACTTGGGGGCTAAAGGAGATAACCTTGAAATAAATAGTGGGTTATTTTTATCATCTTTTATACTTAATTATATGATAATTAGGGTAAGGGAAAAAGAGTTTGAATAAGGAAAAATAGAAAGAACAGAGAGAAAGGGAGAAACGAACGAGCGAGAGAAGAGAAAACGAAGAGGAAAGCAAAGACTTTGAGGAGTAGCTTGCTTGATCACGAATTCTTCGGTGGAGGTAGGTTATGGTTTATACTACTTCATAGTAAACTCTTAATAGCGAATGATATGTATTGGGTAGTATTGTAAAGTCTTCTATATGCTTAATTGTGTGGTTTCATGATGTGATTATATAATTGTGATGAATTTGCATGATGAGGCTGTTGAATCTTAAACCTTAAAACCTCTCTGTTAATGATGATGCCTTGGTATAAAAGAAGTCTTGATGAATTAAAATAATGAGAATTAGGGGATCGGAGTGTCACGTTCCGACACCAGGATAGTAGTGGATCGGAGTGTCACGTTCCGACACCAGAATAGTAGTGATCGGAGTGTCATGTTCCGACACCAGGATAGTAGTGGATCGGAGTGTCACGTTCCGACACCAGGATAGTAGTGGATCGGAGTGTCACGTTCCGACACCAGGATAGTAGTGGATCGGAGTGTCACGTTCCGACACCAGGACAGTAGAGGATCGGAGTGTCACGTTCTGACACCAGGATAGTAGAGGATCGGAGTGTGTTCCGACACCAGGATAGTAGAGGATCGGAGTGTCACGTTGCGACACAAGAAGAACAAAGAGAATGAATCTTGAACTATGCTAAAATACTCAGATTGAAGAACCTAATTCCTAAATGAGTATGGTGTGAAGGCTTGAGTCCTCATAGATGTGTTTGGTGTTGTTGCAAATGATTCTTATACTTGTTGTTGTCACCTGTTGAGTATTTTTATATTATTAGTCGATATATATTGCTTTCTATTTTGAGTTGGTCGATGATACCTACTCAGTACTTGTGCCTTGTACTGACCCCTACTTGTATTTCTTTTTCTTTATTATTTATGGAATGTAGCAAACTTTCCATCGTCTTCAACTCTTCCTCAACTCTAGCCAGTCTTCATCACACCAGATTTCAGGGTGAGCTATTGCTTCTAGCTTGGACTGGATCTTCTTCTTCATGTCTTGATGCCTTGAAATTCCGGCATGGACTAGCTGTTTATTTATTTTAGCTTCTTAGACACTCTTAGATTTAGTAATTTGAGGATAGATGTTCTTGTGGTGATGACTTCCAGATTTTGGGAATAATAAGTATTGAGTTTTTAGAAGTTATTTAATCGATTTTCATTAATGAGTTTTAAGTCTTCCGCATTATATTCTGTTTATTATGTTGAAATGTTGTGGTTTAGATTGGTTGGTTCGCTCACATAGTAGGATAAGTGTGGGTGCCACTCGCGGCTCGTTATGGGTCGTGACAGTTAAATCTCAAAGATGATAGTAACAAGACTAGCAAAGATTTTCATGATGTATATTCTTAAAAAATTAAATAGTTTTTAATCAAAATTGAAAATATCTTCAATGAACTAGGAGAAAAAGTTTGGATCTCAAAATTTCAATAATTTTGAATTAAAATTAAAAGGATCTGAACTGCGAAAAATTTTGAATCTCAAAATTTTGAATTATTTTGAAACAAAATTGAAAGGTTTTTTGATAATTTGGGAGAAGAATTTTGAATATTTTGAAGTTCTTGCAGATTGGAGAGATTTATGGGAAAAAATCAATTTATATTTATATTCCATATTAACTTGAACAAACAATTTTTATAACATATCACAATTAATGTATCGGAATGAAATTTATGTCTCTGGATGTCTGATTTTTTGAGGGATTTTTGTAAAACAAAAAACTAGGGATAAAATGTAATTGAAGTATTAATTTATGGGATTTATGTGAGTTATAGTAATTTTAATATTTAGTTATTTAAGTTTTATAGGCACAGATTGAATTTCAACTAAAGAAAAAAGAAGAAGTTACAAAATTGATAGATAAATCCTATAAGATGTAAAATGGATAGTAATTTATACCTTCAATATAGTAACATACATTACATCAATGAGAATAAAAAGTCTCAAGATAGATTGAAATTGTCGCGGGCACCTACTCTAACACCTAAGTAGGAGAACCATCATATTCCAATAGTTAAATCATGCAAAAATTTAAAGGAAATCAAAGATAAATGAATTAAAAAGCTTTTGTAAATAAGAACATTTAAAATAATTTTGGGTTCACACTTGCAATGAAATCATCACCCCCAAGGATCTACTCTAATCAGGTACAAGGGCTACTAAGAGTACACACAGAACATTATAATGGAAAGACACAACTCTCATTAGAACAGAAGGAAGATTAGAAGCTACCGGAGATTATCTTCATCTTCACCAAACGAAACATCAACGACCCTGTATCAAAACTATGCCAAAAGGCATAAAAAGATTAGTATGAGTACAAAACCACATGTACGAGTAGGAATCATGGGTCAACCAGACACCCACCACATAAATTGAGAATTCAACGAGCAAGAACATGTAATAATACCACTCGCTTATCCACCTTTACCCTCTACTGAAATACCTTAGAATTACACTAGTACCCTTACTACCCACATTCCGACTGACCACACACGACGTACCCTTTCTTTCTTTTCATCTTATCTAGATCCTGCCACATGACACCTTTTGTCAAGGATTCTATACAACAAACCACGAATTCCTTTCTTTCAATGTGGAATCTACCCAAGTATTTTACACCACCCTTACTTCTCACCCTTGCAACACACGGATAACCTTTTATATCATACATTTGCAAGTCTTGAACCTTTGTTCCTTCTCGAGTCGTTTAACAAAAAGATATATAATGAGTTAAATCAACATAGAAGAATAAACACATCAATTATCACTTCAGAACAATGTACAACTTCATATTGTTAGGATATACAATTATGCCAAGTCATTGGTTCTCTCATGGAACCCTAACCCATACTATTATCATATCAAAACATGGTACCCAATCCGACACTTATGCCAAAACACTGCAACCAATCCCATATTTATGTCGTAACGCGGTAACTTTTCCAAGGTTAGTGTGTTAGAACACAAAAGCCGATCCAATCAACAACCCACACACAAAATCACTATGTATATTTGCACCTTCATACAATCAAGTCATGTTTCATGGTCTGCCTCAACCAATTATTGTCATATGTGATTTGTCTGATCAATAATGCAACATTCGCAAACATACATGCATTATAACAAAGTAATTACTAACATACGTCACACTAATACGAAATCACAACCATCATATTGAATTATTTATCAATTTATATCACAATATAATAACTCATCCATACCTAGACCTATTTCATCGTCTAAGGCTTCTTCTATGATTAAGTCATATTTTACTCTGTGCACGAATTCCTACGAATAATTCCTGCAATTGATTTACATTATGCTACACGTTGAGCACAAATTTATAACTATTAAATTAATAAATCTAGCCTACCTGGAAGCCAGGCAGCTACACAGATTTCTTGCCTTTGATTCTTCTTCTTGGGCTCCGACAATGATCTTGACCGGAGATCCATAATTTATCTATCTCCTTACACGAGAAACCTCATTCTCCTTCCTTATTAAGCTTAGAGAATCTTTTTGGGGGTTTATAGGGTGGTTTATGTCTAAATTAGGTATTTTAGAAATGATAAGAAGATAAGACTTTGCGTTATTTACATTTTGTCTCGCCTATCCGGATCTAGCGCCAACTTACCCCGCCATAGCAAAATCTGGCCTTCTCCGGCGGGATATTATCCTAGTATATTCTTGAAATTTTATTTTTCCTAAATAGAAAGGTTCAAGTCGTTAAAATAGATACCAATTTACCCATCGTTCATCCTCGAATGAAACGTGAACAGATCATCACTCACCCTATGTTGAAGTGCTTTTAAACTAACAAATGGGGCCATCGCAAAACCGGAAAGAGCAGTGACTCTTCAATTTTAAGCACGGATGTTTTTTACTCACGAGACCAGTTAAGTAAAAGAGGCAATACAAAGACGAAGGAAACGTTTTCCACTACACAGTCTGGCCCGTCCAAGGAGGCATCCCTTCCGCTTTAGCGTGGCTGCTGTGGCGAGGGATCTCCGCTCAAGCGGGGAATCAGAGACAGAAAATGGGGGAAAAAGGAAATATTTTTCCCAATTGTCCCTAAACATTCAAAAAAAAATCTACAAATCCTTTCGATCATTCTCCACCGCACGTCAAAAACAAGGTAAGTTTCTCGTTAATTATGCTTTTTACTTGTGTAGTTGATTAACAATGCTTGCATGCTACTACTAATTTGATTTAAAAGCATTTTTTTGTTAGTTATTCAAATTGAACTTAGATTGCTAGTTTGATATAAAAATGTAGCATGCCATTTCCCTCACGTACCTAATGTCGACACAACATCCTAGGCATGATGATTTTGCAAAAAACGCACTCAAATCGGTACAAAATAATGCGGGATTGTTGAAGGTTCACTTGATAGAAAACTCATATATGGTCACTTTCTTAGGGGTGTATTTATTAATATAATTGCATATTTTGGTTCAAAGTAACTTATTATACTCTGGTCTGCTGAAATTCTATGAATTAGGGATTTTTGGGACAAAGGGCACCATGATCGCGCTTGGTGTTTGTTCATTATCCCGCTCTAGTGCTATTTTGGCCACTACGGTGGGATATGGAAACCAGTAGCCTGCATCTGTTTAAGAAAGAAAATTTACCCTCAACTTTCCTCAATGTTCTAATGTACTTATAAATATTTTTGCTGGATTTTCTAAAAGATTGGGATCAATGAGGAAAATTGACTTTTTCTCCGTTTTCCCAATGCTGCTAGTCGGGAATGATTTTATGACCACTGGATCACTAAAATATGTTGTGAGCGGGGTTTTCACTTTCCTAATTTGGATGAAAAAAAGTCTGCCTTTCACGCTCGGCTTATAAAGTTTGGCTGGGATCCACTGATAGAATCTCCCCCTGCTGCTCTCTCTACCTGGGTGAGGGAGTTCTACGCTATCATGCCTATTATTTCATTGAGATTCCCTCATCTGGTCATCTGTATTCCTGGATTTGACATCCCCCTAAATGCCACATCTATCAATGAGGCACTAGAGGTGCCTGAGTTATCAAATTTGGAGTACGAGTTATCTAGGCTAGATGAGAGATACCCTGATCGAGCATGCATGCTGGAATCAGATTTACTGGGTTATCACAAAGGGTATCACTAGTACGGACTGGTCACTAGATGCTAAGTGATTGATACACTTGGTTACCAGGAGGATCCGCCCATTGGGAATTCTTACCAACAAGACATTTCCTCGGGTCTTGGTGCTGGTGTGCGCTATACGAGGCATCAAACTAAACGTGGGTGCACAAATTATATCAGAGTGGAAATGTTCTATCAGAGCAACAGGAAAGACTTCTTCCTATTGAGGTTGGTGACTGCGCAATGCAAGTAGGCGGGAGTGACACTTTTCGACACAGATGAGGTGCTTCGTATGGATCCCCCCTTTCACCCTCTTTTGAATATGCAATGCTCTACTTCTTAGAGCAAGACGAAAAGGACGGACAAGACCAGCATTAGTCAGGTGGTTGTGGAGTCACACGATGAGGGATACTATGTCACTCGTCCTACCCGGTCCCAACCCCCACTCTTAGGTGCACATGTGGAGGAGGATTTGGCTACCGTCCAAAGATGTTTGAGACACTCATTTCCTAACTCTACTCCAATTCCATCCAGCACTCACCTAGAGTTTGAGATTCTCAACTACTAGTTGCATTAGGAAAAGAGGAAAAGTTTAGAGAGGGATCATCTTATGGACCGATGTGGAAGATTGTTAAGGTCAATTTCTCTTAAGTTGCCTGTAATAGGGAGATTCCCCGAATCTAGCCAGAAGACTACGCAAAGTTCCCTGTGTTTATTAATGTTTGGGCTCGCATGATACCCTTGGAGGACCTCGACTAACTTTTTTTTGCCATTAACTACTAATGTTTTTTAGGCTTATTGCTCTATTGTCGAATACTAATTGAATTTTTGGGATTAGTTCGGATTCACAGTCGGGTCTATATTGGAGACTATGAAAAGCAGGAAAGATAGGCTGTGATTTTTTCTCGCCCTATTCCGTTCTGGTAGGAGGAATCCCGACTAGCAGCCTCACTTTGACGGGAAAAATTCCACATTAGCAGCCTAAACGAGGCATAACCTACCTACAAATATTTTGGGGTTCTTTTCTTTTTTAAATTTCCCAAGGTTCCAAGCTATAACACAGGCATTTTTAGAGTGATTCCCTTACCTAAAATAGTAGATGTCTACCGCGAGTGAATCTTAATAATATCAAATCCAACGCATTCCCTTGAATTCAACCCCATAGCCCACACGTTCCCGAGATACACCCAAACACTCACACAATTATTAGTCAAGTGTAAGACACGTCCAAATTTCGCTAACGAATCACCTCGTAACTTGTTTTGACCCTTGCATTGAAATAAGTCATGGCCTTCTTTCCATAACGAGTTTCATGACCCACACACAATTATGATCTTGCAAAATTTCAACAACTCGATCAACATATTGCACATATCAAGGTTCAGACACGTTATTATAGTGCACATATTGTATCGTCTTATCCAAGAAAATACAACTTCCAAATTTACAGTTAATCAGACAATATAACACATTTTCACATTCCACAAGTTATAATTCACAAACAAGTCATGTTGTTAGTTAGTTAGCTCCATGGATGACGATTTCTGGTCATCCCCAAAATCACGCAACCCTTATAGAAATATACCAGTGTGAACCTTCTTAGTTCCAGTTTACCTTGCTTGTGTTTCTTCTGTCACTACCACAACGTTTGATTTGCTTTATTGAGATACCAATGTGAATCGTGAGATACCAATAGGACTCAACTCATACCACAAATGAGAGTTCGCATGAAAAAAGAGAAAAAAAGTGGAAAACTTAATAAAATGCTTCCTATCTTCATGAGCATTAGATGTAGATGTCCACACATCAATTGGAAAGAGTCAAGTCCACATTTACTCTTGTACTAGGAGACCGATATCCTGATCTGTGATACCAATTTGTCATGACCCAACCCACTGAGTCGTGTGGGCACCTACTCTAACACCTAAGTAGAAGAACCACCATATCCCAATAGTGGAATTATGCAGAAATTTGAAGAAAAAATAGAGTAAATGAATTAACTATGATTTATAAATAAGAACTTTTAATGCAACTTCATATTAAGACCTATACAGTTATCAACACCCCCAAGGATATAGTCAAAACAGGTACAAGAGCTACTAACAGTAGACGCAGGACATAATAATGGAAAGACATAACTCTTACCTTATGGAAGAAAAATTAAAAGCTAGACGAGATTATCTTTGTCTTTACCTAACAAAGCATCACTGACCTTGCATCCAAACTATGCCAAAAAGGCATAGCAAGAGTAGTATTAGTAAAAAACCACATGTATTGGAAGGCATCATCGCTCAAGTCGACGCCCACCACATAATATAAGAATACAGTGAGTAAGAACATGCAATAAAACCACTCGCTTCTCCACTTTTTCTCTCTATCTCTATCTAAATACCTTAGAATTACACTAGTACCCTTACTACCCACATTCCGAATAACCATACACAACATTACCCTTGCTTTCTCTTTATCTTATCCAGACCCTGCCATATTAAACCTTTTATCAAGGCTTCCCCACTACCAACCACAAATTCCTTTCTCTCACTAAGGAATCTACCTAAGTATTTTTATCATGTACACCACCCCCACTTCTCACCCTTGCAACACACGAACGAAATTTTCTCTCACGCATCGGCAACTTCTGAACCATTGGACCTTTTTGGCTCATTCAACAACAAGACATGTAATGAGTTAAATCAACAGAATAAAACAAACAATTATAGTTCATCATAGTCTTTTAACCATTCATGATCAATACCACATCAATTATCACTTAAGAACAACGTACAACTCCATAATTTCAAGATATACGATTTTTTAAAGTCATTGATTCTCTCATGGAACCCAAACCCAAACTGTTAGCATACTCGAACGAGGTACCCAGCCCAATGTTTATGCCAAATGTGGCAACTAATCTCATATTTATGCCGTAACGTGGCAACTGATCCCAAGTTAATGTATCGGAATGCAACACCCCATCTAATCAATAAGCCACAATCACAATCACAATGTATATTTGCACATTCGTAAAATCAAGTCATGATTCACGGACTACCTCATCTAATTTTCCTCATATACAGTTTGTGTGATCAATAACTGAACATTCGCATATATACATGAATGCATTATAATGAAGTATTTACTAAAATACATCAAACAATTATGAAATCAAAACCATCACATTTAAGTGTTCATCAAAGTTATCCCTAAAACAATAAGTCGACCATACCTAGTCCTAGTTCATCGGCTAAGGCTTGTTTTTATGATTATGTCATCTTTTAATCGATGCATGAAGTCCTATGCATGATTCTTATCATAGATTTTAAATTGTTTTACGCAATGAGCACAAATTCATAACTACTCAATCAATAAACCTAGCCTACTTGGTATCAAGCAACTGCATAGAGATTGCATTTAATTCTTTTTTCTAGGCTTCGTGACAGTGATCTTGATCATAAATTCACAATTAGTCGATATCCTTTGTCCTTTCTTCCCAAACTTAAGGTAGCTTTTTTGGGGTTACTAGAGTGATTTACGTATAAATTAGGTATTTCAGAAAAAAAAAGAGAAACTAAGATTTCGAGTTATTTACATGCTATCTCGCCTATCCTTTTCTAGGGCAAGCTTACGCTGCCACCCAAGCGACATCTTGCCCGCCCTAACGGCACAGTGCCCTAGTAATTTTGCAGAGTTTTGCTTTTCCTAAATAACTACAGTTTGAGTCATTACAAAAATTGGAAATTAAAAATTGGGCCTTATTGAGGGATATCATAAAAGGCTTAGGACATGATGGGTAGAGATTACACCTGATTAAAATTATCTTGAGCCTAATCCTTAACATATGGACTGGTTGCCTATAGTTGGGCGCATTCTTGACGCCCTTACTTGTAACTACTTACCACTACGATCATTTACAATAGGTTGATGAATTAATTATCAAATTAATATGACTTTTCTTCAATTAGAATTTAACATTCTTTACACTTTTACTTGTTTATTTATTTTTTGCACCAATCAAACAATATTCAATCTGCCAATAATTGAACCTAATAAGAGTTGAATCAATATCTGTCTTCTTTGCCTAATATAATTATTATTGTACTATTTTAGTTGTAAATAGTTTGGCACCTACATCGGGCTAGAGCAATTATTTTTTTATTTAACTATTGTCTTATTATATATTGAATATATTTGTCTCTTAGAGGTAAAAACAAATGCAAAAAAACGATGACAAAATCATTTGGAAATAGACTAGGAAAAATGTGATCAACAAAAAAATAGTGGAAACATTACTTGAAAATGAGATAGTGAATTGTCACGACCCAAGACTATGCCCTAGTTATGACATGGTACTGAAGAATCGTAGAAACTCTAAGCAAATCAATAGCATGACAGTAAGAAAACACACATATCAAAATAAAGAGGATAATCAAAATAAGTCTCAAATGGAAATTTAACATATCATGAAATCAGAGTACAAAGATATAATTGCGGAAATAGCAATATCAAACAACATACCTCTACTCCAAGAGCAAGATAACTCGCCAGATTTTTTCAGGGGTATGATCAAATTCTTTACTTTGATGTTTATGCTTTTTAGGCCCGGAGCAAATTTATATTTTGTAACTCCTTATGTTGCAAATCAGTTTGAGATTTTCTCTGAGAAACTTTGTGAGCCTATATATCTTTTTACCCCTGTTGGAGAGTCTATTCTAGTGGAAAGAGTCTGTTGTGATTATCCTATTTCTATAAATCACAAGAACATCATGGCTTATCTAGTAGAGTTAGACATGGTAGATTTTCATATCATTCTAGGTATGGACTGTCTTCATGCTGATTATGCGTCAATAGAATGTAGAACTCAAGTTTTCAAGTTTCAAATTCCTAATGAGCAAGAAATAGGGTGGAAAAGTAGTTCAATAGTGCCAAATGGTCAATTTATTTAGTCTGAGTTAAAGACTGAAGTGCTAAGGTACCTGCTCCTAGGTCAGTTCCTATAGTAAAAGAGTTTCCATTAGTTTTACCTAATGATCTACCCGGAGTCCCTTCTAAGAGAGAAATAGACTTCGGTATAGATATCATTCCAAATACTCGTCCTATCACTATTCTGCCATATAGAATGGCACCAGAAGAGTTAAAGGAGTTAAAAAAACAACTTAAAGATCGGTTGGAAAATATTTTTATTAGACCAAGCATCTCACCTTGGAGCGCTCTAGTCTTCTTTGTAAGGAAGAAAGATGGTTGTCGTATAGACTACGGTCAATTGAATAAGGTTACTATCAAGAATAAGTATCAACTTCCGAGGATAGATGATCTTTTCAAACAAATTCAAGGTGCTACCCGTTTCTCAAAAATTGATATCAAATCTTGTTACCATCAGTTAAGAGTTAGAGAATGTCTAATTCCAAAGAAAGCCTTTAGAACCAATATGGGCATTATGCAGTTTTTAGTTATGTCTTTAGGTGGACCAATGCACCAGCATCATTCAAGGATCTTATGAATAGAGTCTTCAAGCCTTACTCAGATGTTTTATTATCGTCTTCATTGATGACATACTCACTAATTAAAGGAATTAAGAAGATCATGTGAGTCACCTCAGAATAGTACTTCAAACTTTGAAAGAAAAAAAGTTTTATTCCAAGTTCCCTGAGTGTGAGTTTTCACTTAAGTTTGTGGCATTCTTGGGCCAAATAAGTTCTATTGTGGGATTAGAGTCGAGTCCAAAAATATAGAAGCAGTCCAGAGTCGGTCAAGGCCCACATCTCTGATAGATATTAGGATTTTCTTGGGTTTGGCTGGCTACTACAGAAGGTTTGTTGAGGGATTTTCATCTATATTGTCTTCCTTGACCAAGTTGGCTTAGAAAATCATAAAGGTTCAATTGTCTGATGCTTGTGATAATAACTTTCAGGAATTGAAAAGAGGTTGACTAATGCTCCCGTTTTAAACATACCGAAGGTTACTCAAGGTTTTTTGGTGTACAGTGATGCATCAAGAGTTGGTTTGGGCTGTGTGTTAATGTAGAAAGGCAAGGTCATAGCTTATGCCTCCAGACATTTGAGGTTCATGTGAAGAACTACCCAACCCGTGACTTTGAGTTAGTTGTTGTGGTTTTTGACTTGAAGATATGGCGTCATTATTTGTACGACGTTCATATGGATTCATTCACTGACCACAAGAGCCTACAATGTGTGTTAACCCAGAAGGAGCTCATTCTCAGGCAAAAGTGGTAGTTATAACTACTCGAGAATTATGACATAAGTATTCTTTACTACGTAGGTAAGTCTAATTTGGTTGTTTATGCCATAAGCACGTTATCCATGAGTAGTACCACCCATGTTGAGGATTAAAAGAAGGATTTAGCTTAAGATTTGCAAAAAAACTTGCACGTCTGGGAGTCAGATTTTGGATTCCACAGGATGAGATAGTGGTGACTAGTGGGGCTGAATCATGACTAGTGTCTAAGGTTAAAGAAAAGTAAGACCAAGACCCCATTTTTCTTGATTTGAAGGCGAATGCTCATAATCAAAGAGTATTGTCTTTTAAACAAGGGGGAAATGACGTTCTAAAGTACCAAGGTAGACTACGTGTACTTAGGGTGGATGGACTCTAAGAGAGGATCATGTAGGAGGCTCATTGTTCTTGATATTCCATTCATTTCTACCAAGATGTACCGTAATTATTGGTAGGGAAAGTATGAAGAAAGACATTGTTGAGTTTGTTGCCAAGTGCCCGAATTGCAAGCAAGTGAAAGTGGAACACAAAAGGCCTAGAGGGTTCGCTCAGAAGATTGAAATTCCGGAATTAAAGTGGGAGATGATTAATATTGACATCATCACAGGCTTGCCAAAGTCTCGCAGACAACATGATTCTATTTGGCTAATTGTCGATACAATGACAAAATCATCCCACTTAATAGTATATCAGGTATATTACCTTTAGGAAAAACTTTACTTTCTTGTTACTCTTACATGCGCAAGGTATGATCAAATTCCATTCTAACTTGATGTTTTCCGCTTAAGATCATGCCTTCTTGTAGAGCTTAGGCATAGAATGTCAATGCACGCAATGCTAAAGAAGTTCCTCTAGTACAAGATAAGGAAGTTCAAATGCAAAGTTTCAGAACTCCAATTCAGCATTTGGCTAAGAGTATGACAAACTAACATAATCAGCAGGTTCTAGTTCCTACTAATAGAAATTACAGATTAGTGGCAGCCAGTTTTTCTGATTTTGTTAGTATGAATCCGCCTAAATTTTTGGGGTCGCAAGTTGCTAAGGACCCACAGAATTTCATTGATGAGGTCAAGAAAATATTTTGTGTGATGTAAGTAATTGGTAGGGATAGGTGAGATTGGCATCCTACGAACTGAAGGATGTTACTCACATATGGTTCACTCAGTGGAAAAACAACGGACATGACTTTGTCTTTTGTAACTCTGTATAGCAGTCAAATTCAATGTCAGTCTAGAAACTCTCTCTAAATTTTTGTCAGTCTGTACTCCAGTCGGTGACCCAGTTATAGCTAGAAGGGTATACAGAAATTGCCCTATCACAATCTGAGAAAGTCACCTTAGTAGATCTAGTAGAGTTACAAATGGTAGACTTCAATGTCATTCTAGGCATGGATTGGTTACACTAACGTTATGTTTCAGTTGATTATATAACTCCAGGTTGTTCATTTCCAGTGTCTAGATGAACCAATCCTAGAAAGGAAGGGTAGTAGTTTGGCGCCTATGGGTCGATTCATTTCTTACCTTAAGGTCAGAAAAAATGATCTCTAAGGGTTATCTCTATCATCTTGTTTGGTTTAAAAATTATATCTTTGAAACCCTAACTCTTGAGTAAGGTCAAGTAGTTTGTGAATTTCCAGAAGTAATTCTAGAAGATCTTCCCGGAGTCCCTCTCGAAAGGGAAATAGACTATGGAATTGATATCCTTCCAGATACCCGTCCTATTTCTATTCCTCCTTACAGAATGGCTCCAGGAGAGCTTAAGGATTTTAAAGATCAGTTGAAAGACCTTTTAGATAAGGTCTTTGTCAGACATACTATTTCACCTTGGGGTGTATCGTGTTGTTCATATATAAGAAAGATGGTTCTCTCAGAATGTGCATTGACTATAGACTATTGAACAAGGTCACAATCAAGAATAAGTATCGCATCCCTAAGATTGATGATTGTTTTTACCAACTTCAAGGTGCTAGCCATTTCTCAAAGATAGACCTCAAATCCGGTTATTATCACATTAGAGTCAGAGATAGGGATATTAAAAAAAAACCATCAGAATTCAGTACGATCACTATGAATGTTTAATTATGTCGTTTGGACTAACAAATGCTCCTGCACCTTTCATGGATTCGATGAACAGAGTGTTCAAGCAGTAGTTGGACTTGTTTGTTATCGTCTTCATTATTGATATCCTAATTTACTCTAGGAATGAGGAAGAACATGCAAGTCATTTGAGAATTGTTTTACAGACTCTCAAAGATTGCCAGCTATTCTCTAAGTTTAGTAAATCTGAGTTATGGTTTCAATCCATTGTTTTACTTGGTTACATTGTATCTAGCGAAGGGATCAGAGCGGATTCGCAGAAGTAGAAGAAGTGAAACAATGGCCCAGACCTACCTTTAATACAAATATCTTAAGTTTCTTAGGTCTAGCGGGTTCTTACAGAAGGTTCATTAAAGGATTTCCATCCATAGCCTCACCATTGACTAGGTTCACTCAGAAGATGGTCAAGTTTAAATTGTTAGATGTTTGTGAGAAAAGTTTTGCAGAATTGAAAACTAGATTGACTACAACTCCTGTCTTGACTATACCAGAGGGTTCAGATGGTTATGTTATCTATTGTGATGCATCCAGAGTTGGCCTAGGTTGTGCGTTAATGGAGTGAGGTAAGGTGATAACTTATTCCTTTAGACAACTTAAGGTTCATGAGAAGAACTATCCAACTCATGACCTCGAGCTTGCAGCAGTGGTGTTTGCACTCAAGATATGGAGACACTACTTGTATGGTGTCCATGTAGATTTGTTTACCAATCATAAGAGCCTTCAGTATGTGTTCACAGAGAAAGAGTTGAATCTTCGCCAGAGGAGATGTCTTGAGTTTCTTAAGGATTATGATATGAGTGTGCATTATCATCCTTGTAAGGCGAATGTTGTAGCCGATGCTCTTAGTCGATTATATATAGGTAGTGTAGACCATGTTGAGGAAGAAAGGAAAGAGCTAGTGAAGGATGTTAATAGGCTTGGTCGCTTTGGAGTTTGCCTTATGAGCATATCAAGCAGCAGTGTAATAGTTTAGAATGGGGCATAATTGTCTTTGGTAGTGGAGTTAATGAAAAACAAGACAGTGACCCAATCTTGCTTGAATTGAAGGGTGAAGTCCATAATCAGAGAGTGGAGGTTTTCTCCCAAGGAGGAGATGGCGCTACCAGGGTAGATTGTAAAAGCCCATAACATTCTTATTAGGATGTACCACTTGAGATTCTTGAGCGTCAGGTCAAAAGGTTGAGAAACCAATAAGTAGCTTCAGTCAAGGTTTTGTGGAGACGTCAGTCAATAGAGGGAGCTACTTGGGAAGCAGAAGAAGCCATGAAATCCAAGTATCCTCACCTCTTTCCTTGTGATTCCACTCCAGCTTGAGGTAATCGTTTGTCACGACCCAAATCGAGCCGCGAGTGGCACCCACACTTATCCTACTATGTGAGCGAACCAATCGACTTGAACCCCAACATTTCAACCATCAATAACAGAATATAACACGGAAGACTTAAAACTCATGAAAAAAATCAATTAATAACTTCTAAAAACTAAAACACTTATTATTCCCAAAATCTTGAAGTCATCATCACAAGAACATCTATCCTCAATTTACTAAAGCTAAGACTATCTAAGAAACTAAAATAATAACAGCTAGTTTATGCCAGAACTTCAAGGCATCAAGACATGAAGAAGGAGATCCAGTCCAAGCTAGAAGCATTAGCTCACCCTGAAATCTGGTGTGATGAAGACTGGCTATAGTTTCGTTGAGTTGAAGACGACGACACGTTTGCTGCACTCCACAATTAACAAAGAAAAACAAATACAAGTAGGGGTTAGTATAAAAGACAAGTACTGAGTAGGTATCATCGGCCAACTCAAAATAGAAAACAGTATATGTCAGATAATAACATAAAACCAACCAAATACTTAACACGTGATAGCAACACGCATAAGAATCATTTGCAACAACACCAATCACATCTATGAGGACTCAAGCCTCCACACCATACTCATTTGGGAATTAGTTCTTTAGATTAGTATATTAGCATATTTCAAGATTCATTCTCTTTACTATCCTGGTGTCGGAACGTGACACTCCGATCTATATACTACCCTGGTGTCGGAACGTGACACTCAGATCCATATACCATCCTGGTGTCGGAACGTGACACTCCGATCCTTATACTATCCTGGTGTCGGAACGTGACAGTCCGATCCATATACTATCCTGGTGTCGGAACGTGACACTCCGATCCATATACTATCCTAGGGTCGGAATGTGACACTCCAATCCATATACTATCCTGGTGTCAGAACGTGACACTCCGATCCATATACTATCCTAGTGTCGGAACGTGACGCTCTGATCCATATACTATCCTGGTGTCGTAACGTGACACTCCGATCCATATACTATCCTGGTGTCGGAATGTGACACTCCGATCCATCAATACTATCCTGGTGTCGGAACGTGACACGTGATCCTCTAACCTCATTACTTTAGTTCCTCAAGCCTTCTTTTTATACCAAGGCATCATTATTCACAAAGTAAAATTAAGATTTAAGATTCACAGCCTCATTTTTCCAATCCATTACAATTACATAATCACATCATGCAAGCACGTCAATTAAGCCTATAGAAGACTTTACAATACTACCCAACACATATCATTCGCTATTAAGAGTTTACTATAAGATAGTATAAACCATAACCTACCTCCACCGAAGAATTGTGATCAAGCAATCAACTTTCTCAAAGCTGCGTTTTTCTTCGTTTTCTCTCTCTCTTGATCCTTCGTTTGTCCCTCTCTTTGTTTTTTCTATTTTTCTTATTCAAAATCCTTTTATTTTACCCTAATTAGCATATAATTAAGTATAAAGATGGTAAAAGTAGCCCACTATTTATTTCAAGGTTGTCCCCTTTAACCCCCAAGTAATTGAATTATTAACATTAACCCACTAAATTTATAATTATAAGCGTGAATAGTCCAAAACGCCCCTTAAAACATTTAATAGAAATCCGACCCAGTAAGGGTTACGCAGCCTGTGACTGCCTGTCGTGCCTGCGACGGTCCGTCCCTTCTGCTTCCATCACAAAGTTCAGAGACTCGATTCATTAAAGAGTCTGTGACGGCCCATCGTGCCTGCAACAGTCCGTCCTGCCATTTCTTCGCGAAATTCAGAGAGTCGATTTCAGTACTCAATTTTCAGAATTCTAAGTGTTTTGGAACGAGACCCCCTCGACGGTCCGTCGTGCCCATAACGGTCCGTCGTGGGATCCGTCGACTCAGACAGTTATTACCAGAAATTACTCTACTGCTCAAAACGACTAAACAGGTCATTACAATAGATACCAATTTACCAATCGTTCGTCCTCGAACGATCACAAGAAGGAAAACAAGAGCGAAAAGGAGTACCTGAATCTGTAAACAGGTGTGGGTATCTTTCTTGCATATCAGCCTCCTTCTCCCATGTGGATTCTTCAACTGGTCGATTCTTCCATTGAACTTTAATGGATGCAATCTCCCTTGACCTCAACTTTCGGACTTCTCTATCTAAAATAGCAACAGGCTCCTCCTCATAAGACAAATTCTCATCAAGCAGAACCGAATCCCAACGAATGATGTAGTTTCCATCCCCATGGTATCTTTTCAACATAGACACATGAAATATCGGATGCACTCCTGACAGTCCTGGAGGTAAGGCCAATTCATAAGCTACCTCCCCCACGCGCTTCAAGACTTCAAAGGGACCAATATACCTCGGACTAAGCTTACCTCGCTTACCAAACCGCATCACCCCTTACATGGGCGAAACCTTCAGCAAGACTTGCTCACCCTCCATAAACTCCAAATCTCTAACCTTACGATCTGCATATTCTTTCTGCCTACTTAGAGCCGCTAAAAGATTTTCTTGAATGCATTTCACTTTATCTAATGATTCCCTCAGAAGGTCAGTACCCCAAGGTCCAACCTCAAATGCATCAAACCACCCAATGGGAGACCTACATCTTCTCCCATACAATGCCTCAAATGGGGCCATATCAATACTTGAGTGATAGCTATTGTTGTAGGAGAACTCTGCTAAGGGTAAGAAGTTATCCCAATGGCCACCAAATTCTATCACACATGCACGAAGCATATCCTCCAACACTTGAATCGTTCGCTCAGACTGACCATCGGTCTGAGGGTGAAATGCGGTACTCAGATCCAACCTAGTACCCAATTCAGCATGCAATGTTTTCCAAAACTTAGAGGTAAACTGCGTACCCCTATCTGATATAATGGAAACTGGAACTCCATGCAATCGCACAACTTCCGAGATGTAAAGTTTGGCTAACTTCTCTGCATTGTAAGTCACCTTGACCGGAATGAAGTGAGCAGACTTAGTTAACCTATCAATAATTACCAAAATGGAGTCATACTTACCTATTGTCTCGGGAAAACCAACCACGAAATACATTGAAATTCTTTCCCACTTCCATTCAGGAATGGTCATTCTCTGAAGTGTTCCTCCGGGCCTCTGGTGTTCATATTTTACTTGCTGACAATTTGGACATTTGGGAATAAAATCAACAATGTCACGCTTCATTCTACTCCACCAAAAGTGTTGCTTTAGGTCACGATACATCTAGGTTGCACCAGGATGTATAGAATACATTGAACTATGAGCCTCTGTAAGAATAGTGTGAATCAAATCATCAACGCGGGGTACACATACCCTTCCCTTGATTCTCAAAACACCTTCCTCATCGATTGTTGCTTCTTTAGCCTCTCCTCGCAATACTTTATCTCGGATTCGGATCAATTTCTCATCAGTAAACTTCTTTCCCTTAATCTTGTCAAGAAAGGAAGATCTTGCCTCCACACTGGCCAAAAATCCTCCCTTCTCATTTACTTCTAACCTCATAAGGTCATTAGCCAGAGTCTGAACCTCTCTAGCCAATGGGAGTCTGGAAACCTGTAAGTGAGCTAGGCTTCCCATGCTCCCTGCTCTTCTACTTAACACATCTGGCACTACATTAGCTTTTCCCGGATGATACAAGATAGTGATGTCATAGTCTTTCAGTAGTTCCATCCACCAACTCTGTCTTAAATTCAAATCTTTCTGAGTAAAGACATACTTTAAACTACGATGATCCGTATAGACTTCACACTTAACCCCATATAAATAATGTCTCCACTGCTTTAATGCAAACACTACCGCAGCCAACTCCAAATCATGGGTCGGATAATTACGTTCATGCACCTTTAATTGCCTCGAAGCATAAGAAATTACATTCTTCTCTTGCATTAGCACTGCACCTAAACCAGAATAGGATGCATCACAATAAACAATGAAGTTCTTACCTTCCACTGACAAGGTGAGAATTGGTGCAGTAGTCAACAAGGTCTTGAGCTTCTGAAAGCGTTCTTCGCACTCGTCTGACCATACAAATGGAACACTTTACTTAGTCAAATTTTTCAATCGGGAAGCAACAGAGGAAAATCCCTTGACAAATCGATGGTAGTAGCTAGCTAAACCAACAAAGCTCCTTACCTCCGTAACATTAGTGGGTCTTGCCCAACTCTTCACTGCTTCGATCTTAGATGGATCCACCATCACTCTATCCTTAGAAACTACGTGCCCTAAGAAGGACACTGAATCCAGCCAAAACTCACACTTGGAGAATTTGGCATAAAGCTTTTTCTCCCTTAACATTTCCAATACAATTCTCAAGTGCTCCTCATGTTCTTTCTTGTTCTTTGAGTATACCAGTATGTCATTAATGAATACAATGACAAAGATATCCAGATATGGCTTAAAAATCCCATTCATCAAGCTCATGAAAGCGGCAGAGGCATTCGTAAGCCCAAAAGACATTACTAAGATCTCATAATGCCCATACCTTGTCTGAAAAGCAGTCTTGGGCACATCCGTTGCCCGTATTTTCAATTGATGGTAACCGGATCTCAAATCGATTTTTGAGAAGGTACACGCACCTTGTAACTGGTCGAACAAATCATCGATGCGAGAAAAAGGATAGTTGTTCTTAACAGTTACCTTATTCAGTTGCCTGTAGTCTATGCACATCCGAAAACTCCCATCCTTCTTCTTCACAAACATAACAAGAGCACCCCAAGGGGATGCACTTGGTCTAATGAAGCCTTTTCCTAACAATTCTTGAAGTTGAGCCTTTAACTCCCTTAACTCCGCAGGAGCCATTCTATAAGGGGGTATGGAAATGGGGCGAGTACCCGGTTCCAGATCAATGCAAAAGTCAATATCCCTATCTGGTGGCATACCAGGAAGGTCTGCAGGGAACACATCCAGAAACTCACGGACTATCGAAACCGACTCAATTGAAGGTACTTGGGTAGTATCATCTCTGAGGTGTGCCAAGAAAGATAAAAACCCTTTACCAACCATTCTCTTAGCACGAAGAAAGGAGACGATACGAATTGGAGTGGAAGTGTAGTCACCCTCCCACACTAACGGATCTGTCCCAGGCTTGGCCAACTTCACAGTTTTAGCATTACAATCTAATATTGTAAAATTCAAAGAAAGCCAAGTCATACCCAGAATTTCATCAAAATTAACCATTTCTAAGATAACCAAGTCTACATGAGTATTGCTCCCCATAAAAGTCACCAGACAAGACCTATATACCCTTTCAACAATCACAGACTCACCCACCGGAGTAGACACACGAATAGGCATGTCAAGTAATTCACAAGGTAAATTAAGACCAGTAGCAAATGAGGAAGATACGTATGAAAATGTGGAGCCAGGATCAAATAATACAGAAGCCAACTAATCACAAACCAAAAGATTACCTGTGATGACAACATTAGATGTCTCCGCTTCAGACCGCCCGGGGAAAGCGTAACAATGGGCCCTATCGCCTGTCTACCCGTTACCCCTACCATGTTGTGCTGTAGTGGCTCCAATTTGCTTGTCACCCCGGCCATTTTGGTGACCACCATTACCTCGACCACCACGTCCTCCAGAATGACGGCCTCTTCCATGACCACCTCTACCTCTGACTTTTGGAGGTCTGTAACTCTGTTTTGGACAATACCTCTTAATGTGTCTAGTCTCCCCACATCCATAACACTTTCTGGATTCAAGCATCGGTCTCTGTGAGAATGACGAAGTCTAGGGATAACCTCCAAACTCAGAGAAATGTTGACCGGTCTGCGGTGGACCCCCAACTACAGTCTGCAGTGAAGACTGAATAGGTCGTGCTGGATAACCTCCTGAACCCTACCCTCTGGAGTAAGAACCATTAAAGTCACCTCCCTTACAAAACCTTTTAGATGTCTATTTCATGGTGAAGTCATCTGGCTTCACCCCCTCCACCTCTGTCACGAAGTCTACCACTTCCTGAAAGGATATTGCTGTAGCCGCTACCTGTAATGATGAAACCCACAACTCTGACCTCAACCCCTTCACAAAATGGTGAATCCGATCTTGTGGACTGAAACAAAGCTGGGTGGAATAACTGGACAATGCACGAAACTTAGCCTCATACGCAGTAACCGACATCCTGCCTTGCTCTAGTCTCAAAACTCATCTCTCCTCCTATCCCTCAAGGTCCGGGGGATATAATTCTCCATAAATAAGATAGAGAATGACGCCCAAGTCATAGGTGGTGCCTGTGCGGGTTGACATTCAACATGTGACCGCCACCATATTTTGGCATTTCCATGAAATTGATAGGTTACAAACTCAACGCCAAATCGTTCCACTATGCCCATTTTATGCAGTAACTCATGACAGTCAACCAGAAAATCGTAGGCATCATCAGATTCAGCACACTTGAAGACTTGAGGTTTCGATTTCTAGAACTTACTGAAAAGTTCATGCTGATCACTTGTCATTATAGGCCCTGTAGTCAAACGAGGAAACATGCCTGTTTCAAACGAGGCATCCATGCGGGGAGCCACAGCAGTTGCCTGTTGTACTTACGGAACCTGGGGTGCTAGTGCAGAAAACACTGGAGGTGTCTGGCCTTGATCAGATAACCCGCTAAGATAAGCAACAACCTGATTAATCATCTCCGGGTAGGTTGGGGTGGTAATTCCTCATTCTGCACTTTTTCATTCTCCCCTTCCTCACCCTCTCTTACCACTTCCTCAGTCGGTGGAGGAGTCACCGCCCTAGTACCAGATGGGCCAGGTGCTTGTCTTCTTCCTCTAGAGGACGTCCTCCCGCGACCTCTACCACGACCTCTCGCCACTGCTCCTCTCCGAGCTACAGCCCCAGTGGCTGGCTCAGACGCATCTTGCCTTACCGGTGTTGGTGTTGGTGCTGTCGTTGCTCTAGTTCTAACCATCTGCGAAATAGAGTGAAGATGGTCAGATACCAATTTGTATCACCTAGATACCAATTGGATCCAAATAATAGCACGAAAGAAAGAAAGAATGGAATTTTCCTAAAGTCTTATAGCCTCTCAAGGAAAAGTAAAGGCGTCCGCCTACCGTTCCTTAAGACTCTACTAGACTCGTCCTTGTGTGATGAGACCAACGAACCTAATGCTCTGATACCAAGTTTGTCACGACCCAAATCGAGCAGCGAGTGGCACCCACACTTATCCTACTATATTAGTGAACCAACAGATCTAAACCCCAACATTTCAACCATCAATAACATAATATAATGCGGAAGACTTAAAACTCATGAACAAAATTAATTAATGACTTCTAAAAACTAAAACACTTATTCTTCCCAAAATCTGGAAGTCATCATCACAAGAACATCTATCCTCAATTTACTAAAGCTAAGAGTATCTAAGAAACTAAAATAATAAAAGCTAGTCTATGCCAGAACTTCAAGGCATCAAGACATGAAGAAGGAGATCCAGTCCAAGCTAGAAGCACTAACTCACCCTGAAATCTGGTGTGATGAAGACTGGCTAGAGTTGCGGTTGAGTTGAAGACGATGGCACGTTTGCTACACTCCACAATTAACAAAGAAAAACAAATAAAAGTAGGGGTCAGTACAAAACACAAGTACTGAGTCGGTATCATCGGCCAACTCAAAATAGAAAATAGTATATATCAGATAATAACATAAAACCATTCAAATAATTAACAGGTGATAGCAACACGCATAAGAATCATTTGCAACAACACCAATCACATCTATGAGGACTCAAGCCTCCACACCATACTCATTTGGGAATTAGTTCTTTAGATTGAGTATATTAGCATATTTTGAAGATTCATTCTCTTTACTATCCTGGTGTCGGAATGTGACACTCCGATCCATATACTATCCTGGTGTCGAAACGTGACACTCCGATCCATATACTATCCTGGTGTCGGAACGTGACACTCCGATCCATATACTATCCTGGTGTCGGAACGTGACACTCCGATCAATATACTATCCTGGTGTTGGAACGTGACACTCCGATCCATATACTATCCTGGTGTCGGAACGTGACACTCCGATTCATATACTATCCTGGTGTCAGAACGTGACACTCTGATCCATATACTATCATGGTGTCAGAACGTGACACTCTGATCCATATACTATCCTGGTGTCGGAACGTGACACTCCGATCCATCAATACTATCATGGTGTTGGAACGTGACACCCGATCCTCTAACCTCATTACTTCAATACCTCAAGCCTTCTTTTTATACCAAGGCATCATTATTAACAAAGTAAAATTAAGGTTTAAGATTCACAGCCCCATCTTTCCAATCCATTACAATTACATAATCACATCATGCAAGCACACAATTAAGCATATAGAAGACTTTACAATACAACCCAACACATATCATTCGCTATTAGGAGTTTACTATAAGATAGTATAAACAATAACCTACCTCCACCGAAGAATTGTGATCAAGCAATCTATTTTCCCAAAGCTGCGTTCTTCTTCGTTTCTCTCTCTTTTGATCGTTCGTTTCTCCCTCTCTTTGTTCTTTCTATTTTTCTTATTCATAACTCTTTTTCTTTTACCCTAATTAGCATATAATGAAGTATAAAGATGGTAAAAGTAGCCCACTATTTATTTCAAGGTTGTCCCCATTAACCCCCAAGTAATTGAATTATTAACATTAACCCACTAACTTTATAATTATAAGCATGAATAGTCCAAAACTCCCCTTAAAACATTTAACAGAAATCCGACCCAGTCAGGGTTACGTAGTCTGTGACGGCCCGTCGTGCCTGTGAAGGTCCGTCCTGCTGCTTCTGTCACAAAGTTTAGAGACTCAATTCATTAAATAGTTTGTGACGGCCCTTCGTGCCTGCGACGGTCCGTCCTGCCATTTCGTCGTGAAGTTCAGAGAGTCGATCTCAGTACCCAATTTTCAGAATTATAAGTGTTTTGGAACGAGACCCCCTCGACGGTCCGTCGTGCCCATGACGGTCCGTCGTGGGATCCGTCGACTCAGACAGTTATTACCAGAAATTACTCTACTGCTCAAAACGACTAAACAGGTCATTACATCGTTCCTCTTCAATTTTCCAGTAATTCATGCATAAGTTCAATCTTAGAATCATGTACCCTCAGTTTGTACTTGCATTTTCAGCGTATTTGCATGTACTCAAAACTCAATTTATTCATAAACTCAGTTCTAGTGTTTAGTAGTGGGGTTTGCAGCACTCTTCCTCTATTTTAGCTAGTTTAGTTTTCATTTGAGCACGAATGTTTTCAAGGGGGAGATAATGTAACACCCATAGACAAAATAGACCAAAACAGTTTTTTTTTTTCAAAAAAATTGCAAGTGAAACAATTTGTGGCGTCGAAGGTTCGTAAAACAGACAACGGTTTGTCCTGCACAACCGTCGATGGGATCAAAAACTCCCAAAAATTCAGCCTGGAAAAATAAGCTAAAGCTTGATCGACGGACAGACCGACGGTCCGTAGGTCAGACGACGGTCCATAGTCCATGACCGTTGGTCGAGACCCCCATTCACCCAGTCTCTAACAAGAGTTACGGATGACCATAACGGTCCGTAGGTCTGACCGTAGGTGGGAATTTGCAACAGTTAAAGGGAAATGTAGTTGGGTAAACTTCAAATGATAATAATTCTTAATACAAAATGAATTAGGTGTCCCATGACCTACCTACAGATAGATAATTGAATTATTTTTCCACAGCCACCGACCTTGGAAAAATCAGACCTCCGAGTAAAACGTTCTTCCCATTTTAGAAAAGGCCTGTTGAATAGGTCTACCAGACTACAGACCATTAGTCCTGGCCGTTGTTTGGCCCGACAACAACTTTTGAAGGGGTCTTTTGGACCTTTCCCACTCCGTTTAAACCCTAAGTTACATCTTTTTGACCCTAAATCATCATATTTTAATCAGTTTAAGCCTAGAAACATAATTAAAACATATCCAAGTCAAATCATTAAATCAAAACTTAGAAAATTAGAAGCAAGAGAGGAGAAAAAACTCAAGAACCCTAGTTCAAGAACAACACAAGCTCCAGCATTTCCACCCTCGAAAATTAAGTATTTTTTCGTGAATTGCATCACCAGGTATATGGAATTTTACTAGTGGGTTTCGCCAACCCATTGGGTCCCTAGTTTTAAGTCAGATTCTTGATTCTATTATTATGATTAAATATCAGGTTTTTAAAACTTCGATAGAACTTCATGAACCCATTAAATATATGTTCCAAATCGTATTATATTGTTATTATTCAGTTTATTGTATGAATTTTAGAACCCTAGCCTTTTATTTCTTTATTTCTTGTATTACACATTCTAGTTCAGATATTTCAGACACTTCAGAGGTACATGCCTCAGTTATAAATACATAATTACCAGATTAATTATTACATTCTCAGTTTGCATGTTTAGTTTCGATCTATCCAGTATTTACAGAAACTCAGACACAATCAGTTAATATAAAAATTTCATTGGGAGTAGCATAATACCGAGTTGGTCAGGGGTTCAGCGTACCCAATTAGTCCCAGAACTACTAGCCAAGTAGGTTGTAAGTCTCCTCTGTGGGTAATCAGTTTAGTGATAACACCAGCACGCCTTTATACATTTGGCAGGGTATATTAGGTCTTCTATATAGGGCGTATACATCAGACTCTACATTTAACTCATGGGGTTTTATTATCTATTATTAGTAGCTCCCAAAGATCAGTCAGACTCTCTACATTGACCAATTAAAAGTATATTCAGTATTCAGTTTCAGCATGTTATAAATTGGTCATTCCGTCCAGTTAACTTAGAATTTAGTTAATCATATCATATTATTATACTTGCTTTTATGCTTGTTCAGTTATGATTTATTTCATTTTTACTCTATCATACATGCTCAGTACCTTTCATGTACTGACACATACGTGCACTAAATCTTCTCGTGAAGTAGGTTCAGGTTATCAGCATCCAGATCACGCATAGATCGATTCCCGATCTCCAGTTCAGCAGATTCTGTGGTGAGTCCTCATTCTCCGAGGACAAGAGTTATGAATGTCATTTCAGTCTTTAGTCATTTAGTTTCAGTTCTTCAAGATTTATCTAGGGGATTGTCCCAGTATTTCTAGTCCAGTTTAGAGGCTATTTTCAGACATAGTTAGTTTCAGCTTAATAGTGAGTTAATATTTCTTTGTATTAAACTCATCAGTTTTAGCATATGGGTATTCCCCATCGTTTCAATATAATATATGATTTGGCTTTCGCAAGAGTTTATTATCTTTAATATGCTCTTGATCATATGCCAGAAGGGTCAGCTTGGGATCATTTGAAAGACTTGTGACTTATATGCCCTGGATTCTATGGAAGGTGTTTACAGGTCGTGTATATGGTTCATAGTTTGTTCTTAAAGAAGTTTGACCTTTACTAAATTGGATCTATAGATAGACAGTACGGTCCATAGTAGGTTATATGGACCATCATATGATTCAACAACTATTCTCTCAAGTTGATTGAGTTTTTTCTACACTTAATTTCTATGCTACATCATTTTAGGGTCATTTAGGATACTCTAATGGGTTCCTAAGACCCCTAACCTTCCCATTTCCTCTCATTATCTCAAACTACAAAGAATTGTCTCTCAAGTAATACTCTCTAATTAAGACAAAGTTTCAAGGATTCAAGTCCCCATTAAATTCCAATTAGAAATTTGATCAATGTTTGTGAAAACTTCGTCAATGATTTCCTCTCCATCCATTGAGTCTAAAAAGAACACAAAAATTTCTACTTATGATTCTAATTCAATTCCTAGGGTTTTAACGATTCTCTATTGGTTTAACTAGATTAAAATTTTCTCTTCATTAGTTATCCTATTATGCATAATTTGACCATATTTCAATATTTTCAAAGATGTTTTCATGAACCCATGTCATACATGTATTTTATGATACAATTCAATGCTATGTTGATATGAATGCATTGAAGGATTTATGAATCAAAGATTCTTTCAATTGAAGTATCAATCGATTTTATGAAAATTAAGGCTTCCGATCGGAGTACCTCCCTTATAAAAGAATGGCATGATTTAAAACACTACAAATTGAATTATTTTTTACTATGAAGACATTATCATGATTACGATGCTTTCTATTAAAATTCTCTTATGAATATATTAGAAAATCATGATGGATTTATTCTTATGACAATACGATTTTACGAATGATTTGGTATTACTAGATTATTATTATCATAAATATTATGCATATGATTATTATTATGAAATTATTTTATTAGGAGTTTACATAGCACCAAGTTTAACTAGTGACAAATACCCAAGTCAAAGAATTACGTGCTTCCATATGTCATGTCCCGACTGGACATTAGCTAGTGGATTCACCTAATCTCATGATTATTTTCTTTACCTTCGCAAGTAGAAAACTCTCGTTTCAATGTGAGAGTGGTACACTAAAACCCATGTTATACCGCACATGATTTCTGTCATTTAATATTATCTCCCACAAAGATTTACGACTTTCTCAAAGACTTATGTTATGATCATGATTTAAAAAAGAATGCATGACCTTGTAGTACATTTAATGAAGTCATATGGTCAAATTAATCTTATGTTTACTTGGTCGTTGCATTATAATATTTTCAGACTTATCATGCTATCATGCTTCACTTATGCATATTCCCTATTTGTAGTACATTCTGAGTACTGGCCACATGCATCACATGTGCCTATATTGTTTTATAAAATAGGTTTTGACGCGCATCACTTAGCTCACAATTAGTATTGGATTTATTAATGTATCTCTAGATTGATAAGTCCTCATGGTTCGAGGGCATGCTACGTATGTTCATTTTTGTATCATTCAGACTTACTTTAGTTTTTAGATTGTTCAAGTAGTCACTGATTATGTAGTAAAGTCTAGTTTTCAGATATAGTATTCTCCACATTATGGTCTTTGTGCTCTGATTAAGTAGTGTGATGAGGGTATCGTTTGAGACTATAATTCGACTTACCTCTTTATTGTTGTTTCATTGTTATCCTAGTGTCATGTTATGCCATATGGAGTGATTGGGGTGTCTCGGGACTGTAGGTACCATGTCACAATCTTAGGTTAGTCTTGGGTCATTTTAGGATTTAAAGTATGTAAGACTGTCAGGAATTAAATTATTCGTCATACCCTACATCTATAATTTATTTAGTAAGATTAAAGCTACGCTTTTATCCCAAAATAAATGATTTTAAATTCCCGTTATCTCCTATAGTTGATTCTTGATTTTATCATTAACTGTTTACTTACTATCATTAATGATCGTTAATTTATATGATGTCACATGGATCCGTTTTTTAGCCAAAGTTACTTGAATATCATGTCATAGTATTTCATATGCACTTTTATAATGAAAGAAGTAAATTCAAGATTTTCAAGAAAGTATTATTTTCTTTGATTTATTGTGCATTATTTTATGAAAGAGTCCAATAAATTATATTTTGCCTTAGGTTCTTATTTCATTAACAAAGCATAGCCAGATTTTTAAAAATTTGACCTTTTGGTCTCAGACCAAATAAGAACATACATAAAAGGAGAATAGTTTAATTATGTTCATGATTAAAAGACAAATGTATTACAATTTTTTTAAGATACTCTAGTAAGTATATAATTCATGATTAGTATAACAATCAGATATGCCATCAATGTTTAAGCAATATGACATCTTGATAATTTATCAATGTTTATGAAATATTAGTTTAGTGTTTGTCATCAATGATTAGATCTTAGTATGCTTCAGATAATTATATTAATATTCTCACCAATAGTACAATTTTACAGAGTTGAGAAAAGACTCACAATATATTTGCAGTTACAATTTTCATGATGTATTATAGACTTTTTTTGGAGGCCTATATAGAAACAAAAGAATGAGGGTCTAGATAATCCAAGTCTCACAAATATGTCCCACCACAACATTTGAGTATACCACTTTGTTGGTCAACTCCTTAATCCCTTAGGGGGCACCTATAATTCTAAGTACCATGTTATGACTAGAAGGTAGTCTCGGATGGTGACAACTATGCAAACTTCATTAAAAGAGTGGGTAGAAACTTCAAGCTCTGAAAGGTAACATATTTTGTTTTGGTGGTAATAGCAAATAGAGTTTTACAAAGTATTAATATTCATGTAGTAATAACTATTGTCCCACCTAAGTGTGTTTTGCAGGGACTTCATCGAGTTTTATCTGCAATCTTTGTTGCAATGG
Organism: Solanum arcanum; assembly: GCA_027789145.1. NCBI lineage: Eukaryota > Viridiplantae > Streptophyta > Magnoliopsida > Solanales > Solanaceae > Solanum > Solanum arcanum. Next base: position 54,126,969 of record CM050943.1, read on the forward strand.
TAGAAAACAAACACTGGCCTACAAGTGAGAAAATTTGTTTACAAAAAATGAAGGTTGTTTGGGTTTATTGTCATGCCACATATAAAGGGAACAACTGACACATAATGTCAAATCACACAAATGGTGCATAACATCCACATAAATTAAAGAAACAAAAAAAGTATATCTCACCCTAAAAATATGTTTTGGACCGGCAAGACCCTTTTCAATAACTCTACCAACAAAACAAGTACCCCTAAAAGTTCATGTAAATCAATAACCAACTAGCACACAAGCCTATTTGGGTTGTCGAGGCCACTTTGTTATCCATGAAAGATTTAATGCTACGTGAACCTTCAAAGCCACCATGATCTTTATACAATAGCAGAAAATGGTATGCATCTAAACAATATGCCAAACAGCTATCAAACATCAGTTAACCAGAACGCAAGTCAAATATGGACAACAACATGGTTATATAACCCTACATACTAGTTTAGAAGGCTCTATGAGTCAAATACTTTGATACAATAGGGCCTAACCTATATAAAATCTATAAATACCAAAATAAGCAAACCTTGTCTGCTCACCGCTTAGGACATACAAGAATGAGGGAATCTCCTCTAGGCAAAGGGCGTCAGTTAAAATAATGTATTGAGCATGTATGTCAAATTAAAAGCTAAAATTGAAATATTAGTACTAAGCAAAAAATTGAATGGATAAAACACAAGTAAGATATATTATCTCCACATAATAAGATATTTTAAACATATCACAAGAAATTACCTGAGTTGGACCCCATAAACTCGACAAGTGCAAACATCACACAATCACTTTCAATTCTAATGAGCACAAATATTTGCTAAATAGAGATACAAACCCCTTACTCCCAATGAGAATTTGATCTAATTTGTCTTAATGTACATTTCCCGTTAATTAATGATCCAAGGCTCCTTGATATAATTCATATATGTTTCCCTATATTTATAGTCTTATTTTCCCGTTAGAACGGTCTACCTAGACCATATGCATGGTATACTTAGCCCGTAGGCATGGTTTACCCAACTCGTAGGCACGGTATACTCAAGTTGTAGGCATAGTATAATGGAAGAGTAGAATTCATGGGGAACACTCACATACCTTGATACTCAAAGCCTAAGATTAATCATGAATTGGTACCCTTGAATAAACTCTAGCTTCTTTTTCTTCCTTAGTTGAGAGAGAATTTTTGAGAGTGAAGTTGGTTATGTTTTGGGGGAAATAGGAGAATGGGTTTCAAATTGGTAGACTTGAGACTTATAGGTATTATATAAGTCTTAGGGTAGAGGATAAAGCGACATAGTATAGGATTAATACATTTAGTTTAAGACCCAAAACCTCCAAATACTAACTTCTCAACTCAAAAAAGCCAAGGTGTTACAAGATGTCTAAATTTTCACTGCGAACAAGTCATAACTGAGTGAGGTCATTTCAGGAACTCTTCGAAAAGAAAAAATAAAATAATACAGGAAAAATGACCTAGAGGTTCATGACATCAACTCTCCATGTTATAATTACCAAAACCAATCAACTAAATCAATTTTTTGAAATTTAATTTATAGACTAACTTATTCATTTATTATTATATTTTACCTATTTTACATGACAAATGTAAAATCAATCTGTAGGGTTCACATGAAAACTTACATGTAACCATAGAGGGGTGTGATACATGGTTCTATTACTAATTATTATTTCACTAATCTAATTTATCATAATCTAATCTATTGTAAATATATTAAGTCATAATTGAGTTGCAACTTTTAACAGATTAGAATATAATATAAAACTACAAAGATAATAATAATTATATCAAGATTAAGAGTATAAATACTTGTAATGAAGTAGAAAAGTGTTTTTGTTAATCTTTAGAACACAAACAGACATGTTTTCTTGATTTGTTTAATATATATGAAATGTACTAGCACAAGAAGTTGAATTATGACCACTCCCATAATTTAGATAAAATTATATTTATTTTTGTTAAATAATAATGAAGTTGTTTTTCCTACTTCTTATTTAATTCTGAAGATTAATTTATAACTTATGAGAACCAACCATTTGAATCTTTCGTGCACTAATTAGATAACTCCATTTATAAAAAATTTCAACAATATGAGTGATGACCATAAATATTAACAGAATAATTTATTCAAACAAAGACATTGTTACAATAAATAAGTAAAAATAGTCTTTAGTTAGATTAATTTAAATAAAATATCATAACGCAACAACATGATTCATAGTATATCTCAACACAAACAACTAGTAACACAAAAATATAGTAGTGTCTCATTAGCACAATGATGTCAACACTTTCCATAGATGATCATAGGTCCTCTATATTGGGTGTATAAGCATCTCCAAAGTCATCATTTTCTATCCCATAGAGTAGAAAGGGATCGTCTAATCCTGCACATTTCAGAAAAAGATATTCATCAATGTAATATAATAAATGACATTATTTATGTGAAAATAAAATATGCTATTTCAAATTCTTATGACTCATTAAATTTTTCATTTTCTACAAGATTTATACATAGAGAAACTACCTTCCTTAGGTGAGAAAAGATAACAATTTTCCATATTTGTAAAAATGTTATTATGAGATATTTGATGATCCTCTTTTCCATGTGAATCCTCAAGTGTAGTCTTGTTTCCCTCTTTTGCACACTCTATTTTCATAGGAGGAGCGACATCGGGTAGGGAAAAGTTTGTAGTAATGCATACTCCTTCCTTGTCATTTTCACCTGCAAATTATATGAAGATTAAATATTAAAAATTAAATTAATGTAGCTAATAGTATTGATAATGTGAAAGAACTCAAACTAAATGTTTACACATTAGTTGTATAATTCTTGTGATCAATCATTCAATGGCGGTGAATATAATTCTTCAGATTTATCTAGTGCAATCATTAAGAGATTTTATGGTGAAAAATACCTTTATTAGTATAAAATTGTATGTGACCATAGACCTCAAAATCATTGGCCACCATTTATTCCTAAAAATAAGTAGATTTTAATATATTTTCTAATATTTGTATGTAAATAAAAATTATAATCTCAAAAATATTAGTATATACTATGTAGTTTTGATAAACTAGACTGGGAATGTTTATGATGGTAGGGGTGTGAGGTAATACATATAAGGGCTATGACGTTGATTGTTTTTCCTATTTCCATAAGAGAAGTAGTTCTTCTTAGTTTTAAAGTACTTATTTTCCTTTTAAAAACATATTTTCCACAAAGTTGGTCCATCCTAACATGACCATAATTAAATGTTTTCCTTTTTAAACCGGACACACCCTAATTGCATAAATCTTGTGATTATCTAATGCATTTGTAAGGAGTTGATTAAAATACCTATCTCTAGTGTGAAATCAGCGGGAGTCACAAACTCATTATTACTGGCCAAGTTTGCAATCATTTCTTTTTCTCCATAATTGTCTTCATAAGGAAGTCTCTTCTCCATATAAGCATTCTCATTATTTTTGAAGTCTAATGATTGTGAAATGGGGACTTGCTCCATATTTTCTGCAAAAACAAATGAAGTCAATGTATAAATATAATTTTAACTACTTTACTTATCTTAATTTATATGATATAATTTCTCTACACATAAAATTTCAGAAAAAAATAAATACTTTCAAGAATTATGATCCAAATTTTCCTATAAATTATAACGTGGTTATAAATTATTTTATCAAACATAAAATAAATTTTTAATATTAAATTATTTCCAAATAATAAGATGCATCATTCTTGTATTCTCTACTTCTTGAAATAATGGTGACATCAAGTGAAGGACATCAATCGAGACAGTGGAGGAAGAAAGCTTGTCGAATTTCGATGGAAATAAAATAAAATAAAATAAAAAACTTACAACAAATGATTAAGCTAGTGATAGGATCACTTACCTACACTTTGTGAAAATTCAGAGTCCAACTCATTACTTTTGTTGAAGTGAGCAAACACTTTATTTTCACCCTCTTCTACCTTGTCCACTTCCTGGTGGATTTAACATCATTATGGTAATTGTGATTGTCTAACTTCATGAGATTATTTAGTGTGCCACATGAATTTTAATAACTTACCACAAACTCTCTCGTTTCTTTGAGCTCCATCATTTCACAAATGAGTGCCACTTCATTTCCTAAATGTAGTTCACCATTGTTTTCTTTCTTCTCCTTTGTTGTATGCTCTGAATTTGAAAATTCTGTTTTTCTTTTCTTGGAAGGACGTTTTGGAGATCCAATCTTGATTTTATTAAAGATCATGCTATAAGAATGATTGGAACAATAAATAATATATTTGTCAAATTGTAAAATATCTTACCTTAATCTCTTTTACCATATTGGTTTCAGAATCGACTTCTACTTCTAATTTCTCATATCCAACTAAGATGTATCTACATACTTCCATAACAGATCGGCATATGGAACTTTTTCTCATGTGATGGTAAACCTACAATACAACAAAGTTTTTTATTAGGTTACAATTTTATTAAAAAATAAATAAATAGTGTATACTATTACCTTGTACTAATAAATTATTAACTATAGGCAAATCGAATCAAATAAGCATGCTATTCAAATGAAGCAACTAAAATAATTATAATAGATAAAAATCCCTCGTGATATAATGTAGAAACTATAACAGAACTGTTATATAAATTACTCTTAAACTATAATTTAACTTTTACATTTTATAAAATATTACATGTCTTATTTTTAAGATAACAAATCTCGTATTTTGTAGACTCTTACCAGTAAGAATACTTTTAACTAACATGACAGTGTAAATAAGACATTATCCAAATAATTAATAAAATTTAATCACAGCTAGCTTAGTTATTGATTCACTATCTCTCATTTTCTTGACCTATCATTTTGTTAGTTCGACATTGCTAATTTATAAAATTAAGAAATAACAAAAAAAACAATAATTTAAGATATATGCAAGCAATAAAATTTTAGTTACCTTGTCACATTGACCATTAGGGCGCCTTCTCTTTTCACATGTCCAGCAGTTAAGTATATCCTGATATTTTTGATTAAGTCTGAATGGATCGACTGAATCTTCTCACTATAATTCGAGTCCATAACAAAGTATTTGGAAGAGTTAACCTTTCTTGCTCGTCAGCGGTGTTTGTCAATAATAATTATGATCAACCCTTGATATATTAATTTATGCATAAGAAATCTTTTAAAAAAAATGTACTAATTACCTTGTTTAATTTTACAGTATAAATATTAGTTTCACCTGTCAGAGGTACAATTGAAAAGCTAACAGTAGACAGTGCTAAGACTTCTGCACTAATCAGTCCCCTCTTCCTCCCGGTGAGTTGATATGGAGTTAATTCAGACTCATTCTGCAATAATAGAAAACTTTTGACCAAAATATCTTTTCATAGTTGATTGTGTTTTAAATAATAAGTAATTTATAAACTATCATATCATATTTACTTTTTGTGACAAGAAAACTACCTAATTTTTAGTATTACATATTTTGTTTTGATTGTTGTATGCTTATAGATATCCTTTGGATAATTTTATAATATAAAGTTTTATTTACATTGTTTATATGTATAAGTTAAACTCTTTTACAGAATAAAAGAAATAATAAAAGTTTGATGCTTTGATGATATAAAAAATTCACGCTATATTAGATCTGAATGTCCATATAAACTAAATGAGTTTCTAGGTGAAATATTAATATATTCACAATATATGACAATGATATATGAAATGATAATACATATATCATCAATTCACATGATAAAGAGAAAAATAAAATTTAATGGTCATAATATCGTTAATAAAAAAATGATATTCATACTTGAATAACTATTGTTTCATCGATTGCTTAAAATATGGGTGATGTTGAATAGAAACTATGAGAGTTGTAAGAGTTTATTAATTAGACACTAAAATTAACACAAATTCTTCGTCATATGTATGATTAAGATGGGGTTAGATAATTTTGACAATTATTAAACCATTTTAATGAAAAATACTAAATTATTAAATTAAATTATTAAAGCAAAGGATATTAGATAAACGGTTAGATTCTCTGTAATTTTTGTCAATATTGCAATTAAAATCTAACATACAAATCTAGAGACAAATAGTATGTTATAATAATTATTTAGCAAACACTATACAAAATAATAAAACACTTAACTAAACATCATTATTTTATCATTTAGTGCTTATAAAAATATATTATTCAAATAATTTTTTTTGTAGACACGAAAAAAATGTAATTGCTTATAAGATAAAATGTAATACTTGCCATTATACATATGAAATTTAATTGGATTTTTTTTATTAATAATGTGATTAATTGTCGCCTATATGATAAAAAATATCATACAAATAAAATTAATTTCTTCCCTTTTTTATCCAAAAGCCTATAGTTATTTCAATTAAAAAATGATAAAAATATTCCCCAATGTCTAAAAATACCTAGAATTCATGTGTTTGTACTTATCCACAATGATGATCAAGATTTAACCAAGGAGTTAAAATCTATGCAAAAAATAACAAATTAAAGGGTAAAGCAAAAAGTAAGAGGAAACAATAGAATGCTAAATTGTAGTTTCTTACTGATGTCTCTTAACCATTCTCTCTTGGATGACTTGATACACTAGAGGGTAGTAACACAGAGTCACTAATATCAACTCTTTGATTTTCTTTAGCCTGTAAGGGATCGGGTGAAGTACAAATTAATTATCAAAGTTTGAATGCAGCAAAAATATAATTTATTTATATTATGTTCAGTAAAATCTTGAGTTATTTATAAACTATAGTGAAAATAATTCATAAATTTTATAACAAAACATTGTTACTATACATTCTCTTATTTTTTTCAAAGTGCAAATCAACTTTTCATTATTCCATATTTATTAAAATGAACAACTAGAGAATATTTTATATTTGTAAGAGAACTTTTCTACTTCTATAAAATAAATGTTTTAAAAAACGTTTCTCGAAAAATAATTTATATAAATTGCAATTCGAATTATACCTTTTGTGGATTCATTAAAAATTTTATACAAAATACTAAAAAATTAGTACTGTAAAACAACATACCGCCATTCGAATATTATTGACTGGGAAACCTAAGGTAATATTTCACGGCAATTGTTGATTTCAGAAGAAGAATCCATTTTTTTCTCTACAAGCAAGATAAGAGCAAAATTTACACAAGAATATTGTGAAGAAATATATTTTGAAGGTAAATGGAGATATGTATTTATAGATAAAGTGTAAAGAAAAAATTACTAACAAATGTGTGTGCAATATTAATTGATATTTACCTCTTTTTAGTATGGGACAATATTTTTTCCATATTTGGTCAATTATTTACTAACCAAATTTGAATATTTGTTTATAGTAATTTTGTTATTACTTAGATTCTAGTAATTGTTTCTCTAGATATCATGTAGTTACAATCCTTGTAACTAGAACTGTCAAATGGGAGGGTTGACTTGAAATTGGAGATATCAAAATGGGTTAAAATAGAAATTGGGTTGGGCTCTATTCCGTCCAAGTCTACTTTGGGCTCAAATGGGCTTAAAATCAGGTTTGGTCTTGACCCGCTTAATCTTAATAATTTTAAGGAAAATTATGTAACTACACAATATATCTTTTCATATTCTTTATAATTTCCTACCATTTCAAAATATTACAAATATCCCTGCTTTTCTCTTTTTCTCTCTTTTTCCAGATACATTATTCACAATCCTTCCAACTTTCAACCCATGATTTTGTTTCTATTTTCATGCATCGGTTCACCCCCACATATTGACAGTTACATCCATCACTCTATTTTTTAATTTCAAATATATTCTTTTTCCAGTTATCTATTTTAAGTTCCTAAAAAGCTTTAGATATAACTATTTCTTCATCAATTTTTTTTCACATCTTCCACTGTCATTTTTTTTAAAAAAAAATCAGCCTTTTCATCTACAACTTTTTTGGTACATATGAATTCTACTCCTTTTGTTTTTAGCTTTTCATCTTAATTTTGTTTTCCAGATCTTCAATAGTCAAATATTCTATTAGTGTTTATCATGTTCAATATAAATGTACTTAATTCATAGGCACTACCTGATGTATCATTAACTTATATCAAGTCATATAATGTATCATTAACCGTGAGACATAATTCATATATATATATATATATATATATATATATATATATATATATATATTATAGAAGAGCCATGATTAGTAGGACCAATGCCAATATTATTTTTTATGAGCAAAGCTATAACTTTATAATTGCATAATTAGTGTTCCAAATAATTTTCTAGAAGAATCTTATAATCTTTTTCAAGAGTCACAAAAAATTTTATTTCATGTGTGACTACACATAATCATTTTATTTAATTTTTAAAAATTAAGTTGTATTTGTTTGATTATAATAATGTACAAATAATATATACAATTTAAATAGTTCATATATGTTTATTGCTACCATAATATATTCAATATAACCTACCATCTTCCATGATGTAATTTCCTTTTAAATTATATACAATAATCTTTAAACATAAGTATTCATATAGTTTAAACAGAAAAGGTAAAAAATATCCTTATACTATCTGAAATAGTTCAAATTTATCCTTATATTATATTTCGATTAAAAACTCTCCTTCCCGTCAAACTATTGGTCAAAAGTACATTTCTTATTAATAGAAGTTGTTAAATGTCATGTGAATGCCACATTGCACGCCATAGAGTTCCACTGCCACATTGACTAAAAGAAAATGGGTAAAAAATACCCTTAAACTATCTGAAATACTTTATATATAACCTTAAACTATATTTCTCTCAAAACTATCCTTTCCGTCAAACTATTAGGTCAAAATTGTCCTTCTTATTAATGGAAGTTGTTAAATGCCATGTGAATTCCTCATCGCCAATAGGGTTCCACTTCCACATAGACAAAATTCCAAAATCTTTATTTACTCTTTTCCCCCCTCATTTCATTATTTTCCATAAATGATTTTACTCCTCCCTCATTTCGCGGCTAAGTGTCACAACCCAAAACGAGCCGCGAGTGGCACCCACACTTATCCTCCTATGTGAGCGAACCAACAAATCTAAACCCCAACGTTTACTAATATTTCAACCATAGTGAACAAAATATAATGCGGAAAACTCAAAACTCATTAATATAACCAATAAATAAGCTTCTACAGTTTATCAATTATTATCCCCAAAATCTGGAAGTCATCACACCAAGAACATCTATCCTCGAATTTCTAAATCTAAGAGTATTTAAGAAGATAAATAAATAAAATAGATGGTCCATGTCCGAACTTCAAGACATCAAGACGTGAAAGAGAGAATCTAGTCCGAGCTAGGAATAATAGCTCACCCTGAAATCTGACGTGCTGAAGACTGGCTAGAGTTGAGGGCGAGTTGAAGTCGATGGTGCACTTGCTGCCCTCCACAAAACAACAAGAAAAAAATACAAGTAGGGGTCAGTACAAGGAACACATACTGAGTAGGTATCATCGGCCAACTCAAAATAGAAAGCAATATATACTGAATAATAATATAAAATCAACCACAATACTTAACAGGTGACAATCAACAAGTACAAGAATCATTGGCAACAACACCAAGCACACCTATGAGAACTCAAGCCTCCACACCATACTCATTTGGGAAATAGGTTCTTCGAATTTGAGTATATTAACATAATTCAAGATTACTTCTCTTTATTCTTATTGTGTCGGAATGTGACACTCCGATCCCCTAATGCTACGTGTCAGAACGTGACACTCCGATCCCCTAATACTACGTGTCGGAACGTGACACTCCGATCCATTATTACTACTGTGTCGGAACGTGACACTCCGATCCCCTAATACTACGTGTCGGAACGTGACACTCCGATCCCCTAATACTACGTGTCAGAACGAGACACTTCGATCCCCTAATATTACGTGTCGGAATTTGACACTCCGATCCCCATATACAACGTATCGAAACGTGACACTCCGATAAATTTATCTCATTATTTTAGTTCATCAAGCCTTCTTTATGCCAAGGCGTCATCTTAATAGAGAGGATTTAAGATTGAAGATTCAACAGTCTCATCATTCTAACCACCACAATTGTACGATCACAACATACAACACACAATCAAGTATATAAAAGACTTTACAATACAACCCAATACATATCAATCACTATTTAGAGTTTATCTATCACATAGAAATAAACCATAACCTACCTCCATCGAAGAATCGTGATCAAGCAAGCTATCTCCCAATGCCTTTGCTTTCCTCTTCGTTCTCCCTTTCTCGCTCGTTCTCCCCTCTCTGTCTTTTTCTTATTCTTCTCCAGATTCTTTTTCTTTTACCCTAATTATCATATAATTCATTATGATAAAAGTAACCCATTATTTATTTTAAAGTTATCTCCTTTAACCCCCAAGTAAATAAATTATTAAACTTACCCCACTAATTTCATAAAGTTTGTCATGAATATTCCAAAACACCTCTTTAAAACATTCAGCAGAACTCCGACCCAGTTTGGGTTACGCAACCTGTGACGGTCCGTCGTGTCTATGACGGTCCGTCTTGCAGGTCCGTCACAAAGTTTAGAGAGTTAGATTCAGTAAAGTGTTTTGTGACGGTCCGTCGTATCTACGACGGTCCATGCTGCAGTTCCATCGTGAAGTTCAGAGAGTCGATTTCAGTAACCAGATTTCAGAGTTGAAGTGTTTTGGAACGAAGACCCTCGACGGTCCGTCGTGACTATGACGGTCCGTCGCGTGATCCGTCGACCCAGTCAGTTTTTATCAAAAATAACTCTACTGCTCGAACCGACTAAACAGGTTGTTACAATAGATACCAATTTACCCATTGTTCGTCATCGAACGATCACAGGAAGAAAAACAAGGGCGAAAAAGAGTACCTGAATATGTAAAGAGATGTGGATATCTTTCTTGCATATCAGCCTCATTCTCCCAAGTGGACTCTTCAACTGGCTGATTCTTCCACTGAACCTTTATAGATGCAATCTCCTTTGATCTAAACTTGCGGACCTCTCTATCTAAAATAGCAACAGGCTCCTCCTCATAAGACAAATTCTTATCAAGAAGAACTGAATCCCAACAAATAATATACTTTCCATCCCCATGGTATTTTTTTCAGCATAGACACATGAAATACAGGGTGCACTCCTAAGAGTCCTGGAGGCAATGCCAATTCATAAGCCACCTCCCTCACGCGTTTTAGAACTTCAAATCGACCAATATACCTCGGACTAAGCTTACCTCGCTTACCAAACCGCATTACCCCTTTCATGGGTGAAACCTTCAGCAAGACTTGTTCACCCTCCATAAAATCCAAGTCCCTAACCTTTCGACCTGCATATTCTTTCTGCCTGTTCTGAGCTGCTAGAAGTTTCTCCTAAATGAATTTTACTTTATCTAACGATTCCCTCAAAAGGCCGGTACCCCATGGTTTCACCTCAAATGCATCAAACCAACCAATGGGAGACCTACATCTCCTCCCATACAGTGCCTCAAATGGGGCCATATCAATACTTGAGTGATAGCTATTATTGTATGAAAACTCTTCTAAGGGTAAGAAGTTATCCCAATGACCACCAAATTATATCACACACGCACGAAGCATATACCCCAACACCTGAATCGTTCGCTCAGACTGTCCATCTGTCTGAGGGTGAAAGGCAGTACTAATATCCAACCTAGTACCTAATTCAGCATGCAATGTTCTCCAAAACTTAGAAGTAAATTGCGTACCTCTATCTTATATGATGGAAAGTGGAACTCCATGCAATCGAACAATTTCTGAGATATAGAGTTTGGCTAACTTCTCTGCATTGTATGTCATCTTGACCGGAATAAAGTGAGAAGACTTAGTTAATCTGTCAACATTTACCCAAATAGAATCAAACTTACCCAATGTCTTTAGAAGACCAACCACGAAATCCATTGCAATTCTTTCCTACTTCCATTCAGGGATGGGCATTCTCTGAAGTGTTCCTCCGGAACTCTGGTGTTCATACTTTACCTGCTGACAATTCGGGCATTGGGCAACAAAATCAACAATGTAACGCTTCATTCTACTCCACCAAAAATGTTGCTTTAGGTCACGATACATCTTGGTTGCACCAGGATGTATAGAATACCTTGAACTATGAGCCTCTGTAAGAATAGTGTGAATCAAATCATCCACACGGGGCACACATACCCTTCCCTTAATTCTCAAAACACCTTCCTCATCAATTATTCCCTCTTTAGCCTATCTTCGCAATACCATATCTCGAATTTGGCTCAGCTTTGCATCAGTAAACTGCTTTCCCTTAATATTGTCAAGAAACGAAGACCTTGCCTCCACACAGGCCAGAAATCCTCCTTTCTCTTGTACTTCCAGCCTCATAAAGTCATTAGCCAGAGTCTGAACCTCTCTAGACAATGGGCGTCTAGTAACCTGTAAGTAGTCTAAACTTCCCATGCTCCCTGCTTTTCTACTTAAGGCATCTGCCACCACATTAGCTTTTCCTAGGTGATACAATATAGTAATATCATAGGCCTTCAGTAGTTCCATCCACCTCCTATGCCTCAAATTCAGATCTTTCTGAGTAAAGACATACTGTAAACTACGATGATCTGTATAGACTTCACACTTGACCCCATATAGATAATGTCTCCATTGCTTTAATGCAAACACGACTACAGCCAACTCCAAATCATGGGTCGGATAGATACGTTCATGCACTTTTAATTGCCTCGAAGCATAAGCAATTACATTCCTCTCCTGCATTAGCACTGCAACCAAACCCGAATAAAATGCATCACAATAAACAATGAAATTCTTACCTTCCACTGGCAAGGTAAGAATTGGTGCAGTAGTCAACAAGGTCTTGAGGTTCTGGAAGCTTTCTTCACATTCGTCCGACCATACAAATGGAACATTCTTCTTAGTCAAATTTGTCAGTTGGGAGGCAACAGAAGAAAATCCCTTGACAAATCGACGGTAGTAGCTAGCTAAACCAACAAAGCTCCTTACCTCTGTAACATTAGCAGGTCTTACCCAACTCTTCACTACTTCAATCTTAGAAGGATCCACCATCACTCCATCCTTAGAAACCATGTGCCCCAAGAAGGACACTGAATCTAGCCAAAACTCACACTTGGAAAATTTGGCATAAAACCTTTTCTCCCTCAACAACTCCTATACAACTCTCAAATGCTCCTCATGTTCTTTCCTGCTCTTTGAGTATATCAATATATCATCAATAAATACAATAACAAAGAGATCCAGATATGGCTTAAAAATCCCATTCATCAGGCTCATGAAAGCAGCAGGGGCATTCGTAAGCCCAAAACACATTACTAAGAATTCATAATGCCCATACCGGGTTCTAAAAGCTGTCTTTGGCACATCCGCTGCCCGTATTTTCAATTGATGATAACCAGATCTCAAATCAATTTTTGAGAAGGTACAAGCACCTTGTAACTGATCGAACAAATCATCAATGCGAGGAATAGGATACTTGTTCTTAATAGTTACGTTATTCAGTTGCCTGTAGTCTATGCACATCTGAAAACTTCCATCCTTCTTCTTCACAAATAAAACAGGAGCACCCCAAGGGGATGCACTTGGCCTAATAAAACCTTTACCTAACAACTCTTGAAGTTGGGCCTTTAACTCTCTTAACTCAGCTGGGGCTATTCTATAAGGGGGCATGGAAATGGGGCGAGTACCCGGCTCCAGATCAATACAAAAATCGATATCCCTATCCGGTGGCATACCAGGAAGGTCTGCAGGAAATACATCTAGAAACTCACGGACTATCAAGACAGACTCAATCGAAGGTACTTGGAAAGTATCATCCCTGAGGTGTGCCAAGAAAGCTAAACAACCCTTACTAACCATTCTCTTAGCACGAAGAAAAGAGATGATATGAACTGGAGTGGAAATATAGTCACCCTCCCACACTAACGGATCTGTCCCAGGCTTGGCCAATGTCACAGTTTTAGCATTACAATCTAAGATTGCAAGATTTGGAGAAAGCCAAGTCATACCCAGAATCACATCAAAATCAACCATCTCTAGGATAATAAAATCTACATGAGTACTGCTCCCCTCAAAAGTCACAAGACAAGGCCTATACACCTTTTCAACTATCACAGAATCACCCACAGGAGTAGAGACACGAATAGGCATGTCAAGCAAATCATAATGTAAATCAAGACCAGTAGCAAAGGAGGAAGATACATTTGAAAATGTGGATCCAGGATCAAATAATACAGAAGCCATGAAATCACAAACCAAAAGATTACCTGTGATAACGTCATCAGATGATTCTGCTTCAGACCTCCCATGGAAAGCATAACAATGGGCCCTATCACCTGTCTGCCCGTTGCCCCTACCATGTTGCGCTGCAGTAGTTCCAACTTGCCCGCCACCCCGACTAATTTGGTGACCACCATTTCCTTGGCCACCACGTCCTCCGGAATGGCGGCCTCTACCATGACCACCTCTACCTCTAACTATTGGGGGTCTGTAACTCTGTTTTGGACAATACCTCCTAATATGTCCAGTCTCTCCACATCCATAACAATCTCTAGAGTCAAGCATAGGTCTCTATGAGAATGACGAAGTCTGGGGATAATCTCCAAACTCAGAGAAATGTTGACTGGTCTGCGGTGGACCCCCTGCTACAGCCTGCAGTGAAGACTGAATAGGTCGGGCTGGGTTACCTCCTGAACACTGCCCTCTGGAGTAAGAACGACCAAACTCACCTCCCTTACGAAACTTCTTACATGTCAACGCCATGGTAAAACCGTCTGGCTTCACTCCCTCCACCTCTATCACAAAATCAACCACTTCCTGAAAGGATTTTGCTGTAGCAGCTACCTGTAAGGCTGGGATCTGCAAATCTGAGCTCAACCCTTTCACAAAACGGCGAACCCGCTCTTGTGGACTGAAGCAAAGCTGGGTGGAATACCTGGATAGTGCACGAAACTTAGCCTCATAAGTAGTAACAGACATCCTGCCTTTCTCTAAGCTTAGGAACTCATCTCTCCTCTTGTCCCTCAAAGTTCGGGGTATATACTTCTCCATAAATAAGCTAGAGAATGATGCCCACGTCATAGGTGGTGCTTCTGCTGGTTGACATTCAACATACGACCGCCACCACATATTGGCATTCCCCTGAAACTGATAGGTCACAAACTCAACACCGAATCGTTCTACTATGTCCATCTTATGTAGCAGCTGATGACAATCAACCAGAAAATCATAGGCATCCTCAGATTCAGCACCCTTGTAGACTGGAGGTTTTGAACTTCACGAATTTAGTGAAAAGTTCATGCTGATCACTCGTCATTATAGGCCCTGTAGTCAATCGAGGAAACGTGCCTACCTCCAATGATGCATCCATGCGGGGAGCCACAGCAGCTGCATGTTGTACTCCCGGAACCTGAGGTGCTGGTGTAGAAAACACTGGAGGTGTCTTGCCATAATCAGATAACCCGCTAAGATAAGTAAGAACCTGATTAATCATCTCTGGGCTAGGCTGGGGTGGTAATTCCTCATCTTGCACCTGCTCATTTTCACTTCTTCACCCTTTCTTACTACCTCATCAGTCGGTGGAGGAGTCACCGCGCTATTACTAGCTGGACCAGGTGTTCGTCCTCTACCTCTAGAGGGCATCCTCCTGCGACCTCTACCACGGCCTCTTGCCACTGCTCCTCCTCGAGCTACAGCCCCAGTGGTTGGCTCAGACGCACCCTGTCTTGCCGGTGTTGGTGCTGTCACAGTTGTTGCTCTAGTTCTAACCATCTGTGATATAGAGTCAGGATGTCAGATACCAATTTTTATCACCTAGATACCAATTGGATCCAAGTAATAGCACGAAAGAAAGAAAGAATGGAATTTTCCTAAAGTCCTATAGCCTCTCAAGAAAAGTAAGGGCGTCCCCCTAACGTTCCTCAAGACTCTACTAGACTCGTTCTTGTGTGATGAGATCAACGAACCTAACGCTCTGATACCAAGTTTGTCACGACCCTAAACGAGCCGCGAGTGGCACCCACACTTATCCTCCTATGTGAGCGAACCAACAAATCTAAACCCCAACGTTTACTAATATTTCAACCATAGTGAACAAAATATAATGCGGAAGACTCAAAACTCATTAATATAACCAATAAATAGGCTTCTAAAGTTTATCAATTATTATCCCCAAAATCTGGAAGTCATCACACAAAGAACATCTATCCTCGAATTTCTAAATCTAAGAGTATTTAAGAAGCTAAATAAATAAAAGAGATGGTCCATGTCCGAACTTCAAGACATCAAGACGTGAAAGAGAGAATCCAGTCCGAGCTAGGAATAATAGCTCACCCTGAAATCTGACGTGCTGAAGACTGGCTAGAGTTGAGGGCGAGTTGAAGTCGATGGTGCACTTGCTGCACTCCACAAAACAACAAGAAGAAAATACAAGTAGGGGTCAGTACAAGGAACACGTACTGAGTAGGTATCATCGGCCAACTCAAAATAGAAAGCAATATATACTGAATAATAATATAAAATCAACCACAATACTTAATAGGTGACAATCAACAAGTACAAGAATCATTGGCAACAATACCAAGCACACCTATGAGAACTCAAGCCTCCACACCATACTCATTTGGGAAATAGGTTCTTTGAATTTGAGTATATTAACATAATTCAAGATTACTTCTCTTTATTCTTATTGTGTCGGAACGTGACAATCCGATCACCTAATGATACGTGTCGGAACGTGACACTCCGATTCCCTAATACTACGTGTCGGAACGTGACACTCCGATCCATTATTACTACTGTGTCGGAACGTGACACTCTGATCCCCTAATACTACGTGTCGGAACGTGACACTCTGATCCCCTAATACTACGTGTCAAAAAGTGACACTCCAATCCCCTAATATTACGTGTCGGAACGTGACACTCCGATCCCCTAATACTACGTGTCGAAACGTGACACTCCGACCCATTTATCTCAGTATTTTAGTTCATCAAGCCTTCTTTATGCCAAGGCGTCATCTTAATAGAGAGGATTTAAGATTGAAGATTCAACAGTCTCATCATTCTAACCACCACAATTATACGATCACAACATACAATACACAATCAAGTATATATAAGACTTCACAATAACAGCCAATACATATCAATCGCTATTTAGAGTTTATCTATCACATAGAAATAAACCATAACCTACCTCCACCAAAGAATCGTGGTCAAGCAAGCTATCTCCCAATGCCTTTGCTTTCCTCTTCGTTCTCTCTTTCTCGCTCGTTCACCCCCCTCTGTCTTTTTTCTTATTCTTCTCCAAATTCTTTTTCAGTTACCCTAATTATCATATAATTCATTATGATAAAAGTAACCCATTATTTAATTTAAAGTTATCTCCTTTAACCCCCAAGTAAATAAATTATTAAACTTACCCCACTAATTTCATAAAGTTTGTCATGAATAGTCCAAAACACCCCTTTAAAACTTTCAGCAGAAATACGACCCAGTTGGGGTTACGCAACCTGTGACGGTCCTTCGTATCTATGACGGTCTGTCCTGCAAGTCCGTCACAAAGTTCAGAGACTTAAATTCAGTTAAGAGTTTTGTGACAATCCGTCGTATCTACGACGGTCCGTGCTGCAGTTCTGTCGTGAAGTTCAGAGAGTCGATTTCAGTTCCAGATTTCAGAGTTGAAGTGTTTTGGAACGAAGACCCTCGACGGTCCGTCGTGACTATGATGGTCCGTCGCATGATCCGTCGACCTAGTCAATTTTTATCAAAAATAATTCTACTGCTCGAACCCACTAAACAGGTTGTTACACTAAGAGTTTCAAAGTTTTCTTCTCTGGGTTTCAAAGTGGATCTTAGTGGTTGTAGGTTAGTAAATCTTTTTTTATTTTAACTCCAAAATAATATTTATTTAATGTCCAAAATAATATTCATTTTATCTTCAAAAATTGTGACTTAAATAAGAAAACAAAAAAATCACAATTCTAAAGAGATAAAAAATAGAATTGATAATGTAAGAAAAATGACAAAATAATGATTGCATAGTTGTAATTTAATAAAACACGTAACTAATTAACGGGATAAATTTCGAACTTATATAAATATATGAAACAAAAATTAATTTGGCATAGAATTATATATCATATACATATGAAACTTCCACAATTTAGTCTTGATTTCTTCTTCTTGCAATCTTGAATTATTATAACTTCGTTTCATTCGTTGAGCGTAAGGAGCACATTACTATTAGATTATGAATGCTTTAAACTTAAAAATAAATGTTTTCTCAATTTATATCAACACTTGATCGATTTTAAAATTAAAATACTTTATTACCTATTTAAATTAATTTTTTTAATTATTATTGATAGAATATTGATAAAAAAAATACTATAAAAATAGTTTTGAATTATTTTCATTTTAAATTTTGTTAAAAGAAATAATAGTTACAAAAACTTAAATTTTACAAATATAAAATTGATCTAAAATTTATACTCACTCCCTTTCGGTATATATAATTTTAATTTAACTTAACATGAAGATTTTTTTAAAAGGAAAAAACACTTTTAAAACTCGTGGTCTATAACAAACCATAAATGTTCATATGACAATAAATCATCTTACAAAGAATAAAATGAATATTTTAAAGTTAAAATATTATTTAAATATATTATACATCATTCTTTTGAAACATACTACAAAGAAAAATATGTCACATAAATTAATGTAAAATTTTAATATATTTTCATAGTGTAAAGAGTTAATTACATTATATCTCTACTTTTTTCAAATTACAAAAATTTCTTAGAATTAAATATTTTCAGATAAATCAGCAGACATGTTTATACATTGATCGGGATTCATTGCTATTGAGAAAACTTGCAGACATATAGCTCACGTGTGAATCTAAGAGGGAAAAGTTGTATTGGAGAGAGAATATGAACGTATCCGAGAGGGAAGAAACGTATCTAAGAGAGAACATGGATGTATACAACATGAGATAAAGATGTCTTCAAGAGCGGAAAATATTGTATCCAGAGGAGATACTGATGTGTCTGATAGAGGATAGGAATCTATTTGAGAGGAAATTTTTGTAATTTTTTTAAATAATAAAGAAAATTAGAAATTATAATAAAATAAAATATTAATATGAATAATTATTTTTAACTTAAAATTGAAAAATAACTAATTATATTGGGCCCGTAAATGGGCCTTCAATTATATATATATATATATATATATATATATATATAAGTGGCAATATTTTACCACTAGATACATACACCTAAATTATTCATCTAGAATGCTGTGTCTGAAAATATTACCCAATAAAGACACATGATACATAAACTCTTTATGCTCTACATCTAAGACATTGTGTATCAAATTAATCCATATTTACATGATACACAATATATATCAAATTCAATCGTTTTAAAACTTTATTACATGTATCATATGCATATCAACTAACCACCATTGCGTTGTGTATCACACACAAAAAATGCTATTTGAAATAATAACATGTATAATGTATCTTTTATAAAATACAGTATCTCTTAAACAAAAAAAGATTCATATATCACGCACTAATTTCTTAGACATGATACGTAAATTCAAATTTATAATAAATGTATTAGATACATAGAAATTACAACACAAACATGTATCCTTAGAGGCGACATCAACAACGGGAACAAGCATCAGGTTAATATGAATTTTTTAATATTCTACACATCAAACAAAAATATAACAACATTATTACTAGATATTATTATATTCTTATTGATGAATGAATTTTTCAAAGTGAATTTATAACATAACAGAGTCAGAACAAGTAGTGATTTTGAGGAGGTAGAGGGGCATTAAGAGTATTCATATACATAACATTATTAGCTTGATCAAAATTTTTATGCACGAGATTCTACATGTTTAGGTCAATTGTCTATTTTGCATATGAGGTGACTAATTTGTTCTTAATCTTGTTGGGTATCTTTATTTTTCGAATCACAAATACATCGTTAAATCCCAAAGATGATAGTAACAAGACTAGCGAAGATTTTCATTATGTATATTCTTAAAAAATTAAATATTTTTTAATCAAAATTTAAAATATCTTCAATGAACTAGGAGAAGAAGTTTGGATCTCAAAATTTCAATAGTTTTGAATTAAAATTGAAAGGATCTGAACAGCGAAAAAAACTTTGCATCTCAAAATTTGAATTATTTTGAATCAAAATTGAAAGGATTTTTGATAATTTGGGAGAAGAATTTTGAATTGTGTACAGTTCTTGCAGATTGGAGCGATTTATGGGAAATAAATAAATTTATATTTGTATTCCATATTAAGTTCAACAAACAATTTTTTTAACGTATCATAATTAATGTATCGGCATGAAATATATGTCTCTGGATGACTGATATTTTGAGGGATTTTTGTAAAACAAAAAAATTGGGATAAAATGTAATTTAAGTATTACATTATGAGATTTATGTAAGTTATACTAATTTTAAAATTTTGTTATTTAAGTTTTATAGCCACAGCTTGAATTTCAACTCAAGAAAAAAAAAAGTTACAAAATTGATAGATAAATCCTACAAGATGTAAAATAGATAGTAATTTATACCTTTAATATAGTAACATACATTACAACAATGAGAATAAAAAGTCTCAAAATGGATTGAAATTGTCACGGGCACTTACTCTAACACTTAAGTAGGAGAACCATCATATTCCAATAGTTAAATCATGCAAAAATTTAAAGGAAATCAAAGATAAATGAATTAACAAGCTTTTGTAATTATGAATATTTTAAAAAAAATCGGGTTAACACTTGCAAAGAAATCATCACCCCCAAGGATCTACTCTAATCAGGTACAAGTGCAACTAAGAGTACACACAGAAAATAATAATGGAAAGACACAACTCTCATTATAACAGAAGGAAAATTAGAAGCTGCCTCAGATTATCTTCATCTTCACCAAACGAAACATCAACGACGATGTATCAAAACTATGCCAAAAGGCATAACAATATTAGTATCAGTACAAAACCACACGTACGATTAGGAATCATGGGTCAACCCGACACCAACCACATAATATAAGAATTCAACGAGCAAGAACATGTAATAATACCACTCGCTTCTCCACCTTTACCCTCTACTGAAACACCTTAGAATTACAATGGTATCCTTACTACTAATATTCCGACTAACCACACACGGCGTACCCTTTCCTTCTTTTCATCTCATCTAGATCCTGCCACATGACACCTTTTATCAAGGATTCTATACTACAAACCACGAATTCGTTTCTTTCAATGTGGAATCTACCCAAGCATTTTCATTATGTACAAAAACCTTACTTCTCACCCTTGCAACACACGGACAACCTTTTATATCATACGTTTGCAAGTCTTGAACCTTTGTTCCTTCTCGAATCGTTCAACAACAAGATACATAATGAGTTAAATCAACATAGAAGAATAAAGCACATTAATTATCACTTCAGAACAATGTACAACTTCATAATGTTAGGATATACAATTATGTGAAGTCATTGGTTATCTCATGGAACCCTAACCCATACTATTAGCATATCTGAACGTGGTACCAATCCAACACTTATGCCAAAACACTGCAACCAATCCCATATTTATGTCGTAACGCGATAACTTTTCCAAGGTTAGTGAGTTAGAACACAAAATCCGATCTAATCAACAATCCACAATAAAAATCACAATGTATATTTGCACATTCATACAATAAAGTCATGTTTCATGGCCTACCTCAACCAATTATCCTCATATGTGATTTGTATGATCAATAACGCAACATTCGCAAACATACATGCGTTATAACAATGTAATTACTAACATACATCACATTAATATGAAATCACAACCATCATATTGAATTATTTATCAATTTACATATTTAATATAATAACTCATCCATACCTAGCCCTATTTCATCGTCTAAGGCTTCTTCTATTATTAAGTAATCTTTTACTCGGTGCACGAATTCCTATGAATAATTCTTTCCATTAATTTACATTATGCTACACATTGAGCACAAATTTATAACTATTCAATTAATAAATCTAGCCTACCTGGAAGCTAGGCAGCTACACAGATTTCTTGCCTTTGATTCTTCTTCTTGGGCTCCGACACTGATCTTGACGGAGATCCATAATTTATCGATCTCCTTAACCTCATTCTCCTTCCTTCCCAATCTTAGAGAATCTTTTTGGGGGGTTCTAGGGTGGTTTACATCTAAATTAGGTATTTTAGAAAGAATAAGAAGATAAACTTCGCGTTATTTACATTTGGTCTCGCCTATCCCAATCTAGAGCCAACTTACCCCGCCATAGCGAAATCTATCCCGCTCCGGCGGGACATTATCCTAGTAATTTCTTGAAATTTTATTTTTCTTTAATAGAAAGGTTCAAGTCATTATAATAGATACCAATTTACACATCGTTCGTCCTCGAATGAATAGTGAATAGATCATCACACACCCTATGTTGAAGTGCTTCTAAACTAACAAATGGGGCAATCACAAAACCGTAAAGAGCAGTGACTCTTCAATTTAAGCACGGATGATTTATACTCACGGGACAGGTTAGGTAAAAGAGGCAACACAAAGAGGAAGGAAACGTGTTCCACTACACAGTCTAGCCTGTCCAAGGAGGCATCCCTTCCGCTTTAGCGTGGCTGCTGTGGCAAGGAATCTCCCGCTCACGAGGGGAATCAGAGACAGAAAAGGGGGAAAAGGAAATATTTTTCCCGATTCTCCCTAAACTTTCAAAAAAAAAATCTATAAATCCTTTCGATCATTCTCCGCCGAACGTAAAAAACAAGGTAAATTTCTCGTTAATTATTCTCTTTACTTGTATACTTGATAAACAATGCTTGCATGCTACTACTAATTTGATTAAAAATCATTTTTTGTTAGTTATCAATTTGAACTTAGATTGCTAGTTTGATAGAAAAACGTAGCATGACATTTCCCTCACGTACCTAATGTCTCCACAACGTCCTGGGGCATGAGGATTTTGCAAAAAATGCAGTCAAATCGGTACAAAATAATGCGGGATTGTTGAAGGTTCACTTGATAGAAAACTCATATTTGGTCACTTTATTAGGGGTGTACTTATTAATATAATTGCATATTTAGGTTCAAAGTAACTTATATACTCTGATGTCACGACCCAAAACGAGCCGCGAGTGGCACCCACACTTATCCTACTATGTGAGCGAACCAACCAATCTAAACCCCACCATTTCAAGCATAATGAACAAAATACAATGCGGAAGACTTAAAACTCATTAACAAAACCAATCAAAGAACTTCTAATATTTATAAATCATTATCCCCAAAATCTGGAATTCATCATCACAAGAACATCTATCCTCAAATTACTAAATCTAAGAGTATCTAAGAAGCTAAAATAAATGAAAAGCTATGCCCATGCCGGAACTTCAAGGCATCAAGACACGAAGAAGAAGACCCAGTCCAAGCTAGAAGCATTAGCTCACCCTGAAATTCGGTGTAATGAAGACTGGCTAGAGTTGCGGTTGAGTTGAAGACGACGGTCCGTTTGCTGCACTCCACAAATAACAAAGAAAGAAACATACAAGTAGGGGGTCAGTACAAACAGAAGTACTGAGTAGGTATCATCGGTCAACTCGAAATAGAAAACAGTATATGTCAGATGATATCATAAAATCGACTACAATACTCATTAGGTAGTAACAACAAGTACAATAATCATTGATAGTAATGCCAAGTACACCCATGATGACGCAAGCCTCCATATCATATTCATTTGGGAAATAGGTTCATTAAAACTGAGTATCTTAGCAAAATTCAAGATTCATTATCTTTACTATCCTGGTGTCGGAACGTGACACTCCGATCCCCTAATACTACGTGTCGGTTCGTGACACCCGATCCCCCTAATACTACGTGTCGGTTCGTGACACCCGATCTTTAATACTACGTGTCGGTTCGTGACACCCGATCCCCCTAATACTACGTATCGGTTCGTGACACCCGATCCCCCTAATACTACGTGTCGGTTCGTGACACCTAATCCCCTAATCCCATTATTTTAGTTCATCAAGCCTTCTTTTATACCAAGGCATCATCATTAACAAAGAGGGTTTTAGGTTTTAAACTTCACAACCTTATCTTCCCAACCCATTATAATTACATAATCACATCATGCAAGCATACAATTAAACATATAGCAGACTTTACAATACTACCCAATGCATATCATTCGCTATTAGGAGTTTACTATGAAATAGCATAAAAACCATAACCTACCTCCATCGAAGATTCGTGTTCAAGCAAGCAAATTCCCCAAAGCTTTGTTCCTCTTCGTTCGTCTCTCTCTTGATCGTTTTCTTTCCCTCTCCTTGTTCTTTCTATTTTTCTTATTCAAACCCTCTTTCTTTTACCGTAATTAGCATATAATTAAGTATAAAAGATGAGGAATTAACCCACTAATTAACTCAAGGTTATCTCTTTTAACCCCCCAAGTAACTAAACTATTAACATTAACCCACTAACTTTATAACTAAGCAGGAATAGTCCAAAATGCCCCTTAAATTACTTAACAGATATCCGACCCAGCCTGGGATTACGCAGCCTGTGACGGCCCGTCATGCCTGTGACGGCCCGTCATGCCTGCGACGGTCCGTCCTACTGCTTCCGTCACAAAGTTCAGAGACTAAATTTCACTAAAGGATATGTGACGGCCCGTCACGCATGTGACGGTCCGTCCTGCCATTCCGTCACGAAGTTCAGAGAGTCGATTTCAGTACTCAAATTTCCAAATTCTAAGTGTTTTAGAACGAGACCCCCTCGACGGTCCGTCGTGCCCATGACGGTCAGTCGTGGGATGCGTCGACTCAGCCAATTTTTTTAGAAATAAAATTTGCTGCTCAAAACGACTAAACAGGTCGTTACATCTGATCTGCTGAAATTCTATGAATTAGGGATTTTTGGGACATAGGGTACCATGATCGCGCCTGGTGTTTGGTCATTATCCCACTCTAGCGTGATTTTAGCCACTAGGGTGGGATATGGAAACCTGTAGCCTGCATCTGTTTAAGATAGAAAATTTTCCCTCAATGTTCTAATGTACTTGTAAATATTTTTGCTGGATTTTCTAAAAGACTGGGATCAATGAGGAAAATTGACTTTTTGTCTGCTTTCCAAATGCTGCTAGTCGAGAATGATACCATGACCACTGCATCACAGAATTATGTTGTGAGCGGGTTTTTCACTTGCTGAAGTTGGATGAAAAAATGTCTGCCTTTCACGCTCGGCTTATAAAGTTTGGCTCGGCTCCACTGACAGTATATCCCCCTGTTGCTCTCTCTACCTAAGTGAGGGAGTTCTACGCTATCATGCCTATTATTTCATTGGAAGTCCCTCATCTTGTCATCCGTATTCCTGGATTTGACATCCCCCTAAATGCCACATCTATCAATGAGGCACTAGAGGTTCCTGATTCTAAAATTTGGAGTACGATTGATCTAGGCTAGTTGAGAGATACCCTGATCGAGCATGCATGCTCGAATCAGATCTACTGGGTTATCACAGAGGGAATCACTAGTACGGACTGATCACTAGATTCTAAGTGATGGATACACTTTGTTACCAGGAGGATCCGCCCATTGGGCATTCTTACAGACATGAAAACTATAAGTATCCATGGAAGGGTGTGATACATGTTCTATTACTAATTATAATTTCACTAATTTGATTTATCATAATCTAATCTATTGGAAATATATTAAGTCATAATTGATTTGCAACTTTTAATAAATTAGAATAATATATAAAACTACAAAGATCATAATGATTATATCAAGATTAAGAGTATAAATACTTGTAATTAATTAGAAAAGTGTTTTTGTTAATCTTTAGAACACAAACAGACATCTTTTCTTGATTTGTTTAATATATATGAAATGTACTAGCACAAGAAGTTGAATTATGACCACTCCCATAATTTAGATCAAATTATATTGATTTTTGTTCCATAATAATAAAGTTGTTTTTCCTACTTCTTATTTAATTATGAATATTAATTTATAACTTAAGAGAACCAACCAGTTGAATCTTTCGTGCATTAATTAGATAACTCCATATAAAAAAATTTCTACAATATAAGTAATGACCATGCATATTAGCATAATAATTTATTCAAACAAAGACTTTGTTATAATAAATAAGTAAAAAAAGTCTTTACTTACATTAATTTAAATAAATATCATAACTCAACAACATAATTCATAGTATATCTCAACACAAACAACTACTAACACAAAAATATAATAGTGTCTCATTAGCACAATGATGTCAACAATTTTCATAAGATGATCACAGGTCCTTGATATTGGGTGTATAAGGATCTCCAAAGTCATCATTTTCTATCCCATAGAGTAGAAAGGGATCGTCTAATCCTGTACATTTAGGAAAAAGATATTCATCAATGTAATATGATAAATTACATTAGTTATGTGAAAATAAAATATGATATTTCAAATTCTTGTGACTCATTAAATTTTTTTCATTTTCTACAAGATTTATACATAGAGAAACTACCTTCTTTAGGTGAGAAAAGATCACAATTTTCCATATTTGTAAAAATGTTATCATGAGATATTTGATGATCCTCTTTTCCATAGGAGGAGCGACTTCGAGTAGGGAAAAGTTTGTAGTAATGCATACTCCTTCCTTGTCATTTTCACCAGCAAATTATATGAAGATTAAACATTAAAAATTAAATTATAGAACTGATAATGTGGAAGAACTCAAACTAAATGTTTACACATTAATTATATAATTCTTGTGATCAATCATTCAATGGCGGTGAATATAATTCTTTAGATTTATCTAGTGCAATCATTAAGAGATTTTAATGTGAAAAATACCTTTATTTAGTATAAAATTGTATGTGACCATAGACTTAACATCATTGGACACCATTTATTCCTAAAAATAAGTAGATTTTAATTTCATTTATTTTCTAATATTTGTATGTAAATAAAAATTATAATCTCAAAATTATTACTATATACTATGTAGTTTTGACAAACTAGACTGGCAATGTTTATGATGGTAGGGGTGTGAGGTAGTACATATAAGGGCTATGAGATTGATTGTTTTTCCGAATTCCATAAGAGAAGTAGTTTTTCTTAGTTTAAACGTACTTATTTTCCTTTTAAAAACATATTTTCCACAAAGTTGGTCCATCCTAACATGACCATAATTAAGTGTTTTCTTTTCAAATCGGACACACCCTAATTGCATAAATCTAGTGATTATCTCATGCATTTGTAAGGAGTTGATTAAAATACCTGTCTCTACTGTGAAATCAGCGGGAGTCACAAATTCAACATTACTGGCAAAGTTTGCAATTGTTTCTTTTTCTCCATAATTGTCTTCATAAGGAAGTCCCTTCTCCATATAAGCATTCTCATTATTTTTGAACTCTAATGATTGTGAAATGGGGACTTGCTCCATATTTTCTGTAAAAACAAATGAAGTCAATGTATAAATATATTTTAACTACTTTACTTATCTTAATTTATATGATATAATTTGACTACACATAAATTTTATGGAAAAAAAATACTTTCAAGAATTATGATCCAAATTTTCCTATAAATTATAACGTGGTTATAAATTATTTTCTCAAACATAAAATAAATTTTTTAATATTAAATTATTTCCAAATATTAAGATGCATCATTCTTGTATTCTCTACTTCTTGAAATAATGGTGACATAAAGTGAAGGACATCTATCGAGACATTGGAGGAAGAAAGCTTGTCGAAATTTGATGGCAATAAAATAAAATAAATAAAAAAACTTACAACAAAGGATTAAGCTAGTGATAGGATCACTTACCTACACTTTGTGAAAATTCAGAGTCCAACTCATTACTTTTGTTGAGGTGAGCAAACACTTTATTTTCACCCTCTTCTACCCTGTCCACTTCCTGGTGGATTTAACATCATTATGGTAATTGTGATTGTCTAACTTCATGAGATTATTTTATGTGCCACATGAATTTTAGTAACTTACCACAAACTCGCTGGTTTCTTTGAGCTCCATCATTTCACACATGAGTGCCACTTCATTTCCTAAATGTAGTTCACCATTGTTTTCTTTCTGCTCCGTTGTTGTATGCTCTAAATTTGAAGATTCTTTTTTTCTTATCTTGGAAGGACGTTTTGGAGATCCAATCTTGATTTTCTTAAAGATCACACTATAAGAATGATTGTAACAGTAAAAAATATACTTGTCAAATTGTTAAATATGTTACCTTAATCTTTTTTACCATATTGGTTTTAGAATCGACTACTACTTCTAATTTCTCATATCCATCTAAGATGTATCTACATACTTCCATAATAGATCGGCATATGAAACTTTTTCTCATGTAATGGTAAACTTACAATACAACAAAGTGTTTTATTAGATTACAATATTATTAAAAATTAAATAAATAGTGTACACTATTACCTTGTACTAATAAAATATTAATTATACTCTTCTACGCAAATCCAATCAAATAAACATGCTATTCAAATGAAGCAACTAAAATAATTATAATAGATAAAAATCCCTCGTGATATAATGTAGAAACTATAACAGAATTGTTAGATAAATTACTATTAAACTATTATTTAACTTTTACATTTTAAAAAATATTATATGTCTTATTTTTAAGATTACAAAAGTCATATTTTGTAGACTCTTACCAATAAGTATACGTTAAACTACATGACAGTGTAAATAAGACATTATTCAAATGATGAATAAAATTTAATCACAGCTAGCTTAGTTATTGATTCACTATCTCTCATTTTCTTGACCTATCATTTTGTTAGTTCGGCATTGCTAATTTATAAAATTAAGAAATAAAAAAAATCAATAATTTAAGATATATGCAAGCAATTAAATAATAATTTTAGTTACCTTGTCACATTGACCATTAGGGCGCCTTCTCTTTTCACATGTCCAGCCGTTAAGGATATCCTGATATTTTTTATTAAGTCTGAATGGATCGACTGAATCTTCTCCCTATAATTCGAGTCCATAACAAAGTATTTGGAAGAGTTAACCTTTCTTGCTCGTCAGCGCTGTTTGTCAATCATAATTATGATCAACCCTTGATATATTAATTTATGCATAAGAAATCTATAAAAATAAATGTACTAATTACCTTGTATAATTTTACAGTATAAATATTAGTTTCACCTGCCAGAGGTACAATTGAAAAGCTAACAGTAGACAGTGCTATGACTTCTAAACTAACAGTCCCCTCTTCCAGTTAATTAAGACCCATTCTGCATTAATAGAAAACTTTTAATCGAAATTTCTTTTCATAGTTGATTGTCTTTTAAATAATAAGTAATTTATAAACTATCATATCATATTTACTTTTGTGAAAAGAAAACTACCTAATTTTTAGAATTACATATTTTGTTTTGATTGTTGTATGCTTATAGATATCTTTTGGATAATTTTATAATATAAAGTTTTATTTACATAGTTTGTATATATGTTAAACTCTTTTACAGAATAAAAGAAATAATAAAAGTTTGATTTTTTGATGATATAAAACAATTCACACTATATTATATCTGAATGTCCATTTAAACAAAATGAGTTTCTAGGTGAAAGATATATATATATATATATATATATATATATATATATATATATATATATATATATATATATATATATATATATATATATATTCACAATATATGACAATAATATATAAAATGATAATACCTATATCATCAATTCACATGATAAAGAGAAAAATTAAATTTAATGGTCATAATATCATTAACCAAAAAAATATATGATATTCATTCTTGAATTACTATTGTTTCATCAATTGCTTAAAATATGGGTGATGTCGAATAGAAGTTATGAGAGTTGTAAGACTTAATTAATTAGACATTGAAATTAACACAAATTCTTCGTCATATATATGATTAAGATGGGGTTAGATAATTTTTACAATTATTAAACCATTTTAGTGAAAAATATTAAATTATTAAATTATATTATTAAAGCAAAGGATATTAGATAAGCGGTTAGATTCTCTATAATTTTTGTCAATATTGCAATTAAAATCTAACATACAAATCTAGAGACAAATAGTATGTTATAATAATTATTTAGCAAACACTATACAAAATAATAAAACTCTTAACTAAACGTCATTATTTTATCATCTTAGTGCCAATAAATATTATTCAAATCATTTTTTCGGTAGACACGAAAAAATGTAATTGCTTATAAGATAAAATGTAATACTTGCCATTATATACATGAAATTTAATTAGAATTTTTATTAAAAATGTGATTAATTTTCGTCTATATGCCAAAAAAATATCATACAAAAAAATTAATTTCTTTCCTTTTTTATCCAAAAGCCTATAGTAATTTCAAATAAAAAATGATAAAAATATTCCCCAATGTCTAAAAATACCTAGAATTCATGCGTTTTTACTTATCCACAACGATGATCAAGATTTAACCAACGAGTTAAAATCTATGCAAGAAATAATAAATTAAAGGGTAAAGCAAAAAGTAAGAGGAAACAATAGAATGCTAAATTGTAGTTTCTTACTGATGTCTCTGAACCATCCTCTCTTGGATGAATTGATACACTAGAGGGTAGTACCAACGAGTCACTAATATCAACTCTTGATTTTCTTTAGCTTGTAAGGGATCGGGTGAAGTACAAAAATAATTATCAAAGTTTGGATGCAGCAAAAATATTATTTATTTATATTATGTTCGGTAAAATTTTGACTTATTTATAAATTATAGTAGAAAATAATTCATAAATTTTATAACAACACATTGTTACTATACATTCTCTTATTTTTTTCAAAGTGCTAATCAACTTTTCATTATTCCATATCTATTAAAATGAACAACTAGAAAATATTTTATATTTGTAAGAGAACTTTTCTACTTCTATAAAATGAATGTTTTAGAAAACGTTTCTCCAAAAATAAACTATACAAATTGCGATTCAAATTATACCTTTTGTGGATTCATTTTAATTTTTATACAAATTACGAAAAAACTAGTACTGTAAAACAACATGCCGCCATTCGAATATTATTGACTAGGGAAACATACGGTATTATTTCACGGAAATTGTTGATTTCAGAAGAAGAATCCATTTTTTTCTCTACAAGCAAGATAAGAGCAAAATTTACTCAAGAACATTGAGAAGAAATATATTTTGAAGGTAAATGGAGATATGTATTTATAGATAAAGTTAAAAGAAAAAATATCTAACAAATGTGTGTGCAATATTAATTGATATTTAACTCTTTTTTGTATGGGACAATGTTTTTTCCATATTTGGTCAATTATCTACTAACCAAATTTGAATATTTGTTTATAGTGATTTTGTTAATACTTAGATTCTGGTAATTGTTTCTCAAGATATCATGTAGTTACAATCCTTGTAACTAGAACTGTCAAATGGGCGGGTTGACTTGAAATTGAGATATCAAAATGGGTTGAAATAGAAATTGGGTTGGGCTCTAATCCGTCCAAGTTTACTTTGGGCTCAAATGGGCTTAAAATCAGGTTGGGTCTTGACCCACTTAATCTTAATAATCTTAATAATTTTAGATATAACTATTTCTTCATAAATTTTTTTTTCCAGCTCTTCCACTGTCATTTTTTAAAAAAATAATCAGCCTTTTCATCTTCAACTTTTTTGATACATATGAATTCTACTCCTTTTGTTTTTAGCTTTCATCTTAATTTTGTTTTACATATATATATATATATATATATATATATATATATATATATATATATATATATATATATATATATATATATATATATATGCCATGAATAGGACGACCAATGCCAATATTGTAATTTTAATTATTATTTATGAGCAAAGCTATACTTTACAATTGCATAATTAGTGTTCCAAAAAATTATCTAGAAGAATCTTATAATCTTTTTCAAGAGACCACAAAAGTTTTTATTTCATGTGTGACTCCACATAATCATTTTATTTAATTTTTAAAAATTAATTGGTATTTGTTTGATTATAATAATGTACAAAATATTTATACCATTTAAATAGTTCATATATGTTTATTGCTACCATAATAAATTCAGTATAACCTACCATCTTCCATGATTTAATTTCCTTTTAAATTATATACAATATTATTTAAAAATAAGTATTCATATAGTTTTAAAAGAAAAGGAAAAATATATCATTAAACTATATGAAATAGTTCAAATTTATCCTTAAATTATATTTCGGCTCAAAACTCTCATTCCCGTCAAACTATTGGTCAAAAGTGCATTTCTTATTAATGGAATTTTTTAAATGTCATGTGAATGCCACATTGCACGCCACAGGGTTCCACTGCCACATAGATTAAAAGAAAATGAGTAAAAAATACCCTTAAACTATCTGAAATAGTTTATATATAACCTTAAACTATATTTCATCTCAAAACTATCCTTTACGTCAAACTATTAGGTCAAAAGTGCCCTTCTTATTAATGGAAGTTGTTAAATGCCATGTGAGTTCCACATCGCCAATAGGGTTCCACTGCCACATAAACTAAATTCCACAATCTTTATTTACTCTTTTCCCCCTCATTTCATTATTTTCAAGAAATAATTTTACTCCTTCCTCATTTCG
The DNA here is from genome assembly GCA_027789145.1 of Solanum arcanum. Taxonomy (NCBI): domain Eukaryota; kingdom Viridiplantae; phylum Streptophyta; class Magnoliopsida; order Solanales; family Solanaceae; genus Solanum; species Solanum arcanum. Next base: position 54,159,817 of record CM050943.1, read on the forward strand.
CGGCTAAGAGTTTCAATGTTTTCTTCTCTGGGTTTCAAAGTGGATCTTAGTGGTTGTAGTTTAGTAAATTTTTTTTTTCTTTTTATCTCCAAAATAAGATTTATTTAATGTATAAAATAATATTCATTTTATCTTTAAAAATTGTGACTTAAATAATAAAACAAAAAAATCACAATTCTAAAGAGATAAAAAGTAGAATTGATAATTTAAAAAAAATGACAAAATAATGAGTGCACAAATGTAATTTAATAAAACAAATAACTAATTAACGGGATAAATTTTGAACTTATATAAATATATGAAACAAAAATTTATTTGGCATAGAATTATATATCATGTACATATGAAACTTCCACAATTTAATCTTGATTTCTACTTCTTGCAATCTTGAAATATTATAAATTAGTGTCATTCGTTGAGCGTAAGGAGCACATTACTATTAGATTATGAATGCTTTACAACTTAAGAATAAATGTTTTCTCAATTGATATTAACACTTGATCAATTTTAAAATTAAAATACTTTATACCTATTTAAATTAATTTTTTTGATTATTATTGATAGCATATTGATAAAAAAAATACTATATAAATAATTCTAAATTATTTTCATTTTAAATTTTATTAAAAGGCAAAATAGTTACAAAAACTTAAATTTTTTAAATATAAAATTGATCTAAAATTTATACTCACTCCCTTTCGGTTTATATAATTTTAATTTAACTTAACATGAGGATTTTTGTAAAAGAAAAAAACAATTTTAAAACTTGTGGTCTATAACAAACCATAAATGTTCATATGACAATAAATCATCTTACTAAGAATAAAATAAATATTTTAAAGTCAAAATAATATTTAAATATATTATACATCATTCTTTTGAAACTGACTACAAAGAAAAATATGTAACATAAATTAATGTAAAATTTTCATAAATTTTTCATACATTTTCATAGTGTGAAGAGTTAATTACATTATATCCCTACTTTTTTCAAATTACAAAATTTTCTTAGAATTAAATAATTTTAGATAAATCAGCAGACATGTTGATATATCGATCGTGATACATTGCTATTGAGAAAACTTGCAGACATATAGCTCACGCATGAATCTAAGAGGGGAGGGTTGTATTCGAGAGAGAATATGAACGTATCCGAGAAGGGAGAGACGTATCTAAGAGAGAACATGGATGTATACAAAATGAGATAAATATGTCTTCAAGAGGGGATAAAAATGTACTCCGAGAGGAGATACTGATGTGTCTGACAGTGGATAGGAATGTATTTGAGAGGAATTTTTTGTAATTTTTTTAAATAATAAAAAAAATTAGAAACTATAATAAAATAAAATATTAATATGAATTATTATTTTTATCTTAAAATTGAAAAAATAATTAATTATATTGGACCCGTAAACGAGCCTTCAATTATCTAGTATATATATATAAGTGACAATATTTTACCACTAGATACATACACCAAAATTATTCATCTGGAAAGCTGTGTCTGAAAACATTACCCAATAAATACACTTGATACATAAACTCTTTATGTTCTACATCTAAGACATTGTGTATCAAATTAATTCATATTTACATGATGCACAATATATATCAAATTCAATCGTTTTCAAACTATATTACATGTATATTATGCATATCAACTAACCACCATTGTGTTGTGTATCACACACAAAAAATGCTATTTGAAATAATTACATGTATAATGTATCTTTTATAAAATACAATATCTCTCAAACAAAAAAAGATACATATATCACGCACTAATTTCTTAGACATGATACATAAATTCAAATTTATAATAAATGTATTAGATACATAGACCCGTAAACGAGCCTTCAATTATCTAGTATATATATATAAGTGGCAATATTTTACCACTAGATACATACACAAAAATTATCCATCTGGAAAGCTGTGTCTGAAAACATTACCCAATAAATACACTAGATACATATACTCTTTATGTTCTACATCTAAGACATTGTGTAAAAAATTAATCCATATTTTCATGATGCACAATATATATCAAATTCAATCGTTTTCAAACTTTATTACATGTATCATATGCATATCAACTAACCACCGTTGTGTTGTGTATCACACACAAAAAATGCTATTTTAAATAATTACATGTATAATGTATCTTTTATAAAATACAGTATCTCTCAAACAAAAAAAGATACATATATCACGCACTAATTTCTTAGACATGATACATAAATTCAAATTTATAATAAATGTATTAGATACATAGACCCGTAAACGAGCCTTCAATTATCTAGTATATATATATAAGTGGCAATATTTTACCACTAGATACATACACAGAAATTATTCATCTGGAAAGCTGTGTCTGAAAACATTACCCAATAAATACACTTGCTACATAAACTCTTTATGTTCTACATCTAAGACATTGTGTATCAAATTATTCCATATTTACATGATGCACAATATATATCAAATTCAATCATTTTCAAACTTTATTACATGTATCATATGCATATCAACTAACCACCATTGTGTTGTGTATCACACACAAAAAATGCTATTTGAAATAATTACATGTATAATGTATCTTTTATAAAATACAGTATCTCTCAAACAAAAAAAGATACATATATCACGCATTAATTTCTTAGACATGATACATAAATTCAAATTTATAATAAATGTATTAGATACATAGAAATTACCACACAAACATGTATCCTTAGAGGCGGCAGCCACAACGGGAACAAGCATCAGGTTATATGAATTTTTTAATACTCTGGACATCAAATAAAAATATGACAACATAATTACTAGATATTATTATATCCTTATTGATGAATGAATTTTTCAAAGTGAATTGATAACATAACAAAGTCACAACAAGTAGTGATTTTGAGGACGCAGAGGGGCATTAAGAGTATTCATATACATAACCTTATTAGCTTGATCAGAATTTTTCCGCACGAGATTCTACATGTTTAGGTCGATTGTCTATTTTGCATATGAAGTGAGTACTTTGTTCTTACTCTTGTTGGGTATCTTTTCTTGTCGAATCACAAATACTTCATTAAATCCCAAAGATGATAGTAACAAGACTAGCGAAGATTTTCATGATGTAAATTCTTAAAAAATTAAATATTTTTTAATCAAAATTGAAAATATGTTGAATGAACTAGAAGAAGAAGTTTGTATCTCAAAATTTTAATAGTTTTGAATTAAAATTGAAAGGATCTAAACTGCGAAAAAAAATTTGAATCTTAAAATTTTGAATTATTTTGAATCAAAATTGAAAGGATTTTTGATAATTTGGGAGAAGAATGTTCAATTTTGTAAAGTTCTTGCAGATTGAAGCGATTTATGGGAAATAAATAAATTTATATTTGTATTCCATATTAAGTTCAACAAACAATTTTTATAACGTAACATAATTAATGTATCGACATGAAATTTATGTCTCTGGATGACTAATATTTTGAGGGATTTTTGTAAAACAAAAAAATTGTGATAAAATGTAGTTTAAGTATTACATTATTGGATTTGTGTAAGTTATACTAATTTTAATATTTTGTTATTTAAGTTTTATAGCCACAATTTGAATTTCAACTCAAGAAAAATTATTTAAAAAAAGAAGTTACAAAATTGATAGATAAATCCTAAAAGATGTAAAATAGATAGTAATTTATACCTATAATATAGTAACATACATTACATCAATGAGTAAAAAGGCTCAAGATGGATTGAAATTGTCACTGGCACTTACTCTAACACCTAAGTAGGAGAACCATCACATTCCAATTGTTAAATCATGCCAAAATTTAAAGGAAATCAAAGATAAATGAATTAACAAGCTTTTGTAATTAAGAACATTTAAAAAAAATTCGGGTTAACACTTGCAAAGAAATTATCACCCTCAAGGATCTACTCTAATCAGGTACTAGGGCTACTAAGAGTACACACAGAACATAATAATGGAAAGACACAACTCTTATTATAACAGAAGAAAAATTAGAAGCTACCGGAGATTATCTTCATCTTCACCAAACGAAACATCAACGACCGTGTATCAAAACTATGCCAAAAGGCATAACAAGATTAGTATCAGTACAAAACCACACGTACGAGTAGGAATCATGGGTCAACTCGACACCCACCACATAATATAATAATTCAACGAGCAAGAACATGTAATAATACCACTCGCTTCTCCACCTTTACCCTCTACTCAAATACCTTAGAATTACACTTGTACCCTTGCTACCCACATTCCGACTAACCACACACGACGTACCATTTCCATCTTTTCATCTCATCTACAAACCGCCACATGTCACGTTTTATTAAGGATTCTACACTACAAACCACGAATTCCTTTCTTTCAATGTGGAATCTAACCAAGTATTTTCATTATGTACACCACCCTTACTTCTCACCTTTGTAACACACGGACAACCTTTTATATCATACATTTGCAAGTCTTGAACCTTTCTTCCTTCTCGAATCGTTCAACAACAAGATACATAATTAGTTAAATCAACATAGAAGAATAAAGCACATCAATTATCACTTCAGAACAATGTACAACTTCATAATGTTAGGATATACAATTACGTGAAGTCAGTGGTTCTTTCATGGAATCCTAACCCATACTATAAGCATATCTGAACATGGTACCCAATCCAACACTTAGGCCAAAACACTGCAACCAATCCCATATTTATGTCGTAACGCGGTAACTTTTCCAAGGTTAGTGTGTTAGAAAACAAAAGCCGATCCAATCAACAATCCACAATCAAAATCACAATTCATATTTGCACCTTCATACAATAAAGTCATGTTTCATGGCCTACCTCAACCAATTATCCTCATATGTGATTTGTCTGATCAATAACGCAACATTCGCAAACATACATGCGTTATAACGAAGCAATTACTAACATACATCACACTAATATTAAATCACAACCATCATATTGAATTATTTATCAATTTATATCACTAATATAATAACTCATCCATACCTATCCCTATTTCATCGTCTGAGGCTTCTTCTATTATTAAGTCATCTTTTACTCGGTGCACGAATTCCTATGAATAATTCCTGCCATTGATTTACATTATGCTACACATTGAGCACAAATTTATAACTATTCAATTAATAAATCTAGCCTACCTGCAAGCCAGGCAGCTTCACTGATTTCTTGCCTTTGATTCTTCTTCTTGGGCTCCGACAGTGATCTTGACCGGAGATCCACAATTTATGGATCTCCTTACACGAGAAATCTCATTCTTCTTCCTTCCCAAGCTTAGAGAATCTTTTTGTGGGTTTATTGGGTTGTTTATGTCTAAATTAGGTATTTTAGAAAGAATAAGCAGATAAGACATTGCGTTATTTACATTTTTTCTCGCCTATCCCAATCTAGCGCCAACTTACCCCGCCATAGCGAAATCTGGCCCGCTCCGACGGGACATTATCCTAGTAATTTCTTGAAATTTTATTTTTCCTAAATAGAAAGGTTCAAGTCGTTACAATAGATACCAATTTACCCATCGTTCGTCCTCGAATGAACAGTGAACAGATCATCACACACCCTATGTTGAAGTGCTTCTAAACTAACAAACGGGGCCATCACGAATCCGGAAAGAGCAGTGACTCTTCAATTTTAAGCATAGATGATGTATACTTACGGGACATGTTAGGTAAAAGAGGCGACACAAATAGGAAGGAAACATGTTCCACTACACAGTCTAGCCCGTCCAATGAGGCATCCCTTCCGCTTTAGCGTGGCTACTGTGGCTAGGGATCTCTCGCTCAAGCGGGGAATCCGCGACAGAAAAGGGGGAAAAGGAAATATTTTTCCCAATTCTCCCTAAAATTTCAAAAAAAAATCTACAAATCCTTTCGATCATTCTCCGCCAAACGTTAAAAACAAGGTAAATTTCTCGTTAATTATGCTCTTTACTTGTATACTTGATAAACAATGCTTGCATGCTACTACTAATTTGATAAAAAAGCATTTTTTTTGTTAGTTATTCAATTTGAACATAGATTGCTAGTTTGATTGAAAAACGTAGCATGACATTTCCCTCACATACCTAATGTCTCCACAACGTCCTGGGCATGAGTATTTTGCAAAAAATGCAGTCAAATCTGTAAAAAATAATGCGGGATTGTTAAAGGTTCACTTGATAGAAAACTCATATTTTGTGACTTTCTTAGGGGTGTATTCATTAATATAATTGCATATATAGGTTTAAAGTAACTTATTATACTCCGATCTGCTGAAATTCTATGAATTAGGGATTTTTGGGACAAAAGGTACCATGATCGCATTTGGTGTTTGGTCATTATCCCGCTCTAGCGCGATTTTAGTCACTAGGGTGGGATATGGAAACCAGTAGCCTGCATCTGTTTAAGATAGAAAATTTTCCCTCAATGTTCCTCAATGTTCTAATGTACTTGTAAATATTTTTGCTGGATTTTCTAAAAGACTGGGATCAATGAGGAAAATTGACTTTTTGTCTGCTTTCCCAATGCCGCTAGTCGAGAATGATACCATGACCACTGCATCATAGAATTATGTTGTGAGCGGGTTTTTCACTTGCTGAAGTTGGATGAAAAAATTTCTGCCTTTCACGCTCGGCTTATAAAGTTTGGCTCGGCTCCACTGATAGTATATCCCCCTGCTGCTCTCTCTACCTGGGTGAGGGAGTTCTACGCTATCATGCCTATTGTTTCATTGGAAGTCCCTCATATGGTCATCCGTATTCCTGTATTTGACATCCCCCTAAATTCCAAATCTATCAATGAGGCACTAGAGGTGCTTGAGTTCTAAAATTCAGAGTACGATTGATCTAGGCTAGTTGAGAGATACCCTGATCGAGCATGCATGCTCGAATTAGATCTACTGGGTTATCACAGAGGGTATCACTAGTACAGACTGTTCACTAGATGCTAAGTGATGGATACACTTTGTTACAAGTAGGATCCGCCCATTGGGTATTCTTACCCACATGACATTTCCTCGGGTCTTGGTGGTGGTGTGCGCTATACGAGGCATCAAAATAATTGTGGGGGAACAAATTATATCGGAGTGGAAATGTTCTATCAGAGCAAGAGGAAAGACTTCTTCCTATTGAGATTGGTGACTACGCAATGCAAGCAGGCGGGAGTGACACTTTTTGACACTTATGAGGTGCTTCCCATGGATCCCCCCCCTTTCACCCTATTTTGATAAAGCAATGCTCTACTTCTTAGAGCAAGAGGAGGAGGACGGACTAGACCAGCATTAGTCAGGTGGCTGTGGAGTCACACAATGAGGGAGACGATGTCACTCGTTCTACCCGGTCCCAGCCCCCACTCTTAGGTGCACATGTGGAGGAGGATTTGGCTACCGTCCAAAGATGGTTGAGACACTCAATTCCTAACTCTACTCCAATTCCATCCAGCACTCACCTAGCGTATGAGATTCTCACTGCCAGTTGCGTTAGGAAAGAGGAGAGGTTTAGCGAGGGATCATCTGATGGAACGAATGTGGAAGATTATCAAGGTCACTTTCTCATAAGTTGACTATAATAGGGAGATTCCCCGAATCGAGCCAGAGGACTACGCAAAGTTCCCTATGTTTATTGATGTTTGGGCTCGCATTGATACCCTTGGAGGACCTCCACTAACTGTTTTTGTCCATTAACTACTAATGTTTTTTTTGGCTTATTGCTCTATTGTCAAATACTAATTGAATTGCTGGGATTAGTTCGGATACACACTCGGGTCTATATTAAAGACTATGAAAAGCAGAAAAGATAGGCTGTGATTTTTTCTTGCCCTATTCCGCTCTGGAGGGAGGAATCCCGAATGGCAGCCTCACATTGACCGGAAAAATTCCGCTTTAGCAGCCCAAACGACGCATAACGTCCCTACAAAATTTTTGGGTTTTTTTCTTCTAAATTCCTAATGTTCCCAGCTATAACACAGGCGTTTTTAGAGTGATTCCCTTACCTTGGATAGTCGATGTCTACCCCGAGTCAATCTTAATAATATCGAATCCAACGCATTCCCCTGAATTCAACCCCACAAACCACACATTCCCGCGATACACCCTAACACTCACACAATTATTAGTCAAGTATAAGACACATCCAAATTTCGCTAACAAATCACCTCGTAACTTGTTTAGACCCTTACATTGAAATTAGTGATGACCTTCTTTCCATAACGAGTTTCACGACCCTCACACAATTATGATCTTGCAAAATTTCAACAACTCCATCAACCTATTGCATATATCAAAGTTCAGACACGTTTTTGTAGTGCACATAATTTTATCATCACATAAAAAAAAATACAACTTCCAGATTTACAGTTAATTTAGACAATAGAACACACATTCACATTCGCCAAGTTATAATTCAAAAACAAGTCATGTTGTTAGTTAGTTAGCTCCATCGATGACAATTAATGGTCATCCCTAGAATCACGCAACCCTTATGGACATATACCAGTTGGAATCTTCTTAGTTCCAGTTTACTTTGCTTGTGTTCCTTCTGTCACTACCACGACATTTGATTTGCTTTATTGAGATACCAATGTGAATCGTGAGATACCAATAGGACTCAACTCATGCCACAAGTGATAGTTCACATGAAAAAACTAAAAAAAGGTGGAAAACTTCATAAAATGCTTTCTATCTTCATGTGAATTAGGTTTAGATGTCCACACATCAATTGGAAAGAGTCAAGTCCACATTTTACTCTTGTACTAGGAGACTGATAACCTGATCTGTGATACTAATTTGTCATGACCCAACCCACTGAGTCGTGTGGGCACCTACTCTAACACCTAAGTAGGAGAACCCCCACATCCCAATAGTGGAATTATGCGGGAATTTAAAGAAAAAATAGAAAGAAATGAATTAACTAGGATTTATAAATAAGAACTTTCTGTGCAATTTTATATTAAGAGCTATAAAGTAATCAACACCCCTAAGGATCTAGTCTAAACAGGTACAAGAGCTACTAACAGTACACGCCAGACATAATAATGGAAAGCCATAACTCTTACCTTTTGTCTTCACCTAACAAAACATCACCGACCTGGTATCAAAACTATGCCAAAAAGGCATAGCAAGAGTAGTATCAGTAAAAAACCACATGCACTGGCAGGCATCATCGCTCAACTCGACGCCCACCACATAATATAAAAATTCAACGAGTAAGAATATGCAATAAAACCACTCGCTTCTCCACTTTTTCTCTCTATCTCTCTCTAAATACCTTAGAAATACACTAGTACCCTTACTACCCACATTCCGAATAACCATACACAACATTACCCTTGCTTTCTTTTTATCTTATCTAGACCCTGCCATATTAAACCTTTTATCAAGGCTTCCTCACTACTAACCATAAATTCATTTATCTCACTGTGGAATTTACTAAGTATTTTTATCATGTACACCACCCCCAATTCTCACCCTTGCAACACACGGACAACATTTTCTCTCACACATCGGCAACTTTTGAACTCTTGGCCCTTTTCGGCTCATTCAACAACAAGACATGTAATGAGTTAAATCAACAGAATAAACCAAACAAATATAGGTCATCATAATCTTTTAACCATTCATGATCAATGCCACATCCATTATCACTTAAGAACAACGTACAACTCCACAATTTCAAGATATACGATTTGGTAAAGTCATTGGTTCTCTTATGGAACCCAAACCCAAACTGTTAGCATATTCGAACGAGGTACCCGACCTAATGTTTATGCCAAAATGTGGCAAACAATCTCATATTTATGCCGTAACATGGCAATTGATCCTAGGTTAGTGTATCGGAATGCAACACCCCATCCAATCAATAAGCCACAATCACAATCACAATGTATATTTACACATTCGTAAAATCAAGTCATGATTCATGGCCTACCTCATCCAATTATCCTCATATACATTTTGTGTGATCAATAACTGAACATTCACATATATACATGCATGCATTATAATGGAGTATTTACTAAAATACATCAAACTATTATGAAATCAAAACCATTACATTGAAGTGTTCATCAAAGTTATCACTAAAACAATAAGTCGACCATACCTAGTCCTAGTTCATCGGCTAAGGCTTGTTTTTATGATTAAGTCATGTTTTAATTGGTGCATGAAGACCTACGCATAATTCGTATCATAGATTTTAAATTGTTCTACACAATGAGAACAAATTCATAACTACTCAATCAATAAACCTAGCCTACTTGAGCATCAAGCAAGTACATAGAGCTTGCATTTAATTCTTTTTTCTAGGCTTTGTGACCGTGATCTTGATCATAAATTCACAATTAGTCGATCTCCTTACGCTAGTAACCTCTTTCTCCTTTCTTCCCTAGCTTAAGGTACCTTTTTGGGGGTTACGAGAGTGATTTGCGTATAAATTAGGTATTTCAGAAAAAAAAGGAGAAAATAAGATTTCGCGTTATTTACATGCTATCTCGCCTATCCTACTTTGGGGCCAGCATACGCTGCCACCCTAGCGACATCTTGCCCGCCCTATGGCATAGTGTCCCAGTAATTTCTCAGAGTTTTGATTTTCCTAAATTACGACGGTTTGGGTCATTACAAATATTGGAAATTAAAAAATTGGGACTAATTGGCGAATATCATAAAAAGTTTCTTAGGACATGATGGGTAGAGTTTACACCAAATTAAAATTATCCTGAGCCTAATCCTTAACATATGGACGGGTTGCCTTTAGCGGGGCACATTCTTGACGCACTTACTTGTAACCACTTACCACTACAATCATTTACAATAGGTTGATGAATAAATTATCAAATTAATATGACTTTTCTTCAATTAGAATTTTACATTCTTTACACTTTTACTTGTTTTTTTTTTGCACCAATCAAACAATATTCAATCTTCCAATAATTGAACCTAATAAGAGTTGAATCAATATGTGTCTTCTTTGCCTAATATAGTTATTATTGTACTATTTTAGTTGTAAACAGTTTGGCATCCACATCGGGCTAGAGCAATTGTTTTTTGATTTAACTATTGTCTTATTAAATATTGAATATATTTGTCTCTTAGAGGTAGAAACAAATGCAAAAAAACGATGAAAAAATCATTGGGAAATAGACTAGGAAAAATGTGATCAACAAAAGAATAATGGAAACATTATTTGAAAATGAGATAGTGAATTGTCACGACCCAAGACTATGCCATAGCTATGACACAGTACTGAAGAATCTAAGACACTCTAAGCAAATCAATAGCATGACAATAAGAAAACACACATAAAAAAATGAAGAGGATAATAAAAATAAGTCCCAAATGGAAATCTAACATATCATGAAATTAGAGTACAAAGATATAATTGCGGAAATAGAAATATCTAAAAGCATACCTCTACTGCATAATTAGAGACTAGGACAAGCCTAGGATCACTTGAATAATTTGAGAGCTTAAATAAGTGTGAATGACATTAAATAAACATAAGTTAGACAATGTTCCTAAACCATGATGACTAACCAAATTAAGAAAAGCTTATGAGATCCAATACTAACAACGGTTAAAACGATTTGTGTAAGAACATATATTATAAAACAATATAAGCACAAAAATATATGCACTCAATACTAAAAATGTACTAAATATGGAGAAAGATGCATGAACCTAACATGACAAATCTAGAAACATAGTAATGTAATGACTAACAAAGTATAATACAAGTATGATCATATGATTTTATAAACATGCATTCTCCTTTAAATTATAATAATAATAATAACATAAGTCTTTTGTGCAAAACATAAACCTTTATTGGAGACACTATTAATCGACATAAACCATGTGAGTTATAACATGAAGTTCAGTGTACTTCTCCTCACCAAAATGTCGTCATGGACAAACTGATTTATTCAAGTGTGGTCTAGAGGGTAACTTTATGATAGAGTACCCTAAGAATAAGTAAGGTGGTGGAAATCCGGGCAATAGATCTCAATATTCTTTAGTTTCTCCACCAAAAAATGCTGCACCAAGAGGAGCCACTTCTGGTACTAGCGGAGGAGCAAACCACTTCTATGCAATAACTATCCTCCAAGAGCAAGAGAACTCGGCATATGTTGTCACGGGTACGATCAAATTCTTTACTTTGATGTTTATGCTTTGTTAGGCCCATGAACAAGTTTATCTTTTGTAACTCCTTATGTTGCAAATCAGTTTTAGATTTTCCCTGGGAAACTTTGTGAGCCTATCTATGTTTTTACCCTTGTTGGAGAGTCTATTCTAGTGGAAAGAGTCTATCGTGATTGTCCTATTTCTATCAATAACAAGAACACCATGGCTTATCTAGTAGAGTTAGACATGGTACATTTTGATGTCATTCTAGGTATGGACTATCTTCATGCCGATTATGCATCAATAGAATGTAGAACTCAAGTTTTCATGTTTCAAATTTCAAATGAGCAGTCATAGGGTAGAGTAGTAGTTCAACAGTGCCAAATGGTCATTTTATTTAGTCTGAGTTAAAGACTCAAGTGCTAAGGTACCTTCTCTTAGGTCAGTTCCTATAGTAAAAGAGTTTCCAGTAGTTTTTCCTGATGATCTACCCGGAGTCCCTCCTAAGAGAGAAATAGACTTCGGTATAGATATCATTCGAAGTACTCGTCCTATCTCTATTCCTCCATATAGAATGGCACCAGAAGAGTTAATGGAGTTGAAAGAACAACTTAAAGATCTGTTAGAAAAAAGTTTTATTAGACGAAGCGTCTCACCTTGGAGAGCACTAGTCTTGTTTATAAGGAAGAAAGATGGTTGTCGTATAGACTACGGTCAATTAAATAAGGTTATATCAAGAATAAGTATCCACTTCCAAGTATAGATGATCTTTTCAAACAAATTCAGGGTGCCACCTGTTTCTCAAAAATTGATATCAGGTCTTGTTACCATCACTTATGAGTTAGAGAATGTGACATTCCAAAGAAAGCTTAGAAACTATATGGGCATTATGCAGTTTTTAGTTTTGACTTTTAGGTGGACCAACGCACCAACAACATTCAAGGATCTTATGAATAGAGTATTGAAGCCTTACTTAGATGTGTTTTTTATCGTCTTCATTGATGACATACTCACTTATTAAAGGAATGAAGAAGATCATGCGAGTCACCTCAAAATAGTACTTCAAACTTTGAAAGGAAAAAAGTTGTATTCCAGTTCTCCAAGTGTGATTTTTCACTTAAGTCTGTGGCATTCTTGGGACAAATAATTTTTGGTGATGGGATTAGAGTCGATACCAAAAATATAGAATAAGTCTAGAGTCGGCCTAGGCCCACATCTCCGATAGATATTAGGATTTTCTTGAGTTTGGCTGGCTACTACAGAAAGTTTGTTGAGGGATTTTCATCTATCTCGTCTTCCTTGACCAAGTTGGCTCAGAAAACTGTAAAGGTTCAATTGTCTGATGCTTGTGAGAAAAACTTTCAGGAATTGAAAAAGAGGTTGACTACTACTCCTGTTTTAACCATAGCGTAGGTTAGTCAAGGTTTTGTGGTGTAATATGATGCATCAAGAGTTGGTTTGGTCTGTGTGCTAATGTAGAAAGGCAAGGTCATAGCTTATGCCTCCATACATTTGAGGTTCATGCGAAGAACTACCCAACCCACGATATAGAGTTAGCTACTGTGGTTTTTGACTTGAAGATATCGCATCATTATTTGTACGATGTTCATATGGATTTATTCACTGACCATAAGAGCCTAAAATATGTGTTAACCCATATTGAGCTCTCAGGCAAAAGTGGTAGTTATAACTACTCGAGAATTGTGACATGAGTATTCTTTACTACCTAGGAAAGGCTAATTTGGTTGTTTATGCCTTAAGCATGTTATCCATGAGTAGTACCACCCATGTTGAGGATTAAAAGGCGGATATAGATGAAGATTTTCAAAAACTTGCACGTCTGGGAGTTAGACATATGGATTCCACAAAATGAGGGATAGTGGTGACTAATGGGGCTGAAGCATCACTAGTGTCTAAGGTTAAAGGAAAGCAAGACCAAGATCCTATTTTGATTAATTTGAAGGCGAATGCTCATAATCAAGAGTATTGGCTTTTAAACAAGGGGGAAATAGTGTTTGAAGTACCAAGGTAGACTGCGTGTACTTAGGGTGGATGGACTCTAACAGAGGATCATGTAGGAGGCTCATAGCTCCATATATTTCATTCATTTCTACCAAGATTTACCGTGATTATTGGTAGGGAAGGTATGAAGTAATACATGGTTGAGTTTGTTGCCAAGTGACCATGTTACAAGCAAGTTAAAGTGGAACATCAAAGGCCTAGAAGGTTGGCTCAGAAGATTGAACTTCTGGAATGAACGTGGGTGATTATTAATATGGACATCATCACAGGCTTGCCAATGTCTCGCAGACAACATGATTCTCTTTGGCTAATTGTTGATACAAAAGCAAAATCATTCTACTTAATAGTAAATCATGTATATTACCTTTATATCATCTATATGTGTTGTATATAAAATTTTTCAGATTTCATTTAAACATTATTATGAGTTTTTTTTCCACACTTTCCACCCATTGGTCTACCCTAACAGCCCCCAAAATCTATCTTTACCCCCTACTAGGTCTTGGTAGGTATTATCCATGATCTTAAAACATATATTCTAGAATTTCTAGTAGATTTTAACAACAAAATCACTTTCAATTCTATAATGAAATAAATCAAGGTAAGAAAACTCTCACATTTTCCAAGTTATTCTAACATATATTGTGTATTCTAAGAAAGAATAGACCATCAAATTAGAGTGTTTACATGAAATGAATCGAAGAATTTTAAGAGAGGGTTTCTTGATGGTTTCATTAATTTAGGGTTCTTCTTCAAGATTTGTAACACCTTCGAAGTGGAAAAGATAATTTGATGATTCAAAAGTTTAAAAAATGAGTGGTGCTCTATTTCCAGTAGATGTTTGTGCAGCCCATGTGATGATTTACGACTCGTGGAGACCCTGTCAAGGTTAGAACTTGGAATTTTAAAATTTCAGGATCTCTATTGAAGTTCCAGTACGATGGCTCATAGATGAGATAACAAGTCGTTGTTGATTCTTATAACACCCCATAGCCAAATTAGA
Source organism: Solanum arcanum (assembly GCA_027789145.1). Taxonomy (NCBI): domain Eukaryota; kingdom Viridiplantae; phylum Streptophyta; class Magnoliopsida; order Solanales; family Solanaceae; genus Solanum; species Solanum arcanum. Next base: position 54,174,979 of record CM050943.1, read on the forward strand.
CAAAAAAAATAGTTTTTTCACAAGGTGCAACTAACGGTGGCATCGACAGTCTGTAGGATTGACGACACTCCGTCCTGCACACCCGTCGATGGGATCAGAAACTCCCAAAAATTCAACCAGGAACAATTGGCAAAGTCTTGATCGACGGACGGACCGACGGTCCATAAGTCAGACGACGGTCCCTACTTCATGACCGTCAATTGAGACACCCATTCACCCACTCTCTGACAAGATATACGGATGAAAAGCACGGTCCGTAGGTTGAGCACGGTCCGTAGGTCTGACCGTAACTGGAAAATTTGCAGACAGTTAAGAGGAAATGCATTAGGGTCAACTTAAAATGATAATAACTCTTATAAAAAATGATTTAGGTGTCCCACTACATACCCGCAGATAGATAATTAAATTATCTTTGCATAGCCACTGACCTTGCTAAAATCAGACTTTCGAGTAAAAAGTTATGCCCATTTTATTAAAGAATTGTCGAACAGGCTCTTACGACGAACCCAACGATGGGGCGTCGGGAAGACGACGGGCCGTCAGTCCTTGTTGTCGTTTGGCCCGACAGCAACTTTCCCAAGGGTCTTTTGTACCTTTCCCACTCTGTTTAAACCCTATGTTACAATTTTTTTATGCGTAGAAACATAATTAAAAGATATCCAAGTCAAATCATTAAATCAAAACTTAGAAAATTAGAAGCAAGTGAAGAGAAAAAGATCAAGAACCCTAGTTCAAGAACACCACAAGCTCCAGCAGTTCCAGCCTCAAAACTTAAGTATTTTTTCATAAATTTCTTCACCAGGTATGTGGTATTTAACTAGTGGATTCCGTTAACCCCATTAGGTCCCTAGTTTTCAGTAAGATTGTTGATTTTATTAACATGATTAAATATAGGGTTTCTAGAAGTTTGATAGAACTTCATGAACCTATTAAATATATGTTCCAAATGATATTATCATGTTATTATTAAATTTATTGCCTGAATTTCTGAACCATAGCTTTGTATTTCTTTAGCTTTTGAAATACACATGCTAGGTCAGATATTTCAGACACTTAAGATGTACATGCCTCTGTTATAAATGCATAATTACCAGATTAATTATTGCATTCTCAGTTTGCATGTTCAATTTCGAGCTATCGAGTATTTATAGAAACTAAGACATAATAAGTTAATTTACAGAAATAATTGGTAGAAGCATAATACCGAGTTGGACTAGGGTTAAGCGTACCCAATTAGTCCCAGAACTACTAGCCAAGTAGGTTGTAAGTCCCCTCTGTGCGCAATCAGTTTAGTGATCACACCAGCATGCTTTTATACCTTTGGCAGGATATATTGGGTCCTCCCGATGGGGCTTATTCATTGGACCCTACAATTAGCTCATGTGGTTTTATTATTGGTTATTAGTAGCTCCCATAGATCAGTCACACTCTCTGCATTGACTACTTATAAGTATATTCAGTATCAGCATCTAATAAATTTGTCATGGCGCCCAGTTAGCTCAGAATTATGTTTATGATGTCATATTATTATACTTTCTTTTATGCTTGTTCAGATCTGATTTATTTCCACTTTATTATATCTTACATGCTCAGTACCTTTCAAAATACTCACGGATACGTTCTCTACAACTTCTTGTGATATAGGTTCAATTTCTTAGCATCCAGATCACGCATAGATTGATTTCTGATCTCCAGTTCATCAAATTCAGTGATGAGCCCTCATTCTCTGAGGACAATAGTCATGAGTGTTATTTCAATCTTTAGTCATTTATGAATTTGTTTTTACTAGAAAGACAACTTCATTTAGACTTCTATTTTGTTTCAATTCTAATTTTTACATTAGAGGCTTGTGCACGTGACAACCTGGTTTTGGGGATTGAATTAATATGACTTGGTTTTTTTTTATAGAAATTGTTGTTGGATTGTCATTTACTCCCGCACTTTGTTAGACATTGGGTTTTAGGCTGACTTGTCTTGGTGGGATAAGACGAGTGCCATCACACCCATTTCGGGTCGTGACAAAATGGTATCAGAGCCCGAGTTTCATAGGTCTCACGTGTATACAAGCCGAGTCTACGTAGAGTCTTAAGGATCTGTACGGAGACGTCTGTACTCATCTATGAGAGGCTATAAAGATTACTAGGAAAATTCTTTTTGTTCATTCTTTCTCATCGTGCGTAGTCACTTCTTTAGTACTAAGTTGTTGTATACTCTTTTGACAGATGACGAGGACTAGAACTAATGTTACTGGTGGTAGAGGGGAGGCACTTCCTGAGGCAATTTTTGAGGCCCTAGATAGAGGTAGGGGTAGATCTCGAGCTAGAGGTTGTGCTAGTAGTACGACAGTAGCAAGAGGTCGTGGCCGTGGAGCAGCACCAGAGAGAGGTCGTGCTAGAGAGGTCTCTACAGAATCTCAGATTGATGGCAGGGAGGACCAGGTTTCTCCAGATCCTGTAGCCACACCTTTTCTTCAGGATACACTAGTGAGGGTGTTAAGTGTGCTTGAGGGCATTTCTCAGGGTGGTGGTGCGACTACCACACCACATGACTCTCGTACTAGAGAGGGGGCTGAGACCCAAGAGCAGCAACAAGCTCCAGTTGTTCAGAATGATGTTGCACCTGCAGTTGGGGGTCAAGTTGCATCGATGGTTGTTCTAACAGAGGATGAGCAGCGTAGGTATGAGAGATTCGAAAGATGCACCCACATCAGTTTCAGGGTGGGAAGAGCGAGGACGCTCATGAGTTTCTAACTACCTGCCGAGAGTTACTAGAGGTGGTTAGATTAGCTGAGTCACATGGGGTTTGATATACTACACTCCAGCTTCGTGGACCAGCGAGAGACTGGTGGAGGACTTATTCGGGGGGTTTTGCTAGTTGGATCTCCTCCAGTGACTTGGGAGCAGTTTGCTAGTGCATTCCAAGATCGTTTTATCCCATGGAGCGTGAGAGAGGAGAGTCGCTTGAGGTTTGAGAGTCTGAGACAGGATGGTTTATCGGTTACAGAGTATGACGTGCGTTTTTGCCAGTTGTCTAGGCATGCGTTGGCCATTATTCCAAATGAGACAGAGAGGATTCGTAGATTTGTGAGGGGATTGACTTTCTCTATCAGGTCAGCTGTGTTTCGGGCATCTAGGGAGGGGGCTTCTTTCCAGTCCATTTTGAGCGCCGCCAAAGAGGCGGAATTGATGGAGAGAGAGGAGTTTGGGGACCCTAAAAGGGCCTGTATAGCAGGCCAGTTTCATGGTGCCTCATCTGGAGGTAGGGGATCACAACGAGTGAATGGTTCTTTTCAGTAGCGGGGACCTATTCATGCATCTATGCCGACATTTGAGGGTGGCCAGACATCTAGGGGTTCTTATAGCCCGGTTCAGGGCTCGTACGGTTCACAGAAGCGACCTACAGGGCGAGGCAATTATAGTGGGTTTTCAAGTTCCACACAACACTTCCCAGGTCAGAGATTTTGTTTTATTTGTGGAGATCCTGATCATCTAATGCGGCAGTGTACTTCACAAAGGGGTCGTGGTGGGCCTCGGTCTAATTATTCATTCCAGACTAGACCACCAGCACCACAGGGTAGAGGTCGTGGCAGAGTTCACTCAGGTAGAGGTAATAGAGTTTCTAGTAGTGGTGTTGTAGCTCAGCAGAGTGGGGGTAGAGGTACCACCCAGGATGGAGGTGGACGAGGCGGCCACTGCTATGCTTTCCCTGGGAGACCTGAGGCGGAGACCTCTGATGCTTTTATTACAGGTATCATCCCAATATGCCATCGACCTGCTTCTGTGTTGTTTCATCCGGGTTCTACATTTTCTTATGTGTCTACGTATTTTTCTTCTAAATTTGATATGATATGTGATAGCATGATTGTACTTATTTGTGTTTCTACACCCGTGGGTAATCCCTTAGTTGTGGATCGAGTGTATCGATCCTATCTTGTTTCTCTGGCTGGGTATGATACTTGGGTAGATTTAATCATTTCGGGGATGGTAGACTTTGAAGTTATCTTGGGTATGGATTGGCTTTCTCCTTATCACGCTGTCCTTTATTGTAATGCTAAGACTTTGACTTTAGCAATGCCTGGTGTTCCAAGGGTTGAGTGGAAGAGTGTTAGTGGTTCTTATCCTAGCAAGGTTATCTCTTTCTTTCGTGCTCAGAGAATGGTGGAGAGGGGGTGTTTGTCTTACTTTGCGTTTATTCGGGATACTAATGTTGAATCACCTCCCATGGACTCTGTTCATGTGGTTCAGGAGTTTCTCGATGTATTTCCTTTTGATCTTCCAGGTGTTCCTCCCGATAGGGATATCGATTTTGCTATTGATTTGGAGCCGGGCACTAAACCTATTTCTATCCCTCCATACCGTATGGCTCCAGCAAAGTTCAAAGAATTGAAGGATCAGTTGCAGATTTATTGAGTAAGGGTTTTATTCGCCCTAGTGTGTCACATTGGGGTGCCCCTGTATTGTTTTTGAAGAAGAAGGATGAGACTATGATAATGTGTATTGATTACAGACAGTTGAACAAGGTAACAGTGAAGAATAAGTATCCTCTTCCGCGTATTGATGACTTATTTGATAAGTTATAGGGAGCATCATTGTTCTCTAAAATCGATTTGAGGTATGGGTATCATCAGTTTAAAATTAGGGCATCAGATATCCCTAAGACAACTTTTCAAACCCGGTATGGGCATTATGAGTTTCTAGTGATGTCTTTCGGATTGACTAATGCTCCTACAGCATTCATGGAGTTGATGAATGGGGTGTTTCGACCATACCTTGATTCTTTTGTGATTGTTTTCATCGATGACATCTTGGTTTACTCTAAGACTGAGGAGGACCATGTCCGACACCTGAGGATTGTACTTCAGAGGTTGAGAGAAGAGAAATTGTATGCCAAGTTCTCATAGTGTGAGTTATGGCTTACTTCTGTGACATTCTTGTGACACATGGTTTCCAAGGAGGGTATTAGAGTAGATCCGGCCAAGATTGAGGCATTTAAAGGCTGGACGCGACCTACTTCACCTACTGAGATTAGGAGTTTTGTGGGATTGGCAGGCTATTATCGACGATTTGTTCAGAGTTTCTCTACTATTGCAGCTCCATTGACTAGATTCACTCGACAGGATGTGGGTTTTCAGTGGTCTGATGAGTGTGAGGAGAGCTTTTAAAAGCTCAAGACTTTGTTGACTTCTGCTCCTGTGTTGACTCTACCCGAGGAAGGTGTAGACTTTACTGTGTATTGTGATGCTTCAAGAGTTGGATTGGGTGGTGTGTTGATGCAGAAGGGGAAAGTGATTGCTTATGCTTCTAGGCAATTGAAGTCCCATGAGAAGAATTACCCTACTCATGATCTAGAGTTGGCGACTGTGGTATTTGTACTTAAGTTATGGCGTCATTATTTGTATGGAGTGTATTGTGAGATCTTCACAGATCATCGGAGTCTCCAGTATATCTTTATTCAGAAAGATTTGAACTTGAGGCAGCGGAGATGGCTTGAGTTGCTGAAGGTTTATGATGTGACCATTCTGTATCATCCGGGGAAGGCCAATGTTATGGCCGATGCTTTGAGTAGGAAGACTCAGAGCATGGGGAGTCTTGCATCTCTTAGTATTGAGGAGAGACCATTGGCTAGAGATGTTCAATTGTTAGCTAATAGTCTTTTCCGATTGCAGATCTCAGAGGAGAGTGATGGGATGATTGCTTTTATTGAGGCTCGATCTTCTTTAGTTGAGCAGATCCGTGCACACCAATTTAATGATGAAAAGTTATGTCTCATTCGAGACAAAGTATTGAGAGGGGAAGCTAAGGAGGTTGTCCTTGACTCTGATGGTGTCTTGAGGATCGGAGGCAGGATTTGTGTGCCCAAGAAAGGTGATTTGATTAGATTGATCCTTGAGGAGGCCCATTGTTCTCGGTATTCCATCCATCCGGGAGCGGCGAAGATGTATCATGATCTGAGTCAGCATTACTAGTGGTGTGGAATGAAGAGAGATATTACAGACTTTGTTTCTAGGTGTTTGACTTTCCAGCAGGTCAAGTGTGAGCACCAGCGGCCCGGGGGTGTATCTCAGAGGATGCCTATTCCTACTTGGAAGTGGGAGCGGATTACTATGGACATTGTTGTGTGTTTACCTACCACAGCGAGTGGTTATGAATCCATTTGGGTAATTGTTGATAGGCTGACCAAGTCTACCCACTTCATTCCGGTTCGGGTGAAGTATACGGCAGAAAAGTTAGCCAAGCTATATATTAGTCAGATTGTGCGACTACATGGAGTTTCGATTTCTATCATATCTGATCGGGGTTCACTATATACGTCTCATTTCTAGAAGGCATTACAACATGGTCTGGGTACCCAGTTAGATATGAGTACGGCATTTCACCCTCAGACAGATGGTCAATCTGAGCGGACCATTTAGGTATTGGAAGATATGCTTCGAGCGTGTGTTATCGATTTTGGTGCTAGATGGGATCAACATTTACAATTAGCAGAGTTTGCCTATTATAAGAGTTATAACTCTAGTATCCAGATGGCCCCATTTGAGGCATTGTATGGAAGACGGTGTAGGTCTCCGATTGGTTGGTTTGATTCGGCGGAGATGGACTCTTTGGATAGAGACTTGCTTAGAGATGCCATGGAGCAAGTCCGTATGATTCCGTATAGATTATTGATAGCTCAGAGTCGACAGAAGAGTTATGCAGACCGGGGAGTTAGAGCCTTGGTGTTTATGGAGGGTGATCATGTTTGGCTCCGAGTATCACCCATGAAGGGTGTGATGAAGTTTGGAAAGAAGGGCAAGCTTAGCCCTAGGTTCATTGGACCTTTTGAGATTTTGAGCCAAGTGGGAGAGATGGCCTATAAGTTGGCCTTCCCACCTAGTTTGTCGGCAGTTCATCCTGTTTTCCATGTCTCTGTGCTTCGGAAGTATATTCCAGATGAATCTCATGTGCTTTCATTTGACTCCGTGGAGTTGGGTCCAGACTTGACATTTGAGGAGGAGCCTATAGCTATTTTGGATAGGCAAATTCGAAAGCTTAGGACCAAAGAGATTGCTTCAGTGAAGGTGCAATGGAAGCACCGATCAGTGGGAGAGGCAACTTGGGAGACTGAGTCTGACATGCGTGCCAGATATCCTCAACTTTTTGAAGCTTCAGGTAATTACATTTACTCTATGTTCGAGGATGAACATGATTTTTAGTGGTGGATAATGTAATGACCTGGAAGGTCATTTTTTAAAATTTTGAAGATTTGCTTAACTTGAGTTAATTAATCGATAGTTTATGGGCTAAAGTGATAATTTATTTAAGACCCTATACTCTTTAGCCTATATTTAATTAAATATGTGGGTAAAACCTATCACTTTTAGTACTTAAATAATTCAAAAAAATAAATAAGGAAAAGAAAAAAAAAGGGCGAAGGGTTCTCTGCGGCTTACGAACTGCTAGGTATGTTTTCTTCTCCTTTAATTTTCTTGATTTCTGCACATAGATGTGTGCATGTAACAATATTATATAATAAATTATATATATGTGTGTATAATAATAAATGAAGAGCATATGAGTAAAAAAATTGCAGAATAGGAAAATCACGTGAATAATTAGAAATTATGGAAACATTTGAATCATTTGGATCAATGATTGGTTCATGATGAGCCAATCATTAGTGGGTTCAATGATTGGTTCAAATGAGCCAATCATTAGTGGGTTGAAAAGGCAAAAAAATAAATATATAGTGCAGAATACGTTAATGGCATCATTAGGCGTAAATTTCAGAATATTAGTTATTATATTATGGTTCAAGTTTTGATATATTGGTATGTAATTTAAATATTAGATGAATAAGATTTTGTGAGTACCATTTAAATTATGACGTTGGAAAAATTTGGGATAAAATCCTATTTTTAAAACTTGAAAACTATGATAGTGGAAATTTTAATTGACATCAAGAATTATAAACTTGATTATAAATTTGGGGTGTATTTTTAGTTAAAGGTTAAACACATAAAAAAGTGTGAGTGTTGTTAGTTCTGAAACCTTATTGTGAATATATACTTGAATAGATTCCATTGGTTCAGAAGCTCAACGGAAAGGGAAGGCTCAAGTCCAAGAATAATTATTCGATTAGCTAAGGCAAGTGGATTTCTAAACTCTTGTTAAGCGTATTAAATTCGTGTATCTTCTTGTGTGATGTTGAGAATGATTTGGAGAATTGTTGCTTATTTGTTGGTGTTGTATTTCTTGTTGTAAATTGCGCTTTGGTATCAAAATGGCTATCTCGTCATTTTCATTTGAGCATGTCATTTGCATTGTATCTGAGAAATGGTTGTGGTAAGAGGATGTACCATTTCGAGGGTCGTATCGTGCGCCGCGATGGATATCATATTTTGAGGGACGTATCGCACGCTGCGAAGGTTACTATTATTGAGGGTCGTGTCGTGCGCCGTGACAGATGCATGGACAGATATGTCCCCAATGGGTCCCGGACTGAGAGACAGCGGGTGTGTATCGTTAAGAAAGACATGCATCACTTTATTTGACATTGCATCTCATGGCATTGCACATTTATTATTGATGAACTTGAACACGTGTTTTGCTGATCTTGTGAGTGTTTTTCTGTGAAGCTTGTGACTGTTGAATATTGAGTTGTTATTGAGAATGTGTAAACTTATAGAGTGTGGTTATTGAGTTGTGTGTTTGGTAAACTGTAAACTGTTTGGCTGTAGCGTGGAGGTCTAGATAGGGTGTAAGAAGTACCCATATTTTGTTCACTTAACTTGTGTTTAGAGGTTTGCTTGTTGGGTACCGCGTAGTTTGGTACTCACCCCTTGCTTCTACAAATTTTTTTAGGTTACGAGCCCGAATTTTTGTGATACCTTACATTCTCTTCGTTTCCGAGGCATCTTGTGGAGGATTGTGAGGTAGCTGCTTGTCATCTCAGCAAACTTTCCTACTCCAGTTTATGACTTTGTTTTTACTTGAAAGACAACTTCATTTAGACTTCTATTTTGTTTCAATTCTAATTTTTACATTAGAGGCTTGTGCACGTGACAACCTGGTTTTGGGGATTGAATTAATATGACTTGGTTTTTTTTTATAGAAATTGTTGTTGGATTGTCATTTACTTCCGCACTTTGTTATATATTGGGTTTTAGGCTGACTTGTCTTGGTGGGATAAGACGAGTGCCATCACACCCATTTCGTCGTGACATAGATTTAGCTGGGTCTTGTCCCAGTATTTCTAGTCCAGTTTAGAGGCTTATTTCAGACATAGTTACTTTCTGCTTAGTGTTGAGTTCGAAATTCATTGTATTAAACTCATCAGTTTTCATATATATCAGTTTTAGCATATAGGTATCCCCCATCTTTTCATTATAACTTATGATTTAGCTCCCACATGAGTTTATTATCTTTAGTATGCTCATGATCATGCCAGCAGAGTTAGCTTGGGACTACTGGTGGTCCTAGGTTCCGTGTCCGCATCTGGGGGGTAGCTCGGGTCGTGACAAAAGTTGGTGTTAGAGAACTAGGTTCAAGAGTCTTCGGATGTCTAAAACAAGTCTCGTTGAGTAGAGTCATTTCATGGGTGTGAAGTGCACCACATTTAATGAGAGGGAGGCTATGAAGTGTTTAAGGAAAAAAACTTCACTTTCTTGTTACTCTTATCATGCATATGGTATGATAAAATTTTATTATAACTTGAAGTTGCGCACTTAAAATCATTCCTTCTTGTAGAGCTTAGAAATGGAATGTTAATGCACGCAATGCTAACTCAGTTCCTCTATTACTAGATAAGAAAGTTCAAATGCAAAAGTTCAGAATGCCAATTCATCTTTTGGATCAGAATATGACCATCCTGAACAATCAGCAGGTTCGAGTTCCTACTAATAGAAATGATCGATTAGTGGCAGCCATAGTTTATGATTTTGTTAGGATTAATCTGCCTAAATTTTTAGGGTCGCAAGTTGGTGAGGACCCACAAAAGTTCATTGATGAGGTCAAGAAAATATTTGGTGTGATATAAGTAACGGGTAGGGATAGGTGAGATTGGCATCCTACGAACTCAAGGATGTTACTCACAATGGTTCACTCAGTGGAAAGACAACGGACATGGCTTTGTCTTTTGTAACTCAGTATAGCAGTACAATTCAATGTCACTCCAGAAACTCTCTCCAAACTTTTCTCAGTTTGTACTCCAGTTTGTGACCTAGTTATAGCAAATAAGGGAATACAAAAATTGCCCTATCAAAGTCTCTAAGAAAGTCACCTCAACAGATCTAGTAGAGTTAGAAATGGTAGACTTCAATGTAATTCTAGGCATGGATTGTTTACACTAATGTTATGCCTCAGTCGATTGAAAAACTTAGGTTGTTCGTTTCCAGTTTCCCAGAAGAACCAATCCTAGAATGGAAGGGTAGTAGCTTTGCGCCTATGGTTCAATTCATTTCTTACCTTAAGGCTAGAAAAATGATCTCTAATGGTTATTTGTATCATCTTTTTAGGGTTAAGGATTCTAGCTCTGAAACCCTAACTCTTGATTTAGTTGAAGTAGTCTGTAAATTTCCAGAAGTAATTCCAGAAGATCTTCTCGCAGTCCCTCCCGAAAGGGAAATCGACTTTGGAATTGATATCCATCCAGATACCCAGCCTATTTCTTTTCCTCCTTACAGAATGGCTCCAAGAGAGCTTAAGGAATTGAAATATCAGTTGAAAGATTTTCTAGATAAGGTCTTCATCAGACTAACTATTTCACCATGAGGTGTATAGTGTTGTTCATAAATAAGAAATATAGTTCTCTAAGAATGTGCATTGACTAAAGACAGTTGAACAAGGTCACAATCAAGAACAAGTATCCCATCCCTATGATTAATGACTTGTTTGAAAAACTTTAGGGTGGTATCCCTTTCTCCAAGATAGAACTCAGATCGAGTTATCATCACATTAGATTCAGAGATAGTGACGTTCCGAAAACAGCCTTCAAAACTCGGTATGATCAATATGAATTTTTTGTTATGTCGTTTGGACTAACCAATGCCCCTACAGCTTTCATGGATTCGATGAACAGTGTGTTCAAACAGTACTTGGACTGGTTTCTTATCTTCTTCATTGATGATATCCTCATTTACTCTAGGAAAGGGGAAGAACATGCGAGTTATTCGAGAATTGTTTTACAGACTCTAAAAGATTGTCAGTTATTCGCTAAGTTTAGTAAATATGGGTTCTAGTTTCAATCCATTTCTTTCCTTGGTCACATTGTACTTATCGAAGGGATCTGAGTGGACTCGCAGAAGATAAAACTAGTGAAACAATGGCCCAGGCCTACCTCTGCTACAAATATCATAAGTTTCTTAGGTCTAGCGGGTTACTACAGTAGGTTCATTAAAGGATTTTAATCCATGACTTCACCATTGAATAGGTTGACTCAGAAGATGGTCAAGTTTAAATTGTCTCATGATTGTGAGAAAAGCTTTGCAGAATTGAAAACTAGATTGACTACAACTCCTGTCATGACTGTAAAAAAGTGTTCAGATAGTTATGTGATCTATTGTGATGCATCCATAGTTGGCCTAGGTTGTTTGTTGATGCAGCGAGGTAAGATGATAGATCATGCCTCTAGACAACTTAAGGTTGATGAGAATAACTATCCAGCTCAGGACTTCGAGCTTTCAATAGCGGTGTTTGCACTCAGGATCCGGAGACACAACTTGTATGGTTTTCATGTAGATGTGTTCACTTACCATAAGAGGGTTTAGTATGTGTTCACCCTGAAAGATTTGAATCTTTGCCAGAGGAAAAGGATTTAGTTCTTTAAGGAGTGTGCATTATCATCCCGGTAAGGCGAATGTAGTAGCAGATGCCCTTAGAAGATTATCTATGGGTTGTGTAGCCATGTTGAGAAAGAAAGGAAAGAGATAGTGAAGGATGTTCACATGCTTGCTCGCTTAGGAGTTTGTCTTATGAGCATATCAGACAGTGGTGTAACAGTTCAGAATGGGGCAGAATCTTCTTTGGTGGTTGAGGTTAAGCAGAAACAAGATAGTAATCCAGTCTTGATTTAACTCATGGGTTGAGTCCATAATCAGAGAGTGGAGGTTTTGTCCCAAGGAAGAGATGGTGTACTTCGGTACCAGGGTAAATTATATGTGCCTGATATAGGCGAGTTGAGACAACATATGCTCTTGGTATTCTATTCATCCAGGTACCACTAAGATTTACCGCGGTCTTCGAGAAGTCTATTAGTGGAATGGCATGAATAGGTATATAGCAGACTTTGTGAGTAAGTGCCCCAGTTTCCAGCAAGTCAAGGTAGAACAATAGAAACCAAGAGGTATGACTCAAGAGATCGATATACCTTCTTGGAAGTGGGATGTGATCAATATGGATTTCATCACAGGGTTACCTGGTACTAACAGGCAGCATGACTCAATTTGGGTGATAGTTGATAGGATGACTAAGTCTTCTCGCTTTTTGGCGCTCAATACTACATATTCGGCAGAGGACTATGGCAAGCTATACATTAATGAAATTATGAGGGTGTATGGGTTTCCATTGTCTTTCATCTCTGATAGAGGTCCTCAATTTACCTCTCATTTTTGCAAATCATTTCAAAAGGGTCTTGGTACTCAAGTTATCCTTAGCACACCATTTCATCCCCAGACGGATTGGCAGGCAGAGCGTACCATTCAACCTTAGAGGATATGTTGAGAGCTTGTGTGATCGAGTTAAAAGATAGTTGGGATGATCACCTTCCTCTTATTGAGCTTGCCTACAATAATATCTACCATTCCAGCATTCAGATGGTCCTTTATGAGGCTTTATATGGGCATAGATGTAGATATCTTGTTAGTTGGTTTGAAGTAGGTTTAGCAACTTTGATAGGTCCAGACTCAATCCTTTATGCTATGGAGAAAGTGCAACTCACTAGAGATATATTTAAGACAACCCAAAGTCGTCAGGAATCTTATGTAGATGTAAGAAGAAGGGAACTAGAATTCCAAGTTGATGATTGGGTTTTTCTGAAAGTCTCACCTATGAAAGGGGTGATGAGATTTTGAAAGAGAGGGAAGCTCAGTCCTATATATGGAGGCCCTTACAAGATCTTTAAAAGGGTTGACAAGGTGGCATATGAGCTATAGTTGCCAAAAGAATTAGCAGCAGTGCATCAAGTCTTGCACATCTAAATTTTGAAAAAGTGTGTGGGTTACCCAGCATCTATAGTGCAATTAGAGAGTGTGGTGGTGAAAGATAGTCTTTCTTATCAGAATGTACCAGTTGTGATTCTTGACCACCAGGTTAGAAGGTTGAGAAATAAAGAAGTCGTTTCACTCGAGGTTTTGTGGAAGAGTCAGTCCGTAAAGGGAGCTTCTTGGGAAGCAGAAGCATCCATGAAATCTAAGTATTCTCACCTCTTTCCTTTCGATTCCAATCCATCTTGAGAAAACAGTTCCTCTTTAGTTTTCCTGTCATTTATGCGTGAATTCAGTCTTAGAATCATGTTCCCTCAGTTTGTACTTGCATTTTAAGCGTATTTGAATGTTATCGCAACTCAATTAAATCAAAAACTCAGTTATCAATGTTTAGTAGTAGGGTTTGCAGTTCTCTCCCTCTAAATAAGCTAGTTTAGTCTTCATTCGATGATGAATGTTCCCAAGGGGGATATAATGTAACACCCCATAGCCAAAATAGACCAAAAACCAGCTTTACACAAACAATCTGTAGGTGCAACTACCGGTGGAATCGACGGACCGTAGTCAGATCCACGGTCCGTCCAGCACAACCGTTGATAGGATCAGAAACTCCCAAAAAATTTAGCCCAGAAAAATTTGTTTAAGTCTTGGACGACGGAGGGATTTACAGTCCCTAGGTCAAACGACGGTCCGTTGTCCGTGACCGTCAATCAATACTCCCTTCACCCACTCTCTGACTAGAGATACGGATGACCAACACAATCCGTAGGTGGAAAATTTACAGACATTTAAGGGGAAATGCAGTTGGGTCAACTTAAAATGGTCATAACTCTTAGTTCAAAATGAATTAGGTGTCCCATGACCTACCCACAGATACATAATTGCATTATCTTTCCATACCCACAAACCTTGATAAAATAAAACCTCCGAGTAAAAAGTTATGCCCATTTGAGTAAACGCTTGTCGAACAAGCCCATTCGACAGACCCAGCGACAGGGGTCGATCAGAGGACGGACCGTCAGTCCTGGCCGTCGTTTGTTCCGACAGCAACTTATCTAGGGGTCTTTTAGTCTTTTCCCACTTTTTTAAAACACTAAGTTACATCATTTTGACCCTAAATCATCTTATTTTAGTCAGTTTAAGCGTAGACATATAATTAAAACATATATAAGTCTAATCATTAAAAAAAAGTTAGAAAATTAGAAGCAAGAAAGGAGAAAAAGCTCAAGAACCCTAGTCCAAGAATTGCAACAAGTTCCAAAAGTTCCAGCTCCGAAACCCAAGTATTTTTCATTGGATTTCATCACCAGGTATGTGGGATTTCACTAATGGGTTCCTTTCACCCGATGGATCCCTAGTTTTCAATCAGATTCTTGATTCCTATATCATGATTAGACCTAGGGTTTCTAGAACTTGAACAGAACTTCATGAACTTATTTGTTATATGTTTCAAATTAGATTATCATGTTATTATTCAATCTACTGCATGAATTTCAAAACCCTAGCTTTGTATTTCTTTAGTTCTTGAATTATTAATGCTAGGTCAGATATTTCAAATACTTCAAATATATATAACTCAGTTATAAATGCAAAATTACTAGATTAATTGTTGCATTCTAAGTTTGCATGTTCAGTTTCAAGCTATCCAATATTTTCAGAAACTCAGACATAATCAGTAAATTTATAAAGTTTATTGGGAGTAGCATAATATCGAGTAGGACTAGGGTTTAGCGTACCAAATAGTCCAAGAACTACTGGCCCAGTAGGTTGTTAGTTCCCTCTTTGGTCAATCAGTTTAGTGATCACGCCAATATGCCTTTATACAATTGGCAGGGTATATTGGGTCCTCTCGATGGGGAATATACATCGGACTCCACAATTAGCTAATGTGGTTTTAGTATCGGTTATTAATAGCTCCCACAAATCTGTAAGAATCTCTGCATTGACCGTTTATCAGTATATTTAAAATTCATATAAATTGGTCATTGCATTCGGTTAGCTCAGAATTTAGTTTATCATGTCAGATTATTATACTTGCTATTATGCTTGTTCAGTTATGTTTTATTTAAGTTTTACTCTATGCTACATTCTCAATACCTTTCAAGTACTGACACATATGTGTGCTTCATCTTTTGAGATATAGGTTCAGGTTCCCCAGCATCCATTTCACGCATAGATCGATTTCTGATCTCTAGCTCAGCAAATTCAATGGTGAATCCTTATTCTCCGAGGACAACAGTCATGAGTGTCATTTCACTCGTTAGTCATTTCATTTCAATTTATCCTAGATTTAGCTGGGGCTTGTCCTAGTATTTCTAGTCCAGTTTAGAGGATTATCTTAGACATAGTTAGTTTCAGCTTAGCGTTGAGTTAGTAACCTCATTGTATTAAACTATATGAGTTTTAGCATAGGGGTTCCCCATCTTTTCATTACAAGTTATGATTTAGATTCCAAATAAGTTTATTATCTTTAGTATGTATATGATCATGTCTGCAGGGTTAGCTTGGGATCACTTGTGATCCTAGGTTCCGTGTCCGCGTCTCAGGGGTAGCTCGGGGCGTGAGAGCTTAGGACCTACAGGAATGAGGGAATATCCCCTAGGCAAAGGGCGTTAGTGAAAATAATGTATCGAGCATGTAAGGAAAATTAAAATCTAAAAAAGAAGTATAAGTACTAAACAAAAAAAGAAAAGGATAAAACACAAGTACGATACATTAACTCCATACAACAAGATATTATAAACTTATAACAAGTAATTACCTGGGTTGGACCCCATAGACTCGACAAAGACAAACATCACACAATCACTTTAATTTCTAATGAGCAAAAATATTTGTTGAATAGCGATACTACCCCCATACTCCCAATGAGAATTTAATCTGATTTTTCTTAATGTACATTTTCCATTAACTAATGTAAATCAAAGTACATGGTACTATTCATATATATTTCCCCATATTTATAGTCTTGTCGTCCCGTTATTTACGGTCTACTCGGACAATATGCATGGTCTACTTATCCCGTAGGCATGGTTTACCCAACTTATAGGCACGGTATACTCAGGTTGTAGGCATCGTATAATGGAGGAATAGAATTCATGGGGAATAGCAACATACCTTGTCATTCAAAGCCTAAGATGAATAATGAATTGGTAACCTTGAATGAACCCTATATTCTTTTTCTTCCTTAGGTTGAGAGAGAATTATAGAGAGTGAAGTTGGTTATGTTTTGGGGGAAATAGGAGAATGGGTTTAAAATTGGTAGACTTGAGACTTATAGGTTTTATATGGATCTTAGGGTAGAGGATAAAGCTACAAAGTATAGGCTTAAAACATTTAGTAAAATACCCAAAACCTCCTAAATACTAACTGCTCATCCCTAAAAACCCAAGGTGATACAATATGACCGAACTTTTACTACAAACAAGTCATAAATGGGTTGAAGTCATTACGGGAAATCTCTGAAAGGAAAAAATAAAACAGTACAGGAAAAATGACCTAGAGGGTCATTAAATTAACTCTCCATGTTAGAATTACCAAAACCAATTTATTAACTCAATTTTTTGAAATTTGATTTATTGACTAACTTAATCATTTGTTATTATACTTTACTTATTTTACACGACGAATATAAAATCAATATGTAGGGTTCACATGAAAACTAAAAATAACCATGGAGTGGTGTGATACATGCTCTACTACAAATTATTATTTCACTAATTTGATTTATCATAATCTAATCTATTAGAAATATATTAAGTCATAATTGAGCTGCACCTTTTGATAGATTAGAATAATGTATAAAACTACAAAGATCATTATAATTATATTAAAATTAAGAGTATAAATACTTGTAATGAAGAAGAGAAGTGTTTTTATTAATATTTAGAACATAAACAAACATCTTTTCTTGATTTGTTTTATATATATGAAATTAACTAGCAAAAGAAGTTGAATTATGACCACTCACATAATTTAGATCAAATTATTTTTATTTTTGTTCCATAATAATAAATTTGTTTTTCCTAATTCTTATATAATTGTGAACATTAATTTATAACTTATGAGAACCAACCATTTGAATCTTTCAAGCATGAATTAGATAACTCCATACATAAAAATTGTCTACAATATAAGTAATGAACATCCATATTAAGAGAATAATTTATTCAAAAAAAGATTTTGTTATAATAAATAAATAAAAATAGTCTTTACTTAGATTAGTATATCTCAACACAAACCACTACTAGGACAAAGATATTATAGTGTCTCATTAGCTCAATGATGTCAACACTTTTCATAAGATGATCACAGGTCCTTGATATTGGGTGTATAGGCATCTCCAAAGTCATCATTTTCTATCCCATATAGTTGAAAGGGATCCTCTAATCCTGCACATTTAGGAAAAAAATATTCATCAATGTAATATGATAAATGACATTAGTTATGTGAAAATTAAATATGATATTTCAAGTTCTTGTGACTCATTAAATTTTTCATATTCTACAAGATTTATACATTGATAAACTACCTTCTTTATGTGAGAAAAGATAACAATTTTCCATATTTGTAAAAATGTTATCATGAGAAATTTGATGATCCTCTTCTCCATGTGAATCCTCAATTTTAGTCTTGTTTCCCTCTTTCGCACTGTCTATTTTCATAGAAGCAGCTACATTGTAGTAATGCATACTCCTTCCTTGTCATTTTTACCATCAAATTGTATGAAGATTTAATATTAAAAAATAAATTAATGTAGATAATTGTATTGATTATGTGAAAGAACTGAAACTAAATATTTACACATTAATTGTATAATTCTTATGATCTATTCATAGTAATTATTCAACGGCGGTGAATATAATTCTTGTGATTTATCTAGTGCAATCATTAAGAGATTTTATGGTTAAAAATACCTTTATTCAGTATAAAATTGTATGTGACCATAGACTTAACATCATTGTCCATCTTTTATTCCTAAAAATAAATAGATTTTAATTTATTTTCTAATATTTGTAGGTAATAAAAATTATAATCTCAAAGATATTAGTATATATAATATAGTTTTGACAAATTAGACGGGAAATGTATATGATGGTAGGGGTGTGAGGTAGTACATATGAGGGCTATGAGATTGATTGTTTTTCCAAATTCCATAGGCGAAGTAGTTTTTCTTAGTTTTAACGTACTTATTTTCCTTTTAAAAAATATTTTCCACAAAGTTGGACCAACCAAACATGAAAATAAATAATTTTATTTTTCAAACCAGACACACCTTAATTGCAT
This sequence comes from Solanum arcanum, assembly GCA_027789145.1. Classification (NCBI taxonomy): domain Eukaryota; kingdom Viridiplantae; phylum Streptophyta; class Magnoliopsida; order Solanales; family Solanaceae; genus Solanum; species Solanum arcanum. The sequence goes on from CM050943.1 coordinate 54,193,442, forward strand.
AAATCTTGTGATTATCTCATGCATTTGTAAGGAGTTGATTAAAATACCTTTTTCTAGTGTGAAATCTGCGGGAGTCACAAATTCAACATTACTGGCCAACTTAGCAATCATTTTTTTTCTCCGTAATTGTTTTCCTAAGGTAGTCCCTTCTCCATATCAACATTCTCGTTATTAATTTCTAATTATTGTGAAATGGGGACTTGCTCCATATTTTCTGCAAAAACAAATGAAGTCAATGTATAATTAATATTTAAAATACTTTATTTATCTAAATTTATATGATATAATTTGACTACACATGAAATTTAAGAAAAAAAAATACCCTCAATTATCTTCCAACTTTTCTCTGTGTACCTTATCTTTAGGAACAACATATTGGAGCTCCAAGTTTGCAAAGTTTGTATTCTCTACTTCATGAAATAATGGGGACATCAAGTGAAGGACATCTATGGAGACATTGGAGGAATAAAGCTTATCGAATTTTGATGGTCTTGAACATTCTTTTCCTACATAAATGATGAGTCGTTGATAAAATAACAAAATATAATGCTCGTACAATATGGATTTGGAGGACTATTAAATTTATTAGTCATATATGATAGTAATAGTTATAAAATAAAATAAAATAAAAAACTTACAGAAAAGGATTAAGGTAGTGATATGATCACTTATGTACACATTGTGAAAATTCAGAGTTCAACTCAGTACTTTTGTTCAGGTGAGCAAACACTTTATTTTCACCCTCTTCTACCTTTTCCACTTCCTGGTGGATTTAACATCATTATGGTAATTGTGATTTTCTAACTTCACGAAATTATTTTATTTGCCACAAGAAATTAGATTACTTACCACAAACTCGATTATTTCTTTGAGCTCCATCATTTCACACATGAGTGCCACTTCATTTCCTAAATGTAGTTCACCATTGTTTTCTTTCTGCTCCGTTGTTGTATGCTCTAAATTTGAAGATTATTTTTTTCTTTTCTTTGAAGGACGTTTTCGAAACATAATCTTGATTTGATTCAAGATCACGCTATAAGAATGATTGTAGTAATAAAAAAACATATTTGTCAAATTATTAAAAATCTAACCTTAATCTCTTTTACTATATTGGTTTCAGAATTGACTTTTACTTATATTTTCTCATAACCATCTAAGATGTATCTACATACTTCCATAACAGATCGACATATGAAACTTTTTTTCATATGATCGGTAAACCTACAACACAACAAAGTTTTTCATTAATCTAGAATAATTATTAAATAAATTAAATAGTGTACACTATTACCTTGCACTAACAAATCATTAACTATACTCTGCTAGGAAAATCTAATCAGATAAGTATCCTATACAAATGAAGCAACTTAAATAATTATTACAGATAAAAATTCCTCATGATATAATGTAGAAACTATAACGGAACTGTCTAGAAAAACTTCTTCTAAACAAAAATGTACACAAACCATAGAAGAACTAACTATCATTTAACTTTTACATTCTATAAAATATTACATGTCGTATTTATAGGATTACAAAACTCATATTTTATCGACTCTTACCTGTAACTATACTTTAAACTACATGATAGTGTAAATAAGACATTATCCAAATGATAAATAAAACTTAAAATCACCGTCACAACTAGCTTAGTGATTGATTCGCTATCTCTCATCATCTTGACCTATCATTTTGTTAGTTCGACATCACTAATTTATATAATCAAGAAATAATAAAAAGAAAAATAAAATCAATGATTTAAGTTATGTGAAAGAAATAAGATAATAATTTTAGTTACCTGCAAGGAATAAGATAATAATTTTAGTTACCTTGTCACATTTACCATTAAAGCGCCTTCTCTTTTCATATGTCCAGCCTTAAGGACATTGTGATATTTTTTATTAGGTCTGAATAGATAGGCTAAATCTTCTCCGTATAATTCGAGTCCATAACAAATATTTGGAAGAGTTAATCTTTCTTGATCGTTAGCGCTGTTTGTTGATCATAATTACGATCAACCATTAATATATTAATTTATACATAATAAATCTAGAAAAATAAATGTACTGCTTAACGTGTTTAATTTTACAGTATAAACATTAGTTTTACCTGACTACATTTATCAATCCCCTCTTCCTCTCAGGGAGTTGATAGGGAGTTAATTCAGAATCATGATGCAATAATAGTAAACTTTTAATCAGTATTTCTTTAAACACTTGTTTGTGTTTTAAATAAACACTAATTATAAACTATCATATCATATTTACTTTTGTGACAAGAAAACTACCTAATTTTTGGGATTACAGATTTTGTTTTGATTGTTGTATGCTTATAGATATCTTTTGAATGATTTAATCATATAATGTTCTATTTAATTTTTTGTATATATAAGTTGAACTCTTATACAAATTAAAACAAATAATAAAAGTTTGATGATTTGATGATATAAAACAATTCACACTATATTATATCTGAATGTCCATATAATCAAAATGAGTTTCTAGATGAAAGATATTATACTCACAATATATGACAATAATATATGAAAATGACAATACATATATCATTAATTCACATGATAAAAAATAAAATTCAATGGTGATAATATCATTATTTTAAAAAATATATGATATTCATACTTAAATAACTATTGTTTCCTCAATTGCTTAAAATATGGGTGATGCCGAATAGAAATTATGAGAGTTGTAAGAGTTTATTAATTAGACAATGAATTTAATATAAATTCTTTGTTATAAATATGATGAAGATCGGGTTAGATAATTTTTACAATTAATAAACCAATAGACGAGCGGTTAGATTCTCGTACTTTTTGTCAATATTGCAATTAAAATCTACCATACAAATCTAAAGACAAATAGTATGTTAGAATAATCATTTATAAAAGACTATACAAAATAATAAAACACTTAACTAAATATCAATCTTTTATAATCTTAGTGCTTATAAAATATGTAATTCAAATTGCTTTTTCGGTAGATACGATAAAATGTGATTGCTTACAAGATAAAATTTAATACTAGCCATTATATATATGAAATTTAATCAGACTCTTTTTTATTAATAATTTGATTAATTGTCTTCTATATAACAAATATTTGACAAAAAAACTTAATTTCTTCCCTTTTTTATCCTGAAGCCTATAGTTATTTCAATTAAAAAGAGAATAAAAATATTACCCATAATTCTATTTTTTTTTCAAAAGACATCTAAATTTTATAAATTCTCATTTATTTTCTTAAAATCATATAAAAAGTAAATTCTAAATAGACATAATTTTATGATAAAATTTGTCAAAACAAAATCTTGATACACAAATATTCCTCACAATAATGAATTATTCCCATACAATAAAATATATTTATGTTTAAATATTACTCCAATGTCTAAAAATACCTAGAATTCATGTGTTTTTGCTTATCCACAATGATGATCAAGATTTAACCAATGAGTTAAAATCTACGCAACAGATAATAAATTAAAGGGTAAAGCAAAAGGTAAGAGGAAGGAAAATAATGCTAAATTATATTTTTTTACCGATGACTCCGAGCCATTCTCTCTTCGATGACTTGATACACTAGAGTATAATAAGACCAAGTCACTAATATCAACTCTTTGATTTTCTTGAGCCTATAAGGGATTAGGAGAAGTACAAAATAATTATCAAAGTTTGGATGTAGAAAAAATATAATTTATTTATATTCTTTTCTGTAAAATTTATTTACATTCTCTTAATATTTTCAAAGTTCGAATCAACTTTTCATTATTCCATATTTTTTAAAATGAACAACTAAGAAAACAATTTACATTTATGTGTAATGACCCAAAAGCTCCTCTTTAGAGTTTTGAATATTTGTTTAACTTAAGTTAATTAATCGATAGTTTATGGGCTAAAGTGATAATTTATTTAAGACCCTATACTATTTAACCTTTATTTAATAAAATATGTGGGTAAAACCTATCACAATTAGTACTTAATAAATTCAAAAAAGGGAAAGAAATTAACCTGCATCGAGTGGCGGCTGGCGGGGAGACACCCACTTCACGATCAGGTAACAAAAATAATTTTTCTTTATGCAATTGAAATTCAAATGGTTGTTATAATTATTATAATAATGAGAGGAAAAGGTAAGAAGGTAACAACATTTAGAATTCAATTTATATATATTATATTTTTGTTTGCAGTGACTTAGAATTGGCACAAATGGACTTTCGTGCATTTTTTTTTTATTATTTTGGCCAATTGATGGCTATGTAATCATCATAATAACTAAAGGAATTCATTTATATTTTGGAATGCAGTGGTCGTCCGTAAAAAAAAAAAATAAATTTATTAGGGCTTTAGTTTAAATTTTTACAATTTTTAATATATATAAAATTTTTAATGTAGTGAGTCAAGGTGTTAAATATTGGTATATTATATTATAGAAAATTTGTATGATTGTATTATTTGGAAAAGTTATAACTTAATGTCATACTTTAAATTTAGAAAATATAAGATTTGACCTATTCACCGGAATCAAGATTTGGGAACTTTGTTACGCACTTGAGTGAGTTTCGGGTCTAAGATAGACATATAGGTATTGTTAGTTTCAAAAATCTTATCGTGGTTACTTATTTGAATAGATTGTTTTGAGTTGGAAGTTCAACAAAAAGGGAAGACTCAAGTTCCGAAGTGATTGTTCTACTATTTGAGGCAAGTGGATCTCTAAACCCTTGTTAAGCGTATGAAATTCGTGTATTTCTTTGTGTGTTGTTGAGAATGACTTGGATACTTGTCGCTTAATTGTTGGTGTTGTATTCCTGGTTTTAAATTTTACTTTGTTATTAAAATGGTTATCTCCTCATTTTCATTTGAGCATGTCATTTGCATTGTATCTGAGACATTGTTGTGGTAAGAGGATGTACCATTTCGAGGGTCGTATCACGCGCCGTGATGGATATCATATTTCGAGGGACGTATCGCGCGCCGTGAAGGTTACTATTATCGAGGGTCGTGTCGTGCGCCGCGACAGATGCATGGACAGATATGTCCCCCATGGGTCCCGGACTGAGAGACAGCGGGTGTGTATCGTTAGGGAAGACATGCGTCACTATACTTGACATGCATCTCATGGCATTACACATTTTATTATTGATGAACTTGAACACGTGTTTTGTTGATCTTGTGAGTGTTTCTCTGTGAAGCTTGTGACTGTTGAATATTGAGTTGTTATAGAGAATGTGTAAACTGATAGAATGTGGTTATTGAGTTGTGTGTTTGGTAAACTGTAAACTATTAGACTGTAGCGTGGAGGTTAGATATGGTGTAAGAAGTGCCCGTATTTTGTTCACTTAACTTGTGTTTAAAGGTTTGCTTGTTGGGTACCGCGTGGTTTGGTACTCACCCCTTGCTTCTACAAATTTTTGTAGGATACGAGCCTTGATCTTCGTGATACCTGTCATTCTTTTCGTTTTCGAGGCATCTTGTGGAGGATTGTGAGGTAGCTGCTTGTCATCTCAGCGAACATTCCTACTCCTGTTTATGACTTTGTTTTTACTTGAAAGACAACTTCATTTAGACTTCTATTTTGTTTCAATTCTAATTTTTACATTAGAGGCTTGTGCACGTGACAACCTGATTTTGGGGATTAGATTAATATGACTTGGTTTCATAATAGGAATTGTTGTTGGATTGTCATTTACTTCCGCACTTTGTTAGATATTTGGTTTTAGGCTGACTTGTCTTGGTGGGATAAGACGAGTGCCATCACACCCATTTTTGGGTCGTGACAAAATGGTATCAGAGCCCCAGGTTCATAGGTCTTACGTGTACACAAGCCGAGTCTACGTAGAGTCTCAAGGATCAGTACGGAGACGTCTGTACTCATCTCTGAGAGGCTAAAAAGATTACTAGGAAACTTCCTTTTGTACATTCTTTCTCATCGTGCGTAGTTACCTTCGTTAGTACTGAGTTGTTGTATACTCTTTTGACAGATGACGAGGACTAGAACTAATGTTACTGGTGGTAGAGGGGAGGCACTTCCCGAGGCAGTTGTTGAGGCCCCAGCTAGGGGTAGGAGTAGATCTCGAGCTAGTGGTCGTGCTAGTAGTACGACAATAGCCAGAGGTCGTGGACGTGGAGCAGCACCAGTGAGAGGTCGTGCTAGAGAGGTCTTTATAGAACCTCAGATTGATGGCAGGGAGGACCAGGTTCCTCCAGATCCTGTAGTCACACCTTTGCTTCAGGATACACTATTGAGGGTGTTAAGTGTGCTTGAGGGCTTTTCTCAGGGTGGTGGTGTGACTACCACACCACATGACTCCCGTACTAGAGAGGGGGCTCAGACCCAAGAGCAGCAACAAGCTCCAGTTTTTCAGGATGAGGTGGGGCAGCTACCGGTAGATCCCGCGGTTCAGAATGATGTTGCACCAGCAGTTGGGGGTCAAGTTGCATCGATGGTTGTTCTGACAGAGGATGAGCAGCGTAGGTATGAGAGATTTGGAAAGATGGACCCACCTCAGTTTCAGGGTGGGAAGAGCGAGGACGCTCATGAGTTTCTAACTACCTGCCGAGAGTTACTAGAGGTGGTTGGATTAGCTGAGTCACATGGGGTTAGATATGCTACACTCCAGCTTCGTGGACTAGCGAGAGACTGGTGGAGGACTTATTCGGGGGTTTTGCCAGTTGGATCTCCTCCAGTGGCTTGGGAGCAGTTTGCTAGTGCATTCCAAGATCGTTTTATCCCATGGAGCGTGAGAGAGGAGAGTCGTTTGAGGTTTGAGAGTCTGAGACAGGATGGTTTATCGGTTACAGAGTATGAGGCGCGTTTTTGCCAGTTTTCTAGGCATGCGTTGGCCATTATTCCAAATGAGACAGAGAGGATCCGCACATTTGTGAGGGGATTGACTTTCTCTATCAGGTCAGCTGTGTTTCGGACATCTATGGAGGGGACTTCTTTCCAGTCCATTGTGAGCGCCGCCAAAGAGGCGGAGTTGATGGAGAGAGAGGAGTTTGGGGACCCTAAAAGGGCCCGTATATCAGGCCAGTTTCATGGTGCCTCATCTGGAGGTAGGGGATCACAGAGAGTGAGTGGTTCTTTTCAGCAGCGGGGACCTATTCATGCATCTATGCCAACATTTGAGGGTGGCCAGACATCTAGGGGTTCCTATAGCCCGGGTCAGAGCTCGTACGGTTCACAGCAGCGACCTATAGGGCGAGGAAATAATTGTGGGTTTTCAGGGTCCACACAACAGTTCCCAGGTCAGAGATTTTGTTTTACTTGTGGAGATCCCGATCATCTAATACGGCAGTGTACTTCACAAAGGGGTCGTGGTGGGCCTCGACCTAATTCTTCATTCCAGACTAGACCACCAGCGCCACAGGGTAGAGGTCGTGGCAGAGTTCAGTCAGGTAGAGGTGATAGAGTTTCTAGTAGTGGTGTTGCAGCTCACCAGTGGGGTAGAGGTACCACCAGGATGGAGGTGGGCGAGGAGGCCACTGCTATGCTTTCCTGGGAGACCCGAGGCGGAGACCTCCGATCTTTGTTATTACAGGTATCATCCCAAAGATGCCATCGACCTGCGTCTGTGTTGTTTGATCCAGGTTCTACATTCTCTTATGTGTCTACGTATTTTGCTGCTAAATTTGATATGATATGTGATAGCATGACTGTACCTATTCGTGTTTCTACACCCGTGGGTAAGCCCTTAATGGTGGATCGAGTGTATCGATCCTGTCTTGTTTCTTTGGCTGGGTATGACACTTGGGTAGACTTAATCATTCTGGGAATGGTGGACTTTGATGTTATCTTGGGTGTGGATTGGCTTTCTCCTTATCATGCTGTCCTTGATTGTAATGCTAAGACTGTGACTTTAGCAATGCCTGGTGTTCCGAGGGTTGAGTGGAAGAGTGTTAGTGTTTCTTATCCTAGCAAGGTCATCTCTTTTATCCGTGCTAAGAGATTGGTGGAGAGGGGGTGTTTGTCTTACTTAGCGTTTATTCGGGATACTAGTGTTGAACCACCTCCCATGGACTCTGTTCCCGTGGTTCAGGAGTTTCTCGATGTATTTCCTTCTGATCTTCCAGGTGTTCCTCCCGATAGGGATATCAATTTTGCTATTGATTTGGAGCCGGGAACTAAGCCTATTTCTATCCCTCCATACCGTATGGCTCCAGCAGAGTTGAAAGAATTGAAGGATCAGTTGCAGGATTTATTGAGTAAGGGTTTTATTCGCCCTAGTGTGTCACCTTGGGGTGCCCCTGTATTGTTTGTGAAGAAGAAGGATGGGACTATGAGAATGTGTATTGATTACAGACAGTTGAACAAGGTAACAGTGAAGAATAAGTATCCTCTTCCGCGTATTGATGACTTGTTTGATCAGTTACAGGGAGCATCATTGTTCTCTAAGATTGATTTGACGTCTGGGTATCATCAGTTGAAGATTAGGGCATCAGATATCCCTAAGACAGCTTTTCGGACTAGGTATGGACATTATGAGTTCCTAGTGATGTCGTTTGGATTGACTAATGCCCCTACAGCATTCATGGAGTTGATGAATGGGGTGTTTCGACCATACCTTGATTCTTTTGTGATTGTTTTCATCGATGACATCTTGGTTTACTCTAAGACTGAGGAGGACCATGTCCGACACCTGAGGATTGTACTTCAGAGGTTGAGTGAAGAGAAGTTGTATGCCAAGTTCTCAAAGTGTGAGTTCTGGCTTACTTCTGTGACATTCTTGGGACACGTGGTGTCCAAGGAGGGTATTAGAGTAGATCCGGCCAAAATTGAAGCAGTTAGAGGCTGGACGCGACCTACTTCACCTATTGAGATTAGGAGTTTTGTGGGATTGACAGGCTATTATCGACGATTTGTTCAGAGTTTCTCTACTATTGCAGCTCCATTGACTAGATTGACTCGACATGATGTTGGTTTTCAGTGGTCTGATGAGTGTGAGGAGAGCTTTCAAAAGCTCAAGACTTTGTTGACTTCTGCTCCTGTGTTGACTCTACCTGAGGAGGGTGTAGACTTTACTGTATATTGTGATGCTTCAGGAGTTGGATTGGGTGGTGTGTTGATGCATAAGGGGAAAGTGATTGCTTATGCTTCTAGGCAATTGAAGTCCCATGAGAAGAACTACCATACTCATGATCTGGAGTTGGCGGCTGTGGTATTTGTACTTAAGTTATGGCATCATTATTTGTATGGAGTGCATTGTGAGATCTTCACTGATCATCGTAGTCTTCAGTATATCTTTAGCCAGAGGGATTTGAACTTGAGGCAACGGAGATGGCTTGAGTTGCTGAAGGACTATGATGTGACCATTCTGTATAATCCAGGAAAGGCCAATGTTGTGGCCGATGCTCTGAGTAGGAAGACTCCTAGCATGGGGAGTCTTGCATCTCTTAGTGTTGAGGAGAGACCATTGGCTAGAGATGTTCAATTGTTAGCTAATAGTCTTGTCCGATTGCAGATCTCAGAGGAGAGTGATGGGATGATTGCGTTTATTGAGGCTCGATCTTCTTTAGTCGAGCAAATCCGTGCACACCAGTTTGATGATGAAAAATTATGTCTCATTCGAGACAAAGTATTGAGAGGGGAAGCTAAGGAGGCTGTCCTTGATTCTGATGGTGTATTGCGGATCGGAGGCAGAATTTGTGTGCCCAGGACAGGCGATTTGATTAGATTAATTCTTGAGGAGGCCCATTGTTCTCGGTATTCCATCCATCCGGGAGTGGCGAAGATATATCATGATCTGAGTCAACATTATTGGTGTTGTGGGATGAAGAGAGATATTTAAGACTTTGTTTCGAGGTGTTTGACTTTCCAGCAGGTCAAGTGTGAGCACCAGCGGCCCGGGGGTGTATCTCAGAGGATGCCTATTCCTAGTTGGAAGTGGGAGCGGATTACTATGGACTTTGTTGTAGGTTTGCCTACCACAGTGGGTGGTTATGACTCTATTTGGGTTGTTGTTGATAGGCTGACCAAGTCTTCCCACTTCATCCCGGTTCAGGTGAAGTATACAACATAAAAGTTAGTTGAGCTATATATCAGTCAGATTGTGCGACTACATGGAGTTCCTATTTCTATCATATCAGATCGAGGTTCACGATTTACTTCTCATTTATGGAAGGCATTACAACATGGTCTGGGTACTCAGTTAGATATGAGTACGGCATTTCACCCTCAAACAGATGGTCAATCTGAGTGGACCATTCAGGTATTGGAAGATATGCTTCGAGCGTGTGTGATCGATTTTGGTGCAAGATGGGATCGACATTATCCTTAGCGGAGTTTGTCTATAATAACAGTTATCACTCTAGCATTCAAATGGCCCCATTTGAGGCATTGTATGGTAGACGGTGTAGATCTCCGATTGGTTGGTTTGATTCGGCGGAGATGGACTCTTTGGATACAGACTTGCTTAGAGATGCTATGGAGCAAGTCCGTATGATTCAGTATAGATTATTGACAGCTCAGAGTCGACAAAAGAGTTATGCAGACCGGAGAGTTAGAGCCTTGGTGTTTATGGAGGGTGATCATGTTTGGCTCCGAGTATCACCCATGAAGGGTGTGATGAGGTTCGGAAAGAAGGGCAAGCTTAGCCCTAGATTCATTGGAACTTTTGAGATTTTGAGCCGAGTGGGAGAGGTGGCCTATAAGTTGTCCTTGCCACCTAGTTTGTCGGCAGTTCATTCTATTTTTCATGTCTCTATGCTTCGGAAGTACATTACGGATGAATCTCATGTGCTTTCACTTGATTCCGTGGAGTTGGGTCCAGACTTGACATTTGAAGAGGAGCCTATAGCTATTTTGGAAAGGCAGGTTCGAAAGATTAGGACCAAGGAGATTGTTTCAGTGAAGGTACAATGGAAGCACCGATCAGTGAGAGAGGTAACTTGGGAGACTTAGTCTGACATGCGTGCCAGATATCCTCAACTTTTTTAAGCTTCATGTACTTTCTTTTAATCTATGTTCGAGGACGAACATGGTTTTTAGTGGTGGATAATGTAATGACCTAAAAGCTCCTCTTTAGAGTTTTGAATATTTGTTTAACTTAAGTTAATTAATCGATAGTTTATGGGCTAAAGTGATAATTTATTTAAGACCCTATACTATTTAACCTTTATTTAATAAAATATGTGTGTAAAACCTATCACAATTAGTACTTAATAAATTCAAAAAAGGGAAAGAAATTAACCTTCAATGAGTGGCGGCTGGCGGGGAGACACCCTCTTCACGATCAGGTAACAAAAATAATTCTTCTTTATGCAATTGAAATTCAAATGGTTGTTATAATTATTATAATAATGAGAGGAAAAGGTAAGAAGGTAACAACATTTAGAATTCAATTTATATATATTATATATATTATATTTTTGTTTGCAGTGACTTAGAATTGGCAAAAATGGACTTTCGTGCATTTTTGTTTATTATTTTGGCCAATTGATGGCTATGTAATCATCATAATAACTAAAGGCATTCATTTATATTTTGGAATGCAGTGGTCGTCCGTAAAAAAAAAAAATTTATTAGGGCTTTAGTTTAAATTTTTACAATTTTTAATATATATAGAAATTTTAATGTAGTGAGTCAAGGTTTTAAATATTGGTATATAATAATATAGAAAATTTGTATGATTGTATTATTTTGAAAAGTTATAACTTAATGTCATACTTCAAATTTAGAAAATATAAGATTTGACCTATTCACCGGAATCAAGATTTGGGAACTTTGTTACGCACTTGAGTGAGTTTCGGGTCTAAGATAGACATATAGGTATTGTTAGTTTCAAAAATCTTATCGTGGTTACTTATTTGAATAGATTGTTTTGAGTTGGATGTTCATTAAAAAGGGAAGACTCAAGTTCCGAAGTGATTGTTCTACTATTTGAGGCAAGTGGATCTCTAAACCCTTGTTAAGCGTATGAAATTCGTGTATTTCTTTGTGTGTTGTTGAGAATGACTTGGATACTTGTCGCTTATTTTTTGGTGTTGTATTCCTGGTTGTAAATTGTACTTTGTTATCAAAATGGTTATCTCCTCATTTTCATTTGAGCATGTCATTTGCATTGTATCTGAGACATGGTTGTGGTAAGAGGATGTACCATTTCGAGGGTCGTATCGCGCGCCGCGATGGATATCATATTTCGAGGGACGTATCGCGCGCCGTGAAGGTTACTATTATCGAGGGTCATGTCGTGCGCCGCGACAGATGCATGGACAGATATGTCCCCCTTGGGTCCCGGACTGAGAGACAGCGGGTGTGTATCGTTAGGGAAGACATGCATCACTATACTTGACATTGCATCTCATGGCATTACACTTTTTATTATTGATGAACTTGAACAAGTGTTTTGTTGATCTTGTGAGTGTTTCTCTGTGAAGCTTGTGACTCTTGAATACTGAGTTGTTATTGAGAATGTGTAAACTGATAGAATGTGGTTATTGAGTTGTGTGTTTGGTAAACTGTAAACTATTAGACTGTAGCGTGGAGGTTAGATATGGTGTAAGAAGTGCCTGTATTTTGTTCACTTAACTTGTGTTTAGAGGTTTGCTTGTTGGGTACCGCGTGGTTTGGTACTCACCCCTTGCTTCTACAAATTTTTGTAGGATACGAGCCTGGATCTTCGTGATACCTGTCATTCTTTTCGTTTTCGAGGCATCTTGTGGAGGATTGTGAGGTAGCTGCTTGTCATCTCAGCAAACTTTCCTACTCCTGTTTATGACTTTGTTTTTACTTGAAAGACAACTTCATTTAGACTTCTATTTTGTTTCAATTCTAATTTTTACATTAGAGGCTTGTGCACGTGACAACCTGATTTTGGGAATTGGATTAATATGACTTGGTTTCATAATAGGAATTGTTGTTGGATTGTCATTTACTTCCGCACTTTGTTAGATATTTGGTTTTAGGCTGACTTGTCTTGGTGGCCCATTTTTGGGTCGTGACATTATGTTCCATTTTATATAAGTAATTTTAATCCCCTTTCCGGCCTACGTGATACTAGTTAGAAAAAAATGTCAAACAGTGTTGGGCCCACAAGGTAGTGCCACGTAGGCCGAAAGGGATAGAAAATTATTAATAAAATAAGTTCGAGGGGGGTAATAGGACCTTAGTATAGTATAAGTGTGTCTCTGAGATTTTGATCATAGGTTGAGGGGGTACTTCTGCATCATCGCACATTCAATATAGTAACATACATTACATCAATGAGAATAAAGATTCTTAAGATGGATTGAAACTGTTACGACCCAACCCACCGAGTCGTGCGGGCACCTACTCTAACACCTAAGTAGGAGAACCATCATATTTCAATAGTTAAATCATGCAAAAATTTAATTAAAATCAAAGATAGATGAATTAACAAGCTTTTGTAAATAAGAACATTTAAAACAATTTCGGGTTAACACTTGTAAAGAAATCATCACCCCCAAGGATTTAGTATAAACATGTAAAGAGCTACTAAGAGAACATGCAGGACATAATAATGGAAAGACACCGCTCTCACTATACGAAAGGAAAAATTAGAAGCTACTGGAGATTCTCTTCATCTTCACCTAATGAAACATCATTGAACCTGCATCAAAACTATGTTAAATGGAAAAGCTAGATTAATGTTAGTACAAAACCACAGGCACGAGTAGGAATCATGCGTTAACCCTATGCCCACAACATAATATAAGAATTCAACGAGCAAGAACATGTAATAAAACCACTCGTTTCTCCACCTTTACCCTCTCTTGAAATACTTTAGAATTACAGTAGTACCCTTACTACCCACATTCTGACTAACCATACACGACGTATCCTTGCCTTCTATTTATGTTATCTAGACCCTTCCACATGACACCTTTTATCAAGGCTTCTATACTGCAACCACGAATTCCTTTCTTTAAGTGTGGAATCTATCCAAGTATTTTCATTATGTACACCACCCTCACTTCTCACCGTTGAAATATACAAACAATCTTTTCTCTCAAACATTTACAACTCTTGAACCTTTCTTCTCGACTCGTTCAACAACAACATACATAATGAGTTAAATCAATACAGAAGAACAAACCACATCAGTTATCACTTTAGAACAATGTACAACTTCACAATGTTAGGATATACAATTATGTAAAGTCATTGGTTCTCTCATGGAACCCAAACCCAATTAGCATATGGTAACGTGGTACCCGATACAATGTTTATGCCAAAACATGGCAACCGATACCATATTTATGTCGTAATGTGACAACTGATCCAAGGCTAGTGTGTTAGAAAACAACCTCAATCAAAATGTATATTTGCACCTTTATTCAATTAAGTCATTATTCATCCCCTACCTTATCCAATATCCTTATATGTGATTTGTCTGATAAATAACACAATATTCACAAATATACATGCATTATAACAAAGTAATTACTAACATATATCACACTAATACGAATCACAACCATCATATTGAAGTATTCATCAACTTATATCACTAAAGTTATAACACGGCCATACCTATCCCCAGTTCATCGTTTAAGGCTTCTTCTATGATTAAGTCTTCTTTTACTCGGTGCATGAATGCATACGCATAATTCCTACCATTTTGATTTCTATTATACTACACACTGAGCAAGGACTTATAACTACTCAATTAATAAACCTAGAATACCTGGGCTCGAAGAAACTACACTGAGTTTTTGCCTGCAATTTTTCTTCTCATTTTCCGTGACAGCGATCTTGACCAAAAATCCATAATTATCGATCTTTTTACGCTAGAAACATCATTCTCCTTCTTACCCGAGCTTAGAGAAGCTTTTTGAGGGTTTCTAGGGTGGTTTATGTCTAAATTAGGTATTTTAGAAAGAATAAGAAAATAAGACTATGTGTTATTTAAATCCTGTCTCGCGTATCCTGCTCTAGTGACAGCTTAACCCGCTATGGAGACACTGCCCTAGCTACACCTGGCCCGCCCTGGAGGGACAGTAGCCTTGTAATTTCTCAAAGTTCTGTTTTTCCCCATTAGCAAAGGTTCAGGTCGTTGCAATAGATACAAATTTATCCATCGTTTCTCATCGAACGACCAGTGTACGGATCATAACTCGCCCTATTTTAAAGTTCTTCTAAACTAACTAATGGGGCCATTGCAAATCCCCAAAGTGTGGTGACTCTTCAATTTTATGCACGGACGGTTTATACTCACGAGACTGGTTAAGGAAGAGGTAACACAAAGAGGAAGAAAACGTGTTCCACTAAAGAGCCTGGCCCCTCGAATGAGGAATCCCTTCTTCTACAACGTGGCTACTGTGGCGAGGGATCTCCCGCTCAAGCGGGGAAACGGAGACAGAAAAGGGGGAAAAGAAAATATTTTTCCCAATTCTCCCTAAACTTTCAAAAAAAAACTCTCCAAATCATCTCGATAACTCTACACCGAACGTCAAAAAAAAGATAAATCTCTCGTTCATTATGCTCTTTATTTGTATACTTGATTAACAATGATTACATGCTATTACTAATTTGATTAAAAATCATTTTTTGGTTAGTTATTCAAATGAAATTAGGTTTCTAGTTTGATAGAAAAACGTAGCATGACATTTCCCTCACATACCCAATGTCTCCACAACGTCCTGGGCATGAGAATTTTGCAAAAAACACAGCCAAATCGGTTAGTGCTGGATTGTTGAAGGGTAACTTGAAAGAAAATTGATATTATGGCACTTTGTAGGGGTGTACTTGTTAATATAATTGCACATTTAGGTTCTAGATTACTTATTATATTGTGATCTGCTGAAATTCTATGAAATAGGGTTTTTTGGGACAAAGGGTGCGAAGATCGCACCTGGTGTTTGTTTAATATCTCGCTCAAGCATGATTTTGGCAAACCGGGGCGGGATAAGGAAATCAGTGGCCTACATCTGCTTAAAATAGAAAATTCCCCCCTTCTCTTTTAACAAGATTTTGCCTAATCCCTCGATGTTCTAATGTGGTTATAAATATTTTAGCAAGATTTTCTAAATGGCTAGCACGAACGAGGAAATTGTTTTTTTGTCCGGCTTCCCAATGTTGCTAGTCGGGAACGATACCATGACAACTAGGACACTGAATTATGTTATGAGAGGGTTTTCACTTGTTGAATTTGGATGAGAAAGTTCCTTCCTTTCTCGCTCGACTTATAAAGTTTGGTTGGGCCCCACTAACAGAGGATCCTCCTACTGCTCTCTAGTAGGGTGAGGGAGTTCTACATTGTCATGCTTATTTTTTGATTGGAAGTCCCTCAGCTGTCATCCGTATTCATGGATTTATGATCCCCCTAAATGCCACAGCTATCAATGAGGTAGTAGAGGTTCCCGAGGTCTCAAATGTTGAGTATGATGGATCTAATCTAGTTGAGAGACACCTTTTTTGAGCCTGCGTGCTGGGGTCAGATCTACTAGGATACAATAAAGGGCATCACTAGTACGAACTAGTCACTGGATGCTAAGTGATTGCTATACTTTGTTATTAGATGGATCCGCCCATTGGGCATTCACACCAACGTGACATTTCCTCGGGTCTTGGTAGTGGTGTGCACTATACGAGGCATCGAGCTAAATGTTGGGACACAAATTATCTCGGAGTGGAAGATGTTCTATCGGGGCAACAAGAGATTCTTCCTACTGAGGTAGGTGACTATGAAAAGGGAGAAGGCAGGAGTGCTACATTTCGACACTGATGAAGTGATTACCATGGATCCCCCCATTTCACCCTTTTTTGATTAGGCAAGGATATAATTCTTGGAGGAGGAGGAAGAGAACGGACAAGACCAGCATCAGTCAGGAAGCTGCGGATTCATATGACGAAGGAGACAATGTCACTAGTCCTACACAGCCCCAAACCTTACTCTTATGTGCTCATGTGGAGGAGGATTTGGTTGTCGTTCGTAGATGGTTGGGACACACATATCCAAACTCTATTCAATCCAACACTGACATGGAGTTTGAGATTTTCCACTGCCTGTTGCGTCATGAAAGGAGGAAAGGTTGGGCGAGGGATTATATGATGGACCGAATGTGGAAAACTATTAAGTCATTTTATCTTATGTTGCCTCTAACAGGGAGATCCCCGAAATCGATTGCCACAGGACTACGCAAAGTTCCCTATGCCAAATGATGTGTAGGTTGGCATGATACCTTCTGACGAACTCGACTCTGATGTTAACACCTCCCAGCCCGAAAGATCCTTGTTAGACTTTTCGTCCCTTTGGGCATGTAAAGAACAAAATTTCATTTAATCGTATCATTTTCCTAAATTTTTGCGGGATGTAGATGTTGGTACTCTAACTGTTTTTGTCCGTTAAAATAAACTACTAATGTTTTTATAACTTGAATACTGATCGAATTTCTCGGGTTAGTCCTGATACACAGTCGGGTCTATATTTGAGACTAAGAAAAATAGAAGAGATATGCTAAGATTTTTTCTCACCCTATTCCGTTATGGTGGGAGGAATCCCTCACTGGTGGCCTCACCTTGACACAAAAGATTCCGCCCTAGCAGCCTAGACTAGCATAACCTACCTACAAATTTTTTTGGGGTTCTATTCTTTTCTAAATTTCCCAAGGGTTCCCATGTCACGCCCCGACCTATCCACGTGACGTAGACAAAGAACCTAGGACCACAAGTGATCCCAATCTAACCTTGCTGGCATGTCCATGAGCATTTTAAAGATAATAAACAGTTGCATAAGCTAAATCATACATAAAATTAAAAGATGGGGAATATCCATATTCTATAACTGAGATATTTGAAAATAATTAGTTTAATACAATTGAAATATTAACTCAATTTTAATTTGTATCTAACTATGTCTGAAAATAGCGTCTAAACTAGACTAGAAATACTGGGACACGCCCCAGCTAAATCTAGCAAAATCTGACATTTAATCATTAAAGACTTAAATGAAACTCATGACTGTTGTCCTCGGAGAATGAGGACTCACCACTGAATCTGCTGAACTGGAGATCGGGAAATCGATCTGTACGAGATCAGGATGCTGAGAACCTGAACTTACATCACGAGAATATGTAGCACACGCGTGCATCATTACTTGAAAGGTACTGATGTCACGACCCAAAACGAGCCGCGAGTGGCACCCACACTTATTCTCCTAGGTGAGCGAACCAACAAATCTAAACCCCAACATTTACCAGTATATCAATTATGAATAGTAAAAATAATGCGGAAGATCCAAAACATATTGACATAATCAATTAAATAAACTTCTAAAGTTTAATACTTATTATTCCCAAAACCTTGAAGTCATCACATCAAGAACATCTATCCTCAAATTTCTAAATCTAAGAGTATTTAAGAAGCTAAAATAAGTAAAATGATGGTCCATGTCTGAACTTCAAAGACATCAAGACGTGAGGGAGAGAATCCAGTCCGAGCTAGGAATAATAGCTCACCCTGAAATCTGATGTGCTGGAGTCTGGCTAGATTTGAGGGCGAGTCGAAGTCGATGGCACGCTTGCCGCACTCCACAAATAACAAAGAAGAAAAATACAAGTAGGGGTCAGTACAATGAACACGTACTGAGTAGGTATCATCGGCCTACTCAAAATAGAAAGCAATATATACTGAATAATAATATAAAATCAACCACAATACTTAACAGGTGACAAGCAACAAGTACAAGAACCATTGGCAACAAAACCATATAAGGTACAGCATCAATCACAACATCCAGCACACCTATGAGGACTCATGCCTCCACACCATACTCATTTGGGAAAATAGGTTCCTTGAGTTTGAGTATATTAAGTTAATTCCAGATTTCTTTCCTTTAATGTTATTGTGTCGGAACATGAAACTCCGATCCCATATACCGTGTCGAAACGTGACACTCCGATCCCCTAATACGTGTCGGAATATGACACTCCGATCAAATATTACCGTGTCGGAACGTGACACTCCGATCCAATTATCTCATCATTTTTATTTCATCAAGCCTTCTTTATTCAAGGCGTCATCTTTAATAGAGAGGATTAAAGATTAGAAATTCAACATTCTCCTAACTTTAGGCCAATCACAAACCACACAACCACACAATCAAGTACATAGGGGACTTTACAATATCATTCAATACATATCAATTGCTATTTAGAGTTTATTTATCACATAGAAATAAACCATAACCTACCTCCACCGAAGAACTGAAACCAAGCAAACTACCTCTCCAATACCTTTGCCTTCCTCAGTGTCTATGAATCTTCTCAATCTGAAGTCCAAGTCGCCTACCTCCTTCTTTTGTTTCACGCTCTCTCGCTCGTTCTCCCTTTCTGTTCTTTTTATTTTTCTTCCCCAGATTCTTTTTCTTTTACCGTAATTATCATATAATCCATTATGATAAAAGTGACCCACTATTTATTTCCCTAATATCTTCTTTTACCCCTAAGTAAATAAATTATTAAACTTACCCCACTAATTTCATAATTATAATCATGAATAGTCCAAAACACCCATTTAAATTTTAGCGTAAATTTGACCCAATCGGAGTTACGCAGCTTGTGACGGTCTGTCGTATCTACGCCGGTCCGTGCCGTAGTTCTCTCATGAAGTTCAGAGAGTCGATCCGAGTACCCAGATTTCAGAGTTGAAGTGTTTTTGAATGAAGACCCTCGACTGACCGTCGTGCCTATGACGGTTCGTCCTACTTGTCGTCGAGGGTAATGAGGAGAGCAGCAGAAGAAATTACACAAGTATGGGACGACGGAGTCCATCACGGTCCGTCGTGACCATGACGGTCCGTCGCGATATCCGTCGACCCAGTCAGTTTCTATGAAAAATAATTCTACTGCTCGAACTGATTAAACATGCTGTTACAATAGATACCAATTTACCCATCGTTCTTCATCGAACGATCACAAGAAGAAAAGCAAGGGCGAGAAAGAGTACCTGAATCTGTAGAAAGATATGGATATCTTTCTTGCATATTAGCCTCATTCTCCCAAGTGGACTCTTCAACTGGCCGATTCGTCCACTGAACCTTGATAGATGCAATCTCCTTTGATCTCAACTTGCGGACCTCTCTATCTAAAATAGAAACAGGCTCCTTCTCATAAGACAAATTCTCATCACGAAGAACTGAATCCCAATGAATAATATAGTTTCCATCCCCATGGTATTTTTTCAGCATAGACACATGAAATACCGGGTGCACTCCTGAGAGTCCTGGAGGCAATGCCAATTCATAAGAAACCTTCCCCACGTGATTCAGAACTTCAAATGGACCAATATACCTCGGACTAAGCTTACCTCGCTTACCAAACCGCATCACACCTTTCTTGGGTGAAACCTTCAGCAAGACTTGCTCACCCTCCATAAAATCCAAGTCCCTAACCTTTCGATCTGCATATTCTTTCTGCCTGTTATGAGCTGCTAGAAGCTTCTCCTGAATGAATTTTACTTTATCTAACGATTCCTTCAAAAGATCGGTACCCATGGTCTCACCTCAAATGCATCAAACCAACCAATGGGAGACCTACATCTCCTCCCATACAGTGCCTCAAATGGGGCCATATCAATACTTGAGTGATAGCTATTGTTGTATGAAAACTCTTTTAAGGGTAAGAAGTTATCCCAATGACCACCAAATTCTATCACAAATGCACGAAGCATATCCTCCAACACCTGAATCGTTCGCTCAGACTGACCATCGGTCTGAGGGTGAAATGCAGTACTAAGATCCAACATAGTACCTAATTCAGCATGCAATGTTCTCCAAAATTTAGAAGTAAATTTCGTACCTCTATCTGATATGATGGAAAATGGAACTCCATGCAATCAAACAATTTCTGAGATATAGAGTTTGGCTAACTTCTCTGCATTGTAAGTCACCTTGACCGGAATGAAGTGAGCAGACTTAGTTAATCTGTCAACAATTACCCAAATAGAATCAAACTTACCCAATGTCTTTGGAAGACCAACCACAAAATCCATTGCAATTCTTTCCTATTTCCATTCAGGAATGGGCATTTTCTGAATTGTTCCTTCGGGCCTCTGGTGTTCATACTTTACCTGCTGACGATTCGGGCATTGGGCGACAAAATCAACAATGTAACCCTTCATTCTACTCCACCAAAAATGTTGCTTTAGGTCACGATACATCTTGGTTGCACCAAGATGTATGGAATACCTTAAACTATGAGCCTCTGTAAGAATATTGTGAATCAAATTATCAACACAGGGCACACATGCCCTTCCCTTAATTCTCAAAACGCCTTCCTCATCAATTATTGCCTCTTTAGCCTTTTCTCGTAATACCATATCTCGAATTCGGTTCAGCTTCTCATGTGTAAACTGTTTTCCCTTAATCTTGTCAATAAAAGAAGATCTTGCCTCCACACAAGCCACAAATCCTCCCTTCTCTAGTACTTCCAACCTCATAAAGTCATTAGCGAGAGTCTGAACCTCTCTAGCCAATGGGCGTCTAGAAACCTGTAAGTGGGCTAGACTTGCCATCTCCCTACTTTTCTACTTAAAGCATCTGCCACAACATTAGCTTTTCCTGGGTGATACAAAATAGTAATATCATAGTCCTTCAGTAGTTCCATCCACCTCCTCTGCCTCAAATTCAAATCTTTTTGAGTAAAGCCATACTGTAAACTACGATGATCTGTATAGACTTCACACTTGACCCCATATAGATAATGTCTCCATTGCTTTAATGCAAACACAACTGCACCCAAGTCCAAATCATGGGTCGGATAGTTACGTTCATGCACTTTTAATTGCCTCGAAGCATATGCAATTACGTTCCTCTCCTGCATTAGCACTGCACCCAAACCAGAATAAGATGCATCACAATAAACAATGAAATTCTTACCTTCAACTGGCAAGGTAAGAATTGGTGCAGTAGTCAACAAGGTCTTGAGGTTCTGGAAGCTTTCTTCACATTCATCCGACCATACAAATGGAACATTCTGCTTAGTCAAATTTGTCAGTTGGGAAGCAACAGAAGAAAATCCCTTGACAAATCGACGGTAGTAGCTAGCTAAACCAACAAAGCTCCTTACCTCTGTAACATTAGTAGGTCTTACCCAACTCTTCACTGCTTCAACCTTAGAAGGATCAACCATCACTCCATCCTTAGAAACCATGTGCCCCAAGAAGGACACTGAATCTAGCCAAAACTCACACTTGAAGAATTTGGCATAAAGCTTTTTCCCCCTCAACAATTCCAATACAATTTTCAAATGCTCGTCATGTTCTTTCCTGCTGTTTGAGTATATCAGTATATCATCAATAAATACAATAACAAAGAGATTCAGATATGGCATAAAAATCCCGTTCATCAGGCTCATGAAAGCAGCAGGGGCATTCCTAAGCCCAAAAGACATTACTAAGAATTCATAATGCCCATACCTAGTTCGAAAAGCAGTCTTTGGCACATCTGCTGCCCGTATTTTCAATTGATGATAACCAGATCTCAAATCAATTTTTGAGAAGGTACAAGCACCTTGTAACTGATCGAACAAATCATAAATGCGGGGAATAGGATACTGTTTCTTAATAGTTACCTTATTCAGTTGCCTGTAGTCTATGCACATCCGAAAACTTCCATCCTTCTTCTTCACAAATAAAACAGGAGCACCCCAAGGGGATACACTTGGTCTAATAAAACCTTTACCTAACAACTCCTGAAGATGGGCCTTTAACTCCCTTAACTCTGCTGGAGCCATTCTATAAGGGGGATTGGAAATGACGCTAGTAACTGGCTCCAGATCAATACAAAAATCAACATCCCTATCCGGCGGCATACAAGGAAGGTCTGCATGTAACACATCCATAAACTCACGGAGTATTGAGAAAGACTAAATCGAAGGTACTTGGAATGTATCATCCCTGAGATGGGACAGGAAATCTAAACAACCTTACTAACCATTCTCTTAGCACGAAGAAAAGAGATGATATGAACTGGAGTGGAAATATAGTCACCCTCCCACACTAGCGGATCTGTCCCAGGCTTGGCAAATGTCACCGTTTTAGCATTACAATCTAAGATTGCAAAATTTGGAGAAAGCCAAGTCATACCCAGAATTACATCGAAATCAACCATCTCTAGAATAATCAAATCTACATGAGTATTGCTCCCCACAAATGTCACAAGACAAGACCTATACACCTTCTCAACTATCACAGACTCACCCACAGGAGTAGAGACACGAATAGGCATGTTAAGCAAATCACAATGTAAATCAAGACCAGTAGCAAATGAGGAAGATACATATGAAAATGTGGATCCAGGATCAAATAATACAGAAGCCATGCAATAACAGACCAAAAGAATACCTGTGCTAACAGCATCAGATGCCTCTGCTTCAGACCTCCCGGGGAAAGCATAACAATGGGCCTTATCACCTGTCTGTCCATTGTCCCTACCAGGTTGCGCTGCATTAGTTCCAACTTGCCCGCCACCCCGGCTTATTTTATGACCACCATTACCTTGGCCACCACGTCCTCCAGAATGGCGGCCTCTCCTATGACCACCTCTACCTCTAACTATTGGGGGTCTGTAACTCTATTTTGGACAATATTTCCTAATATGTCTAGTCTCTCCACATCCATAACAATTTCTGGAGTCAAGCATAGGTCTCTGCGAGAATGACGAAGTCTGGGGATAACCTCCAAACTCAGAAAAATGCTAACTGGTCTGCGATGGACCCCCTGCTACAGCCTATACTGAAGACTGAATAGGTCGGGCTGGGTAACCTCCTAAACTCTGCCCTCTGGAGTAAGAACCACTAAACTCACCTCCCTTACGGAACTTATTAGATGTCGACGCCATGGTGAAGTCGTTTGGCTTCACCCCCTCCACCTCTATCACAAAATTATCCACTTCCTGAAAGGATTTTGCTGCAGCAGCTACCTGTAAGGCTGGGATCTGCAAATCTGACCTCAATCCTTTCACAAAACGGCAAATCCGCTCTTTTGGACTGAAGCAAAGCTGGGTGGCATACCTGGATAGTGCACAAAATTTAGCCTCATAAGCAGTAACAGACATCCTGCCTTGCTCTAGGCTCAGGAACTCATCTCTCCTCTTGTCCATCAATGTCCGGGGTTTATACTTCTCCATAAATAAGCTAGAGAATGATGCCCAAGTCATAGGTGGTGCCTGTGCTGGTTGACACTCAACATACGACCGCCACCATATTTTTGCATCCCCCTGAAACTGATAGGTCACAAACACAACACCGAATCGTTCTACTATGTCCATCTTATGTAGCAGCTCATGACAATCAACCAGAAAATCATAGGCATCCTCAAATTCAGCACCCTTGAAGACTGGAGGTTTCAACTTTAAGAATTTAGTGAAAAGTTCATGCTCATCACTCGTCATTATAGACCCTGTAGTCAATCGAGGAAATGTGCCTACTTCCAATGAGGCATCCATGCGGGGAGCCACAACAGCTGCATGTTGTACTCCCGGAACCTGAGGTGCTGGTGCAGAAAACACTGGAGGTGTCTGGCCCTGATGAGATAACCCGCTAAGATAAGTAAGAACCTGATTAATAATCTCTGGGGTAGGCTGGGGTGGTAATTCCCCATCTTGAACCAGCTCGTTTTCTCTTTCTTCACCCTCTCTCACTACCTCATCAGTCGGTGGAGGAGTCACTTCCCTATTACTAGCTGGACCAGGTGTTTGTCCTCTTCTTCTAGAGGGCGTCCTCCTGCGACCTCTACCACGGCTTCTTGCCACTGCTCCTCCTAGAGCTACAGTCCCAATGGTTGGCTCAGACGCACCCTGTCTTGCCGGTGTTGTTGTTGGCACAGTTGTTGCTCTAGTTCTTACCATCTGCGAAATGGAGTGAGGATGTCAGATACCAATTTGTATCACGTAGATACCAATTGGATTCAAGTAATAGCACGAAAAAAAGAAAGAATGGAATTTTCCTAAAGTCCTATAGCCCCTAAAAGAAAAGTAAGGGCGTCCCTCTACCTTTCCTCAAGACTCTACTAGACTCGTTCTTGTGTTATGAGACCAACGAACCTAACGCTCTGATACCAAGTTTGTCACGACCCAAAACGAGCCATGAGCGGCACCCACACTTATTCTCCTAGGTGAGCGAACCAACATATTTAAACCCCAACATTTACCAGTATATCAATTATGAATAGTAAAAAAAAAAGCGGAAGATCCAAAACTTATTGACGTAATCAATTAAATAAAATTCTAAAGTTTAATACTTATTATTCCCAAAACCTGGAAGTCATCACATCAAGAACATCTATCCTCAAATTTCTAAATCTAAGAGTATTTAAGAAGCTAAAATAAGTAAAAGGATGGTCCATGTCCGAACTTCAAAGACATCAAGACGTGAGGGAGAGAATCCAGTACGAGCTAGGAATAATAGCTCACCCTGAAATCTGATGTGCTGGAGTCTGGCTAGAGTTGAGGGCGAGTCGAAGTCAATGGCACGCTTTCTGCACTCCACAAATAACAAAGAAGAAAAATACAAGTAGGGGTCAGTACAAGGAACACGTACTGAGTAGGTATCATCGGCCAACTCAAAATAGAAAGCAATATAAATTGAATAATAATATAAAATCAACCACAATACTTAAAAGGTGATAAGAACCAAGTACAAGAACCATTGGCAACAACACCATATTAGGTACACCATCAATCACAACATCAAGCACACCTATGAGGACTCATGCCTCCACACCATACTCATTTGGGAAAATAGGTTCCTTGAGTTTGAGTATATTAAGTTAATTCCAGATTCCTTTCCTTTAATGTTATTGTGTCGGAACGTGACACTCCGATCCCATATACCGTGTCAGAACGTGACGCTCCAATCCCCTAATACGTGTCGGAATGTGACACTCCGATCCAATATTACCGTGTCGGAACGTGACACTCCGATCCAATTATCTCATCATTTTTATTTCATTAAGCCTTGTTTATTCAAAGCGTCATCTTTAATAGAGAGGATTCAAGATTAGAAATTCAACATTCTCCTAACTTTAGGCCAACCACAAACTACACAATCAGAAACACACAACCACACAATCAAGTACATAGGGGACTTTACAATATCATTCAATACATATCAATTGCTATTTAGAGTTTATCTATCACACAAAAATAAACCATAACCTACCTCCACCGAAAAACTGGAACCAAGGAAACTACTTCTCCAATGTCTTTGCCTTCCTCAGTGTCTATAAATCTTCTCAATCTGAAGTCCAAGTCGCCTACCTCCTTCTTTCGTTTCACGCTCTCTCGCTTGTTCTCCCTTTCTGTTCTTTTTATTTTTCTTCTTCAGATTCTTTTTCTTTTACCCTAATTATCATATAATCCATTATGATAAAAGTAACCCACTATTTATTTCCCTATTATCTTCTTTAACCCCTAAGTAAATAAATTATTATACTTACCCCACTAATTTCATAATTATAATCATGAATAGTCCAAAACACCCATTTAAATTTTAGCAGAAATCCGACCAAGTCGGGGTTACGCAGCTTGTGACGGTCCGTCGTATCTACGATGGTCCGTGCTGCAGTTCCGTCGTGAACTTCAGAGAGTCGATCCCAGTACCCGGATTTAAGAGTTGAAGTGTTTTGGAACGAAGACCCTCGACGGACCGTCGTGCCTATGACGGTTCGTCTGACTTGTCGTCGAGGGTAATTAGGAGAGCAGCAGAAGAAATTACACAAGTATGGGACGACGGAGTCCATCACGATCCGTCGTGACCATGACGGTCCGTCGCGTGATCCGTCGACCCAGTCAGTTTTTATCAAAAATAATTCTACTGCTCGAACCGACTAAACAGGTTGTTACAACTGAGCATGTATAGAGTAAAACTAAAATAAAACATAACTGATTAAGCACAAAACAAGTATAATAGTTTGAACGTGATATGCTGATTTTTGAGTTAACTGGATGCGATGACCAATTTATAAGATGCTGAAACTGAATACTGAATATACTGTTGAATGGTCAATGCAGAGAGTCTGACTAAACTGTGGGAGCGACTAATAACCGACAATAAAACCATATGAGCTAAATGTGGAGTCCGATGTATATTCCCCATCGAGAGGACCCAATATACCTGCCAAAGGTATAAAAGCATGCTGGCATGATCACTAAAAGAATTTTCCACAGAGGGGACTTACAACCTACTCGGCTAGTAGTTCTTGGACTATTGGGTATGCTAAACCCTAGTCCAACTCGGTATTATGCTAATCACAATAAATTCTGTATATTAACTAATTATATCTAATTTATTTAAATATTGGACACCTCAAATCTGAATATGCAAACTGAGAATGCAAAAATTCATCTGGTATGTATGCATTTATAAGTGAGGCATGTATATATGAAGTGTCTGAAATATATGACCTAGCATGTGTAATTCAAGAACTAAAGAAATACAAAGCTAGGATTCTGAAATTCATGTCATAATCTGAGTAATAACATGATAATCTGATTTGGAACATATATTTAATAGTTTAATGAAGTTATATCAAAGTTCTAGAAACCCTAGGTTTAATTATGATAAGATAATCAAGAACTAACTGAAACTAAGGACCCATTGGGTGAAAGGAACCCACCAATGAAATCCCACATACCTGGTGATGAAAACCACGGAAAAATACATTTAAGTTTTGGGGCTGGAACTACTGGAGCTGGTGGCGTTCATGAACTAGGGTTCTTAAGCTTTTTTCTCCTCTCTTGCTTCTAATTTTCTAAGTTTTGATTTAATTATTTGACTTGGATATGTTTTAAATATGTTTTATGTCTTAAACTGACTAAAATATGATGATTTAGGGTAAAAACGACGTAACTTTGGGTTTAAATAGAGTGGGAAAGGAGAAAAAGACCCGTGGGTAGGTTGATGTCAGGCCTCGCGACGTCCAGGACTGACGGTCAGTAGTGCGCCCGACACCCCGTCGTTGGGTCCGTCGTGAGGGCCTGTTTGAGAGGCCTTTACTAAAATGGGCATAACTTTTTACTCGGCGATTTAATTTTAGCAAGGTCGGTGGCTATGGAATCTATGTGTGGGTATGTTATGTGAGACCTTATTCCTTTTTATCTAATAGTTACGATCATTTTCAGTTGAGTCAACTGCATTTCCCCTTAGTTGGCTGAAAATTTTCCACCTACGAACCATACTGGTCATCCATAGCTCTTGTCAGAGAGTGGTTGAAGGGAGTTTTGATCGACGGTCATGGACTACGGACCATCATTTAACCTACGGATCATATGTTCGTCCGTCATCCAAGACTTAACCAATTTTTCTAGGATGAAATTGTTGGGAGTTTCAGATCCCATCAAAGGTTGTGCAGGATGAACCGTGGTTCAGGCTACGGTCCGTCGATGCCACCGTCGGTAGAACCTGTTGATTTTTCTGAAAAACTTATTTTTGGTCTATTTTGGCTACGGGGTGTTACATTATCTCCCCTTGGGAACATTCGTCCTCGAATGAAGACTTAACTAGCTGAAATAGAGGGAGAGATATGCAAACCCACTACTAAACATTGAGAACTTAATTTTGACTAAATTGAGTTTTGAGTATATGCAATTACGCTAAAAATGAAAGTACAAATTGAGGGAACTTGATTCTAAAATTGAATTTACACATGAAGGATTGTAAACTAAAAAGGAAGTATTACCTCAAGCTGGAGTGGAATCGGAAGGAAAAAGGTAAGGATATTTGGCTTTCATGGCTGCTTCTTCTTCAAAAGTAGCTCCCTCTACAGACTGACTCCTCCACACAACCTTGGCTGAAGCGACTTCCTTGTTTCTCAACCTTCTAACCTGACGGTCAAGAATCTCAACAGGTACATCCTCATAACAAAGACTATCTTTCACCGCCACACTCTATAATGGCACTATAGAGGCTGGGTCACCCATGCAGTTCTTTAAGAGTGAGATGTGGAAGACCGGATGCACTGCATCTAATTTTGCTTGCAACTCTAACTAATATGTCACCTTGCCAATCCTTTTCAAGATCTTGTAAGGGCCTACATATCTATGATTGAGCTTCCCATTCTTTCCAAAACTGATCACCCCTTTCATAGGTGAGACTTTCAGAAAAACCCAATCATCAACTTAGAACTCTAGTTCCCTTCTCCTTACATCTGCATAAGATTTCTGACGACTTTGGGTTGTCTTAAGTCTATCTCTAATGAGTTGAACTTTCTCCATAGCATAAAGGACTAAATCTAGCCCTATCAAAGCTTCTTCACCTACATTAAACCAACCAATAGGAGATCTACATCTATGCCCATATAAAGACTCATAAGGGGCCATCTGAAAACTGGAATGGTAACTATTATTGTAGGCAAACTCAGTAAGAGGAAGGTGATCATCCCAACTACCATTGAAATCGATCACACAAGCTCTAAACATATACTGTAAGGTCTGAATGGTACGCTCTGCCTACCTATCGTTTGTGGCTGAAATGTTGTAGTAAGGTTAACTTGAGTACCAAGACCTTTTTGAAATGACTTCCAGAAAACTGAGTTAAACTGAGGACCTCTATCTGAGATGATATACAAAGGAACCCCGTGCAACCTCACAATTTCAGTAAGGTAAAGCTTGGCATAGTCCTCTACCGAATGTGTAGTCTTGACCACCAAAAAGCGAGAAGACTTAGTCATCATATCAACTATGACCCAAATTGAGTCATGTTGTCTGCGAGTACGAGGTAACCCTATGATGAAATCCATATTGATCACATCCCACTTCCTAGTAGGAATATCGATCTCTTGAGTCATACCTCCTATTTTCTGAT
The DNA here is from genome assembly GCA_027789145.1 of Solanum arcanum. Taxonomy (NCBI): domain Eukaryota; kingdom Viridiplantae; phylum Streptophyta; class Magnoliopsida; order Solanales; family Solanaceae; genus Solanum; species Solanum arcanum. The sequence goes on from CM050943.1 coordinate 54,223,215, forward strand.
GTTCTACCTTGACTTGCTGGCAATTGGGGAACTTACTCACAAAGTGTTATATCCATCTTCATGCCATTCCACTAATAGACTTCCCGCGGATCGTGGTACATCTTAGTGGCACCTAGATTAATAGATACATGGAGTTATGAGCTTCTGCATGAATATGCTGCCTCAATTCTCCCACATTAGGAACACACAATCTACCTTTGTAGCGAAGTACACCATCTCCCCCTTGGGACAAAACCCCCACTCTCTGATTGTTGACCGAATCCTTTAGTTCAAGCAAGATCAGATCACTCTCTTTATTTTCCTTAACCTTCACTACCAAAGAAGATTCTGCCCCATTTTGAACTGTTACACCGCTGTCTAATATGCTCATGAGGCGAACTCCCAAGCGAGCAAGGCTGTGAACATCCTTCACTAGCTCCTTTCTTTTTTCCTCAACATGGACTACACTAACCATAGATAATTTACTAACAGTGGAGATTTTGGGCGAGCTAGCACTTTTTTTTCTTTTCAAGTTTATAATTTTATAACATCAAGAAAATGAGAATATTTTTAAAAATAAATTATGGAAAACATTCATGTTGTATCAACAATACTAGCAAAAAATATAGTGTAATTACCATGAATTTTGCATATCAAATACGCGACGAGAAAAGAGAGACAAGCAAGATCGAAGAGAGGTGAGGCCATAATATTTATCTATGTATCTTCGATACATGTGAATCTATTTCGATCGAGTGTATCAAGAATAATGTAATGTATTGTGAGCCCTTCTATTTACGTGATATAGCCTTGTACTTGTATGATTTTTTATTGTGAACCCTTCTATTTAATCTTTTCTTATCTGAACTCATCGAACCTCAGTGTTTCAATATAATTTTCAATTTGATATTGTGCGTGTTGCACAAACACTAATAAGTTGGCTAAACAAACAAATCATTTGATTCATGTAGGAATATTTCAATCACGTATAAAATGACTAGAATGAGACAAAAAAAACTCATTTTTTATAGTTCATCTAGATATGTCTACTTTTGTTTGCAAAGAGCGTAATTTTTTCCATTCTCTCATGAGGTCTCAGTTCCTCTGTGATTTCCCCCTTCTCCCACGAGCTCAGTTAAAGGGCATTTTGTCTTTTGATATTCATTATAAGTTTCTCAGTTTTTCAAGATATGTTACTTCGTATGTCTTTTTCTTTGTCTTTTTGTACTTTTTTGATTTTGGGGTCGAGTGTCATTGAAATTTCTAAATATTTTGGATATTTTTTTGATTTGTTTCTAATGTTACTTTAATATGCTTGTGTAGTGAGTACTATGACTTCAATAGAATATTTCGTAAATTCGAGTATATTCTAGGATTTATTCATAACATCTCAATATCAACTTAAATTACTATTATTTTTCACCAATTGTCTTAGGTATTGAATTAATGGTCAATTGTGTTAATATATATATATATATATATATATATATATATATATATATATATAAAGTTAAATTTTGTTACAGTAAATAGTATTATTTATTTAGCGAAGATTTTAATAATATGCTTTGCACAAAATAATACTACAGATTCTTTTGTGTATGTTCAATGTGGATCATAGTATATATCTCTTATTAACGCGAACATATGAAGATGGTCAATGAAACTTTTTATTGGTTAAATGAATATATTAATTTCAATTTACTAATGTTCAATCGTTTAATTCGCGGTATCTCAAAAATATTACCTTATAGACCATATTTGCTGTATATTTTTCTTGTCATCTATCCAAATGTGTTTGCACATGTATTTTACGTTATAATGTTCAGTAGTCATATGAACATGTGAAAAGAACAACTACATTTTAATTTTTAGAACTATTTTTGTTTGTATATTGTTGGGAAAATGCATGATTACTCCCTCAACCTATGCCTCAAACCTCAGACAAACAATTATTTTATACTAATGTCCTATTACCCCCTGAACTTGTTTTATAAATAGTTTTTTTAACCCCTTTTCGCCCTACGTGACACTAGCTTGAAAAAAATGTCAACACACGCTGGACTCACAAGATAGTGCCATTTAGTTGTATTTGCAATAATTAGTAATAATTAAGAAAATATATAATGTTATCACTAAAAAGATAATGTGTAATAGTTGTATTTCAAATAAATTTTATCAATAGTCGTAAGATTTTAATTTAGTGTAGGAACAAAATGAAAATGTTTATTCAATAATACTGAAAATAAAATGTATTTGGTAAAAGATGATTTTTAAACGATTCATATATTTTCACATATTTTTCATATTTTTTGCGAAAGAAATTGGAATAATTTAAAATAATATATTCTGAATTTATAATATCTTGTTAACTTGATAATACATTTCTAACATATATATATATATATATATATATATATATATATATATATATATATATATATATATATATATATATATATATATATATGTATGAACTTTTCTTCCTCTAAAATTTTTTATCATTAGACCACTGGAGAAATAAAAAGTATCCTCGCTTAATTCTTCTACTTTTGGAAGAACATTGAAACATATCATCAAAGGGGAGTTATCACCACAACCATGCACTTAAAAAGTTACAAAGGAACCACTATTAGCAATTGATTTAACTTTGATGTAATAGAATTATTACAGAAAAGGCAACACAAGGCTCTCATACAACTAATGGCACAAGTAATACAGTGACAAAATTGTATATTTTCTGTTTTGACCGAAAAGAAACATGTCTTTCCACTCACATTCAATAGTAATCAACATATACTAAGATAAAAGCCATCATTTACAACCTTATTTAAACTCACCCAATGAAAACAAATTGTAAAACCACATAACCAAAATAGACCAAAAATAAGTTTTTTTTAGAAAAATTGGAGGTGCAACCAATAGTGGCATTGATGGTCCGTAGGACAGACGTAGGTTCATAGTGCACAATCGTTGATGGGATCTGAAACTCAATAAAATTTAGCTGGGGAAAATTTGGCTGTCTTGATCGACTGTCCGTAGTTAAGACAACGATCCGTAGTCCGTGATCTTCGATCGAGACCCCCATTCACCCACTCCTTACAAGATCGACGGATGAACAACCCAGTCCGTAGGTGGAAACTTTGCAGGCAGTTAATGGGAAATGTAGTTGGGTCAACTTCAAATGATAATAACTATTAGCACAAAATGAATTAGGTGTCCTATGATCTACCCACATATAGATAATTGAATTAACTTTCTATAGCCACCGACCTTGCTAAATCAGACATTCGAATAAAATGTTATGCCTATATTAGTAAAGTCCTGTCGAACAGGCCCTGACAACGGACTCATCGACGGGTCGTCGGGCTGACGACGTACCGTCAGTCCTGGCCATCATTTGGCCTGACAGCAACTTTACCTGTGGTCTTTTCGACCTTTCCCGCTCCGTTTAAACACTAAATTACGTCATTTTGGCCGTAAATTATCATATTTTAGTCAGTTTAAGCCTGCAAACATGATTAAAATATATCTAAGTGAAATCACAAAATCAAAACCTAAAAAATTAGAAGCAAGAGAGGAGAAAAAGCTCAAGAACCCTAGTTCAAGAACAACACAAGTTCCAGTAGTTCTAGCCCGAAAAATTAAGTATTTTTCCATGGATTTCATCACCATGCATGTGAGATTAACTAGTGTGTTCCTTCTAGTTTTCAGTCAGATTCTTGATTCTCTTATCTTGATTAAACCTAAGGTTTCTAAAACTTTGGTAGAACTTCATGAATTTATTAAATATGCATTCCAAATCAGATTATCATGTTATTATTCATATTATCGCATGAATTTCAGAACCTTAGCTTTGTATTTGTTTAGTTCTTGAATTAGACATGCGATGTCAGATATTTCAGACACTTCAGATATACATGCCTCAGTTATAAATGCATAATTAATAGATTAATAATTGCATTCTCAGTTTGTATGTTCAGTTTTGAGTTATCCACTATTTACATAAACTCAGAAATAATCAGTTAATTTGCCAAATTCATAGGGAGTAGAATAATACCGAGTTGGACTAGGGATTAGTGTACCGAATTGTCCTAGAACTACTAGCCAAGTAGGTTGTAAGTCCCATATGTGGGCAATCAGTATAGTGATCACGCCAACATGCCTTTATACCTTTGTTAGGGTATATTAGGTCCTCTCGATGGGGCGTATACATCAGACTCTACATTTAGATCATGTACTTTTATCATCCGTTATTAGTAGCTCCCACAGATAAGTCAGACTTTTTGCATTGTCCATTTATCAGTATATTCAGTATTCTGTTTCAGCATGTTATAAATTTGTCATTGCATCCAGTTAGCTCAGAATTCAGTTTATCATGTCATATTATTATACTTTCTTTTATGCTTTTTTCAGTTATCTTTTATTTCAGCTTTACTCTATCCTACATTTTCAGTACCTTTCAAGCACTGACGCATACATGCGCTACATCTTCTCGTGATGTAGGTTCAGGTTCTCAGCATCCAGATCAAACATAGATCGATTTTCGATCTCAAATTTAGCAGATTTAGTGATGAGTCCTTATTTTCCGAGGACAACAGTCATGAGTGTCATTTTAGTCTTTAATCATTTAGGTTTAGTTTTTGCTAGATTTAGCTGGGGGCTTTTCCCAGTATTTCTAGTCCAGATTAGAGGCTATTCTCAGACATAGTTAGATTCAACTTAGTATTGAGTTAACAATTTTTTGTATTAAACTTATTGTTTTCAAATATCTCAGTTATAGAATATGGGTATTCCCCATATTTTAAAATTTAATTGTGGTTTAGCTTCGGCAACAGTTTATATTGTTTAGTATGCTCATGATCATGCCAGCATGGTTAGATTGGGATCACTTGTGGTCCTAGGTTCCGTGTTCGCGTCTCGAGGGTAGCTCGAGGCGTGACACAAATTATAATATCCCATATCTAAAACATACCAAAAATCTGTAGGTGCAACCGACGATTACAATCCACAGACCGTAGTTTGATCTACGGCACATACTGTGCACACATCGGTTGAGTCTCAACCCCCCCTCCCCCCCAAAAAAATAAAAAAATATCAGCCCAAAAAATTTGACTAAGCGTCGAATGACGGACGAACCTACGGTCCATAGTCTGTGTCCTTTGAATCAAGACCCCAATCACCCACTCTCTCACAAGAACCACGATTGACCAGTACGGTCCGTAGATGGACCTATGGGCCGTAGGTTAAAATTAGCAGACAGTTAAGGGAAAAATATTGTTGGGTCAACTTCAAATGGCCCTAACTCTTAGCTCAAAATGAATAAGGTGTCTCATGACCTACCAAATGATAGATAAGTGAATTATCTTTCCTTAGCCACTAACCTTGCTTAATTCAGACCTATAAGTACAAAGTTATGACCTTTTAGTAAAGGTCTGTCGAACAGACCCAACCTACTGACCCAACGACGAACCGTCGATTAAACGATGGCCCATCAGTCCAGGTCATCGTTTAGTTCGACAACAATTACATCAAGGTCTTTGGTCTTTTTATACATCATTTAACCCTTAAGATACATAATTTTTACAACTCAGATTTTATTCAGTTTAAGCCTAGAAACATAAGATGAACTGACCTAAGTCAAAATCAGAAATCAAAACTTAGTAAATTAAAAGCAAGAAAGGAGAAAAAAGTCAAGAACCCTAGTTCAAGAACGCAACCAGGTTCCAGCAGCTCAAACCCCGAAGTCTAAATATTTCTCTCTGGGTTTCATCACCAGGTATGTGAGATTTCACTAGTGGGTTACTTTCACCTATTAAATCCCTTGTTTTCAGTCAGTTCTTGATTCTCTTATCAAGGTTAAACCTAGGGTTTGTAGAATTACACCAGATCATCAATAATTAGTTAGGTATATGTTACAAATTAGATTGTGAAATTATTATTCAGTTTATCACATGAATTTAAGTACCCTAACTATGTATTTCATTCGTTCTTAAATTACACATGCTAGGTTATATATTTCAGTTACTTCAGTTATACATGTATCAGTTATTAATGCATAATTATAGATTAATAATTGCACTCTCAATTTGTATGTTTAGTCTTGAGCTATCCAATATATACAGAAATTCAGTCATAATGTCTTAATCATTTAATTCATTGGGAGTAGCATAATACCGAGTTGGACTAATGTTCAGCTTACCCAAATAGTCCAAGAACTACTAGCCGTGTAGGTTGTTAATTTTCTTTTGTGGGAATCAGATCACTCCCGCATGCCTTTATACCTTTGGAAGGGTATATTGGGTCCTCTCGATGGGGCGTATACATTAGATTCCACATTTAGCTCATGTGGTTTTATTATCGGTTATTATTAGCTCCCACAATTTAGTTAGAATCTATTGCATTGACAAATTATCAGTATATTTAATATTCAAATTCAACATGTAATATATTGGTCATTGCATTTGGTTATCTCAACATTTAGTACATCATGTTTAGATTTCTATACTTGATTTTGTGCTTGTTCAGCTATGTTTTATTTCAGTTTTACTCTATCCAACATGCTCAGTACCTTCAAATACTGACACATACGTGTACTACATTTTCTCATAATGTAGCTTCAGGTTCTCAGCATCCAAATCGCGCTTTGATTGATTTCTGATCTCCAGTTCAGCAGATTCAATGGTGCTTCCTCATCCTCCAAGGACGATATTCATGAGTTACTTTTCAGTGTTTAGTCCTTTATTTCAGTTTTTGCTAGACTTTTTTGAGGCTTGTGCCAACATTTCTAGTCAGTTTAGAGGCTATTTTCAAGCATAGTTAGTTTCAACTTAGCATTGAGTTAATATTTCTTTGTATTAAACTCGTCATTATTTCAAATATTTCAGCTATAGTATATTGATATACCCCATATTTTTATTTATTGTATGATTTAGCTTCTGCAATAGTTTATATTCTTTAGTATTCTCATGATCATGTCAATAGGGTTAGCTTGGAATTGCTTGTGGTCCTAGGTCTCGCATCTACTTCTCTAATGTAGCACGAGGCGTGACAAACTTGATATCAGAACACTAGGTTTAAGTGTCCTAGGATGTATGAAAAGGCGCACTAAGTAGAGTTCTTTTCACGGATGTGAAGTGCACCACATCTAATGAGAGGGAGGCTGTGAATTGTTTTAGCAAAGATTCACTTTGTTGTTACTCTTATCGTGCATAAGGTATGATCTAATTACATTCTAACTTGACGTTCTACATTTCTGATCATGCCTCCTCGTAGAGCTAATTCCAAGAATGCGAACACTTGGAATGCAAATTCAAGAAATGCAAACACAACTCGTCAAGTCCCAGATCAAGAAGTCTCCAAAGATGAATTCAACAGTGCCATTCAAATGTTTCCTTAGAGTGTCGCCGAACAGAACAGTCAGCGGGTTGAAGCTCATGTGAATGGAAATGGTGAGTTGGCATCACATTAGCTGAAAGATGTTGCTCATATCTGGTACACTCAATGGAAGGATAATAAGGGCACAGATGCAACTCCTATTACCTAGGAATACTTTAGTGAGACCTTTCTAGATAGGTTTTTCCCAATAGAGTTGAGATAAGTAAAATCCCAAGAATTCATGAACTTAAGGCAGGGTAACATGACAATCCAAGAGTATGGAATCAAGTTTAACTGACTCTACAGGTATGCTCTCACATGGTTGCTGGCTCCATGGGTAGATGAATAAGTTCATGTGTGGAGTGTCAAAATTGGTGAAAATAGAGTGCAAAAATGCTATGTTACTTAGAGATATCAACAACTCTAGGCTAATGACTCATGCTCAGCAGGTTGAGGGTAATAAGCTTACGGAACATTCCAAGGAGAATAAGATGGCTAGGACTGGGGAACTATGACTCGGGTGGTAGAAATCTTTCGTAGAGTTAGAAGATGTTTTCAGCCCTAGCCCCTTCATTAGCTGGTGTTCCATCCTCCAAGAACATGTTTGACATGAAGGTTTAAGTACCAGACTCTTGGTATCAAGGAAGTGTTTCAAGCACCAATACTTACCCCACTTGCCCTAAGTATAGTAAGAACCATCCAGGTGAGTTCTTTGCATAAAAGGAAGGGTGTTTCGGGTGCGGTCAGTTTGGTCACACGTTGAGAGATTGTCCTTCTAGACAGGGTCAAGGAGGTGGATATGGTACATCTCAATCTACAACTTCATCAGCACCAACAAGTCTCCCAAGTCAGCATGGTAACTCATCTGCTATAGGTGGCGGTCAGCGTCTAAACAGGTTGTTCTGCTCTTCAGGCTCGCCAGGATGAGGAAGGTTCTCATGATGTATTCATTGGTACATTACGAGTCTTTGACCTTGATAACTATGAATTGTTAGATTCAGGGGATACTCTTTCTTTTGCAACTCCTTACATAACAGTCCAATTCAGTGACAGTCCAGAAGCTATCGCAGAACCTTTCTCAGTCTCTACTATAGCTGGTGACCCAGTTATAGCTAGACGAGTATACAGAAATTTCCCTATAACAATATCTTAGAAATTCATCTCAGCAGATCTTATAGAGTTGGAAATAGTTGACTTCGATATCATTATAGGCATGGATTGGTTACATTCCTATTATGCCTCTATCGATTGTAGAACTAGGATTTTTCTTTTTTATTTTGCAAATGAACCAATTTTAGAATGGAAGGGTAGTAGCTTAGCGCCTATGGGTCGATCCATTTCTTATCTTAAGGCCAAAAAGATGATCTCTAGGGGTTATCTCTATCATCTAGTTCGACATAAGGATTTTATCTCTAAAACCCCAACTCTTGAGTCAGTTCCACTAGTAAATGAGTTTCCAAATGAGTTCCTCCCAAAAGGAAAATCGACTTTGGAATTGATCTTCTTCAAGATATCCAGCCTATTTCTATTCCTCCTTAAAAAATGGCCACAACAGAGCTTAAGTAATTGAAGGAGTAGTTGAAAGACTTTCTAGATAAGGGTTTCATCAGACCTAGTATTTTACCATGGGGTGCACCAGTGTTGTTCGTAAAGAAGAAAGATAAGTCTCTGTCACGACCCAAAACCGATCCGCGACTGGCACCCACATTTACCCTCCTATGTGAGCGAACCAACCAATCTAACCCTTAACATTTCAATATAATATCGACAGAAAGTAATGCGGAAGACTTAAACTCATTAACAACAACCAATTCAATAAATTCTAAAATTCAACATCTATTATTCCCCAAAATCTGGAAGTCATCACCACAAGAACATCTATGATCAAATTACTAAAATAAGAGTTTTCTAAAAAGCTAAAACAAGTAAAAGCTAGTCCATGCCGGAACTTCAAGGCATCAAGACATGAACAAGAAGATCCAGTCCAAGCTAGAAGCGTTAGCTCACCCTGAAGATCCGGTGTGACGAAGACTGGCTAGAATTGCGGTTGAGTTAAAGACGACGACACGTTTGCTGCACACCACAAATAACAAAGAAGAAAACATAATGGTAGGGGGTCAGTACAAACACAAGTACTGAGTAGATATCATCGGCCAACTCAAAATAGAAAATAGTATATATCAAGTAATATTATAAATCAACTGCAATACTCAACATGTAGCAACAACAAGTACTTTAATCATTAATAAGTACCGCCAAGTTCACACATGAGGACTCAAGCCTCAGTACCATACTCATTTGGGAATTAGGTTCATTAGATTGAGTATATTAGCATCTTTCAAGATTCATTATCTATATTCCTCTTATGTCGGTATGTGACACTCCGCTCCCTCATTAATCTTTATTCCTCTTGTGTCGGTACATGACATTCCGATCCCCTACTACTATGTGTCGGAACGTGACACTCCGATCCCCTAATTCTACGTGTCGGTTCGTGACCAAGATCCCCTAAATTCTATGTGTCGGAACGTGACACTCCGATCCACTAATTCTATGTGTCGGTTCGTGACACCCGATCCCTTAATTCTATGTGTCGGAACGTGACAGTCCGATCCTCTAATTCTATGTGTCGGTTCGTGACACCCGATCCCTTAATTCTATATGTTGGAACGTGACACTCCGATCCCCTAATCTCATTATGTTCGTTCACCAAGCCTCCTCTTATACTAAGGCATCATCATTCTCATTACTTTAGTTCATCAAGCCTTCTCTTGTACCAAGGCATCATTATTAACAAAGAGATTAGGGTTTTTCAAGATTTGGGATTCAATAGCTTCATCATGCTTATTTTATCACAATTATATCATCACATTCATGCAAACATACAATTAAGCATATAGCAGGGCTTACAATACTACCAATTCATATCATTCGCTATTAAGAGTTTACTACGAATAGCATAAAAACCATAACCTACCTCCACCGAAGATTCGTGATCAAGCAAGCAATTTCCCAAGCTTTGTTTCTCTCTTCCTCGTTCGATTATCCCTCTCTCTCTTGTTCTTTCTATTTTTGTTATTCAAACCCTCTTTCTTTTACCCTAATTAGCATATAATTAAGTATAAAAGATGGCAATAATACTCCACAAATTAACTCAAGGTTATCTCTTTTAACCCCCAAGTAATTAGACTTATTAACATTTAACCCACTAACTTATAATTAAAGCAGGAATAGTCAAAAACGTCCCTTGAAACATTTAAAGAAATCCGACCCAGCCTGGGATTACGCAGCCTGTGACGGCCCGTCGTGCCTTCGACTGTCCGTCCTGCTGCTCCGTCACAGAGTTCAGAGACTTAATTTCCTTGAAGAGTCTGTGACGGTCCGTCGTTCCCACGACGGTCCGTCCTGCCATTCCGTTACGAAGTTCAGAGAGTCAATTTCAGTACCCAAATTTCAGAATTTCTAAGTGTTTTGGAACGAGACCCCCTCGACGGTCCATCGTGCCCATGACGGTCCGTCGTGGGGTCCGTCGTCTCAGCCAGTTTTCCAGAAATAAAATTTGCTGCTCAAAACGACTAAACAGGTCGTTACAATAGATACCAATTTACCCATCGTTCGTCCTCTAACGATCACAAGAAGAAAAACGAGGGCGAAAAGGAGTACCTGAATTTGTAAACAGGTGTGGGTATCTTTCTTGCATATCAGCCTCCTTCTCCCAAGTGGCCTCTTCAACTGGTCGATTCTTCCATTGAACTTTGATGGATGCAATCTCCCTCGACCTCAACTTGCGAATTTCTCTATCTAGAATGGCAACAAGCTCCTCCTCATAAGTCAAATTCTCATCAAGCAGGACTGAATCCCAACAAATGATGTAGTTCCCATCCCCATGGTATCTTTTCAACATAGACAGATGAAATACCGGATGCACTCCTGACAGTCCTGGAGGCAAGGCTAATTCATAAGCCACCTCCCCTACTCGCTTAAGTACTTCAAATGGTCCAATATACCTTGGGCTTAGCTTACCTCTTTTACCAAACTGCATCACCCCTTTCATGGGCGAAACCTTCAGCAAGACTTGTTCACCCTCCATGAACTCCAAGTATCTAACCTTTCGATCTGCATATTCTTTCTGCCTACTTTGAGCCGCTAAAAGCTTTTCTTGAAAGTATTTCACTTTATCTAACGATTCCCTTAGAAGGTCAGTACCCCAAGGTATAACCTTAAATGCATCAAACCACCCAATGGGAACCTACATCTTCTCGCATACAGTGCTTCAAATGGGGCCATATCAATACTTGAGTGATAGCTATTATTGTAGGAGAATTATGCTAAGGGTAAGAAGCTATCCCAATGACCACCAAATACTATCACACATGCACGAAGCATGTCCTCCAACACTTGAATCGTTCGCTCAGACTGACCATCGATCTGAGGATGGAACACAGTACTAAGGTCCAACCTAGTACCCAATTCAGCATGCAATGTTTTCCAAAACATAGAGTAAATTGCGTACCTCTATCTGATATGATGGAGAGCGGAACCCCATGCAATCGAACAATTTCTGAGATGTAAAGCTTGGCTAACTTCTCTGCATTGTAAGTCACCTTGACCGGAATGAAATGAGCAGACTTAGTTAATCTGTCAACAATTACCCAAATGGAGTCATACTTACCCTTTGTCTTGGGAAGACCAACCACGAAATCCATTGCAATTCTCTCCCACTTCCATTCAAGAATGGGCATTCTCTGGAGTGTTCCTCCGGGCCTCTGGTGATTATACTTTACTTGTTGACAATTTGGACATTTGGCAACAAAATCAACAATGTCGCGCTTCATTTTACTCCACCAAAAGTGTTGCTTTAGGTCACGGTACATCTTGGTTGCACCCGGATGTATAGAATATCCGGAACTATGAGCCTCTGTACGAATAGTGTGGATCAAGTCATCAACACGGGGCACACATACCCTTCCCTTGATTCTCAAAACACCTTCCTCATCGATTTTTGCTTCTTTAGCCTCTCCTCGCAACACTTTATCTCGGATCCGGATCAACTTTTCATCATTAAACTGCTTTCCCTTAATCTTGTCAAGGAAGGAAGATCTTGCCTCCACACAAGCCAAAAATCCTCCCTTCTCATTTACCTCTAACCTCATAAAGTCGTTAGCCAGAGTCTGAACCTCTCTAGCCAATGGACGTCTAGAAAATTGCAAGTGATCTAGACTTCCCATGCTTCCTGCCCTTCTACTCAAAGCATCTGCCACAACATTAGCTTTTCCCGGATGATACAAGATAGTGATGTCATAGTCTTTCAGTAGCTCAATCCATCTCCTCTGTCTCAAATTCAAATCTTTCTGAGTAAAGACATACTGTAGACTACGATGATCCGTGTATACTTCACACTTAACCCCATATAGATAGTGTCTCCATTGCTTTAATGCAAACACTACCGCAGCCAATTCCAAATCATGGGTAGGATAGTTACGTTCATGCACTTTTAATTGCCTAGAAGCATAAGCAATCACATTCTTCTCTTGCATTAGCACTGCAACCAACCCATAATAAGATGCATCACAATAAACAATGAAGTTCTTACCTTCCACTGGCAAGGTGAGAATGGGTGCAGTAGTCAACAAAGTCTTGAGCTTCTGAAAGATTTCTTCACACTCATCCGACCAAACAAATGGGACACTCTGCTTAGTCAAATTTGTCAATTGGGCAGCAATAGAGGAAAATCCCTTGACAAATCGACGGTAGTAGCTAGCTAAACCAACAAAGCTTCTTATCTCTGTAACATTAGTAGGTCTCTCCCAATTCTTCACTACTTCAATCTTAGATGGATACACCATCACTCCTTCCTTAGAAACCACGTGTCCCAAGAAGGACACTGAATCTAGCCAAAACTCACACTTGGAGAATTTGGCATAAAGCTTCTTCTCCCTCAACATTTCCAATACAATTCTAAAGTGCTCCTCATGTTCTTTCTTGCTCTTTGAGTATACCAATATATCATCAATGAATATGATGACAAAGAGATCCAGATATGGCTTAAAATCCCATTCATCAAGCTCATGAAAGCGGTAGGGGCATTCGTAAGCCCAAACGACATTACTAAGAACTCATCTCTTTTCCTATCTCTTAATGTCCGGGGGATATACTTCTCCATAAACAAGCTAGAGAATGATGCCCAAGTCATAGGTGGTGCCTCTGTTGGTTGACACTCAACATGTGACCGCCACCACATTTTGCCGTTCCCTTGAAACTGATAAGTCACAAACTCAACACCAAACCGTTCTACTATACTCATCTTGTGTAGTAGCTCGTGAAAGTCAACCAGAAAATCGTAGGCATCCTCAGATTCAGCACCCTTGAAGACTGGAGGTTTCAATTTCAAGAACTTACTGAAATGTTCATGCTGATCATTTGTCATTGTAGGCCCTGTAGTCAGTCGAGGAAACGTGCCTATTTCCAATGAGGCATCCATGCAGGGAGTCACAGTAGCTGCATGTTGTACCTCCGGAACCTGAGGTGCTGGTGCAGAAAACACTGGAGGTGTCTGGCCCTGATCAGATAACCCGCTAAGATAAGCAAGAACCTGATTGATCATCTCTGGGGTAGGTTGGGGTGGCAATCCCTCATTCTGTACTTGTTCATTCTCCCCTTCCTCACCCTCTCTTACCACTTCCTCAATTGGTGGAGGAGTCACCGCCCTAGTACCAGATGGGCTAGGTGCTTGTCCTCTTCCTCTAGAAGACGTCCTCCCACGACCTTTTCCACGGCCTCTCGCCATTACTCCTCTTCGAGCTACAGCCCCTGTGGCTGGCTCAGACGTTTCTTGTCTTGCCGGTGTTGGTGTTGGTGCAGTCGTTGCTCTAGTTCTAACCATCTGCAAAATAGAGTGAATATGGTCAGATACCAATTTGTATCACCTAGATACCAATTGGATCCATGTAATAGCACGGAAGAAAGAAACAAAGAATGGAATTTTCTAAAAGTCTTATAGCCTCTCAAAGAAAAGTAAAGGCGTCCCCCTACCGTTCCTTAAGACTCTACTAGACTCGTTCTTGTGTGATGAGACCAACGAACCTAATGCTCTGATACCAAGTTTTTCACGACCCAAAACCGAGCCGCGACTGGCACCCACATTTACCCTCCTATGTGAGCAAACCAACCAATCTAACCCTTAACATTTCAATATAATATCGACAGAAAGTAATGCGGAAGACTTAAACTCATTAACAACAACCAATTCAATAACTTCTAAAATTCAACAACTATTATTCCCCAAAATCTGGAGGTCATCACCACAAGAACATCTATGATCAAATTACTTAACTAAGAGTTTTCTAAAAAGCTAAAACAAGTAAAAGCTAGTCCATGCCGGAACTTCAAGGCATCAAGACATGAAGAAGAAGATCCAGTCGAAGCTAGAAGCGTTAGCTCACCCTGAAGATCCGGTGTGACGAAGACTGGCTAGAATTGCGGTTGAGTTGAAGACGACGGCACGTTTGCTGCACTCCACAAATAACAAAGAAGAAAACATAAAGGTAGGGGGTCAGTACAAACACAAGTACTGAGTAGATATCATCGGCCAACTCAAAATAGAAAACAGTATATATCAAGTAATATTATAAATCAACTGCAATACTCAACATGTAGCAACAACAAGTATTTAATCATTAATAAGTACCGCCAAGTTCACACATGAGTACTCAAGCCTGAGTACCATACTCATTTGGGAATTAGGTTCATTAGATTGAATATATTAGCATCTTTCAAAATTCATTATCTATATTCCTCTTCTGTCGGTACGTGACACTCCGCTCCCTCATTAATCTTTATTCCTCTTGTGTCGGTGCGTGAGAATCTGATCCCCTACTACTATGTGTCGGAACGTGACACTCCGATCCCCTAATTCTACGTGTCGATTCGTGACACCCCATCCCCTAAATTCTATGTGTCGGAATGTGACACTCCGATCCCCTAATTCTACGTGTCGGTTCGTGATGCCCGATCCCTTAATTCTATGTGTCGGAACGTGACACTCCGATCCCCTAATTCTACGTGTCAGTTCGTGACACCCGATCCCTTAATTCTATGTGTCGGAACGTGACACTCCGATCCCCTAATCTCATTATGTTCGTTCATCAAGCCTCCTCTTATACTAAGGCATAATCATTCTTATTACTTTAGTTCATCAAGCCTTCTCTTATACCAAGGCATCATCATTAACAAAGAGATTAGGGTTTTTCAAGATTTGGGATTCAATAGCTTCATCATCCTTATTTTATCACAATTATATCATCACATTCATGCAAACATACAATTAAGCATATAGCAGGGTTTACAATACTACCAATTCATATCATTCGCTATTAAGAGTATTCTACGAATGGCATAAAAACCATAACCTACCTCCACCGAAGATTCGTGATCAAGCAAGCAATTTCCCAAGCTTTGTTTCTCTCTTCCTTTTTCGATTCTCCCTCTCTCTCTTGTTCTTTCTATTTTTCTTATTCAAACCCTCTTTCTTTTACTCTAATTAGCATATAATTAAGTATAAAAGATGGCAATAATACTCCACTAATTAACTCAAGGTTACCTCTTTTAACCCCCAAGTAATTAGACTTATTAACATTTAACCCACTAACTTATAATTAAAGCAGGAATAGTCAAAACGTCCCTTAAAACATTTAAAGAAATCCGACCCAGCCTAGGATTACGCAGCCTGTGACGGCCCGTCGTGCCTACGAGGGTCCGTCCTGCTGCTCCGTCACAGAGTTCAAAGACTCAATTTCCTTGAAGGGTCTGTGACGGTCCGTCGTGCCCACGACGGTCCGTCCTGCCATTGCATTACGAAGTTCAGAGAGTCGATTTCAGTACCCAAATTTCAGAATTTCTAAGTGTTTTGGAAGGAGACCCCCTCGACGGTCCGTCGTGCCCATGAAGGTCCGTCGTGGGGTCCGTCGTCTCAGCCAGTTTTCCAGAAATAAAATCTGCTGCTCAAAACGACTAAACAGGTCGTTACAGTCTCTCAGAATTTGCATTGACTATAGACAGTTGAACAAGGTCCTAATCAAGAATAAGTATCCTAACCCCAGGATTGATGACTTGTTTGACCTACTTTAGGTGCTATCGATTTCTCAAAGATATCATCGGCTTAGAGTTAGTAATAGTGACATTCTGAAAAAAACCTTCAGAACATGATAAAGTGATTATAAATTTGTAGTTATGTCAATTGGACTAACCAATGCTCTTGCAACTTTTATGGATTTGATGAACATAGTGTTTAAACAATACTTAGACTTGTTCGTTATTGTCTTTATTGATTATATCATAATTTACTTAAGGAATGAGGAAGAACATGCAAGTCATTTGAGTGTTTTTCTGCAGACTCTCAAAGATCGTCAGTTATTCGCTAAATTTAGCAAATGTGAGTTCTGATTGCAATCAGTTGCTTTTCTTGGTCACATTGTATGAGAGAATTCGAGTGGATTTGCCTAAGATAGAAGAATTTAAACAATGGCCTACACCTACCTCTGCTATCGATATCAAAACTTTCTTAGGTCTAGCGGGTTATTATAGAAGGTTCGTTTTCATCCTTAGCGGGTTATTATAGAAGGTTTGTGAAAATATTTTCATCCATAGCCTCACTATGACTAGGTTGACTCACAAGATGGTCAAGTTTCAATGGTCAGATGATTGTGTGAAATGCTTTGAAGAATTGAAAACTAGATTGACTACAGCTCCTGTCTTGACTCTACCGGAGGGTTCAGATGGTTATGTGATCTATTCCGATGCATCTTGACTTTGCCTTGGTTGTGTGTTGATGTAACGAGATAAGGTTATAGACTATGCTTCTAGAGAACTAAAGGTGCATGAGAAAAACTATCCAACTCATGACCTCGAGCTTGCAGCAGTGGTGTTTGCACCTAAGATCTAGAGACACTACTTGTTTGGTGTGCATATAGATGTATTCACTGACCATAAGAGCCTTTAGTATGTTTTCACAGAGAAGGAGTTGAATCTTCTCCAGAGGAGATGGCTTGAGTTCCTTAAGGATTATGATATGAGTGTGCATGATAATCTTGGTAAGGCGAATGTATTAGCCAATGCTCTTAGTAGATTATCTATGGGTAGTGTAGCCCATGTTGAGGAAGAAAGCAAGGAGCTAGTGAAGGATGCTCATAGTCTTGCTCGCTTAGATGTTCGCCTTATGAGCATATCAGACAGTGGTGTAACAGTTCAGAATGGGGCAAAATATTCTTTGGTTGTGGAGGTTAAGGAAAAGCAAGACAGTGATCCAATCTTGCTAGAAATTAAAGGTGTAATCCATAATCTGAGAGAGGAGATTTTCTCCCAAGGGGTAAATGGTATACTTCTCTACTACACGTAGATTGTGTTTTCCTAATGTGTGCGAATTGACACAGAATATTATTGCAGAAGTCAAGAAGTTCTATTCATCCATGTACCGCGATCTGCGGATAGTCTATTGGTGGAATGACATGAAGAGAGATATAGCAGATTTTGTGAGTAAGTGCCCCAATTGCCAGCAGGGTTAGCGTGGAATAACTTGTGGTCCTAGGTCCTGTGTTTGCGTCTCGGGGGTAGCTCAGGGCGTGACACAAAGCAGATGAAATCTTTTAAAATGCAATAAAAAGAATAGTACAAGATTAAAAAATTGTGGTTAAAAGAAATGAGAGAAAGTATTTTTAATGTCATATAGAAATAGTCATAACCTTTTGAGAAGTCAAAACCTTTTGAAAAAGTCACAACTTATTGAAAAATGAAAACTAACAACTTATTGAATAAGTTAAAACTCCTTGAAAAGGCACAACTCTTTGGAAAAGTCACAACTTAGTGAAATTATATTTTTGTGTCTTATCGGAATAAGCATTACCTTTTGAGAAGTCCTGACATTTTGATAAGTAATAACTTTTTATAAAAGTCACAACATACTAAAAAATGACATTTCCTAGAAGTCACAGCCCTTTCAAAAGTCAAGACTCATTGAAAAAATCACAACATTTTGGAAATGCACAACTCTTTAGAAAAGTCACAACTCTGTGAAATGTCACAAACCTTTGAAAAAATTCACCACTTATTAGAAAAGTCACAACTCACTGAAAAAGTCACAAACTAAGGGATATTTTAGTAATTTAAAATTCAAGTTAGGAGTTCATCCTTTTAAGGTGATATATATATATATATATATATATATATATATATATATATATATATATATATATAGATAGATAGATAGATAGATAGATAGATAGATAGATAGATAGATAGATAGATCAATTGTGTATAAGAATCATGACACCTTGTTACATTAAAAAAAATAGGGCTTTTGTATATCACTTAACAAACACGGTATGTAAATATTTGCATTGAAAGACGATTGGCCTTTACTATTTACACAGTTACTTGACTCTTTCTATTCATGATTAGGACTTTTTGCTATTCATGAATAGTACACTGACACACAAAAACAAATAAACTTTTGGCCAAATGGAGTATGTCGGCCCTTTGGCCAAAAGTTTATTTGTTTTTTGTGTGTCAGTGTGCTATTCATGAATATCAAAAAGTCCTAATCATGAATAGTAAGAGTCAAGTAACTGTGTAAATAGTAAAGGCCAATCGTCTTTTAACAAAGATGAAAGGTCATTATGTATGTGTATATAAGAGGCATTTGCCTTCATAAATAAAATAACTCTCATTCAGCAATATTCTCTCATTCTCTCTTTTACAATATAATCGATCCCCCCCATTGGTATCAGAGCTAGCTAATTAAATAATTATGAAAGACAAATCAACTATGTCTGATGATCTACAAGAACAGGTATACCATTTTATGCTCATGAGTAGCTAAATTAATTTATTCCTGAAAATCTCTTGTTAATTATAATTGTTTATCATGTTTGAATAATGTTATAATAACCATCTTTAGAAAGTTTGCTACATAAATATTCTATGAATAAGTATGCCCAGACTATGTCATCCTAAGGTTGAAACCAATAGGCAGAGAAGGCCGTTTAGGGGAGTAAACAAAGTTGAGGCGCTGTTAGGGTAACTAATCAAAGAAGAAAGCTGTAGTAGTGACCAGAAGAGATGATTATTAAACAACTATTTTTGCATAATAAACAAATATAATTTATTAAGAGGTTGGAAGGAATAAAATTTTAGTGAAAATGAAAATGATAAAAATGGATACTTACCTACTGAACGATGATGTTAATTATAAGATATTACTATTCTATATACTAAAAAATCTGAATACTGATATAAAAAGAGAAATTTATAACAAATTGGTAACATATGAAATAATAGAAATAACAACCCAAGGTTGGACTGAGTTAACCATACAAAGTATACAAGATGAACTTCACTACGACATATATGATTTATATGATGATATAGATATATTCAGAGATCAATAATGACTGAAGTGTGGAGAAGACGAAGTATAACTCACAAGATAAAATTTATTAAAGACCCAAGTAAATTAAGTAAACTTTTTAAAATTCTATATAGAAAGGAATAAATGAATAATACACCAAGTAAAGCAACAAAAATAACGAAAACTAAGACAGATAAAAAAGTACGAAAAATATGGAAAAAATTAAAATCCTTATATATAGAATATGAACTATCACAACTAGTCAAAACAGTTAACGATAAAAAAGATCATTTGATAAATATAATCTCAAAAACAGAATACAAATATGTTTGCTATTTGAAAAAACAGTATGAACGAAGAAAAATATAAACAATTAATATAAATAATGATGGAAAAAATAACTGAAAAAGAACAAGAATTACAACATAGAAAAAGAAGGTTAGAAGAAAATATGTTAGCAGGAGTATGTAATAAATCAATTCTAGCACAAAGAAAAGTTATACTTATGTTAAAATTAGAATTGGATTGTCTTGAATATGAATTACAACATAATATAATACATAGATTATAATGAACAAAGAGGAATTTGCAGTAGACGAAAAGACATATCAAAACCAAGACGGAATGATAATAAAAATAATATTTTCAAATTTAGGAAGAAGATACAAGAAAATAGGAAATAACTTATATCTAATGCTAGAAAAAGAAACAACAAAATTAGAAGATAGTCTAACAGCTATGGTAAGAATAACAAAAGAAAATGAAGAAATAGATAAATCAAGAGAAATTGAAAAATAAAAACACAAGCAAAGCAAGAAGTACAACATTTAGAAGAAATAAAAAATACAAGAATAAGTGAATTAGAAAAAGAATTAGACAGATTAAAATTGTTATATGAGAATAAACAAAAACAAAAAGATAAAGATAAAGAGCTTGAATTAACAAATGAAATAAAAGAAATGGAACAAAAACTAAATGAAGATCTAAATAAAGATATTGAAGTAAATGAAATAGATGAAAATGAAAATGACCAACAATCAGAAATAAGTGATATAAGTGAAACATATACAGAAATTTTAGAACAGATAAATAAACCGAAAAAATTAGAAATAAACACAGAAGATATGAATAAACCTAGTACGTCAGGAGTAAAAACCCAAGATAATAGTTCCAGAAATAGTCCTAGAAGTCCTGGGAGGACACCACCAACTTATTATACAGAAAGTTATCACCAATCAGATAGGAATAATGCAATATGGAACAGTAGATTAAATAAAAATTGGATACCAAAACCAATTAGTGAACAATATAATTTCTTAGATTTTGATTGTGTCACAGACATAAATAATGCAATATTACTATGGACAGGAAATATATCTAAACAGTTAATAGATAACAAAATAGAAACAACAAAAACACCAAGATATATAGAAATAACATTCGTAGGAACAACAAAATTATGGATAGAAAATCTACCCCTAGAAAGTTTAGAAGTACTTAGGAAGATAAGAAAATGGATGGATCCGCATCAGCAACAAATATAGATATACTAGACAAATATGAATCAGCAATAAGAAGTGAATTTGGAGGTATGGCCACAGATATAAGAGAACAAAATAGAGAAAAAATAATAAATAGACAACTTATGACAAAATTAGCTATATGTAAAATGTGTTATATAGAAGAATATACTTGTGCATTCAAAGAATATTATTACAAGGATAAATACAATTTAGACGAAACAAAAGAAATAAGAGAACAATATTTTACAAAATTACCAGAACCATTTAGTACAAACATAATAAAGGATTGGAATAATAAAGGAATGGTAGATACCTTAGGAGCTAGAATAAAATTTCTATCTCAATGGTTTACACAATTATGTGAGAACCAAAAAGAAAAATTAAAAATGGAAAAAGTACTAAACAAAAATTTAGCATGTTGCAAAAATAAAACGGCACCACAATTTGGATGTACAAATAAAAAACAAAAAACCAAAAGATATAAAAATTATAGAAAAAATAAAACTAAATATAAGTATAAACAACCAAGACGAAAATATTATGTAAAAAACTATAAAAAAAAACGACCATACAGACCAAAAAGAAAGATATCCCAATGTACTTGTTATAATTGCGGAAAGATAGGACACATAGCTAAAGACTGTAAATTACCGAAAAATCCAAACAGAAAACAAATAGCAGAATTAATCATAGATAATGAAAAATATATGCAAATAGAATACATAGACTATGAATTAAGTGAAAATAATAGTATATATGAATTATCAGACATAGAAGCTGAAAATGAAGAAGAAAATATTAATCTAGATAATAATGATCTAGATAATAATGAAACAGATGAAGAAATATAATGTCTGAAAATGAAATAAAAATAATATCCAAGGAGGATTACCAAGATGAAGAAGCATCAGAACAAAAAATTACATTTGATAATACGATATTTGAACAAATAAAAGGAAAAGAATTAGATTTAAGTGTTGAAAAAGTACTTGAAATACCTATTTTAAGAAATTGGTTTAAGAGACAAAAAGAAGAATACTATGTAGTTAGTCAGAAAGAACATATTATAGATTGCAGATATACAAGAGGAAAAGCATGTATACCTATAATAAATAAACGAACAATAAACAAAGAAATACAAGATATAAAAGCAAAAACACCAATAAAATATGTATATTTAGGAGAAACAGAAATATTAATAAAAGCTTGTTTTAGAGAAGGAATAGATACACCTATTGAAATATATTTAGCAGATTATAGGATTGTATACCCTATAGTAAAAAGCGTAATTAGTGCAGTAAAAGGAAACTTAATATATCAAAAATTTAAATTTATAGTAAGTGGTAATTATACAGTACCATTAACAGATAAAAATATAGATAAATCAGTAGTCCTATATTGGAAAATATCTGGAATAGAACTAGCACCATGTAGCAAATTATTTACGGCAAGATGTAAAAACCTATATATATTAACAACAAAGCATAAAATAACAGCAAGAAATAAAATTAATAAAATAAAAATAGAAAACCCTTTTGAAAAAATAATTACTGTAATAGACAACAATGACTATAGCTATAAAGAAATTGATATAGAAGAAGATTTAGAAATTGTAAAAGAAAGACTAAGCACTTCAAGCGTACCAAATACATTAACAAGAGCTACATCATCAAGAATGAGTACATCTAAAAGGAACTATGAAATCCCACAAAACTTATTAGATAAGGAAGAAATAACACCATATCATTATTTCATAACAGGAATAGTAGACCAAAGAAAGTATAAAATCCTAATAAATACAGGACAAGAAGAAAATTATATAACAAGAGAGTTAGTATTAGAAGAAGAAATTATAAAAACAGGACACACATGCCCTAGATTACCAAGTGAGATAATAAGCACAAATGAAGAAACAATGGAAAAAGAAATAATTATAGGAGGAATACCCTTAATAATACCATTAGAAATATACCAAAGAAACCATAATATTACATTAGGAATAAAATGGTTAGAAAAAGTTAAACCATACAATATAGAAAATGAACAATTAACAATAACTTTTCAAAATAAGAAAATAATTATAAAAAGAACAAAATGATTAATGAAAATATTCATACTTGCAAAAATTATTGTAGAAGGATATCACAACAGATTTTATACCCCTATGATAGATACAGGAGCAGAAGCGAATATATGTAAATATAATTGCTTACCAGAAGATAAATGGGAAAAACTAAAAACACCTATGGTAGTAACATGATTTATTAATGAAGGAAGTATGATTAAATATAAAGCAAAAAATATAAAAATACAAATATGGGATAAGATACTAACAATAGAAGAAATGTATAATTTTGAATTTACCACAAAAGATATGTTATTAGGAATGCCATTTTTAGATAGATTTTATCCACATATAATAACAAAGACACATTAGTGGTTTACTACACCATGCGGAAACAAAATAGGAGCAAAAAGAGTAAATAATAAACAACGAAAACCTATGGAATGGATAAAAGGAAGTTAAAAAATAAACCAAGAAATGGAAAATATAAATAATAAACAAGTAACACAATTAGAAATTATTATATTTGCTATAGACAAAATTAAAATAATTAATGAACAACTAGAACAATTATATAGTGAAGATCCATTACAAGGATGGGAAAAACATAAGACAAAAATAAAAATTGAATTAATAGATGAAAATAGTATAATAGCATAAAAACCATTAAAATATAACTTTGATGATTTAAAAGAATTTAAAATACATATAGATGAATTATTAGAAAATAATTACATACAAAAAAGAAATAGTAAACATACAAGTCCAGCATTTATAGTTATAAAACATAGTGAACAAAAAAGAGGTAAAAGTAGAATGGTCATAGATTATCGTAATCTAAATGCTAAAACTAAAACATACAATTATCCAATACCATACAAAATACTAAAAATAAGACAAATACAAGGATAAAATTATTTTAGCAAATTTGACTGTAAATCAGAATTCTACCATCTAAAACTAGAAGAAGAATCTAAACAATTAACAGCATTCACAGAACCGCAAGGATTCTATGAATGGAATGTTTTACCTTTTGGATATAAAAATGCACCAGGTAGATACCAACATTTTATGGATAACTGTTTTAACCAGTTAAAAAATTGTATTGTATATATAGATGATATATTACTATATTCCAAGACACAAGATGAACATATAAAATTATTAGAAAAATTCATACACATAATTAAACACTCAGGTATAAGTTTAAGTAAAAAGAAAGCAGAAATTATGAAATCACAGATAGAATTTCTAGGAATACAAATAGATAAAAATGGAATAAAAATGCAAACTCATATAGTACAAAAAATAATTAATATTGATGAAAATATAGATACAAAAAAGAAATTACAATCCTTTCTAGGATTAGTAAATCAGGTAAGAGAATATATACCAAAATTAGCAGAACATCTAAAACCATTACATAAAAAACTTAAAAAGGATGTAGAATATTATTTCGACAATAAAGATAAAGAACATATAAGAAATATTAAGAATTTATGTAAAAAATTACCAAAACTATATTTTCCTGATGAAAATAAAACATTTACTTATATTGTTGAAACAGATTCGAGTGATCATAGTTATGGAGGAGTTTTAAAATACAAATATGAAAAAGAAAAAATAGAACACCATTGCAGATATTATTCAGGATCTTATACAGAAGCACAAATAAAATGGGAAATAAATAGAAAAGAATTATTCGCATTATATAAATGTTTATTAGCATTTGAACCATATATTGTTTATAATAAATTTATTGTAAGAACAGATAATACACAGGTAAAATGGTGGATAACAAAAAAATTAGAAGATTCAGTTACAACAAAAGAAATAAGGATATTAGTATTGAATATATTAAATTTTACATTTACAATTGAAGTAATTAAGACTGACAAGAATTTTGTTGCAGATTATTTATCAAGAAAAAGGAACCCAAACTGAACAAGATAAGATGGAAAAAATACTCAAAGCCATTACTACACTTTCTGCGAAAGTGGGCAGTATGGACAAAGAGCTAAAAAAGATGAAAAATATAAGTCAGCAGCATGACTATAAACATGCGGAGCTACGTCAATCGAAAGACGCAAAAATTCCAGAACTAAAAGGAGACGCTGGGAAACTCCAAAAAACCCATAACAACATTTGTTAAAATGCAGCTACAGCCAGCACATCTACAGCAGGACAACCTACAAAAAAGGAGGAGACTAAAATAAAATACACAAATACAAACTTGAATAAGTTATTCTCAAAACCATATACTCCTCAAAGTACCCAGAAAGATATATTCATACCACCACAAATAAATACCTACAAAGCCAGCCTAGATTAAGATAAACAAACATATAACCACATTACCAGAATGTATATAGAAAATATATACAAAGTATAGACTTTTCTCAACCAAAACCCTAAAGCTAAAAATACGAGAAACCCTGAACAAGACTACAACATCTACAAGGATATAATAAACTAATTGCACAACCAGGAACGAATCCAAACCTAGTAGCAACTTGCTACAATTATGGATTATTAAACACCATATATACTATAACAGGAGACGAAGTAGCTAAAATACCTGAGTTACATAAGGCATTTCTGCAATATAAAAGGATAAATAAAGGAACTTTATTTTATATAAAGTTCTACTCAGCAACAGCAGAGATACTATATGAAGAAATTAAACCTACAATACAAGTTATTAAGATAGGCTTAACTAGAGATATCATAATACCAGAAAAAATAGATATACAAGAAGAGATACAGAAGGTGGATACCCCAGATTTTTATGCAAACAAAAGGACTATTGGGATAGCTACCATATTAAATGAGTTATCAAACAACTACCTAAATGAAAATGCAATTTGGAGTTATTACAACAGAGATCAAACAATGGTATACTCCAATTATAAAGATATAAGAACAACAGATATGGAAGAAGTACGACAATGGATATTAAGTCTACTGAAGCCAGAACAAACACCTACAACAAGAGCTATCAGGAAAAATTTCATTTCTCAAAATTTGATGACCAGATACTGCAAAATGATTGGACAAAAGTATCCAGACCACCTATGTTCAAAATGCAATGGCGAAGATAACTATGTCCCGGGAGTACAACTGGAATAAACTAAGAAGAAAAAGAGAAGATAGGCATAAAGATATATGTACAAATTAGTCATGATCATTGTCGGCCATATATAAAAATGTAAAGGTCATTAAATAAAGTAGAAAATAGTATGTCGGCCATTTTGCCAAAAGTTTATTTGTTTTTGTGTGTCAGTGTACTATTCATGAATAGCAAAAAGTCCTAATCATGAATAGTAAGAGTCAAGTAACTGTGTAAATAGTAAAGGCCAATCGTCTTTTAACAAAGATGAAAGGTCATTATGTATGTGTATATAAGAGGGCATTTGCCTTCACAAATAAAATAACTCATTCAGCAATCTTCTCTCATTCTCTCTTTTACAATATAATCGATCCCCCCCCCCCCATTGATGGAAAATTTCTTGGACCTTTATATATATATTGCATAGAATTAGCACGGAGTAAGAATAATTCAACGGATGATTTATATTTTGGTATAGTAAAAATGTAATGAAATCAACAAGAACTTATATTTTATTCATTGACAATTTAAAATTTATTTAACTAGAATCTAGTTATTTGTTATTGCTCATATTAATGACCTAAAACTGAAATAAAGAATCTTTTATAAGAAGTTAATTACATAAAATATTGAGAAATTTTATGATAAATATGATGTAAATCTAAAATAGATATTGATCAAAAAATCTTTTGAAAGAGTAGCATTCTTAACAGTATGTATTATGTACAACATGTCATTATTGTATTGGCAAACAACAAGGATGCACCAAAAGTTAATAAGCCCTTACAATGCATACTCTACTTGTTACTAAATCATAACCTATCAACATGGGTTTCTTTAACTAAAATAGTAATATTTATAACATTCTCTGCAATAGAGGTTTTTTTTCTTTGGATTTTGACTTGAAATGCATAATGAATCTTTTGTTGTAATAAAATGATACCTTGTAAAAATGAGAGAAGTATAAAAAAATAATCTTAAACTTCGCATAAATTATTAGTTTCATCTCCGAATTATTTACAGCCTTAATATCCCTCTATTTGACTAAGTAAACTTAGATACACTCACGATATGCAACATGACATAGCAGGTGGTGTCAAACTACTGTAGGAGTTCTTAATAAAAATCAAGAGAAGTGTTCAACGCACCCTTAATGGGATAACTACATATAGGCCAATCACTTGGTCTGATTGCATAACGTTATTCGTGAAAATAGCCAAGGTCAATCACTTGGTCTAATTGCATACAGTAATATTATTTGCAAACCTCTATTTCAATTATACCTTACAAGTTACAACTAATCATTTAGATTATCTAGAGTTTGTAACATTTCGCTCGAATATAATCTCCAAAATCTAGAGTTCTTAATTGTTTTTGTCCTTTTTTTCACCTATATATCTACGATTAGTTACTTTCTCAATAAACTATAGGATGTAGTCTCTTATCTATTATTAATTATATGAAATCACACCTACAGTTTATCGAGAACATAATTGTAGATTGAAGGATACAAAAGTTGCGAATAATGATGGGCGATTAGTAGGTAGTTGAGTGTGGTCTAACTTTTCAATACATACTTTGAACATGGAAACAGTTACAATTGAATGAAACTATTGCCTTACCCCCATTAAACGTTGTTTGAAGTACCCATTTTGTACCATTGTACGAGTAATTGATGAAGTTATGTTTTAAGTACTACAAACTGTAATAACATTCATCTAGACTGCACTAGGAAACAGTCCACTACAAGTGTAATTTAAGAACATCAAGGACACATGCCTGGTGCGAATCATTCTTTAAGAAGTTGCTAAGATAATGGATCTAGCGACAATATGTTTTGTAAATCCATTTTTAAAGATTAATTACCTAAAACTTAAAATGAAGCAGCTTTCATGACAAGTCAATTACATAAATTATTGAGAAATTTTATAATAAGTACGAGATAAATCTATTATAGATACTGGACATTTGGTAAGATTAAAAAAATGAGGATGTGGAAATACACATAAATATTTTACAAAGAAAATGGAAAACGTAAATATGACAAAGTGAAATAAAAGATGAAAAATGACAAAACACTTACGTCCGCCAAGTTCATAGATAGCAACAAATCTTATTTGTAACTCATCACTCTAACGTATGAGAAATGGTTGGTCTAGAAAAGTTGATGCAACAACATTAAGTTGTTGGTTAACTTTTTGTCTGAGTTGATACATCACACGATCAAATTTAAAATACAAGAATCATAACATTTAATATCCATATCATTGAACACTGACCGAATTGACATTCTTGGCAACATGGGATGGAGACGGGGAAACATTGTTGCAAAGATAGAGGAAAGAAAATTAAGAAATTAAATAATACCCAACACACTCTAAATATGGGGTACTTTGAACAAACCTTTTAACCTACTTTTATAGGTAAATTTCCACTAAAGAAAGAGCTTTTTTTTATTGGACATTCACCTATAAAAATAGGTCAAGAAATTTCTCCAAACTACCATATATTCATAAAGTGTTGTGTATTTTTCACATTCTTAATTGATCTCTTTCGTCTAGCTCTGTCAAAATGTTTCTCCGTCCCCATTTCCTTTATATCAAGTATGACAATTCTTGATTGGTGTTTGATCATAATGATATTGAATATTATGATTCTTATATTTTTAATTTAAATCTTATTTCTCATCAACTCAGACTAACGTTGTTTCGTCGATTTTACAAATCAAACCATCTGATATACATTGGACTAATGAGTTCCATGTAAGATCTGTTGGTATTGTTGATGAATTTGGTGGGTCTAGGGGTTAGTAAAGTTTTACCCTTTTTCATATCATTTTTCAAGATATGTTTCTTTTTCGTTTTTTACTTTTCTTTGTAAAATATGTATGTGTGTATGTATATCCCTTTTTTATTTGTCTTATCGGATGTTCGATATCAGTTTTAGATTTAACACATATTTATACATATCTATCATGCAATTTCTCAACGTTATGTAATTAACATGTTATAAAAGTTTATTTACTTTCAGTTTTAGGCGATTAATATCACTTAATATGACTTATTCATTATTGTAGTTTTTTCAAATATTTATTTTGATATGCTTCACTTTGGTCTATCTAAAACAATATCTCAACATCACCTCCATAGGGTAGAAGTAGGTTTCATGCACATCCAATTTAATAGTGAAAATGCAAATAATATGAGATTTAATTAATGTCTTATCGCTCTAATGTTTTCAACGTACACTTTCAATCAACTAGATACTTTGCATAACATGAAAAGAGAACCAATGACCGGTACAGTGGAATGAAACGTTGTTTGAAGTATTTTTTGTGTCTTTTAGGAATAGTCATAAACTTTTGAGAGGTCAAAACCTTTTGAAAAGGTGACAACTTATTGAAAAATTAAATGCCACAACTTATTGAATAAGTTACAACTCCTTGGAAAGGCACAACTCTTTAAAAAAGTCACAACTCATTGAAATTATATTTTTGGTATCTTATCAGCATAATCATGACCTTTTGAGAAGTCTTGACATTTGGAGAATTCACAACCTTCTCCAAATGTCACAACTTATTGAAAAATGACCATTCCTAGTAGTCACAACTGTTTCAAAAGTAACAACTCATTGAAAAAGTTACAAATCTTTGGATTTGCACAACTCATTGGAAAGACACAACTCAGTGAAAAATCACAAACCTTTGAAAAAAGTAACAACTTATCATAAAAGTCATATACACACATATGTATATATAAATATATCAACTCTGTATAAGAATCATGACACCTTGTTACATTAAAAAAATAGCGCTTTTTGCTATTCTTATTTTTTAAAATATTTTCCAAGTATGAAAAAATTCACTAATATTGTAATTTCTAATATCACTTAGCAGGCATGGGTAAGTGAATAATTGCAATAATAGTGACACTTTAAATTTAAGATGGAGGGTGTTTCGTATATGATCTTGAGATGATCTATATCAAAGGAACCATTAAACTTGAAAAGATTAATAAAGATGTATATGAGTTACATATCATATTGCTTCATAAATTAGCACTGGAAACGGATTATGATAATGTGGAAATATTTGATGTAGAATCAACAAGAATTCTGTCTATTACATGTTAAATATTGATTTGATTTTTCAAAATTTCTTCATAATATTTGAATGATTAAGATTTTGTTGATGTATCAAATTAATTTACCTTTAGTTGTGTAGGAGCTACCGGTATTGCGTAACACTAATGATGATATATCCTCCCCATAAAAAAATAGTGTTGATGTGTCCTCCTCCCACAAAAAGATAAGGCTTGTGTGTCTTCATCTCAACCATTTAATGAAAATGAAAATAAGGGCTTAAATGAAAACAGAGTTAAGGACTAGTCTCCTAGAGTAAATGTTAGAGTTTCATTTTTATTCTGATTCACTCTATGATGTTGATAAAACATTTATAATTTGAGTGATTTTGATGAATTAGTTCAAGCTAGACAATCTAACATCCAAGAACAAGATAAATAGAAAGTTGATAGAGTAAATATATACGAGCAACCATCTGGCCATGTAGGTATAGATACTATTATTGAAGACATTTATAAGTGCAAGAGGGAAGATGGAGACGTTGAGCTTGGAACCCTAGGTTTCTTCCTAGAACTTGAGAGAGATCAATTAATGTAAAAACCTTTCCTTTTGTGTTGAATTATCTATGTGGCAAAAACGACAAGGTGTGTAATCTTCTTCTCTTCACATGTCTTTAACCTCACTTCTCTCATGTTATTACCATGAAAGTGTTGTTGAATACTGTAAATTAACGACGTTTTTGTGTAATAACATATTTCTAGTGTTAGACAATAAATTTAAAATCTCTTCTTTACTTTTTATAAGCTTGAAACTCTAGCTTTCTTAGTAGAACTTGGATCAAGCTCTTGTTATACCTTAAGAAATGAAGCCTAGGGAAACAAGAGACAATTGGAGACTTTGGACTTGGAACCCTAGCTTTCTTTCTAGAACTTGAGGGAGAATTAGAGGGGATGAACTTTGATGTGAATTGGGAATTTGAGAGAATGAGAGAGTAAGGTAGATTTAGGGATTGAGAGTTAGCTATTGGTCTTAGAATCAGGTCAAATGATGTGGCATAGACATTAAATACAGAGAAAAAGACCCAGATATACCTTTAAGAATTAACAAGCGGAAGTGATCTATGATTGGGACCTAAGGTATGTAGACCATTCTATTGCTCGTACTGGTCAACCGTAGAACCAACTTTAGAAATTCATTAACTTCCCACAGAACCATTCGATGATTTATCCAATTTCCTACGCCTCTAATGGCAACTTGTAGAGCCCAATTTGAAGTCTTCTTACAAATTGCCCCGAAACACCTTAATAGACTAAACCTACATATTTGTAGAAACATATGGAATATGGGTTAGTACAACCACTTGTACTAAGTATGGAAACATATGCACATAAAACCTTTGAAGAAGTGAATAAAAGGGACCATTTCTTTGGAAACATGTTAAGTAATTTTGAAAGCCTTTGTCTAGACATATATGAGAGCATATACAAGCAAATGATCAAAACCAAATAAGACATACTCACATTCATACATACTACCAACACCAAACTCAAGTCATATTAGCATATCATGTTCAAGAGTTCATATTATCAAAGCATATAAAACTCTTACCAACAATCCCATCCCAGACCTACAAGTGCAATACTCATGTGAAGCCCCATAACCCCACATAATAAAGTAAACTAGGACAGAGATCATAAGTAATGTCTTACCTGATATGACATATCATCATGAGTAGTCACCGACATATATATCAACTCAGACCAATATCAAGTTCATCAAATGAAACCAACATAATATAAGAGCAACATCATATAGGATCAACATGATACATTTCATTATAACAGAAGTGCATATGAACAACCTCTTATGACTCCCCTCAAGCTCAACTTGTGTAACACATAGGTAAAGTCTGATACCGTTACCCATACTTAGTAGTACCCCTTAAGTAACCCTAGTTAAATCCGTATTTGTTAATTCCTCATTCATTTTACTTTCGGGAAAAATCGCATTAACTGACAATAGACTATGTGAGCTAAACATGAAATCCGGTTTCATGAAACCCTAAACCAAAAGAAGGTGATCTACTTCCCAAGGTAGAACCAAAATATGAATATAACATTCTTGGTGGATCCATTAGTTTGCATTCCTACGGGGGGAAACATAGTTAAGGAACTAGGAGATATGGTGGAAACTTATGTATGAACATTGCATGGTAGTATTCATCTCATGAGAACATTAGTGAACCTACATTACCTCTTGGAAAAGGATACCTCTCATATCTAGTTCGCTTGGTGCTAAACTAAATTTCCTTTGAAATACCTTTAGGTCATTCCTAATCATCAAACATTAATATAGGACATAGGAGACTAACCCCTTGTATAATGATTGCATTATCTCATTAGGTATAGGATGAGAACTTCCATTCATCACAATCCATAATTAGTGAGATCAACACACCACAGTCATATCATAGAAGGCACTGAAGAGAATTACCTTCAACTTTGTAGCATCATACCCTTACCATGATCTCACAATTCAACATATTCATTGCCATCATAATCATCATATAATAATCTTCTTAATATATGAAAAAATCATCATACTTCAATTAAATATAACCATCAAAAATAAACAGACATTATTGAAGTAGGGAACTCATGATCATAAAGGTCTTACAAAATAGCTTCCAAAACATTCTTCAAGATCTTATCGTCAATTCATCAAACAATTTCACGATACACTCAGCATCATCACCATCATTATAGTGAATTAAACAATAACATGCTCAATTCCTATAACTCTGATCATATACAACATCCATTCATGGCTATGGTTAGGAAAAAGGGTTCAATAATGAATCTTATATAGAAACTAGGTCAAAGACTAAGAACTATAACAACTTCACCATTAATTAAACATAAATTATCAATATAAACCAACACAATAAAACATCAAATCAATTTGAAAAGGAATTCAAAAAATTGAATGAAAACCCATTTTTTGACAAGGAAATAGTAAGGAACATATCTAATCAAGGAAATGGCAAGGAACATATAAACATCAAAAAATTTTAAGTCTCATTGTAATTTAAGATCAACAAGGACACATGTCTGCTGCGATTCATTCTTTAGAGGAGTTTCTAAGCCAATGGAGCTAGCGACAATATGTTTTGCATATTAATTATTAAATATTAATTACCTAATATTAAAAATTAAGAAGCTTTCATAACAGGTCAATTACATAAATTATTCAGAAATTTTACGATAAATACTAGTTAGATCCATAATAGATACCAAACTTTTGGTAAGATAAAAAAAGGAGGATATGGAAATACACAAATATATTACAAAGAGAATGGAAAGTGTAAATATGACAAAGTGAAAGAAAAGGTGAAAAATTACTAACTCTTACATCCGCCAAGTTCATTACTTGCAACAAATAATGTATGAAACTCATTACTCTAACGTATCAGAAATGGTTGGTCTGGCAAAGTTGATGCAAAAACATTAAGTTGTTGGTAACTTTTTGTCTGAGTTGATAAATCACAAGATCAAAATTAAAAATACAAGGATCATATCATTTAATATCATTATCATTAAACACCGAGTGAATTGACATTCTTGGAAACATAGGATGGAGACATGGAAACATTGTCGCAAAAATAGAGGAAAGAAAATTAAGAATGTAAATAATACCATACACACTCTAAATATGGGGTACTTTTGAGTAACCCTTGACCTGTGTTTATGGGTAAATTTCGACTAAAGATGGAGCTTTCTTCAATAAAAACTCACCTATACAAATAGGTCAAGAATTTTCTCTAAACTACCACATATTCATAAAGTGTTGAGTACTCTTTACATTCTTAATTGATCTCTTTCGTCTAACTATTTTGAAAATATTTCTCCTTCCCATTTCCTTGGTGCCAAGTATGAAAATTTTCGATTGGAGTTTGATCATAATGATTTTGAGTATTATGATTATGATATTTTTAATTTAAATCTTATGACTGATCAACTCAGACTAACGTTGTTTCGTCGATTTTACAAAACAAACCATCTGATATACATTGGACTAATGAGTTCCATGAAAGATCTGTTTCTATTGTTGATGAATTTGGTGGGTCTAGGGATTACTAATGTTTTACCCTTTTTCATATCATTTTTCTAGATATGTTTCTTTTTTCGATTTTTACATTCCTTTGTAACATATGTATGTGTGTATGTGTATCCCTCTTTATTTGTCTTATCGAATGTTCGATATCTGTTTTAGATATAACACATATTTATACATATCTGTCATGCAATTTCTTAATGTTTTATGTAATCAGCAAGTTATAAAAATTTATTTACTTTAAGTTTTAGGTTATTAATATCACTTAAATGACTTGTTCATTATTTTTGTTTTTTCTAATATTTATTTTGATAAGCTTCACTTTGGTCTATATAAAACAATCTCTCAACCTCACCTCCACAGGGTCGAAGTACGGTTTCATGCACATCCAATTTAATACGAGTGAAAATGAAAATAATATGAGATTTAATTAATGTCTTATCTCTCTAGTGTTTTCAACATATACTTTCAATCAGCTAGCTTGTTTGCATAACATGGAAAGAGAACCAATGTCCGCTATAGTTGAATGAAACGTTCTATTTGATTTTTGATTGTACTTGTTCTATCAGTTATATCCTTCATTTTTGTTTCTATCAGTGAAGAATTTGGCCAATTTCCATATTCAATTTTACGAAATGATTCTTTATTTTAGGAGCGTATATGATACCTGGGCTCCGGGAGAGGGAGATGTAAGATAAATTACCAACATTACCCTTAGCCCGAATATCATATTTGGTTATTTACTAAAATCCCCTTTTGGAGAAGAAGGGTTGATTATTAGTGAAGTATTCATTTAGATTCATTGTAAAAGAAATTAATGAAGTTATCTAAGTACTATTAATTGCATAAACATCCCTCCAGACTATAATGATACATAGCATGTACTTGCATTTATTGATAACGTAAGTAATTTTTTTAATTAAATTATTTAAGTTATCTGTTGTTTATTTGTCTATATATCTTCTAACCCAATTTAGAACTATTGAAGTATCATAACGAATTAACTGAAGATGAAATCAAACAGAGAGGTGGAAAGTTGAAATCAAGAAAGGATTCACTTTCTTATTTAATTGAAGTTAGGTTTATATATCTCCTTTTATTAAATCCCAGTAGCATATTCCTGCAAATACTTATTCAAATTTAGAAACAAAATCTAAGATTCTCTTTACCTAAAAGTTAAATCTCATTAACACAATCTTTGTAGTTTTGAAAGAACCTAAAAGCCCCAAATTCAGATGATAAATCATGTCTGAAAAAAATGTGAAGGTCAAATCGCAATCAATAGCAAATAGCCAAAAACAAGACATAAAAATTAAGCAAAGAAACACGATTTGAGATAAATTCATCACATCTAATAAAAATGGAGAAGATACATACATTGATGAAACCAGAAGAGATGATAAGAGAAGT
This sequence comes from Solanum arcanum, assembly GCA_027789145.1. Lineage (NCBI taxonomy): Eukaryota > Viridiplantae > Streptophyta > Magnoliopsida > Solanales > Solanaceae > Solanum > Solanum arcanum. The sequence goes on from CM050943.1 coordinate 54,259,271, forward strand.
GGTTAAATCGGTCAATAGAGTTCCTCACCAGAATCACAGCCAGCTGCAACTATAACAAAAATACTCCTGCCTAAAGCAGTCATGTCCACCATCACCTATGACAGAGCTTGTAGTGTTGTTGGTTATTTAGGGTTAAACATAATGGTAAAATGGTTTGATATAGCCTTATATTTAGAAAAGTGTCAAAAAGGGTCACCTAGAACCATCCGGCCCAAGCTCACGGGCCAAGGAATTTAAAGGGCTAGGGTGGACCAAGTCGTCATTTTGAAGGGCCTGAAAATGCTCAACTCAACCCAGTTGTAGAAAAGCTGAGGGATAGGATGATCTAGTACCTTTTATTTCCTTTTTTTTCTTTTCAAGTTTATAATTTTATACCATCAAGAAAATGAGAAGATTTTAAAATCAAATATATCAAACAATCGTGTTATTTCAACAACACCAGAAAAAAATATAGTATAATTAGCATGTCTCTTGCACACCGGATATATGAGAGAGATAAAAAGTGACAAGCAAAATGAAAGGGAAGCGAGGTCGCGAGATTTATCTATGTATCCTAGATACACGTGGATTTACTTCGATAGAGTGTATTGAGAATAATGTGCTTGTATTGTGAGCCCTTCTATTTACCAAATATAGCCTTATTCTTGTAGAATTTTTATTGTGAACCCTTATATTTACTCTTGTGTTATCTGAACTCATCTCAATATTTCAAGTATAATTTTTAACTTGATATTGTGTGTGTTGCACAAACACTCATATGTTTTTTAAACAAACAAATTTTTTGATTCATCTTGGAATATTTCAATCACATATGACTAGCATGAAACAAAAAAAACTCATTTTTAATACTTCATCTAGATATGTCTGCTTTGTTTGCAAAAGGCGTATTATTTTCCATTCTCTCACGAGCACATTTTCGCCCCGATTTTCCCCTTCTTCGACGAACTCAATACAAGGGCATTTTATCTTTGATATGCATTATAAGTTTCATAGTTTTTCAAGTTATGTTGGTTCGTATTTCTTTATCTTTTTGTCTTTTTCTATTTATTTGATTTTAGGGTCGAGTCTCATTGATTTTTCTAAAATTTTTTTTGAGATTTTATTTTGATTTGTGCCTGATGTTAGTGTAATATGCTTTTGTAGTGGGTGTTATGACTGCGAATGATTTCAATAGAATGTTTCGTAAATTTGAGCAGATTCTTGAATTTATTCGTAAAATCTCAATTCAACCTAAACTTCTAAACTTAATATCTCAATTTTGTATAAGAATATTGACACCTTGTTACCTCAAACAAGATAGGGTTTTTTACTATTCTTAGTTTAAAATTAGAATATTTTCCAAGTCCGAAAAAATTCACTAATAATGTTATTTTTCTTATAACTTAACACACATATTAGGAAATGATTGAAATAACTGTGACACTTCAAATTCATTATGGAGGATTTTTTGTATTTGATCTGAGCTAAACTATTCAGCGAAACCATTTATCTTGAAAATATTATAGGTGTATCTGAGTTGCATATCATGGTGCTTCATAAATTAGCATAGGAATTGGATGCTAAAAATCTGGAAACATTTGGATGTAGAATCAACAAGAATGAGGAGCTACCCGTATTGCGTAACACTAATGTTGATGTGTCCTTCCCCATAAAATATATAGTATTGATGTGTCCTACTCACAAAAAAAAGATACAGTTGGTGTGTGTTCATCTAAACCATTTAATGAAAGGGAAAATAAGGTTTAAATGAGAGAGTTGGTAGCTTTAGGGGTTGAAAGGTAGTTATATGTCTTAGAATTAGGTCAAACAACATAGCATAGACATTACGTACATAGAAAATGATCCAAATACCTTTAAGAATTAACTGGCGGAAGTGATCTATTATTGGGACCTAAGGTATGTAGACCTTTCTATGGCTCGTACTGGTCAACCATAGAACCAACTTCAGAAATCCAAAAATTATCACTTTCCTGCGGAACCATTCTACAATTTCTCAAATTTCCTACTCCTTGTAGAGCCAACTTATAGAACTCAATTTTAAGCACGAAATTTACTAAGCCCAAAACCCTTCTATGGAACCCATATATGACCCATATGACTGACTACATCCTGCCGTATCCATTTGTATCTCCATTATCAAATTCTCAACATTTCTAAAACTCAACTTAAATATTTCCTTACTATGACCAGTAGGAGTTCTTATAGTCTCTAGCAAAGACTCACAATTCCTGCAAGAAGGGAAAACATCTAAACTCTTCCTTTTCAATCTAACTTATAAATTTCTTAAATGTAACACTAATGATCATGCTTCATCTCATATCAGTAGTTATTCTTCTAATTGTCGATCAGTTCGTCCCTACTTTGATCAATTGTCAAAAGGTATTGGTTGAAAGTGAGAGTCAAGTCTCAGCATCACCTAGGGTAAAATATTCATAAATAGCTAATAAAAAAGCTAGTTGTGTTGCTAATTCCTCTTCTTCTACTATTGATTTCTTTAATTTGTGCAAATCTTTACCATCATCTCACACTTATGATACTAAAATTTTGTGACATGTTAAATTAAAAATGTGCCTGTTTTAAAATGAAGAGTATCTCTGTCATATATATCTATAATTTTTTTTACTAGACAACCTTTCACTTGTATCATGTCTTATGGAACGATAGACAAGTATACCTTCACAGGGAAGTACTAATATTACCAACAAATTTTTAAATTACTACGAATTGACCTCATACCCACATACCCACATATGATGATTACAAATATTTCTTGGGAGGGAGGTGAGGTCACTATATTTATCTATGTAACCTAAATATATGTGAATCCACTTCGGTAGAGTGTATCTAGAACAATATGTGTGTATTGTGAGCCCATATACGTGAAACGTGCCTGGCAATAAATAATTTTATTTATTTAGCAAAGATTTTAATAATATGGTTTGCAGCAGTATAATAATACAGATTCTTTTCTGTATGTTCAATGTGAATCATAGTATATATCTCTTATTCACGCGAACATATGAAGATGGTCAATGAAATTTTTAATTAGTTAAATGAATATATTAATTTCAATTTACTAAGGTTCAATCATCGAATTCGTGGTATCTCAATAATATTAGCTTATAGACGATATTTGTTGTATATTTTTCTTGTCATCCATCCAAATGTGTTTGCACATGTATTTCACGTTATAATGTTAAGTAGCCATATGAATATGTGAAAAGAAAAACTATACTTTAATTTTTAGTACTGTTCACGGAACCTGCATCGCACGTTTTTCCCCTAATTGTGTAACGACCTGTTTAGTCGTTTTGAGCAGCAGATTTTATTTCTGGAAAAACTGGCTAAGATTACGGACACCACGACGGACCGTCATAGGCACGACGGTCCGTCACAGATGTTTCGTTCCATGACACTTAGAATTCTGAAATTTGGTACTGAAAATCAACTCTCTGAACTCCGTAACGAACTGGCAGGACGGACCGTCACTTGGGTGATGGACCGTCACAGTCCACTTGAGAATTAAGGGCAGCGACGACCTGCGTGGCGGACCATCGCAGGCACGACGGCCCGTCACAGGTCGCGTAATCCCAGTAGGAATCGGATTTCTGGTTAAGTTTTAAGGGACGTTTTGGACTATTCTTTCCTTAATTATAAAGTTTGAGGGTTAATATTAATAAATCTAATTACTTGGGGGTTAAAATAGGTAACCTTAAGTTAATTAGTGGGTCATTATTACCATCTTTCATTCTTAATTATATAGAATTAGGGTAAAAGAAAGAGGGTTTGAATAAGAAAAAGAAAAGAACAGAAAGAGAGGAGAAACGAACGAGTAGAGAGAGAGAAACGAAGAGGATCGCAAGGATTTTGAGAAGATAGCTTGTTGATTCAATTCTTCGGTGGAGGTAGGTTATGGTTTTCATGCTATTCGTAGTAAACTCTTAATAGCGAATGATATATGTTAGTAGTATTGTAAAACCCTTCTATATGCTTAATTTTATGCTTGCATGAATGATGTGATTATGTAATTATGAATAAATAAGCATGATGAAGCTATTGAATCCCAAATCTTGAAAAGAAACCCTAATCTACTTTGTTAATGATGATGCCTTGGGATAGAAGAAGGCTTGACGAATTAAAGTAATGGGATTGATGATGCCTTGGTATAGAGAAGGCTTGATGAACGGATAGAATGAGATTAGTGGATCGGAGTGTCACGTTCCGACACATAGTATTAGTGGATCGGAGTGTCACGTTCCGACACATATAGGGGATCGGAGTGTCACGTTCCGACACATATAGGGGATCGAAGTGTCACGTTCCGAGACATATAGGGGATCGGAGTGTCACGTTCCGACACATATAGGGGATCGGAGTCTCACGTACCGACACATAGTGGTAGGGGATCGGAGTGTCACGTACCAACACAAGAGGAAGAAAGATAATGAATCGTGAAAGATGAGAATATACTCAACATAATGAACTTAATTCCCAAATGAGCATGGTATTGAGGCTTGAGCCCTCATGGATGAACTTAATGGTACTTATTGATGATTATAGTACTTGTTGTTGTTAGATGTTGAGTTTATAGTTGATTTATGATATTAACTGATATATACTGTTTTCTATTTTGAGTTGGACGATGATATCTACTCAGTACTTGTGGTTGTACTGACCCCCTACTTTCATGTTTTCTTCTTTGTATTTGTGTAATGCAGCAAACGTTCCGTCAACTTCGACTCAACAGTAGATCTAGCCAGTCTTCACTACCTTCGAAAATTCAGGGTGAGCTAATGCGTCTAGCTTGGACTGGGTCTTCTTCTTCAAGTCTTGATGCCTTGAACTTCCGGCATGGACTAGCTAGTATTTGTTTTACCTTCTTAGACAGTTTTAGTTTAGCAATTTGAGATAGATGTTCTTGTGATGATGACTTCCAGATTCTGGGGATATTAATAATAGTTTTGAATTGTTTTATTAATGAGTTAAGTCTTCCGCATTATTTTCTGTTGTTATGTATTGAAATGTTAAGGTTTATATGGGTTGGTTCGCTCACATAGGAGGGTAAATGTGGGTGCCAGTTGCGGCCCGGTTTTGGGTCGTGACAAACTTGGTATCAAAGCATTAGGTTCGTTGGTCTCATCACACAAGAACAGGTCTAGTAGAGTCTTAAGGAACGGTAGGGGGACGCCTTTACTTTTCCTTGAGAGGCTATAAGACTTTAGGAAAATTCCACTCTTTCATTCTTTCTTTCATGCAACTACTTGAGTCCAATTGGTATCTAGGCGATACGAATTGGTATCTGACCATCTTCACTCTATTTCGCAGATGGTTAGAACTAGAGCAACGACCGCACCAGTAGCAACAATGGCACAGCAAGAAACATCTGAGCCAGCCACTGGGGCTGTGGCTCGAGGGAGAACAACGGCAAGAGGCCGTGGTAGAGGTCGTGGGAGGACGTCCTCTAGAGGAAGAGGACGAGCACCTAGCCCATCTGATGCTAGGGTAGTGACTCCTCCACCGACTGAGGAAGTGGTAAGAGAAGGGGAGGATGGGGAGAATGAACAAGAGCAGAATGAGGAATTGCCACCCCAACCTACCCCAGAGATGATCAATCAGGTTCTCGCTTATCTTAGCGGGTTATCTGATCACGGCCAGGCACCTCCAGTGGTTTCTGCACCAACACCTCCGGTTTCAGAGGTACGACATGCGGCTACTATGGCTCCCCGCATGGATGCCTCATTGGAGATAGGCACATTTCCACGTCTGACTACTGGACCGATAATGACAAACGATCAGCACGAACTTTTCAGTAAGTTCTTGAAATTGAAACCTCCAGTCTTCAAGGGTGCAGAATCTGAAGATGCTTATGATTTTCTGGTTGATTGTCATGAGCTACTACACAAGATGGGGATAGTAGAACGGTTTGGCGTTGAGTTCGTAAGCTATCAGTTTCAAGGGAACGCCAAAATGTGGTGGCGATCCCATGTTGAGTGTCAACCGACAGAGGCACCACCTATGACTTGGGCCTCATTCTCTAGCTTTTTTTATGGAGAAGTATATCCCCCGGACTTTGAGGGATAGGAAAAGGGATGAGTTCTTGAGCCTAGAGCAAGGTAGGATGTCGGTTAATGCTTATGAGGCTAAGTTTCGTGCACTATCCAGATATGCCACTCAACTTTGTTTCAGTCCACAAGAGCGAATTCGCCGGTTTGTGAAGGGGTTGAGATCAGAGTTGCGGATTTCGCCTTACGGTAGCGGCGGCAAAATCCTTCCAAGAGGTGGTAGACTTTGTGATAGAAGTGGAAGGAGTGAAGCCAGACGACTTCACCACAACTTCGACATCAAAAAGGTTTCGAAAGGGAGGTGAGTTTAATAGTTCGTATACTAGAGGACAGAATTCTGGAGGCTACTCAGTTCGACCAATTCAGTCTTCACTACAGACTGTAGTTGGGGGTCCATCTCAGAACGGTCAACACTTCTCCGAGATACCTATGCATGACTCCAGAGAGTGTTATGGATGTGGGGAGATTGGACATATTAGGAGGAACTGTCCAAAACAGAGTTACAGACCCCCAATAGCTAGAGGTAGAGGTGGTCATGGTAGAGGCCGTTATTCTGGAGGACGTGGTGGTCGAGGTAACGGTGGTCACCAAAATGGCAGAGGTGATGGGAAAACTGGAGCCACTACATCACAACATGGTAGGGGCAACGGACGCATTTAACGATAGGGCCCATTGTTACGCTTTCCTGGGCGATGCAAGCGGAGGCATCCGATCTTTGTCATCACAGGTAATCTTCTGGTTTGTGATTGCATGGCTTCTGTATTTTTTGATCCTGGATCCATGTTTTCTTATGTATCTTCCTCATTTGCTAATGGTCTTAATTTACATTGTGAATTACTTGACATGCCTATTCGTGTTTCTACTCCGGTGGGGGAGTCTGTGATAGTTGAAAAAGTATATAGGTCTTGTTTGGTGAACATTGTGGGGAGTAACACTTATGTAGACTTGGTTATCTTAGAAATGGTTGATTTTGATGTAATTCTGGGTATGACTTGGCTTTCTCCGAATTTTGCGATCTTGGATTGTAATGCTAAAACGGTGACGTTAGCCAAGCCTGGGACAGATCCGTTAGTGTGGGAGGGTGACTACACTTCCAATCCGGTGCGTATCATCTCCTTTCTTCGTGCTAAGAAAATGGTTAGTAAAGGGTGTTTAGCTTTCTTGGCACATCTTAAGGATGACACTATTCAAGTACCTTCGATTGAGTCGGTTTCGGTAGTCCGTGAGTTTTTGGATGTGTTCCCTGCAGATCTTCCTGGTATGCCACCAGATAGGGATATTGACTTCTGCATTGATCTTGAACCGGGCACTCGCCCCATTTCTATACCCCCTTATAGAATGGCTCCCGCGGAGTTAAGAGAGTTAAAGGCCCAACTTCAAGAGTTGTTGAGCAAAGGCTTCATCAGACCAAGTGCATCTCCTTGGGGTGCTCCGGTTTTGTTTGTGAAGAAGAAGGATGGGAGTTTTCGAATGTGTATAGACTACAGACAACTAAACAAGGTAACCATAAAGAACAAGTATCCTCTTCCTCGCATTGATGACTTGTTCGATCAGTTGCAAGGTGCTTGTGTATTCTCTAAAATTGACTTGAGATCCGGTTATCATCAATTGAAAATACGAGCAATAGATGTGCCAAAGACTGCTTTTCGAACGAGGTATGGGCATTACGAATTTGTAGTGATGTCTTTTGGTCTTACGAATGCCCCTGCTGCGTTCATGAGCTTGATGAACGGGATCTTTAAGCCATATTTGGACCTTTTTGTGATCGTATTTATTGATGATATATTGGTATACTCAAAGAGCAAGAAGGAACATGAAGAGCATTTGAGAATGGTATTGGAAATGTTGAGGGAGAAAAAGCTTTATGCCAAGTTCTCTAAGTGTGAATTTTGGCTAGATGCAGTGTCCTTCTTGGGGCACGTGGTTTCTAAGGAAGGAGTGATGCTGGATCCTTCTAAGATTGAGACAGTGAAGAATTGGGTAAGACCCACTAATGTGTCAGAAATAAGGAGCTTTGTTGGGTTAGCTAGCTACTACCGCCGATTTGTCAAGGGATTCTCTTCTATTGCTTCCCAACTGACGAACTTGACTAAGCAAAATGTTCCATTTGTATGGTCGGATGAGTGTGAGGAAAGCTTTCAGAAGCTCAAGACTTTGTTGACTACCGCACCCATTCTCACCTTGCCAGTGGAAGGTAAGGACTTCATTGTTTATTGTGATGCATCCTATTCTTGGTTGGGTGCAGTGCTAATGCAAGAGAAGAGTGTAATTGCTTATGCTTCAAGACAATTAAAGGTGCATGAACGTAACTACCCAACTCATGATTTGGAATTGGCCGTGGTAGTGTTTGCACTAAAGAAATGGAGACACTATTTATATGGGGTTAAGTGTGAGGTCTACACGGATCATCGTAGCCTTCAGTATGTCTTCACTCAGAAAGATTTGAACTTGAGACAGAGGAGATGGATGGAACTACTGAAGGACTACGACATCACTATTTTGTATCATCCGGGGAAGGCGAACGTTGTAGCGGATGCTTTAAGTAGGAAGGCGGGAAGCATGGGAAGTCTAGCTCACTTGAAAGCTTCTAGGCCCATTGGATAGAGTGGTCCAGACTCTAGCTAATGACTTGATGAGATTAGAAGTAAATGAGAAGGGAGGATTGTTGGCTAGTGTGGAGTCAAGATCTTCTTTTCTTGACAAAATTAAGGGAAAACAGTTTGATGATGAGAAACTAAGGCGAATCCAAAATAAAGTATCATGAGGAGGCTAAGGAAGCACAAATCGATGAGGAAGGTGTTTTAAGAATCAAGGGAAGGGTATGTGTGCCCCGCGTCGATGATTTGATCAACACTATTCTGACAGAGGCTCATAGTTCAAGGTATTCTATATATCCGGGTGCTACCAAGATGTATCGTGACCTAAAGCAACACTTTTGGTGGAGTAGAATGAAGTGTGATATTGTTGACTTTATTGCCAAGTGTCCAAACTATCAACAAGTAAAGTATGAACACCAAAGGCCCGGAGGAACACTTCAGAGAATGCCCATTCCGGAATGGAAGTGGGAAAGAATCGCAATGAACTTTGTGGTTGGTCTTCCAAAGACAATGGGTAAGTATGACTCCATTTGGGTGATTGTTGATAGGTTAACTAAATCTGCTCATTTCATTCCGGTAAAGGTGACTTACAATGCAGAGAAGTTAGCCAAAATCTATGTCTCAGAAATTGTTCGGTTGCATGGGGTTACACTATCCATCATATCAGATAGAGGTACGCAGTTTACTTCTAAATTTTGGAAAACATTGCATGCAGAATTGGGTACTAGGTTGGACCTTAGTACTGCGTTCCATCCTCAGACCGATGGTCGATCGAGAGGCGATTCAAGTGTTGGAGGATATGCTTCGTGCATGTGTGATAGAGTTTGGTGGCCATTGGGATAGCTTCTTACCCTTAGCGGAGTTTTCATACAATAATAGCTATCACTCAAGCATTGATATGGCCCCATTTGAAGCATTGTATGGGAGGAGATGTAGGTCTCCCATTGGTTGGTTTGATGCATTCGAGGTTAGACCTTGGGGTACTGACCTTTTGAGGGATTCGATAGAGAAAGTGAAGTCTATTCAAGAAAAGCTTCTAGCGGCGCAAAGTAGACAAAAAGAATATGCAGATCGAAAGGTTAGAGACCTAGAGTTCATGGAAGGTGAACAAGTCTTACTGAAGGTTTCGCCCATGAAAGGGGTGATGCGGTTTGGAAAAAGGGGTAAGCTAAGTCCAAGGTATATTGGACCATTTGAAATACTTAAGCGAGTAGGGGAGGTGGCTTATGAGTTAGCCTTGCCTCCAGGGCTGTCCGGAGTGCATCCGGTGTTTCATGTGTCCATGTTGAAAAGATATCATGGAGATGGAAACTATATCATCCGTTGGGATTCAGTTTTGCTTGATGAGAATTTGACGTATGAGGAGGAACCGGTTGCTATATTAGATAGGGAGGTTCGCAAGTTGAGGTCGAGGTAAGTTACATCCATCAAGGTTCAATGGAAGAATCGACCGGTTGAAGAGGCTACTTGGGAGAAGGAGGCAGATATGCAAGAAAAATACCCACATCCGCTTCTGATTCAGGTACTTCCTTCCGCCCTTGTTTTTCTTCTTTTGATCGTTCGGGGACGAACGATGGGTAAATTGGTATCTATTGTAACGACCTGTTTAGTCATTTTGAGCAGCAGATTTTATTTCTGGAAAAACTGGCTAAGATTACGGACACCACGACGGACCGTCATAGGCACGACGGTCCGTCACAGATGTTTCGTTCCATGACACTTAGAATTCTGAAATTTGGTACTGAAAATCGACTCTCTGAACTCCCTAACGAACTGGCAGGACGGACCGTCACTGGGGTGACGGACCGTCACAGTCCACATGAGAATTAAGGGCTGCGACGACCTGCGTGGCGGACCGTCGCAGGCACGACGGCCCGTCACAGGTCGCGTAATCCTAGTACGAATCAGATTTCTGGTTAAGTTTTAAGGGACGTTTTGGACTATTCTTTCCTTAATTATAAAGTTTGAGGGTTAATATTAATAAATCTAATTACTTGGGGGTTAAAATAGGTAACCTTAAGTTAATTAGTGGGTCATTATTACCATCTTTCATTCTTAATTATATAGAATTAGGGTAAAAGAAAGAGGGTTTGAATAAGAAAAAGAAAAGAACAGAAAGAGAGGAGAAACGAACGAGTAGAGAGAGAGAAACGAAGAGGATCGCAAGGATTTTGAGAAGATAGCTTGTTGATTCAATTCTTCGGTGGAGGTAGGTTATGGTTTTCATGCTATTCGTAGTAAACTCTTAATAGCTTAATGATATATGTTAGTAGTATTGTAAAACCTTTCTATATGCTTAATTTTATGCTTGCATGAATGATGTGATTATGTAATTATGAATAAATAAGCATGATGAAGCTATTGAATCCCAAATCTTGAAAAGAAACCCTAATCTACTTTGTTAATGATGATGCCTTGGGATAGAAGAAGGCTTGACGAAATAAAGTAATGGGATTGATGATGCCTTGGTATAGAGAAGGCTTGATGAACGGATAGAATGAGATTAGTGGATCGGAGTGTCACGTTCCGACACATAGTATTAGTGGATCGGAGTGTCACGTTCCGACACATATAGGGGATCGGAGTGTCACGTTCCGACACATATAGGGGATCGGAGTGTCACGTTCCGACACATATAGGGGATCGGAGTGTCACGTTCCGACACATATAGGGGATCGGAGTGTCACGTACCGACACATAGTGGTAGGGGATCAGAGTGTCACGTACCGACACAAGAGGAAGAAAGATAATGAATCGTGAAAGATGAGAATATACTCAACATAATGAACTTAATTCCCAAATGAGCATGGTATTGAGACTTGAGCCCTCATGGATGAACTTAATGGTACTTATTGATGATTATAGTACTTGTTGTTGTTACATGTTGAGTTTATAGTTGATTTATGATATTAACTGATATATACTATTTTCTATTTTGAGTTGGCCGATGATATCTACTCAGTACTTGTGGTTGTACCGACTTCTACTTTCATGTTTTCTTCTTTGTATTTGTGTAATGCAGCAAACGTTCCGTCAACTTCGACTCAACAGTAGATCTAGCCAGTCTTCACTACCTTCGAAAATTCAGGTTGAGCTAATGCGTCTAGCTTGGACTGGGTCTTCTTTGTCAAGTCTTGATGCCTTGAACTTCCGGCATGGACTAGCTAGTATTTGTTTTAGCTTCTTAGACAGTTTTAGTTTAGCAATTTGAGATAGATGTTCTTGTGATGATGACTTCCAGATTTTGGGGATATTAATAATAGTTTTGATGTTCTTGTGATGATGACTTCCAGATTTTGGGGATATTAATAATAGTTTTGAATTTTTTTTATTAATTAGTTAAGTCTTCCGCATTATTTTCTGTTGTTATGTATTGAAATGTTAAGGTTTATATGGGTTGGTTCGCTCACATAGGAGGGTAAATGTGGGTGCCAGTCGCGGCCCGGTTTTGGGTCGTGACAAATTGATATTAGAAAACTTTAATTTACATAGCTAAGCTCAAATCTAAGTCCTTTCACATGTAAGTTTAACATAAGAATATAACTCTTCACAAAATATAACATAAAAATATTGTGTTAGATGTTAGAGGTTTGATATTTTAAATACTTCATGAAAAATAAATATTTTATTTTATCAGAGGAATAATATATTTTAATAACTAAAAACAAGATTTAATAAAAAAAAAGAAACTGTCTAAAAAAGGATACGTATAAGGAAAAATATTACAAAATATTTGGGAGGTATAGCATCAAATTTATAGAAAAAATTACAATTTCAAACAAAAAAAGAAGAAGTAAATAAAGGCATGGCATCTATAATAAAAGACATCACATTAAAATATATAGAGAAAATATTTTCATACTAATTGAATTACATTTTGTTAAAACTAGACTTACTCTAGACAAAACATGACTTGCTCTAGACGAAACATATCATATGTATAAAAAACTATAATCATATAATAATAAAAAATAAGACAAATAGAAAATAAGGCATGAATGTGTTAAGAATAAAGATAAAATATGTATATCTATACACACACACACACACACACACACACACACACACAAACACACACACACACACACACACACACACACACACACACACACACACAGATATATATATATATATATAATGAATTCTAAAACAGTATTATTCAATGTATCACTTAGTCATTTTATTACTATACATTATTTATTATTTTATTTTTACTTTTGAGCTTATTTTGTACCTCTCTATAATAGTTAAGTACATGAATTTTTTAGCCATTTGACATTACATATAAAAAGGAAAGAATACAAATATGTTGGTTTAAAAATCTAAATGATTATCAAAAAATGAAAAAGACATAATTATTATTCTATGAGATTTAACATGTTTACCCTCAAAATAATTAATGATAAATACAAATTGTGATTAGCTTTACTATATATATCCTAAAAAAAAAAGAAGAAAGGTCGAATAAAAAAATACAGTAATCAACTACGAAGTTATATTTAAGAACTCAAAACGATGGAGATATGAAAAAAATAAATATTTACTTACAACTTCGTATTGGAGTATATTCATCTTGTAACTATCATAATTTACATATTTATTTACAAACCCCCACTTATCGTACAAATTAACATTGAAAGGTTATTAGACTTTTCATTATCTACATTTAATTAGTACATGAATATATGATGAATTAAGATGTTATTGATGCCTGAATTTAAATATAACTTTTACTTAATATTTAATTTTTTAAATAGATATTAATATTAATTTATTTTAGAGGAAAAATAGGGGTAAGATGATAATTAAACTTTGAGTTTAGGAGCTTCCCACTTATAACAATATATGATATGTGATATTGTTTTATATGTTAAAAGTTAAAACATAATAAATGGTGTTCTTGTTGTTGACAATCATATGGACTTCCCAATTGACTGTGTAAATAAATTAGATCTAATTATTTCAAATGTTTATATTACACCAAACAAAGATATAGTTCATATACTTGTAAGTAATTTACAATATATTCAATAAAGCATGATTCATTGGAGGAAAAACAACAACATTGTGTTATCACATATATAGGGGCGGTATAATAATATAAAAAAATTATTGGTCAAAAGTTAATTAGGAAAAATGCATAAGTACCCCCTGAATCTTTGCCCGAAATTCCAATGACACACTTATACAATACTAAGGTTCTATTACCCCCCTGAACTTATTTTAAAAATAATTTTCAACCACTTTCAAGCCTATGTGACACTAGCTTGAAAAAAATATCAGCAAACGCTGAGCCCACAAGATAGTGTATAGGTTGAGGGGTACTTGTGAAATTTCGAGAGTTATCACCACAGCCATGCACTTAATATGTTACTAAGGAACCACTATTAGCAACTGATTTAACATTGATATGATAAAATTATTACAAAAAAGGCAGCACAAGGTTGTCATACAACTAATGGCACAAGTAATACGCAGACAAAACTGTATATTTTCTATTCTAACCAAAAAGAAATATGCCTTTTTACTCACAACTCATTAGTAATCAGCATATACTAAGATCAAAGGAATCACTTACAACATTATTCAAACTCACTTAATGAAAAAAATCCACGTAATCTTTTAAAATGCAAGAAAAAGAATAGTAAAAGATTTAAAAAAATTGTGGTTAAATAAAATGAGAGAGTATTTTTTGTGTCTTATAGGAATAGTGATAACCTTTTGAGAAGTCAAAACCTTTTGAAAAGGTCACAACTTATTGAAAAATGAAGAGTCACAACTTATTAAATAAGTTACAACTCCTTTGAAAGGCACAACTCTTTGAAAAAATCACAACTCAATGAATTATATTTTTTGTGTCTTATCGGCATAACCATGACCTTTTGAGAAGTCCTGACATTTTGAGAATTCACAACCTTCTCGAAAAGTCACACCTTATTGTAAAATGACCATTCCTAGTAGTCACAACTCTTTCAAAACTCACAACTCATTGAAAAAGTCACAACTCTTTGGAAATGCACAACTCTTTGTAAAAGCACAACTCAGTGAAAAATCACAAACTTTTGAAAAAGGTAACAACTTATCAGAAAATTCATATATATATATATATATATATATATATATATATATATATATAAATATATTATATATATATATATATAATGAATATAAGAATCATGACACCTTGTTACATTAAAAAAATAGCGCTTTTTGCTGTACTTATTTTTAAAAATATTTTCCAAGTATGACAAAATTCACTAATATTGTTTTTTTTAATATCACTTAACATGCATGGTAAGTAAAAAGTTGCAATAATAGTGACACTTTAAATTTAACATGGAGGGTGTTTCGTATATGATCTTGAGATAATCTATGTCAAAGGAACCATTAATCTTCAAAAGATTAATATAGATATATATGAGTTGCAATCATATTGCTTCATAAATTAGCACTGGAAATGGATGATGAAAATGTGGAAACATTTGATGTAGAATCAACAAGAATGATGTCTATTACATGTTAAATATTCATTTGATTTTTTAAAATTTCTCCATAATATTTGAATGTTCAAATTTTGTTGATGTATCAAATTAATTTACCTTTAGTTGTTGAGGAGCTACCGGTATTGCGTAACACTAATGATGATATATCCTCCCCATAAAAAATAGTGTTGATGTATCCTCCTCAAACAAAAAGATAGAGCTTATGTGTCTTCATCTCAACCATTTAATGAAAATAAGGGCTTAAATGTAAACAAAGTTAAGGACTAGTCTCCTAGAGTAAATGTAGAGTTTCATTTTGATTCTGATTCACTCTATGATGTTGATGAAACACTTATAATTTGAGTGATTTTGATGAATTGCTTAATGCTAGACAATCGATCATCCAAGAACAATCTAAATAGAAAGTTGATAGGGTAAATCTATACGAGCAACCATCTTGCCATGTAGGTATAGATACTGGTTTTGAAGGCGTTTATAAGTGCAAGAGGGAAGATGGAGACGTTGAGCTTGGAACCCTAGGTTTCTTCCTAGAACATGACAGAGATTAATTAATGTAAAAGATTCCCTTTTTTGTTCAAGTATCTATGTGGCAAAAAAGACAAGGTGTGTGATCTTCTTCTCTTCATATGTTTTTAACCTCACTTCTCTCATGTTATTCACCACGAAAGTGTTGTTGAATACTATAAATTAATGACATTTTGGTGCAATAAAATATTTCTATTGTAAGACCACAAAATTAAAATCTCTTCTTTACTTTTTATAAGCTTCAAACTGTAGCTTTCTTACTAGATCTTGGAACAAGCTCTTGTTAAACCTTAGTAAATGAAGCCTAGCGAAACCAGAGACAATTGGAGACTTTGGACTTGGAACCCTAGCATTCTTCCTAAAACTTGAGAGAGAATTAGAGGGGATGAACTTGGATGTGAATTGGGAATCTTAGAGAATGAGAGAGTTAGGTAGATTTAGGGATTGAGAGGTACCTATTGGTCTTAGAATCAAGTCAAATGATGTGGCATAGACATTAAATACATAGAAAAAGACCCAAATATACATTTAAGAATAAACTAGCGGAAGTGATCTATTATTGGGACCTAAGGTATGTAGACCATTCTATGGCTCGTACTGGTCAACCGTAGAACCAACATCATAAATTCATCAACTACTCCCAGAACCATTATATGATTTATCCAATTTCCTACGCCTCTAAAGACAACTTATAGAGCCCAATTTCAAGAACTAATTTTACTAAGCCTAGAATCATTCTATGCAACCCAGATATGACCCATATGACTGACTACATCCCACCCTATCTATTTGTAGGCCCAACATCAGAGTCTCACCATTTCTAAAACGAAACTGAAATACATTCTTCCTATAACCTATAGGATTTCTTATAGGTTGTTGCTAAGAGTCACAGTTCCAGAAACAAGGACAAATATCTAAACTCTTCCTTTTCAATCCAACTTATGAATTTCTGAAATGTTACGCTAATGAGAATGCTTCATCTCATATCACTAGTTATTCTTCTAATTGTGAATCTGTTTGTCCTTTCTTTGATAAATTGTGAAAATGTTTTGGTTGAAAGTATAAGTCAAATTTCACCATCACCTAAGGTTTTATACTCCCAAATAGCTAATATAGAAGCTAGATGTGTTGTTGATTCCTCTTATACTATTGATTCTAATTTTTTTTTTCCTCTAATCTTTACCACCATCTTGCATTTATGACAGCAAAAAATTGTGGCATGCTAAATAAGGACATCTTCCTTTTGTAAAATGATGAATTTCTCTATCATATCTACGAGCTTTTCTAGGGACAACTTTTTGTATCACATATCTTGTGGAAAGACATACATGTATACCTTTCTAGTAAAGAACTAATATTACAAACAAAATTTTTTAACTACTACAAATTGACATATGGAGACCATACCACAAATCCACATATGATAATTGTGATTATTTCTTGACGATGGTGGATTGCCATAGTAGATCAACTTGGACACAGTAAATGATATGCCAAAGTAATGCACGAAAAGTTATGGAAGCCTTCATATCTTAAATAGAATACCAATTTCAAACAAAAGATCATGCCCGTATAAACATTAACAAAATGCTATGATAGGAAGGAAACACAAACATCTCTTGAAAACAACAAATGCATGTACTTATTTTCAATCAAAATTGCCTACGAGATATTGGAAGCCTTTGTTTTACTACAATTTGAAGGCCCAAAAAGACAAATTTGAATCAAGGGCAACACCCTGCATTTTGTTGGAGACCCTTTAAATACAAAAGGCTTCAAGGTACCACATCAAGCTACTAAGAGAGCTCCTATATTTAGATATGTTCTCTTTTCACAAAACTATTTTTCCTTATGATATTTCTCCTGAATGTTCAAGTATTAATTATGTCTTGAAATTGCTTTTCTTTCATTTGGATAAATTGTTTTATATATGTGATACGACAAGAACTTTTGTTAATTATTAATTGTTGAATAGAAACACATTTTATGAATTACTATAAACAAGGTAAGCAATAATATGTTGTGCATACATTGGATTCAAATGCATATCCACAATTATCTAACCATGTACCATCCCTGCCTAGTCCTAGCACATATGTTTCTAGTGACGCCCCACCGTCACCTGCACCTCTAAGGACAACTAAGACAATTCATACCACCAACCATTTGAAAGAATACAACTACACTTTACTAACTTTCGTTCCTCTACAACTACATCTAACCCCCCCAATCCACAACGTTCATTCACTTCATTCATATTCAATCATGACCATGTGTCACGCCTGGGAGCACCCCACAGACGTAACTGGCGTGTTGTTCCTCAAAGAGGACTTACACAATCCCTTAGTATACATCATGACATATCATTAGTAGAAAAAATGCGTAAATAAAAACTTTTACATAGTGAAGTGTACTTAGACTTCTCTTATATCATATATCGACTTTACATAGACTCCTCTCTAATGAAGTTTATATAGATCTATCATTTAGCATCGTCAATTTATTTAAGTAGTTTAAAACTTTGTCTCACATATATCCATTTATACGAGAGTTACAAAGGTTTGAGCATAGCCCTTTCAAGTACAACATGTCACATATAAACTTAAAACAATAGTCTCAAGAATAAGGAAAGAATAATTGTCTTTAGACATAAGCAATACTACTAGGATAGAACAATTGACACCAATCTCGAACTTTGAGGACTCACCAACCACTTGGGAAAAAGTCCAAGTCTTCTTACAAATGGCCCCGAAACACCTTAACAGCCCAAACCTACATATTTGTATAAACATAAGGGATATGGGTTTGTACAACCACTTGTACTAAGTATGGAAACATATGAACAAAAAACCTTTGAATAAGTGCATAAAAGGGACAATTTCTTTGGAAACATGTTAAGTCATTTGGAAAGCCTTTGTGTAGACATATATGAGAGCATGTAATCAAGACTTCATATCATCAAAGCATATAAAACTCTTACCAACAATCCCATCACAGACCTACAAGTGCAATACTCATGTGAAGCCCCATAACACCACCTAATCAAGTAAACTAGAAAAGAGATAATAAGTAATGTCTTACATGATATGACATAACATCACGAGTAGTCACCAACATACATATCAAATTAGACAAATATCAAGTTCATCAAATGAATCCAACATCATATAAGAGCAACATCAAATAGGATCAAGATGATACATTTCATTATAACACAAGTGCATAAGAACAACCTCATATGATTCCCCTCAAGGTCAACTTGTGCAACACATAGGTAAAAGTCTGATACCCTTACCAATACTTAGTAGTACCCCTTAAGTCACCCTAGTTCAATCCATATTTATTACTTCGATTGATTCATTTTGTATTCGGGAACAATCACATTAACTGACAATAGACTATGTGAGCTAAACATGGGATCTGGTTTCATGAAACCCTAAACCAAAAGAAGGTGATTTACTTCCCAAGGTAGAACAAAAATATGAACATAACATTTCTAGGTGGATCCATTAGTTTGCATTCATACTGGGGTAAACATAGATAAGAAACTAGGAGATATAGTTGAAACTCATGTATGAACATTTCATGGTAGTATCCATCTCATGAGAACATTTGTGACCCTACATTACCTTTTGGAAAAGGATACCTCTCATATCTAGTTCACTTGATGCTAAACTAAATTTCCTTAGAAATGACTTTAGGTCATTCTTAATCACCGAATATTAATATAGGACATAGGAGACTATTCCCTTGTATAATCATTTTATTAGATCATTAGGTATAGGATGAGAACTTCCATTCATCACAATCCATCATTAGTGAGATCAACACACCACAGTCATATCATAGAAGGCACTGAAGAGAATTACCTTCAACCTTGTATCATCACACCCTTACCATGATCTCACAATTCAACATATTCATTGTCATCATAATCATCACATAATCATCTTCTTAATCTATGAAAATCATCATACTTCAATTAAATATAACCATCAAGAATAAACAGACATTATTGAAGTAGGGTACTCATAATCATAAAGGTCTTACCAAATAGCTTCAAAACATTATTCAAGATCTTTCCGTCAATTCATCAAAACATTTCAATGATACACTCAGCATCATCATCATCATCATTATAGTGAATTAAACAATAACATGATCAATTCTAACAACTCTGATCATATACAACTTCAATTCATGGCTAGGGTTAGGAAAAAGGGTTCAATAATGAATCATTTATAGACACTAGGTCAAAGACTAAGAACTATAAAAACTTCACCATTAATAAACCATAGATTATCAATATAAACCAACACAATGAAACATCAAATCAATTTGAAAAGGAATTCACAAAATTTAATGAAAACCCAATTTTTTACAAGGAAATAGTAAGGAACATATCTAATCAACGAAATGGCAAGGATCATATCAACATAAAAAAAATTTAAGTCTCTTTGTAATTTCAGAACAACAAGGACAAATGTCTGGTGCGATTCATTCTTTTGAGGAGTTTCTAAGCAATGGAGCTAGCGACAATATGTTTTGCAAATTCATTGTTAAATATTAATTACCTAAAATTAAAAATGAAGAACCTTTCATAAAAAGTCAATTACATAAATTATTGAGAAATTTTATGATAATTATGAGTTAAATCCATAATAGATACCAAACATTTTGTAAGATAAAAAAAGGAGGATATGAAAATACACAAATATTTTATAAAGAACATGGAAAGCGTAAATATGACAAAGTGAAATAGAAGGTTAAAAAGTACTAACTCTTACATCCGCCAAGTTAATTAAATGCAACAAATCATGTATGCAACTCATTACTCTAACGTATAAGAAATGGTTGGTCTGGCAAAGTTGATGCAACAACATTAAGTCTTTGGTAAAATTTTGTCTGAGTTGATAAATCACAAGATCAAAATTAAAAATAAAGGATCATATCATTTAATATTATTATCATTAAACACCGACTTAATTGACATTCTTGGCAACATAGGATGGAGACAGGGAAACATTGTCGCAAAGATTGAGGAAAGAAAATTAAGAAAGTAAATAATGCCATACACACTCTAAATATGGGATACTTCTGAGTAATCCTTGACCTGTGTTTATGGGTAAATTTCCACTAAAGATGGAGCTTTCTTTAATGGAAATTAACCTATAAAAATAGGTCAAGAATTTTCTCCAAACTACCACATATTCATAAAGTGTTGAGTACTCTTTACATTCTTATCTGACCTCTTTCGTCTAGCTCTGTTAAAATGTTTCTCTGTCCCATTACCTTGGTGTCAAGTATGAAAATTCTCGATTGGAGTTTGATCATAATGATTTTGAGTATTATGATTATTATATTTTTAATTTAAATATTATGACTCATCAACTTAGACTAACGTTGTTTCGTCGTTTTAACAAAACAAACCATCTACATTGGACTAATGAGTTCCATGCAAGATCTGTTGCTGTTGTTGATGAATTAGGTGGGTCTAGGGGTTAGTAATGTTTTACCCTTTTTCATATAATTTTTCTATATATGTTTCTTTTTTCGTTTTTTACTTTTCTTTGTAAAATATATATGTGTGTATGTGTATCACTTTTTTATTTGTCTTATCCGATGTTCGATATCTGTTTTAGGTTTAACACATATTTATACATATCTCTCTTGCAATTTCTAAATGTTTTATGTAATTAACATGTTATAAAAGTTTATTTAATTTCAGTTTTAGGTGATTAATATCACTTAATATGACTTGTTCATTATTGTATTTTTTCTAATATTTATTTTGATATGCTTAACTTGGTCTATCGAAAACAATCTCTCAAACTCACCACCACAGGGTAGAAGTAGGGTTGCATGCACATCCAATTTAATACATGTGAGAATGAAAATAATATAAGATTTAATTAATGTCTTATCTCTCTAGTGTTTTCAACATATACTTTCAATCAGCTAGCTTCTTTGCATAACATGGAAAGAGAACCAATGTCTGCTACAGTTGAATGAAAAGTTGTTTGAAGTATTCATTTAGTTTCATTGTAAGAGAAATTTATGAAGTTCTGTAAGTACTATTAATTGCAAAAACGTTCTTCCAGACTATAATGATAGATAGCATGTACTTGCATATATTGATAACGTAAGTAATTTTTCTATATATATATTATGTAAGTTATTTGTTGTTTATTTGTCTATATATCTTCTAACCCAATTTAGAACTATTGAAGTATCATTATGAATTATTAAAAGATGCAACCACATAGAGAGGTGGAAAGTTTAAATCAAGAAAGGATTCACTTTATTATTTAATAAAAGTTAGGTTTATATATGTCCTTCATTAAATCCCGGAAGCATATTCTTGCAAAACTCATTCAAATTTAGAAACAAATTCAAAGAGTCCCTTTACCTAAAAGTTAAATGTCATTAACACAATCTTTGTAGTTTCAAAAGAACCCAAAGCCCCAAATTCAGATGATATATCATGTCTTGAAAAAAAAGTGAAGCTTAAATTGCAACCAATAGCGAATAGCAAAAAAGAAGACATAAAAATTAAGCAAAGAAACACAATTTGAGATAAATTCATCACATCCAATAAAAAATGCAGAAGATACATACATGGAAGAAACCAAAAGAGATGATAAGAGAAGTGGTGAAATCGGTCAATAGAGTTCCTCACCAAAATAATAGCCAGCTGCAACTATAACAAAAATACTCCTGCCTGAAGCAGCCATGTCCACCATCACCTATGATAGAGATTGTAGTGCTGCTGGATATTTAGGGTTTCAACATAAAGGTAAAATGGTTTGATATAGCCTTATATTTAGAAAGGTGTCAAAAAGGGTCGGCCTAGTACCATCCGGCCCAAGCTCACGGGCCAAGGAATTTAAAGGGCTAGGGTGGACAAACTCATCATTTTGAAGGGCGTGAAAATGTTCAACTCATCTTAGTATTTCAAGTATAATAGCTGAGGGCTAGGATGATCTAGCCCTTTTTATTTCTTTTTTTTTTCTTTTCAAGTTTATAATTTTATACCATCAAGAAAATGAGAAGATTTTAAAATCAAATATGGAAAATAATCGTGTTATGTCAACAACACTAAAAAAAAATATAGTATAATTAGCATGTCTCTTGCACACTTAATATGCGAGCGAGAAAAAAAGTGACAAGCAAAATGAGAGGGAAGCGAGGTCGCGAGATTTATGTATGTGTCCTAGATACATGTGGATATACTTCGATAGAGTGTATTTAGATTAATGTGAACCTTATAATGTGCTTGTATTGTGAGCCCATCTATTTACCAAATATAGCCTTATACTTGTAGAATTTTTATTATGAACCCTTATATTTACTGTTTTGTTATCTGAACTCATCTCAGTATTTCAAGTATAATTTTTAAATTGATAATGTGTGTACTGCACAGACACATATACGTTTTCTAAACAAACAAATCTTTTGATTCGTCTAGGAATATATCAATCACGTATGACTATCATGAAACAAAGAAAACTCATTTTTAATACTTCATCTAGATATGTCTGCTTTGTTTGCAAAAGGCTTATTATTTTCAATTCTCTCACTAGCTCATTTCCTCCCCGATTTTCCCCTTCTTCGACGAGCTCAATTCAAGGGTATTTTATCTTTGATATGAATTATAAGTTTCTTAGTTTTTCAAGTTATGTTAGTTCGTAATTCTTATCTCTTTGTCTTTTTCTATTTATTTGATTTTAGGGTCGAGTCTCATTGATTTTTCTAATTTTTTTGGAGATTTTATTTTGATTTATGCCCGATGTTCGTGTAATATGCTTTTGTAGTGGGTGTTACGACTTCGAATGATTTCAATAGAATATTTCATAAGTTTGAGCAGATTCTAGGATTTATTCGTAAAATCACAATTTTACCTAAACTTGTAAACTTAATATCTCAATTTTACCTAAACTTGTAAACTTAATATCTCAAACAAGATAGGGCTTTTTGATATTCTTAGTTTAAAATTATAATATATTCCAAGTCTGAACAAATTCACTAATAATGTTATTTTTCTTATCACTTAACACACATATTAAGTAAATGATTGAAATAACTGTGACACTTCAAAATCATTAATTTGTATTTGATCTGAGCCGAACTATTCAACGAAATCATTAATCTTTAAATTATTATTGATGTATATCAGTTGCATATGATGGTGCTTCATAAATTAGCATAGGAATTGGATGCTAAAAATGTGGAAACATTTGGATATAGAATCAACAAGAATGGTGGATACTACATATTAAATATTGATTTTGATGTTTTAAAATTCCATGATAATTTGAATGATGCAGATTTTTTTGAGGATCAAATTAATTTACCTTTAGTTGTTGAGGAGCTACCCGTCTTGCGTAACACTAATGATGATGTGTCCTCCCCCATAAAAGATATAGTATTCATGTGTCCTCCTCACCACAAAAAGATATATTTGGTGTGTCTTCATCTCATCCTTTTAATTAAAATGAAAATAAAGGTTTAAATGAGAGAGTTGGTAGCTTTAGGTGTTGAAAGGTAGTTATAGGTCTTAGAATTAGGTCAAACAACATAGCATGGACATTAAAAACATAGAAAAATATCCAAATACTGTAACGACCTGTTTAGTCATTTTGAGCAGCAGATTTTATTTCTGAAAAACTGGCTGAGAAGACGGACCCCACGACGGACCGTCATGGGCACGACGGACCGTCGCAGGGTCTCGTTTCAAAACACTTAGAAATTCTGAAATTGGGTAATGAAAATCGACTCTCTGAACTTCGTTACGGAATGGCAGGACGGACCGTCACAGGCGTGACGGACCGTCACAGATTCTTCAGTTGAAAGTCAGTCTCTGACCCTTGCGACGACCTGCAGGACGGACCGTCGCAGGCACAACGGGCCGTCACAGGCTGCGTAATCCCAGTCTGAGTCGGATTTCCTTAGACGTTTTAAGGGACGTTTTTGACTATTCCTGCTTTAATTATAAAGTTAGTGGGTTAATGTTAATAAGTCTAATTACTTGAGGGTTAAAAGAGGTAACCTTAAGTTAATTAGTGGGTTATTATTACCATCTTTCATTCTAATTATATGCTAATTAGGGTAAAAGAAAGAGGGTTTGAATAAAGAAAATAGAAAGAACAAGAGAGAGAGAGAGAGAGGATCGATCGAACGAGAAGAAGAAGAAGGCTTTGGGAAATTTCTTTCTTGATCACGAATCTTCGGTGGAGGTAGGTTATGGTTATTTTATGCTATTCGTAGTAAACTCTTAATAGTGAATGATATGTATTGGTAGTATTGTAAACCCTTGTACATGCTTAGTTGCATGCTTGCATGAATGTGATTATATAATTGTGATAAAATAAGCATGATGAAGCTATTGAATCCTAAATCTTGACAAACCCTAATCTACTTTGTTAATGATGATGCCTTGGTATAAAAGAAGGCTTGATGAACGAAAGTGGTGAGATGAGGGGATCGGGTGCCACGTTCCGGTACCAGGATAGAATGAGGATCGGAGTGTCACGTTCCGACACCAGGATAGTATATGGATCGGGTGCCACGTTCCGGTACAAGGATAGTATATGAGGATCGGAGTGTCACGTTCCGACACCAGGATAGTATATGGAGCGGAGTGTCACGTACCGACACGAGGGGAATAAAGATAATGAATCTTGAAATATGTTAATATACTCAATCTAATGAACTTAATTCCCAAATGAGTATGATGAGGAGGCGTGAGTCCTCATTGATGTGCTTGGTGTTGTGACCAAGGGTTATGGTAATTGTAAATGCTGCATGCTAAGTATATTAGTTGATTTATGATGTTATCTGATATATACTGTTTTCTATTTCGAGTTGGCCGATGATATCTACTCAGTACCCGTGTTTTGTACTGACCCCTACTTTTATGTTTTCTTCTTTGTTATTTGTGGAGTGCAGCAAACGTGCCGTCATCTTCGACTCAACAGTAATTCAAGCCAGTCTTTACTACATCGGAAATTCAGGGTGAGCTAATGCTTCTAGCTTGGACTGGATCTTCTTCTTCAAGTCTTGATGCCTCGGCATGGACTAGCTTCTTATGTATTTTTAGCTTCTTAGACATTTTTAGTTAGTAATTTGATCATAGATGTTCTTGTGATGATAACTTCCAGATTTTGGGGATAATGATAAGTTTTTGAGTTATAGAAGTTGATTATTGATTTTACTTATGAGTTTAAGTCTTCCGCATTATTTTCTGTTGATATTATATTGAGATGTTAAGGTTTAGATTGATTGGTTCGCTCACATAGGAGGGTAAATGTGGGTGCCAGTCGCAGCCCGGTTTTGGGTCGTGACAAACTTGGTATCAGAGCATTAGGTTCGTTGGTCTCATCACACAAGAACGAGTCTAGTAGAGTCTTAAGGAACGGTAGGGGGACGCCTTTACTTTTCTTTCAGAGGCTATAAGACTTTAGGAAAATTCCATTCTTTCTTTCTTTCTTTCGTGCTACTACTTGAATCCAATTGGTATCTAGGTGATACAAATTGGTATCTGACCATCTTCACTCTATTTCGCAGATGGTTAGAACTAGAGCAACGACTGCGCTAACACCAACAAATGCAAGAAGACAAGAAACATCCGAGCCAGCCACCGGGCCGTGGCTCGAGGAAGAACGGCAAAGAGGCCGTGGTAGAGGTCGTGGGAGGACGCCCTCTAGAGGAAGAGGACAAGTACCTAGCCCATCCGATGCTGGGCGGTGACTCCTCCACCGATCGAGGAAGTAGTAAGAGAGGGTGAGGAAGGGGAGAATGAACAAATGCAAAATGAGGAATTGCAACCCCAACCTACCCCAGAGATGATCAATCAGGTTCTGGCTTATCTTAGCGGGTTATCTGATCAGGGCCAGACACCCCAAGAGCTGCACCAAAGACCTCAGGTTCGGAGGTACAACATGCGGCTACTATGGCTCCTCGCATGGATGCCTCATTGAAATAGGCACATTTCCTCGTCGACTACAGGGCCTATAATGAAAAATGATCAAAGATGAACTTTTCAAGAAGTTCTTGAAATTGAAACCTCCAGTCTTCAAAGTCTTTGAACCGAGGATGCTTACGATTTTCTGGTTGACTGTCATGAGCTACTACACAAGATGGGTATAGTAGAACGGTTTGGTGTTGAGTTCGTGAGTTATCAGTTTCAAGGGAACGCCAAAATGTGGTGGTGGTCACATGTTGAGTGTCAACCAACAGAGGCACCACCTATGACTTGGGCCTCATTCTCTAGCTTGTTTATGGAGAAGTATATCCCCCGGACTATGAGGGATAGGAAAAGGCATGAGTTCTTGAGCCTAGAGCAAGGTAGGATGTCGGTCAATGCATATGAGGCTAAGTTTCGTGCATTATCCAGGTATGCCACTCAACTTTGTTTCAGTCCACAAGAGCGGATTCGCCGGTTTGTGAATGGGTTGAGATCAGAGTTGCGAATTTCACCCTTACAGGTAGCGGCTACAGCGAAATCCTTTCAGGAAGTGGTAGACTTTGTGATAGAGGTGGAAGGGGTAAAGCCAGATGACTTCACCATGGCATCGACATCAAAAAGGTTTCGAAAGGGAGGTGAGTTTAATGGTTCATACTCTAGAGGACAGGGTTCCGGAGGTTACTCGGTCCGACCAATTCAGTCTTCACTACAGACTGTAGTTGGGGGTCCACCTCAGACCGGTCAACACTTCTCTGAGAGACCTATGCATGAACCCAGAGAGTGCTATGGGTGTGGGGAGATTGGACATATTAAGAGATATTGTCCGAAACAGAGTTATCGACCCCCAATAGCTAGAGGTAGAGGTGGTTATGGAAGAGGCCGTCATTCTGGAGGGCACGGTGGTCGAGGTAATGGTGGTCACCAAAATGGCCGGGGTGATGGGCAAACATGAGCCACTACATCACAACAGGGTAGGGGCAACGGACATACAGGTGAGAGGGCCCATTGTTTCGCTTTCCCTGGGAGATCTGAAGCGGAGACATCTGATGTTGTCATCACAGGTAATCTTTCGGTTTGTGATTGCATGGCTTATGTAT
The DNA here is from genome assembly GCA_027789145.1 of Solanum arcanum. NCBI lineage: Eukaryota > Viridiplantae > Streptophyta > Magnoliopsida > Solanales > Solanaceae > Solanum > Solanum arcanum. The sequence goes on from CM050943.1 coordinate 54,287,021, forward strand.
TGTTTGATCCTGGATCCACATTTTCTTATGTATCTTCTTCATTTGCTAATGGTCTAAATTTACCTTGTGAATTACTTGACATGCCTATTCGTGTTTCTACTCCGGTGGGTGAGTCTGTGATAGTTGAAAAAGTATATAGGTCTTGTTTGGTGAATTTTGTGGGGAGCAACACTTATGTAGATTTGGTTATCTTAGAAATGGTTGACTTTGATGTAATTCTGGGTATGACTTGGCTTTCTCCGAATTTTGCAATCTTGGATTGTAATGCTAAGACTGTGACGTTAGCCAAGCCTGGGACAGATCCGTTAGTATGGGAGGGTGACTACACTTCCAATCCGGTGCGTATCATCTCCTTTCTTCGTGCTAAGAAAATGGTTAGTAAAGGGTGTTTAGCTTTCTTGGCACATCTCAAGGATGACACTGCCCAAGTACCCTCGATTGAATCAGTTTTGGTAGTCCGTGAGTTTCTGGATGTGTTCCCTGCAGACCTTCCTGGTATGCCACCGGATAGAGATATCGATTTTTGCATCGATCTTGAACCGGGCACTCGCCCCATTTCTATACCCCCTTATAGAATGGCTCCCGCGGAGTTAAGAGAGTTAAAGGCCCAACTTCAAGAGTTGTTGAGCAAAGGCTTCATTAGACCAAGTGCATCTCCTTGGGGTGCTCCGGTTTTGTTTGTGAAGAAGAAGGATGGGAGTTTTCGGATGTGCATAGACTACAGACAACTGAATAAGGTAACTATTAAGAACAAGTATCCTCTTCCTCGCATTAATGACTTGTTCGATCAGTTACAAGGTGCTTGTGTCTTCTCTAAGATTGACTTGAGATCCGGTTATCATCAATTGAAAATACGAGCAACGGATGTGCCAAAGACTGCTTTTCGAACAAGGTATGGGCATTACGAATTTGTAGTGATGTCTTTTGGTCTTACGAATGCCCCTGTTGCGTTCATGAGCTTGATGAACGGGATTTTTAAGCCATATCTGGATCTCTTTGTGATCGTATTTATTGATGATATACTGGTATACTCTAAAAGTAAGAAGGAACATGAGGAGCATTTGAGAATTGTATTGGAAATGTTGAGGGAGAAAAAGCTTTATGCCAAGTTCTCTAAGTGTGAGTTTTGGTTAGATGCAGTGTCCTTCTTGGGGCATGTAGTTTCTAAGGATGGAGTGATGGTGGATCCTTCTAAGATTAAGACAGTGAAGAATTGGGTAAGACCTACTAATGTGTCAGAAATAAGGAGTTTTGTTGGGTTAGCTAGCTACTACCACCAATTTGTCAAGGGATTCTCTTCTATTGCTTCCCTACTGACGAACTTGACTAAGCAAAATGTTCCATTTGTATGGTCGGATGAGTGTGAGGAAAGCTTTCAGAAGCTCAAGACTTTGTTGACTACCGCACCGATCCTTACCTTGCCAGTAGAGGGTAAGAACTTCATTGTTTATTGTGATGCATCCTATTCGGGTTTGAGTGCAGTGCTAATGTAAGAGAAGAATGTGATTGCTTATGCTTCAAGACAATTAAAAGTGCATGAACGTAATTATCCAACTCATGACTTGGAATTGGCCGCGGTAGTGTTTGCATTAAAGCAATGGAGACACTATTTATATGGGGTTAAGTGTGAGGTCTATACGGATCATCGTAGCCTACAATATGTCTTTACTCAGAAAGATTTGAACTTGAGACAAAGAAGATGGATGGAACTACTGAAGGACTACGACATCACTATTTTGTATCATCCGGGAAAAGCGAATGTTGTGGCGGATGCTTTAAGTAGAAAGGCAGGAAGCATGGGAAGTCTAGCTCACTTGCAAGTTTCTAGACGCCAATTGGCTAGAGAGGTTCATATTCTGGCTAATGACCTTATGAGATTAGAAGTAAATGAGACGGGTGGATTTTTAGCTTGTGTGGAGGCAAGATCTTCCTTCCTTGACCAGATTAAGGGAAAACAGTTTAATAATTAGAAATTGATCCGGGTCCGAGATAAAGTGTTGCAAGGAGAGGCTAAAGAAGCAACAATCGATGAGGAAGGTGTTTTGAGGATTAAGGGAAGGGTATGTGTACCCCGTGTCGATTATTTGATCAACACTATTCTGACAGAAGCTCATAGTTCAAGGTATTCTATACATCCGGGTGCAACCAAGATGTATCGTGACCTAAAGCAAGACTCTTGGTGGAGTAGAATGAAGCGTGATATTGTTGACTTTATTGCCAAGTGTCCAAACTGTCAACAAGTAAAGTATGAACACCAATGGCCCGGAGGAACACTTCAGAGAATGCCCATTCCGGAATGGAAATAGGAGAGAATCGCAATGGATTTCGTGGTTGGTCTTCCAAAGACAATGGGTAAGTACGACTCTATTTGGGTGATGCGGTTTGGTAAAAGAGGCAAGCTAAGCCCAAGGTATATTGGTCGCTTTGAAGTACATAAGCGAGTAGGGGAGGTGGCCTACGAATTAGCCTTGCCTCCAGGGCTGTCCGGAGTGCATCCGGTGTTTCATGTGTCTATGTTGAAAAGATACCATAGGGATGGAAACTACATTATCCGTTGGGATTCAGTTTTGCTTGATGAGAATCTGTCTTATGAGGTCGAGGGAGATTGCATCCATCAAGGTGCAATGGAAGAATCGACCCGTTGAAGAAGCCACTTGGGAGAAGGAGGTAGATATGCAAGAAAGATACCCACATCTGTTTAAAGATTCAGGTACTCCTTCTCGCCCTTGTTTTTCTTCTTGTGATCGTTCGAGGACGAACGATGGGTAAATTGGTATCTATTGTAACGACCTTTTTAGTCGTTTTGAGCAGCAGATTTTATTTCTGAAAAACTGGCTGAGACGACGGACCCCACGACGGACCGTCATGGGCACGACGGACCATCGCAGGGTCTCGTTTCAAAACACTTAGAAATTCTGAAATTGGGTACTGAAAATCGACTCTCTGAACTTCATGACGGAATGGCAGGACGGACCGTCACAGGCGTGACGGACTGTCACAGATTCTTCAGTGAAAAGTGAGTCTCTGACCCTTGCGACGACCTGCAGGACGGACTGTCGCAGGCACAATGGGCCATCACAGGCTGCGTAATCCCAGTCTGAGTCGGATTTCTTTATACATTTTAAGGGACGTTTTTGACTATTCCTGCTTTAATTATAAAGTTAGTGGATTAATGTTAATAAGTCTAATTACTTGGGGGTTAAAAGAGGTAACCTTAAGTTAAGTAGTGGGTTATTATTGCCATCTTTCATTCTAATTATATGCTAATTAGGGTAAAAGAAAGAGGGTTTGAATAAAGAAAATAGAAAGAACAAGAGAGAGAGAGAGAGAGGATCGATCGAACGAGAAGAAGAAGAAGGCTTTGGGAAATTTCTTGCTTGATCACGAATCTTCGGTGGAGGTAGGTTATGGTTATTTTATGCTATTCGTTGTAAACTCTTAATAGTGAATGATATGTATTGGTAGTATTGTAAAGCCTTCTATATGCTTAGTTGCATGCTTGCATGACTGTGATTGTATAATTGTGATAAAATAAGCATGATGAAGCTATTGAATCCTAAATCTTGAGAAACCCTAATCTACTTTGTTAATGATGATGCCTTGGTATAAAAGAAGGCTTGATGAAAGAAAGTGGTGAGATTAGGGGATCGGGTGCCACGTTCCGGTACCAGGATAGAATGAGGATCGGAGTGTCACGTTCCGACACCAGGATAGTATATGGATCGGGTGCCATGTTCTGGTACCAGGGTAGAATGAGGATCGGAGTGTCACGTTCCGACACCAGGATAGTATATGGATCGGGTGCCACGTTCCGGTACCAGGATAGTATATGAGGATCGGAGTGTCACGTTCCGACACCAGGATAGTATATGGATCGGGTGCCACGTTCCGGTACCAGGATAGTATATGAGAATCAGAGTGTCACGTTCCGACACCAGGATAGTATATGGAGCGGAGTGTCACGTACCGACACGAGGGGAATAAAGATAATGAATCTTGAAATATGTTATTATACTCAATCTAATGAACTTAATTCCCAAATGAGTATGATGAGGAGGCGTGAGTCCTCATTGATGTGCTTGGTGTTGTGACCAAGGGTTGTGGTAATTGTAAATGCTGCATGCTAAGTATATTAGTTGATTTATGATGTTATCTGATATATATTGTTTTCTATTTCGAGTTGGCCGATGATATCTACTCAGTACCCGTGTTTTGTACTGACCCCTACTTTTATGTTTTCTTCTTTGTTATTTGTGGAGTGCAGCAAACGTGCCGTCATCTTCGACTCAACAGTAATTCAAGCCAGTCTTTACTACATCGGAAATTAAGGGTGAGGTAATGCTTCTAGCTTGGACTGGATCTTCTTCTTCAAGTCTTGATTCCTTGAACTTCCGGCATGGACTAGCTTCTTATGTATTTTTAGCTTCTTAGACATTTTTAGTTAGTAATTTGATCATAGATGTTCTTGTGATGATGACTTCCAGATTTTGGGGATAATGATAAGTTTTTGATTTATAGAAGTTGATTATTGATTTTACTTATGAGTTTAAGTCTTCCGCATTATTTTCTGTTGATATTATATTGAGATGTTAAGGTTTAGATTGGTTGGTTCGCTCACATAGGAGGGTAAATGTGGGTGCCAGTCGCGTCCCGGTTTTGGGTCGTGACAAATACCTTTAAGAATTAACTGGCGGAAGTGATCTATTATTGGGACCTAAGGTATGTAGACCTTTCTATGGCTCGTACTGGTCAACCATAGAACCAACTTCAGAAATCAAAAATTTTTCCACTTCATGCGGAACAATTCTACAATTTGTCCAATTTCCTACTCCTCGTAGAGACAACTTATAGAAGTAAATTTAAGCACGAAATTGACTAAGCCCAAAAACCTTCTATGGAACTCATATATGACCCATATGACTGACTACATCCCGCCCTATCCACTTGTAGCTCCATAATCAGTGTCTCAACATTTCTAAAACTCTACTTAAATATTTCCTTACTATGACCCGTAGGACTTCTTATAGTTTGTAGCTAAGACTCACAATTCCTGCAACAAGGGAAAACATATGAACTCTTCCTTTTCAATCTAACTTATCATTTCCGAAATGTAAAGCTAATGATAATGCTTCATGTAATATCACTTGTATCATATGTCTTATGGAAAGACAAACTAGTATACCTTTATAGGGAAGTACTAATATTACAACAAAATTTTTGAACTACTACAAATTGACCTCATACCACATACCCACATATGATGATTAAAATTATTTCTTTGGAGGGAGGTGAGGTCACTATATTTATCTATGTAACCTAATTATATGTAAATCCACTTTGATAGAGTATATCTAGAAAAATATATGTGTATTGTGAGCCCATTTACGTTATACAGTCGTATACGTGTATGTTTTTTTAATTGTGAACCATTCTATTTATTCTTTTGTTATCTGAACACATCGAACCTTAGCATTTCAATATAATTTTTAACTTGATATTGTGCGTGTTGCACAAACACTTATACGTTGACTAAGCAAATAAATCTTTTGGTTCATGTAAGAATATTTCAATCGCGTAGAAAATTACTAGCATGAGACAAAGAAATCTCATTTTTCGCAGTTCATCTAGATATGTCATCTTTTGTTTGCGAAGGGCGTAACTTTTTCTATTCTCTCATGAGCTTAGTTCCTCCGTGATATCCACCCCTTCTCCCACGAGCTCAGTTAAAAGGCATTACGAATTTACTAAAGATGTGAACCAAATAGAGAGGTGGAAAGTTGAAATAAAGAAAGGATTCAGTTTCATATACAATTGGAGTTGATATCTGTGGGTCCTCGCCCTTTGTTGTCCAAAGATTCCTTGAAGGCCAATAAAACTGAAAAAAATTTGAACAAACATAAAAAAAGAAATGGGTCATCACTTGGAAAATGGACGTTAACATTAGAGAAGTGTAACATTCAAAGTGAGGAGAAATCAATACTATATAACAAGACATAATTACAATTCTTCAATCAATGTGAAACTCTAAAAAACCCGCACGTAGGACTGAATATGTAAAACATGGAACGTAGCTTATGAAGTAAGGATTTAACCAATAATACATAATTAGATAAATTTTCATTTCATCAACCAAACGCAAAAATCTTAATGCACCACACACCTCGAATTAAGCATCCAGAACTGGGGAGAGTCCTAGCTTATGAAGTGCGAATTACAAGGGGTTTAATGAAACAACACTCCAATTTTATTAAATCTCAATAGCATATTCTTGCAAATACTCATTAAAATTTAGAATCAAAATCTAAGAGTCCCTTTACATAATAGTTAAATATCATCAACGCAATCTTTGTAGCAGCGAAAAAACCTAAACCCCTCAAATTTGAACGATATATCATGTCTTGAAAACAAGCGAAGCTCAAATAGCAATCAATAATAACAGGCAAAAAAGACATAACAATTAAGCAAAAAAACACCATTTGAGATTTGAGATAAATTCATCACACCCAAAAAAAGTAGTAGATACATACATGTAAGAAACCAAAAGAGATGATCAAAGAAGCTGTGTAATCTGTCAATGGAGTTCCTACACCACAATAACAGCCACCTGCAACTACTATAAAAATACTCCTGCCTAAAGCAGCCATGTTCACTATAACCTATGGCAGAGATTATAGTGTTGCGGGTTATAGAGGGTTTAAGCATAAAGGTCAAATGGTTTGATATAGCTTAATATAGAAAGATGTGTTAAAAAGGGCAGACCCAACCCCTTCCGTACCAAGCTTCACGGGCCAAGGAATTTGAAGGTCTAGGCTGGATCGGCTCGTTATTTTGAAGGGTCTAATAATGCTCGACTAGACCCAGCTCTAGAAGGGTCGAGGTTTTGGGCGAGCTAGCACTTCTTTTTTTTCTTGTTTTTCTCTTCAAGTTTATAATTTTATAACATCAAGAAAATAAGAAAATTTTTTAAAATAAATTATGGAAAACATTCGTGTTGTTTCAACAACACTAGCAAAAAATCTAGTATAATTACCATGTATTTTGCATATCAAATACGCGACGAGAAAAGAGTGACAAGCAAGATGGGAGGGAGGTGAGGCCACAATGTTTATCTATCTATCCTAGATACATGTGAATCTACTTCGATAGAGTGTATCTAGAATAATGTACTATATTGTGAGCCCTTCTATTTACGTGATATAGCCTTATACTCGTATGAATTTTTATTGTGAACCCTTTTATTTAATCTTTTCTTATCTGAACTCATCGAACCTCAGTTTTTCAATATATTTTTTAACTTGATATTGTGCGTGTTGAACAACACTTATATGACTTCAATAGAATATTCCGTAAATTCGAGTGTATTCTAGGATTTATTCATAACGTCTCAATATAAACTTAAACTTTTATTTTTTTTCATTAATTGTCTTCAGTATTGAATTAGTGGTCCATTGTGTTAATATATATATATATATATATATATATATATATATATATATATATAGTATTATTTATTTAGCGAAGATTTTAATAATATGCTTTGCACAAAATAATATTACAGATTCTTTTGTGTATGTTTAATGTGGATCATAGTATATATCTCTTATTAACGCGAACATATGAAGATGGTCAATGAAACTTTTTATTGGTTAAATGAATATATTAATTTCAATTTACTAAGGTTCAATCATTTAATTCGCGGTATCTCAAAAATATTACCTTATAGACCATATTTGTTGTATATTTTTCTTGTCATCTATCCAAATGTGTTTGCACATGTGTTTTACGTTATAATGTTGAGTAGTCATATGAACAAGTAAAAAGAACAACTATATTTTATTTTTTAGAACTATTTTTGTTTGTATATAGTTAGGAAAATGCATGATTACTCCCTCAACCTATGCCTGAAATCTTAGAGAAACACTTATTTTATACTAATGTCCTACTACCCCCTGTACTTATTTTATAAATAGTTTTTTACCCATTTTCGGCCTACGTGGCACTAGCTTGAAAAAAATGTCAACACACGCTGGACTCACAAGATAGTGCCACGTAGTTGTATTTGCAATAATTAGTAATAAGTAAGAAAATATATAATGTTATAACTAAATAATTAATGGGTAGTAGTTGTCTTTCAAATAAATTTTATCAATATTCGTAAGATTTTAATTTAGTGTAGGGACAAAATGAAAATGTTTATTCAATGATATTGAAAATAAGATGTATTTGGTAAAAGATGATTTTTAAACGATTCATATATATTTTCAGATATTTTTCATATTTGTTGCGAAAGAACTCGGAATAATTAAAATAATTTATTTTGAATTTATAATATCTTGTTAACTTGATAGTCTACTTGTATCATATATATATATATATATATATATATATATATATATATATATATATATATATATACATACATACATACATACATATATATATATATATATATATGTATGTATGTATGTATATATATGTATGTATGTATATATATATATATATATATATGTATATATATATATATATATATATGTATGTATATATATATATATATGTATGTATATGCATGTATGAACTTTTCTTCTTCTATATTTTTTTATTATTAGATCACCGGATAAATAAAATGTATCCTCGCTTAATTTTTCAATTGTTGGCAGAACATTGAAGAATATCATCAAAGGGGAGTTATCACCACAACCATGCACTTAAGAAGTTACAAAGGAACTACTATTAGCAACTGATTTAACTTTGATCTAATAAAATTGTATATTTTCTGTTTTGACCGAAAAGAAACATATCTTTCCACTCACATTCAATAGTAATCAACATATACTTAGATCAAAGGCATCACTTACAACATTATTTAAACTCACCCAATGAAAACAAATTGTAAAACCACATAGCCAAAACAGACCAAAAATCAGTTTTTTTTAAAAAAATATGCAGGTGCAACCAACAGTGGCATCGACGGTCCGTAGGACAGACGACGGTCAATCATACACAACCGTTGATGGGATCAGAAAATCCCAAAAATTCAGCCGGGAAAAATTGGCTAAGTCTTGATCGATGTTCCGTAGGTCAGACGACGATCCATAGTACGTGACCTTCGATCGAGACCCCCATTCACCCACTCTTTAAAAGAGCTACGAATAACCAACACAGTCCGTAGGTTGACCTACGGTCTGTAGGTTGAAACTTTGCAGGCAGTTAAGGGGAAATGCAGTTGGGTCAACTCAAATGATAATAACTTTTAGCACAAAACGAATTAGGCGTCCTATTATCTACCCACAGATAAATAATTGAATTAACTTTCCATAGCCACCGACTTTGGTCAAATCAGAACTTCGAATAAAATGTTATGCCTATTTTAGTAAAGTCCTATCTAAAAGGCCCTAACGACGGACCCAACGATGGGGTGTCACGAAGATGACGGACCGTCAGTCCTGGTCGTCGTTTGGCATGACAACAACTTTCCCTGATGTCTTTTTGACGTTTCCCGCTCCATTTAAACCCTAAATTACGTCAGTTTGACCCTAAATCATCATATTCTATTCAGTTTAAGCCTGGAAACATGATTAAAACATATCCAAGTTAAATAATAAAATCAAAACCTAAAAAAAAAAGAGGAGAAAAAGCTCAAGAACCCTAGTTCAAGAACACTACAAGTTCCAGCCCAAAAATTTAAGTATTTTTCCATTGATTTCATCACCAGGCATGTGACATTTTACTAGTCTGTTCCTTTCACCCATTGGATCCCTAGTTTTAAGTCAGATTGTTGATTCTCTTATCATGATTAAACATAGGGTTTCTAGAACTTTGGTAGAACTTCATGAATTTATTAAATATATATTGCAATTCAGATTATCATGTTATTACTCTTATTATCGCATGAATTTCAGAACCTTAGCTTTTTATGTGTTTAGTTCTTGAATTACACATGCTATGTCAGATATTTCAGACACTTCAGATATACACGCCTCTGTTATAAATGCAAAATTACTAGATTCATTATTGCATTCTCTGTTTGTATGTTTAGTTTTGAGATATCAACTATTTACAGAAACTCAGACATAATCAATTAATTTACATAACATATTGGAAGTATAATAATACCGAGTTGGACTAGGGTTAAGCGTACCAAATTGTCCCAGAACAACTATCCAAGTAGGTTGTAAGTCCCATATTTGGGCAATCAGTTTAGTGATCACGCCAACATGCCTTGATACCTTTGTCAGGAAATATTGGGTCCTCTCGATGGGCCGTATACATCGGACTCCACATTTAGCTCATGTAGTTTTATCATCGGTTATTAGTAACTCCCACATATCAGTCAGACTCTTTGCATTTTTTATTTATCAATATATTCAATATTCAGCTTCAGCATGTTATATATTTTTCATTGCATCAAGTTAGCTCAGAATTCAGTTTATCATGTCATATTATTATACTTGCTTGTATGCTTTTTCAGTTATGTTTTATTTTCGCTTTACTGTATCCTACATGCTCAGTACCTTTCAAGTACTGATGCATACGTGCGCTACATCTTCTCGTGATGTAGGTTCAGGTTCTCAGTATAGATCAAACATAGATTGATCTCTGATCTCAAGTTGAGTAGATTCAGTCGTGAGTCCTAATTTTCCGAGGACAAAAGTTATGAGTGTCATTTAAGTCTTTAGTCATTTAGTTTTTGTTTTTGCTAGATTTAGCTGGGGGCTTTTCCCACTATTTCTAGTCCAGTTTAGAGGCTATTTTCATATATAGTTAGATTAAACTTAGTATTGAGTTAATAATTTCTTTGTATTAAACTTATTCTTTTCAAATATCTCAGTTATAGAATATGGGTATTCCCCATATTTTCAGATTTTTTTATGATTTAGCTTTTGCAATAGTTTATATTCTTCAGTATGTTCATGATCATGCCAGCAGGGTTATATTGGGATCACTTGTGGTCCTAGGTTTCGTGTCTGTGTCTCGGGGGTAGATCAAGGCGTGACACAAATTGTAATATCCCATATCTAAAACAAACCAGAAATATGTAGGTGCAACCGACGGTTACCATCCATAGACCGTAGTTTGATCTATAGCCCGTACTCTGCATCCATCGTTTGAGTCTTAAGCCCTCTCCCCCCAAAAAAAAAAAATCAGGACAGAAAATTTGACCAAGAGTCGAATGACGGACGGACCTACGGACCATACTCTGTGTCCTTTCGATCAATACCCCAATCACCCACTTTCTGACAAGAACCACAATTGACCAGTACGGTCTGTAGATGGATCTACGGACCGTAGGTTTAAATTAGCAGACAGTTAAGGGAAAAATGTTGTTGGGTTAACTTCAAATGGCCATAACTCTTAGCTCAAAATGAATTAGATGTCTCCTGACCTACCAAATGATAGATAACTGAATTATCTTTCCATAGCCAATAACCTTGCTAAATTCAGACCTCTAAGTAAAAAGTTATGACCATTTTAGTAAAGGTCTGTCGAACAGACCCAACCTACTGACCTAACAACAGACCGTCGATTAAAAGATGGCCCGTCAGTCCAGGTAGTCATTTGGTTCGACGGAAATTACATCAAGGTCTTTTGGTCTTTTTCTACTTCATTTAACCCCTAAGATACAATTTTTTGACCCATCAGATTTTATTCAGTTTAAGCCTAGAAACATAACAACAACTTACCTAGTTCAGAGTGTCGCGGAACAGAACAATCAGCGGGTTCGTGCTCATATGAATGGAAATAGTGGATCGATAGCAGCAAGGGTCGTGACTTTGATATGATGAATCCACCTGAGTTCTTAGGAGCGCAAACTTATGAGGATCCTAAGAATTTCTTGGATGATCAAGAAGAGCTTTGAGGTTATGCAGGTTACTGGGGATGATCGGGTTGAGTTGGCATCACATTAGCTGAAAGATGTTGCTCATATCTGGTACACTCAATGGAAGGATAATAACGGCACAGATTCAACTCCTATTACCTAGGAATGCTTTAGTGAGACCTTTCTAGATAGGTTTTTCCCTATAAAGTTGAGATAAGAAAAAACCCAGGAATTCAGGAAATTAAGGCAGGGTAACATGACAGTCCAAGAGTATGGAATCAAGTTTAACTTACTCTACAGGTATGCTCTCACATGGTTGATGACTCCATGGATTAGATGAATAAGTTCTGGTGTGGAGTGTCAAAATTGGTAAAAAATAGAGTGCAAAAATGCTATGTTAGTAGGAGATATCAACATGTGTAGGCTTATGACTCATGTTCAGCATGTTGAGGGTGATTAGATTAATGAACATGCCAAGGAGAATAAGAAGGCTAGGACTTGGAACTATGACTCGGGTGGTAGAAATCTCTCGTAGAGTTAGCAAGAAGTTTTCATCCCTAGCCCCTTCATTAGCTGGTGTTCCATCCTCCAAGAACATCTTTGACTAGAAGGTTTAAGCACCAGAATCTAAGTATCAAGGAAGTGTTTCAGGCACCAATACTTACCCTACTTGCCCTAAGTGTAGTAAGAATCATCCAGGCGAGTGCCTTGCAGAAAAGGAAGGATGTTTCGGGTGCTGTTAGTCTAGTGACAGGTTGAAAGGTTGTCCTTCTAGACAGGGTCAAGGAGGTGGAAATGGTAGATCTCAATCTAAAACATCATCAGTACCAAGTCTCCCAAGTCAGCTGGGTAACTAATCTGCTCTAGGTAGCGGTCAGCGCCAGAACAGGTTGTTTGCTCTTCAGTCTCGCCAAGATGAGGAAGGTTCTCTTGATGTATTCATTGGTACATTACGAGTCTTTCACATTGATAATTATGCCAGGTGCTACTCTTTCTTTTGTAACTCCTCATATAACATTCCAATTCTGTGTCAGTTTAGAGTCTCTCTATGAATATTTCTCAGTCTCTACTCTAGTTGGTGACCCAGTTATAGCTAGACAAGTATACAAAAATTTCCATGTCACAGTATCTTAGAAATTCATCTCAGCAGATCAAATAGAGTTAGAAATAGTAGACTTCGATGTCATTATAGGCATGGATTGGTTACATTCATGTTATGCCTCAGTCGATTGTAGAACTAGGAATTTTCTTTTTCAGTTTGCAAATTAATCAATATTCGAATGGAAGGGTTGTAGGTTAGAGCCTATGGGTCGATTCATTTCTTATCTTAAGACCAAAAAGATGATCTCTAAGTGTTATCTCTATAATATGGTTCCGCATAAGGATTTTAGCTCTAAAACCCCAACTCTTAAGTCAGTTCCAGTAGTTAATGAGTTTCCAGAAGATCTTCCCGGAGTTCCTCCCAAAAGGGAAATCAACTTTGGAATTGATCTCCTTCCACATACCCAAACTATTTCAATTCCTCCTTACAAAATGGCAATAGCAGAGCTTAAGGAATTGAAGCAGTAGTTGAAAGACCTTCTAGATAAGGGTTTCATCAGACCTAATATTTCACCATGGGGTGCAGCAGTGTTGTTCGTAAAGAAGAAACATAGTTATCTCAGAATGTGCATTGACTATAGACAGTTGAACAAGGTCACAATCAAGAATAATTATCCTAACCCTAGAATTGATAACTTGTTTAACCAACTTTAGGGTGCTATCAATTTCTCAAAGATATACCTCAGATTGGGTTATTATCAGCTCAGAGTTAGAGATAGTGACATTCCGAAAACAACCTTTAGAACACGATATGGTGATTATCAATTTATAGTTATGTCTTTTGGACTAACCAATGCTCCTGCAACTTTTATGGATTTGATGAACATAGTGTTCAAACAGTATTTGGACTTATTCGTTATTGTCTTTATTGATGATATCCTCATTTACTTTAGTAATAAGGAAGAACATGCAATTCATTTGAGTGTTGTTCTGCAGACTCTCAAAGATCGTCAGTTATTCATTAAGTTTAGCAAATGTGAGTTCTGATTGCAATCAATTACTTTTCTTGGTCACATTGTATGACATAATTTGAGTGGATTTGCAGAGATAGAAGTAGTGAAACAATGGCCCAGACCTACCTCTTCTATAGATATCAAAAGTTTCTTAGGTCTAGCGGGTTATTATAGAAGGTTCGTGAAAATATTTTCATCCATAGCAGGTTATTATAGAAGATTCGCGAAAATATTTTCTTCCAAAACCTCACTATGACTAGGTTGACTCAAAAGATGGTAAAGTTTACATGGTCATATGATTGTGTGAAAAGCTTTGCAGAATTGAAAACTAGATTGACTAGAGCTCCTGTCTTGACTCTACCAGAGGGTTCAGAGGGTTATGTGATCTATTTCGATGCATCTACAGTTGGCCTTGGTTGTGTGTTGATGTAACGAGATAAGGTTATAGAATATGCTTCTAGATAACTTAAGGTTCATGAGAAAAACTATCCAACTCATGACCTCGAGCTTGCAGCAGTGGTGTTTGCACTTAAAATCAAGAGACACTACTTGTTTGTTGTTCATATAGATGTATTCACTGACCATAGGAGACTTTAGTATGTGTTCACTCAGAAGGAGTTGAATCTTCTCAAGAGGAGATGGCTTGAGTTCCTTAAGGATTATGATATGAGTGTGCATGACCATCTTGGCAAGGATAATGTATTAGCAAATTCTCTTAGTATATTATCTATGTGTAGTGTAGCCCATGTTGAGGAAGAAAGGAACAAGCTAGTGAAGGATGCTCATAGTATTGCTCGCTTTAAAGTTCGCCTTATGAGCATATCGGATTGTGATGTAACAGTTCAGAATGGGGCAAAATCTTCTTTGGTAGTGGAGGTTAAGGAAAAGCAAGAAAATGATCCAATCTTGGTGAAATTAAAGGTGCAATCCATAACCAAAGAGAGGAGGTTTTCTCCCAAGGGGTAGATGGTTTACTTCTCTACTACAAGTAGATTGTGTTTTCCTAATGTGGGCGAGTTGAGACAGCATATTATTGCAGATGTCCATAACTTCAGATATTCTATTCTTCTATGTACCGCGATCTGCGAAAATTCTATTGGTGGAATGACATGAAGAGAGATATAGCAGATTTTGTGATTAAGTGCCCAATTGCCATCAGGGTTAACTTGAAAAAACTTGTGGTCCTAGGTCCCGTGTTTGCGTCTCGGGGGTAGCTCGGGGCATTGCACAAAGCACATGTAATGTTTTAAAATCCAAGAAAAGGAATAGTGGATCATTAAAAAATGGTGGTTAAAAGAATTGAGAGAAAGTATTTTTAATGTCTTATAGAAATAGTCATAACCTTTTGAGAAGTCAAAAACTTTTGAAAAAGTCACAACTTATTAAAAAATGAAAACTCACAACTTATTGAAAATGAAAACTCACAACTTATTGAATAAGTTGCAACTCCTTAGAAAGGCACAACTCTTTGGAAAAGTCACAACTTAGTGAAATTATTTTTTTTTGTGTCTTATCGGAATAATCATGTCCTTTTGAGAAGTCCTGACATTTTTAGAAGACATAACCTTTTATAAAAGTCACAACTTATTAAAAATGACATTTCATAGAAGTCACAACTCTTTCAAAAGTCGCAAATCATTGAAAAAAACACAACTCTTTGGAAATGCACAATTCTTCCGAAAAATCACAACTTAGTGAAAAATCACAAACCTTTGAAAAAAGTAACAACTTATCAGAAACATCACAAATCACTTAAAAAGACACAAACTAAGTTAGGGATATATTAGTAATTTAAAATTTAATAGATAGATAGATAGATATATCAATTCTGTATAATAATTATGAAACCTTGTTATATTAAAAAAAGGGGCTTTTTGCTATTCTTAATTTATAAATTAGAATATTTTCCAAGTAAGAAAAATTTCACTAATATTCTTACTTTTAATATCACTTAACAGGCATGGTAAGTAAATAATTGCAATAATTGTGACACTTATAATTTATTATGGAGGGTGTTTTGTATATGATCTTGAGATAATCTATGTCAAATGAACCATTAATCTTGAAAAGATTAATATAGATGTATATGACTTGCATATCATGTTGCTTCATGAATTAGTACTAGAAATGCTTGATGAAAATGTGGAAAAATTTGATGTAGAATCAACAAGAATGATGGCAATTACATGTTAGATATTGATTTGTTCTTTTGAAATTTCTTAATAATTTGAATGATTCAGATTTTGTTGATGTATCAAATTGATTTATCTTTAGTTGTTGAGGAGATATCGGTATTACGTAACACTAATGATGATATATCCTCCCCCAAAAAAATAGTATTGATGTGTCCTCCACCAAAAAAAAAAGAGCTTGTGTGTCGTCATCTCAACCATTTAATGAAAATGAAAATATGGGCTTAAATGAAAACCTGTCCCTTAGAGTTAAGAACTAGTCTCCTAGAGTAAATATAGAGTTTCATTTTATTCTGATTCACTCTATGATGTTGATGAAGCATTTCTAATTTGAGTGATTTTGATGAATTGCTTCAAGATATAGATAGTGTAACATTCAAGAACAAGCAAAATAGAAAGTTGATAGGGTAAATCTATATAAGCAACCATATGGCCTTGTAGGTATAGATACTGGCTTTGAAGACATTTATAAGTGCTGGATGGAAGATGAAGACGTTGAGCTTGGAAACCTAGCTTTATTCCTAGAACATGAGAGATATTAACTAATGTAAAAAAGTTTCCTTTTGTGTTCAATTATTTATTTGGCAAAAAAGACATGGTGTGTGATCTTCCTATCTTAACATGTCTAAACCATTTTAACCTCACTTCTTTCATGTTATTCACCACAAAATTGTTAATGAATACTGTAAATTAACGACATTTTCGCACAATAACATATTTTAAGTGAAAGACAAGAAAATTAAAATTTCTTCTTTACTTTTTAAACGCTTGAAACTATAGCTCTCTTACTAGAACATGGAACAAGCTCTTGTTATACCTTAGTAACTGAAGCCTAGCAAAAGAAGAGACAATTGGGGCCTTTGTACATTGAACCCTAGCATTCTTCCTAGAACTTGATAGAGAATTAGAGGGGATGAACTTGAATGTGGATTGGGGATTTTAGAGAATGAGAATATTAGGTAGATTAGGATTATGAGGTAGCTATAGGTCTTTTATATATCACTTAACAAACATGGTAAGTAAATATTTGCAATAATAGTGACACTTTAAATTTATTATGGAGGGTGTTTTGTATATGATCTTGAAGTAATCTATGTCAAATGAAGCATTAATCTTGAATAGATTAATATAGATGTATATGAGTTGCATATCATGTTGCTTCATCAATTATTACTGGAAATGCATGATGAAAATATGGAAACATTTGATGTAGAATCAACAAGAATGATGGCTATTACATGTTAAATATTGATTTGATATTTTGAAATTTCTTAATAATTTGAATGATTCAAATTTTGTTGATGTATCAAATTAATTTACCTTTATTTGTTGAGGAGATATCGGTATTGCGTAACACTAATAATGATATATCCTCCCCAAAAAATAGTATTTATGTATCCTCCTCCAACAAAAAGATAGAGCTTTTGACTCGTCATCTCAACCATGTAATGAAAATTAAACTAAGGGCATAAATGAAAACTTGTCCCTTAGAGTTAAGAACTAGTCTTGTAGAGTAAATGTAGAGTTTTGATTTTATTCTGACTCACTCTATGATGTAGGTGAAACATTTCTTATTTGAGTGATTTTGATGAATTGCTTCAAGCTGCAGATACTGTAACATTCAAGAACAAGCTAAATAGAAAGTTGATAGGGTAAGTCTATATGAGAAACCATCTGGCCTTGTAGGTATAGATACTGGTTTTGAAGACATTTATAAGTGCTAGAGGGAAGATGGAGACGTTGAGCTTGGAACCCTAGCTTTATTCCTAGAACTTGAGAGATATTAATTAATGTAAAAAAAAATTCTTTTGTGTTCAATTATCTATGTGGCAAAAAAGACATGGTGTATGATCTTCTTCTCTTAACATGTCTAAACAATTTTAACCTCACTTCTCTCATGTTATTTTATACGAAAGTGTTGTTGAATACTGTAAATTAACGACATTTTTCAACAATAACATATTTTAAGTGCAAGACCACAAAATTGAAATGTCTTCTTTACTTTTTAAAATCTTGAAACTATAGCTTTCTTACTACAACTTGGAACATGCTATTGTTATACCTTAGTAACAGAAGCCTAGGGACAGAAGAGATAATTGGAGACTTTGGACTTTGAACCATAGCTTTCTTCCTAGAACTTGAGAGAGAGTTAGAGGGAATGAACTTGGATGTGGATTGGTGTAACGACCTGTTTAGTCGTTTTGAGCAGCAGATTTTATTTCTGGAAAACTGGCTGAGACGACGGACCCCACGATGGATCGTCATGGGCACGACTAACCGTCGCAAGGTCTCGTTTCAAAACACTTAGAAATTCTGAAATTTGGTGCTGAAATCGACTGTCTGAACTTCGTGACGACTTGGCAGGACGGACCGTCGTGGGCACGACGGACCGTCACAGACCTATTAATAGAATTGAGTCTCTGAACTCTGTGACGGAGCAGCAGGACGGAACGTCGCAAGCACGACGGGTCGTCACAGACTGCGTAATCCCAGGCTGGGTCGGATTTCTTGAAATGTTTTAAGGGACGTTTTGGACTATTCCTGCTTTAATTATAATGTTAGTGGGTTAATGTTAATAAGTCTAATTACTTGGGGGTTAAAAGAGGTAACCTTGAGTTAATTAGTGGGTTATTATTGTCATCTTTAATACTTAATTATATGCTAATTAGGGTAAAAAAAAGAGGGTTTGAATAAGAAAAATAGAAAGAACAAAGAGAGGGAAAGAGAAACGATAGAGAGAGGATCGAACGAGAGGAAAAACACAAAGCTTTGGGAAATTACTTGCTTGATCACGAATCTTCAGTGGAGGTAGGTTATGGTTTTAATGTTATTCGTAGTAAACTCTTAATAGCGAATGATATGTATTGGTAGTACTGTAAACCCTTCTATATGCTTAATTGTATGCTTGCATGAATGTGATAATATAATTGTGATAAAATAAGCATGATGAAGCTATTGAATCCCAAATCTTGAAAGATAACCCTAATCTACTTTGTTAATGATGATGCCTTGGTATGAAAGAAGGCTTGATGAACGAAAGTAGTGAGATTAGGGGATCGGGTGCCACGTTCCGGTACCAGGATAGAAATAGAGGATCGGGTGCCACGTTCCGGTACCAGGATAGAATGAGGATCGGAGTGTAATGTTCCGACACCAGGATAGTATATGGATCGGGTGCCACGTTCCGGTACCAGGATAGAATGAGGATCGGAGTGTCACATTCCGACACCAGGATAGTATATGGATCGGGTGCCACGTTCCGGTACCAGGATAGTATATGAGGATCGGAGTGTCACGTTCAGACACCAGGGTAGTATATGGAGCGGAGTGTCACGTACCGACACGAGGGGAATAAAGATAATGAATCTTGAAATATATTAATATACTCAATCTAATGAACCTAATTCCCAAATGAGTATGGTATTGAGGCTTGAGTCCTCATGTGTGAACTTGGCGGTACTTATTTATGATTATGGTACTTGTTGTTGCTACATGCTGAGTATTGTAGTTGAATTACGATATTACTTGATATATACTGTTTTCTATTTTGAGTTGGCCGATGATACCTACTCAATACTTGTGTTTGTACTGACCCCCTACTTTTATGTTTTCTTCTTTGTTATTTGTGGAGTGCAGCAAACGTGCCGTCGTCTTCAACTCAACCGCAATTCTAGCCAGTCTTCGTCACACCGGATCTTCAGGGTGAGCCAATGCTTCTAGCTTGGACTGGATCTTCTTCCTCGTGTCTTGATGCCTTGAAGTTCCGGCATGGACTAGCTTTTACTTGTTTTAGCTTCTTAGAATACTCTTAGTTTAGTAATTTGATCATAGATGTTCTTGTGATGATGACTTCCAGATTTTGGGGAATAATAGATGTTGAATTTTAGAAGTTATTAAATTGGTTTCATTAATGAGTTTAAGTCTTCCGCATTATTTTCTGTTGATATTATATTGAAATGTTAGAGTTTAGATTGGTTGGTTCGCTCACATAGGAGGGTAAGTGTGGGTGCCAGTCGCGGCCCGGTTTTGGGTCGTGACAATTGGGGATTTGAGAGAATGAGAGAGTTAGGTAGATTTAGGATTGACAGGTAGCTATAGGTCTTCGAATTAGGTCAAATGATTTGGCATAGACATTAAATACATAGAAAACGACACAAATATACCTTTAAGAATTAACTGGCAGAAGTGATCGATGATTGGAACCTAAGGTATGTAGACTTTTCTATGGCTCGTATTGGTCAACCGTACAACAAACTACACATTACAAACTTGCATTCCCATACACCTACGTCTAACACGCCCGATCCACAATGTTTTCTCTCTTCATTCATATCGAATCATGACCATGTGTCACTCCCGGGACCACCCCACCTAGACTTAACCGGCGTCTTGGTCTTCAAAGAGGACTTAGACTAGCCCTTAGCATACATCGTGAAATATAATTGGTAGAAAAAAATTCGGAAAATTAAAACTTTTACATAGTGAAGTGTACTTAGACTTCTCACATATCATATATGGAGTTTACATAAACTCCTCCATTATGAATTTTACATAGATCTATCATTTCGCATAATCGATTCATTTAAGTTATCTAATACTTTGTCTCACATATATCCATTTAAACGAGAGTTACAAAGGTTTGGGTATAGTTCCTACAAGTACAATATGTCACATATATGCTTAAAACAATAGTCTTAAGAAGAAGGAAAGAATAAATGTCTTTAGACATAAGCAATACTACTAGGATAAAACAAGTGGCACCATCCTCGAACTTTGAGGACTCACCAACAATTTAGGGGAAAGTCAAAGTCTTTTGGCAAATGGCCCCGAAGCACCTCAACAGCCCGAACCTACATATTTGTAGAAACATATGGAATATGGGTTAGTACAACCACTTGTACTAAGTATGGAAACATATGCACATAAAACCTTTAAATATGTGCATAAAAAGGACAATTTCTTTGAAATCATGCTAAGTCATTTGGAAAGACTTTGTGTATACACATATGAGAGAATATACAAGCAAATGATCAAAACTACATACGACATATTCATATTCATATATAGTTACAACACCAAAATAAAGTCATATAAGAATATCGTATTCAAGAGTTCATATCATAGAAGCATATAAGACCCTTACCAACAATCTCATCCCAAGCCTACAAGTACAATGCTCATGTGAAGCCCCATAACCCCACATAATAAAGTAAACTAGAAAAGAGATCATAAGTAATGCCTTACATCAGATGACGTTACATCATGAGTAGTCACCAACATACATATCAACTTAGACCAATATCATGTTAATTAAATGAAACCAACATCACATAAGAGCAACATAATATAAGACCAACATGAATTATAACACAAGTCCATAAGAACATAAGAACAACCTCATATGACTCCTCTGAAGGTCAACTTGTAAAATACATAGGTAAAAGTCTCATACCCTTACCCATACTAAGTACTACCCCCTTAAGTCACCCTAGTTACTGTCCATCTCTTCCATTCATTGATTTTACTTTCAGGAAAAATCTCCTTAACCGACAATAGACCATGTTGGCAAAACCTGGAATCCGGTG
The DNA here is from genome assembly GCA_027789145.1 of Solanum arcanum. Lineage (NCBI taxonomy): Eukaryota > Viridiplantae > Streptophyta > Magnoliopsida > Solanales > Solanaceae > Solanum > Solanum arcanum. Next base: position 54,308,670 of record CM050943.1, read on the forward strand.
TCATGAAACCCTAAAGCGAAAGAATGTGCTCTACTTGCCAAGGTAGAACCAAACATGAAAATAACATTCTAGGTTGATCCACTAGTTTACATTCCTATGGGGGGAAACATAGTTAAGCAACTAAGAGATATACTAGAAACTCATGTATGAACATTGAATGGTAGTATCCATCTCATGAGAATATTAGTGAACCTACCTTCCCTCTTGGGTTCGCTCGGTGCAAAGTTAAATTTCCTTCGAAATTCCTTTAGGTCATTCTTAATCATCAAATCATAATATAGTCTATAGAAGACTAACCCCTCATTTCATTAGCTCATTAGGTATAGGATGAGAACTTCCTTTTATCACAATCCATCATTAGTGAGATCAACAAATCATAGTCATATCATATAAGGCACACAAGAGAATCACCTTCAACCTTGTATCATCTTACCCTTACGATGATCTCACAATTCAACATATTCATAACATGCCATCATAATCATCATATAATTATCTTCTTAATCTATTCACATAATCAAACTTCAATTAAATATTATCATCAAGAATAAACCAACATTATTGAAGTAGAGAACTCATAATCATAAATGTTTTACCAAATAGCTTCTAAAACCTTCTTCAAGATCTTAGCATCAATTCATCAAAAAAATTCAATGATACACTCATCATCATCATCATCATCATCATCATCATTATACTGAATTAAATAATAACATAATCAATTCCAACAACCCTATTCATATACAACTTCATTTCCTGGCTAGGGTTAGGAAAAGGTTTTAATAATGAATCTTTCAGGATAAACCCATTGGTAACCCCTTAAACTTGGGACTACTTTTACTTAGACACTTCAAGTAAGCCTTATTCATTTTAAACACCTAAAGTAAGTTTTGATTGTGGCATTTTGAAACATTTTTTATATTTTCAGATTCAGCTTAGGCGTGTTGGACAAAAACTTTTTACGTGGGGAAATAAACAAATCTACATGTGACACATGGATTTATTTATATTTTTAAAAAGACTTCATTTTCTTTGTTTTTTCTCCATATCTCAAACATGGGACCCACCCCATTCTTCAGTTTCTTTACATGCCTTCTTCTTCTAAAACTCCACCAACAACAGGGGAAAAGTATAGTTTCTATTTTCTCTTCTCAAAGGTCACTATATTACCAAAGAAGGAAAAAAAAAATTTATCTCCCTTGAATTAATAATCTTCATTGTAATTGATAAAGATATTAATTATAAATTCAAAAATTAATTATGTGATCTGTAACTTTGCATAATTATTTATTTCAATTTCTAGTGAATATACAAACATTATGGGCATAAAAAATATTAAAATGAGATTGAAACGATACGAAAAATAAATTTAAGGGAAATGCTTCTATTTCAAAACTGTAATCATTTTTTTGTTTTGATGTTTAACAGATCTGCACACTTAAGAGGAAGCGATTAGTGATAAGCGATTAACATCTAACAAGAAACTATGGATGAAAAATTAAATGTGAGATCACAAAAATAAAAAGAAATTGGTTCTCAAGAATGAGGAAGAAATCAAGTAATATACTAACCTAAAAAAATTTTGCATCATGGTGAAAAATGGCAGACAGAGCCTGAGAAAGAAGAACGAAAAATAATTAAATTCAAGAGGATGGTGGAAGAAGAGATAAAAGTGAGGAAGAAGATGAAAAAATAAACTTCTTTGAAAAACTTTTCAAACACGCTCAGAATTCGTGTAGGACACATATAGTGTTGAGTCAGTGGAAACTGTTCAAATGACACAATACAAATTGTTTAAAATAAACAAATTCTATTTAAGTTGTTTAAATGAAAGTTATTTCCAAGTTTAAGGGGTTGCCCATGAGTTCCCTTGATCTTTTATAGAAACTATTTCAAAGACTAAGAAGTATAAAAACTTCACCATTAATTAACCATAGATTATCAATATAAACCAACACAATACAACATGAAATCGATTTGAAAAAGAATTGAATGAAAACCCATGTTTTTGACAAGGAAATAGTAAGGAACATATCTAATCAAGGAAATGGTAAGGAACATATAAACATCAAAAATTATAAGCCTCTTTGTAATTTCAGAACAACAAGGACACATGCCTGGTGTGCTTCATTCTTTTAAGGTGTTTCTAAGCGAACAAAGCTAGCGACAATATGTTTTGAAAATTCATGTTAAATATTAATTAACTAAAACTTAAAATGAAGAAGATTTCATAATAAGTCAATTCCATATATTATTGAGAAATTTTATGATAAATACGAGTTAAATCTATAATAGATACTGAACATTTGGTAAGATTAAAAAAAAGGCGGATATAGAAATATACATAAATATTTTACAAAGAAAATGGAAGCGTAAATATGACAAAGTGAAATAAAAGGTAAAAAATTACTAACTCTTACGTCTGCAAGTTTATAGATTGCAACAAATCATGTATGCAACTAATCACTCTAATGTATGAGAAATGGTTGGTCTTGAAAAGTTGATGCAGCAACATTAAGTTGTAGGTTAACTTTTTGTCTGAGTTTATAAATCCAAAGATCAAAATTAAAAATACAAGGATCATATAATTTAATATCATTATCATTAAACACTGACTGAATTTACATTCTTGGCAACATAGGATGGAGACGGGAAAACATTTTCACAAAGATAGAGGAAAGAAAATTAAGAAAGTTAATAATACCCAACATACTCTAAATATGGGGTACTGTTCAGTAACCCTTGACCTGTGTTTATAGGTAAATTTCCACTAAAGAAGGAGCTTTCTTTAATGGAAATTCACCTATAAAAATAGGTCAAGAATTTTCTCCAAACTACCACATATTCATAAAGTGTTGGGTACTCTTTACATTCTTAAGTTGATCTCTTTCGTCTAGCTCTGTGAAAATGGTTCTTTTTCCCATTTCCTTGGTGTCAAGAATGACAATTCTCGATTGGAGTTTGATCATAATGATTTTGAGTATTATGATTATTATATTTTTAATTTAAATCTTATGACTCATCAACTCTGACAAACATTGTTTCGTCGATTTTACAAAACAAACTATCTGATATAAACTGGACTAATGAGTTCCATGCAAGATCTGTTGCTATTGTTGATGAATTTGGTGGGTCTATTGATTAGTAATGTTTTACCATTTTTCATATCATTATTCTAGATATGTTTCTTTTTCATTTTTTACTTTTATTTTTAAAATATGTATGTGTGTATGTGTATTCCTTTTCTATTTGTCTAATCGGATGTTCGATATCTGTTTTAGATTTACACATATTTATACATATCTATCATGCAATTTCTCAATGTTTTACGTAATTAACATGTTATAACAGTTTATTTACTTTCAGTTTAAGGTAATTAATACCACTTAAATGACTTGTTCATTATTGTAGTTTTTTCTAATATTTATTTTTATATGCTTCACTTTGGTCTATCTAAAACAATCTCTCAACCTCACCTCCACAGGGTAGAAGTAGGGTAGCATGCACTTCCAATTTAATACAAATGAAAATGAAAATAATATGAGATTTAATAAATGTCTTATCTCTCTAGTGTTTTCAATATATACTTTCAATTATCTAGCTTCTTTGCATAACATGGAAAGAGAACCAATGTCCGCTACACTTGAATCAAACGTTCTATTTGATTTTTTATTGTACTTGTTCAAATCCTTCATTTTTATTTCTTTCAGTGAAGAATTTGGCCAATTTTCAGATTCAATTTGACGAAATGATTCTTTATTTTGGCGGCGTATATGATACCTCTGCTTCGGGAGGGGGAGATGTAAGAAAAATTACAAACTTGACCCGTAGCCCAAGTATCATGTTTTGTTATTTACTAAAATCCCCTTTTGGAGGAAAAGGGTGGATTGTTAGTGAAGTATTCATTTAGTTTCATTGTAATAGAAATTAATGAAGTTATGTAAGTACTATTATTTGCAAAAACATCCTTCCAGACTATAATGATAGATAGCATGTACTTGCATATATTGATAACGTAAGTAATTTTTCTATATATATTATGTAAGTTATCTGTTGTTTATTTGTCTATATATCTTCTAACCCAATTTAGAACTATTGAAGTATCATTACGAATTAACTGAAGATGAAACCAAATAGAGAGGTCGAAATTTGAAATCAAGAAAGGATTCACTTTCTTATTTAATTGAAGTTAGGTTTATATATCTCCTTTCATTAAATTCCAGTAGCATATTCCTGCATACACTCATTCCAATTTAGAAACAAAATCTAAGAGTCCCTTTACCTAAAAGTTAAATCTCATTAACATAATCTTTGTAGTTTCGAAAGAACCTAAAAGTCCTAAATTCAGATGATATATCATGTCAGGAAAAAAAAGTGAAGCTCAAATGGCAATCAATAGCAAATAGCCAAAAAGAAGACATAAAAATTAAGCAAAGAAACACAATTTGAAATAAATTCATCACATCTAATAAAAAATTGAGATTATACATACATTGATGAAACCAAAAGAGATGATAAGAGAATTGGTGAAATTGGTCAATCGAGTTCCTCACCTGAATAACAGCCAGCTGCAACTATAACAAACATACTCCTGCCTAAAGCAGCCATGTCCACCATCACCTATGACAGAGATTGGAGTGATGTTGGTTATTTAGGGCTTAAACATAATAGTAAAATGGTTTGATATAGCCTTATATTTAGAAAGGTGTCAAAAAGGGTCGCCTAGAACCATCTAGCCCAAGCTCACGGGCCAAAGAATTTAAAGGGCTAGGGTGGACCAGCTCGTCATTTTGAAGGGCCTGAAAATGCTCAACTCAACACAGTTGTAGAAAAGCTGAGGGCTAGGATTATCTAGCCCTTTTTATTTCCTTTTTTTATTTTCAAGTTTATAATTTTATACAATCAAGAAAATGAGAAGATTTTAAAAATCAAATATGGCAAACAATCGTGTTATTTCAACAACACTATCCAAAAAATATAGTATAATTAGAATGTCTCTTGCACACCGGATATCTGAGCGAGATAAAAAGTGACAACCAAAATGAGAGGGAAGCGAGGTCGCGAGATTTATTTATGTATCCTAGATACCGTGGATTTACTTCGATAGAGTATATTGAGAATAATGTGCTTGTATTGTGAGCCCTTCTATTTACCAAATATAGCCTTATACTTGTAGAATTTTTGTTGTGAACCCTTATATTTACTCTTGTGTTATCTGAACTCATCTTAGTATTTCAAGTATAATTTTTAACTTGATATTGTGTGTGTTGCACAAACACTCATACGTTCTCTAAACAAGCAAATCTTTTGATTCATCTAGGAATATTTTAATCACGTATGACTAGCATGAAACAAAGAAAACTCATTTTTAATACTTCATCTAGATATGTCTGCTTTGTTTGCAAAAGGAGTATTATTTTCAATCCCGATTTTCCCCTTCTTCAACGAGGTCAATTCAAGGGCATTTTATTTTTTGATATGCATTATAAGTTTCTTAGTTTTTCAAGTTATGTTAGTTCGTATTTCTTTATCTTTTTATCTTTTTCTATTTATTTGATTTTAGGATCGAGTCTAATTGATTTTTCTAATTTTTTTTTGGATATTTTATTTTGGTTTGTGCCTGATGTTAGTGTAATATGCTTTTGTAGTGGGTGTTATGACTGCGAATGATTTCAATAGAATATTTCGTAAGTTTGAGCAAATTGTAGGATTTATTCGTAAAATCTCAATTTCACCTAAACTTCTAAACTTAATATCTCAATTGTGTATAAGAATATTGGCACCTTGTTACCTCAAAAAAGATAGGGCTTTTTGATATTCTTAGTTTAAAATTAGAATATTTTCCAAGTCCGAACAAATTCACTAATAAAGTTATTTTTCTTATAACTTAACACACATATTAGGTAAATTATTGAAATAACTGTGCCACTTAAAATTCATTATGGAGGATTTTTTTTGTATTTGATTTGAGCTAAACTATTCAAGGAAACCATTTATCTTGAAAATATTATAGATGTATATGAGTTGTATATCATGGTGCTTCATAAATTAGCATAGAAATTGGATGCTAAAAATCTGGAAACATTTGGATGTAGAATCAACAAGAATGGTGGCTACTACATATTAAATATTGATTTTGATGTTTTAAAATTTCTTGATAATTTGAATGATGCAGATTTTGTTGATGATCAAATTAATTTACCTTTAGATTTTGAGGAGCTACCCGTATTGCGAAGCACTAATGTTGATGTGTCCTTCCCCATAAAATATATAGTATTGATGTGTCCTCCTCACCACAAAAAGATACAGTTGGTGTGTCTTCATCTCAACCATTTAATGAAAATGAAAATAAGGTTTAAATGAGAGAGTTGGTAGCTTTAGGGGTTGAAAGGTAGTTATATGTCTTCGAATTAGGTCAAACAACATAGCATAGACATTACATACATCGAAAAACATCCAAATACATTTAAGAATTAACTGGCGGAAGTGATCTATTATTTGGACTAAAGGTATGTAGACCTTTCTATGGCTCGTACTGGTCAACCATAGAACCAACTTCAGAAATCCAAAAATTATCCATTTCATGCGGAACTATTCTACTATTTGTCCAATTTCCTACTCCTCGTAGAGCCAACTTATAGAACTCAATTTTAAGCACGAAATTTACTAAGCCCAATACCTTCTATGGAACCCATATATGACCCGTATGACTGACTAAATCCCGCCCTATCCATTTGTAGCTCCATAATAAGAGTCTCAACATTTCTAAAACTCAACTTAAATATTTTGTTCCTATGACCTGTAGGACTTCTTATAGTCTGTAGCTAAGACTCACAGTTCCTTTAACAAGGGAAAACATCTAAACTCTTCCTTTTCAATCTAACTTGTAAATTTCTGAAATGTAATACTAATGATAATGCTTCAGCTCATATCACTAGTTATTCTTCTAATTGTCGATCAGTCCGTCCCTACTTTGATCAATTGTCAAAAGGTCTTGGTTGAAAGTGAGAGTCAACTCTCACCATCACTCAGGGTAAAATACTCATAAATAGCTAATAATGAAGCTAGTTGTGTTGCTAATTCCTCTCCCTCTACTATTGATTTGTTTAATTTGTGCTAATCCTTACCATCATCTCACACTTATGACACTCAAATTTTATGACATGTTAAATTAGGACATCTACCTTTTGTAAAATGAAGAGTATCTCTACCATATATATCTATAAACTTTTTTACTAGACAACCTTTCCCTTGTATCATTTGTCTTATGGAAAGACTAACCAGCATACCTTTATAGGGAAGTACTAATATTACCAACAAATTTTTGAACTACTACAAATTGACCTTATACCACATACCCACATATCATGATTACAATTATTTCTTGATAATGGTAGATTATCATAGTAGATCGACCTAGACACAGTACATCATATGTAAAAGTAATGCACTGATGTGTACATATGACGATTTGGTTTGGTTTTTTAATTAAAAAATTATATCTAAAAATCAAATGAAACCACATAAAGTGGTATTTTTTATTTAGTTATTGATTATTATTTTTTTACAATTATAGATATTTGAAAAATATATTAAATGTATTTTCACTTACCTCTGTGATAAGCGAAACTTAAAAAATAATAAATGAATAGAAATTTTCAAAAAAACGGTAAAATTAACATGAGTACGAAATATCTTTTTTGAAATATCAATGTTCATGTGTTAAATTAATAAGATCAAAGGCTAGAGATAACTGAATACAAAACAAAATACTGACAAAGTAAATTGTTAACTTCAAATTTGAAAAACTATAACAATATAATTGTAACTACGGATCTTAATACAAATAAAATATTTACAAGTTTTAAAAGCCCAAATTTGAAATAAAATATATAAACATTAAAATTATAAACTAATTTAAAAAATGTATTAAAAACTAGACTATAAATAATATATATATATATATATATATGTTCTTGATGTGATGACTTTCAGATTTTGGGGATGATAAGTGTTAAATGTTAGAAGTTTATCTACTTGGTAACATTAATAAGTTTTGGAGCTTCCGCATTATTTTGTTAATTATAGTTGATTTATTGGTAAATGTTGGGGTTTAAATTTGGTTGTTCGCTCACCTAGTAGGCTAAGGGTGGGTGCCACTCACGATTCGTTTTGGGTCGTGACAACACTCCTATGTCTTCAAGTTATGAAAGCCTTCATATCTAGAAATGCAAATTCAACGTGAGGAGATTTTCCATATTATGTGGGAGGATTATATTAAAGACTTCACTAAAGTTTGACAAAACAATTATTTAAGTGGGTCTATTTTAATACTTTTACAAGTTATGAGATTTACATGTTTACGAGAGAATTTGCATGTCCAAACAAACCTTCAATTCCATTTCATAATTCCATATTGTGATACCATATCATGATTTCATTGAGCATGGCCAAGCAAACCCTAGTGTAATGTGATATAAAGTTGATCATCTTAAAGAGTTGCATTGGAAAAAGAATAACCCTTGGTGGATCATTCAAGAGATATGGAGAATTTCTTGGACCTTGATATATATATTGCATAGAATTAGCACGAAGTAAGAATTATTCAAGAGATGATTTATATTTTGGTATAGTAAAAATTTAATGAAACCAACAAGAACTTATATTTATTCATTGACAATTTAAAATTTATTTAACTAAAATCTAGTTATTTGTTATTGCTCATATTAATGACCTAAAACTGAAAATAAAGAATCTTTAATAAGAAGTTAATTACATATAATATTGAGAAATTTTATGATAAATATGATGTAAATCTAAAATAGATAATGATAAAAAAAATCATTTGCAAGAGTAGCCTTCTTAACAGTATGTATTATCTACAATGGTTGGTCTAGAAAAGTTGATGCAACAACATTAAGTTGCTGGTTAACTTTTTGTCTGAAATGATAAATCACACAATCAAAATTTTAAATACAAGAATCATAACATTTAATATAAATATCATTAAACACTTACCGAATTGACATTCTTGGCAACATGGGATGGAGACGGGAAAACATTGTTGCAAAGATAGAGGAAAGAAAATTAAGAAATTAAATAATACCCAACACACTCTAAATATGGGGTACTTTGAGGAAACCTCTTAACCTACTTTTATAGGTAAATTTCCACTAAATAAGGAGCTTTCTTTAATGGAAATTCACCTATAAAAATAGTCAAGAAATTTCTCCAAACTACCACACATTCATAAAGTGATGAGTATTTTTCACATTCTTAATTGATCTCTTTCGTCTAGCTCTGTCAAAATGTTTCTCCGTCCCCATTTCCTTTGTATCACGTATGACAATTCTCGATTGGTGTTTGATCATAATGATATTGAATATTATTATTCTTATATTTTTAATTCTCATCAACTCAGACTAACGTTGTTTCGTCGATTTTACACAACAAACCATCCGATATACATTGGACTAATGAGTTCCATGTAAGATCTGTTGGTATTGTTGATGAATTTGGTGGGTCCAGGGGTTAGTAATGTTTTTCCCTTTTTCATATCATTTTTCAAGATATGTTTCTTTTTCGTTTTTTACTTTTCTTTGTAAAATATATATGTGTGTATGTGTATCCCTTTTTTATTTGTCTTATCGGATGTTCGGTATCAGTTTTAGATTTAACACATATTTATACATATCTATCATGCAATTTTTCAACGTTTTATGTAATTAAAATGTTATAAAAGTTTATTTACTTTCATTTTTAGGTGATTAATATCACTAAATATGACTTGTCAATTATTGTAGTTTTTTCTAATATTTATTTTGATATGCTTCACTTTGGTCTATCTAAAACAATATCTCAACATCACCTCCACAGGGTAGAAGTAGGTTTCATGCACATCCAATTTAATAGTGAATATGAAAATAATATGAGATTTAATTAATGTCTTATCTCTCTAATGTTTTCAACATACACTCTCAATCAACTAGCTTCTTTGCATAACATGAAAAGAGAACCAATGACCACTACAGTTGAATGAAAAGTTGTTTGAAGTATTTTTTGTGTCTTATAGGAATAGTCATAACCTTTTGAGAAGTCAAAACCTTTTTAAAAGGTCACAACCTATTGAAAAATTAAAAGTCACAACTTATTGAATAAGTTACAACTCTTTGAAAAAGTCACAACTCAGTGAAATTATATTTTTGGTATCTTATCGGCATAATCATGACCTTTTGAGAAGTCCTGACATTTGGAGATTTCACAACCTTCTCCAAATGTCACAACTTATTGAAAAATGACCATTCCTAGTAGTCACAACTGTTTCAAAAGTCACAACTCATAGAAAAAGTTACAAATCTTTGGATTTGCACAATTCTTTGGAAAAGACACAACTCAGTGAAAAATCACAAACCTTTGATAAAAGTAACAACTTATCAGAAAAGTCATATACACACAAACACACACACACACACACACACACACACACACACACACACATATATATATATATAGAATTATATATATATATATATATATATATATATATATATATATATATATATATATATCAACTGTGTATAAGAATCATGACATCTTGTAACATTAAAAAAAATAGCGCTTTTTGCTTTTATTTTTTTAAAAAAATATTTTCCAAGTATGAAAAAATTCACTAATATCACTTAACAGGCATGGTAAGTAAATAATTGCAATAATAGTGACACTTTAAATATAAGATGGAGGGTGTTTCGTATATGATCTTGAGATAATCTATGTCAAAGGAACCATTAATATTGAAAAGATTAATATAGATGTATATGAGTTTCATATCATATTGCTTCATAAATTAGCACTGGAAATGGATGATGATAATGTGGAAATATTTGATGTAGAATCAACAAAAATTATGGCTATTACATGTTAAATATTGATTTGATGTTTCAAAATTTCTTTATAATATTTGAATGATTAAGATTTTGTTGAAGTATCAAATTAATTTACCTTTAGTTGTTGAGGAGCTACCGGTATTGCGTAACACTAATAATGATATATCCTCCCCATAAAAAATAGTGTTGATGTGTCCTCCTCCCACAAAAAGATAGGGCTTGTGTGTCTTCATCTCAACCATTTAATGAAAATGAAAATAAGGGCTTAAATGAAAACAGAGGTAAGGACTAGTCTCCTAGAGTAAATGTTAGAGTTTCATTTTTATTCTGATTCACTCTATGATGTTGATGAAACATTTATAATTTGAGTGATTTTGATGAATTGGTTCAATCTAGACAATCTAACATCCAAGAACAAGATAAATAGAAAGTTGATAGGGTAAATCTATATGAGCAACCATCTGGCCATGCAGGTATAGATACTGGTATTGAAGACATATATAAGTGCAAGAGGGAAGATGGAGACGTTGAGCTTGGAACCCTAGGTTTCTTCCTAGAACTTGAGAGAGATCAATTAATGTAAAAAAGTTTCCTTTTGTGTTCAATTATCTATGTGGCAAAAAAGACAGGGTGTGTAATCTTCTTCTCTTCACATGTCTTTAACCTCACTTCTGTCATGTTATTCACCACGAAAGTGTTGTTGAATACTGTAAATTAACGACGTTTTGGTGCAATAACATATTTCTAGTATTAGTCCACAAATTTAAAATCTCTTCTTTACTTTTTATATGCTTGAAACTCTAGCTTTCTTATTAGAACTTGGAACAAGCTCTTGTTATACCTTAAGAAATGAAGCCTAGGGAAACAAGAGACAATTGGAGACTTTGGACTTGGAACCCTAGCTTTCTTTCTAGAACTTGAGGGAGAAGTAGAGGGGATGAACTTGGATGTGAATTGGGAATTTGAGAGAATGAGAGAGTTAGGTAGAGTTAGGGGTTGAGAGGTAGCTATTGGTCTTAGAATCAGGTCAAATGATGTGGCATAGACATTAAATACATAGAAAAAGACCCAAATATACCTTTAAGAATTAATTAGCGCAAGTGATCTATGATTGGGACCTAAGGTATGTAGACCATTCTATGGCTCGTACTGGTCAACCATAGAACTAACTTCAGAAATTCATTCACTTCCCACATAACGATTCTATGATTTATCCAATTTCCTACGCCACTAAAGACAACTTATAGAGCCCAATTTAAAGTCTTTTTACAAATGTCCCCGAAACACCTTAATAGCCTAAACCTACATATTTGTAGAAACATAAGGAATATGGGTTAGTACAACCACTTGTACTAAGTATGAGAACATATGCACATAAAACCTTTGCAGAAGTGCATAAAAGGGACCATTTATTTGGAAACGTGTTAAGTTATTTGGAAAGCCTTTGTGTAGACATATATGAGAGCATATACAAGCAAATGATCAAAACCAAATAAGACATACTCATATTCATACATAGAAACAACACCAACATCAAGTCATATTAGCATATCATGTTCAAGAGTTCATATCATCAAAGCATATAAAACTCTTACCAACAATCCCATCCCAGACCTTCAAGTGCAATACTAATTGAAGCCCCAAAACCCAACATAATAAAGTAAACTAGAAAAGAGATCATAAGTAATGTCTTACCTTATATGACATAACATCATTAGTAGTCACCAACATACATATAAACTCAGACCAATATCAAGTTCATCAAATCAAACCAACATAATATAAGAGAAACATCATATAGGATCAACATGATACATTTCATTATTACTCAAGTGCATATGAACAACCTCCTTTGACTCCCTTCAAGCTCAACTTGTGTAACACATAGGTAAAAGTCTGATACCTTTACCCATACTTAGTAGTACCCCTTAAGTAACCCTAGTTAAATCCATATTTATTACTTCCTCATTCATTCTACCGTCGGGAAAAATCGCATTAACTGAAAATAGACTATGTGAGCTAAACATGAAATCCGATTTCATGAAACCCTAAACCAAAAGAAGGTGATCTTATTCCCAAGGTAGAACAAAAATATGAACATAACATTCTCAGTGGATCCATTTGTTTGCATTCCTACGGGGTGAAAAATAGTTAAGGAACTAGGAGATATAGTGGAAACTCATGTATGAACATTGCATGGTAGTTTTCATCTCATGAGAACATTAGTGAACCTACATTACCTCTTGGAAAAGGACACTTCTCATATCTAGTTCGCTTGGTGCTAAACTAAATTTCCTTTGAAATGCCTTTAGGTCATTCTTGATCATCAAACATTAATATAGGACATAGGAGACTAACCCCTTGTATAATGATTTCATTAGCTCAATAGGTATAGGATGAGAACTTCCATTCATCACAATCAATCATTAGTGAGATCAACACACCACAGTCATATCATAGAAGGCACTGAAGAGAATGACCTTCAACCTTGTATCATCATACCCTTACCATGATCTCACAATTAAACATATTCATTGCCATCATAAATATCATATAATCATCTTCTTAATATATGAACATCATCATACTTCAATTAAATATAACCATCAAGAATAAACAGACATTACAAAATAGCTTCCAAATCATTCTTCAAGATCTTATCGTCAATTCATCGAAAAAATTAACAATACACTCATCATCATCACCTTCATTATAGTGAATTAAACAATAACATGATTAATTCCTATAACTCTGATCATATACAACTTTTATTCATGGCTAGGGTTATGAAAAAGGGTTCAATAATGAATCTTTTAAAGAAACTACATCAAACACTAAGAAATATAATAAAAAATCACCATTAATTCAACAGACAATATAAACCAACACAATAAAACATACAATCAATTTGAAAAAGAATTCAACAAATTGAATGAAAACACATTTTTTTGACAAGGAAATAGTAAGGAACATATCTAATAAAGGAAATGGCAAGGAACATATCAACATAAAAAAAAATTAAGTCTCTTTGCAATTTAATAACAACAAGGACACATGTCTGGTGCGATTCATTCTTTTGAGGAGTTTCTAAGCCAATAGAGCTAGCGACAACATGTTTTGCCAATTCATTATTAAATATTAATTACCTAAAATTAAAAATGAAGAAGCTTTCATAAAAAGTCAATTACATAAATTATTGAGAAATTTTACAATAAATACGAGTTAAATCCATAATACATACCGAACATTTGGTAAGATAAAAAAAAAGATATGGAAATACACAAATATTTTACAAAGAGAATGGAAAGTGTAAATATGACAAAGTGAATTAAAAGGTGAAAAATTACTAACTCTTACATCCGCCAAGTACATTACTTGCAACAAATCATGTATGAAACTCATTACTCTAACGTATCAGAAATGGTTGGTCTGGCAAAGTTGATGCAACAACATTAAGTTGTTGGTAACTTTTTGTCTGAGTTGACAAATCACAAGATCAAAATTAAAAATACAAGGATCATATCATTATCATTAAACACCGAGTGAATTGACATTCTTGGCAACATAGGATGGAGACATGGAAACATTGTTGCAAAGATAGAGGAAAGAAAATTAAGAATGTAAATAATACCATACACACTCTAAATATGGGGTACTTTTGAGTAACCCTTGACCTGTGTTTATGGGTAAATTTCCACTAAAGATGGAGCTTTCTTTAATGGAAATTCACCTACAAAAATAGGTCAAGAATTTTCTCTAAACTACCACATACTCATAAAGTGTTGAGTGCTCTTTACATTCTTAATTGATCTCTTTCGTCTAGCGTTTTGAAAATATTTCTCCGTCCCATTTCCTTGGTGTCAAGTATGAAAATTCTCGATTGGAGTTTGATCATAATGATTTTGAGTATTATAATTATTATATTTTTAATTTAAATCTTATGAGTGATCAACTCAGACTAACGTTGTTTTGTCGATTTTACAAAACAAACCATCTGATATACCTTGGACTAATGAGTTCCATGCCAGATATGTTGCTATTGTTGAAGTATTTGGTGGGTCTAGGGATTACTAATGTTTTACCCTTTTTCATATAATTTTTCTAGATATGTTTCTTTTTTTGATTTTTACGTTCCTTTGTAAAATATGTATGTGTGTATGTGTATCCCTTTTTATTTGTCTTATCAGATGTTCGATATCTGTTTTAGATTTAACACATAATTTATACATATCAGTCATGCAATTTCTCAATGTTTTATGTAATCAGCAAGTTATAAAAGTTTATTTACTTTCAGTTTTAGGTTATTAATATCACTTAAATGACTTGTTCATTATTTTAGTTTTTTGTAATATTTATTTTGATATGCTTCACTTTGGTCTATCTAAAACAATCTATCAACCTCACCTATAGGAGATTTAATTAATGTCTTATCTCTCTAGTGTTTTCAACATATACTTTCAATAAGCTAGCTTGTTTTCATAACATTGAAAGAGAACCAATGTCCGCTACAGTTGAATGAAACGTTCTATTTGATTTTTGATTGTACTTGTTCTATCAGTTATATCCTTCATTTTTGTATCTATCAGTGAAGAATTTTGCCAATTTCCAGATTCAATTTTACTAAATGATTCTTTATTTTGGGAGAGTATATGATACCTGGGCTCCGGGAGGGGGAGATGTAATAAAAATTACCAACATGACCTTTAGCCCGAGTATCATATTTGGTTATTTACTAAAATCCCCTATTGGAGGAGAAGGGTGGATTGTTAGTGAAGAATTCACTTAGTTTCATTGTAAGAGAAATTAATGAAGTTATGTAAGTACTATTAATTGCAAAAACATCCTTCCAGACTATAATGATAGATAGCATGTACTTGCATTTATTGATAACGCAAGTAATTTTTCTATTGATTTTATGTAAGTTATCTGTTGTTTATTTGTCTATATATCTTCTAACCCAATTTAGAACTATTGAAGTCTCATTACGAATTACTGAAGATGAAAACAAATAGAGAGGTGGAAAGTTGAAATCAAGATAGGATTCACTTTCTTATTTAATTGAAGTTAGGTTTATATATATCCTTTTATTAAATCCCAGTAGCATATTCCTCCAAATACTCATTCAAATTTAGAAACAAAATCTAAGAGTCCCTTTACCAAAAAGTTAAATCTCATTAACACAATTTTTATAGTTTTGAAAGAACCTAAAAGCCCCAAATTCAGATGATATATCATGTCTGGAAAAAAAAGTGAAGCTCAAATCGCAATCAATAGCAAATAGCCAAAAACAAGACATAAAAATTAAGCAAAGAAACACAATTTGAGATAAATTCTTCACATATAATAAAAAATGGAGAAGATACATACATTAATGAAACCAAAAGAGATTATAAGAGAAGTGGTGAAATCGGTCAATAGAGTTCCTCACCTGAATAACAGCCAGCTGCAACTATAACAAAAATACTCCTGCCTGAAGCAGCCATGTCCACCATCACCTAAGACAGAGAATGTAGTGATGTTGATTATTTAGGGTTTAAACATAATGGTAAAATGGTTTGATATAACTTTACATTTATAAAGGTGTCAAAAAGGGTCGTCCTAGAACCATCCGGGCCAAGCTCACGGGCCAAGGAATTTAAAGGGCTAGGGTGGACCAACTCGTCATTTTGAAGTGCCTGAAAATGCTCAACTCAACCCAGTTGTAGAAAAGCTGAGGGCTAGGATGATCTAGACCATTTTATTTCCTTTTATTCTTTTCAAGTTTATAATTTTATAAGATCATGAAAATGAGAAGATTTTGAAATCAAATATGGGAAACAATCATTTTATTTCAACAACACTAGCAAAAAAATATAGTATAATTAGCATGTCTCTTGCACACCGGATATGTGAGCGAGATAAAAGGTGACAAGAAAAATGAGAGGGAAGCGAGGTCGCGAGATTTATCTATGTATCCTAGATACACGTGGATTTACTTCAATAGACTGTATTGAGAATAATGTGCTTGTATTGTGAGCCCTTCTATTTACCAAATATAGCCTTATACTTGTAGAATTTTTGTTGTGAACCCTTATATTTACTCTTGTGTTATGTGAACTCATCTTAGTATTTCAAGTATAATTTTTAACTTGATATTGTGTGTGTTGCACAAACACTCATACGTTCTCTAAATAAACAAATCTTTTGATTCTTCTAGGAATATTTTAATCACGTATGACTAGCATGAAACAAAGAAAAGTCATTTTTAATACTTCATCTAGATATGTCTGCTTTGTTTGCAAAAGGAGTATTATTTTCCATTCTCTCACGAGCTCATTTCCTCCCCGATTTTCCCCTTCTTCGACGAGCTCAATTCAAGGGCATTTTATTTTTGATATGCATTATAAGTTTCTTAGTTTTTAAAGTTATGTTAGTTCGTATCTTTTTGTCTTTTTCTATTTATTTGATTTTAGGGTCGAGTCTCATTGATTTTTTTAAATTTTTTTTGGAGATTTTATTTTGATACGTGCCTGATGTTAGTGTAATATGCTTTTGTAGTTGGTGTTATGACTTCGAATGATTTCAATAGAATATTTCGTAAGTTTGAGCAGATTCTTAGGATTTATTCGTAAAATTTAGATTTCACCTAAACTTCTAAACTTAATATCTCAATTGTGTATAAGAATATTGACACCTTGTTACCTCAAACAAGATAGGACTTTTTGATATTCTTAGTTAAAAATTAGAATATTTTACAAGTCCGAACAAATTAACTAATAATGTTACTTTTCTTATAACTTAACACACATATTAAGTAAATGATTGAAATAACTGTGACACTTCAAATTCATTATGGAGGACTTTTTGTATTTGATCTGAACTAAACTATTAAACGAAACCGTTAATCTTGAAAATATTATAGATGTATATGAGTTGCATATCATGGTGCTTCATAAATTAGCATAGGAATTGGATGCTAAAAATGTGGAAACATTTGGATGTAGAATCAACAAGAATAGTGGCTACTACATATTTAATATTGATTTTGATGTATTAAAATTTCTTGATAATTTGAATTATGTAGATTTTGTTGATAATCAAATTAATTTACCTTTAGTTGTTGAGGAGCTACCCGTATTGCTTAATAATAATGATGATGTGTCCTCCAACATAAAATATATAGTATTGATGTGTCCTCCTCACCACAAAAAGATACAGTTGATGTGTCTTCCACCATTTAATGAAAATGAAAATAAAGTTTTAAATGAGAGAGTTGGTAGCTTTAGGGGTTTAAACGTACTTATAGGTCTTAGAATTAGGTCAAACAACATAGCATAGACATTAGATACATAGAAAAAGATCCAAATACCTTTAAGAATTAACTGGCGGAAGTGATCTATTATTGGGAATTAAGGTATGTAGACCTTTCTATGGCTCGTACTGGTCAACCATAGAACCAACTTCAGAAATCCGAAAATTATCCATTTCCTGCGGAACCATTCTACAAATTTTCCAATTTCCTACTCCTCCTAGAGCCAACTTATAGAACTCAATTTTAAGCACGAAATTTACTGAGCCCGAAAAACTTCTATGGAACCCATATATGACCCATATGACTGACTATATCCTGCCATATCCATTTGTATCTCCATAATAAGAGTCTCAACATTTCTAAAACTCAACCAAAATATTTCCTTCCTATGACCCGTAGGACTTCTTATAGTCTGTAGCTAAGACTCATAATTCCTGCAACAAGGGAAAACATCTAAACTCTTCCTTTTCAATCTAACTTATCAATTTCTGAAATGTAAAGCTAATGATAATGCTTAATCTCATATCACTAGTTATTCTTCTAATTGTCGATCAGTTCGTCCCTACTTTTATCAATTGTCAAAAGGTCTTGATTGAAAGTGAGAGTCAAGTCTCACCATCACCTAGGGTAAAATATTCTTAAATAGCTAATAAAGAAGATAGTTGTGTTGCTCATTCCTCTTCTTGTACTATTGATTTCTTTAATTTGTGCTAATTTTTACCATCATCTCACACTTATGATACTAAAATTTTGTGACATGTTAAATTAGGACATCTACCTTTTGTAAAATGAAGAGTATCTCTTCCATATATATCTATAAACTTTTTTACTAGACAACCTTTCACTTGTATCATATGTCTCATGGAACGACAATCCAGTATACCTTTATAGGGAAGTACTAATATTACCAACAAATTTTTGAACTACTACAAATTTACCTCATACCACATACCCACATATCATGATTACAATTATTGATTGGGAGGGAGGTGAGGTCACTATATTTATCTATGTAACCTAAGTATATGTGAATCCACTTTGATAGAGTGTATCTAGAATAATATATGTGTATTGTGAGCCCATTTACGTGATACAGTCGTATACTTGTATGATTTTTTAGTGTGAACCATTCTATTTATTCTTTTTTATCTGAATACATCGAACCTCAGCATTTCAATATAATTTTTACCTTGATATTGTGTGTGTTGCAAAAACCCTTATACGTTGACTAAGCAAACAAATCTTTTGGTTCATGTAAGAATACTTCAATCGCATAGAAAATTACTAGCATGAGACAAAGAAATCTCATTTTTCATAGTTCATCTAGATATGTCTACTTTTGTTTGCAAAGGGCGTAACTTTTTGCATTCTCTCATGAGCTTAGTTCCTCCATGATATCCACCCCTTCTCCCACGAGCTCAATTCAAGGGCATTACGAATTCACTGAAGATGTGAACCAAATAGAGAGGTGGAAAGTTGAAATCAAGAAAGGATTCAGTTTCATATATAAATGGAGTTGATATATGTGGGTCCTCGCCCTTTGTTGTCCTTATATTTCTTGCAGGCCAATAAAACTGAAAAATTTGAACAAACACAAAAAAAGAAATGGGTCATCACTTGGAAAATGGACGTTAACATTAGAGAAGTGTAACATTCAAAGAGAGGGTAAATCAATACTACATAACAAGACATAATTACAATTCTTCAATCAATGTGACACTCTAACAACCCCGCACGTAGGACTGAATATCTAAAGCCTGGAACGTAGATTATGAAGTAAGGATTTAACCAATACTACATAATTAGATAAATTTTCATTTCATCAACCAAACGCAAAACTCTTAAAGCACCACACACCTCGAATTAAGCATCCAGAACGGGGGGGAGTCCTAGCTTATGAAGTGAGAATAACAAGGCGTTTAGTCAAACAACACTCCAATTTTATTAAATCTCAATAGCATATTCTTGCAAAGACTTATTAAAATTTAGAAACAAAATCTAAGAGTCCCTTTACATAAAAGTTAAATCTCATCAACGCAATCTTTGTAGCTGCGAAAAAACCTAAACCCCTCAAATTCGAACAATATATCATGTCTTGAAAAAAACCGAAGCTCAAATAGCAATCAATAATTATAGCCAAAAAAAGACATAAAAATTATGGAGTTCCTACACCACAATAACAACCACATGCAACTACTATAAAAATACTCCAGCCTAAAGCAGCCATGTCCACTATCACCTATGGCAGAGATTATAGTGTTGCGGGTTATAGAGGGTTTAAGCATAAAGGTCAAATGGTTTGATATAACTTAATATAGAAAGATGTGTTAAAAAGGGCAGACCCATCCCCTTTCGGACCAAGCCTCACGGACCAAGGAATTTGAAGGTCTAGGGTGGGTCGGCTCGTCATTTTGAAGGGTCTAATAATGCTCGACTAGACCCAGCTCTATAAGGGTCGAGGTTTTGGGCGAGCTAGCACTTATTTTTTTCTTGTTTTTCTTTTCAAGTTTATAATTTTATAACATCAATAAAATGAGAAGCTTTTTTAAAATAAATTATGGAAAACTTTCGTGTTGTTTCAACAACACTAGCAAAAAATCTAGTATAATTACCATGTATTTTGCATATCAAATACGCGACGAGAAAAGAGTGACAAGCAAGATGGGAGGGAGGTGAGGCCACAAGATTTATCTATGTATCCTAGATACATGTGAATCTACTTTGATAGAGTGTATCTAGAATAATGTACTATATTGTGAGCCCTTCTATTTACGTGATATAGCCTTATACTTGTATGAATTTTAATTGTGAACCCTTCTATTAAATCTTTTATTATCTGAACTCATCGAACCTCAGTTTTTCAATATAATTTTTAACTTGATATTGTGCGTGTTGAACAAACACTTATAAGTTGGCCAAACAAACTAATCGTTTGATTCATGTAGGAATATTTCAATCACGTATAAAATGACTAGCATGAGACAAAGAAAACTCATTTTTAATAGTTCATCTTGATATGTCTACTTTTGTTTGCAAAGAGCGTAATTTTTTCCATTCTCTCATGAGGTCTGTTCCTCCGTGATTTCACTCTTCTCCCACGAGCTCACTTCAAGGGCATTTTCAAGTTATGTTACTTCGTATGTCATTTTCTTTGTCTTTTTGTATTTTTTTGATTTTAGGGTCGAGTGTCATTAAATTTTCTAAAAACTTTGGAGATTTATTTTGATTTGTGCCTAATGTTAGTGTAATATGCTTGTATAATGAGTACTATGACTTCGATAGAATATTCCGTAAATTCGAGTGTATTCTAGGAATTATTCATAAAGTTTCAATATAAACTTAAATTACTATTTTTTTTCATTATTTTTCTTAGGTATTGATTTAGTGGTCCATTGTGTTATATATATATATATATATATATAGTTAAAATTTCGTTACAGTAAATAATATTATTTATTTAGCGAAGATTTTAATAATATGCTTTGCACAAAATAATATTAGAGATTCTTTTTTGTATGTTCAATGTGGATCGTAGTATATATCTCTTATTAACGCGAACATATGAAGATGGTCAATGAAACTTTTTATTGGTTAAATGAATATATTAATTTCAATTTACTAAGGTTCAATCATTTAATTCGTGGTATCTCAATATTATTACCTTATAGACCATATTTGTGGTATATTTTTCTTGTCATCTATCCAAATGTGTTTGCACATATATTTTACGTTATAATGTTGAGTAGTCATATGAACATTTGAAAAGAACAACTATATTTTATTTTTTAGAACTATTTTTGTTTGTATATTGTTGGGAAAATGCATGATAAGTCCCTCAACCTATGCCTGAAATCTTAGAGAAACACTTATTTTTTACTAATGTCCTATTACCCCCTAAACTTATTTTATAAATAGTTTTTTACCCATTTTTGGCCTACGTGGCACTAGCTTTAAAAAAATGTAAACACACGCTGGACTCACAAGATAGTGTCACGTAGTTGTATTTGCAATAATAAGTAATAAGTAAGAAAATATATAATGTTATAACTAAATAATTAATGTGTAGTAGTTGTATTTCAAATAAATTTTATCAATAGTCGTAAGATTTAATTTAGTGTAGGGACAAAATGAAAATGTTTTTTCAATAATATTGAAAATAAGATGTATTTGGCAAAAGATGATTTTTAAACGATTTACATATATTCACATATTTTTCATATTTGTTGCGAAAGAACTCGAAATAATTTTCAATATATATATATATATATATATATATATATATATATATATATATATATGCATGTATGAACGTTTCTTGCTCTAAATTTTTTTATTATTAGATCACCGGAGAAATAAAATGTATCCTCGCTTATTTTTTCTATTGTTGGCAGAACATTGAAGTATATCATCAAAGGGGAGTTATCACCACAACCATGCACTTATGAAGTTACAAAGAAACCACTATTAGCAACGGATTTAACTTTGATCTAATAAAATTATTACAGAAAAGGCAACACAAGGCTGTCATACAACTAATGGCACAAGTAATACACTGACAAAATTGTATATTTTCTGTTTTGACCAAAAAGAAACATATATTTCCACTCACATTCAATAGTAATCAACATATACTAAGATCAAAGGCATCACTTACAACATTATTTAAACTCACCCAATGAAAAAAAATTGTAAAACCACATAACCAAAATAGGCCAAAAATAAGTTTTTATCAAAAAAATCTGCAGGTGCAACAAACAGTGGTATCGACGGTCCATCATACACAACCATTGATGGGATCAGAAACTCCCAAAAATTCAGCCGGGAAAAATTGGCTAAGTCTTGATCGATGGTCCGTAGGTCAGACGATGATCCGTAGTCCGTGACCTTTGATTGAGACCCCCATTAACCCACTCCTTACAAGAGCTACGGATGACCAACACAGTCCGTAGGTGGAAACTTTGCAGGCAGTTAAGGGGAAATGCAGTTGGGTCAACTCAAATAATAATAATTGTTAGCACAAAATGAATTAGGTGTCCTATTATGTACCCACAGATAGATAATTGAATTATCTTTCCATAGCCACCGACCTTGCTAAAATCAGAACTTCGAATAAAATGTTATGCCTATTTTAGTAATGGCCTATCTAACAGGCCCTAACGAAGGACCCAACGATGGGGCGTCGGGCAGATGATGGACTGTCAGTCCTGGCCGTCGTTTGGCATGATAAAAACTTTCCCTGATGTCTTTTTGACGTTTTCCGCTCTGTTTAAACCCTAAATTACGTCATTTTTACCCTAAATCATCATATTTTATTCAATTTAATCCTGGTAACATGATTAAAACATATCCAAGTAAAATCATAAAATCAAAGCCTAAAAAAATATATGAAAGAGAGGACAAAAAGCTCAAGAACCCTAGTTAAAGAACACCACAAGTTCCAGCAGTTCCGGCCCACAAAAATTAAGTATTTTTCCATGGATTTCATCACCAGGCATGTGAGATTTTACTACTGTGTTCTTTTTACCCATTAGATCCCTAGTTTTCAGTCAGATTCTTGATTCTCTTATCATGATTAAACCTAGGGTTTCTAGAACTTTGGTAGAATTTCGTGAATTTATTAAATATATATTCCAAATCAGATTATCATGTTATTACTCATATTATCGCATGAATTTCAGAACCTGGGCTTTGTATTTGTTTAGTTCTTGAATTACACATGCTATGTCAGATATTTTAGACACTTCAAATATACACGCCTTAGTTATAAATGCATAATTACTAGATTAATTATTGCATTCTCAGTTTGTATGTTCAGTTTTGAGCTATCCACTATTTATAGAAACTCTTACATAATCAATTTATTTACATAATTCATTGGAAGTAGAATAATACCGAGTTGGGCTAGGGTTAAGCGTACCCAATTGTCCCAGAACAACTAGCCAAGTAGGTTGTAAGTCCAATCTGTGGGCAATAAGTTTAGTGATCACGCCAACATGCCTTGATACCTTTGTCAGGGTATATTGGGTCCTCTCGATGGGCCGTATACATCGGACTCCACATTTAGCTCATGTAGTTGTGTCATCGGTTATTAGTAACTCCCACAGATCAGTCAGACTCATTGAATTGTCCATTTATCAGTATATTCAGTAATCAGTTTCAGCATGTTATATATTTTTCATTGAATCCAGTTAGCTCAGAATTCAGTTTATCAAGTAATATTATTATACTTTCTTGTATGCTTTTTTAGTTATGTTTTATTTCAGCTTTACTCTATCCTACATGCTCAGTACCTTTCAAGTACTGACGCATACGTGCGCTACATCTTCGCGTGATATAGGTTCAGGTTCTCAGCATCTAGATCAAACATAAATCGATTTCCGATCTCTATTTGAGCAAATTTATTGGTGAGTCCTCATTTGTCAAGGACAAAAGTCATGAGTGTCATTTTAGTCTTTAGTCATTTAGTTTTTGTTTTTGCTAGATTTAGCTGGGGGCTTTTTCCACTATTTCTAGTCCAGTTTAGAGGCTATTTTCATACATAGTTAGATTCAACTTAGTTTTGAGTTAATAATTTCTTTGTATTAAACTTTTTGTTTACAAATATCTCAGTTATAGAATATGGGTATTCCCCATATATTCAGATTTTATTATGATTTAGCTTTCGCAACAGTTTATATTCTTCAGTATGTTCATGATCATGCCAGCAGGGTTAGATTGGGATCACTTGTGGTCCTAGGTTTCGTGTCTGCGTCTCGGGGGTAGCTCGAGGCGTAACACAAATTGTAGTATCCCACATCTAAAACAAACCAGAAATCTGTAGGTGCAACCGACGGTTACCATCCACAGATCATAGTTTGATCTACAGCCCGTACTGTGCATCCATCGTTTGAGTCTTAAGCCCCCCCCCCCCCCCCAAAAAAAAAAAAATTCAGCACAGAAAATTTGACTAAGCGTCGAATGACGGACGGACCTACGGTCCATAGTTTGTGTCCTTTCGATCAAGACACCAATCATTCACTCTTTGACAAGAACCACAATTGACCAGTACGGTCTGTAGATGGATCTACGGACTGTAGGTTTAAATTAGCAGACAGTTAAGGGAAAATGTTGTTGGTTCAACTTCAAATGGACATAAGTCTTATCTCAAAATGAATTAGATGTCTCATGACCTACCAAATGATAGATAACTGAATTATCTTTCCATTGCCAATAACCTTGCTAAATTCAGACCTCTAAGTAAAAAGTTATGACCATTTTAGTAAAGGTCTGTCGAACAGACCCAACCTACTGACCTAACGACAGACCGTCGATTAAACGATGGCCCGTCAGTTCAAGTAGTAATTTGGTTCGAAGATAATTACATCAAGGTCTTTTGGTTTTTTTCTACTTCATTTAACCCCTAAGATACAATTTTTTGACCCATCAGATTTTATTCAGTTTAAGCCTAGAAACATAGCAAGAACTTACCTAATTCAAGAGTGCCATTCAGATGTTTGCTCAGAGTGTTGCTGAACAGAACAATCAGCGGGTTCAAGCTCATATGAATGGAAATGGTGGATCGATAGCAGAAAGGGTCGTGACTTTGTTAGGATGAATCCGCCTGAGTTCTTAGGAGCGCAAACAAATAAGGATCCCCAGAATTTCTTGGATGATCAACAAGATCTTTGAGGTTATGCAGGTTAATGGGGATGATCAGGTTGAGTTGACATCACATTAGCCGAAAGAGGTTGCTCATTTCTGGTACACTCAATGGAAGGATAATAAGGGCACAGATTCCACTCCTATTACCTGGGAATGCTTTAGTGAAACCTTTCTAGATAGGTTTTTCCCAATAGAGTTGAGATAAGAAAAAACCCAGGAATTGAACTTAAGGAAGGGTAACATGACAGTCCAAGAGTATGGAATCATGTTTAACTAACTCTACAGGTATTCTCTCACACGGTTGATGACTCTATTGATTAGATGAATAAGTTCTAGTGTGGAGTTTCAAATTTGGTAAAAATAGAGTGCAAAAATGCCATGTTACTAGGAGATATCAACATCTCTAGGCTTATGACTCATGCTCAGCATATTGAGGGTAATAAGATTAATGAACATGCCAAGGAGAATAAGAAGGGTAGGACTTGGAACTATGACTCGGTGGTAGAAATCTCTCGTAGAGTTAGCAAAAGTTTTCATCCCTAGCACCTTCATTAGCTGGTGTTCCATCCTCCAAGAACATCTTTGCCAAGAAGGTTTAAGCACCAGACTCTAAGTATCAAGGAAGTGTTTCAGGCACCAATACTTACCCTACTTTCCCTTAGTGTCGTATGAATCATCCAAGCGAGTGCCTTGGAGAAAAGGAAGGGTGTTTCGGGTACTGCCAGTCTGGTCAAAGGTTGAAAGACTGTCCTTCTAGAAAGGGTGAAGGAGGTGGAAATGGTAGATCTCATTCTACAACATCATCAGCACCAGCAAGTCTCCCAAGTCAGCAGGGTAACTCATCTACAATATCATCAGCACCAGGAAGGTTCTCTTGATGTATTCATTGGTACATTACGAGTCTTTCACGCTGATTATTATGCATTATTAGATCCAGGGGATACTCTTTCTTCTGTAACTACTTACATAACATTCCAATTCAGTGTCAGTTTAGAGTCTCTCTCAGAACCTTTCTCAGTCTCTACTCTAGTTGGTGACGCAGTTATATCTAGACGAGTATATAAAAATTTCCATGTCACAGTATCTTAGAAATTAATCTCAGCAAATCAAATAAAGTTAGAAATAGTAGACTTCGATGTCATTATAGGCATGGATTGGTTACATTCGTGTTATGCCTCAGTCGATTGTAGAACTAGGATTTTTCTAATTCAATTTGCAAATGAACCAATATAAAAATGGAAGGGTAGTAGCTTAGCGCTTATGGGTCGATTCATTTCTTATCTGAAGACCAAAAAGATGATCTCTAAGGGTTATCTCTATAATATGGTTCGGCATAAGGGTTTTAGCTCTAAAACCCCAACTCTTGAGTCCGTTCCAATAATTAATGAGTTTCCAGAAGATCTACCCGGAGTTCCTCCCAAAAGGGAAATCAACATTGGAATTGATATCCTCCCACATACCCAACCTATTTCTATTCCTCGTTACAAAATGGACATTGCAGAGATTAAGGAATTGAAGCAGTAGTTGAAATACCTTCTAGATAAGGGTTTCATCAAACCTAATATTTCAACATGGGGTGCACCAGTGTTGTTCGTAAAGAAGAAAGATAGTTCTCTCGGAATGTGCATTGACTATAGACAGCTGAACAAGGTCAAAATCAAGAATAATTATCCTAACCCCAGAATTTATGACTTGTTTGACCAACTTTAGGGTTCTATCAATTTCTCAAAGAAATACCTCAGATTGGGTTATCATCGGCTCAGAGTTAGAGATAGTGACATTCCAAAAACAACCTTTAGAATCGATATAGTGATTATAAATTTATAGGTATGTCATTTGGACTAACCAATGCTCCTGCAACTTTTATGGATTGATGAACATAGTGTTCAAACAATATTTGGACTTATTCGTTATTGTCTTTATTGATGATATCCTCATTTACTTTAGTAATAAGGAAGAACATGCAAGTCATTTGAGAGTTGTTCTACAGACTCTCAAAGATTGTCAGTTATTCGTTAAGTTTAGCAAATGTGAGTTCTGATTGCAATCAATTGCTTTTCTTGGTCACATTGTATGAGAGAATTTGAGTGGATTTGCAGATATAGAAGTAGTGAAACAATGGCCCAGACCTACCTCTGCTATAGATATCAAAAGTTTCTTTGGTCTAGAGGGTTATTATAGAAAGTTCTTGAAAATATTTTCATCCATAGCGGGTTATTATAGAAGGTTCGTGAAAATATTTTCTTCCATAACCCTAACTATGTCTAGGTTGACGTTGAAGATGGTCAAGTTTAAATGGTCAGATGATTGTGTGAAAAGCTTTGCAGAATTGAAAACTAGATTGACTAAACCTCCTGTCTTGAATCTACTAGAGGGTTTAGAGGGTTATGTGATCTATTGTGATGCATCTAGAGTTGGCCTTGGTTGTGTGTTGATGCAACGAGATAAGGTTATAGATTATGCTTCTAGATAACTTAAGGTTCATGACAAAAACTATCCAACTCATGACCTCGAGCTTGCAAAGTGGTGTTTGCACTTAAAAGAGACTACTTGTTTTTTTTTCATATAGATGTATTCACTGACCATAAGAGCCTTCAGTATGTGTTCACCAGAAGGAGTTGAATCTGCTCCAGAGGAGATGGCTTGAGTTCCTTAAGGATTATTATATGAGTGTGCATGACCATCTTGGTAAGGCGAATGTATTAGCAAATACTCTTAGTAGATTATCTATGGGTAGTGTAGCCCATGTTGAGGAAGAAAGGAACGAGCTAGTGAAGGATGCTCATAGTATTGCTCGCTTGGAAGTTCGCCTTATGAGCATATCGGACAGTGATGTAATAGTTCAGAATGGGGCAAAATCTTCTTTGGTAGTGGAGGTTAAGGAAAAGCAAGATAATGATCCAATCTTCGTTGAAATTAAGGGTGTAATCCATAATCAGAGACAGGAGGTTTTCTCCCAAAGGGTAGATGGTGTACTTCTCTACTACACGTAGATTGTGTTTTCCTAATGTGGGCGAGTTGAGACAGCATATTATTGCAGAAGTCCATAACTTCAGATATTCTATTCATCCTTGTACCGCGATCTGCGAAAATTCTATTGGTGGAATGACATGAAGAGAGATATAGCAGATTTTGTGAGTAAGTGCCCCAATTGCCAGCAGGGTTAACTTGAAATAACGTGTGGTCCTAGGTCCCATGTTTGCGTCTCGGCGGTAGCTCGGGGCGTTACACAAAGCACATGTAATCTTTTAAAATGCAAGAAAAAGAATAGTAGAACATTAAAAAAATGGTGGTTAAAAGAATTGAGAAAATGTATTTTT
This sequence comes from Solanum arcanum, assembly GCA_027789145.1. Taxonomy (NCBI): domain Eukaryota; kingdom Viridiplantae; phylum Streptophyta; class Magnoliopsida; order Solanales; family Solanaceae; genus Solanum; species Solanum arcanum. The sequence goes on from CM050943.1 coordinate 54,337,805, forward strand.
AATGTCTTATAGAAATAGTCATAACCTTTTGAGAAGTCAAAAACTTTTGAAAAAGTCACAACTTATTGAAAAATGAAAACTCACAACTTATTGAATAAGTTACAACTCCTTAGAAAGGCACAACTCTTTGGAAAAGTTACAACTTAGTGAAATTATATTTTTTGTGTCTTATCAGAATAATCATGACCTTTTGAGAAGCCCTGACATTTTGAGAAGTCATAACCTTTTATAAAAGTCACAACTTATTAAAAATGACATTTCCTAGAAGTCACAACTCTTTCAAAAGTCGCAAATCATTGAAAAAATCACAACTCTTTGGAAATGCACAATTCTTTGGAAAACTCACAACTCAGTGAAAAATCACAAACCTTTGAAAAAAGTAACAACTTATCAGAAAAATCACAACTCACTGAAAAAGTCACAAACTAAGTTAGGGATATTTTAGTAATTTACAATTTAATAGATAGATAGATAGATATATCAATTGTGTATAAGAATCATGAAACCTTGTTATATTAAAAATAAGGCTTTTTGCTATTCTTAATTTTTAAATTAGAATATTTTCCAAGTACGAAAACATTCACTAATATTGTTATTTTTAATATCACTTAACAGACATGGTAAGTAAATAATTGCAATTATAGTGACACTTAAAATTTATTATGGAGGGTGTTTTGTATATGATCTTGAGATAATCTATGTCAAGTGAACCATTAATCTTGAAAATATTAATATAGATGTATATGAGTTGCATATCATGTTACTTCATGAATTAGTACTGGAAATGCTTGATGAAAATGTGGAAACATTTGATGTAGATTCAACAATAATGATGGCTATTACATGTTAAATATTGATTTATTGTTTTGAAATTTCTTAATAATTTGAATAATTCAGATTTTATTGATGTGTCAAATTAATTTACCTTTAGTTGTTGAGGAGATATCGGTATTACGTAACACTAATGATGATATATCCTCCCCCCCAAAAACTAGTATTGATGTGTCCTCCTCCAAAAAAAAGATAGAGCTTGTGTGTCGTCATCTCAACCATTTAATGAAAATGAAAATGTGGGCTTAAATGAAAACCAGTCCCTTAGAGTTAAGAACTAGTCTCCTAGAGTAAATATAGTGTTTCATTTTATTCTGATTCACTCTATGATGTTGATGAAATATTTCTAATTTGAGTGATTTTGATGAATTGCTTCAAGCTATAGATAGTGTAACATTCAAGAACAAGCTAAATAGAAAGTTGATAGGGTAAATCTATAAGAGCAACCATCTGGCCTTGTAGGTATATATACTGGTTTTGAAGACATTTATAAGTGTTAGAGGGAAGATGAAGACGTTGAGCTTGGAACCCTAGCTTTATTCCTAGAACTTGAGAGATAATAACTAATGTAAAAAAGTTTCCTTTTGTGTTCAATTATTTATGTGGCAAAAAAGACATGGTGTGTGATCTTCCTCTCTTAACATGTCTAAACCATTTTAATCTCACTTCTTTAATGCTATTCACCACGAAAGTGTTGTTGAATAGTGTAAATTAATGACATTTTCGCACAATAACATATTTTAAGTGAAAGAACACAAAATTAAAATGTCTTCTTTACTTTTTAAACGCTTGAAACTATAGATCTCTTACTAGAACTTGGAACAAGCTCTTGTTATACATTAATAACTGAAGCCTAGCAAAAGAAGAGACAATTGGAGCCTTTGGACATTGAACCCTAGCTTTCTTCCTAGAACTTTAGAGAGAATTAGAGGGGATGAACTTGAATGTGGATTGGGGATTTTAGAGAATGAGAGTGTTAGGTAGATTTAGGATTGTGAGGTAGCTATAGGTCTTAGAATTAGGTAAAATGATGTGGCATAGACATTAAAACATAGAAAAAGACCCAAATATACCTTTAAGAATTAACTGGCAGAATTGATCTATGAATGCAACCTAAGGTATGTACAACTTTCTATGGATCGTATTGGTCAACGGTAAAACCAACTACACTTTACTAAATTGCGTTCCCATTCACCTACATCTAACACCCCCGATCCAAAATGTTTCCTCACTTCATTCATATCCAATCATGACCATGTGTCACGCTCGGGAGCACCCACCCTAGACTTAACTGGCATCATAGTCTTCAAAGAGGACTTAGACTAGCCCTTAGCATAAATCATTAAATATCATTTGTAAAAAAATTGCGGAAAATTAAAACGTTTACATAGTGAAGTGTAATCAGAATTCTCACATATCCTATATGGAGTTTACATAGGCTCCTCAATTATGCATTTTACATAGAGCTATCATTTCGCATATTAGATTTATTTAAGTAGTCTAATACTTTGTCTCACATATATCCATTTAAACAAGATTTACAAAGGTTTGGGCATGGCCCTTACAAGTACATATGTCACATAAATCCTGAAAACAATAGTCTCAAGAATAAGGAAATAATAAATGTCTTTAAAAATAAGCAATACTACTAGGATAGAACAAGTGGCAGCAGCCTCGAACTTTGAGGATCACCAAAAATTTGGGGGAAAATCAAAGTCTTCTTGCAAATGGCCCCGAAGCACCTCAACAGCCCGAAGCTACATATTTGTAGAAAGACAAGGAATATGGGTTAGTACAACCACTTGTACTAAGTATGGAAACATATGCACAGAAAACCTTTAAATACGTGCATAGAAGGGACCATTTCTTTGGAAGCATGCTAAGTCATTTGGAAAGCCTTTGTGTATACACATATGAGAGAATATACAAACAAATGATCAAAACCACATATGACATATTCATATTCATATATAGTAACAACACCAAAATAAAGTCATATAAGAATATCATATTCAAGAGTACATATCATCGAAGCATATAATACTCTTACCAACAATCTCATCCCAAGTCTACAGTGCAATGCTCAGGTGAAGCCCCATAACCCCACATAATCAGGTAAACTAGAAAAGAGAACATAATAATGCCTTACCCCATTTGCCATATCATCATGATTAGTCACAAACATACATATCAACTTAGACCAATATCATGTTCATCACATGAAAGCAACATCATATAAGAGAAACATCATAAAAGACCAACATGATACATTTCCTTATAACACAAGTCCATAAGAATATAAGAACAACCTCCTATGAATCCCTTCAAGGTCAACTTGTCTAATACATAGGTAAAAGTCTCATACCCTTACCCATACTATGTAGTACCCTCTTAAGTCACCATAGTTAGTGTCCATATTTATTCCTTCCATTCATTGATTTTACTTACAGGAACAATCGCCTTAACCGACAATAGACCATGTGAGCAAAACATGGAATCCGGTGTCATGAAACCCTAAAGCGAAAGAAGTTTCTCTACATGCCAAGGTAGAACCAAACATGAACATAACATTCTAGGTGAATCCACTAGTTTGCATTCCTATGGGGGGAAACAAAGTTCAGGAACTAAGAGATATACTAGAAACTCATGTATGAACATGGCATGGTAGTCTCCATCTCATGAGAACATTTGTGAACCTACCTTCCCTCATGGGAAAGGAAACCTATCACGTCTAGTTTTCTCGGTGCTAAGTTAAATTTCCTTTGAAATTCCTTTAGGTCATTCTTAATCATCAAATCTTGATATAGTCCATAAAGGAAAAACCCCCTGTATATTCATTTCATTAGCTCATTAGGTATAGGATGAGTGCTTCCTTTTATCACAATCCATAATTAGTGAGATCAACAAATCATAGTCATATCATATAAGATACACAAGAGAATCACCATCAACCTTGTATCATCTTACCCTTAGGATGGTCTCACAATTCAACATATTCATACCATGCCATCATAATCATCATATAACCATCTTCTTAATCTATTCACATAATAATACTTAAATTAAATATCATCATCAAGAATAAACCAACATTTTTGAAGTAGAGAACTCATAATCATAAAGGTCTTACCAAATACCTTCTAAAACCTTCTTCAAGATCTTACCATCAATTCATCAAAAAAATTCAATGATACACTCATTATCTTCAACATCATTATAATAAATTAAACAATAACCTAATCAATTCCAACAACCCTAACGACATACAACTTCAATTCATGGCTAGGGTTAGGGAAAAGAGTTCAATAATTAATCTTTTTGGATGAATTCATCGGTAACCTCTTAAACTTGGCACTAACATTCACTTAGACACTTCAAGTAACACTTATTCATTTTAAACACCTAAAGTAGGTTTTGATTGTGTCATTTTGACATATTTTTTTTTATTTTGAGATTCAGCTTAGGCGCGTTGGACAAAAACTTTTTACGCGGGGAACAAATCTACACGTGACACATGTATTTATTTTTATTTTTAAAAAGACTTCATTTTCTTTGTTTTTTCTCCATATCTCTAACCTGGGCCCCACCCCTTTCTTCATTTTCTTTACATGCCTTCTTCTTCTAAAACTCCACCAAGAAGAGGGGAAAAGTACAGTTTGTATTTTATCTTCTCACACGTCACTATAGTTGCAAAGAAGGAGAAAAATAAAATTTATCTCCCTTGAAACATTCATCTTCATTGTAAATGATAAAGATATTAATTATAAATTCAAAAATTAGTTATCTGATCTGTAACTTTACATAATTATTTATTTCAATTTCTAGTGAATATACAAACATTATGGGCAGAAAAATATTTAATTTGAGATTGAAACGATATGAAAAATAAATTTTAGGGAAATGCTTCTATTTCAAAACTGTAATCCTTTTTTGTTTTGATGTTCAATTGATATGAACACTTAAGAGGAAACGATTAGTTATAAGCGAATATCATCTAACAAGAAACTATGAATGAAAAATTAAATGTGAGATCACAAAATAAAAAGAAATTGGTTCTCAAGAATGAGGAAGAAATCAAGTAATATACTAACCTAAAATTTTTTTTATCATGGTGAAAAGTTGCAGAGAGAGCCTGAGAAAGAAGAACGAAAAATAAATAAATTCAAGAGGATGGTGGAAGGAGAGAGAACATCGCAAAAAAAAGCAAAAAAATAAACTTCGTTGAAAAACTTTTCAAACACGCTCAGAATTCGAGTACGACAGATATAGTCTTGAGTCAGCAGAAAGTGTTCAAATGACACAATACAAACTTTTTAAAAAGAACAAATTCAATTTAAGATGTTTAAATGAAAGTTAGTGCAAAGTTTAAGGGGTTGCTGATGGGTTCCCTTAATCTTTTATAGAAACTAGTTCAAAGACTAAGAACTATGACAACTTCACAATTAATTAACCATAGACTATCAATATAAACCAACACAATACAACATCAAATCAAGTTGAATGGGAATTGAATGAAAACCCTTTTTTTGAAAAGTAAATAGTAATGAACAAATCTAATAAAGGAAATGGAAAGGAACATATCAACATCAAAAAAATTAGTCTCTTTATAATTTCAGAACAACAAGGACACATGTCTGGTGCGATTCATTCTTTTGAGGAGTTTCTAAGCCAATCGATCTGGGGACAATATGTTTTGCAAATTCAATGTTAAATATTAATTACCTAAATGAAAAATGAACAAGCTTTCATAACAAGTCAATTCCATAAATTATTGATAAATTTTACGATAAATACGAGTTAAATCCATAATAGATACCGAACAATTTGGTAAGACAAAAAAAAGGAGGATATGGAAATACACAAATATTTTACATAGAAAATGGAAAGCGTAAATATGACAAAGTGAAATAAAAGGTGAAAAACTACTAACTCTTACGTCCGCCAAGTTCATTAATTTCAACAAATCATGTATGCAACACATTACTCTAACATATTAGAAATGGTTGGTCTGGCAAAGTTGATGCAACAACATTAAGTTGTTGGTAACTTTTTGTCTGAGATGATAAATCACAAGATCAAAATTAAAAATAGAAGGACCATATCATTTAATATCATTATCATTAAACACTAACTGAATTGACATTCTTGAAAACATAGGATGGAGACAGGAAAACATTGTCGCAAAGACAGAGGAAAGAAAATTAAGAAAGTAAATAATACCATACACACTCTAAATATGGGGTACTTTGGAGTAACCCTTGACCTGTGTTTATGGGTAAATTTCCACTAAAGATGGAGCTTTCTTTAATGGAAATTCACCAATAAAAATTTATCAAGAATTTTCTCTAAACTACCACACATTCATAAAGTGTTGAGTACTCTTTACATTCTTAATTGGTCTCCTTCGTCTAGCTTTGTGAAAATGTTTCTCCGCCAATTTCCTTGGTGTCAAGTATGACAATTCTCGGTTGGAGTTTGATCATAATGATTTTGAGTATTATGATTATTATATTTTTAATTTAAATCTTATGACTTATCAACTCAGACTAATGTTGTTTCATCGATTTTACAAAACAAACCATCTGATATACATTTGACTAATGAGTTCTATGCAAGATCTGCTGCTATTGTTGATGAATTTGGTGGGTCTAGGGGTTAGTAATGTTTTACCATTTATCATATCATTTTTCTAGATATGTCTCTTTTTCGTGTTTTACTTTTCTTTGTAAAATATGTATGTGTGTATGTGTATCCCTTTTTTATTGGTCTTATCGGATGTTCGATATCTGTTTTAGATTTAACACATATTTATACATATCTATCATGAAATTTCTCAATGTTATATGTAATAACATGTTATAAAAGTTTATTTACTTTCAGTTTTAGGTGATTAATATCACTTAATATGACTTCTTCATTAATGTAGTTTTTTCTAATATTTATTTTTATATGCTTCACTTGGGTCAATCGAAAACAATTTTTTGACCTCACATCCACAGGGTAGAAGTAGGGTTGTATGCACATCAAATTTAATACAAGTGAAAATGAAAATAATACGAGATTTAATCAATGTATTATCTCTCTAGTGTTTTCAACATATACTTTCAATCAGCTAGCTTCTTTGCATAACATGGAAAGAGAACCAATGTCCGCTACAGTTGAATGAAACGTTGTTTGGAGTATTCATTTAGTTTCATTGTAAGAGAAATTATTGAAGTTATGTATGTACTATTAATTGCAAAAACATCCTTCCAGACTATAATGATAGATAACATGTACTTGCATATATTGATAACGTAAGAAATTTTTCTATATATATTATGTAAGTTATCTGTTGTTTATTTGACTATATATGTTCTTACCCAATTTTGAACTATTGAAGTATCATTACGAATTAACTGAAGATGCACCCAAAAAGACAGGTGGAAAGTTGAAATCAAAAAAGGATTCACTTTCTTATTTAATTGAAGTTAGGTTTATATATCTCCTTTTATTAAATCCCAGTAGCATATTCTTGCAAAAACTCATTCAAATTTAGAAACTAAATCTAAGAGTCCCTTTACCTAAAAGCTAAATCTCATCAACACAATCTTGTATTTTCGAAAGAACCTAAAAGCACCAAATTCAGATGATATATCATTTCTAGAAAAAAAAAGTGAAGCTCAAATAGCAATCAATAGCAAATAGCCTTAAAGAAGACATAAAAATTAAGCAAAGAAACACAATTTGAGATAAATTCATCCAATCCAATTAAAAAAGGAAAAGATACATAAATTGAAGAAACCAAAAGAGATAATAAGAGAATTGTGAAATCGGTAAATAGAGTTCCTCACCAGAATAACAGCCAGCTGCAACTATAACAAAAATACTCATGCCTCAAGCAGCCATGTCCACTATCACCTATGACAGAGATTGTAGTGTGGCTGGTTAATTAGGGTTTAAACATAAAGGTAAAATGGTTTAATATAGCCTTATATTTAGAAAGGTGTCAAAAAGAGCCGACCTAGAACCATCCGGCTCAAGCTCATGGGCCAAGGAATATAAAGGGTTAGGGTGGACCAACTCGTCATTTTTAAGGGACTGAAAATGCTCAACTCAATCCAGTTGTACAAAAGCTGAGGGCTAGGATTATCTGGCCCTTTTTATTTCCTTTTGTTCTTTTCAAGTTTATAATTTTATACCATCAAGAAAATGAGATGATTTTATAATCAAATATGGCAAACTATTGTGTTATTTCAACATACACTAGCAAAAAAATATAGTATAATTAGCATGTCTTTTGCACACTGGATATGTGAGCGAGATAAAAAGTGACAAGCAAAATGAGAGGGAAGCGAGGTCGCGAGATTTATCTATGTATCCTAGATAATGTGAATTTACGTCGACAGAGTGTATTTAGAATAATGTGCTTGTATTGTGAGCCCTTATTTACCAAATATAAACCTTATACTTGTAGAATTTTTATTGTGAACCCTTATATTTACTCTTTTGTTATCTCAACTCATCTCACTATTTACAGTATAATTTTTAACTTGATATTTTGTGTGTTGCACAAACACTCATACGTTTTCTAAACAAACAAATCTTTTGATTCATCTAGGAATATTTCAACCACGTATGAATTAGTATGAAACAAAGAAAACTCATTTTAAAAAGTCAATCTAGATATGTCTGCTTTGTTTGCAGAAGGCGTATTATTTTCCATTCTCTCACGAGCTCATTTCCTCCTCGATTTCATCCTTCTTCGACGATCTCAATTCAAGGGCATTTTATTTTTGACATGCACTAAAAGTTTCTTAGTTTTTCAAGATAGGTTAGTTCGTATTTCTTTATCTCTTTGTCTTTTTCAATTTATTTGATTTTAGGGTCGAGTGTCATTGATTTTTCTATTTTTTTTGGAGATTTTATTTTGATTTGTGCCTGATGTTAGTGTAATATGCTTTTGTAGAGGGTGTTATGACATCGAATGATTTCAATAGAATATTTCGTAAGTTTGAGCAGATTCTAGGATTTATTTGTAAAATCTCAATTTCACCTAAACTTCTAAACTTAATATCTCAATTGTGTATAAGAATATTGACACCTTGTTATTTCAAACAAGGTATGGCTTTTGATATTCTTAATTTCAAATTAGAATATTTTCCAAGTCCGAACAAATTCACTAATAATGTTATTTTTCTTATCACATAACACACATATTAAGTAAATGATTCAAATAACAGTGGCACTTTAAAATCATTAATTTGTATTTGATCTTGAAAATATTATAGATGTATATATGTTACATATCATGGTGCTTCTTAAATTCGCAGAGGAATTGGATGCTAAAAATGTGGAAACATTTGGATATAGAATCAACAAGAATGGTGGCTACTACATATTAAATATTGATTTTGATGTTTTAAAATTTCTTCATAATTTGAATGATGCAGATTTTGTTGATGATCAAATTAATTTACCTTTAGTTGTTGAGGAGCTACCCGTATTGCGTAACACTAATGATGATGTTTCCTGGCCCATAAAATATATAGTATTGATGTGTCTCCTCACCACAAAAAGATAGAGTTGGTGTGTCTTCATCTCAACCATTTAATGAAAATGAAAATAAAGGTTTAAATGAGAGAGTTGGTAGATTTAGGGGTTGAAAGGTAGTTATAGGTCTTAGAATTAGGTCAAACAACATAGCATAGACTCTAAATACATAGAAAAAGATTCAAATACCTTTAAGAATTAACTGGCGGAAGTGATCTATTATTGGGACCTAAGGTATGTAGACCTTTCATATATATATATATATATATATATATATATATATATATATATATATATATATATATATATATATATATATATATATATATATATATATATATATATATATATATGTATATAATATTAAAATTTTGTTACAGTAAATAGTATTATTTATTTAGCGAAGATTTTAATAATATGGTTTGCACAAACTAATATTATAGATTCTTTTGTGTATGTTTAATGTGGATCATAGTATATGTCTCTTATTAACGCGAATATATGAAGATGGTCAATGAAAAATTTTATTGGTTAAATGAGTATATAAATTTCAATTTACTAAGTTTCAATCATGTAATTTGTGGTATCTCAATAATATTACCTTATAGACGATATTTGTTGTATATTTTTCTTATCATCTATCAAAATGTGTTTGCACATGTATTTTACCTTACAATGTTCAGTAGTCATATGAACATGTGCAAAAAACAACTACATATTGTAGGGAAAATGCATGATTACTCCCTCAACCCATGCCTGAAATCTCACAGACACACTTATTTTATAATAATGTCCTATTACCCCCTCAACATATTTTATAAATAGGTTTTTTAACCCTTTTCGGCCTACGTGACACTAGATTGAAAAAATGTCAACACACGCTGGACTCAAAAGATAGTGTCACGTAGTCGTATTTGCAATAATTAGTAATAAGTAAGAAAATATATAATGTTATAACTAAAGAATTAATGTGTAATAGTTGTATTTCAAATAAATTTTATCAATAGTCAAAAGATTTTAGTTTAGTGTAGGGACAAAATGAAATTGTCTATTCAATAATATTGAAAATAAGATGTATTTGGTAAAAGATGATTTTAAACGATTCACATATATTTTCACAAATTTTTCATATTTGTTGCGAAAGAACTCAGAATAATTTAAAATAATTTATTCTGAATTTAATATATCTAGTTAAATTGATAATACATTTGTAACATATATATACATGCATGTATGAACTGTTCTTCCTCTAAATTTTTTTATTATTAGATCACGGGAGAAATAAAATATATCCTCGCTTAATTCTTCTATTGTTGGCAAAACATTGAAGCATATCATCAAAGGGGAGTTATCACGACAACCATGCACTTAACAAGTTATAAAGGAACCACTCTTACAAACTGATTTAACTTTTATCTAATAAAATTATTACAGAAAAGACAACACAAGGCTATCATACAACTAATGGCACAAGTAATACACTGATAAAATTGTATATTTTCCTTTTTGACAGAAAAGAAACATGTCTTTCCACTTTCATTCAATAGTAATCAACATATACTAAGATCAAAGGCATCACTTACAACCTTATTTAAACTCACCCAATGAAAACAAATTTAGACACCACATAGCGAAAATAGACCAAAAATAGGTTTTTTTCAAAAAAATCTGCACGTGCAACCAACAGTGGCATCGACGGTCCATAGGACAGACGACGGTCCATCATGCACAACCGTTGATGTGATCAGAAACTCCCAAAAATTCAGCCGCGAAAAATTGGCTGTATTGATCGACGGTTCGTCGGTCAAACAACGGTCTGTAGTCCGTGACCTTCGATCGAGACACCCATTCCCACTCCTTACAAGAACTACGGATGACCAACACAGTCCGTAGGTAGAAAACTTGCAGGCAGTTAAGGGGAAATGCAGTTTGGTCAAATTCACATGATAATAAATGTTAGCAAATAATTAATTAGGTGTCCCATAACCTACCAACAGATAGATAATTGAATTATCTTTCCATAGCCACCGACATTGCAAATATCAAACCTTCGAATAAAATGTTATGCCTATTTTAGTAAAGGTCTATCGAACAGGCCCTGACGACGGATCCAACGACGTGGCGTCGGGCAGATGATGGAACGTCAGTCCAGGCCGTTGTTTGGCCCAACAACAACTTTCCCAGAGGTCTTTTTGACCTTTCCCACTCTGTTTAAACCCTAAATTACATCGTTTTGACCTTAAATTATCATATTTTAGTAAGTTTAAGCTTGGAAACATGATTAATGCATATCCACGTCAAATCATAAAATCAAAACCTAAAAAAATAGAAGCAAGAGAGGAGAAAAAGATCAAGAACCCTAGTTCAAGAACACCACAAGTTCTAGCAGTTCCAGCCCCAAAAATTAAGTATTTTTCCATGGATTTAATCACCAGGCATGTGAGATTTCACTAGTGTGTTCCTTTCACCCATTAGGTCCTTAGTTTTCCATTAGATTTTTGATTCTGTTATCATGATTAAACCTAGGGTTTCTAGAACTTTGGTAGAACTTCATGAATTTATTAATTATATATTCCAAATCAGATTATCATGTTATTACTCATATTATCGCATGAATTTCAGAACCTTTTCTTTGTATTTGTTTAGTTCTTGAATTATACATGTTATGTCAGATATTTTAGACACTTCAGATATACATGCCTGAGTTATAAATGCATAATTACTAGATTAATTATTGTATTCTCAGTTTGTATGTTAAGTTTTGAGCTATACACTATTTATAGAAACTCAGACAAACTCAGTTAATTTAAAAAATTTATTGGGAGTAGAATAATACCAAGTTGGACTATGGTTTAGCATACCCAATTGTCCCAGAACTACTAGCCAAGTAGAGTGTAAGTCCCATCTGTGGGCAGTCACTGTAGCGATCACGCCAGCATGCCTTTATACCTTTGTCAGGGTATATTGGATCGTCTCGATGGGGCGTATACATCGGACTCCACATTTAGCTCATGTAGTTTTATTATCGGTTATTAGTAGCTCCCACAGATTAGTCAGACTCTTTGCGTTGACCATTTATCAGTATATTCAGTATTCAGTTTAAGCATGTTATAAATTTGTCATCGCATCCAGTTAGCTCAGAATTTAGTTTATCATGTCATGTTATTATACTTGCTTTTATGCTTTTTCAGTTATGTTTTATTTCAGCTTTACACTATCCTGCATGCTCAGTACCTTTCAACAGCTGACGCATACTTGGGATACACCTTCTTGTGATGTAGGTTTAGGTTCTCAGCATCCTGATCAAACATAGATCGATTTCCGATCTCAAGTTCAGCAGATTCAGTGGTGAGTCCTCCTTTTCCAAGGACAACGGTCATGGCTGTCATTTAGTTTTAGTTTTTGCTACATTTAGCTGGGGGCTTTTCCTAGTACTTTTAGTCCAGTTTAGAGGCTATTTTCAGACATAGTTAGATTCAACTTAGTATTGAGTTAATAATTTCTTTGTATTAAACTTATTGTTTTCAAATATCTCTGTTATAGAATATAGGTATTCCCCATCTTGTCAGATTTGAATATGATTTATCTTCCACAACAGTATATATTCTTTAGTATTCTCATGATCATGCCAGCAGGGTTAGATTGGGATCACTTGTGGTCCTAGGTTCTGTGTCCGCATCTCGGGGGTAGCTCGAGGCAACACAAATTGTAATATCCCATATCTAAAACAAACCAGAAATCTATAGGTGCAAACGACAGTTACCATCCACAAACCGTAGTTTGATCTACGGCTCGTATTGTGCATCCATCGTTTGAGTCTTAAGCTCTCCCCCCCGCCCCCCTTAAAAAAACTCAGCCCTGAAAATTTGACGAAGCGTCGAGTGAAGGACGGACCTACGGTCCATAGTCTGTGTACTTTTGATCAAGACCCCAATCACCCACTCTCTGACAAGAACCACGATTGATCAGTACGGTTCGTAGATGGACCTATGGACAGTAGGTTAAAATTAGAAGACATTTAAGCAAAAAATATTGTTGGGTCAACTTCAAATGTCCATAACTCTTAGTTAAAATGAATTAGGTGTCCCATGACCTACCAAATGATAGATAACTGAATTATCTTTTCATAGCCACTAACCTTGCTAAATTCAGACCTTAAAGTAAAAAGTTATGACCATTTTAGTAAAGGTCTATCGAACAGACCAACCTACTGACCCAACGACAGACCGTCGATTAAACGATGGCCCGTCAGTCCAGGTCATCGTTTGGTTTGACGGCAATTACATCAAGGTCCTTTGTCATTTTTCTACTTCATTTAACCCCTAAGATACATCATTTTGACCCATTAGATTTTATTCAGTGTAAGCCTAGAAACATAACAAGAACTTACCTAAGTAAAAATCAGATATCAAAACTTAGAAAATTAGAAGCAAGAAAGGAGAAAAAGGTCAAGAACCCTAGTTCAAGAACGGAACAAGGTTCCAGAAGCTCCAACCCCGAAGTCTAAATATTTCTCTGTGGATTTTATCACCAGGTATGTGAGATTTCACGAGTGTGTTCCTTTCACCTATTAAATCCCTTGTTTTCAGTCAGTTCTTGATTCTCTTATCATGGTTAAACCTAGGATTTCTAGAATTACACCATATCATCAATCATTAGGTAGGTATATGGTCCAAATCAGATTGTGAGGTTATTATTCAGCTTATCACACGAATTTCAGTACCTTAACTATGTATTTCTTTAGTTCTTATATTACACATGCTGGGTTATATATTTTAGTTACTTCAGATATACATGTCTCAGTTATTATTGAAAAATTATTAGATTAATTATGATACTCTCAGTTTGCATGTTCAGTCTTGAGCTATCCAATATATACAAAAATTCAGTCATAATGTCTTAATCATTTAATTCATTTGGAGTAGCATTATACCGAGATGGACTAGGGTTCAACGTACCCAAATAGTCCAAGAACTACAAGCCGAGTAGGTTGTGAGTCTCCTCTATGGGCATCAAAGCACGCTAGCATGCCTTTATACCTTTGGCAGGGTATATTGGGTTCTCTAGATGGGTGTATACATCGGAATCCACATTTAGCTCATGTGGTTTTATTACCAGTTATTATTATCTTCCACAATTTAGTTAGAATCTATTTCATTGACAATTTATCAGTATATTCAATATTCAGATTCAACATGTTATATATTGATCATTGAATTCGGTTATCTCAACATTCAATATATCATGTTTAGGAAAACTTTACTTTTTTGTTACTCTTATCGTTCATAAGGTGTGATCTAATTCTATTCTAACATGACGTTCTACATTTCTGATCATGCCTCCTCGTAGAGCTAATTCAAGGAATGCGAACACTAGGAACGCAAACTCAAGAAATGCAAACACAACTCGTCCATTCCCAGATCAAGAAGTCTCCAATGTTGAATTCAAGAGTGCCATTCAGATGTTTTCTATGAGTGTCGCCGAACAGAACAATCAGCGGGTTCAAGCTTATATGAATGGAAATGGTGGATGGATAGTAGCAAGGGTCAGTGACTTTGTTAGGATGCATCCGCCTGAGTTCTTAGGAGCGCAAACTAATAAGGATCCCCAGAATTTCTTGGATGATCAAGAAGATCTTTGAGGTTATGCAGGTTATTGGGGATGATTGGGTTGAGTTGGCATCATATTAGCTGAAAGATGTTGCTCATATCTGGTACACTCAATGGAAGGATAATAAAGGAATAGATGCAACTCCTATTACCTAGGAATGCTTTAGTGAGACCTCTCTAGATAGGTTTTTCCCAATAGATTTGAGATAAGCAAAAACCCAGGAATTCATGAACTTAAGGCATGGTAACATGACAGTCCAAGAGTACGGAATCAAGTTTAACTGAATTTACAGGTTTGCTCTCACATGGTTGTTGACTCCATGAATCAGATGAATAAGTTCTTGTGTGGAGTGTAAAATTTGGTGAAAATAGAGTGCAAAAATGCTATGTCACTAGGAGATATCAACATCTCTAGGCTTATGAATCATGCTCAGTAGGTTGAGGGTAATAAGCTTAAGGAAAATGCCATGGAGAATAAGAAGGCTAGGACTGGGAACTATGACTCGGGAGGTAGAAATCTCTCGTAGAGTTAGCAGAAGTTTTCATCCGTAGCCCCTTCATTAGCTGGTGTTCCATCCTCCAAGAACATGTTTGACAAGAAGGTGTAAGCACCCGACTCTAAGTATCGAGGAAGTCTTTCAGGCACCAATACTTACCCCATTTTCCCTAAGTGTAGTAACAACCATACAAGCGAGTGCCTTGCAGAAAAGGAAAGCTGTTTTGGGTGCGGTCAATCTGGTCACAGGTTGAGATATTGTCCTTCTAGACAGGGTCTAGGAGGTGGAAATGCTAGATCTCAATCTACAACTTCATCAGCACCAGCAAGTCTCCCAAGTCATCAAGGTAACTCATCTGTTATAGGTGGCAGTCAGCGCCAGAAAATGTTGTTTACTCTTCAGGCTCGCCAGGATGAGGAAGGTTCTCTTGATGTATTCATTGGTACATTACGAGTCTTTGACCTAGATAATTATGCATTGTTAAATCCAGGGTCTACTTTTTCTTTTTTAATTCCTTACATAACAGTCCAATTCAGTGTCGATCCAGAAGCTCTCTCAAAACCTTTCTCAGTCTCTACTCTAGTTGGTGACCTAGTTATAGCTAGACGAGTATACAGAAATAGTAGACTTCGATATCATTATAGGCGTGGATTGGATACATTCCTGTTATGACTCAGTCAATTGTAGAACTTGGATTTTTCTTTTTTCAGTTTGCAAATGAACCCATCTTAGAATGGAAGGGTAGTAGCTTAGCGCCTAAGGGTCGATTCATTTCTTAAATTATGGCCAAAACGATGATGTCTAAGGGTTATCTCTACAATCTAGTTCGGTATAAGGATTTTAGCTCTACAACCCCAACTCTTGAGTAAGTTCCAGTAGTAAATGAGTTTCCAGATGTGTTTCAAGAAGATCCTCCCGGAGTTCCACCCAAAAGGGAAATCGACATCGGAATTGATCTCCTACAGAATACCCAACCTATTTTTATTCCTATTTACAAAATGTCCAAAGCAGAGCTTAAGGAATTAAAGCAGTAGTTGAAAGACCTTCTAGATAAGGGTTTCATCAGATCTAATATTTCACCATGGGGTGCACCAGTGTTCTTCGTAAAGAAGAAAGATAGTTCTCTCAGAATGTGCATTGACTATAGACAGTTGAACAAGGTCACAATCAAGAATAATTATCCTAACCCCAGGATTGATGACTTGTTTGACCAAGTTTAGGGTGATATCAATATCTCAAAGATATACCTCAGATGGGGTTATCATCGGCTCAGAGTTAGAGATAGAGACATGCCGAAAACAACCTTCAGAACACGATATGGTGATTATGAATTTGTATGTTGTGTCATTTGGACTAACCAATTATCCTACAACTTTTATGGATTTTATGAACATAGTGTTCAAACAGTACTTGGACTTGTTCGTTATTCTCTTTATTGATGATATCCTCATTTACTTTAGGAATGAGGAAGAACATGCAAGTCATTTGAGAGTTGTTGTATAGACTCTAAAGATCATCAGTTATTCACTAAGTTTAGTTGCTTTTCTTGGTCACGTTGTATGAGAGAAGTTGAGTGGATTTGCAGAAGATAGAAGTAGTGAAACAATGGCCCAGACTTACCTCTTCTATAGATATCAAAATTTTCTTACGTATAGCGGGTTATTATAGAAGGTTCGTGAAAATATTTTCATCCATAGTGGGTTATTATCGAAGGTTCATGAATATATTTTCATCCATAGCCTCACTATGACTAGGTTGACTCAGAAGATGGTCAAGTTTCAATGGTCCGATGATTGTGTGCTAAGCTATTTAGAATTGAAAACTAGATTGACTACAGCTCCTATCTCGACCCTACTAGAGGGTTTAGATGGTTATGTGATTTATTGCGACGCATCCAGAGTTGGCCTTGGTTTTGTGTTGATGCAACAAGATAAGGTTATAGATTATACTTCTAGACATCTTAAGGTGCATGAGAAAAACAATCCAACTCATGACCTCGAGCTTGCAGCAGTGGTGTTTGCACTTAAGATCTAGAGACACTACTTGTTTGGTCTTCATATAGATGTATTCACTGACCATAAGAGCCTTCAGTATGTGTTCACCCAGAAGGAATTGAATCTTCTCTAGAGGAGATGGCTTGTGTTCCTTAAGGATTATGATATGAGTGTGCATGACCATCTTGGTAAGGCGAATGTATTAGCAAATGCTCTTAGTAGATTATCAATTGGTAGTGTAGCCCATGTTAAGGAAGAAAGAAAGGAGCTAGTGAAGGATGCACATAGTCTTGCTCGCTTGGAAGTTCGCCTTATGAGCATATCAGACAGTGGTGTAACATTTCAGAATGGGGCAAAATCTTCTTTGGTAGTGGAGGTTAAGGAAAAGCAAGACAGTGATCCAATCTTTGTTAAAATTAAGGGTGCAATCCATAATCATAGAGAGGAGGTTTTCTCACAAGGGGTAGATGGTGTACTTCTCTACTACACGTAGATTGTGTTTTCCTAATGTGGGCGAGTAGAGACAGCACATCATTGCAGAAGTCCAAAACTCCAGATATTCTATTCATCCATGTACCGCGATCTGCGGAAATTCTATTGGTGGAATGACATGAAGAGAGATACAGCAGATTTTGTGAGTAAGTGCCCGAATTGCTAGCATGGTTAGCTTGGGAAAAAATAGCTCTTTTTGCTATTCTTAATTTTTAAATTAGAATATTTTACAAGTACTTAAAAATTCAATAATATTGTTATTTTTCATATCACTTAACAGACATGGTAAGTAAATAATTGCAATAATAGTGACACTTAAAATTTAATATGGAGGGTGTTTTGTAAATGATCTTGAGATAATCTATGTCAAATGAACCATTAATGTTGAAAAGATTAATATAGATGTAAATGAGTTGCATATCATGTTGCTTCATGAATTAGTACAGGAAATGCATGATGAAAATGTGGAAACATTTGATGTAGAATCAACAAGAATTATGGCTATTACATGTTAAATATAGATTTGATGTTTTGAAATTTCTTAATAATTTGAATGATTCAGATTTTGTTGATGTATAGAATTAATTTACCTTTAGTTGTTGAGGAGATATTGGTATTGCGTAACACTAATGATGATATATCCTCCCCCCCCCCCCCCCCAAAATAGTATTGATGTGTCCTCCTCGAAAAAAAAAGATAGAGCTTGTGTGTCGTCATATCAACCATTTAATGAAACTGAAAATAAGGGATTAAATGAAAACCAGTCCCTTAGAGTTAAGAACTAGTCTCCTAGAATAAATGTAGAGTTCATTTTATTCAGATTCACTCTATGATGTTGATGAAACATTTCTAATTTTAGTGATTTTGATGAATTGCTTCAAGCTATAGATAGTATAACATTCAAGAACAAGCTAAATAGAAAGTTGATAGGGTAAATGTATATGAGCAACCATCTGGCCTTGTAGGTATAGATACTGGTTTTGAAGACATTTATAAGTGCAATAGATGGAGACGTTGAGCTTGGAACCCTAGCTTTATTCCTAGAACTTGAGAGATATTAATTAATGTAAAACAGTTTCCTTTTTTGTTCAATTATCTATGTGTCAAAAAAGACATGGTGTGTGATCTTCTTCTCTTAACATGTCTAAACCATTTTAAGCTCACTTCTGCCATGTTATTCACCACGAAAGTGTTGTTGAATACTGTAAATTAACAACATTTTGGCATAGTAACATATTAGAGTGAAAGACCACAAAATTAAAATATCTTCTTTACTTTTTAAAAGCTTGAAACTATAGTTTTCTTACTAGAACTGGAACAAGCTCTTGTTATACCTTGAAACGTTCATCTTAATTGTAATTTATAAATATATTAATTATAAATTCAAAAATTAATTATCTGATCTGTAACTTTACGTAATTATTTATTTAAATTTCTTGTGAATATACAAACAGTATGGGTGGAAAAGATTTTAATTGAGATTGAAACGATATGAAAAATAAATTTTAGGGAAATGCTTCTATTTCAAAACTGTAATCATTTTTTTGTTTTGATGTTCAATAGATCTGCATACTTAAGAGGAAACGATTAGTGATAAGCGATTATCATCTAACTAGAAACTATGGATGAAAAATTAAATGTGAGATCACAAAATAAAAAGAAATAATTTCTCAAAAATGAGGAAGAAATTGAGTAATATACTAACCTAAAAAAAATTGCATCATGGTGAAAAGTGGCAGAGAGAGCAAGAGAAAGAAGAACGAAAAATAAATAAATTCAAGAGGATGGTGGAAGGAGAGAGAAAAGTGTGGAAGAAGACGAAAAAATAAACTTCTTTGAAAAACTTTTCAAACGCGCTCAGAATTTGTGTAAGACACATATAGTGTTGAGTCAGCAGAAAATGTTCAAATGACACAATACAAACTGTTTAAAATGAAAAAAATCTATTTAAGGTGTTTAAATGAAAGTTAGTACCAAGTTTAAGAGGCTGCCGATGAGTTCCCTTAATCTTTTAGAGATACTAGTTCAAAAACTAAGAACTATAACAATTTCACCATTAATTAACCATAGATTATCAATATAAACCAACACAATACAGCATCAAATCAATTTGAAAGGGAATTGAATGTAAACCCATGTTTTTGAAAAGGAAATAGTAAGGAACATATCTAATCAAGGAAATGGTAAGGAACATATAAACATTAAAAATTTATAAGCCTCTTTGTATTTCAGAACAACAAGGACACATGCCTGGTGTGTTTCATTCTTTTGAGGAGCTTCTAAGCCAACAGAGCTAGCGACAATATATTTTGCAAATTCATGTTAAATATTGATTAACTAAAACTTAAAATGAAGAAGCTTTCATTATAAGTCAATTCCATAAATTATTGAGAAATTTTATGATAAATACGAGTTAAATCTATAATAGATACGGAACATTTGGTAAGATTAAAAAAACGCGGATATGAAAATACACATAAATATTTTCAAAGTGTTGACACCCAATTTTGACCCGCGTCGGTATAAATTAATTATCGAGCTTCGTGAGTTTTTCAAATTATTTAAAGTTAATTAGTTTTATAAATCTTGCGAAAATAAAATATATGTATATATATACATATATGTATATACATATATGTATATGTATATGTGTGTATCTTAAGTATTCCTAATTCCCAGGCCCACTCCACCATCAGCCCACTCTTATTCCCAACCCAATTCCTTTCAACCCAATTACACCTCAGGCCCATCTCCCTTTAACTCCAGCCCAACGTTTCCCTCCGCCCCAGGCCCAAACGTCCGTCCCAAGCCCAAACGTTCGCTCCAGCCCAAGCCCCTTTCTTTTATTTTCACTTTAACCCACCTAGTCCTTGACCCGCTCTGAACCCGACCCTTTCCCTTTCTTCTTCCTCACACGCCAAAACGCAGAAAAACAGAAAACCCAGAAAACCGAGAAATCTCCAGAAAACGCAGACCTACGCGACCCCCCTCTTTCACCTATCCCTCAACAACCCCACGTTCTTCTCCCTTCCCCCTCTATTTCGCGTGAACGAGACGGGATGGCAGAGACCCATATCCTGCCGCTGTCACGCAGGTCTGCAACACGCAAGACGTCGTTGTCACCCTCGCCAGCACGCAATTCTGTCGTTGTGGGGTTTGACCCAAAGAGGAAAGAAATTTTGAATTTGCTGATCCCGCCCAAATTGGAAACCATAGTTTGTTTTGCTCCTATATGAACCCCTTCCGTCTTCAAGAAAAAGGGGATTTTTTTTAGAACTTTTCTCTACCTTAAGGCTAGAAATCATCAATCATATACATTTACGTGTGAATACTTAAGAAAGAGACTTCAAGGAGATTGAAAGCCGCGATTCTGTTTCTTCTGCTTGTTGATTCGCCTTTGGAACCGTTTGGAGTTCATTTCGGTGGTGGAAGCTTGCTATCTCGCTCGTCGTTTCCGTTTGCTGCTTTCGAAAAGGTAAATCCAGTTTATGCTTATGTTAATTTATCTTAGTTAAGCTTTGTTTAATTCATCGATTCGAGTTCAACTTTGGTTTGCTTCTACTTTAAATGTGTCCAGTATTGAGGTTTCTTGTTGATTGATGGGTTATGGATTTCATTGTGATTTGCATTTAAAGTATCGGATTCGATTTCTAGCGTCGATTTGCATTATGTCTCAAATGCCATTATGATGTTCCCTACTATATCATTGCTGTTATGTAAGCTTTGTTACCCTTCTGTTCATCATGGGTTATTGCCTTAGCACAAGATTTCGTTGCCTGATAGAATACAAATTTTGGTTCAAGTCTTGTTTAAGTTTGTCTTTCTTTCTTCTTCTAAGAATTCCCTATGGAGCTACAATGTTTTTTTCCCTTTGGAATAGTTTGAGTTTCTAAATGCGTAGGGGAGGGGTACACTTCGATTTGTGCTTCTTGAAATTGTATGGTTCGATCTTAATTTAGTTCTTATCTCGTTTTGTCTGAAATATGGTTTGTTGGTAGTTCAAATTCTAGTTGCCAAATAGTGTTGTATGTTTTGTCGTTTGCTTGGATTCATTCATGCTATCTCACTTTAAAATGGACCTTTTATCCCTCTAGTTCATAGTGCTATTCCCAGTGAGGTCCTTGGGTATGCATTTTATTGTTTGTGTTGGTAGCTATTCGACTAATTAATGGCCTTTGTATGCCTGAATTTAATGATCCATGTTCATTTACTGCATGCTTTAGTGATAAATTTGCTTAATGACAAACATGAGTTGCTATTGTTTAGGCTTAGTTTGCTTCCCTAGCTTTGATCAATTTTTAGTTTGGGTTTTATTCGGCCTTCTCTAAAGTTATATGTGTTTATTTTATTTGCGTTCCATTCAAAATACATCTGGTTTACGTCATCGTTCATATGTTAACTTACTTCTATTTTATCGCATGTGAAACTCCTCTCGAGTCCTTATGGATTCTACTCCAACTCGTTGCATTCTCTCGTGGAGCCGTAAAGGCTCAAAACATATTCTTCGAGTCGTAGACCCCCTCAAAACTGGCGTACAGGTTGAACAAAATAAGAGAGCTGCTGGAAATTATTTACAGGTCGGAAAACCATGCCTTGATCTTTGGAAAGCAAGTTTTGCAGATTTGAGAAGCTGTATACCAGCTGTATACATCCGTTATACACTGATATACAGTTTGAAATGTGCACAGGAGGCCTAATCCAAAATCTGGGTTGATGGAAATGAAAATATGCTTCTGGAAAGGGACTTTCAACTTTCAAAAATCGAAAATCAGGCTTATATACATCCTGTATACAGTGATATACAGAAACGCTATATTATGAATATGTGTAAAAAATGTGAATTGCAGGTTAACGTACGGGGACGCCGATTCTAATTAAAATACGAGATTAGGAAAGAATACGTACATAGAATGCAGCCCGTATACATTGGTATACATCTTTTGGGTGACGATATACAATTGTTAAACAGGTTTAAAAAATGATACAGGTAAATACGCAGAAACGATATGGGAAATATAGGGTAAATCATGAGAACTCGTATTCGAACAAATACAGGGATCAAAAGTCCAATACGGATTGGATATATACAGTATACCATCATTTTGTATACTTTAATTTCTTTTCAGGAGATGGGCAGGCGTGATTTTTAATAGGCCCAAGGGGCCAAATATTTTTTTGCAGGATTTTAATTGGTAAAAGGGCCCAAATCTAAATTATTAGATTAGGACAGGTGGGCCAAAGCCCAATTGAATGAATTTGGGCAATTAAGCCCAAGTTCAAATATTTTCTCTCTTTGTTTAATATTTGTTTGAATTAATTAGTGTTTTGGTATAATTTAAATAATCTCCTAAAGGGTAGCCATGTTTTATTATTTTAAATTTTACTATTTTATTTACTTATTTTATTTCATTTACTTTTATCACAAATTAGTTTTCCTTAAATTAAATCTCTTTGAATATCTCCTTTAGAAATAAATTAATAAATAAAAATAATAATAATAATAATAATAAAATGAAATAAATTTTCTCTTTAAGTCATTTAGTCAAATCGCCGGTCAACCGCGAGTTAGCGGGCATCCCGAGGGCCTAATACCTTCTCGGGATGTACATTGAACTTCGAACCTTTTCAATCGATTTTATCTGTTTTTAAATCTTTTGAAATTTTTCTTGATTTTATCAAAATCAAGTAGCGACTCCGTAATTCGAAAAGTCGATTTTTCTTAAATAATAAGATTAATTGATTTTTCGAAACCTAGTCAATATTTTCCATTTTTTTTAAAAAAAAAAAATAGTTAGTATTCTTTTAAAATAAAACAGAAATGGCGACTCCGCTGGGGATTAAGGAGGATTCTAACCTTAAGATTAACGTGTTTGATTATTTGAGATTTATTGTTTAAGTGTTTTGATTATTTAGATTTTAACGGTTGCATGCATAACATACATACTTCCGTCAAACGACACTTGTTACATTTTTTACTAAAGGACGATTATGCGGGTTCGCAGTCGTTCGTTAACCAAAAATCTTCTCGGGGCACCCTGACGAGTGTAGTTGACTACTTGATAGTCAACGATCGTTAATTGTCCCAGCCCAAGTAGTCCGCTTGGGTTACCCAATCCACTCTAAATACAACCCACTCTTAGTCAAACTAGGATAGAGCGAAACCAAATCCCGAAAATAGCGCATTAGCCTAAGATGACCCGACACCCAAGGAGTGTTGGGCCCATTAGAAAAGTCCATCTTGAGTCCAAAGAGCCTACGGCTCGATAGGACGTTCATGTTTGTTATTCAAATTTGAAGGATGTATTGTGTGTTTAACTAGTTGTTGTATCGGGGGGATTGAAAATTAACTAGTTATATGTTTTTGTAGATGTCAAATCAATTCCTTCACTTCAAAATGGTCACCCAGGCGCCCGACATTCTTCGAGTATGGTGGGGCAATCTTAAGGAGTGTCAGAAGAGAGAAATCTCGATTTACTTGGGTCACCTACCTTCGATAATGAACTTCAAGGTATGGCCCACGTTTATCGAGGTCATCACTCGATTTTGGGACGATGAGAAGATGGTCTTCCGATTTGGAGATGTCGAAATAACGCCCACACTAGAAGAAATCAAAGATTTCCTTGACTCAATTGGGACGTGTGGCAAAAGGAAAAAGCGTCCCGATCATCACATTCTCCTACCAGATAGGCCAACCAAGAATGAACTGAGAGACATGTTGTTCCTAGTGAATGCAGATTGGTTAGAGACCCACGACATTCTACTAATGAGATTTTTCGAGAGATGGGGGCACGGCAATTATTTTAGACTATTCCCGAAAGAGTTCCATGACTACAGTACCTGGAGACAGACTCAAGCTATCGCTTTCTCCGCATGCCTCTTGGGAACTATGGTGTTCCCTAAAGACGAAGGTAAAGAGATCGACACCCGGGTAATAATGGTAGTGAATGCCATGTTCAGAGGAGTCGGTAGAAAATCTGAAGAAAAGAAATACTGCTGCTTGGCCCCAGTCATCTTGGCCGACATCTACCGATCCTTGAGTCTGTGCAAGAACGGGTTCCCATTTTTCCAGGGTTGCAACATCTTACTCCAATGGTGGTTGACGGAACATTTATGTAAAAGAGACAACCCCCAGCCACAGGAGTTGGCCGAACCAAGTCAAACAAGTCCTCTCGATAATTACGAGTTCTACTTGAGTATCCGTAAATTTCCAATTCGCACCACCAGGGATGCGTGGGCAAGGGTGTTTTACAATTTGAAAGAAGGAGACATACAATGGGTATTACCGAGCTTCAGGTCTCAGATGATAGCAGCCCAAGGGGCCAAATTGCCATTTTTAGTCCTTCCCGGCATCAGAGGATTGCGTCCTTACAACCCGACGAGAGTAATGCGGCAATTTGGGAAAGTCCAAATCATACCCGCCCAAGGAGATGCCAGCTCTTTCATTGTCGATTACAACGAGAAGGACAAAATACCTTTCGCTAAAATTATCCTCCAGGAATGGGCCGGACGTGTCAACATAAAAGGGGAGGTTACCGAAGATAGGTATGAAGCTGGATATGTTGACGAATATAAGACATGGTTGCATAATGATTTGCATGGTGTAGTGGATCCAACACCACGCATGGGTCGGAAAATCGAAGACGTGCAAACAAGGCTTCAGATTCACGCATACCATTTTCAGCAAGAGTGGGACCGGAGGGAGCAAGAATTTCAACAAAAGGAGCTAGAGTACCATCTTCGGGAATTGGAAAATCAGAGGGCTTTGGCTGTGACGTCACAAGAATTAGCTGACACAAGGGCTTGTCTGGTGCGTTTGGACACTATTCTGGATGAGCAGATGAACACCTTACAAGCCGTACCAACATCTTCCAAAGCTGCGTTCGCCGAGCCATACGTGTTCACCAGCAAGTGCATTATCCGAGAAGAAGTGGAGAAGGCCAGAAGAGGAGCTGGATCATCGACCCTTTGACTCCCCAGCGTGGGATTGATTTTATATATGTATTTGCACTACATCCCCTTCCCAAGATGTATCCCGTTTGATTTTGATTGTGTAATGAACGCTATGACATCTAGTGAAAGTTGTTTCGGGGGTACAATTACTTATTTAAATGGCGCAATACATCCTTCAGATCGCTAGGCCTACCATTGGAACAAAGGGTCACATGCATGTTTAGGACTCGATATATGTGTTTAAATGTTTATATGGTACGTCGCTTTTAACGAGGATATCATAAGCCCACTCCTAGAAAAAATTCAAACGAATATACGGAAGCCACTATCCCATATGTCCGACCAAAATTACCAAGTCTTAAGTTTCTCACGCAAAAAATCCTTCTCACAAATCCTAAATACCTCTCTATCCTCTCAGGAAAGGTGAATCACGGTTATGGACAAAGCCAAGAACGTCCAGACGGAGCTCACTAAGGAGGAATTGCATAGAAAGATCGAGCGGGTCACTCGAGAGATTCAGAAGGTTAAAGAGGAAGAACTCAAGGTAGAAATGACCACGGCAATCTACAAAGCTGCGGTCACGACCTTGGATGAAGATCTGGCGTCACAGATAAAGAGAAAGAAGGAGGTTGAGATGGAAACCGAAAGCCTAAAGAAAAGGTTGAACTTGCTTCGTTTGGAGATACACGAAGAAAGGCGAGAGAGGCGAAGATAGATATCGAGACTGCCGTGTTGTTGGCCAGAAGTGCGACGCTCGACGAAGAATTGGCGACCCGCAGCAACTTAAAGGGCGGAAAATATCCCGCCCGTGAACGGGGAGCAGACAACAGTGGTCCCGACCAAGAATCAATTGAGGAGGACGATGAGGAGGAAATCGTCTACAAGCCTCCATTTCCAACTGTCTGAAAGGAAAGGAATGACGCAGCTACAAGACAAGAAATCGCCAAATGTTATCTTCTAGAAATTTCAATGTTGTTTTCAATTCCTTTGTAATCACAACGAAAGAATGAATGAAAATTTTCATCCTAATATCCGAACTACGTTGGGCCTGAATTCTTCTTGCGAGATACGTAGGCAGCCTTCCCGGCCCGACCCCTATCACCAAAAATTTTCATTCTCCCCCATGTTTCGGAGATACGAAGATAAGATCAACGGGCGTTAAAAAGCAGCTGCAAGAAGACCATAGCTCAACGTGATTCAGCTTTCCCGAGATGGCGTTAAACAAGCAAAATCCTGTTTGTTCAAAAATATATTTCCGTCCTCATTCGTGGGTTAAGATATCCTCAAACAAAGCGACTTGTGTGTTTATCTGTTTTATGTGCGATATTATGCATTTTGTACTCCGGATATGCACTAACAAATTTGCCTTTGAGTTGTTTTACCTCACAGGTACCTTTTACTGATCTGTGTCGATAAAGCTGGCAGATCATCCTTACTTCACCAGATTGAAAGGTCCTACAGATTCCTTCCCTCGATCAAATTCAGACAAAGGAAAAACAGTTATGGGAGACAACAATGACGAAGGGCGTCTTACTGACGTTGTGGTGGCTCAGCCCACTGTAGTGGAACAGAACGAATTGATCATGCAACTGATGCAACAGATTGCTGAAATGAAAGTTGAAATGCAACGGAGACAGGATGCGCCTCCACCTGGATTTGGTACTAATATTGCTGATGCAAGACCTCCGGTCTACTTCCCTTCATCAAACATAGATCCAACTCAGAACCAGCCTTCTACACCTGTGCATAATCCGTCTGTGATAGACCTAACAACCCAAAACCCCCAATACGCTTCTGCATCTTACCAAACTCCTTCACCTCTTCCAAATAACCACCCTCAAATACCACCCCATCCTCAGAATACTCAAACTGCCCCACCGCCACAAAATCAAAATCAAACTCAAACTGCCTTCAATACCCAAGCATTTCATTCGCATTTGAGTGTGAACACCAATCCTCAGGCCTACCCACAAAACTACCAGACCGCCCAAAACGTTCCAAGTCCCTCTATACCTCCACCCCTCCCAAAAAGAGCCACCTTCCAAGTTCCCGTTCCTGCCGAGCACGAGGTGCACGGTTCTGAGTTGGATCACTATGAAGAACAGGAAAGAGAATGGAAGGCGAAAGAAGAAGTGAAGATCGATATAAAGGAAGAAATCAAAAGGGCTATGAAAGAGCTGCAGTGCATCCCAGACGCCGTCGGACTTAGCTACGCAGAATTGTGCATCCATCCAGATTTTAACCTTCCCGAAGGTTTTAAAATTCCAAAGTTTGACACCTTCGGAGGAGTGGGCAACCCTATGGCGCATCTGAGAGCGTATTGTGACCAGTTTGTGGGAGTTGGCAGGGATGAGGCCTTGTTGATGCGGCTTTTCAGCCGAAGTCTGTGTGGGGAGGCCCTCGAGTGGTTTAATTCACATGAAACCAGGCAGTGGCCCAGTTGGAATGCATTGGCTAAGGACTTCATTGACCGATTCGCCTACAATGTTGAAATAGTGCCCGATCGGTATTCTCTAGAGAAGATGAAGCAGAAACCAACTGAAAGCTATAGGGAATTTGCCTATAGGTGGAGGAAAGAAGCGGCGAGGGTAAGGCCACCCATGACCGAGAAAGAGATTGTGGAAGTGTTCGTGCGGGTACAGGAGCCTGAGTACTATGATCGAATCATGTTGCTGGTCGGAGCTAAATTCGCTGAGATAGTCAAAGTAGGTGAGACTATCGAAGATGGTCTAAAATCAGGGAAGATAGCCCGTGTATCCGCGTCGCCTGGGTCTTCAGGATTGATAAGAAAGAGAAGAGAGGAAGTTGCCGCTGTCTCGTATGGGGGAATAAAAACCCCTAGAAACCCGTCACATTCCCAAGATCGTTCCAGGCCTTCCCCAAAGTCTCACCAATCCAACTACCCACAATCCAATCATCCTAATAACCACAATACTGTCCCCACCTATCAGAATGCTCAAATTTCGTCGTACCAAAGTCCACCCTCTAATCTCCAAAATTTTTTCTCCCATATACCCAAATTACCCTCAACCATACCAGATCCCATCCCCATATCAGAATATTGCTCCCAACTGTGCCAACGTACAGTCGAGCTACCGACCACTTCCGCCCACTTATCAAGTCCAAGCTCCATTATACCAGGACCCCCTCCCGAATTACCAAGCTCCAATGCCAAATTTCCAGGCAAACCCTTATCCCCGGAGCCAAGCTCCTCGTACAAATACCCGAAATTATCAGCAGGTGCCTCCCCCTCGGCAAAGCGGTTATGATACTTCCCGTCCGAGATCTGAAAAAAGGACTTCACGGAACTTTACCACACTTGCTGAAAGCCGGACCAAACTATTTGAGAGGCTAGCCGCAGATGGATACATCCACCCTGTGGGGCCCAAACCCGGGGATGTCAACTCAAAGTTCTACAGGCCAGATCAAAGGTGTGCTTATCATTCCAACAGTGTTGGACATGACACGGAAGATTGCATCAACCTTAAGCACAAAATCCAAGACCTGATCGATCAGGAGGTAGTTTCTCTTCAACCGGCGGCGCCAAACGTCAACACAAATCCGTTGCCGAATCATGGAGGTGACAACCTTAATATGATTGAAACGGATGAAGACGGGTGTGGAACAAAGATGATTACCCCTATTGTGCATGAGGACTTGGAAAGGGCTGTCGCTTCTTTAAGCGTCAAGGAAAGGAGGGAGTTTGTTATTCTGACACCTGCAAAGGCTGTTGCCTTGGTGCCTTCAAAAACTCTCGTTAAGCCCAAATTTGTCATTGAAACCGCCGTGGCCCAAGGCATGACCAGGTTCGGAAGGTGCTACACTCCTGATGAGCTTGCTCTCGGAGGACAGAAGAAGGACCATGCTAAGAGGCCGATAAGCGAGGGGGAAGCAGAAGAATTCTGGAGAAGGATGCAACCGAAGGACTATTCCATCGTCAAACATTTAGAGAAGACTCCGGCTCAGATCTCCGTGTGGGCCCTGCTGATGAGCTCTCAGTCCCACAGGCAGGCCTTAATGAAAGCTCTTGATGATACATACAAACCCTCAGGTACAAGTAGTGATAATGTGGCTGCCATGATTCATCAAGTCATTCGGGGGCACCGGATCAGCTTTTGTGACGATGAGCTGCCAGTCGAAGGAAGATCCCACAACAAAGCGCTACACATTACCGTGAGATGTCGTGGAAAGGTTGTCAACTGTGTTTTGATAGATGATGGATCCGGTTTGAATATTTGCCCATTGTCGACGTTGAGGCAACTAAATTTTGACCTTGGGAAACTGGAGCAGAATCAGGTCAATGTAAGGGCATTTGATGGTGTGCAAAGAGACACCTTAGGGGCAGTGACTTTGACCCTTCAAATGGGCGCCGCAGAGTTCAGTGCGCAATTCCAAGTATTGGACATAGACACTAGCTACAACCTTCTTTTGGGAAGGCCGTTTATCCACATGGCTGGAGCCGTCCCCTCTACTCTCCATCAGATGATGAAGCTTGTGTGGAAAAATGAAGAGTTAGTGATTCATGGCGAGGGAAGTCGCTCGGGCAAGCAGGTGTCGGTCATTGATGAGATGCCGCAAGGCGCAGACTTTTACACGGTGGAGCTGGTGAATGCCACCAACGAGGATTTGGCCCTTAACTCCATGCCAACCATGTACAAAATGATAGACACGGTGATGCTGCAAAATGGGTTCGAGCCGGGTTTCGGATTGGGAAGAGATTCCCAAGGAATTATTGAGCCTGTTGCGGTCCTTGTTAAAGGATCCAGATATGGTTTGGGGTACATCCCCACAAATGATGATTTGAAGATAAAGAGGAAAAAGGACCAAGAGTTGACTAAGCCGATCCCGCCTCTCTATCAATCCTTTCCAGTCCGGGAGCATGCCGAGCCAGAAGACGATGGGGAAGGGATCTGTGACCTGTTCAAGGAGATTAATGTCGTTATCGAGAAGGAGGTCAACCCAGCTGGCATTCGCAATGCAGAACCAGGGGAGATGCTGCAAAATTGGACGTCCACGCCGATCCTGATGTCCCGAACTCCGTGGTAGAAAGGAGCTATTTTGTGCATACCAAAATCGGTGGTCGTCCGGAAGAGGCCTGAGACCCACCATTTCTGCATTTTTCTTTATTTTGAATTTTGTTATGATGTTTGAAAGGCGACATAGCCCTGTGCCATGACCTGAGCTTGCACTTTGTTTGATTTAAATGAAAAGCCTCCTTATTTTGACTTTGTTTATTTGATTGCTTGTTATATTTTACTTCCCTGATTTTTTCTGTTTATGATTTCAGTAACGTAAGTTATAAACCTGCCAATGTCGTGTCATGTCATGAGCTAAGTGAGCAAAAGTAGGCAAATGACGACGAGGTCGGCAACTACGACGAAGAAAGTGGGGAACCGGACTATGTGGTAGAAGAATTTCGACAGTTCGAGAATCAACATAAACCAAATCTGGAGGAAACAGAGACGGTGAATTTGGGAGATTCAAAATGTGTCAAAGAGGTTAAGATCAGCATTCACCTGAATGAAACTCAGAAAGAAATCCTGGTTCATCTACTTGCCGAATACAGCGATGTGTTTGTTTGGGAGGTCGGTGACATGCAGGGGTTGAGTACTGATGTCGTATCTCATAAGCTGCCTATCAACCCAGGGTTCGAGCCGGTGAAGCAAAAGACTCAGAAATTCAAGCCTGAATTGAGTTTGAAGATTAAGGAGGAAATCACCAAGCAGATAGAGTCTCGATTGGTAGAAGTAACGCAATATCCCACCTGGTTGGCGAATGTCGTTCCGGTCGCCAAGAAAGATGGAAAAATCAGGATTTGTGTTGATTACAGAGACCTCAACAAGGCTAGTCCGAAGGATAATTTCCCGTTGCCGAATATCCATATTTTGATTGACAACTGTGCCAAACATGAGATGCAGTCATTTGTGGATTGTTACGCGGGTTATCACCAGATTTTGATGGACGAAGAAGACGCAGAGAAAACGGCCTTCATTACACCTTGGGGGGTATATCACTACAGGGTGATGCCGTTCGGCCTCAAAAACGCCGGTGCCACTTACATGAGAGCCATGACGACTATCTTTCATGACATGATTCACAAGGAAATTGAAGTGTATGTGGACGACGTCATAATCAAATCCCGCGAGATTTCGGATCATTTGACGCACCTGAGAAAATTCTTTGAACGTTTGCGTCGGTATAACTTGAAGCTAAACCCTGCCTAATGTGCTTTTGGAGTCCCAGCTGGGAAGTTGTTGGGATTTATAGTCAGTAGAAGAGGTATTGAGCTCGACCTTTCCAAGATTAAGGCGATTCAGGAGTTACCTCCGCCGAAGACGAGAATAGTAGTGATGAGTTTCTTGGGGAGGCTAAACTATATCAGCCGGTTTATAGCACAATCAACAGTAGTGTGTGAGCCTATTTTCAAGTTGTTGAAGAAAGATGCCCCGACTAAGTGGACTGAGGAGTGCCAGACCGCTTTCGACGCTATCAAAAGCTATTTGTCTAATCCACCAGTATTGGTTCCTCCGCGAGAAGGGAGTCCGTTGTTGCTATATTTGTCTGTTTCAGATAGTGCCTTTGGATGTGTACTTGGTCAACACGACGAGACAGGGAAGAAGAAAGGGCTATCTACTACATAAGCAAGAAATTTACTCCATACGAGTCTCGCTACACTTTGCTGAAGAGAACATGCTGTGCTCTGACGTGGCTTGCCCAGAAGCTGAGACACTATTTGTCGTCGTATACTACATATCTTATCTCCAGGATGGATCCATTGAAGTATATTTTCCAGAAAGCGATGCCAACCGGGAAGTTAGCTAAATGGCAAATGTTGTTAAGTGAGTTTGATATCGTGTACGTGACTCAGAAGGCAATAAAGGCACAAGCTTTGGCTGACCATCTTGCAGAAAATCCCGTTGACGAAGAATATGAACCTCTCAAGACATATTTTCACGATGAAGAAGTGTCATTTGTGGGTGAAGATATATCTGAAGCTTATCCAGGTTGGAGATTGTTCTTCGATGGGGCGGCGAATCACCAGGGTAAAGGTGTTGGAGCAGTCTTGGTATCAGAATCCGGTCAGCATTATCCTATGGCGGCTAAATTGCGCTTCAACTGCACAAACAACATGGCTGAATACGAAGCTTGTGTTCTTGGTTTAAAAATGGCCATCGACATGAATGTTTACGAGTTGCTGGTTATTGGAGATTCAGACCTTTTGATTCATCAGGTCCAAGGTGAATGGGCTGTGAAGAACCCAAAGATTGTACCTTACGTACAGTACGTGCAAAATCTGTGTAAAAGGTTCCGCAAGATCGAGTTCAGACATACTCCCAGAATACAGAATGAGTTAGCTGATGCTCTTGCCACCATCGCTTCAATGATCAAACATCCGGATACTGATTACATCGACCCACTGGATATAGATTTGATGGAACATCCAGTCCATTGTTCGCACGTTGAATCAGAACCAGATGGTTTGCCTTGGTATTTCGACATAAAGAGATACCTGGAGTCTGGGACATATCCAGAAGATGCTACATCTAATCAGAAGAAGTCGATACGTCGTATGGCTTTCAATTTCTTTCTGAATGGAGAAGTCCTGTATATGAGGACTCCAGATTTGGGTCTGTTAAGATGCGTGGATGCTGCTGAAGCTGTGAGACTTATTGAACAGATACATGCTGGAGTTTGCGGTACGCACATGAACGGGCTTACTTTGGCAAGAAAGGTTCTTCGAGCTGGTTATTTTTGGATGACTATGGAGAATGACTGTTGCAAATTCGTTCAAAAATGCCACAAATGTCAATTGCACGGCGATCTGATACGGGTGCCACCTCACGAACTTAATGCTATGAGTTCACCTTGGCCATTCGTAACTTGGGGAATGGATGTCATCGGCCCTATAGAGCCACCCGCTTCCAATGGGCACAGATTCATTTTGGTTGCCATTGATTATTTCACCAATTGGGTGGAAGCAGCCTCTTACAAGTCGGTAACCAAGAAAGTGGTGGCCGATTTTGTCCGCAACAATCTGATATGCAGATTTGGAGTTCCAGAATCCATCATTACTGATAACGGTGCAAATCTCAACAGTCATCTGATGAAAGAGATATGTGAACAATTTAAGATTATTCACCGGAGGTCAACTGCTTATCGCCCTCAAATGAACGGAGCTGTAGAGGCCGCCAACAAGAACATCAAGAAGATTTTGAGGAAAATGATTGACAAACAGCGAGGTTGGCATGAAATGTTGCCATATGCTCTACTAGGTTATCGAACAACGGTTAGAACATCGACTGGGGCCACTCCATACTTGCTAGTATATGGAACGGAAGCAGTCGTGCCTGTTGAAGTTGAGATACCGTCATTGAGGATCATCCAAGAAGCTGAGCTAAGTAATGCTGAGTGGGTTAGCAAACGGATTGATCAGTTAGCTTTGATTGATGAGAAGAGGATGGTCGCTGTTTGCCATGGCCAATTGTATAGACAGAGAATGACTCGCGCTTTTCACAAAAGAGTAAGAGCCAGAAATTTTGAAGTTGGTCAGTTGGTTCTTAAGCGTATTTTTCCTTATCAAGACGAATACAAAGGAAAGTTCACACCAAACTGGCAAGGTCCCTACATGGTTCGGAAGGTACTATCTGGAGGTGCTTTGGTCCTATCCGAGATGGATGGCACTATATGGCCCAAGCCTATCAACTCAGATGCTGTCAAGAGATACTACGCCTGAAGTTTCGTTTTGCATTTTCTGTTATTTGCTTGTAATCATTTTGTTTGCTTGTATTTGTTCAATTTGAATTCTTATCCCTCTTTAACGAACTACGTCTGACCTGAATTCTCGAGAACGAGATACGTAGGCGGCCTATGTCGGCTTCGGTCACCCCATTTACCCCCTTTAATTATTTTCCTTGTATTTGAACTACGTTCGACCTAAATTCTCAAGAATGAGATACGTAGGCGGCCTTTGTCGGCCTCGGTCGGTTTCTTTGTAAAATTTATTCTTGTTAACCGTTAAGGGGAACTACGTTTGAACTGATTCCTGCCTCAACGGGATACGTAGGGGCCACAAGGGCCCGGTCATATATCTCGTAAATTCTATTCCCCCCTTCTACAATAGAAACTGGGACAGAATTTTTGAGAGGGACTCAAAAATTCTCCAGAAGGAACCTTCTCTTCAGCGGATCAAACTAAAGACATTTCGAATTTGCGACTGGGACAGAATTTTTGAGAAGATCTCAAAAATTCCGAGATCTGTTCGGTTACAATGGAAAGATGAGCAAAATACTAAACTGGGACAGAAATTTTGAGGATGGCCTCAAAATTTCGTCATGGGACTTCCCTACAAGTCCGGAATGCCTCTGAAATTCATTCGACAAGCGTCGGACTCAAAGAAGCTCGTTAAGCCTGACATGACATGACTTGGCAGTGACTTTTTCGAGATACTATTTCTTAAAAATTTCTTGTTTCTCTTAAAAATTTCCCTTTTATATTTCATCTGTTTTGGCATAAGATATTTTCTTATCTATCAAGAGTCGGGAAATCGGGAAATCAACCGTAGACGTCAAGACAAGGAGCAAACAACCGAAGGGATCGACACAGATCAGTATGTTTAAAACTGACAATTTTTCTGTGGATGCAGGTTTATAGCTTCGCTTCGAAATCGGCCGAATTCTTCCGACTGATGAATACGGAGAAGGAGAAAACTATCTCCAAAGCCAGTGATTTTATTGAAAGCAAGAAGCATTTCATATCGTTTATGCCAAGATGCTTGTGAATGTGTTTGTTTATTTCAAGCCATTCCCCAATACGTGAAATTTACAAAGTGCCTGGCCAGATTCAAAGGTGAATCAAAAAGGAATCTCAGCGAAGATTTCACGATTTCTATAGAAGACGCTATTTGCATTGCGTTATCAAAGCAAGATGATTATTGTCGATCAAGACCATGCATTACCTCGGAAGAGACGGTTATGCAATTATTATCTTATCATTATCGATCAAGATGATATATTATTTGGAGATCGTCTTACCGTTACTATTCACGGGGGCGATATAAATATTCATGCATCGTGGAATTTATACACTGAAGAATCATGCATCGCGGAATCATGCATAGCGGAATCATGCATCGCGAGTTATTAATTATGCACGACGAGAAGATCTCATGCCTCGTCAAAATTTATGCATCGCGAGAAGACTTCATACCTCGCTGGAATTTATACATCGCGAGAAGAATTTATGCCTCGCTGGAAATCATGCATCGCGGAATCATGCATCGCGGAAATCATGCATCGCGAGTCATTACTTATGCATGACGAGAAGATTTCATGCCTCGTCAAAATTTATACATCGCGAGAAGAATTTATGCCTCGCTGGAAATCATGCATCGCGGAATCATGCATCGCGAAAATCATGCATCGCGAGTCAATAATTATGCATGACGAGAAGATTTCATGCCTCGTCAAAATTTATACATCGCGAGAAGAATTTATGCCTCGCTGAAAATCATGCATCGAAGAATCATGCATCGCGGAATCATGCATAGCGGAATCATGCATCGCGAGTTATTAATTATGCACGACGAGAAGATCTCATGCCTCGTCAAAATTTATGCATCGCGAGAAGACTTCATACCTCGCTGGAATTTATACATCGCGAGAAGAATTTATGCCTCGCTGGAAATCATGTATCGCGGAATCATGCATCGCGGAAATCATGCATCGCGAGTCATTACTTATGCACGACGAGAAGATTTCATGCCTCGTCAAAATTTATGCATCGCGAGAAGAATTTATGCCTCGCTGGAAATCATGCATCGCGGAATCATGCATCGCGGAAATCATGCATCGCGAGTCATTACTTATGCACGACGAGAAGATTTCATGCTTCATCAAAATTTATACATCGCGAGAAGAATTTATGCCTCGCTGGAAATCATGCATCGCGGAATCATGCATCGCGGAAATCATGCATAGCGGAATCATGCATCGCGAGTCATTAATTATGCACGACGAGAAGATCTCATGCCTCGTCAAAATTTATGTATCGCGAGAAGACTTCATACCTCGCTGGAATTTTTACATCGCGAGAAGAATTTATGCCTCGCTGGAAATCATGCATCGCGGAATCATGCATCGCGAGTCATCACTTATGCACGACGAGAAGATTTCATGCCTCGTCAAAATTTATGCATCGCGAGAAGACTTCATATCTCGCTGGAATTTATACATCGCGAGAAGAATTTATGCCTCGCTGGAAATCATGCATAGCGGAATCATGCATCGCGAGTCATTAATTATGCACGAAGAGAAGATTTCATGCCTCGTCAAAATTTATGCATCGCGAGAAGACTTCATACCTCGCTGAAATTTATACATCGCGAGAAGACTTCATACCTCGCTGGAATTTATGCATCACGAGAAGAATCCATGCCTCGTTGAAAATTATGCATCGCGGAAATCATGCATCGCGAGTCATTAATTATGCACGACGAGAAGATTTCATGCCTCGTCAAAATTTATGCATGACGAGAAGAATTCATGCCTCGTCAAAATTTGCACATCGCGAGAAGATTTTATTCCTTGCTGAAAGTTATGCATCGCGAGAAGATTCATTTCTCGCGGGAATTTACGTACCGCGGGAAGATATTCATGCCCCGCAAGAGGACGTACTTGAATAAAGAAAGAGCAATACTTATCCATTGGCCTCGACTGCATTCTGTTAATTCTTATAAAAATAAACCTCAAGGAGAACATCAAAGATGACAACAAAAGAAACATCAATATCGCATCAACATTTATTTATTTATTTTAGCATCAAATGAAGAATACACTGAAGATTTTATTTACAAAGCACAAGGCATAAGCTTTATTTGCTGGACGTCAGACCGATCGAGTCGACGTCAAGTATGGAGGAGAACAATAAAGTGTCGACATGGTAAAAAGACACTGTCTCCCATCCTAATTGCATTTTTAAGATGACAAGTTTTATCTCAGTCTTTGTCGAGAGCATCCGAAAAGGATGAATTCTCCAAAAACCACAGGTGCGGACGACATCAAAAGGGATGCAGCACAACGTGGAACTTTTTCTTAGCAGCGAACTGGGACATAGTCCGAAGAGGAATGTCAAACTCTTAGGACGCGAGCAGAGGAGCGACTTCCACCACAATCGAACCACCCTCTCGAAGCATGCGGGTTTTTCTTTAGTTCTGTCAGTTTCCGTCTCGCGTCCGGAATTATCGGAGGCAAGTTTCCAATCTGAGTGACAATGCGCCAAGAGCTTTGGAAATTATGTCCATGTAAGTTCTTACCTATGGATATGAAGAGCTCCACATTCATGGCTAAGAGGTTACAAGCCTCCTTTTCATACTCGTTAGTTTGTCACTTGTCCAAAACCAAAGGTTATCTAGCATAATAGATTTCCTTTTCCACCGATTGAGTCGAACTACACACAGCCTGATTCCGAGGGTTTAGGGATATGTAGGCGGGTTCAATGTTGAAAACTCGGCTGTATTCCAACATTCGCTCTCGAATTCTATTCTCTAGCATTTCGATACCTTCATAATTCGGTGTCGAGGTGGCTTTTGATTCTTTCAAATCGTGCGGTAAATCAAGCTTATCGAACTACAAGTGGCCTAAATTCTCATATAGCCTGAAATATGTAGGAGACCCGTTTGCAAGGGTTCGGCCATAATTCCTAAACCCTTTATCGGTTCCTTCTTTCAAAATGCGAGTGGAGTTGGTCAAAATTGGTTCGGTCAATTTCATTTTCCTCAAGTTGCTTGCATCAACCCAAGTA
The DNA here is from genome assembly GCA_027789145.1 of Solanum arcanum. Classification (NCBI taxonomy): domain Eukaryota; kingdom Viridiplantae; phylum Streptophyta; class Magnoliopsida; order Solanales; family Solanaceae; genus Solanum; species Solanum arcanum. Next base: position 54,376,508 of record CM050943.1, read on the forward strand.
AAATGAGGGACAGTTGTTGACACCCAATTTTGGCCCGCGTCGGTATAAATTAATTATCGAGCTTCGTGAGTTTTTCAAATTATTTAAAGTTAATTAGTTTTATAAATCTTGCGAAAATAAAATATATGTATATATATACATATATGTATATACATATATGTATATGTATATGTGTGTATCTTAAGTATTCCTAATTCTCAGGCCCACTCCACCATCAGCCCACTCTTATTCCCAACCCAATTCCTTTCAACCCAATTACACCTCAGGCCCATCTCCTTTTAACTCCAGCCCAACGCTTTCTCCGCCTGTGCCCAAACGTCCGTCCCCAAGCCCAAACGCTCGCTCCAACAAGCCCCTTTCTTTTATTTTCACTTTAACCCACCTAGTCCTTGACCCGCCCGAACCCGACCTTTCCCTTTCTTCTTCCTCACACGCCAAAACGCAGAAAACAGAAAACCCGTAAAACCGGAAATCTCCGTAAAACGCACCTACGCGACCCCCTCTTTCACCTATCCCTCAACAACCCCACGCTCTTCTCCTTCCTCTATTTCGCGTGAACGAGACGGGATGGCAGAGACCCATATCCTGCCGCTGTCACGCAGGTCTGCAACACGCAAGACGTCGTTGTCGCCCTCGCCAGCACGCAATTCTGTCGTTGTGGGGTTTGACCCAAAGAGGAAAGAAATTTTGAATTCGCTGATCCCGCCCAAATTGGAAACCATAGTTTGTTTTGCTCCTATATGAACCCCTTCCGTCTTCAAGAAAAAGGGATTTTTTTAGAACTTTTCTCTACCTTAAGGCTAGAAATCATCAATCATATACATTTACGTGTGAATACTTAAGAAAGAGACTTCAAGGAGATTGAAAGCCGCGATTCTGTTTCTTCTGCTTGTTGATTCGCCTTTGGAACCGTTTGGAGTTCATTTCGGTGGTGGAAGCTTGCTATCTCGCTCGTCGTTTCCGTTCGCTGCTTTCGAAAAGTTAAATCCAGTTTATGCTTATGTTAATTTATCTTAGTTAAGCTTTGTTTAATTCATCGATTCGAGTTCAACTTTGGTTTGCTTCTACTGTAAATGTGTCCAGTATTGAGGTTTCTTGTTGATTGATGGGTTATGGATTTCATTGTGATTTGCATTTAAAGTATCGGATTCGATTTCTAGCGTCGATTTGCATTATGTCTCAAATGCCATTATGATGTTCCCTACTATATCATTGCTGTTATGTAAGCTTTGTTACCCTTCTGTTCATCATGGGTTATTGCCTTAGCACAAGATTTCGTTGCCTGATAGAATACAAATTTTGGTTCAAGTCTTGTTTAAGTTTGTCTTTCTTTCTTCTTCTAAGAATTCCCTATGGAGCTATAATGTGTTTTTCCCTTTGGAATAGTTTGAGTTTCTAAATGCGTAGGGGAGGGGTACACTTTGATTTGTGCTCCTTGAAATTGTATGGTTCGATCTTAATTTAGTTCTTATCTCGTTTTGTCTGAAATATGGTTTGTTGGTAGTTCAAATTCTAGTTGCCAAATAGTGTTGTATGTTTTGTCGTTTGCTTGGATTCATTCATGCTATCTCACTTTAAAATGGACCTTTTATCCCTCTAGTTCATAGTGCTATTCCCAGTGAGGTCCTTGGGTATGCATTTTATCGTTTGTGTTGGTAGCTATTCGACTAATTAATGGCCTTTGTATGCCTGAATTTAATGATCCATGTTCATTTACTGCATGCTTTAGTGATAAATTTGCTTAATGACAAACATGAGTTGCTATTGTTTAGGCTTAGTTTGCTTCCCTAGCTTTGATCAATTTTTAGTTTGGGTTTCATTCGGCCTTCTCTAAAGTTATATGTGTTTCTTTTATTTGCGTTCCATTCAAAATACATCTGGTTTACGTCATCGTTCATATGTTAACTTACTTCTATTTTATCGCATGTGAAACTCCTCTCGAGTCCTTATGGATTCTACTCCAACTCGCCAGATTCTCTCGTGGAGCCGTAAAGGCTCAAAACATATTCTTCGAGTCGTAGACCCTCAAAACTGGCGTACAGGTTGAACAAAAGAAGAGAGCTGCTGGAAATTAATTTACAGGTCGAAAAACCAGCAGCTTGATCTTTGGAAAGCAAGTTTTGCAGATTTGAGAAGCTGTATACCAGCTGTATACATCCGTTATACACTGATATACAGTTTGAAATGTGCACAGGAGGCCTAATCCAAAATCTGGGTTGATGGAAGTGAAAATATGCTTCTGGAAAGGGACTTTCAACTTTCAAAAATCGAAAATCAGTCTGATATACATCCTGTATACAGTGATATACAGAAACGCTATATTATGAATATGTGTAAAAAATGTGAATTGCAGGTTAACGTACGGGGACGCCGATTCTAATTAAAATACGAGATTAGGCAAGAATACGTACATAGAATGCAGCCCGTATACATTGGTATACATCTTTTGGGTGACGATATACAATTGTTAAACAGGTTTAAAAAATGATACAGGTAAATACGCAGAAATGATATGGGAAATATAGGGTAAATCATGAGAACTCGTATTCGAACAAATACAGGGATCAAAAGTCCAATACGGATTGGATATATACAGTATACCATCATTTTGTATACTTTAATTTCTTTTCAGGAGATGGGCCAGGGCAGCAGATTTTTTAATAGGCCCAAGGGGCCAAATATTTTTTTGCAGGATTTTAATTGGTAAAAGGGCCCAAATCTAAATTATTAGATTAGGACAGGTGGGCCAAAGCCCAATTGAATGAATTTGGGCAATTAAGCCCAAATTCAAATATTTTCTCTCTTTGTTTAATATTTGTTTGAATTAATTAGTGTTTTGGTATAATTTAAATAATCTCCTAAAGGGTAGCCATGTTTTATTATTTTAAATTTTACTATTTTATTTACTTATTTTATTTCATTTACTTTTATCACAAATTAGTTTTCCTTAAATTAAATCTCTTTGAATATCTCCTTTAGAAATAAATAAATAAATAAAAATAATAATAATAATAAAATGAAATAAATTTTCTCTTTAAGTCATTTAGTCAAATCGCCGGTCAACCGCGAGTTAGCGGGCATCCCGAGGGCCTAATACCATCTCGGGATGTACATTGAACATCGAACCTTTTCAATCGATTTTATCTGTTTTTAAATCTTTTGAAATTTTTCTTGATTTTATCAAAATCAAGTGGCGACTCCGTAATTCGAAAAGTCAATTTTTCTTAAATAATAAGATTAATTGATTTTTCGAAACCTAGTCAATATTTTCCATTTTTTAAAAAAAAAAATAGTTAGTATTCTTTTAAAATAAAACACAAAGAAAATGGATAGCGTAAATATGACAAAGTGAAATAAAAGGTGAAATATTACTAACTCTTACGTCCGCAAGTTCATAGATAATAATAAATCATGTATGCAGCTCATCACTCTAACGTATGACAAATGGTTGGTCTTGAAAAGTTTATGCAACAACATTAAGTTGTTGGTTAACTTTTTGTTTGAGTTGGTAAAACCAAGATTAAAATTAAAAATACAAGGATAATAACATTTAGTACCATTATCATTAAACACTGACTAAATTGACATTCTTCTGAACATGGGATGGAGACGGGAAAACATTGCCGCCAAGATAGAGGAAATAAAATTAAGAAAGTTACAACAAACTCTAAAAATGGGGTGTTTTGGAGAAACCCTTGACCTGTGTTTATAGGTAAATTTCCACTAAAGTGGTAGCTTTCTTTAATGGAAATTCACCTGTAAAAATAGATCAAGAATTTTCTCCAAACTACCACATAATCATAAAGTGTTGAGTATGCTTTACATTCTTAATTTATCTCTTTCGTCTAGCTCTGTGAAAATGTTTCTCCGTCTCCATTTTCTTTTGTGTCAAGTATGATAATTCTCTATTGTTGTTTGATCATAATGTTTTGAATATCCTGATTCTTTTATTTTTAATTTAAATCTTATGACTCATCAACTCATCCTAACTTTGCTGTGTCGATTTTACAAAACAAACCATCTGGCATACATTGGACTAATGAGTTCCACGTAAGATGTGTTGCTATTGTTGATGAATTTGGTGAGTCTAGGGGTTAGTAATGTTTTACTCTTTTTCATATAATTTTTCTATATCTGTTTTTTTATTTTTTACTTTCCATTGTAAAATATGTATGTTTGTATTTGTATCCCCCCTTTTTTAAGTCTTATCAGATGTCCAATATATATTTTAGATTTAACACATATTTATACATATCTGTCATAGAATTTCTCAATGTTTTATGCAATTAACTTGTTATAAAAAGGTTATATCTGTTTTAGATTTAACACATATTTATACATATCTATCATGCAGTTTCTCAATGTTTTATGTAATTAACATGTTATAAAAGTTTATTTACTTTCAGTTTTAGGTGATTAATATCACTTAATATGACTTGTTCATTATTGTAGTTTTTTCTAATATTTATTTTGATATGCTTCACTTGGGTCTATCGAAAACAATCTCTCAACCTCACCTCCAAAGGGTAGAACTAGAGTTGCCTGCACATCCTATTTAGTACAAGTGAAAATGAAAAAATATAAGATTCAATTAATGTCTTATCGCTCTAGTGTTTTCAATATTTACTATTAGTCAGCGAGCATCTTTACATAACATGGAAACCAATGTCAGCTACATTTGAATGAAACGTTGTTTGAAATATTCATTAGATACTTTATAAGAGAAACTAATGAAGTTATGTAATAAGTACTATTAACTGCAATAGCATCCGTCCAGACTATATAGTTGCAGTAAGTTACCTGAGGAAGAGAATAGAGCCTCCAAATGTAGTAAGTATTTTTCTTGGATTCATTATGGCTCGTTCAAAAGTACAACCTCAGTTGAGAACATACAGAGCCATTGCATCAATAACAGCTTGTCATAGAAATGCCTTGTTCATCATAGCTTTTGACAAAAAGGACTACTGCTGAAAAATCAAATAAAAAGATATTCATTCAATGATGAAATCACATTTAGTTTCTTGTATTTTTATTGTAAGAAATCACTGTCTCACCATTAAGCATACAGTTTTTAGATATTAATTAAATAACAATTAGATAGAATATGTGAAACTTAAGCATCAAACACTTGAAAAACAAATATTACAGATCTAATGATAGAGAGCATTCACTTGCATATATTGATAACGTAAGTAATTTTTCTATATATGTTATTGGAAGTTGTCCGTTGTTTATTTTTCTATATATGTTCTAACCCAATATAGAACTATTGAAGTATCACTATGAATTAACTGATGATACAAACCTAATAGAGAGGTGGAAAGTTGAAATCAATAAAGGATTCACTTATTTATTTATATGAAGTTAGTTTATATATCTCCTTTTTATTAAATCCCAGTAGCATATTCTTGCAAACATTCATTCAAATTTTTAAAAAAATCTAAGAGTCCCTTTACCTAAAAGTTTAATCTCATTAACGCAATCTTTGTAGCTGCGAAAAAAACTAAAAGCCCCAAATTCAGACGATATATCATGTCTAGTAAAAAAAGCGAATCTCAAATAGCGATAAATAGAAAACAGTGAAAAAAAACCTAAAAATCAAGCAAAGAAACACAATTTGGGATTTGAATTAAATTCATCACACCAAAAAAAAAGGAGTAGATACATACATGGAAGAAACAAAAAGATATAATCATAGAAGCGGTGTAATCTAAAAATGGAGTTCCTACACCAGAATAACAACCGCATGCAACTACTATCAAAATACTTCTTCTAGAAGCAGCCATGTCCTCCATTAAATATGATAGAGATTATAGTGTTGCGGATTATTTAGGGTTTAAGCATAAAGGTAAAATGGTTTGATATAGCCTTATATATAGAGAGGTGTTAAAAGGGGCAGGACCAACCCATTTCGGCCCAAGCCTCACGGGCCAAGGAATTTGAAGGGTTGGGTGGATCGGCTCGTCATTTTGAATGGTCTAAAAATGCTCGGCTCAACCAAGCTTTATGTAAGTACTATTAATTACAAAAACATCCTTCCAGACTATTATGATAGATAGCATGTACTTGCATACATTGATAATCTAAGTAATTTTTGTATATATATTATGTAATTTATCTGTTGTTTATTTGTCTATATATGTTCTAACCCAATTTAGAACTATTGAAGTATCAGTGCGAATTAACTAAAGATGCAACCAAATAGAGAGGCGGAAAGTTGAAATCAAGAAAGGATTCACTTTCTTATTTAATTGAAGTTAGGTTTATATATCTCCTTTTATTAAATCCCTGTAGCATATTCTTGCAAACACTCATTCAAATTTAGAAACAAAATCTAAGAGTCCCTTTACCTAAAAGTTAAATCTCATTAACACAATCTTTGTAGTTTCGAAAGAACTTAAAAGCCCCCAATTCAGATGATATATCATGTCTAGAAAAAAAAAGTGAAGCTCAATAGCAATCAATAGCAAATAGCCAAAAAGAAGACATAAAAATTAAGCAAAGAAAGACAATTTGAGATAAATTCATCACATCCAATAAAAAATGGAGAAGAAACATACATGGAAGAAACCAAAAGAGATGATAAGAGAAGTGGTGAAATCGGTCAATAGAGTTCCTCAGCAGAATAACAGCCAGCTGCAACTATAACAAAAATACTCCTGCCTGAAGCATCCATGTCCACCATCACCTATGACAGAGATTGTAGTGCTGCTGGTTATTTACGGATTAAACATAAAGGTAAAATTGTTTGAAATAGCCTTTTATATAGAAAGGTGTAAAAAAGGGTCGGCCTAGAACCATCAGGCACAAGCTCACGAGCCAAGGAATTTAAAGCTCTAGGGTGGACAAACTCGTCATTTTTAAGGGCCCGAAAATGCTCAACTCGACCCAGTTGTAGAAAAGTGGAGGGCTAGGATGATCTAGCCCTTTTTATTCCTTTTTTTCTTTTCAAGTTTATAATTATATACCATCAAGAAAATGAGAAGATTTTAAAATCAAATATAGCAAACAATCGTGTTATTTCAACAACACTAGCAAAAAAATAAAGTATAATTAGCACGTCTCTTGCACACCGGATATGCGAGCGAGATAAAAAGTGACAAGAAAAATGAGAGGGAAGCGAGGTCGCGAGATTTATCTATGTATCCTAGATACATGTGGATTTACTTCTATAGAGGGTATTTTAAATAATGTGCTTGTATTGTGAGCCCTTCTATTTACCAAATATAGCCTTATACTTGTAGAGTTTTTATTGTGAACCCTTATATTTACTCTTTTGTTATCTGAACTCATCTATGTATTTCAAGTATAATTTTTAACTTGATATTGTGTGTGTTGCACAAACACTCATACGTTTTCTAAACAAACAAATCTTTTGATTCATCTAGGAATATTTCAATCACGTATGACTAGCATCAAACAAAGAAAACTCATTTTTAATACTTCATCCAGATATGTCTGCTTTGTTTGCAAAAGGAGTATTATTTTCCATTCTCTCACGAGCTCATTTCCTCCCCGATTTTCCCCTTCTTCAACGAGCTCAATTCAAGGGAATTTTATCTTTGATATGCATTATAAGTTTCTTAGTTTTTCAAGTTATGTTAGTTTGTATTTCTTTATCTCTTTGTGTTTTTCTATTTATTCGATTTTAGGGTTGAGTGTCATTGATTTTGCTAAAAAATTTTGGAGAATTTATTTTGATTTGTGCCTGATGTTAGTGTAATATGCTTTTGTAGTGGGTGTTATGACTTCGAAAGATTTCAATAGAATATTTCGTAAGTTTGAGCAGATTCTAGGATTTATTCGTATAATCTCAATTTCACCTAAACCTCTAAACGTAATATCTCAATTGTGTATAAGAATATTGACACCTTGTTACCTCAAACAAGATAGGGCTTTTTAATATTCTTAGTTTAAAATCAGAATATTTTCCAAGTCCAAACAAATTCACTAATAATGTTATTTTTCTTATCACTTAACACACATATTAAGTAAATGATTGAAATAACTGTGACACTTCAAACTCATTAATTTGTATTTGATCTGAGCTAAACTATTCAACGAAACCATTAATCTTGAAAATATTATAGATGTATATGAGTTGCATATCATGGTGCTTCATAAATTAGCATAGGAATTGGATGCTAAAAATGTGGAAACATTTGGATGTAGAATCAACAAGAATTGTGGCTACGACATATTAAATATAGATTTTTATGTTTTAAAATTTCTTGATGATTTGAATGATGCAAATTTTGTTGATGATCAAATTAATTTACCTTTAGTTGTTGAGAAGCTACCCGTATTGCGTAATACTAATGATGATGTGTCCTCCCCCATAAAATATATAGTATTGATGTGTCCTTCTCACCACAAAAACATACAGTTGGTGTATCTTCATCTAAGCCATTTAATGAAAATGGAATAAAGGTTTAAGTGAGAGAGTTGGTAGCTTTAGTGGTTGAAAGGTAGTTATAGGTCTTAGAATTAGGTCAAACAACATAGCATAGACATTACATAAATAGAAAAAGATCCAAATACCTTTTAGAATTAACTGGCGGAAGTGATCTATTATTGGGACCTAAGGTATGTAGACCTTTCTATGGCTCGTACTGGTAAACCATAGAACCAACTTCAGAAATTCAAAAATTATCCATTTCATGCGGAACTATTCTACAATTTTTCCAATTTCCTACTACTCGTAGATCCAACTTATAGAACTCAATTTTAAGCACGAAATTTACTAAGCCCAAAACCCTTCTATGGAACCCATATATGACCCATATGACTGACTACATCCCGCCTTATCCGTTTGTAGCTCCATAATGAGAGTCTCAACATTTCTAAAACTCAACTTAAATATTTCCTTCCTATGACCCGTAGGACTTCTTATAGTCTGTAGATAAGACTAACAATTCCTGCAACAAGGGAAAACATCCAAACTATTCCTTTTCAATCTAACTTATCAATTTCTGAAATGTAACACTAATGATAATTCATCTCATATCACTAGTTATTCTTCTAATTGTCGATCAGTTCATCCCTAGTTTTATCAATTGTCAAAAGGTCTTGGTTGAAAGTGAGAGTCAAGTCTCACCATCACCTAGGGTAAAATACTCATAAATAGGTAATAAAGAAGTTATTTGTGTTGCTAATTCCTCTTCTTCTACTATTGATTTCTTTAATTTGTGCTAATCTTTACCATCATCTCACACTAATGATACTAAAATTTTGTGACATGTTAAATTAGGACACCTTCCTTTTGTAAAATGAAGAGTATCTCTACCATATATATCTATAAAAATATTTACTAGACAACCTTTCACTTGTATCATATGTTTTATAGAAAGACAGACCAATATACCTTTCTAGGGAAGTACTAAAATTACCAACAAATTTTTGAACTACTACAAATAGACCTCATACCACATACCCACATATGATGATTAGAATCATTTCTTGGGAGGGAGGTGAGGTCACTATATTTATATATGTAACCTAAATATGTGTGAATCCACTTCAATAGAGTGTATCTAGAACAATATACTTGTATTGTGAGCCCATTTACGTGATATAGTCTTATACTTGTATGAATTTTTATTGTGAACCATTGTATTTATTCTTTTGTTATCTGACGTATCGAACCTCAGTATTTCAATATAATTTTTAACTTGATATTGTCTGTGTTGTACAAACACTTACACGTTGACTTAGAAATCAAATCTTTTGATTCATGTAAGAATATTTCAATCGTGTAGAAAATGACTAGCATGAGACAAAGAAATCTCATTTTTCATTGTTCATCTAGATATGTCTACTTTTGTTTGCAAAGGGCGTAACTTTTTCTATTCTCTCATGATATTAGTTCCTCCATGATATCCACCCCTTCTCCCACGAGCTCAGTTCAAGGGCATTACGAATTCAATTAAGATGCAAACCAAATAGAGAGGTGGAAAGTTGAAATCAAGAAAGGATTCACTTTCAAATATAATTGGAGTTGAAATATGTGGCTCCTTGGACTTTTTTGTCCACAGATTCCTTGAAGGCCAATAAAACGTAAAAAATTGAACAAACGCAGAAAAAGAAACGGGTCATCATTTGGAAAATTGACCTTAACATTAGCGAAGTGTAACATTCGAAGTGAGGATTAATCAATACTACATAACAAGACATAATTACAATTCTTCAATTAATGTGAAACTCTAACAACCCCACACGTAGGACTGAACATCGAAAGCATGGAACGTAGCTTATGAAGTAATGATTTAACCAAGACTACATAATGACATAAATTTTCATTTCATCAACTAAATGCAAAACTCTTAATGCACCACACACATCGAATTAAACATCCAGAACGGGGGGAGTCCTAGCTTATGAGTGAGAATAAAAAGGCATTTAGTCAAACACAACTACAATATTATTAAATCTCAATAGCATATTCTTGCAAACTCTCATTCAATTTTAGAAACAAAATTTAAGAGTCCCTTTACATAAAAGTTAAATTTGATCAACACAATCTTTGTAGCTGCGAAAGAACCTAAACCCCCCAAATTCGAACGATATATCATGGTTGGAAAAATATTGAAGCTCAAATAGCAATTATTAATAAAAAACCAAAAAAAGACATAATAATAAAGAAAATAAACACATTTTGATCAGGTATAAAATGACTAGCATGAGAGAAAGAAAACTCAATTTTCATAGTTCATCTAGATATGTCTACTTTTGATTGTAAAGAGCATAATTTTTTCCATTCACTCATGAGGTCAGTTGCTCCGTGATTTCCCGCTTCACCCACGAGCTCAGTTCAAGGGCATTTTGTCTTTTGATATTCATTATAATTTTATCAGTTTTTCAAGTTATGTTACTTTGTTTTTCTTTTTCTTTATCTTTTTTTATTTATTTTAGGGTCGACTGTCATTGAATTTTCTAAATACTTTGGAGATTTATTTTGATTTGTGCCTAATGTTAGTGTAATATGCTTCTGTAGTGAGTATTATGACTTCAATAGAATATTCCATAAATTCGAGTATATTCTAGGATTTATTCATAACGTCTCAATATCAACTTAAATTACTATTATTTTTCACCAAGTGTCTTATGTATTGATTTAGTGATCAATTGTGTTGATATATATATATATATATATATATATATATATATATATATATATATATATATATGGCTCGTACTGCATAACACTATTATGATGTGTCCTGCCCTATAAAATATATAGTATTGATGTGTCGTCCTCACCACAAAAAGATACAGTTGGTGTGTCTTCATCTCAACCATTTAATGAAAATGAAAATAAAGGTTTAAATGAGAGAGTTGGTAGGTTTAGGGGTTGAAATGTAGTTATAGTTCTTAGAATTAGGTAAAACAACATAGCATAGACATAAAATACATAGAAACAAATCCAAATACCTTTAAGAATTAACTGGTGGAAGTGATCTATTATTGGGACCTAAGGTATGTAGAACTTTCATATATATATATATANATATATATATNTATATATATATATATATATTTATATATTTTTATATATATATNTATATATATNTATATATATAATATTAAAATCTTGCACAAAATAATATTACAGATTCTTTTGTGTATGTTCAATGTAGATGATAGTATATATATCTTATTAACGCGAACATATGAAGATGGTCAATGAAACTTTTTATTGGTTAAATAAATATATTAATTTAAATTTACTAAGCTTCAATCATGTAATTCGCGGTATCTCAATAATATTACCTTATAGACGATATTTGTTTTATATATTTTTCTTGTCATCTATCCAAATGTGTTTGCACATGTATTTTATGTTATAATGTTCAGTAGTCATATGAACATGTGAAAAAAACAACTACATTTTATTTTTTAGAACTATTTTTGTTTGTATATTGTTGGGAAAATGCATGATTACTCCTTCAACCTATGCCTGAAATCTCAGAGAAACACTTATTTTATACTAATGTCTCATTACCCCCTGAACTTATTTTATAAATAGTTTTTTTACTCCTTTTCGGCCTACGTGGCACTAGCTTGAAAAAAATGTCAATACACGCTGGACTCACAGGATAGTGCCACGTAGTTGTGTTTGCAATAATTAGTAATAAGTAAGAAAACTTATAATGTTATAACTAAAGAATTAATGTGTAATAGTTGTATTTCAAATAAATTTTATCAATAGTCATAAGATTTTAATTTAGTGTAGGAACAAAATGAAAATGTTTATTCAATAATATTAAAAATAAGATGCATTTGGTAAAAGATGATTTCTAAACTATTCATATATATTTTCACATATTCTTCATATTTCCTGCGAAAGAACTCGAAATAATTTAAAATAATATATTCTGAATTTAAAATATCTTGTTAACTTGATAATACATTTGTAACATATATATATATATATATATATATATATATATATATATATATATATATATATATATATATATATATATATATATATGCATGTATGAACTATTCTTCCTCTAAATATTTTTATTATTACATCACCGGAGAAATAAAATGTATCCTCGCTTAATTCTTTTATTGTTGGCAGAACATTAAAGAATATCACCAAAGGGGAGTTATCACAACAACCATGCACTAAACAAGTTACAAAGGAACCACTATTAGCAACTGATTTAATTTTTAGCTAATAAAATTATTACAGAAAAGGAAACACAAGGCTGTCATACAACTAATGGCACAAGTAATACACTGATAAAATTGTACGTTTTCTGTTTTGACTGAAAAGAAACATGTCTTTCCACTCACTCTCAATAGTAATCAACATATACTAAGATCAAAGGTATCACTTACAACCTTATTTAAACTCACCCAATGAAAACAAATTGTAACACCACATAGACAAAATAGACCAAAAATAAGTTTTTTTAAAAAACACTGCAGGTGCAACAAACAGTGGCATCGACGGTCTGTAGGATAGACGATGGTACATCATGTACAACCGTTGATGGGATCAGAAACTCCAAAAAATTCAGCCTGGAAAAATTGGCTAAATCTTTATCGACTGTCCGTAGTCCATGACCTTCGATCGAGACCCCCATTTACCCACTCCTTACGAGAGCTACAGATGAACAACACAGTCAGTGTATGGAAAATTTGCAGGCAGTTAAGGGGAAATGCAGTTGGGTCAACTTCAAATGATAAACAAAATTGTTAGCACAAAATGAATTAGGTATCCCATGACCTACCCCCAGATAGATATTTGAATTATCTTTCCATAGCCACTGACCTTGCTAAAGTCAGACCTTCAAATAAAATGTTATGCCTATTTTAATAAAGGCCTGTCGAACACACCCTGACGACGGACCCAACGAGTGGGCGTTGGGCAGACGACGGACCGTCAGTCCTGGCCTTCGTTTGGCCCGACAGCAACTTTTCCAGAGGTATTTTTGACCTTTCCCACTCCGTTTAAACCCTAAATTACGTCGTTTTGACCCTAAATCATCATATTTTAGTCAGTTTAAGCCTGGAAACGTGATTAAAATCAAATCATGATTAAACCTAGGGTTTCTAGAAATTTGGTAGAACTTCATGAATTTATTAAATATATATTTCAAGTCAGATTATCATGTTATTACTCATATTATCGCATTAATTTCAGAAACTTAGCTTTGTATTTGTTTAGTCCTTGAATTACACATGTTATGTCAGATATTTCAGACACTTCAGATATACAAGCATAATTACTAGATTAATTATTGCATTCCAAGTTTGTGTGTTAAGTTTTAACCTATTCAGTATTTACAAAAACTTAGACGTAATATGTTAATTTATAAAATTCTTTAAGAGTAGAGTAATACTGAGTTTTACTAGGGTTTAGCGTACCCAATTGTCCCATAACTACTAGCCAAGTAGGTTGTAAGTCCCATCTATGGGCAAACAGTTTAGTGATCACGCCGGCATGCCTTTATACCTTTGTCAGAGTATATTGGGTCCTCTCGATGGGCGTATACGTCGGACTCAACAATTAGCTCATGTAGTTTTATCATCGGTTATTAGTAGCTCCCACAGATCAGTCAGACTCTTACCATTGTCCATTTATCCGTATATTCAGTATTCAGTTTCAGCATGTTATAAGTTTGTCATTGCATCCAATTAGCTCAGAATTGAGCTTATCATGTCATATTCTTATACTTGCTTTTATTCTTTTTCAGTTGTGTTTTATTTCAGCTTTACTCTATCCTACATGCTCAGTACCTTTCAAGTACAGACGCATATGTGCGCTATATTTTCTGGTGATGTAGGTTCAGGTTCTCAGCTGCCAGATCAAACATAGATCGATTTCCGATCTCAAGTTCAGCAGATTCAGTGGTGAGTGTCATTTTAGTCTTTCATCATTTAGTTTTAGTTTTTGCTAGATTTAGCTGGGGGGCTTTTCCCAATATTTCTAGTCCTGTTTAGAGGCTATTTTCAGACATAGTCAGATTCAACTTAGTATTGAGTTAATAATTTCTTTGTATTAAACTTATTGTTTTCAAATATCTCAGTTATAGAATATAGGTATTCCCCTTCTTTTAAGATTTAATTATTATTTAGCTCCCGCAACAGTTTATATTCTTTAGTATGCTCATGATCATGCCAACAGGGTTAGATTGGTATCACTTGTGGTCCTACGTTCCATGTCCGCGTCTCGGGGGTAGCTCGAGGCGTGACACAAATTCTAATGTCCCATGTCTAGAAAAAAACCAGAAATCTGTAGGTGCAAGTGACGGTTACCATCCACAGACCGTAGTTTGGTGTACGGCCCATACTGTGCATCCATCGTTTGAGTCTTAAGCCCCTACCCCCCAAAAAAAATCAGCCTAGAAAATTTGACTAAGCGTCGAACGACGAACGGACCTACGATCTATAGTCTGTGTCATTTCGATCAAGACCCCAATCACCCACTCTCTTACAAGAACAACGAGTGACTAGTACGGTCTGTATATGGACCTACGGACCGTAGGTTAAAATTAGCAGACAGTTAAGGGAAATATCTTGTTGGGTCAACCTCAAATGGCCATAACTCCTATATAAAAATGAATTAGGTGTCTTATAACCTACCAAATGATAGATAACTGAATTATCTTTTTATAGCCACTAACCTTCCTAAATTCAGACCTCTAAGTAAAAAGTTATGACCATTTTAGTAAAGGTATGTCGAACGGACCCAACCTACTGACTCAACAACGAACTGTCGATTAAACGATGGCCCGTCAGTCCAGGTCGTCGTTTGGTTCGACGGCAATTAAATCAAGGTCTTTTTGTCTTTTTCTACTTCATTTAACCCCTACGATACGTAATTTTGACCCATCAGATTTTATTAACTTTAAGCCTAGAAACATGACAAGAACTTACCTAAGTCAAAATTAGAACTGAAAACTGAGAAAATTAGAAGCAAGAAAGAAGAAAAAGGTCAAGAACCCTAGTTCAAGAACTCAACAAGGTTCCAGCAGCTCCAACCCCGAAGTCTAAATATTTCTCTATGGATTTCATCACCAGGCATGTGAGATTTCACTAGTGAGTTCCTTTCACCTATTAAATCCCTAGTTTTCAGTCAGTTGTTGATTCTCTTATCAAGGTTAAACCTAGGGTTTATAGAATTACACCAAATCATCAATAATTAGTTAGGTATATGTTCCAAATCAGATTATGAGGTTATTATTCAGTGTTTTACATGAATTTCTGTACCCTAACTATATATTTATTTAGTTCTTAAACTACACATGCTAGGTTATATATTTATGTTACTTCAGATATACATGTCTCAGTTATTAATGCATAATTATTAGATTAATAATTGCACTCTTAGTTTGCATGTTCAGTCTTGAACTATCCAGTATATACCGAAATTCAATCATAATGTCTTAATCATTTAATTTATTGGGAGTAGCATAATACCAAGTTGGACTAGGGTTCAACTTACCCAAATAGTCCAAGAACTACTAGCCGATTAGGTTGTAAATCTCCTCTGTGGGCATCAGATCACTCCAGCATGCCTTTATACCTTCAGAAGGGTATATTGGGTCCTCTCGATGGGGCGTATACATCGGACTCCACATTTAGCTCATGTGGTTTTATTATCGATTATTACTAGCTCCCACAATTTTGTTAGAATCTATAGCATTGACAATTTATCAGTATATTCAATATTAAGATTCAACATGTTATGTATTGGTCATTGCATTCGGTTATCTAAACATTCAGTATATCATGTTTAGATTTATATACTTGATTTTGTTCTTGTTCGGCTATGTTTTATTTCAGTTTTACCCTATCCAACATGCTCAGTGCCTTTAAGTACTGACACATACGTGTATTACATCTTCTCGTGAAGTAGGTTAAGGTTCTCAGCATCTTGACCGCGCTTAGATTGATTTCTAATCTTGAGTTCAGCAGATTCAATGGTGAATCCTCATCCTCCAAGGACGATATTCATGAGTTTCTTTTCAGTGTTTAGTCCTTTAGTTTCAATGTTTGGTAGACTTTTTTGGGGCTTGTGCCAGCATTTCTAGTCAGTATAGAGGCTATTTTCAGACATAGTTAGTGTCAGCTTAGCATTGAGTTACAGTCATTATTTCAAATATTTCAGCTATAGTATATTGATATACCCCAATTTTTTATTTAAAGTATGATTTGGCATCCGCAATAATTTATATTCTTTAATATGCTTATGATCATGTCAATAGGGTTAGCTTGGGATCGCTTTTGGTAGATCAAGACGTGACAATGTTGGTTCAGAACACTAGGTTTAAGTTTCCTAGGATGTATGAAAAGCCGCACTAACTAGAGTCCTTTTCATGGATGTGAAGTGCACCACATCTAATGAGAGGGATTCTATGATGTGTTTTAGGAAAACATCTCTATGTTGTTACTGTTATCGTGCATAAGGTATGATCTAATTCCATTGTAACTTGACGTTCTACATTTCTGATCATGCCTCCTCGTAGAGCTAATTCCAAGAATGCAAACATTTGGAATGCAAATTTAAGAAATGCAAACACAACTCGTTCAGTCCCAGATCAAAAAGTCTCCAATGTTGAATCCAAGAGTGGCATTCAAATGTTTGCTCAGAGTGTCGCCGAACAGAACAATCAGCGGGTTCAAGATATATGAATAGAAATGGTGGATCGATAACAACAAGGGTCATGACTTTGTGAGGATGAATCAGCCTGAGTTCTTAAGAGCGCAAACTTATGAGGATCCCTATAATTTCATGGATGATCAAGAAGATCTTTGAGGTTATGCAGGTTACTGGGGATGATCGGGTTGAGTTGGCATCACAATAGCTGAAAGATGTTGCTCATATCTGGTACACTCAATGGAAGGATAATAAGGGCACAGAGGAAACTACTATTACCTGGGAATGCTTTAGTGAGACCTTTCTAGATAGGATTTTCCCAATGTAGTTGAGATAAGAAAAAACCCAAGAATTCATGAACTTAAGGTAGGGTAACATGACAGTCCAAGAGTATGGAATCAAGTTTAACTAACTCTACAGGTATGCTCTCACATGGTTGTTGACTCCATGGATCAGATGAATAAGTTCTTGTGTGAAGCGTCAAATTTGGTGAAAATAGAGTGCAAAAATGTTATGTTACTAGGAGATATCAACATCTTAGGATTATGACTCATGCTCAGAAGGTTGAGGGTAATAAGCTTAAGGAACATGGAAAGGAGAATAAGAAGTCTAGGACTGGGAACTATGACTCGGGTGGTAGAAAACTCTCGTAGAGTTAGCAGAAGTTTTCTTCCATAGCCCCTTCATTAGATGGTGTTCCATACTCTAAGAACATGTTTGACAAGAAGGTTTAAGCACCAGACTCTAAGTATCAAGGAAGTGTTTCAGGCACCAATACTTACCTCACTTGTCCTAAGTGTAGTAAGAACCATCCAGGCGAGTGCCTATAAAAAAAGGAAGGGTGTTTCGGGTGCAGTCAGTTTGGTCACATGTTGAGAGATTGTCCTTCTACACATGGTCAAGGAGGTGGAAATGGTAGATCTCAATCTACAACTTCATCAGCAGCAGCAAGTCTCCCAAGTCAGCAGGGTAACTCTTCTTCTATAGGTAGCGGTCAGCGCCAGAACAGGTTGTATGCTCTTCAGGCTCGCTAGGATGAGGAAGGTTCTCTTGATGTATTCATTGGTGCATAACAAGTCTTTGACCTTGATAATTATGCATTGTTAGATCCAGGGGATACTCTTTCTTTTGTAACTCCTTACATAACAGTCTAATTCAGTGTCAGTCCAGAACCTTTCTCAGTCTTTACTATAGTTGGTGATCCAGTTATAGCTAGACGAGTATACAGAAATTTCCCTGTCACTCTATCTTAGAAATTCATCTCAGCAGATCTTATAGAGTTAGAAATAGTAGACTTCGATGTCATTATAGGCATGGATAGGTTACATTCCTATTATGCCTAAGTCGATTGTAGAACTAGGGTTTTTCTTTTTCAGTTTGTAAATGAACCAATCTTAGAATGGAGGGGTAGTAGATTAACGCCTATGGGTCGATTCATTTCTTATCTTAAAACCAAAAATATGATCTCTAAGTGTTATCTCTATCATCTAGTTCGGCACAAGGATTTTAGCTCTAAAATCCCAACTCTTGAGTGAGTCCCAGTAGTTAATGAGTTTCGAGAAGTGTTTCCAGAAGATCTTCCCGGAGTTTCTCCCAAAAGGGAAATCGACTTTAGAATTGATCTCCTTTGAGATACACAGCCTATTTCTATTCCTCCTTACAAAATGGCCACAACAGAGCTTAAGGAATTGAAGGAGTAGTTGAAAGACCTTCTAGATAAGGGTTTCATCAGACCTAATATTTCACCATGGGGTGCACCAATGTTGTTCGTAAAGAAGAAAGATAGTTCTCTCAGAATGTGAATTGACTATAGACAGTTGAACAAGGTCACAATCAAGAATAAGTATCCTAACCCAGGATTGGTGACTTGGTTTACCAACTTCAGGTTGCTATTGATCTCTCAAAGATATAACTCAGATTGGGTTATCATCAGCTCAGATTTAGAGATAGTGACATTCTGAAAACAACCTTCAAAACACAATATGGTGATTATGAATTTTTAGTTATGTCATTTGGACTAACCAATGCTCCTGCAACTTTTATGGATTTGATGAACATAGTGTTCAAACAG
Source organism: Solanum arcanum (assembly GCA_027789145.1). Lineage (NCBI taxonomy): Eukaryota > Viridiplantae > Streptophyta > Magnoliopsida > Solanales > Solanaceae > Solanum > Solanum arcanum. Next base: position 54,395,695 of record CM050943.1, read on the forward strand.
TACTTGGACTTGTTCATTATTGTCTTTATAGATGATATCCTTATTTAATTTAGGAATGAGGAAGAACATGCAAGTTATTTCAGAGTTGTTCTGCAGACTCTCAAAGATTGTCAGTTATTCGCTAAGTTTAGCAAATGTGAGTTCTGATTGCAATCGGTTGCTTTTCTTGGTCACATTGTATGAGAGACTTCGAGTGGATTTGCAGAAGATAGAAGCAGTGAAATAATGGCCTAAACCTACCTCTGCTATAGATATCAAAAGTTTCTAAGGTCTAGCGGGTTATTATAGAAGGTTCATGAAAATATTTTCACCCATAGCGGGTTATTATAGAAGGTTCGTAAAAATATTTTTATCCATAGCCTCACTATTACTAGGTTAACTCAGAAGATGGTCAAGTTTAAATGGTCAGATGATCGTGTGAAAAGCTTTGAAGTATTGAAAACTAGATTGACTACAACTTCTGTCTTGACTCTACCAGAGGGTTCAGATGGTTATGTGATCTATTGTGATGCATCCAGAGTTGGCCTTGGTTGTGTGTTGATGCAACAAGATAAGGTTATAGAATATTCTTCTAGACAGCTTAAGGTGCATGAGAAAACTATCCAACTCATGACCTCGAGCCTGCAGCAGTGGTGTTTGCACTTAAGATCTAGAGACACTACTTTTTTGGTGTTCATATAGATTTATTCACTGACCATAAGAGCCTTCAGTATGTGTTCACCCAGAAGGAGTTGAATCTTCTAAAGAGGACATGGCTTGAGTTCCTTACAGATTATGATATGAGTGTGCATGACTATCTTGGTAAGGTGAATGTATTAGTAAATGCTCTTAGTAGATTATCTATGGGTGTGTAGCCCATGTTGTGGAAGAAAAGAAGGAGCTAGTGAAGGATGCTCATAGTCTTTTTCGCTTCGAAGTTCGCCTTATGAGCATATAAGACAGTGGTGTAATGGTTGAGCATGGGGCAAAATCTTCTTTGGTAGTGGAGGTCAAGGAAAAGCAAGACTATGATCCAATCTTAGTTGAAATTAAAGGTGCAATCCATAATCAAAGAGATGATGTTTTCTCCCAAGGGATAGATGGTGTACTTCTCTACTACATGTAGATTGTGTTTTCCTAATGTGGGTGAGTTGAGAAAACATATTATTGCAGAAGTCCATAACTCGAGATATTCTTTTCATCCATGTACCGCGATCTGCGTCTATTATTGGAATGACATGAAGAGAGATATAGAAAATTTTGTAAGTTAGTGCACCAATTGCCAGCAGGTTTAGCTTGGAGTAACTTGTGGTCCTAGGTCCCGTGTTTGCGTCTCGGGGGTAGCTCGGAGTGTGAGACAAAGCACATGTAATCTTTTAAAATGGAAGAAAAAGAATAGTAGAAGATTAAAAAAATTGTGGTTAAAGAAATGAGAGAAAGTATTTTTAATGTCTTATAGAAATAGTCATAACTTTTTGAGAAGTCAAAACCTTTTTAAAAAGACACAACTTATTGAAAAATGAAAACTCACAACTTATTGAATAAGTAACAACTCCTTCGAAATGCACAACTCTTTGGAAAATTCACAACTTAGTGAAAATATATTTTTAGTGTCGTATCAGAATAATCATGACCTTTTGAGAAGTCCTGACATATTGAGAAGTCATAACCTTTTATAAAAGTCACAACTTATTGAAAAATGACATTTCCGATAAGTCACAACACTTTCAAAAGTCACAACTCATTGAAAAAATTACAACTCTTTGGAAATGCACAACTCTTTAGAAAAGTCACAACTAACTGAAAAATCACAATCCTTTGAAAAAAGTCAAAACTTATCAGAAAAGTCACAACTCACTGAAAAAGTCACAAACTATGTTAAGGATACATTAGTAATTTAAAATTCACGTTAGGAGTTCATGCTTTTAAGGTGATATATATATATATATATATATATATATATATATATATATAGAGAGAGAGAGAGAGAGAGAGAGAGAGAGAGAGAGGGAGAGAGAGAGAGAGAGAGAGAGAGAAACATAGATAGATAGATACTTGTAACATTAAAAAAATAGGGATTTTTCTATTCTTAATATTTAAATTAGAATATTTTCTATGTACGAAAAAATTCACTAATATTGTTATTTTTCTTATAACATAACATACATGGTAAGTAAATAATTGCAATAATAGTGACACTTAAAATTTATTATGGAGGGTGTTTTGTATATGATATTGACATAATCTATGTCAAATGAAACATTAATCTTGAAAAGATTAATATAGATGTATATGAGTTGCATATCACGTTGCTTCATGAATTAGTATTGAAAATGCATGATGAAAATGTGGAAACATTTGATGTAGAATCAACAAGAATGATGGCTATTAGATGTCAAATATTGATTTGATGTTTTGAAATTTCTTAATAATTTGAATGATTCAGATTTTTGTTGATGTATCAAATTTAATTTACCTTTAGTTGTTGAGGAGATATCGGTATTGCGTAACACTAATGATGATATATCCTCTCCCAAAAAACTAGTATTGATGTGTCCTCCTCCAACCAAAAGATAGAGCTTGTGTATCGTCATCTCAACCATTTATGAAAATGAAAATAAGGGCTTAAATGAAAATCTGTCCCTTAGAGTTAAGAACAATCTACCTAGAGTAAATGTAGTGTTTCATTTTATTCTGATTCACTCTATGATGTTGATGAAACATTTCTAATTTGAGTGATTTTTATGAATTGCTTCAAGCTATAGATAGTGTAACATTAAAGAACAAGCTAAATAGAAAGTTGATAGGGTAAATCTATATGAGCAACAATCAAGCCTTGTAGGTATAGATACTGGTTTTGAAGACATTTATAAGTGCTAGAGGGAAGATGGAGACGTTTATCTCGGAACCCTAGCTTTATTCCTAGAACTTGAGAGATATTAATTAATGTAAAAAAATGTGGCAAAAAAGACGTGGTCTGTGATCTTCTTCTCTTAACATGTCTAAACCATTTTAAACTCACTTCTCTTATGTTATTCACCACGAAAGTGTTGTTGAATAATGTAATTTAACGACATTTTGTCACAATAACATATTTTAAGTGAAAGACAACAAAATTAAAATGTCTTCTTTACTTTTTAAAAGCTTGAAACTATAGCTTTCTTACTAGAACTTGGATCAAGCTCTTGTTATACCTTAGTAACTGAAGCCTAGCGAAAGAAGAGACAATTGGAGACTTTGGACTTGGAACCCTAGCTTTCTTCGTAGAACTTGAGAGAGAATTAGAGGGGACGAACTTGGATGTGGATTGGGGATTTGAGAGAATGAGAGAGTTAGGTAGATTTACGATTTAGAGGTAGCTATAGGTCTTAGAATTAGCTCAAATGATGTGGCATAGACATTAAATACATATAAAAAGACCCAAATATACCTTTAAAAATTAACTGGCAGAAGTCATCTATGATTGGAACCTAAGGTATGTAGACCTTTCTATGGCTCGTATTGGTCAACTGTAAAACCAACTACACTTTAAAAACTTGCGTTCCCATACACCTACATCAAACACCCCCGATCCACAACGTTTCCTCACATCATTCGTATCCAATCATAACCATGTGTCACGCCTCGGAGCACCCCCCCTAATTTAACCGGCGTCTTGGTATTCCAAGATGACTTAGACTAGCCCTTGGAATACATCATGAAATATCATTATTAGAAAAAAATGCGGAAAATTAAAACTTTTACATAGTGAAGTGTACTCAGACTTCTCACATATCATATATGGAGTTTACATAGACTCTTCCATTATGAATAATTGGCACCATCTTCGAACTTTGAGGACTCACCAACAATTTGGGAGAAAGTCAAAGTCTTCTTGCAAATGGCCCCGAAGCACCTCAACAGCCCGAACCTCCATATTTGTAGAAACATAAGGAATATGGGTTAGTAAAACCACTTGTACTATGTATGGAAAAATATGCACATAAAACCTTTAAATACGTGCATAAAAGGGATCATTTCTTTGGAAGCATGCTAAGTCATTTGGAAAGCCTTTGTGTATACACATATGTGAAAATATAAAAGCAAATAATCAAAACCACATATGACATATTCATATTCATATATAGTAACAATACGAAAAAAAAGTCATATGAGAATATCATATTGAAGAGTTCATATCATCGAAGCATATAAGACCCTTACAAACAATCTCATCCCAAGCCTACAAGTACAATGCTCATGTGAATCCCCATAACCCCACATAATGAAGTAAACTAGAAAAGAGATCATAAGTAATGCCTTACCCCATATGACATAACATCATGAGTAGTCACCAACATGCATATCAACTTAGAACAATATCATGTTCATCAAATGAAACCAACATCACATAAGAGAAACATCATATAAGACCAACATGATACATTTCATTATAACACAAGTTCATAAGAAAATAAGAACAACCTCCTATGACTCCCCTCAAGGTCAACTTGTCTAATACATAAGTAAAAGTCTCATACCCTTATACTAAGTAGTACCCCCTTAAGTCACCCTAGTTATTGTCCATCTTTATTACTTCCATTCATTGATTTTACTTTCAGGAACAATTGCCTGAACCGACAATAGACCATGTGAGCAAAACATGGAATCCGGTGTCATGAAACCCTAAAGCGAAAGAAGGTGCTCTACTTTCCAAGGTAAAACCAAACATGAACATAACATTCTAGGTGGATCCACTAGTTTGTATTCATATGGGGGGAAGCATAGTTAAGGAACTAAGAGAAATACTAGAAACTCATGTATGAACATTGCATGGTAGTTTCCATCTCATGAGAACATTAGTGAACCTACCTTCCCTCTTAGGAATGGAAACCTATCACATCTAGTTTGCTCGGTGCTAAGTTAAATTTCCTTTGAAATTCCTTCAGGTCATTCTTAATCATCAAATCTTAATATAGTCCATAGAAGACTAACCCCTTGTATAATCATTTCATTAGATCATTAGGTATAGGATGATAACTTCCTTTTATCACAATCCATCATTATTGATATCAATAAATCATAGTCATATCATATAAGGCACAAAAGAGAATCACCTGCAACCTTGTATCATCTTACCCTTACGATGATCTCACAATTCAACATTTTCATAACATGCCATCATAATAATCATATAATCATCTTCTTAATCTATTCACATAATCATACTTCAATTAAATATCATCATCAAGAATAAACCAACATTATTGAAGTAGAGAACTCATAATCATAAAGGTCTTACCAAATAGCTTTTAAAACCTTCTTCAAGATCTTACCATCAATTCATCAAAAAAATTAAATGATACACTCATAATCATCATCATCATTATAATGAATTAAACAATAACATAATAAATTCCAACAACCCTAATAATATACAACTTCAATTAATGGCTAGGGTTAGGGAAAAGGGTTCAATAATGAATCGTTTAGGATGAACGCATAGTAACCCCTTAAACTTGGCAGTAACTTTCACTTATACACTTCAAGTAAGCATTACACCTAAAGTATGTTTTGATTGTGTCATTTTGACACATTTTTTATATTGTCAGATTCAGCTTAGGCTCGTTGGACAAAAACTTTTTACGTGGGGAAATAAACAAATCTACATGTGACACATGTATTTATTTTTATTTTTAAAAATACTTCATTTTCTTTGTTTTATCTCCATATATCTAACGTGGCATCCACCCCTTTCTTCATTTTCTTTACATGCCTTCTTCTTCTAAAACTCCACCAACAAGAGGGGAAAAGTACAGTTTGTATTTTCTCTTCTCACAGGTCACTATAGTTGCAAAGAAGGACAAAAATAAAATTTATCTCCCTTGAAACATTCATTATCATTGTAATTGATAAAGATATTAACTATAAATTGTCACGACCCAAATCGGGTCGCGACTGGCACCCACACTTATCCTACTATGTGAGCGAACCAACCAATCTAAACCTTAACATTTCAATATTATATCAACAGAAAGTAATGCGGAAGACTTAAACTCATTAATAAAAACCAATTCAATAACTTCTAAAATTCAACATCTATTATTCCCCAAAATCTGGAAGTCATCACCACAAGAACATCTATGCTCAACTTACTAAACTAAGAGTATTCTAAGAAGCTAAAACAAGTAAAAACTAGTCCATGCCGGAACTTCAAGGCATCAAGACATGAAGAAGAAGATCCAGTCCAAGCTAGAAACATTAGCTCACCTTGAAGATCTGGTGTGACGAAGACTGGCTTGAATTACTGTTGAGTTGAAGACGACGGCACGTTTGCTGCACTCCACAAATAAAGAAGAAGACATAAAAGTAGGGGTCAGTACAAAACACGGGTACTGAGTAGATATCATCGGCCAACTCAAAATAGAAAACAGTATATATCAAGTAATATAATAAAATCAACTAATATCCTTAGCATGCAGCATTTACAATTACCATAACCCTTGGTCACAACACCAAGCACATCAATGAGGACTCACGCCTCCTCATCATACTCATTTGGGAATTTGGTTCATTAGATTGAGTATATTAACATCTTTCATGATTCATTATCTTTATTCCTCTCGTGTCGGTACGTGACACTCCGCTCCTCATATACTATCCTGGTGTCGGAACGTGACACTCCGATCCTCATTCTATCCTGGTGTCAAAACGTGACACCCGATCCATATTCTATCCTGATACCGGAACGTGGCACCCGATCCATATACTATCCTGGTGTCGGAACGTGACACTCTGATCCTCATATACTATCCTGGTACCGGAACGTGGCACCCGATCCATATTCTATCCTGGTACCGGAACGTGGCACCCGATCAATATACTATCCTAGTGTCGGAACGTGACACTCCGATCCTCATATTGTATCCTGGTACCGGAACGTGGCACCCGATCCATATACTATCCTGGTGTCGGAACGTGACACTCCGATCCTCATATACTATCCTGGTACCGGAACGTGGCACCCGATCCCCTAATCTCACTACTTTCGTTCATCAAGCCTTCTTTTATACCAAGGCATCATCGTTAACAAAGTAGATTAGGGTTTTCTTTTCAAGATTTAGGATTCAATAGCTTCATCATGCTTATTATATCACAATTTCACAATCACATTCATGCAAGCATACAATTAAGCATATAGAAGGGTTTACAATACTATCAATACATATCATTCGCTATTAAGAGTTTACTACGAATAGCATAAATAACCATAACCTACCTCCACCGAAGATTCGTGATCAAGCAAGCAATTTCCCAAGCTTTGTGTTTTTCCTCTCGTTCGATCCTCTCTCTATCGTTTCTCTTTCCTTCTCTTTTTCTTTCTATTTTCTTTATTCAAACCCTCTTTCTTTTACCCTAATTAGTATATAATTAAGAATAAAAGATGGCAATAATAACCCACTAATTAACTTAAGGTTACCTCTTTTAACCCCCAAGTAAGTAGACTTATTAACATTAACCCTCTAACTTTATAATTAAAGTAGGAATAGTCCAAAACGTCCCTTAAAACGTGTAAAGAAATCCAACCCAAACTGGGATTACGCAACCTGTGACGGCTCGTCGTGCCTGCGACGGTCCGTCCTGCAGGTCGTCGCAAAGTTCAGAGACTCAATTTCCACCAAAGAGTCTGTGACGGTCCGTCACGCCTGTGACGGTCCGTCCTGCCATTCCGTTACGAAGTCCAGAGAGTCGATTTTCAGTACCCAATTTCAGATTTTCTAAGTGTTTTGAAACGAGACCCTGCGACGGTCCGTCGTGCCCATGACGGTCCATCGTGGGGTCCGTCGCCTCAGCCAGTTTTCCAGAAATAAAATCTGCTCCTCAAAACGACTAAACAGGTCGTTACAATAGATACCAATTTACCCATCGTTCATCCTCGAACGATCATAAGAAGAAAAACAAGGGCGAGAAGGAGTACCTGAATCTTTAAACAGATGTGGGTATCTTTCTTGCATATCGGCCTCCTTCTCCCAAGTGGCTTCTTCAACCGGCCGATTCTTCCATTGCACGTTGATGGATGCAATCTCCCTTGACCTCAACTTGCGAACTTCTCTACCTAAAATACCAACAGGTTCCTCCTCATACGACAAATTCTCATCAAGCAGGACCGAATCCCAACGGATAATGTAGTTTCCATCCCCATGATATCTTTTCAACATAGACACATGGAACACCGGATGCACTCCGGACAGCCCTGGAGGCAAGGCTAACTCATAAGCCACCTCCCCTACTCGCTTAAGTACTTCGAAGGGACCAATATACCTTGGGCTTAGTTTACCTCTTTTACCAAACCGCATCACCCCTTTCATTGGTGAAACTTTCAACAAGACTTGTTCACCCTCCATGAACTCTAAGTCTCTAACCTTTCGATCTGCATGTTCTTTTTATCTACTTTGCGCCGCTAGAAGCTTTTCTTGAATATACTTCACTTTCTCTATCGAATCCCTCAAAAGGTCAGTACCCCAAGGCCTAACCTCAAATGCATCAAACCAACCAATGGGAGACCTACATCTCCTACCATACAATGCTTCAAATGGAGCCATATCAATGCTTGAGTGATAGCTATTATTGTATGAAAACTCCGCTAAGGGTAAAAAGTTATCCCAATGGCCACCAAATTCTATCACACATGCACGAAGCATATCCTCCAACACTTGAATCGTCCTCTCAGACTGACCATCGGTCTGAGGATGGAACGCAGTACTAAGGTCCAACCTAGTACCCAATTCCGCATGCAATGTTTTCCAAAACTTAGAAGTAAACTGTGTAACTCAATCTGATATGATGCATAGTGGAACCCCATGCAATCGAACGATTTCTGAGATATAGATCTTGGCTAACTTCTCGGCATTGTAAGTCACTTTAACCGGAATAAAATGAGCAGACTTAGTTAACCTATCAACAATCACCCAAATAGAGTCGTACTTACCCATTGTCTTTGGAAGACCAACCACGAAGTCCATTGCGATTCTCTCCCATTTCCATACCGGAATGGACATTCTCTGAAGTGTTCCTCCGGGCCTCTGGTGTTCATACTTTACTTGTTGACAGTTTGGACACTTGGCAATAAAATCAACAATATCACGCTTCATTCTACTCCACCAAAAGTGTTGCTTTAGGTCACGGTACATCTTGGTTGCACCCGGATGTATAGAATACCTTGAACTATGAGCTTCTGTCAGAATAGTGTTGATAAAATCATTGACACGGGGTACACATACCCTTCCCTTAATCCTCAAAACACCTTCCTCATCGATTGTTGCTTCTTTAGCCTCTCCTTGCAACACTTTATCTCGGACCCGGATCAATTTCTCATCATTAAACTGCTTCCCCTTAATCTTGTCAAGGAAGGAAGATCTTGCCTCCACACACGCCAAAAATCCTCCCTTCTCATTTACTTCTAATCTCATAAGGTCATTAGCCAGAATCTGAACCTCTCTAGCCAATGGGCGTCTAGAAGCTTGCAAATGAGCTAGACTTCCCATGCTTCCCGCCTTTCTACTTAAAGCATCCGCCACAACATTCGCCTTCCCCGGATGATACAAAATAGTGATGTCGTAGTCCTTCAGTAGTTCCATCCATCTCCTCTGTCTCAAGTTCAAATCTTTCTGAGTAAAGACATACTGTAGGCTACGATGATCCGTGTATACTTCACACTTAACCCCATATAGATAGTGTCTCCATTGCTTTAATGCAAACACTACCGCAGCCAATTCCAAATCATGGGTCGGATAGTTACGTTCATGCACTTTAAATTGCCTCGAAGCATAAGCAATTACACTCTTCTCTTGCATTTGCACTGCACCCAAACCAGAATAGGATGCATCACAATAGACAATGAAATTCTTACCTTCCACTGGCAAGGTAAGGATAGGTGCGGTAGTCAACAAAGTCTTGAGTTTCTAAAAGCTTTCTTCGCACTCATCCGACCATACAAATGGAACATTCTGCTTAGTCAAGTTCGTCAATTGGGAAGCAATAGAAGAGAATCCCTTGACAAATCGGCGGTAGTAGCTAGATAACCCAACAAAGCTCCTTATTTCTGACACATTAGTAGGTCTTACCCAATTCTCCACTGTCTCAATCTTAGAAGGATCCACCATCACTCCATCCTTAGAAACCACGTGCCCCAAGAAGGACACTTCAGCTAGCCAAAACTCACACTTAAAGAACTTGGCATAAAGCTTTTTCTCCCTCAACTTTTCTAATACCATCTTCAAATGCTCCTCATGTTCCTCCTTACTTTTAGAGTATATCAGTATATCATCAATAAATACGATCATAAAGAGATCAAGATATGGCTTAAAAATCCCGTTCATCAAGCTTCTGAACGCAGCAGGGGCATTCGTAAGACCAAAAGACATCACTACAAATTCGTAATGCCCATACATGGTTCGAAAAGCAGTCTTTGGCACATCCATTGCTCGTATTTTCACTTGATGATAACCGGATCTCAAGTCAATCTTAGAGAAGACACAAGCACCTTGTAACTGATCGAACAAGTCATCAATGCGAGGAAGAGGATACTTGTTCTTAATAGTTACCTTATTCAGTTGTCTGTAGTCTATGCACATCCGAAAACTCCCATCCTTCTTCTTCACAAACAAAACCGGAGCACCCCAAGGAGATGCACTTGGTCTAATGAAGCCCTTGCTCAACAACTCTTGAAGTTGGGCCTTTAGCTCTCTTAACTCGGCGGGAGCCATTCTATAAGGGGGTATAGAAATGGGGCGAGTGCCCGATTCAAGATCAATACAGAAGTCAATATCCCTATCTGGTGGCATACCAGGAAGATCTGCAGGGAACACATCCAAAAACTCACGGACTACCGAAACCGACTCAATCGAAGGTACTTGGGTAGTGTAATCCTTGAGATGTGCCAAGAAAGCCAAACACCCTTTTACTAACCATTTTCTTAGCACAAAGAAAGGAGATGATACGCACCGGATTAGAAGTGTAATCACCCTCCCACACTAACGGATCTGTCCCAGGCTTGGCTAACGTCACCGTTTTAGAATTACATTCCAAGATCGCAAATTGCGGAGAAAGCCAAGTCATACCCAGAATTACATCAAAATCCACCATTTCTAAGATAACCAAATCTACATAAGTGTTGCTCCCCACAAAGTTCATAAAACAAGACCTATATACCTTTTCAACTACCACAGACTCACCCACCGGAGTAGAAACACGAATAGGCATATCAAGCAATTCACAATGTAAATTTAGACCATTAGCAAATGAAGAAGATACATAAGAAAATGTTGATCCAGGATCAAACAATACGGAAGCCATGCAATCACAAACCAGAAGATTACCTGTGATGACAGCATCAGATGTCTCCGCCTCCAATCTCCCAGGAAAAGCGTAGCAATGGGCCCCATTACTTGTCTGTCCGTTGCCCCTACCATGTTGTGTTATAGTGGCTCCAGTTAGCCCATCACCTCTGCCGTTTTGGTGACCACCATTACCTCGACCACCACGTCCTCCAGAATAACGGCCTCTACCATGACCACCTCTACCTCTAGCTATTGGGGGCCGATAACTCTGTTTTGGACAATATCTCTTAATATGTCCAATCTCCCCACATCCATAACACTCTCTGGGTTCATGAATAGGTCTCTCAGAGAAGTGTTGGCCGGTCTGAGGTGGACCCCCAACTACAGTCTGTAGTGAAGACTGAATGGGTCGAACTGAGTAACCTCCGGAACTCTGTCCTCTAGAGTAGGAACCATTAAACTCACCCCCCTTTCGAAACCTTTTTGATGTCGATGTCGAGGCGAAGTCATCGGGCTTCACTCCTTTCACCTCTATCACGAAGTTTATCACTTCTTGGAAGGATTTTACCGTAGCCGCTACCTGTAAGGCCGAAATCCGCAACTCTAACCTCAACCCCTTCAAAAACCGGCGAATCCGCTCTTGTGGACTGAAACAAATTTGAGTGGCATACCTGGATAATGCACGAAACTTAGCCTCATATGCATTGACCGACATCCTACCTTGCTCTAGGCTCAAGAACTCATCCCTTTTCCTATCCCTCAAAGTCCGGGGGATATACTTCTCCATAAACAAGCTAGAGAATGAGGCCCAAGTCATAGGTGGTGCCTCTTTTGGTTGACACTCAACATGTGACCGCCACCACATTTTGGCGTTCCCTTGAAACTGATAACTCACGAACTCAACACCAAACCGTTCTACTATACCCATCTTGTGTAGTAGCTCATGACAGTCAACCAAAAAATCGTAAGCATCCTCAGATTCAGCACCCTTGAAGACTGGAGGTTTCAATTTCAAGAACTTACTGAAAAGTTCATGCTGATCATTTGTCATTATCGGCCCAGTAGTCAGACGTGGAAACGTGCCTATGTCCAATGAGGCATCCATGTGGGGAGCCATAGTAGCCGCATGGTGTACCTCTGTAACCGGAGGTGTTGGTGCAGAAAACACTGGAGGTGCCTGACCCTGATCAGATAACCCGCTAAGATAAGCAAGAACCTGATTGATCATCTCTGGGGTAGGTTGGGGTGGCAATTCCTCATTTTGCACTTGTTCATTCTCCCCTTGCTCACCCTCTCTTACTACCTTCTCAGTCGATGGAGGAGTCACCGCCCTAGTATCAGATGGGCTAGGTACTTGTCCTCTTCCTCTAGATGACGTCCTCCCACGACCTCTACCACGGCCTCTTGCCGTTGCTCTTCCTCGAGCCACAGCCCCAGTGGAAAGCGCAGACGTTTCTTGTCTTGCCGGTGTTGGTGTTGGCGCAGTCGTTGCTCTAGTTCTAACCATCTGCAAAATAGAGTGAAGATGGTCAGATACCAATTTGTATCACCTAGATACCAATTGGATTCAAGTAGTAGCACGAAAGAAAGAAAGAAAGAATGGAATTTTCCTAAAGTCTTATAGACTCTCAAAGAAAAGTAAAGGCGTCCCCCTACCGTTCCTTAAGACTCTACTAGACTCGTTCTTGTGTTATGAAACCAACGAACCTAATGCTCTGATACCAAGTTTGTCACGACCCAAATCAGGTCGCGACTGGCACCCACACTTATCCTACTATGTGAGCGAACCAACCAATCTAAACCTTAACATTTCAATATAATATCAACAGAAAGTAATGCGGAAGACTTAAACTCATTAATAAAAACCAATTCAATAACTTCTAAAATTCAACATCTATTATTCCCCAAAATCTGGAAGTCATCACCACAAGAACATCTATGCTCAACTTACTAAACTAAGAGTATTCAAAGAAGCTAAAACAAGTAAAAACTAGTCCATGCCGGAACTTCAAGGCATCAAGACATGAAGAAGAAGATCCAGTCCAAGCTAGAAGCATTAGCTCACTCTGAAGATCCGGTGTGACGATGAATGCCTAGAATTACTGTTGAGTTGAAGACGACGGCACGTTTGCTGCACTCCACAAATAACAAAGAAGAAGACATAAAAGTAGGGGTGAGTACAAAACACGGGTATTGAGTAGATATCATCGGCCAACTCAAAATAGAAAACAGTATATATCAAGTAATATCATAAAATCAACTAATATCCTTAGCATGCAGCATTTACAATTACCATAACCCTTGGTCACAACACCAAGCACATCAATGAGGACTCATGCCTCCTCATCATACTCATTTGAGAATTAGGTTCATTAGATTGAGTATATTAACATCTTTCAAGATTCATTATCTTTATTCCTCTCGTGTCGGTACGTGACACTCCGCTCCTCATATACTATCCTGGTGTCGGAACGTGACACTCCGATCCTCATTCTATCCTGGTGTCGGAACGTGACACCCGATCCATATTCTATCCTGGTACCGGAACGTGGCACCCGATCCATATACTATCCTGGTGTCGGAACGTGACACTCCGATCCTCATATACTATCCTGGTACCGGAACGTGGCACCAGATCCATATTCTATCCTGGTACCGGAACGTGGCACCCGATCCATATACTATCCTGGTGTTGGAACGTGACACTCCGATCCTCATATACTATCCTGGTACCAGAACGTGGCACCCAATCCATATACTATCCTGGTGTCGGAACGTGACACTCTGATCCTCATATACTATCCTGGTATCGGAACGTGGCACCCGATCCCCTAATCTCACTACTTTCGTTCATCAAGCCTTCTTTTATACCAAGGCATCATCGTTAACAAAGTAGATTAGGGTTTTCTTTTCAAGGTTTAGGATTCAATAGCTTCCTCATGCTTATTATATCACAATTTCATAATCACATTCATGCAAGCATACAATTAAGCATATAGAAGGGTTTACAATACTATCAATACATATCATTCGCTATTAAGAGTTTACTACGAATAACATAAAATAACCATAACCTACCTCCACCGAAGATTCGTGATCAAGCAAGCAATTTCACAAGCTTTGTGTTTTCCTCTCGTTCGATCCTCTCTCTATCGTTTCTCTTTCCTTCTCTTTTTCTTTCTATTTTCTTTATTCAAACCCTCTTTCTTTTACCCTAATTAGTATATAATTAAGAATAAAAGATGGCAATAATAACCCACTAATTAACTTAAGGTTACCTCTTTTAACCCCAAGTAAGTAGACTTATTAACATTAACCCTCTAACTTTATAATTAAAGTAGGAATAGTCCAAAACGTCCCTTAAAACGTGTAAAAAAATCCAACCCAGACTGGGATTACGCAACCTGTGACGGCCCGTCGTGCCTGTGACGGTCCGTCCTGCAGGTCGTCGCAAAGTTCAGAGACTCAATTTCCACCAAAGAGTCTGTGACGGTCCATCACGCCTGTGACGGTCCGTCCTGCCATTCCGTTACGAAGTTCAGAGAGTCGATTTTTAGTACCCAATTTCAGATTTTCTAAGTGTTTTGAAACGAGACCCTGCGACGGTCCGTCGTGGGGTCCGTCGCCTCAACCAGTTTTCCAGAAATAAAATCTGCTGCTCAAAACGACTAAATAGGTCGTTACATAAATTCAAAAATTGATTATCTGATCTGTAACTTTACATAATTATTTATTTTAATTTCTAGTGAATATACAAACATTATGGGCAGAAAAAAATTTAAATTCAGATTGAAATGATTTGATAAATAAATTTTAGGGAAATGTTTCATTTTCAAAACTGTAATTATTTTTTTTTTTTGATGTTCAATAGGTCTGCACACTTAAGAGGAAACAATTAGTGATAAGCGATTATCATCTAACAAGAAACTATGGATGAAAAATTAAATGTGAGATCACAAAATAAAAAAAATTGTTCTCAAGAATGAGGAAAAAATCAAGCAATATACTAACCTAAAAAAAATTGCATCATGGTGAAAAGTGGCAGAGAGAGCATGAGAAAGAAGAACTAAAAATATATAAATTCTAGAGGATGGTTGAAGGAGAGAGAAAAGTGAGGAAGAAGACGAAAAAATAAACTTCTTTGAAAAACTTTTCAAATGCGCTCAGATTTCGTGTACGACATAAATAGTGTTTAGTCAGGAGAAAGTGTTCAATTGACACAATACAAACTGTTTAAAATAAACAAATCTATTCAAGGTGTTTAAATGAATATTAGTGCCAAGTTTAAGGGGTTGCCGATGGGTTCCCTTAATCTTTTATAGAAACTAGTTCAAAGACTAAGAACTATAAAAACTTCACCATTAATTAACCATAGATTATCAATATAAACCAACACAATACAAAATCAAATCAATTTGAAAGGGAATTGAATGAAGACCCATGTTTTTTACAAGGAAACAGTAAGAAACATATCAAATAAAGGAAATGGTAAAGAACATATAAACATCAAAAATTTATAAGCCTCTTTGTAATTTCAGAACAACAAGGACACATGCCTGGTGTGTTTTATTCTTTTAATGAGTTCCTAAGCCAATAGAGCTAGCGACAATATGTTTTACAAATTCATGTTAAATATTAATTAAATAAAACTTAAAGTGAAGAAGCTTTCATAATAAGTAAATTCCATAAATTATTGAGAAATTTTATGATAAATACGAGTTAAATTTATATTAGATGCTGAACATTTGGTAAGATTAAAAAAATGCGGATATGGAAATACACATAAATATTTTAAAAAGAAAATGGAAAGCATAAATATGACAAAGTTAAATAAGAGGTGAAAAATTACTAACTCTTACATCCACAAGTTCATAGATAGCAACAAATCATGTATGCAACTCATCACTCTAACGTATGAGAAATGGTTGGTCTAGAAAAGTTGATGCAACAACATTAAGTTGTAGGTTAACTTTTTGTTTGACCCAAGATCAAAATTAAAAATACAAGGATCATAACAATTAATAACATTATCATTAAACACTGACTGAATTGACATTCATAGAAACATGGGATGGAGTCGGGAAATCATTGTCGCAAAGATAGAGGAAAGAAAATTAAGAAAGTTAATAATACCCAACACACTCTAAATATGGGTACTTTGGAGAAACCTTTGACCTGTGTTTATAAGTAAATTTTCACTAAAGAGGTAGCTTTCTTTAATGGAAATTCACCTGTAAAAAAAGGTCAAGAATTTTCTCCAAACTACCACATATTCATAAAGTGTTGAGTATGCCTTACAATCTTAATTGATCTCTTTCGTCTAGCTTTGTGAAAATGTTTCACCGTCCCCATTTCCTTGGTGTCAAGTATGATAATTCTCGATTGGTGTTTGATTATAATGTTTTGAATATCATGATTCTTATATTTTTAATTTAAATCTTATGACTCATCAACTCAGCCTAACTTTGTTGCGTCGATTTTACAAAATAAACCATCTTGCATACATTGGACTAATGAGTTCCACGTAAAATGTGTTGCTATTGTTGATGAATTTGGTAAGTCTAGTGGTTAGTAATGTTTTACTCTTTTTCATATCATTTTCTATATATGTTTTTTTTTTTTCATTTTTTACTTTCCTTTGTAAAATATGTATGTTTGTATGTGTATCCCCCTTTTTTTTAGTCTTATCAGATGACCGATATCTATTTTAAATTTAACACATATTTATGCATATCTATCATATAATTTCTCAATGTTTTATGAAATTAACTTGTTATAAAAGGTTATTTACTTTCATTTGTAGGTGATTAATATCACTTAATATGACTTGTTCATTATTATAGTTTTTTTCTAATATTTATTTTGATATGCTTCACTTGGGTCTATCGAAAACAATCTCTCAACCTCACCTTCACAGGGTAGAAGTAGGGTTGCATGCACATCCAATTTAGTACAAGTGAAAATTAAAATAATATGAGATTTAATTAATGTCTTATCGCTCTAGTGTTTTCGATATATACTTTCATTCAGCGAGCTTCTTTGCATAACATGGAAACCAATGTCAGCTACAGTTCAATGAAACGTTCATTGAAGTATTCATTTAGTTACTTTGTAAGAGAAATTGATGAAGTTATGTAATAAGTACTATTAACTGCAATAAATCCGTCCAGACTATATATTTGTAGTAAGTTACCTGAGGGAGACAATAAAGCCTTCAAATGTAGTAAGTATTTTTCTTGGATTCATTATGGCTAGTTCAAAAGTACAACCTCAGTTGAGAAAATACAGAGCCATTATATCAATAACTTCTTGTCATAGAAATGCCCAGTTCATTATAGCTTTGGACAAAGAGGACTACAGCTGAAAAATCAAACGAAAAGATATTCATTCAATGGTGAAATCACATTTAGTTTCTTGTATTTTTATTGTAATAAATCACTGGCTCATCATTAAATATACAGTTTTAAGATATTAATTAAATAACAATTAGATAGAATATGTGAAACTTAAGCATCAAACACTTGAAACACACATATTACATAGCTAATGATAGAGAGAATGCACTTGCATATATTGATAACGTAAGTAATTTTTCTATATATGTTATTGTAAGTTGTCTATTGTTTATTTTTCTATATATGTTCTAACCTAATTTAGAACCATTGAAGTATCACTACGAATTAACTGAAGATGCAAACCAAATAGAGAGGTGGAAAGTTGAAATCAATAAATGATTCACTTATTTTTTTATATGAAGTTAGGTTTATATATCTCCTTTTTACTAAATCCCAGTAGCTTATTCTTGCAAACACTAATTCAAATTTAGAAATAAAATCTAAGAGTCCCTTTACCTCAAAGTTTAATCTCATTAACGAAATCTTTGTAGATGTGAAAGAAACTAAAAGCCCCAAATTCAGGCGATATATCATGTCTGGAAAAAAATGCGAAGCTCAAATAGCAATCAATAGAAAACAACCTAAAAAAACACATAAAAATCAAGCAAAGAAACACAATTTGGGATTTGAAATAAATTCATCACACCCAAAAAAAATGGATTCGATACATACATGGAAGAAACCAAAAGAGATAATCATAGAAGCGGTGTAATCTAACAATAGAGTTCCTACACCTGAATAACAGTCGCCTGCAACTATTATCAAAGTACTCCTTCTAGAAGCAGCCATGTCCTCCATCAACTATGACATACATTATAGTGCTGCGGAATATTTAGGGTTTAAGCATAAAGGTAAAATGGTTTGATATAGCCTTATAGAGAAAGAAGTGTTAAAAAGGGCAGCTAGTGTTATTTCGGCCCAAGCCTCACGGGCCACGAAATTTGAAGGGCTGGGGTGGATCGGCTCATCATTTTGAAGGGTCTAAAAATGCTCGACTCAACCCAACTTTAGAAGGGTTGAGGTTTGGGCTGGGCTTGCCCTTTTTTTTTTGTTTTTATTTTCAAGTTTATAATTTTATAACATCAAGAAAAATGAGAAGATTTTAAAATAAAATATGGAAAACATTCTTGTTGTTTCAATAGCAGTAGAAAAATATGGTATAATTAGCATGTATTTTGCATACCGAATACCCGAGCGAGATAAGAGAGTGACAAGCAAGATGGGAGGGAGACGAACCCACAATATTTATCTATCTTATATACACTTAAATCTACTTCAGTGTATCTAGAACAATGTACATGTATTGTGAGCCCTTCTATTTACGTGAAATGGCCTTATACTTGTATGAATTTTTATTGTGAACCCTTCTATTCACTCTTTTGTTATCTGAACTCATTGAACCTCAGTATTTTAATATAATTGTATACTGGATGTTGTTCGTGTTGCACAAACACTTATATGTTGGCTAAACAAAAAAATCTTTTGATTCTTGTAGGAATATTTCAATCCCGTATAAAATGACTAGCATGATACAAAGAAAACTCATTTTTCATAGTTCATCTAGATATGTCTACTTTTGTTTGCAAAGGGCGTAAATTTTTTCATTCTCTCATGAGGTCAGTTCCTCCGTGATTTCCTCCTTCTCCCACGAGCTCAGTTTAAGGGCATTTTGTCTTTTGATATCCATTATATGTTCCTAGGTTTTTCAAGTTATATTAGTTCATATGTTTTTTCTTTGTCTTTTGTTAATTATTTGATATTAGGGTCGAGTGTCATTAAATATTGGAGATTTTATTTTGATTTGTGCCTAGTGTTAGTGTAATATGCTTGTGTAGTGAGTATTATGACTTCAATAGAATATTTCGTAAATTCGAGTCGATTCTAGGATTTATTCACAACTTCTCTATATCAACTTAAATTACTATTATTTTACATCAGTTGTGTTAGGTATTAATTCTGTTAATGGTCCATTGTTATATATATATATATATATATATATATACATATATATATACACTACTTTATCTACACATGTGTTGCACGTGATTACCAATTGAGAAAAAATTGTTACAATAAATATTATTATTTATTTAGCGAAGATTTTAATAATATGGTTTGCAACAGTATAATATTAAAGATTTTTTTCTGTATGTTCAATGTGGATCATAGTATATATCACCTATTCACGCGAACATATGAAGTTGGTCAATGAAATTTTTTATTAGTTAAATGAATATATTAATTTCAATTTACTAAGGTTCAATTAATTAATTCGTCATATCTCAATAATATTAGCTTATAGAAGATATTTGTTGTATATTTTTCTTGTCATCTATCCAAATGTGTTTTCACATGTATTTCACGTTATAATGTTCAGTAGCCATATGAACATGTGAAAAGAACAACTATATTTTAATTTTAGAACTATTTTTAGTACTGTTCTCGAAACGTGCATCGCACGTTTGTTCCCTAATTGATATTAGAAAAGTTTAATTGATATAGATAAGTTCAAATCTAAGTCCTTTCATATGTAAGTTTAACATAAGAATATAACTCTGCACAAAATATAACATAATAATATTGTGTTTGATGTTGGAGGTTTGATATATTAAATACTTCATGAAAAATAAATATTTTATTTTACCAGAGCAATTAATATATTTTAATAGCTAAAAACAAGTTTTAATAATCAAAAAAGAAATTATCTATAAAAAAGATACATATAAATAAAAATATTACAAAATATTTGGGCGGTATACCATCAAATTTATAGAAAAAATTGCAATTTCAAACGAAAAAAGAAGAAGTAAATAAAGACATGACATCTATAATAAAAGACATCACATTAAAATATATAGAGAAAAATATTTTCATACTAATTGAATTACATTTTGTTAAAAGTAGACTTACTCTAGACAAAACATGACTTACTCTAGACGAAACATATCATATGTATAAAAAATTATAATCATATAATAACAATAAATAAGACAAACAGAATATAAGGTATGAATATGTTAAGAATAAAGATAACCTATATATATATATATATATATATATATATATATATATATATATATATATATATATATATATATATATATATAATAATTCTAAAATAATATTATTCAATGTATCATTTAGTCATTTTTTTACTATACATTATTTTTTAATTTATTTTTACTTTGGCAAATATTTTGTACCTCTCTATAACAGTTAAGTACATGAATTTTTAAAACATTTGAGAATACATATAAAAATGAAAAAGTACATATAAGTTGGTTTAAAAAGATAAATGATTATCAAACAATGAAAAAGACATAATTATTATTCTATGAGATTTAACATGTTTACCCTCAAAATAATCAATGATAAATACAAATAGTTATTAGCTTTACTATATATATCCTAAAAAAAGAAGAAAGGTTGAATATTAAAATACGGTTATCAACTACAAAGTTATATTTAAGAACTCAAAACAATGGATATATGAAAAATAAATATTTACTTAAAACTTCATATTGGAGTACATTCATCTTATAACTATAATAATTTACATATTTCTTAACAAAAAGAAGATGAATATGCATGAAATTTTAAGGAATACAAATCAATAAAATAGTAAGAATTCTTATAATTACAAACTGGTAATGAAAATTTTACAAGGGATATAGACTAACCTACTGTAATGTGCAAGATGATTACAAACTTGAATAACACAAGGAATATAAATAATGTCGTGTGAGTATGTTTGATAGACTCTTCACTTACCCCCACTTATCGTAAAAATTAAAATTGAAAGGTTATTAGATTTTTCATTATCTACATTTAATTAGTACATGAATATATGATGCATTAAGATTGTATTTGACACATGAATTTAAATATAACTTTTACTTAATTATTAATTAATTAAATAGATATTAATATTAATTTATTTTAGAGGTAAAATAATGGTAAAATGATAATTCAACTTTGAGGTTAGGAGCTTCCCACTTATAATAACATATGATATGGTTTTGAATGTTAAAAGTTATAACATAATAAATGGTGTTCTTGTTTTTGACTATCATATGGACTTCCCAATTGACTGTGTAAATAAATGAGATCTAATTATCGATATATATATATATATATATATATATATATATATATATATATATATAATCAAATGTTTATCTTACACCGAACAAAGATATAGTTCATATACTTGTAAGTAATTTACAGTATATTCAATAAAGCATGATTCATTGGAGGAAAAACAACAACATTGTGTTATCACATATATAGGGGGGTATAATAATATGAAAAATTGTTGGTCAAAAGTTAATTAGGGAAAATGCATAAGTACCCCCTGAATCTTTGTCCGAAATTCCTAACATACACTTGTACAATACTAAGGTTCTATTACCCCCCCTGAACTTATTTTATATTTAATTTTAAACCACTTTTCAGCCTACGTGGCACTAGCTTGAAAAAAAATGGCAACACACGTTGGGCCCACAAGATAGTGTATAGGTTGAGAGGGTACTTTTGAAATTTCGAGAGTTATCACCACAACCATGCACTTAACAAGTTAAAAATTGGCTAAGTCTTGATCGACGGTCCGTAGGTCAGACGGTCCGTAGTCCGTGACCTTCGATCGAGACCCCCATTCACCCACTCCTTACAAGAGCTACGGATGACCAACAAAGTCGGTAGGTTGACCTACGGTCCGTAGGTGGAATATTTGCCGGCAGTTAAGGGGAAATGCAGTTGGGTAAACTTAAAATGAGAATAACATTTATCACAAAATGAATTAAGTGCCGTATGACCTACCCCCAGATAGATAATTGAATTATGTTTTCAAAGACACCGACCTTGCTAAAATCAAACCTTTGAATAAAATGTTATGCCTTTTTTAGTAAAGGCCTGTCGAACAGGTCCTAACGACGGACCCAATAATGGGGCGTCGGGCAAATGACGAACCGTCAGTCCTGGCCTTCGTTTGGCCCCACAACAACTTTCCCAGAGGTCTTTTTGACCTTTCCCACTCTGTTTAAACCCTAAATTACATCGTTTTGACACTAAATCATCATATTTTAGTCAGTTTAAGCCTGGAAACATGATTAAAACATATCCAAGTCAAATCATAAAATCAAAACCTAAAAAAATTAAAAGAAAGAGAGGAGAAAATGCTCAAGAACCCTAGTTCAAGAACAACACAAGTTCAAGCAGTTCGAGAGCCAAAAATTGAGTATTTCTCCATGGATTTCATCACCAGGCATGTGAGATTTCACTAGTGTGTTCCTTTCACCCATTGGGTCCCTAATTTTATCATGATTAAACCTACGGTTTCTAGAACTTTGGTAGAACTTCATGAATTTATTAAATATATATTCCAAATCATATTATCATGTTATTACTCATATTATCGCATGAATTTCAGAACTTTAGCTTTGTATTTGTTTAGTTCTTGAATTACACATGTTGTGTCCGATATTTCAGACACTTCAGATATATATGCCTCCGTTATAAATGCATAATTACTAGATTAGTTATTGCATTCTCAGTTTGTATGTTCAGTTTTGAGCTACCCAATATTTACAGAAACTCAGACATAATCAGTTAAATTAAAAAACTCATTGGGAGTAGAATAATACCGAGATGGACTAGGGTTTAGCATACCCAATCGTCCCAGAACTACTAGCCAAGTAGGTTGTAAGTCCCATCTGCGGGCAATCTGTTTAGTGATCACGCCAGCATGCCTTTATACCTTTGTCAGGGTATATTGGGTCCTCCCGATGGAGCGTATACATCGGATTCCACATTTAGCTCATGTAGTTTTATCATCAGTTATTAGTAGGTCCCACAGATCAGGCAGACTCTTAGCATTGTCCATTTATGATTATATTCAGTATTCAGTTTCAGCATGTTATAAATTTGTCATTGCATTCAGTTAGCTCAGAATTCAGTTTATCATGTCATATTATTATACTTGCTTTTATGCTTTTTCTGTTCTGTTTTATTCCAGCTTTACTCTATCCTACATGCTCAATACCTTTCAAGTACTGACTCATACGTGCGCTACATCTTCTCGTGATGTAGGTTTAGGTTCTCAGCATCAAGATCAAACATAGATCAATTTCCGATCTCAAGTTCAGCAGATTTAGTGGTGACTCCTCATCTTCCGAGAACAACAGTCATGAGTATCATTTTAGTCTTTAGTCATTTAGTTTTAGTTTTTTCTAGATTTAGCTGGGGGGCTTTTCCCAATATTTCTAGTCCAGTTTAGAGGCTATTTTCAGATATAGTTACATTCAACTTAGTATTAAGTTAATAATTTCTTTGTATTAAACTTATTGTTTTCAGTATCTCTTTTATAGAATATAGGTATTCCCCATCTTTTCATATTTAATTATAATTTAGCTTCCACAATAGTTTATATTCTTTAGTATGCTCAAGATCATGCCAGCAGGGTTAGATTGGGATCACTTGTGGTCCCAGGTTCCGTGTCCGCATCTCGGGGGTAGCTCGAGGCATTACACAAATTGTAATATCCCATATATAAAAAAAACCAGAAATCAGTAGGTGCAAGTGACGGTTACCATCCATAGACTGTAGTTTGACCTACGACCCATACTGTGCATAAATCGTTTGAGTCTTAAGCCCCGCCCCCCCAAAAAAAAAAACTCAGCCTAGAAAATTTGACTAATCGTCGAATGAATTACGGACCTACGGTCTATTGTCTGTGTCCTTTCGATCAAGACCCCAATCACCCACTCTCTGACAAGAACCACGATTGACTAGTACAGTCCGTATATGGACCTACGAACCGTAGGTTAAAATTAGTAGACAGTTAAGGGGAAAATGTTGTTGGGTCAATTTCAAATGGCCATAACTCTTAGCTCAAAATGAATTAAGTGTCTTATGACCTACCAAATGATATATAACTGAATTATCTTTCCATAGCCACTAACCTTGCTAAATTCATGACCTAAGTAAAAAGTTATGACCTTTTTAGTAAAGGTCTTACGAACAGACCCAACGTACTTACCCAACGACGGACCATCGATTAAACGATGGCCCGTCAGTCCAGGTCTTTTGGTATTTTTCTACTTCATTTAACCCTTAAGATACATCATTTTTACCCATCAGATTTTATTTAGTTTAATCCTGGAAACATAACAACTTACCTAAGTCAAAATGAGAAATGAAAACTTAGAAAATTAGAAGCAAGAAAGAAGAAAAATGTCAAGAACCCTAGTTCAAGAATGCAACAAGGTTCCACTAGCTCTAACCCCGAAGTCTAAATATTTCTCTGTGGATTTCATCACCAGGTATGTGAGATTTCACTAGTGGGTTCCTTTCACCTATGAAGTCCCTAGTTTTCAGTCAGTTCTTGTTTCTCTTATCAAGGTTAAACCTAGGGTTCGTAGAATTACACCAAATCATCAATAATGAGTTAGGTATATTTTCCAAATCAGATTGTGAGGTTATTATTCAGTTTATCACATGAATTTCAGTACCCTAACTATGTATTTCTTTAGTTCTTAAATTACACATGCTAGGTTATATATTTCAGTTACTTCAGATATATATGTCTAAATTTTTAATGCATAACTATTAGATTAACAATTGCACTCTCAGTGTGCATGTTCACTCTTGACTTGAGCTATCCAGTATATAGAAATTCAATCATAATGTCTTAATCATTTAATTCATTGGAAGTAGCATAATACCGAGTTGCACTAGGGTTCCGCGTACCCAAATAGTCCAAGAACTACTAGCCGAGTAGGTTGTAAGTCTCTTTTGTGGGCATCAGATCACGTCAGCATGCCTTTAGTATGCTCATGATCACGCCAGCATGCCTTTATACCTTTGGCAGGGTATACTCATGAGTTTCTTTTCAGTGTTTAATCCTTTAGTTCCAGTTTTTGGTAGACTTTTTTTGGGGCTTGTGCCAGCATTTCTAGTCAGTTTAGAGGCTATTTTCAGACATAGTTAGTTTCAGCTTAGCATTTAGTTAATATTTCTTTCTATTAAACTCGTCATTATTTCAAACATTTCAGCTATAGTATATTGATATACCCCATCTTTTTATTTAAAGTATGATTTATCTTCCGCAATA
This sequence comes from Solanum arcanum, assembly GCA_027789145.1. Taxonomy (NCBI): domain Eukaryota; kingdom Viridiplantae; phylum Streptophyta; class Magnoliopsida; order Solanales; family Solanaceae; genus Solanum; species Solanum arcanum. The sequence continues at coordinate 54,421,497 of CM050943.1, forward strand.
GTTTATATACTTTAGTATGCTTATGATCATGTCAATAGGGTTAGGTTTGGATAACTTTTGGTCCTAGGTCTCGCGTCTGTGTCTCTAGGGTAGCTCGAGGCATGAAAAACTTGGTATCAGAACACTAGGTTTAAGTGACCTAGGATGTAGAAAAGCCGCACTAAGTAGAGTCCTTTTCATGGATGTGAAGTGCACCACATCTAATGAGAGGGAGGCTATGAAGTGTTTTAGGAAAACATCACTTTGTTGTTACTCTTATCGTGCATAAGGTATGATCTAATTCATCTCTAGATTTACGTTCTACATTTTTTTATCATGCCTCCTCGTAGAGACAATTCCACGAATGCGAACACTTGGAATGCAAATTCAAGAAATGCAAAACAAATCATCCAGTCCCAGATCAAGAAGTCCCCAACGCTGAATTCAATAGTTTCATTCAGATGTTTGCTCAAAGTTTCGCCGAACAGAACAATCAGCGGGTTCAAGATCATAAGAATGGAATTGGTGGATCGATAGCAGCAAGGGTCGTGACTTTGTTAGGATGAATCCACTTGAGTTCTTAGTTGCGCAAACTAATGAAGAAACCCAGAATTTCTTGGATGATCAAGAAGATCTTTGAGGTTATGCAGGTTATTGTGGATGATCGGGTTGAGTTGGCATTACATTCGCTGAAATATGTTTCTCATATCTGGTACACTCAATGGAAGCATAATAAGGGCACATATGCAACTCCTATTACCTGGGAATGCTCTAGTGAGATCTTTCTAGATAGGTTTTTCCCAATAGAGTTGAGCTAAGCAAAACCAAGGAATTCATGAACTTAAGGCAGGGTAACATGACAGTCCAAGAGTATGGAATCAAGTTTAACTAACTCTACAGGTATGCTCTCACATAGTTGCTGACTCCATGGATCAGATGAATAAGTTCTTGTGTGGAGTGTCAAATTTGGTGAAAATAGAGTTAAAAAATGCTATGTTACTAGGAGATTTCAAAATCTATAGGCTTATGATTCATACTCAGCAGGTTGAGGGAAATTCATCTCAACATATTTTATAGAGTTAGAAATAGTAGACTTCGGTCATTATAGGCATAGATTGGTTACGTTCCTGTTATGCCTCAATCCATTGTAGAACTAGGATTTTTCTTTTTCAGGTTGCAAATGAAAGAATCTAAGAATGGAAAGGTAGTAGCTTAGCGCCTATGGATCGATTCATTTGTTATCTTAATGTCAAAAAGATGATCTCTAAGGGTTATCTCTATCATCTAGTTCGGCATAAGGATTTTACCTCTAAAACCCCAACTCTTGAGTCAGTTCCAGTAGTAAATGTGTTTCCAGAAATGTTTCCAGAAGATATTCCCGGAGTTCCTCCCAAAAGGGAAATCGACTTTGGAATAGATCTCCTTCCAGATACGTAGCCTATTTCTATTCCTCCTTACAAAATGGCCACAACAGAGCTTAAGGAATTGAAGGAGTAGTTGAAAGACCTTCTAGATAAGGGTTTCATTAGACCTAGTATTTCACCATGGGGTGCACAAGTGTTGTTCGTAAAGAAGAAAGAAAGTTCTCTCAGAATGTGCATTGACTATAGACAGTTGAACAAGGTCACAATCAAGAATAATTATCCTAACCCCAGGATTGATGACATGTTTGACCAACTTCACGGTGCTATCAATTTCCCAAAGATATACCTCAGATCGGGTTATCATAGGCTCAGAGTTAGAGATAGTGACATTCCGAAAACAACCTTCAGAACACGATATGGTGATTATAAATTTGTAGTTATGTCATTTGGACTAACCAATGCTCCTGCAAATTTTATGTATTTGATGAACATAGTGCTCAAACAGTATTTGGACTTGTTCGTTATTTTCTTTATTGATGATATCCTCATTTACTTTAGGAATGAGGAAGAATATGTAAGTCATTTGAGAGTTGTTCTACATACTCTCAAAGATCGTCAGTTATTCTCTAAGTTTAGCAAATGTGAGTTCCGATTGCAATCAGTTGCTTTTCTTGGTCACATTGTATGAGAGAATTCGAGTGGATTTGCAGAAGATATAAGAAGTTAAACAATGGCCCAGACCTACCTCTGCTATAGATATCAAAAGTTTCTTAGGTATAGCGGGATATTATAGAAGGTTCGTGAAAATATTTTCATCCATAGTGGGTTATTATAGAAGGTTCGTGAAAATATTTTCATCCATAGCCTCACTATGACTAGGTTGACTCAGAAGATGGTCAAGTTTCAATGGTAAGATGATTGTGTGAAAAGCTTTGCAGAATTGAAAACTAGATTGATTACATCTCCTGTCTTTACTCTACTAGAGGATTAGATTGTTATGTGATCTATTGGGATGCGTCCAGAGTTGTCCTTGGTTGTGTGTTGATGCAACGAGATAAGGTTATAGATTATGCTTCTGGAAAGCTTAAGGTGCATGAGAAAAACTATCCAACTCATGAACCTCGAGCTTGCAGCAGTGGTGTTTGCACTTAAGATCTACAGATACTACATGTGTATTGTTCATATAGATGTATTCAATGACCATAAGAGCCTTCAGTATCTGTTCAGTCAGAAGGAGTTGCATCTTTTCTAGAGGAGATGGCTTGATTTCCTTAAGGATTATGATATGAGTGTGCATGACCATCTTGGTAAAGCGAATGTATTAGCAAATGCTCTTAGTAGATTATCTATGGTTAGTGTTGCCCATGTTGAGGAAGAAAGGAAGGAGATATTGAAGGATGCTCATAGTCTTGCTCGCTTGGAAGTTCGCCTTATGAGCATATCAGACAATGGTTTAACAGTTCAGAATGGGGCAAAATCTTCATTGGTAGTGGAGGTTAAGGAAAAGAAAGACAGTGATCCAGTCTTGATTTAAATTAAGGGTGCAATCCATAATCATAGAGAGGAGGTTTTCTCCGAAGGGGTAGATGGTGTACTTCTCTACTACACATAGATTGTGTTTTCCAAATTTGGGCGAGTTGAGACAGCATATTATTGCAGAAGTCCATAACTCTAGATATTTTATTCATCCATGTACCGCAATCTGCGGAATGTCCTTTGGTGGAATGACATGAAGAGAGATATAGCATATTTTGTGAGTAAGTGCCCCAAATGCCAGCAGGGTTAGCTTGGAATAACTTGTGGTCCTAGGTCCCGTGTTTGCAACTAGGGGGTAGCTCGGGGCGTGACACAAAGCACATGTAATCAATTAAAATAAAAGAAAAGAATAGTAGAAGAATAAAAAAATTGTGGTTAAAAGAAATGAGTGAAAGTATTTTTAATGTCTTATAGTAATAGTCATAACCTTTTGAGAAGTAAAAACCTTTTGAAAAAGTCACAACTTATTTAAAGATTAAAACTCACAACTTATTGAATAAGTTACAACTCCTTGGAAAGGAACAACTCTTTGGAAAAGTCACAACTTAGTGAAATTATATTTTTTGTGTCTTATCGGAATAACCATGACCTTTTGAGAAGTTCTGACATTTTGAGAAGTCATAACCTTTTATAAAAGTCACAACTTATTGAAAAATGACATTTCCTAGAAGTCACAGCTCATTGAAAAAATCACAACTCTTTGGAAATGCACAACTCTTTGGAAAAGTCACAACTCAGTGAAAAATCACAATCTTTTGAAAAAAGTCACAACTTATCAGATAAGCCACAACTCAGTGAAAAAGTCACTAGTTAAGGATATTTTCGTAATTTAGAATTCAAGTTAGGAGTTCATGCTTTTAAGGTGATATATATATATATATATATATATATATATATATAGAGAGAGAGAGATAGATAGATAGTTTAATAGATAGATATATAGATAGATAGATAGATAGATCAATTGTGTATAAGAATCATGAAACCTTGTTACATTAAAAAAATAGCGCTTTTTGCTATTTTATTTTTCATATCACTTAACAAGCATGGAAAGTAAATAACTGCAATCATAGTGACACTTTAAATTTAACATGGAGGGTGTTTCATTTATGATCTTGAGATAATCTATGTCAAAGGAACCATTAATCTTAAAAAGATTAATATAGATGTATATGAGTTGCATATAATATTGCTTCATAAATCAGCACTAGAAATGGATGATGAAAATCTGGAAACATTTGATGTAGAATCAACAAGAATGATGGCTATTACATGTTAAATATTGATTTGATGTTTTAAAATTTCATAATAATATTTGAATGATTCAGATTTTGTTGATGTATCAAATTAATTTACTTTTAGTTATGGAGGAGCTACCGGTATTCATTAACACTAATGATGATATATCCTCCCCATAAAAAAATGTGTTGATGTGTCCTCGTCCCACAAAAAGATAGAGCTTGTGTGTCTTCATCTCAACCATTTAATGAAAATGAAAATAAGGGCTTAAATGAAAAAAAAATTAAGGACTAGTCTCCTAGAGTAAATGTAGAGTTTCATTTTTATTAGGATTTACTCTATGATGTTTATGAAACATTTATAGTTTGAGTGATTTTGATGAATTGCTTCAAGCTAGACAATCTAACATCCAAGAACAAGATAAATAGAAAGTTGATACGGTAAATCTATACGAGCAACCATCTGGCCATGTAGGTATAGATACTGGTTTTGAAGACATTCATAAGTGCAAGAGGGAAGATGGAGACGTTGGGCTTGGAACCCTAGGTTTCTTACTAGTACTTAAGAGATATTAATTAATGTAAAAAAGTTTCCTTTTGTGTTCAATTATCTATGTTACAAAAAAGACAAGGTGTGTGATCTTCTTCTCTTCACATGTCTTTAACCTCACTTCTCTCATGTTATTCACCACGAAAGTGTTTCTGAATACTGTAAATTAACGACATTTGGTGCAATAACATATTTCTAGTGTAAGCCAACAAAACTAAAATATATTCTTTACTTTTTATAAGCTTGAAACTCTAGGTTTCTTACTAGAACTTGGAACAAGCTCTTGTTATACCTTAGTAAATGAAGTCTAGTGAAACAAGAGATAATTGGAGACTTTAAACATGGAAGTCTAGATTTCTTCCTAGAACTTGAGAGAGAATTAGAGGGGACGAACATGGATGTGAATTGGGAATTTAAGAGAATGAGAGAGTTAGGTATATTTAGGGATTGAGAGGTAGCTATAGGTCTTAGAATTAGGTCAAATGATGTGGCATAGACATTAAATACATAGAAAAAGACCCAAATATACCTTTAAGAATTAACTAGCGGACGTGATCTACGATTGGGACCTAAGGTGCGTAGACCATTCTATGGCTCGTACTGGTCAACCGTAGAACAAACTTCAGAAATTCATCCACTTCCCACAGAACCATTCTATGCTTTATCCAATTTCCTACTCCTCTAAAGACAACTTATAGAGCCCATTTTTTAGAACGAAATTTACTAAGCCTAGAATCACTCTATGCAACCCAGATATGACCTGTATGACTTATTACATACCACCTTATCTATTTGTAGGCCCAACATCAGAGTCTCACCATTTCTAAAACTCAACTCAAGTAATTTCTTCCTATGACCCATAGGATTTCTTATAGTTTGTTGCTAAGAGTCACAGTTCCTGAAACAAGGACAAATATCTGAACTCTTCCTTTTCAATCCAACTTATGAATTTTTGAAATGTTACACTAATGAGAATGCTTCATATCATATCACTATTTATTCTTCTAATTGTGAATAAGTTTGTTCTTTTTTTGATAAATTGTGAAAATGTTTTGGTTGAAAGTATAAGTCAAATTTCACCATCACCTAAGGTTTAGTACTCCCAAATATCTAATAAAGAAGCTAGATGTGTTGTTGATTCCTCTTATACTATTGATTCTATTTTATTTGCTTCTAATTTTTACCATCATCTCGCATTTATGACAGTAAAATTTTGTGGCATGCTAAATTATGACATCTACCTTTTGTAAAATGAACAATTTCTCTACCATATCTATGAGATTTTCTACTGACAACCTTTTGTATCACATATCTTATGGAAAGACATACTTGTATACCTTTCTAGTAAAGTACTAATATTACAAACAAAATTTTTAAACTACTAGAAATTGACCAATGGAGATCATAGCACAAATCCACATATGATAATTGCGATTATCTCTTGATGATGGTGGATTACTATAGTAGATCGACTTGGACACAGCACATGATATGAAAAAGTAATGCAAGAAAATTTATGGAAGCCTTCATATCTTAAATAGAAGACCAATTTCAAACCAAAGATCATGCCCTAATAAAGTTTAACAAAATGCTGTGATAGAAAGGAAACACAAATATCTCTTGAAAACAACAAATGCATGTAGTTATTTTTCAATCAAAATTGCCTACGAGATATTGGATGCCTTTGTTTTCCTACAATTTGAAGGCCCACAAAGTTAAATTTGAATCAAGGGCAACACCACACATTTTGTTGGATACCCTTTCAATTCAAAAGACTACAAGGTACCACATTAAGCTACTAAGAGAGCTCCTATATTTAGATATGTTCTCTTTCCACGAAACTATTTTTCCTTATGATATTTCTCCTGAATGTTCTAGTATCAATTATGTCTTGAAATTACTTCTCTATCATTTGGATAAATTGTTTTATATGTGTGATACAACAAGAACTTTTGTTAATGATTATTTGTTGAAAAGAAACACATTTTATGAAGTTACTACTAACCAAGTAACCAATAATATGATGTGCATACATTGGATTCAAACCTCTAAGGACAATAATACAATTTATACAACCAACTATTTGAAAGAATACAACTACACTTTACTAACTTTCTTTCCCCTACAACTACATCTCACACCCCTGGTCGACAACCTTCATTCACTTCATTCATATTCAATCATGACCATGTGTCACACCTGGGAGCACCCTACAGACGTAATTGGCGTCTTCGTCCTCAAAGAGGACTTACACTATCACATAGCATACATCATGACATATCATTAGTAGAAAAAATGCGTAAATTAAAACTTTTACATAGTGAAGTGTACTTAGACTTCTCACATATCATATATGGACTTTACATAGACTCCTCCTTTATGAAGTTTATATAGATCTATCATTTAGCATGGTCAATTCATTTAAGTAGTTTAATACTTTGTCTCGCATATATCCATTAAAACTAGAGTTACAAAGGTTTGGGCATAGCCCTTATAAGTACAATATGTCACATACACTTAAAACAATAGGCTCAAGAATAAGGAAAGAATAAGTGTCTTTAGACATAAGCAATACTACTAGGATAGAACAATTGGAACCATCCTTCAACTTTGAGGACTCACAAACAACTTGGGGTAAAGTTAAAGTCTTCTTACAAATGGCCACACCTTAACAGCCTAAACCTACATATTTGCAGAAACATAAGAAATATGGGTTAGTACAACCACTTGTACTAAGTATGGAAACATATGCACATAGAACCTCTGAAGAAGTGCATAAAAGGGACTATTTCTTTGGAAACATGTTAAGTCATTTGGATAGCCTTTGTGTAAACATATATGAGAGCATATACAAGCAAATGATCAAAACCAAATAAGACATACTCATATTCATACATAGTAACAACACCAACATAAAGTCATATTAGCATTTCATGTTCAAGAGTTCATATTATCAAAGCATATAAAACTCTTACCAACAATCCCATCCCAGACCTACAAGTGCAATACTCATGTGAAGCCCCATAACCCCACATAATCAACTAAACTAGAAAAGAGATCATAAGTAATGTCTTACCCCATATGACATAACATCATGAGTAGTAACCAACATACATATCAACTTAGACCAATATCAAGTTCATCAAATGAAACCAACATCATATAAGAGCAACATCATATAGGATCAAGATGATACATTTCATTATAACACAAGTGCATAAGAACAACCTCCTATGACTCCCATCAAGTTCAACTTGTTTAACACATAGGTGAAAGTCTGATACCCTCACCCATACTTAGTAGTACCCGATAAGTCACCCTAGTTAAGTCCATATTTATTACTTCTATTCATTCATTATACTTTCGGGAACAATCGCATTAACATACAATAGATTATGTGTGCTAAACATTGAATCCGATTTCATGAAACCCTAAACCGAAAGAAGGTGATCTACTTCCCAAGGTAGATGCAAAATATGAACATAACATTCTAAATGGATCCATTAGTTTGCATTCCTACGGGGGAAACATAGTTAAGGAACTAGGAGATATAGTGGAAACTCATGTATGAACATTGCATGGTAGTATCCATCTCATGAGAACATTAGTGAACCTACATTACCTCTTTGAAAAGGACACCTCTCATATCTAGTTCGCATGGTGCTAAACTAAATTTCCTTTGAATGTCTTTATGTCATTCTTAATCATCAAATATTAATATAGGTCATAGGAGACTAACCCCTTGTATAATCATTTCATTAGCTCATTAGGTATAGAATGAGAACTTCCTTTCATCACAATCCATCATTCGTGAGATAAAAACATCAGAGTCATATCATATAAGGCACACAAGAGAATTACCTTCAACCTTGTACCATAATACCCTTACCATGATCTCAAAATTCAATATATTCATAACATGTCATCATAATCATCATATAATCATCTTCTTAATCTATGCACATCATCATACTTTAATTAAATATCATCATCAACAATAAACTAACATTATTGAAGTAGGGAACTCATAATCATAAAGGTCTTACAAAATAGCTTCCAAAACATTCTTCAAGATCTTACCATCAATTCATCAAAAAAATTCAAGGATACACTCATCATCATCATCATCATTATACTTCAATGATGAATCTTTTATAGAAACTAGGTCAAAGACTAAGAACTATAACAACTTCACCATTAATTAACCATATATTATCAATATAAACCAATACAATAAAACATCAAATCAATTTGAAAAGGAATTCACAAAATTGAATGAAAACCCATTGTTTTGACAAGTAAATAGTAATAAACTTATCTAATCAAGGAAATGGCAAAGAACATATCAGCATCAAAAATTTTTAAGTCTCTTTGTAATTTCAGAACAACAAGGACACATGTCTGGTACGATTCATTCTTTTGAGGAGTTTCTAAGCCATGGAGCTAGCGAGAGTATGTTTTGCAAATTCATTGTTAAATATTAATTACCTAAATTAAAAATGAAGAAGCTTTCATAACAAGTCAATTACATAAATTATTGAGAAATTTTACGATAAATACTTGTTAAATCCATAATAGATACCGAACATTTGGTAAATTAAAAAAAGGAGTATATGGAAATACACTAATATTTTACAAAGTAAATGGAAAGCGTAAATTTGACAAAGTGAAATAAAAGGTGAAAAATTACTAACTCTTACGTCCGTCAAGTTCATTAATTGCAACAAATCATGTATGCAACTCATTACTCTAACGTATAAGAAACGGTTGGTCTGGCAAAGTTGATGCAACAACATTAAGTTGTTGGTAACATTTTTTCTGAGTTGATAAATCACAAGATCAAAATTAAAAATACAAAGATCATATCATTTAATATCATTATCATTAAACTATGACTGAATTGACATTCTTGGCAACATAGGATAGAGACATGGCAACATTGTCGCAAAGATAGAGGAAAGACAATTATGAAAGTAAATAATACCATACACACTCTAAATATGGGGTACTTTGGAGTAACCCTTGACCTGTGTTTATGGGTAAATTTCCACTTAAGATGGAGCTTTCTTAATGGAAATTCACCAATAAAAATAGGTCAAGAATTTTCTCCAAACGACCACATATTCATAAAGTGTTGAGTACTCTTACAATCTTAATTGATCTCTCTCGTCTAGCTCTGTGATAATGTTTCTCCGTCCCATTTCCTTGGTGTAAAGTATTACAATTCTCGATTGGGGTTTGATCATAATGATTTTGAGTATTATGATTATTATATTTTTAATTTAAATCTTTTGAATCATCAACTCAGACTAACGTTGTTTCGTCGAATTTACAAAACAAACTATCTGATATACATAGGACTAACGAGTTCATGCAAGATCTGTTGCTATTGTTGATGAATTTGGTGGATTTAGGGGTTAGTAATGTTTTACCCTTTTTCATATTATTTTTCAGATATGTTTCTTTTTCGTTTTTTACTTTTCTTTGTAATATGTATGTGTGTGTGTATCCCTTTATTATTTGTCTTATCGGATGTTCTATATAAATTTTACATTTAACACATATTTATACATATCTATCATGCAATTTCTCAATGTTTTATGTAATTAACATGTTATAAAATTTTATTTACATTCAGCTTTAGGTGATAAATATCACTTAATATGACTTGTTCATTATTGTAGTTTTTTCTAATATTTATTTTGATATGCTTCACTTTGGTCTATCTAAAACAATCTCTCAACCTCACCTCCATAGGGTAGATGTAGGGTTGCATGCATATCCAATTTAATTCAAGTAATATGAAAATAATATGAGATTTAATTAATGTCTTATGTCTCTAGTGTTTTCAACATATACTTTCAATCAGCTAGATTCTTTGCATAACATGGAAAGAGAACAAATGACCGCTACAGTTGAATAAAACGCTGTTTGAAGTATTCATTTAGTTTCATTGTAAGAGAAATTAATGAACTTATGTAAGTACAATTAATTGCAAAAACATCCTTCCAGACTATAATGATAGATAGCATGTACTTGCATATATTGATAATGTAAGTAATTTTTCTAATATATATTATGTAAGTTATCTGTTGCTTAATTTTCTATACCCAAATTAAAGCTATTGAATTATCATTACGAATTAACTGAAGATGCAACCAAATAGAGAGGTGGAAAGTTGAAATCAAGAAAGGACTCACTTTCTTATTTAATTGAAGGTAGGTTTATATATCTCCTTTTATTAAATCCCAATAGCATATTCTTGTAAACACTCATTGAAATTTAGAAACAAAATCCAAGAGTCCATTTACCTAAAAGTTAAATCTCATTTACACAATCTTTGTAGTTTCCAAAGAACCTAAAAACCCCAAATTCAGATGATATATCATGTCTGGAAAAAAAGTGAAGCTCAAATATCAATCAATAGCAAATAGAAAAAAAGAAGACATAAAAATAAGCAAAGAAACACAATTTGAGATAAATTCATCACATCCAATAAAAAATGGAGAAGATACATACATGGAAGACACCAAAAGAGATGATAAGAGAAATTATGAAATCGGTCAATAGAGTTCCTCACCAGAATAACATCCAGCTGCAACTATAACAAAAATACTCCTGCCTGAAGCATCTATGTCCACCATCACCAATGACAGAGATTGTTGTGCTGCTGGTTATTTATGGTTTAAACATAAAGGTAAAATGGTTTTATATAGCCTTTTATTTAGAAATGTACCAAAAACGGCCTGCCAAGAACCATACGGCCCAAGCTCACGGGCCAAGGAATTTAAAGGGCTAGGGTGGACAAACTCGTCATTTTCAAGGGCCTGAAAATGCTAAACTCAACCCAGTTTTAGAAAAGTTGAGGGCTAGGATGATCTAGCCCTTTTTATTTCCTTTTTTTATTTTCAAGTTTATAATTTTATACCATCAAGAAAATGAGAAGATTTTAAAATCAAATATGGAAAACAATCGTGTTATTTCAACAACACTAGCAAAAAATGTAGTATAATTAGCATGTCTCTTGCTCACCGGATATGCGAGCGAGATAAAAAGAGACAAGCAAAATGAGAGGGAAGCGAGGTCGTGAGATTTATCTATGTATCCTAGATACATGTGGATTTACTTCGATGGAGTGTAATTAGAAAAATGTTCTTGTATTGTGAGCCCTTCTATATACCAAATATAGCCTTATACTTGTAGAATTTTTATTGTGAACCGTTATATTTACTCTTGTGTTATCTGAACTCGTCTCTGTATTTCAACTATAATTTTTAACTTGATATTGTGTGTGTTGTACAAACACTCATACGTTTTCTAAACAAACAAATCTTTTGATTCATCTAGGAATATTTCAATCACGTATGACTACCATGAAACAAAGAAAAATAATTTTTAATACTTCATCTAGATATGTCTTCTTTATTCGCAAAAGACTTATTATTTTCCATTATCTCACGAGCTCATTTCCTCCCTGATTTTCCCCTTCTTCGACGTGCTCAATTCAAGGGCATTTTATCTTTGATATGCATTATAAATATCTTAATTTTTCAAGTTATGTTAGTTCGTATTTGTTTATCTCTTTGTCTTTTTCTATTTATTTGATTTTAGGGTCGCGTCTCATTGATTTTTCTATATTTATTTGGAGATTTGATTTTGATTTGTGCCTGATGTTAGTGTAATATTCTTTTGTAATGGGTGTTATGACTTCGAATTATTTCAATAGAATTTTTCGTAAGTTTGAGCAGATTCTAGGATTTATTCGTAAAATCTCAATTTCACCTACACTTCTAAACGTAATATCTCAATTGTGTATAAGAATATTGACACCTTGTTACCTCAAACAAGATAGGGCTTTTTGATATTCTTAGTTTAAAATAAGAATATTTTCCATGTCCTAACAAATTCACTATTTTTCTTATCATTTAACACACATATTAAGTAAATGATTGAAATAACTGTGACACTTCAAATTCATTATGGAGGACTTTTTGTATTTGATCTGAACTAAACTATTCAACGAAACCATTAATCTTGAAAATATTATAGATGTATATGAGTTGCATATCATGGTGCTTTATAAATTAGCATAAGAATTGGATGCTAAAAATGGGGAACCATTTGGATGTAGAATCAACAAGAATGTTGGCTACTACTTATTAAATATTGATTTTGATGTTTTAAATTTTTTTGATAATTTGAATGATGCAGATTTTGTTGATAATATAATTAATTTACCTTTAGTTGTTGAAGAGCTAGCCGTATTGCATAACACTAATGATGATGTGTCCTACTCCATAAAATATATAGTATTGATGTGTCCTGCTCATCACAAAAAGATACAGTTGGTGTGTCTTCATCTCAACCATTTAATGAAAATGAAAATAAAGGTTTAAATGAGAGAGTTGGTAGCCTTAGGGGTTGAAAGGTTGTTATAGGTCTTAGAATTAGGTCAAACAACATAGCATACAAATTAAATACATAGAAAAAGATCCAAATACCTTTAATAATTAATTGACAGAAGTGATCAAATATTGGGACCTAAGGTATGTAGACCTATCTATGGCTCGTACTGGTCAACCATAGAACCAACTTCAAAAATCCAAAAATTATCCACTTCATGCGAAACCATTCTACAATTTGTCCAATTTCCTACTCCTCGTAGAGCCAACTTATAGAACTCAATTTTAAGCAAGAAATTGTCTAAGCCCAAAACCCTTCTATGGAACCCATATATGACCCATATGACTGACTACATCCCGCCCTATCCATTTGTATCTCCATAATCAGAGTCTCAACATTTCTAAAACTCAACTTAAATATTTCCTTCCTATGACCCGTAGGACTTCTTATAATCCGTAGCTAAGACTCACAATTCCTGCAACAAGGGAAAGCATCTAAACTCTTCCTTTTCAATCTAACTTATCATTTCTAAAATGTAACACTAATTATAATGCTTCATCTCATATCACTAGTTATTCTTCTAATTGTCGATCAGTTCCTCCCTACTTTTATCAATTGTAAAAAGGTGTTAGTTGAAAGTGAGAGTCAAGTCTCACCATCACCTAGGGTAAAATACTCATAAATAGCTAATAAAGAAGCTAGTTGTGTTGCTAATTCCTCTTCTTCTACTATTGATTTCTTTAATTTGTGCTAGTCTTTACCATCATCTCACACTTATGATACTAAAATGTTGTGACATGTTAAATTAGGACATCTGCCTTTTGTAAAATGAAGAGTATCTCTACCATATATATCAATAAAATTTTTCACTAGACAACCTTTCACTTGTATCATATGTCGTATGGAAAGACAGACCAGTATACCTTTATAGGGAAGTGCTAATATTACCAACAAATTTTTGAACTACTACAAATTGACCTCATACCACATACCCACTTAGACACAGTACATCATATGCAAAAGTAATGCACTGATGTGTACATATGTTGATTTGGTTTGTTTTTTTATTAAAAAATTAAATCAATTTTGTCGGTTTAATCAATCTAAAAATCAAATCAAACCACTTTAAGTGGTATTTTTTTTAATTATTTTTTTACAATTATACGATATTTGAAAAATATATTAAATATATTTTGACTTACCTCAATAATAAGCTAAACTTAAAAAATATTAAATGAATAGAAATTTTCGAAAAGACGGTAAAATTCACATGAGTACAAAATATCTTTTTTAAAAAAATATCAATGTTCATTGTGTTAAATTAATAAGATTAAAGGCTAGAGATAACTGAATACAAAACAAAATACTAACAAAGTAAATTGTTAACTTCGAATTTTAAAAACTATAACAATATAATTGTAACTTCGGATCATACGAAATAAAATATTTACAAGTTTTACAAGCCCAAATTTGAAATAAAATATATAAACATTAAAACTATAAACTAATTAAAAAAACGTATTAAAAAAACTAGACTATAAATAAATATATATATATATATATATATATATATATATATATATATATATATATATATATAAGAGTGGCCATTTTTTTTAACTGCTAAACCAATAAAACCAAATCACAAATCATTTTTTTTCAATTCTATTTGACTTGTACACCCGTATGTCTACAAGTTATGGAAGACTTCATATCTAGAAATGCAAATTCAACGTGAGGAGATTGTCCATATTATGTGGGAGGATTATATTAAAGACTAGTTCACTACAATTGATGTTCAACTTTATTTTATTGAATTATAGTTTGATGAAACAATTATTTAAGTGGGAACAAATAGGTTTGTAATAATTTATTATGGAATTTTATAATTTTTTGTTTATTTGGTAAGATTGAATAAACAATTGGGTCTATTTTAATAGTTTTACAAGTTATGAGATTTTCACGTTTACGAGAAAATCCGCATGTCCAAACAAACCTTCAATTTCATCTCATAATTCCATATTGTGATACCATAGATTTCATATCACATGGCCAAACAGACCCTAGTGTAATGTGATATTAAATTGATCATCTTAAAGAGTTGCATTGAAAAAAGAATAATCTTTGGTGGATCATGCTAGAGATATGAAGAATTTTTTGGACCTTTATATATATATTGCATAGAATTAGCACGAAATAAGAATAATTCAAGAGATGATTTATATTTTGGTATAGTAAAAATGTAATGAAATAAAAAAGAACTTATATTTTATTCATTGATAATTTAAAATTTATTTAACTAAAATCTAGTTATTTGTTATTGCTCATATTAATCACCTAAAACTGAAAATAAAAAACCTTTTATATGAAGTTAATTACATTAAATATTGAGAAATTTTATGATAAATATAATGTAAATCAAAAATGGATATTGATCAAAAAATCTTTCGCAAGAGTAGCCTTCTTAACAGTATGTATTATGTACAACATTTCTTTATTATATTCGCAAACAACAAGGATACACCAAAAGTTATTAAGACCTTCCAATGCATACTCTACTTGTTACTAAATCATAACCTTCAACATGGGTTTCTTGAACTAAAATCGTAAAATTTATAACATTCTCTACAATTGAGGTTTTTTTTCTTCGGATTTTGACTTTAAATGCATCATGAATTTTTTTTGTAATGAAATTATACCGTGTTTAAATGAGAGAAGTATAAAAAACACTCTTAAACTTAGCATAAATTATTAGTTTCATCTCCGAATTATTGACAGCCTTAAAAATATCCCTCTATTAGACTAAGTAAACTTAGATACACTCCCGATATGCAACATGACATAGCAGGTGGTCTCAAATCATGTAGGAATTCTTAATAAAAATCAAGAGAAGTGTTCAAAGCACCCTTAATGGGATAACTACATAAAATTAGGCCAAGCACTTGGTCTGATTGAATAACATTATTCGTGAAAATAGCCAAGGTCAATCACTTGGTCTAATTGCATACAGTAATATTATTTGCAAACCTATATTTCAATTATACCTTACTAGTTAAAACTAATCATTTAGATTATCTAGGGTTTGTAACATTTCGCTCGAATATCATCTCCAAAATCTAGAGGTCTTAATTATTTTTCTCCTTTTTTTCACCTATATATCTACGATTAGTTACGTTCTCAATAAACTATAGGAATGTAGTCTCTTATCTATTAATAATTATATGACATAAAACCTACAGTTTATCGAGTACATAATGTAGACAGAGGATACAAAAGTTGCGAATTATGATGGGCGACTAGTAGGTAGTTGAGTGTGGTCTAACTTTTCAATACATACTTTAAACATGGAAACAGTTACAAATGAATGAAACTATTGCCTTTCCCCCATTAAACGTTGTTTGAAGTACTCATTTTGTACCATTGTAAGAGTAATTGATGAAGTTATGTTTTAAGTACTATAAACTGTACTAACATTCATCTAGACTGCACTAAGAAACATTTCACTACAAGTGTAATTTGAGAACATCAAGGACACATGCTTGGGGCAAATCATTCTTTTAAGAAGTTGCGAAGCTAATGGAGCTAGCGACAATATGTTTTGTAAATCCATTGTTAAAGATTAATTACCTAAAACTGAAAATGAAGAAGCTTTCATAACAAGTCAATTAGATAAATTATTGAGAAATTTTATGATAAATACGAGTTAAATCTATAATAGATACTTGACATTTGGTAAGATTATAAAAAGGAGGATATGGAAATACACATAAATATTTTACAAAGAAAATGAAAAATGTAAATATGACAAAGTAAAATAAAATGTGAAAAATTACTATCTCTTACGTCCGCCAAGTTCATAGATAGCAACAAATCTTGTCTGCAACTCATCACCCTAACGTATGAGAAATAGTTGGTCTGGTAAAGTTGATGCAACAACATTAAGTTGTTGGTTAACTTTTTGTCTGAGTTGATAAATCACACGATAAAAATTTAAAATACAAGGATCATAACATTTAATATCCGTATCATTTAACACTGACCGAATTGGCATTCTTGGCAACATGGGATGGAGACAGGGAAACATTGTTGCAAAGATAGAGGAAAGAAAATTAAGAAATTAAATAATATCCAACACACTCTAAATATGAGGTACTTTGAAGAAACCTCTTAACCTACTTTTATAGGTAAATTTCCACTAAAGAAGGAACTTTCTTTAATGGAAATTCACCTATAAAAATAGGTCAAGATGTTTCTCCAAACTACCACATACTCATAAAGTGTTGAGTATTCTTCACATTCTTAATTGATCTCTTTCGTCTAGCTCAGTGAAAATGTTTCTCCATCCCCATTTCCTTGGTATCAAGTATGACAATTCTCGATTGGTGTTTGATCATAATGATATTGAATATTAATATTCTTATATTTTTAATTTAAATCTTATGACTCATTAACTCAGAAAACAGTTGACCAACAATATACATTATATTTTGCGTCGACTTTACAAAACAAACCATCTCACATACATTGGACTAATGAGTTCCACGCAAGATGTGTTGCTATTGTTGATAAATTTGGTGGGTCTAGGGTTAGTAATGTTTTACCCTTTTTCATATCATTTTTCTATATATGTTTCTTCGTTTTTTACTTTTCTTTGTAGAATATGTATGTCTTTATGTGTATCCCCTTTTTTTTTCTTATAAGATGTTCGATCATATTTATACATATCTATCGTACAATTTCTCAATGTTTTATGTAATTAACATGTTATAAAATGTTATTTACTTTCAGTTTTTAGGTGATTAATATCACTTTATATGACTTGTTCATTATTTTAGTTTTTTCTAATATAAATTTTGATATGGTTCACTTGGATCAATCGAAAACAATCTCTTGACCTCACTTCCACAGGGTAGAAGTAGGGTTGCATGCACATCCAATTTAGTACAAATGAAATTAAAATAATATGAGATTGAATTAATGTTTTATCTCTCTAGTGTTTTCAATATATACTTTCAGTCAGCTAGCTTCTTTTCATAATATGGAAAGAGAACCAATGTCAGGTACAGTTTAATGAAACATTGTTTGAAGTATTCATTTAGTTTTATTGTAAGAGAAATTGAGAAGTTATTTTATAAGTACTAATTATTGCAATAATATCCGTCCTGACTATATAATTGCAGTAAGTTACCTGAGGAAAAGAATAGATCCTCCAAATGTAGTAAGTATTTTTCTTTGAGCCTAGCTCAAAAGAAGAGAGGATTCATTATGGCTCGTTCAAAAGTGCAGCCTCTATCAACAAATGCCCAGTTCACTATAACTTTGGACAAAGAGAACTACAACTTAAAAATCAAACCAAAAGATATCCATTTAATGATGAAATCACATTTCTAGTTTCTTGTATTTTTGTTGTAAGAAATCACTGCTCATCATTGAATATACAATTTTAAGATATTAATGAAATAACAATTAGCTAGAAAATGTGAACTGAAGCATCAAACACTTGAAACAAAAATATTACAGATCTAATAATAGATAGAATGTACATGCATATATTGATAACATAGGTAATTTTTTTGTTTCTTTTTCTAAATATGTTCTAATCCAATTTAGAACTATTGAAGTATCATTACAAATTAAAACCAAATAGAGAGGTGGAAAGTTGAAATCAAGAAAGGATTCACTTTCTTATTTAATTGAAGTTAGGTTTATATATTTCCTTTTTATTAAATCCCACTACCATATTCTTGCAAACTTTCATTCAAATTTAGCTGCGAAAGAACCTAAATGCCCCAAATTTATACGATATTTCATGTCTGGAAAGAAAGTGAAGCTCAAATAGGAATCAATAGCAAAAAGCCAAAACTAGACATAAACATTAAGCATAGAAACACAATTTGAGATAAATTGAAATGGAGCAGATACATACATGGAAGAAACAAAAAGAGATGATCAAAGAAGCCCTGTAATGTTTCTATGGATTTCCTACACCAAAATTACAGCCACCTGCAAGTATGACCAAAATACTCCTGCCTGAAGTAGCCATGTCCACCATCACCTATGACAGACATTGTAGTGTAGCAGGTTATTTAGGGTTTAAGCATAAAGTTAAAATTGTTTGATATAGCCTTATATAAACAGAGATATTAAAAAGGGTAGGCCCAGCCCCATCCGGCCCAAGCCTCACTGGGCAAAGAAATTTAAAGGGCTAGGGTGGACCGGCTCGTCATTTTGAAGGGTCTAAAAATGCTCAATTCAACCCATCTCTAAAAGGCACGAGAATTTGGGAGAGATAGACTTTTTTTTCTTGTTTCTCATTTCAAGTCTATAATTTTATAATGAGAATATTGAAAATAAAATATGGCAAACAATCATGTCATTTTAACAACATTAGCAAAACATTTATTATAATTAGCATATATCTTGCATACTAAATACGCGAGCGAGATGAAAGAGTGAAAAGCAAGATGGGAGGGAGGTGAGTTCACTATATTTATATATGTAACCTAAATAAATGTGAATCCACTTCGATAGAGTATATCTACAACAATATACGTGTATTGTGAGACCATTTACGTGATATAGTCTTATACTTGTATGAATTTTTATTATAAACCATTCTATTTATTCTTTTGTTATTTGAACACATCGAACCTCAGTATTTCAATATAATTATTAAGTTGATATTGTGCGTGTTGTAAAAACACTTATACGTTGACTAAGCAAAAAAATCTTTTGATTCATGTAAGAATATTTCAATCGGGTAGAAAATGACTAGCATGAGACAAAGAAATCTCATTTTTCATAGTTCATCTAGATATGTCTACTTTTTTTTGCAAAGGGTGTAACATTTTCCATTCTCTTATGAGCTTAGTTCCTCCATTATATCCACCTCTTCTCCCACGAGCTCAGTTAAAGGGCATTACGAATTCACTGAAGACGCAAACCAAATATAGAGGTGGAAAGTATAAATAAAGAAAGGATGCACTTTCATATATAACTGGAGTTGAAATTTGTGGCTCCTCGCCCTTTGTTGTCCACAGATTCATTGCAGGCCAATAAAACTGAAAAATTTGAACAAACGCAGAAAAACAAAATGGGTCATTACTTGGGAAATGGACCTTAACATTGGCGAAGTGTAACATTCGTAGTGAGGATTACTCAATACTACATAACAAGACATAACTACAATTCTTCAATTAATGTGAGACTCTAAAAACCCCGCACGTAGGACTGAACATCTAAAGCATGGAACGTAGCTTATGAAGTAAGAATTTAACCAAGACTACATAATGAGATAATTTTTCATTTCATCAACCAAACACAAATTTCTTAATGCACCACACACCTCAAATCAAGCATCTAGAAAAGGGGGGAGTCCAAGCTTATGAAGTTAGAATATCAAGGCGTTTAGTCAAACACAACTCAAAATTTATTAAATCTCTGCAAACACTCATTCAAATTTAGAAACAAAATCTAAGATTCCCTTTACATAAAAGTTAAATCTCATCAACGCAATCTTTGTAGCTGTGAAAGAACCTAGAACCTCCAAATTTGAACGATGTATCATGAATGGAAAAAAAAGCGATGCTCAAATACAAATTAATAATAAACATCCAAAAAAGACATAAAAATTACGCAAAGAAACACAATTTGAGATTTGAGATAAATTCATCACACCCAAAAAAATGGAGCAGATACATACATGGAAGAAACCAAAAGAGATGATCAGAGAAGCCGTATAATCTCTCAATGGAGTTCCTACACCAGAATAACAGCCACCTGCAACTACTATAAAAATACTCCTGCCTAAAGTAGCCATGTCTACTATAACATATGACAGAGATTATAGTGTTGCGGGTTATTTAGGGGATTAAGCATAAAGGTCAATTGGTTTGATATAGCTTTGTATAGAAAGAGGTGTTAAAAAGGGCAGACCCAGTCCCTTTCGGACCAAGCCCCACGGACCAAGGAATTTGAAGGGCTAGGGTGTATCGGCTCGTCATTTGAAGGGTCTAAAAATGCGCGACTAGACCCAGCTCTAGAAGGGTTGAGGTTTTGGGCAAGCTAGCACTTCTTTTTTTTCTTTTAAAGTTTATAATTTTATAGCATCAAGAAAAGGAGAAGATTTTTTAAAATAAATTATGAAAAACATTCGTGTTGTTTCAATAACACTAGCAAAAAATCAAGTATCATTACCATGTATTTTGCATATCAAATAAGCGACGAGAAAAGAGTGGCAAGCAAGATAGGAGGGAGGTGAGGCCACAATATTTATCTATGTATCCTAGATACATGTGAATCTACTTCGATCTAGTGTATCTAGAATAATGTACTGTATTGTGAGCCCTTCTATTTTCGTGATATAGCCTTATACTTGTATGAATTTTTATTGCGAACCCTTCTATTAAATCTTTTCTTATATGAACTCATCGAACCTCAGTGTTTCAAGATAATTTTTAACTTTATATTGTGTGTGTTGCACAAACACTTATACATTGGCTAAACAAACTAATCGTTTGATTCATGTAGGAATATTTCAATCACGTATAAAATGACTAGCATGAGACAGTGAAAACTCATTTTTCATAGTTCATCTAGATATGTCTACTTTTGTTTGCAAAGAGCGATTTTTTCCATTCTCTAATGACGTCAGTTCCTCCGTGATTTGCCCCTTCTCCCACGAGCTCAGTTCAAGGGCATTTTGTCTTTTAATATTCATTATAAGTTTCTCAATTTTTCAAGTTATGTAACTTCGTATGTCTTTTTCTTTGTCTTTTTGTACTTTTTATTTTAGGGTCAAGTGTCATTGAATTTTCTAAATATTTTGGAGATTTATTTTTATTTGTGCCTAATGTTAGTGTAATATGCTTGTGTAGTGAGTACTTTGACTTCAATAGAATATTCCGTAAATTCGAGTATATTCTAGGATTTACTTATAACGTCTCAATATCAACTTAAATTTACTGTTATTTTTCACCAATTGTCTTAGGTATTGATTTACTTGTCCATTGAGTTAATATATATATATATATATATATATATATATATATATATATATATATATATATATATATATATATTACAGATTCTTTTGTGTATGTTCAATGTGGATCATAGTATATATCTCTTATTCACGCGAACATATAAAGATGGTCAATGAAACTTTTTATTGGTTAAATGAATATATTAATTTCAATTTACTAAGGTTCAATCATGTAATTCACGGTATCTCAATAATATTACCTTATAGTGTTGTATATTTTTCTTGTCATCTATACAAATGTGTTTGCACATGCATTTTAAGTTATAATGTTCAGTAGTCATATGAACATGTGAAAAGAACAACTACCTTTTATTTTTTAGAACTATTTTTTTTTGTATATTGTTGGGAAAATGCATGATTACTCCCTCAACCTATGCCTGAAATCTCACACACACTTATTTGATACTAATGTCCTATTACCCCCTGAACTTATTTTATAAATAGTTTTTTAGCCCTTTTCAGCCTACGTGGCACTAGCTTGAAAAAAAATGTCAATTCATGTTGGACTCACAAGATAGTGCCACGTAGTTGTATTTGCAATAATTAGTAATAAATAAGAAAATATATAATACTATAACTAAAGAATTAATGTGTAATAGTTGTATTTCAAATAAATTTTATCAATAGTCGTAGGATTTTAATTTAGTGTAAGAAAAAAATGAAAATTTTTATTCAATAATATTAAAAATAAGATGTATTTGGTAAAAGATGATTTTTAATGATTCATATATATATTTTCACATATTTTTCATAGTTGTTGTGAAAGAACTCGGAATAATTTAAAATAATATATTCTGAATTTAAAATATCTTGTTAACTTTATAATACATTTGTAACATATATATATATATATATATATATATATATATATATATATATATATATATATATATATATGCATGTATGAATGTTTCTTCCCCTAAATTTTTGTATTATTAGATCACCGGAGAAATAAAATGTATCCTCGCGTAATTCTTCTATTGTTGGCTAAACATTGAAGCACATCACCAAAGGGCATTTATCACCACAATCATGAACTTAACAAGTAACAAAGGAACCACTATTAGCAACTGATTTAACTTTGATCTAATAAAATTATTACAGAAGAGGCAACACAAGGTTGTCATAGAACTAATGGCACAAGTAATACACTGATAAAATTGTATATTTTCTGTTTTGATAGAAAAGAAACATGTCTTTCCACTCACATTCAATAGAAATCAACATATAGTAAGATTAAAGGCATCACTAACAACCTTATTTAAACTCACCCAATGAAAACAAATTCTAACACCACATAGCCAAAATAGACCAAAATCAGTTGTTACAAAAAAATCTGCAGGTGCAACCAACAATGGCATCGACGGTCCGTAGGACAGACGATGTACATCATGCACAAACGTTGATGGGATCAGAAACTCCAAAAATTCAGCCGGGAAAAATTTGCTAAGTCTTTATCGACGGTCCATAGGTCAAACGACGGTCCGTAGTCCGTGACCTTCGATCGAGACCCCCATTCACCAAATCATTAAAAGAGCTACGGATGACCAACACAGCCTGTAGGTTGACCTATGATCTGTAGGTGGAAAATTTGTAGGCAGTAACGGGGAAATGCAGTTAGGTCAACTTCAAATGATAGTACCTGTTAGAATAAAATGAATCTGGTGTCCCATGACCTACCCACAGATAGTTAATTCAATTATCTTTCCATAGACACCGACTTTGCTAAAACCAGACGTTCGAATAAAATGTTATGCCTATTTTAGTAAAGGCATGTCGAACAGGCCCTAACGACGGACCCAACGATGGGGTGTCGGGCAGACGACCGACCGCCAATCCTAGCCGTCGTTTGGCCCAACAACAACATTCCCACAGGTCTTTTTGACCTTTTCCACTTCGTTTAAGCCCTAAATTACGTCATTTTGACCCTAAATCATCATATTTTAGTGAGTTTAAGCCTGAAACGTGATTAAAACATATCCTAGTCAAATCATAAAATGAAAACCTAAAAAATTAGAATCAATAAGGAGAAAAAGCTCAAGAGCCCTAGTTCAAGAACACCACAAGTTCCAGCAGTTCTAGCCCCAAAAATCAAGCAATTTTCCATGTATTTCATCACCAGGCATGTGAGATTTCACTAGTGTGTTCCCTTTACCCATTGGGTCCTTAGTTTTCTGTCAGATTCTTGATTCTCTTATCATGATTAAATCTAGGGTTTCTAGAACCTTGGTAAAATTTCATGAATTTATTGAATATATATTCCAAATCAGATATTCATGTTATTACTCATATTATCGCGCGAATTTCAAAACCTTAGCTTCGTATTTGTTTAGTTCTTGAATTACACGTGCTATGCCAGAAATTTCAGACACTTCAGATATACATGCCTTAGTTGTAAATGCATAATTACTAGATTAATTATTGCATTCTTAGTTTTATGTTCAGTTTTGAGCTATCCAGTATTTGCGGGAACTCAGAAATAATCAGTTAATTTAAAAAATTCATTGGGAGTAGAATAATACCGAGTTGGACTAGGGTTTAGCGTACCCAATTGTCCCTAAACTACTAGCCAAGTAGGGTATAAGTTCCATCTTTGGGCAATCAGTTTAGTGATCACGCCAGCATGCCTTTATACCTTTGTCAGCGTATATTGGGTCCTCTCGATGGGGTTTATGCATTGGACTTCACATTTAGCTCATGTAGTTTTATCATCGGTTATTAGTAGCTCCCACAGATAAGTGAGACTCTTAGCATTGTCCATTTATCAGTATATTCAGTATTCAGTTTAAGCATGTTATAAATTTGTCATTGCATCCAATTAGCTCAGAATTCAATTTATCATGTAAGATTATTATATTTGCTTTTATGCCTTTTTAGTTATGTTTTATTTGAACTTTACTCTATCCTACATGCTCAGTACCTTTCAAGTACTGACGCATATGTGCTCTACATCGTCTAATGATGTAGGTTAAGGTTCTCAGCATCCACATCAAACATAGATCGATTTCCGATCTAAAGTTCAGCAGTTTCAGTCTTTAGTCATTTACTTTTAGTTTTTGCTAGATTTAGCTGGGGGATTTTTCTAGTATTTCTAGTCCAATTTAGAGACTACTTTCAGACATATTTAGATTCAACTTAGTATTGAGTTAATAATTTCTTTGTATTAAACTTATTATATTCAAATATCCCAGTTATAGAATATGAGTATTCCCCATATATTCATATTTAATTATGATTCAGCTTACACAACAATTTATATTCTTTAGTATGATCATGATCATGCTAGCAGGGTTAGATTGGGATCACTTGTGGTCCTAGGTTCTGTGTCCGTGTCTCGGGGGTAGCTCGAGGCGTGACACAAATTGTAATATCCCATAACTTAAACAAACTTGAAATCTATAGGTGCAACAAACGGTTACCATCCACTGACCGTAGTTTGATCTACGATCCGTACTGTGCATCCATCATTTGAGCCTTAAGCCCCCCAAAAAAAAAAAAAAAAAAAATCAGCCCAGAAAATTTGACTAAGCGTCGAATGACGGACGGACCTACGGTCGATATTCTGTGTCCTTTCGATCAAGACCCCAATGATCCACTATCTTACAAGAACAAAGATTGACCAGTAGGGTCCGTAGGTTAATATTAGCAGACAGTTAAGGAAAAATGTTGTTGGGTCAACTTCAAATAACCATAACTCTTAGATCAAAATTAATTAGTTGTCTCATGACCTACCAAATGATACATAACAGAATTATCTTTACATAGCCACTAACCTTGCTAAATTCAGACTTCTAAGTAAAAAGATATGACCATTTTAATAAAGATCTGTCGAACAGACCCAACCTACTGACCCAACGACGGACCGTCGATTAAACAATGGCCCGTCAGTCCAGGTCGTCATTTGGTTCTACGGCAATCACATCATGATCTCTTGGTCTTTTTCTACTTCATTTAACCCCTAAGATACGTTATTTTGACCCATCAAATTTTATTCACTTTTAGCCTAGAAAAATAACAAGAACTTACCTAAGTAAAAAAAAAGGAGAAAAAGGTCAAGAACCCTAGTTCAAGAACGCAACAAGGTTCAAACAGCTCCAACCCCGAAGTCTAAATATTTCTCTGTGGATTTCATCACCATGTATGTGAGATTTCACTACTGGATTCCTTTCACCTATTAAATCCCCAGTTTTTAATGATTTCTTTATTCTCTTATCAAGGTTAAACCTATGGTTTGTAAAATTACACCAGATCATCAATAATTAGTTAGGTATTGTAACGACCTGTTTCGTCGTTTTGAGCAGTAGAGTAATTTCTGGTAATAACTGTCTGAGTCGACGGATCCCACGACGGACCTTAATGGGCACGACGGACCGTCGAGGGGGTCTCGTTCCAAAACACTTAGAATTTAGAAATTTGGGTACTGAGATCGACTCTCTGAACTTCGCGACGAAATGGCAGGACGGACTGTCGCAGACATGACGGGCCGTCACAGACTCTTTAATGAATTGAGTCTCTGAACTTTGTGACGGAAGCAGCAGGATGGACCGTCGCAGGCACGACGGGCACAGGCTGCATAACCCTGACTGGGTAGGATTTCTGTTAAATGTTTTAAGGGGCGTTTTGGACTATTCATGCTTATAATTATAAGTTAGTGGGTTAATGTTAATAATTCAATTACTTGGGGGTTAAAGGGGACAACCTTAAAATAAATAGTGGGTTACTTTTACCATCTATATACATAATTATATGCTAATTAGGGTAAAAGGAAAAGGGTTTTGAATAAGAAAAATAGAAAGAATAGAGGGAAAGGAGAGAAACGATCGATCGAGAGAGAGGAAAAACGCAGCTTTGGGATAGTAGATTGCTTGATCACAATTCTTCGGTGGAGGTAGGTTATGGTTTATACTATCTTATAGCAAACTCTTAATAGCAAATGATGTGTGTTGGGTAGCATTGTAAAGCCTTCTATATGCTTAATTGTGTGCTTGCATGATATGATTATGTAATTGTAATTGATTGAGAAGATTAGGCTATGAATCTTGAATCTTAAATTTACTTTGTTAATGATGATGCCTTGGTATAAAAGAAGGCTTGATGAACTAAGATAATGAGATTAGAGGATTGAGTGTCACGTTTCGACACGAGGATAGTATTGATGGATCAGAGTGTCACGTTCCGACACCAGGATAGTATTGATGGATCGGAGTGTCACGTTCCGACACCAGGATAGTATATGGATCGGAGTGTCACGTTTCGACACCAGGATAGTATTGATGGATCGGAGTGTCACGTTCCGACACCAGGATAGTATTGATGGATCGGAGTGTCACGTTCCGACACCAGGATAGTATATGGATCAGAGTGTCACGTTCCGACACCAGGATAGTATATGGATCGGAGTGTCACGTTCCGACACCAGGATAGTAAAGAGAATGAATCTTGAAATATGCTAATATACTCAATCTTAAGAACTAATTCCCAAATGAGTATTGTGTGGAGGCTTGAGTCCTCATAGATGTGATTGGTGTTGTTGCAAATTGATTCTTATGCGTGTTGCTATCACCTGTTAAGTATTTAGTTGGTTTTATGTTATTATCTGATATATACTGTTTTCTATTTTGAGTTGGCCGATGATACCTACTCAGTACTTGTGTTTTGTACTGACCCCTACTTGTATTTGTTTTCTTTGTTAATTGTGGAGTGCAGCAAAAGTGCCATCTTCTTCAACTCAACCGCAACTCTAGCCAATCTTCATCACACCAGATTTCAGGGTTAGCTAATGCTTCTAGCTTGGACTGGATCTGCTTCTTCATGTCTTGATGCCTTGAAGTTCTGGCATAGACTAGCTGTTATTATTTTAGTTCCTTAGATACTCTTAGCTTTAGTAAATTGAGGATAGATGTTCTTGTGATGATGACTTCCAGATTTTGGGAATAATAAGTGTTTTAGTTTTAAGAAGTTATTAATCTATTTTCATAAATGAGTTCTAAGTCTTCCGCATTTTATTTTGTTCATTATGTTTTAAATGTTGGGGTTTAGATTGGTTGGTTCGCTCACATAGTATGATAAGTGTGGGTGCCACTCGCGGCTCGATTTGGGTCGTGACAAACTTGGTATCAGAGCACTAGGTTCGTTTGTCTCATCACACAAGAACGAGTCTAGTAGAGTCTTAAGGAACGGTAGGGGGACACCTTTATTTTTCTTTGAGAGGCTATAGGACTTTAGGAAAATTCCATTCTTTCTTTCTTTCGTGCTATTACTTGGACCCAATTGGTATCTAGGTGATACAAATTGTTATCTGACCATCTTCACTCTATTTTGCAGATGGTTAGAACTAGAGCAACGACTGCGCCAACACCAACAACGGCAAGACAAGATGCGTCTGAGTCAGCCACTAGGGCTGTAGCTCGGAGAGGAGCAAAGGCAAGAGGCCGTGGTAGAGGTCGCGGAAGGACGTCCTCTAGAGGAAGAGGACAAGCACCTAGCCCAACTAGTACTAGGGCGGTGACTCCTCCATCGACTGAAGAAGTGGTAAGAGAGGGTGAGAAAGGGGAGAATGAACAAGTGCATAATGAGGAATTACCACCCCAACCTACCCTAGAGATGATTAATCAGGTTCTTGCTTATCTTAGCGGGTTATCTGATCAAGGCGGACACCTTCCACTGTTTTTACGCACCAAAGACCTCAAGTTCCAGAAGTACAACAGGCAGCTGATGTGGCTCCCCGCATGGATGCCTCATTTGAAATAGGCACGTTTCCTCGTTTGACTACAGGGCCTATAATGACAAGTGATCAGCATGAACTTTTCAGTAAGTTCTTAAAATTGAAACCTCCAGTCTTCAAGGGTGCGGAATCTAAGGACGCCTACGACTTTCTGGTTGATTGTCATGAGTTACTGCATAAAATGGGCATAGTGGAATGATTTGGCGTTGCGTTTGTAACCTATCAATTTCAGGGAAATGCTAAAATGTGGTGGCGGTCACATGTTGAGTGTCAACCGGCACAGGCACCACCTATGACTTGGGCGTCGTTCTCTAGCTTATTTATGGAGAAGTATATCCCCCGGACCTTGAGGGATAGGAGAAGAGATGAGTTCTTGAGCCTAGAGCAAGGCAGGATGTCAGTTACTGCGTATGAGGCTATGTTTCGTGCATTATCTAGGTACGCCACCCAGCTTTGTTTCAGTCCACAAGAGAGGATTCTCCGTTTTGTGAAGGGGTTGAAATCAGAATTGCGGATTTCAGCATTACAGGTAGTGGCTACAAAAAAATCTTTTCAGGAAGTGGTAGACTTCGTCATAGAGGTGGAGGGGGTGAAGCCAGATGACTTCACCATGGCATCGACATCTAAAAGGTTTCGTAGGGGAGGTGAGTTTAATGGTTCTTACTCCAGAGGGCAGGGTTCAGGAGGTTACCCAGCCCGACCTATTCAGTCTTCACTGCAAACTGTAGTTGGGGGTCCACCACAGACCGGTCAATATTTCTCTAAGTTTGGAAGTTATCCCCAGACCTCGTCATTCTCACAGAGATCGATGCTTGAATCCAGAGAGTGTTACGGATGTGGGGAGACTGGACACATTCAGAGGTATTGTCCAAAACAGAGTTACAGACCTCCAATAGTCAGATGTAGAGGTGGTCAAGGAAGAGGCCGGCATTCTGGAGGACGTGGTGGTCGAGGTAATGGTGGTTACCAAAACGGACGGGGTGACGGGCAAACTGGAGCCACTACAGCACAACACGGCAGGGGCAAAGGGCAGACAGGCGATAGAGCCCATTGTTACGCCTTCCCTGGGCGGTCTGAAGCGGAGACATCTGATGGTGTTATCACAGGTAATCTTTTGGTTTGTGATTGCATGGCTTCTGTATTTTTTGATCTTGGCTCCACATTTTCATATGTATCTTCCTCATTTGCTACTGGTCTTAAATTACCTTGTGAATTGCTTGACATGCCTATTCGTGTGTCTACTCCGGTGGATGAGTCTGTGATAGTTGAAAAGGTATATAGGTCTTGTTTTGTGACTTTTGTGGGGAGCAATACTCATGTAGACTTTGTTATCTTAGAAATGGTTGATTTCGATGTAATTCTAGGTATGACTTGGCTTTCTCCAAATTTTGCAATATTAGATTATAGTGTTAATACTGTGATGTTGGCCAAGCCTGGGACAGATCCGTTAGTGTGGGAGGGTGACTACACTTCCACTCCAGTTCGTATCATCTCCTTTCTTCGTGCTAAGAGAATGGTTGGTAAAGAGTGTTTAGCATTTTTGGCTCACCTCAGGGATGATACTACCCAAGTAC
The DNA here is from genome assembly GCA_027789145.1 of Solanum arcanum. Classification (NCBI taxonomy): domain Eukaryota; kingdom Viridiplantae; phylum Streptophyta; class Magnoliopsida; order Solanales; family Solanaceae; genus Solanum; species Solanum arcanum. The sequence continues at coordinate 54,451,908 of CM050943.1, forward strand.
CTTTAATTGAGTAGGTTTCGATAGTCCGTGAGTTTCTGGATGTGTTTCCTGCAGACCTTCCTGGTATGCCACCGGATAGAGATATTGATTTTTGCATTGATCTTGAATCGGGTACTCGCCCCATTTCCATACCCCCTTATAGAATGGCTCCCGCGGAGTTAAGGGAGTTAGAGGCTCAACTTCAAGAATTGTTAGGAAAAAAGCTTCATTAGACCAAGTGCATCCCCTTGGGGTGCTCCTGTCTTGATTGTGAAGAAGAAGGATGGGAGTTTTCGGATGTGCATAGACTACAGACAACTGAACAAGGTAACTATTAAGAACAAGTATCCTCTTCCTCGCATTGATGATTTTTCCGATCAGCTACAAGGTGCTTGTACCTTCTCAAAAATTGATTTGAGATCCGGTTACCATCAATTGAAAATACGGGCAACGGGTGTGCCCAAGAGTGCTTTTCGGACCAGGTATGGGCATTATGAATTCTTAGTAATGTCTTTTGGGCTTACGAATGCCCCTGTTGCTTTCATGAGCCTAATAAGGGGATTTTTAAGCCATATATGGATCTCTTGTCATTGTATTCATTGATGATATACTAGTATACTCAAAAATCAAGAAAGAACATGAGGAGCACGTGAGAATCGTATTGGAAATGTTGAGGGAGAAAAAGCTTTATGCCAAACTCTCCAAGTGTGAGTTTTGGCTAGATTCAGTGTCCTTCTTAGGGCACGTAGTTTCTAAGGATGGAGTAATGGTGGATCCATCTAAAATTGAAGCAGTGAAGAGTTGGGAGAGACCTACTAATGTTACAGAAGTAAGGAGTTTTGTTGGTTTAGCTAGTTTCTACCGTCGATTTGTCAAGGGATTTTCCTCTGTTGCTTCCCGATTGACAAATTTGACTTATCAAGGTGTTCCATTTGTATGGTTGGACGAGTGCGAAGAAAGCTTTCAGAAGCTCAAGACCTTGTTGACTACTGCACCAATCCTTACCCTGCCAGTGGAAGGTAAGAATTTCATTGTCTATTGTGATGCATCCTATTCGGGTTTGGGTGCAGTGCTAGTGCAAGAGAGGAATGTAATTGCTTATGCTTCGAGGCAATTAAAGGTGCACGAACGTAATTATCCAACCCATGATTTGGAGTTGGCTGCGGTAGTGTTTGCATTAAAGCAATGGAGACACTATCTATATGGGGTTAAGTGTGAACTCTATACAGATCATCGTAGCCTACAGTATGTTTTCACTCAGAAAGATTTGAACTTGATACAGAGGAGATGGATGGAACTACTGAAGGACTACGACATCACTATCTTGTATCATCCGGGAAAAGCTAACGTTGTGGCAGATGCGTTAAGTAGAAAAGCAGGGAGCATGGAAAGTCTAGCTCACTTACAGGTTTCCAGTACAGGTTTCCTGACGCCCATTGGCCAGAGAAGTTCAGACTCTGGCTAATGACTTTGTAAGGCTAGAAGTAAACGAGAAGGGAGGATTTTTGGCCAGTGTGGAGGCAAGATCTTTTTTTCTTGACAAGTTTAAGGGAAAGCAGTTTACTGATGAGAAATTGATCCAGATCCGAGATAAAGTGTTGCGAGGAGAGGCTAAAGAAGCAAAAATCGATGAGGAAGGTGTTTTGAGAATGAAGGGAAGGGTATGTGTACCCCGCGTCGATGATTTGATTCACACCATTCTTACAGAGGCTCATAGTTCAAGGTATTCTATACATCCTGGTGCAACCAAGATGTATCGTGACCTAAAGCAACACTTTTGGTGGAGTAGAATGAAGCATGACATTGTTTATTTTATTGCCAATTGTCCAAATTGTCAGCAAGTAAAATATGAACAACAGAGGCCCGGAGGAACACTTCAGAGAATGCCCATTCTTGAATGGAAGGGGGAAAGAATTGCAATGGATTTCGTGGTTGGTCTTCCCAAGACAATGGGTAAGTATGACTCCATTTGGGTAATTGTTGACAGGTTAACTAAGTCTGCTCACTTCATTCCGGTCAAGGTGACTTACAATGCAGAGAAGTTAGCCAAACTTTACATCTCGGAAGTTGTGCGATTGCATGGAGTTCCACTTTCCATTATATCAGATAGAGGTACGCAGTTTACTTCTAAGTTTATGAAAACATTGCATGCGGAATTGGGTACTAGGTTGGACCTTAGTACTACGTTCAATCCTCAGACTGATGGTCAGTCTGAGCGAACGATTCAAGTGTTGGAGCATATGCTCCATGCATGTGTGATAGAATTTGGTGGCCATTGGGATAACTTCTTACCCTTAGCAGAGTTCTCCTACAACAATAGCTATCACTCAAGTATTGGTATAGCCCCATTTGAGGCACTGTATGAGAGGAGATGTAGGTCTCCCATTGTGTGGTTTGATGCATTTGAGGTTAGACCTAGGGGTACTGACCTTCTGAGGGAATCATTAGATAAAGTGAAATGCATTCAAGAAAAGCTTTTAGCGGCTAAAAGTAGGTAGAAAGAATATGCAGATCGAAAGGTTAGAGATTTGGAGTTTATGGAGGGTGAGCAAGTCTTGCTGAAGGTCTCACCCATGAAAGGGGTGATGCGGTTTGGTAAGCGAGGTAAGCTTAGTCCGAGGTATATTGGTCCCTTTGAAGTTCTGAAGCGCGTGGGGGAGGTAGCTTATGAATTAGCCTTGCCCCCAGGACTGTTCTGAGTGCATCCGGTATTTCATGTGTCTATGTTGAAAAGATACCATGGGGATGGAAACTACATCATTCGTTGGGATTCGGTTCTGCTTGATGAGAATTTGTCTTATGAGGAGGAGCCTGTTGCTATTTTAGATAAAGAAGTCCGCAAGTTGAGTTCAAGGGAGATTGCATCCATTAAAGTTCAATGGAAGGATCGACCAGTTGAAGAATCCACTTGGGAGAAGTAGGATGATATGCAAGAAAGATACCCACACATGTTTACAGATTCAGGTACTCCTTTTCGCTCTTGTTTTCCTTCTTGTGATCATTCGAGGACGAATAATGGGTAAATTGGTATCTATTGTAATGACCTGTTTATTCGTTTTGAGCAGTAGAGTAATTTCTGGTAATAACTGTCTGAGTCGACGGATCCCACGATGGACCGTCATGGGCACGACGGACCGTCAAAGTGGTCTCGTTCCAAAACACTTAGAATTTAGAAATTTGGGTACTGAGATCGACTCTCTGAACTTCGCGACGAAATGGAAGGACGGACCGTCGCAGACATGACGGGCCGTCACAGACTCTTTAATGAATTGAGTCTCTGAACATTGTGACGGAAGCAGCAGGACGGACCGTCGCAGGCACGACGGGCCGTCAATGGCTGGGTAACCCTGACATGGTCGGATTTCTGTTAAATGTTTTAAGGGGCGTTTTGGACTATTCATGCTTATAATAATAAGTTAGTGGGTTAATGTTAATAATTCAATTATTTGGGGGTTAAAGGGGACAACCTTAAAATAAATAGTGTGTTACTTTTACCATCTCTATACTTAATTATATGCTAATTAGGGCAAAATAAAAAGGGTTTTGAATAAGAAAAATAGAAAGAACAGAGGGAAAGGAGAGAAACGATCAATCGAGAGAGAGGAAAAACGCAGCTTTGGGAAAGTAGATTGCTTGATCACAATTCTTCGGTTGAGGTAGGTTATGGTTAATACTATCTTATAGTAAACTCTTAATAGTGAATGATATGTGTTGGGTAGTATTGTAAAGCCTTCTATATGCTTAATTGTGTGCTTGCATGATATGATTATGTAATTGTAATGTATTGAGAAGATGAGGCTATGAATCTTGAATCTTAAATTTACTTTGTTAATGATGATGCCTTGGTATAAAAGAAGGCTTGATGAACTAAGATAATGAGATTAGAGGATCGGGTGTCACGTTCCGACACCAGGATAGTATTGATGGATCGGAGTGTCACGTTCTGACACCAGGATAGTATTGATGGATCGGAGTGTCACGTTCTGACACCAGGATAGTATATGGATCGGAGTGTCACGTTCCAACACAAGGATAGTATTGATGGAGGAGCGTTACATTCTGACACCAGGATAGTATTGATGTATCGGAGTGTCACGTTCCGACACCAGGATAGTATATGGATCGGAGTGTCACGTTCCGACACCAGGATAGTATATCGATCGGATTGTCACGTTCTGACACTAGGATAGTATATGGATCAGAGTGTCACGTTCCGACACCAGGATAGTATATGGATCGGAGTGTCACGTTCCGACACCAGGATAGTAAAGAGAATGAATCTTGAAATATGCTAATATACTCAATCTAAAGAACTAATTCCCAAATGAGTATGGTGTGGAGGCTTGAGTCCTCATAGATGTGATTGATGTTGTTGCAAATGATTCTTATGCGTGTTGCTATCACCTGTTAAGTATTTAGTTGGTTTTAAGTTATTATCTGATATATACTGTTTTCTATTTTGAGTTGGCCGATGATACCTACTCAGTACTTGTGTTTTGTACTGACCCCTACTTGTATTTGTATTCTTTGTTAATTGTGGAGTGCAGCAAACGTGCCAGCGTCTTCAACTCAACCGCAACTCTAGCCAGTCTTCATCACACCAGATTTCAGGGTGAGCTAATGCTTCTAGCTTGGACTGGATCTCCTTCTTCATGTCTTGATGCCTTAAAGTTCTAGCATAGACTAGCTGTTATTATTTTAGTTCCTTAGATACTCTTAGCTTTAGTAAATTGAGGATAGATGTTCTTGTGATGATTACTTCCAGATTTTGGGAATAATAAGTGTTTGAGTTTTTAAAAGTTATTAATCTATTTTCATAAATGAGTTTTAAGTCTTCCGCATTTTATTTTGTTCATTATGTTTGACATGTTGGGGTTTAGATTGGTTGGTTCGCTCACATAGTAGGATAAGTGTGGGTGCCACTCGCGGCTCGATTTGGGTCGTGACAGGTATATGTTCCAAGTCGGATTGTGAGGTTATTATACAGTTTATCACATGAATTTCAGTACCCTAAAAAGCATGCCTTTATACCTTTGGCAGGGTATATTGGGTCCCCTCGATGGGTCGTATACATCGGACTCCACATTTAGCTAATGTGGTTTTGTTATCAGTTATTAGTAGTTCCCACAATTTAGTTAGAATCTATTGCATTGACAACTTATCAGTAAATTCAATATTCAGATTCAACATGTTTTATATTGGTCATTGCATTCGGTTATCTCAACATTAAGTATATGATGTTTAGATTTCTATACTTGATTTTGTGCTTGTTTAGCTATATTATATTTCAGTTTTACCCTATCCAACATGCTCAGTACCTTCAAATACTGACATATACGTTTACTACATCTTCTTGTGATGTAGGTTCAGGTTCTCAGCATCCAGATTGTGCTTAGATTGATTTCTGATCTCGAGTTCAGCAAATTCAATGGTGTGTCCTCATCCTCCCAGGACGATATTCATGAGTTTCTATTCAGTGTTTAGTCCTTTAGTTTCTGTTTTTGCAAGACTTTTTTGGGGCTTGTGCCAGGATTTCTTGTCAGTTTAGAGGCTATTTTCAGACATAGTTAGTTTCTGCTTAGCTTTGAGTAATATTTCTTTGTATTAAACTCGTCATTATTTTAAATATTTCAGCTGTAGTATATTGATATACCCCATATTTTTATTTAAAGTATGATTTAGCTTCCGCAATAGTTTATATTCTTTAGTATGCTCATGATCATGTCAATAGGATTAGCTTGGGATCGCTTGTGGTCCTAGGTCCCGCGTCTGTGTCTCTAGGGTAGCTCGAGGAGTGAGAAACTTGGTATCAAAATACTAGGTTTAAGTGTCCTAGGATGTATGAAAAGCCATAATAAGTAGAGTTCTTTTCATGGATGTGAAGTGCACCACATCTAATGAGAGGGAGGCTATGAAGTGTTTTAGAAAAACTTCACTTTGTTGTTATTCTTGTCGTGCATAAGGTATTGAATTCCATTCTAACTTTACATTCTACATTTCTGATCATGCTTCCTCCCTGATCAAGAAGTCTCTAATGTTGAATTGAGGAGTGCCACTAAGATGTTTGCTCAGAGTGTCGCCGAACAGAACAATCAGCGGGTTCAAGCTCATATGAATCGAAATGGTGGATCGATAGCACCAAGGGTCGTGACTTTGTTAGGATTAATCCGCCTGAGTTCTTAAGAGCATAAACTATTAGGATCCCCAGAATTTCTTGGATGATCAAAAATATCTTTGAGGTTATGCAGGTTACTAGGGATGATCGGGTTGAGTTGGCATCACATTAGTTGAAATATGTTGCTCATATCTGGTACACTCAATGGAAGGATAATAAGGGCACAAATGCAACTCCTATTACCTGGTAATGCTTTAGTGAGACCTTTCTAGATAAGTTTTTCCAATAGAGTTGAGATAAGCAAAAACCCAGGAATTAATAAACTTAAGGCGGGGTAACATGACAGTCCAAGAGTATGGAATAAATTTTAACTAACTCTATAGGTATGCTTCCACATGGTTGCTGACTCCATGGATTACATGAATAAGTCTTGTGTAGAGTGCAAATTTGGTGAAAATAGAGTGCAAAAATTCTATGTTACTAGGAGATATCAAAATCTCTAGGCTTATCACACATGCTCAGCAGGTTGAGAGTAATAAGCTTAAGGAACATGCCAAGGAGAATAAGAAGGCTAGAACTGGGAACTATGACTCGAGTGGTAGTAATCTCTTGTAGAGTTAGCAGAAGTATTCATCCCTACCCCCTTCACTAGTTGGTGTTCCATCCTCCAAGAACATGTTTGACAAGAAGGTTTAAGCACCAAACTCTAAGTATCAAGGAAGTGTTTCAAGCACCAATACTTACCCAACTTGCCCTAAGTGTAGTTAGAAAAATCAAGGCGAGTGCCTTGTAGAAAAGGAAGGGTGTTTCGGGTGCGGTAAGTATGGACATAGGTTGGGAGATTGTACTTCTAGACAGGGTCAAGGAGGTGGAAATAGTAGATCTCAATCTACAACTTCATCAGCACCAACAAGTCTGCCAAGTCAGCAGGGTAACTCATCTTCTATACGTGGCGATCAGCGCCAGAACAGGTTGTATGCTCTTCAGGCTCGTCAGGATGAGGAAGGTTCTCTTGATGTATTTATTGGTACATTACGAGTCTTTGACCTTGATAATTATGCATTGTTAGATCCAGGGGCTACTCTTTTATTTGTAACTCCATACATAACAATCCAATTCAGTGTCAGTCCAGAATCTCTCTCAGAACCTTTCTGAGTCTCTATTCTACTTGCTGACCCATTTATAGCTAGACGAGTATACAGAAATTTCCCTGTCACGGTATCTTAGAAATTCCTCTAAGCAGATCTTATAGAGCTAGAAATAGTAGACTTGGATGTCGTTATAGGAATGGATTGATTACATTCCTATTATGCCTCAGTTGATTATAGAACTAGGATTTTTCTTTTTTAGTTTGCAAATAAACCAATCTTAGAATTGAAGGGTAGTAGCTTAGAGCCTATGGGTCGATTTATTTCTTATCTGAAGGCCAAAAAGATGATCTCTAAGGGTTATCTGTATCATCTGGTTCGGCATAAGGATTTTAGCTCTAAAACCCCAACTCTTGAGTTAGTTCCAGTAGTTAATGAGTTTCCAGAAGTGTTTCCGGAAGTTCTTCCTGGAGTTCCTCCCTAAAGGGAAATTGACTTTGGAATTGATCTCCTTCCAGAAACCCAACCTATTTCTATTACTCCTTAGAAAATGGCCACAGCAGAGCTTAAGGAATTGAAGGAGTATTTGAAAGACCTTCAAGATAAGGGTTTCATCAGACCTAGTATTTCACCATGGGGTGCACCAGTGTTGTTCGTAAAAAAGAAAGATAGTTGTCTCAGAATGTGCATTGACTATAGAAAGTTGAACAAGGTAACAATCAGGAATAAGTATCCTAACCCCAGGATTGATGACTTATTTGACCAACTTCAGGGTGCTATCAATTTCTCAAAGATATACCTCAGATTGGGTTATCATCGGCTCAGAGTTTGATATAGTAACATTCAAAAAACAACCTTCAGAAAATTATTTGGTGATTATGAATTTGTAGTTATGTCATTTAGACTAACCTATGCTCCTGCAACTTTTATCAATTTGATGAACATAGTGTTATAATAGTACTTGGACTTGTTCGTTATTGTCCTTATTGATGATATACTCGTTTACTTTAGGAATGACGAAGAACATGCAAGTCATTTTAGAGTTGTTCAGCAGACTCTCAAAGATCGTTAGTTATTCGCTAAATTTAGCAAATGTGAGTTTTGATTGCAATCAGTTGCTTTTCTTTGTCACATTGTATGAGAGAATTCAAGTGGATTTGCAGAAGATAGAAGCAGTGAAACAATGGCCCACACCTCCCTCTGCTATAGAAATCAAAAGTTTCTTAGGTCTAGCGGACTATTATAAAAGGTTCGTGAAAATATTTTCATCCATAGAGGGTTATTATAGAAGATTCGTGAAAATATTTTCATTTATAGCCTAACTATGACTAGGTTGACTCAAATGATTGTTAAGTTTCAATGGTCAGAAAATTGTGTTAATAGCTTTGCAGAATTGAAAGCTAGATTGACTACAGCTGCTGTTTTGACTCTATCAGAGGGTTCAGATGGTTATGTGATCTATTGAGATGCATCCAGAGTTGGCCTTGGTTGTGCGTTGATGCAATGAGATAAGGTTATAGATTATGCTTCTTGACAGCTTAAACTGCATGAGAAACACAATTCAACTCATGACCTTGAGCTTGCAACAGTGGTGTTTTCACTTAACATCTAGAGACACGACTTGTTTGTTGTTCATATAGATGTTTTCACCGACCATAAGAGTCTTCAGTATGTGTTCACCCAGAAGGAGTTGAATCTCTCTAGAGGAGATGGCTTGAGTTCCTTAAGAATTATGATATGAGTGTGCATGACCATCTTGGTAAGGGGAATGTATTAGCAAATGCTCTTAGTAGATTATCTATGGGTAGTGTAGCCCATGTTGAGGAAGAAAGGAAGGAGCTAGTGAAGGATGCTCATACTCTTGCTCGCTTGGAAGTTCGCCTTATGAGCATATCCGATAGTGGTGTAAAAGTTCAGAATGGGGCGAAATCTTCTTTGGTAGTGTAGGTTAAGAAAAAGCAAGACAGTGATCCCATCTTGCTTGAAATTAACGGTGCAACCCATAATCAGAGAGAGGAGGTTTTCTCCCAAGAGGTAGATGGTGTACTTTTCTACTACACATAGATTGTGTATTCCTTATGTGGGTAAGTGGAGACAACATATTATTGCACAAGTCCATAACGCCAGATATTCTATTCATCCATGTACCGCGATCTGCGGAAAGTCTATTGGTGGAATGACATGAAAGAGAGATATTGCAAATTTTGTGAGTAAGTGCCCCGATTGCAAGAAGGGTTAGCTTGGAATAACTTGTGGTCCTAGGTCCCGTGTTTGCATCTCGGGGGTAGCTCAGGGCGTGACACAAAGCACATGTAATCTTTTAAAATGCAAGAAAAAAATAGTAGAACATTAAAAAAATTGTGGTTAAAAGAAATGAGAGAAAGTATTTTTAATATCATAAAGAGATAGTCATAACCTTTTCAGAAGTCAAAACCTTTTGAAAAAGTCACAACTTATTGAAAAATGAAAACTCACAACTTATTGAATAAGTTACTACTCCTTGGAAAGGCACAACTCTTTGGAAAAGTCACAACTGACTGAAATTATATTTTTTGTGTCTTATCGGAATAAGCATGACCTTTTGAGAAGTCCTGACATTTTGAGAAGTCATAACCTTTTATAAAAGTCACAACTTATTGAAAAATGATATTTCCTAGAAGTCACAACTCTTTAAAAAGTCACAACTCATTGAAAAAATCACAACTCTTTGGAAGTGCACAACTCTTGGGAGAAGTCACAACTCAGTGAAAAATCAAAAACCTTTGAAAAAAGTAACAACTTATCAGAAAAGTCACAACTCACTAAAGAGTCACAAACTAAGTTAGGGATATTTTAGTAATTTAAAATTCAAAGTTAGGAGTTCATGCTTTTAAGGTGATATAAATAAATAAATAAATAAATAAATATATATATATATATATATATATATATATATATATATATATATATATATATATATATATATATATATATATATACTATATATATATATATCAATTGTGTATAAGAATCATGACACGTTGTCACATTAAAAAAATAGGGCTTTTTTGCTATTCTTAATTTTTAAATTAGAATATTTTCCAAGTACGAAAAAATTCACTAATACTGTTATTTTTCATATAACTTAACAGACATGGTAAGTAAATAATTGCAATAATAGTGACACTTAAAATTTATTATGGAGGGTGTTTTGTATAGGATCTTGAGATAATCTATGTCAAATGAACCATTAATCTTAAAAAGATTAATATAGATGTATATGAGTTGCATATCATGTTGCTTCATGAATTAGTACTGGAATGGCATGATGAAAATGTGGAAACATTTGATGTAGAATTATTAAGAATGATGGCTATTACATGTTAAATATTCATTTGATGTTTTGAAATTTTTTTAATAATTTGAATTATTAAGATTTTGATGATGTATCAAATTAATTTACCTTTAATTGTTGAGGAGATATCGGTATTGTGTAACACTAATGATGATATATCCTCCCAAAAAATAGTATTGATGTGTCCTCCTCCAACAAAAAAGATAGAGCTTGTGCGTCGTCATCTCAACCATTTAATGAAAATGAAAATAAGGACTTAAATGAAAACCAGTCCCTTAGAGTTAACAACTAGTCTCCTAGAGTAAATGTAGACTTTCATTTTATTCTTATTCACTCTATGATGTTGATGAAACATTTCTAATTTGAGTGATTTTGATGAATTGCTTAGAGCTATAGATAATGTAACATTCAAGAACAAGCTAAATAGAAAGTTGATGGGGTAAATCGATATGAGCAACCATCTGGCCTTCTAGGTATAGATACTGGTTTTGAAGACATTTATAAGTGCTAGAGGTAAGATGGAGACGTTGAGCTTGGATCCCTAGGTTTATTCCTAGAACTTAAGGGATATTAATTAATGTAAAAAAGTTTCCTTTAGTGTTCAATTATCTATGTGGCAAAAAAGACATGGTGTGTGATCTTCTTCTCTTGACATGTCTAAACAATTTTCACCTCACTTCTCTCATTTTATTCACCACGAAGCCTCGAAAGACCTTTCAAGCCTCCCTGCTTCGATTCGTTTGGTTTCCCTTTCTCACTCTGAAAGAAAGAAGAAAGCCTAAGCGAGCGAGACAAGAAGGAATGTTGGAGCTATTCCCTTAGTTGAGTCTGTTGTTGAATACTGTAAATTAACGACATTTTGGCACAATAACATATTTTAAGGGAAAGACCACAAAATTAAAATGTCTTCTTTACTTTTTAAAAGATTGAAACTATAGCTTTCTTACTAGAACTTTGAACAAGCTCTTGTTATACCTTTGTAACTGAAGCCTAGCGAAAGAAGAGACAATTGGAGACTTTGGACTTGGAACCCTAGCTTTCTTCCTATAACTTCGGAGAGAATTAGAGGGGATGAACTTGAATGTGGATTGGGGATTTGAGAGAATGAGAGAGTTAGGTAGATTTAGGATTGAGAGGTAGCTATACGTCTTAGAATTAGGTCAAATGATGTGGCATAGACATTAAATACATAGAAAAAGACCCTTATATACCTTTAAGAATTGACTAGCGGAAGTGATCTATGATTGGAACCTAAGGTATGTAGACCTTTCTATGGCTCGTATTGGTCAACGGTAAAACAAACTAAACTTTACTAACTTGTGTTCCCATACACCTATATCTAACACCCCCGATCCATAACGTTTAGTCACTTCATTCATATCCAATCATGACCATGTGATGCCCGGGAGCACCCCCCTAGACTTAACTGACGTCTTGGTCTTCGAAGAGGACTTAGAATAGCCCTTAGCAAACATCATGAAATATCATTGGTAGAAAAAAATGCGGAAAATTAAAACTTTTACATAGTGAAGTATACTGAGACTTCTCACTTATCATATATGGAGTTTACATAGACTCCTCCATTATGAATTTTACATAGATCTATCATTTCGCATAATCGATTCATTTAAGTAATCTAATACTTTGTCTAACATATATCCATAAAAGAGAGTTACAAAGGTTTGGACATAGCCCTTACAAGTACAATTGTCACATATATGCTTAAAACAATAGTCTCAAGAATAAGGAAAGAATAAATGTCTTTAGACATAAGCAATACTACTAGGATAGAACAATTGGCACCATCTTCGAACTTTGAGGACTCACCAACAATTTGGGAGAAAGTCAAAGTCTTCTTGCAAATGGCCTCGAAGCACCTCAATAGCCCGAACCTACATATTTGTAGAAACATAAGGAATATGGGTTAGTACAACCACTTGTACTAAGTATGGAAACATATGCACATAAAACCTTTAAATACGTGCACAAAAGGGACCATCTCTTTGGAAGCATGCTAAGTCATGTGGAAAGCCTTTGTCTATACACATATGAGAGAATATACAAGCAAATAATAAAAACCACATATGACATATTCATATGCATATATAGTAACAACACCAAAATAAAGTCATATAAGAATATCATATTCAAGAGTTCATATCATCGAAGCATATATGACCCTTGCCAACAATCTTATCCCAAGCCTACAAGTGCAATGCTCATGTGAATCCCCATAACACCACATTATCAAGTAAACTAGAAAAGAGATCAAAAGTAATGTGTTACCCGATATGAGATAACATCATGAGTAGTCACCAATATACATATCAACTTAGACCATTATTATGTTCATCAAATGAAACAAACATCATATAAGAGCAACATCATATAAGATGAACATGATACATTTCATTATAACACAAGTCCATAAGAACAACCTCCTATGACTCCCCTCAAGGTCAACTTGTCTAATACATAGGTAAAAGGCTGATACCCTTACCCATACTAAGTAGTATACCCTTAAGTCACCTTAGTTAGTGTCCATCTTTATTACTTCCATTCATTGATTTTACTTTCAGGAACAATCGCCTTAACCGACAATAGACCACGTGAGCAAAACATGGAATCCGCAGTCATGAAATCCTAAAGCGAAAGAAGGTTCTTTACTTGCCAAGGTAGAACCAAAGATGAACATAACATTCTAGGTGGATCCACTAGTTTGCATTCCTATGGGGGGGGGGGGGGGGGACATAGTTAAGGAACTAAAAGATAGACTACAAACTCATGGATGAACAGTTCAAGGTAGTATCCATCTCATGACAACATTAGTGAACCTACCTTCCCACTTGGGAAAGGAAACCTATCGCATCTAGTTCGCTCGATTCTAAGTTAAATTTCCTTTGAAATTCCCTTAGGTCATTCTTAATCATCAAATCTTAATATAGTCCATAGAAGACTAACCCCTTGTATAATAATTTCATTAGCTCATTAGGTACAGGTTGATAACTTCCTTTTATCACAATCCATCATTAGTGAGATCAACAAATCATACTCATATAATAAAAGGCACACAACAGAATCACCTTCAACATTGTATCATCTTACCCTTACGATGATCTCATAATTCAACATATTCATAACAAGCCCTCCTAATCATCATATAATCATCTTCTTAATATATTCACATAATTATACTTCAATTAAATATCATCATCAAGAATAAATAAACATTATTGATGTAGAGAACTCATAATCATAAAGGTCTTACCAAATAGCTTCTAAAACCTTCTTCAAGATCTTACCATCAATTCATCAAAAATATTCAATGATATACTCATCATCATTATAGTGAATTAAACAATAACATAATCAATTCCAACAACCCTAATCACATACAACTTCAATTCATGGCTAGGGTTAGGGAAAAGGGATTAATAATGAATCTTTTAGGATGAACCCATCGGTAACCCCTTAAACTTGGCACTAACTCTCACTTATACACTTCAAGTAAGCGTTATTCATTTTAAACCCCTAAATTAGGTTTTGATTGTGTCATTTTGACACATTTTTTATATTTTCAGATTCAGCTTAAGCGTGTTGGACAAAAACTTTTTACGTGGGGAAATAAACAAATCTACATGTGACACATTGATTTATTTTAATTTTAAAAAAGACATCATTTTATTTGTTTTTTCTCCATATCTCTAACCTTTGACCCACCCCTTTCTTCATTTTCTTTACATGCCTTCTTCTTCTAAAACTCCACCAACAACAGGGAAAAAGTACAGTTTGTATTTTCTCTTCTCACATGTCACTATAGTTGCAAAGAAGGACAAAAATAAAATTTATCTCCCTTGAAACATTCATCTTCATTATAATTGATAAAGATATTAATTATTAATTCAAAAATTAATTATCTGATCTGTAACTTTACATAATTATTTATTTCAATTTCTAGTGAATATACAAACATTTTGGGCATAAAAAATATTAAATTGGGATTGAAACGATATGAAAAATAAATTTTAGGGAAATGCTTCTATTTCAAAACTGTAATCATTTTTTTTTGTTTTGATGTTCAATAGATCTGCACACTTAAGAGGAAACGATTAGTGATAAGCGATTATTATCTAACAAGAAACTATGGATGAAAAATTAAATGTGAGATCACAAAATAAAAAGAAATTGGTTCTCAAGAATGAGGATGAAATCAAGTAATATACTAACCTAAAAAAAATTGCATCATGGTGAAAAGTGGCAGAGAGAGCCTAACAAAGAAGAACGAAAAATAAATAAATTCAAGAGGATGGTGCAGAAGAGAGAAAAGTGAGGAAGAAGATGAAAAAATAAAATTCTTCGGAAAGCTTTATAAACGCGCTCAGATTTTGTGTAGGACATATATAGTGTTGAGTCAGCGGAAAGTGTTAAAATGACACAATACAAACTGTTGAAAATGAACAAAATCTATTTAAGGTGTTTAAATGAAAGTTAGTGCCAAGTTTAAGGGGTTGTCGATGGGTTCCCTTAATCATTTATAGAAACTAGTTCAATGACTAAGAACTATAAAAACTTCACCATTAATTAACCATAAATTATCAATATAAACCAACACAATACAACATCAAATCAATTTGAAAGGGAATTGAATGAAAACCCATGTTTTTGACAAGGAAATAGTAAGGAACATATAATATCAAGGAAATGGTAAGGAACATATAAACATCAAGAATTTATATGCCTCTTTGTGATTTCAGAACAACAAGGACACATGTCTGGTGTGTTTCATTCTTTGGAGGAGTTTCTAAGCCAACAGAACTAGTGACAATATGTTTTGCAAATTCATGTTAAATATTAATTAACTAAAACATAAAATGAAGAAGCTTTCATAATAAGTCAATTCCATCACTTATTGAGAAATTTTAAGATAAATATGAGTTAAATCTATAATAGATACTTAACATTTGGTAAGATTAAAAAAAGGCGGATATGGAAATACACATAATATTTTACAAACAAAATTGAAAGCGTAAATATGACAAAGTGAAATAAAAGGTGAAAAATTACTAACTCTTACGTCCGAAAGTTCATATATAGCAACAAAATCATTTATGCTACTCATCACTCTAAAATGAGAAATGGTTGGTCTGGAAAAGTTGATGCAACAACATTAAGTTGTAGGTAAACTTTTTGTCTGAGTTGATCAATCCCAAGATCAAAATTAAAAATACAAGGATCATAACATTTAATACCATTATCATTAAAAACTGACCGAATTGACATTCTTGGCAACATGTGATGGAGACGGGAAAACATTGTCGCAAAGATAGAGGAAAGAAAATTAAGAAAGTTAATAATACCCAACACACTCTCAATATGGGGAATTATGGAGAAACCCTTGACCTGTGTTTATAGGTAAATTTCCACTAAAGAGGTAGCTTTCTTTAATGGAAATTCACCTGTAAAAATAGGTCAAGAATTTTCTCCAAACTACCACATATTCATAAAGTGTTGAGTATGATTTACATTCTTAATTGATCTCTTTCGTCTAGCTCTGTGAAAATGTTTTTCCGTCCCTATTTCCTTGGTGTCAAGTATGAGAATTCTTGATTGGTGTTTGTTCATAATGTTTTGAATATCATGATTCTTATATTTTTAATTTAAATCTTATGACTCATCAACTCAGCCTAACTTTGTTGCGTCGATTTTACAAAACAAACCATCTGGCATACATTGGACTAATGAGTTCCACGTAAGATGTGTTGCTATTGTTGATGAATTTGGTGATTCTAGGGGTTAGTAATGTTTTACTCTTTTTCATATCATTTTTCTATATATGTTTTTTTTTTATTTTTTACTTTCCTTTGTAAAATATGTATTTTTTTATATGTATCCCCCTTTTTTATAGTGTTATCAGTTGTCCGATATATATTTTAGATTTAACACATATTTATACATATCTATCATAGAATTTATCAATGTTTTATGCAATTAACTTGTTATAAAAGGTTATTTACTTTCATTTTTAGGTGATTAATATCACTTAATATGACTTATTCATTATTGTAGTTTTTTTCTAATATTTATTTTGATATTCTTCACTTGGGTCTATCGAAAACAATCTCTCAACCTCACCTCCACAGGATAGAAGTAGGGTTGCATGCACATCAAATTTAGTAAAAGTGAAAATGAAAAAAATATGAGATTTAATTAATGTCATATCGCTCCAGTGTTTTCAATATATACTTTTAGTCAGCGAGCTTGTTTGCTTAACATGGAAAATAATGTCAGCTACAGTCAAATGAAACGTTGTTTGAAGTATTCATTTAGTTACATTGTAAGAGAAACTGATAAAGTTACGTAACAAGTACTATTAACTGTAATAACATTCGTCCAGACTATATAGTTGCAGTAAGTTACCTGAGGAAGAGAATAAAGCCTCCAAATGTAGTAAGTATTTTTCTTGGATTCACTATGGCTCGTTCAAAAGTACAACCTCAGTTGAGAACATACAAAGCCATTGTATCAATAACATCTTGTCATAGAAATTCCCAGTTCATCATAGCTTTGGACAAAGAGGACTAAAGCTGAAAAATCCAACAAAAAGATATTGATTCAATGATGAAATCACATTTAGTTTCTTGTATTTTTATTGTAAGAAATCACTGGCTCGTCATTAAATATACATTTTTAAGATATTAATTCAATAACAATTAGATAGAATATGTGAAACTTAAGCATCAAACACTTGAAAAAAGAATATTACAGATCTAATGATAGAAAGCATGCACTTGCATATATTGATAACGTAAGTAACTTTTCTGTATATGTTATTGTAAGTTGTATGTTGTTTATTTTTTTAGATATTTTCTAACCCAATTTAGAACTATTGAAGTATCACTACAAAATAACTGAAGATGCAAACCAAATAGAGAGGTGGAAAATTGAGTTCAATAAGGATTCACTTATTTATTTATGTGAAGTTAGGTTTATACATCTCTTTTTATTAAATCCCAGTAGCATATTCTTGCAAACACTCATTCAAATTTAGAAACAAAATCTAAGAGTCCCTTTACCTAAAAGTTTAATCTCATTAAAGCAACCTTTGTAGCTGCGAAAGAAACTAAAAGCCCTAAATTCAGACGATATATCATGTCTGGAAAAAAAATGAAGCTCAAATAGCAATCAATATAAAAAAGCCAAAAAAACACATAAAAATCAAGCAAAGAAACACAATTTGGGATTTGAAATAAATTCATCACACCCAAAAAAATTGAGTAGACACATACATGGAAGAAACCAAAAGATATAATAATCGAAGCGTTGTAATTTAACAATGGAGTTCCTACACCAGAATAATAGCCGCCTGCAACTACTATCAAAATACTCCTTCCAGAAGCAGCCACATCCTCCATCACGTATGACCGAGATTATAGTGTTGCAGATTATTTAGGGTTTAAGCATAAAGGTAAATGGTTTGAGATAGCCTTATATAGAGAGAGGTGTTAAAAAGTGCAGGCCCAACCCATTTTGGCACAAGCCTCACGGGCCAAGGAATTTGAAGGGCTGGGGTGGATCGACTCGTCATTTTGAAGGGTCTAAAAATGCTCAACTCAACCCAGCTTTAGAAGGGTTGAGGTTTGGGCCGGGCTAGCCCTTCTTTTTTTTTTTATTGTTTTTCTTTTCAAGTTTATAATTTTATAACATCAAGAAAAATGAGAAGATTTTAAAAAAAAATATGGAAAATAGTCGAGTTGTTTCAACAGCACTAGAAAAAAATCTAGTATAATTAGCATAGATTTTGCATACCGAATACGCGAGCGAGATAAAAGAGTGACAAGCAAGATGGGAGGGAGATGAACCCACAATATTTATCTATGCATCTTAGATTCATGTTAATCTACTTCAGTGTATCTAGAACAACGTACGTGTATTGTGAGCCCTTCTATTTATGTGATACAGACTTATACTTGTATGAATTTTTATTGTGAACCCTTCTATCTACTCTTTTGTTATCTGAACTCATTGAACCTCATTATTTTAATATGACTGTAAACTTGATATTGTTCATGTTACACAAACACTTATACGTTGGCTAAACGAACAAATATTTTGATTCATGTAGGAATATTTCAATCACGTATAAAATCACTGGCATGAGAAAAAGAAAACTCATTTTTTATAGTTCATCTAGATATGTCTACTTTTGTTTGCAAAGGGCGTAATTTTTTTCATTCTCTCATGAGGTCAGACCCTCCGTGATTTACCCCTCCTCCCACGAGCTCAGTTTAAGGGCATTTTTTCTTTTGATATGCATTATATGTTTCTAGGTTTTTCAAGTTATATTAGTTCGTATGTTTTTTTCTTTGTCTTTTTGTATTTGTTTGATTTTAGGGTCGAGTGTCATTAAATATTGGAGATTATATTTTGATTTGTGCCTAGTGTTAGTGTAATATGCTTGTGTAGTGAGTATTAAGACTTCAATTGAATATTTCGTAAATTCGAGTAGATTCTAGGATAATTATGTTAGTGGTGCATATCTAAATATATATATATATATATATATATATATATATATATATATATATATATATATATATATATATATATACACACACACACACACACACACACACACACACACACATATATATACAAAACTTTATCTACACATGTGTTGCACGTGATTACAAATTAAGAAAATTTTGTTACAGTATATACTATTATTTATTTAGCGAAGATTTTAATAGTATGGTTTGCAACAGTATAATATGACAGATTCTTTTCTGTATGTTCAATGTGGATCATAGTATATATCTCTTATTCACGCGAATATATGAAGATGGTCAATGAAATTTTTAATTAGTTAAAGGAATATACTGATTTCAATTTACTAAGGTTCAATCATTTAATTCGTGGTATCTCAAAAATATTAGCTTATAGACGATATTTTTTGTATATTTTTCTTGTCATCTATCCAAATGTGTTTGCACATGTATCTCACGTTATAATGTTCACTAGCCATATGAACATGTGAAAAGAACAACTATATTTTATTTTTTAGACCTATTTTTAGCACAGTTCTGGCAACGTGCATCGCACGTTAGTCGCCTAATGATATTAGAATACTTTAATTTATATTGCTAAGTTCAAATCTAAGTCCTTTCATATGTAAGTTTAACATAAGAATATAACTCTGCACAAAATATAACATAAAAGTATTTTTTAAGATGTTGGAGGTTTGATATAATAAATACTTCATGATAAATAAATATTTTATTTTATCACAGGAATTAATATATTTTAATAACTAAAAACAATTTTTAATAATCAAAAAATAAATTGTCTATAAAAAATATACGTATAATGAAAATTATTACAAAATGTTTGAGCGGTATACCATCAAATTTTTTAGATAAAACTACAATTTCAAACGAAAAAAGAAGAAGTAACTAAAGACATGACATCCATAATAAAAGACATCACATTAAAATATATAGAGAAAAATATTTTCATACTAATTGAATTACATTTTGTTAAAAGTAGACTTACTCTAGACAAAACATGACTTACTCTAGACGAAACATATCATATGTATAAAAAACTATAATCATATAATAACAATAAATAAGACAAACAGAATATAAGGTATGAATATGTTAAGAATAAAGATAAAATATATATATATATATATATATATATATATATATATATAATGAATTTAAAAAAATATTATTCAATGAATCACTTAGTCATTTTTTTATTATACATTATTTTTTATTTTATTTACTTTTGCACTTATTTTGTACCTCTCTATAACTGTTATGGTCATGAATTTTTTAAACGTTTGAGATTACACATAAAAAGGAAAAAGTACAAATATGTTGGTTTAAAAAGATAAATAATTATCAAACAATGAAAAGACATAACTATCATTCTATCAGATTTAACATGTTTACCCTCAAAATAATTAATGATAAATACAAACTGTGATTAGCTTTACTATATATATCCTAAAAATAGAAGAAAGGTTGAAAATTTTACAAGGGATATAGAATAACCTACTGTAAAATGCAAGATGTTTACAAACTTGAATAACACAAGGAATGCAAATAATGTGGTGTGAGTATGTTTAATAAACTCTACACTTGCCCCCACTTATCCTATAAATTAAAATTGAAAGGTTATTTGACATTTCATCATCTACATTTAATTAGTACATGAATATATGATGCATTAAGATCTTATTTGATGCATGAATTTAAATATAACTTTTACTTAATATTTAAATAATTAAATAGACATTAATATTAATTTATTTTAGAGGTAAAATTAGGGTAAAATGATAATTCAACTTTGAGGTTAGGAGCTTCCCACTTATAATAATATATGATATTGTTTTGTAAGTTAAAAGTTATAACAAAATAAATGGTGTTCTTGTTGTTGACTATTATATGGACTTCCCAATTGACTGTGTAAATAAATTAGATCTAGTTATCAAGTTAACAGATATATATATATATATATATATATATATATATATATATATATATATATATATATATATATATATTCAAATGTTTATTTTACACCCAAAAAAGATATAGTTCATATACTTGTAAGTAATTTACAATATATTCAATAAAGCATGATTCATCGGAGGAAAAACAACAACATTGTGTTATCACATATATAGGGGCGGTATAATACTATGAAAATTATTGGCCAAAAGTTAATTAGGGAAAATGCATAAGTACCCCTTGAATCTTTGCCTTAAAATCCAAAGACACACTTATACAATACTAAGTTTCTATTACCCCCCTGAACTTATTTTATAAATAATATTCAACCACTTTTCAGCCTACGTGGCACTAGCTTGAAAAAAAAATGTCAACACACGCTAGGCCCACAAGATAGTGTATACGTTGAGGGGGTACTTGTGAAATTTCGAGAGTTACCACCACAACCATGCACTTAACAAGTTCCAAAGGAAACAATATTAGCAACTGATTTAACTTTGATCTGATAAAATTATTACAGAAAAGGCAGCACAAGGTTGTCATACAACTAATGGCACAAGTAACTGACAAAACTGTATAATTTCTATTTTCACCGAAAAAAATATGTCTTTTTAATCACAACTCGATAGTAATCAGCATATACTAAGATCAAAGGCATCACTTTGTCATGACCCAAAACCGGGCCGCGACTGGCACCCACATTTACCCTCCTATGTGAGCGAACCGAACAATCTAAACCTTAACATTTCAATATAATATCAACAGAAAGTAATGCGGGAGACTTAAACTCATTAAATAAAGACCAATTCATTAACTTCTAAAATTCAACATCTACTATTATTATCCCTAAAATCTGGAAGTCATCACCACAAGAACATCTATGATCAAATGACTAAACTAAGAGTATTCTAAAAGCTAAAAATACATAAGAAGCTAGTCCATGCCGGAAGTTCAAGGCATAAAGACTTGAAGGAGAAAATCAAGTCCAAGCTAGAAGCATTAGCTCACCCTGAATTTCCGATGTAGTAAGACTGACTTGAATTACTGTTGAGTCGAAGACGACGGCACGTTTGCTGCACTCCACAAATAAACAAGAAGAAAACATAAAAGTAGGGGTCAGTACAAAACACGGGTACTGAGTAGATATCATCGGCCAAATCAAAATAGAAAACAGTATACACCAAGTAATATTATAAACTCAACAATGATACTCAACATGTAACAACAACAAGTGCTATATCATTAACAATTACCGTCAAGTTCACACATGAGGACTCGAGCCTCAATATCATACTTATTTAGAAATTAGATTCATTAGATTGAGTATATTATAATCTTTCAAGATTCATTATCTTTGTTTCTCTTGTGTCGGTACGTGACACTCCGCTCCCTCATATTCATTAATCCTCTTATGTCGGTACGTGACACTCCGATCCCCTAAATCTACGTGTCGGTTCGTGACACCCG
Source organism: Solanum arcanum (assembly GCA_027789145.1). NCBI lineage: Eukaryota > Viridiplantae > Streptophyta > Magnoliopsida > Solanales > Solanaceae > Solanum > Solanum arcanum. The sequence continues at coordinate 54,474,408 of CM050943.1, forward strand.
ATCCCCTAAATCTACGTGTCGGTTCGTGACACCCGATCCCCTAAATCTACGTGTCGGTTCGTGACACCCGATCCCCTAAATCTACGTGTCGGTTCGTGACACCCGATCCCCTAAATCTACATGTCGGTTCGTGACACCCGATCCCCTAAATCTACGTGTCGGTTCGTGACACCCGATCCCCTAAATCTCTTTCTATCAATTCATCAAGCCTTCTTTCTCACCAAGGCATCATCAATCTCATTACTTTAGTTCATCACGCCTTCTTTTACACCAAGGCCTCATCATTAACAAGAGATTAGGTTTTTATCAAGATTTGGGATTCAATAGCTTCATCATGCTTATTTTATCACAATTATATAATCATATTCATGCAATCATACAATTAAGCATATAGAGGGGTTTACAATACTATCAATACATATCATTCACTATTAAGAGTTTACTACGAATATCGTAAGAGAAACCATAACCTACCTCCACCGAAGAATTGCGATCAACAAGCTATCTTCTCAAAATCCTTGCTATCCTCTTTGTTTCTCTCTCTCTACTCGTTCTCTTTCTTTTTCTGTCTCTCTTTGTTCTTTCTTCTTTTTCTTATTTAAACCCCCTTTCTTTTACCCTAAGTAACATATAATTAAGAATAAAAGATGGCAATAATAACCCACTAATTAACTTAAGGTTACCTCTTTTAACCCCCAAGAATTTGAGTTATTAATATAAACCCACGAAATATATAATTATAGCAGGAATAGTCCAAAATGCCCCTTTAAAACTTAACCAGAAATCCGACTCCAATTGGGATCACGCAAGCTGTGACGGCCCATCGCGCCTGCGACGGTCCGTCCTGCTGCTCCGTCACAGACTTCAGAGACTCAATTTCTCTGAAAGGTCAGTGACGGTCCGTCACACCTGTGACGGTCCGTCCTGCCATTTCGTTACGAAGTTCAGAGAGTCGATTTTCAGTACCCAATTTTAGATTTTCTAAGTGTTTTAAAACGAGACCCTGCAACGGTTCGTCGTGCCCATGACGGTCCGTCGTGGGGTTCGTCGCTTCTGCCAGTTTTTCCAAAATTGAAGTCTGCTGCTCGAAACGACTAAACAGGTCGTTACACACTTACAACCTTATTCAAACTCACTCAATGAAACAAATCACACGTAATCTTTTAAAATGTAAGAAAAAGAAAAGTAAAAGATTAAAAAATTGTGGTTAAAAAAATGATAGAGTATTTTTTGTGTCTTACAGGAATAGTAATAACCTTTTGAATAGGTCACAACTTATTGAAAAATAAAGAGTCACAATTTATTGAATAAGTTACAACTCCTTGGAAAGGCACAACTCTTTGAAAATGTCACAACTCATTGAAATTACTTTTTTATGTGTCTAATCGGCATAATCATGACCTTTTGAGAAGTCCTGACATTTTGAGAATTCACAACCATCTCGAAAAGTCACAACTTATTGAAAAATGACCATTCCTGGTAGTTACAAGTCTTTCAAAAGTCACAATTTATTAAAAAGTCACAACTCAGTGAAAATTCACACAGAAAAAAGTAACAACTTATCAGAAAAGATATATATATATATATATATATATATATATATATATATATATATATATATATATATATATATATATATATATATATATTAATTGTGTATAAGAATTATGATACCTTGTTACATTAAATGAAATAACGGTTTTTGCTATTCTTATTTTTCAAAATATTTTCCATGTATGAAAAAATTCACTAATATTGTTATTTTTCATATCACTTAAAAGGCATGGTAAGTAAATAATTGCAATAATAGTGACACTTTAAATTTAACATAGAGGGTGTTTTGTATATGATCTTGAGATAATCTATGTCAAAGGAAACATAAATCTTGAAAGATTAATATAGATGTATATGAGTTGCATATCATATTGCTTCATAAATTCATACTGGAAATGGATGATGAAAATGTGGAAACATGTAACGACATGTTTAGTCGTTTTGAGCAGCAGATTTTATTTCTGGAAAAACTGGCTGAGACGACGGACCCCACGACGGACCGTCATGGGCACGATGGACCGTCGAAAGGGTCTCGTTCCAAAACACTTAGCATTAAGAAATTTGGGTACTGAAAGAGACTCTCTGAACTTCGTGACGGAATGGCAGGACGGACCGTCGTGGGCACGACGGAGTGTCACACATTTTCCACAGAAATTAACTCTCTGAACTTTGCGACGGACCTGCAGGACGGACCGTCACAGCCATGACGGACCGTCACAGGTTGCGTAATCCCAGGCTGGGTCAGATTTTTGTAAATATTTTAAGGGGCGTTTTGGATTATTCCTACTTATAATTATAAAGTTAGTGGTTTAATATTAATAACTTAATTACTTGGGGGTTAAAAGAGATAACCTTGAGTTAATTAGTGGGTTAATTCCTCATCTTTTATACTTAATTATATGCTAATTAGGGTAAAAGAAAGAGGGTTTGAAATAAGAAAAATAGAAAGAACAAAGAGAGGGAGAACGATCGATCGAGAGAGAGGAAAAACGCAGCTTTGAGGATTAGCTTGCTTGATTTCAATTCTTCAGTGGAGGTAGGTTATGGTTTTTATGCTATTCGTAGTAGACTCTTAATAGCGAATGATATGTGTTGGGTAGTATTATAAAACCTTCTATATGCTTAATTGTGTGCTTACATGATGTGATTATAGAATTGTGATGAATAAGCATGATGAGGCTATTGAATCTCTAATCCTAAATTTACCTTGTTAATGATGATGCCTTGGTATAAAAGAAGGCTTGATGAACTAAAGTAATGAGATTGATGATGCCTTGGTATAAGAGAAGGCTTGATGAACTAAGTAATGAGATTAATGATGCCTTGGTATAAAAGAAGGTTTGATGAATTAAGAGAATGAGATTAGTGGAGCAGGTGTCACGAACCGACACGTAGAATTAGGGGATCGGGTGTCACAAACTGACATTTAGAATTAGGGGATTGGAGTGTCACGTTCCGACACATAGAATTAGGGGATCGGGTGTCGCGAACCGACACGTAGAATTAGGGGATCGGAGTATCACGTTCCGACACATAGTAGTAGGGGAGCGGAGTGTCACGTACCGACACGAGAGAATTAAAGATAAAGAATCTTGAATGATGTTAATATACTCAATCTAATGAACCCTATTCCAAAATGAGTATGGTATTGAGGCTTGAGTCCTCATGTGTAAACTTGGCGTACTTATTAATGATTATAGTACTTGTTGTTGCTACATGTTGAGTATTGTAGTTGATATTATAATATAACTTGATATATATATTGTTTTCTATTTTGAGTTGGTCGATGATACCTACTCAGTACTTGTGTTTGTACTGACCCCCTACTTGTATGTTTCTTTCTTTGTTATTTGTGGGGTGCAGCAAACGGATTGTCGTCTTCAACTCAACTGAAACTCTAGCCAGTCTTCATTACACCAGATTTCAGGGTGAGCTAATGTTTCTAGCTTGGACTGGATCTTCCTCTTCATGTCTTGATTCCTTGAACTTCTGGCATGGACTAGCTGCTTTTTATTTATTTTAGCTTCTTAAAATACTCTTAGTTTAGTAATTTGATCATAGATGTTCTTATGGTGATGACTTCCAGATTTTGGGGATAATAATAGTTATTGAGTTTTAGAAGTTATTAATCATTGTTCATTAATGAGATTTAAGTCTTCCGCATTACTTTCTGTTGATATTATATTGAAATGTTGGGTTTTGTATTGGTTGGTTCGCTCACATAGTAGGATAAGTGTGGGTGCCACTCGCGGCTCGAATTGGGTCGTGACAAATATTTGATGTAGAATCAACAAGAATGATGGCTATTACATGTTAAAAATTAATTTGATGTTTTAAAATTTCTTCATAATATTTAAATGATTCAGATTTTGTTGATGTATCAAATTAATTTACCTTTAGTTGTTGAGGAGCTACCGGTATTGCGTAACACTAATGATGATACATCCTCCTCATAAAAAGTAGTGTTGATGTGTCCTCCTACCAAAAAAGATAGAGCTTGTGTGTCTTCATCTCAACCATTTAATGAGAATGAAAATAAAGGCTTAAATTAAAACAGAGTTAAGGACTAGTCTCCTAGAGTAAATGTAGAGTTTTCATATTTATTCTGATTCACTCTATGATGTTGATGAAACATTTATAATTTAAGTTATTTTGATGAATTTCTTCAAGCTAGACAATCTAACATCCAAGAACAAGTTAAATAGAAAGTTGATAGGGTAAATCTATACGAGCAACCATGTGGACATGTAGGTATAGATACTGGTTTTGAAGACATTTATAACTGCAAGAGGGAAGATGGAGACGTTGAGCTTGGACTCCTAGGTTTCTTCCTAGAACTTGAGATAGATTAATAAATGTAAAAAAGTTTCCTTTTGTGTTCAATTATCTATGTGGCAAAAAAGACAAGGTGTGTGATCTTCTTCTCTTCACATGTCTTTAATCTCACTTCTCTCATGTTATTCACCACGAAAGTGTTGTTGAATACTGTAAATTAACGACGTTTTGGTGCAATAACATATTTCTAGTGTAAGACCACAAAATTAAAATATCTTCTTTACTTTTTATAAGCTTGAAACTCTAGATTTCTTACTAAAACTTGGAACAAGCTCTTGTTGTACCTTAGTAAATGAATCCTAGCGAAACAAGACACAATTGGAGACATTGGACTTGGAACCCTTGCTTTTTTCCTAGAACAGTAGAGAGAATTAGAGGGGATGAACTTAGATGTGAATTGGGAATTTGAGGGAATGAGAGAGTTAGGTAGATTTAGGGATTGAGAGGTAGCTATTGGTCTTAGAATCAGGTCAAATGATCTGGCATAGACATTAAATACATAGAAAAAGACCCAATATACCTTTAATAATTAACTAGCGGAAGTGATCTATGATTGGGACCTAAGGTATGTAGACCATTAAATGGCTCGTACTGGTCAACCGTAGAACCAACTTCAGAAATTCATCCACTTCCCACAGAACCATTCTATGATTTATCTAATTTCCTACGCCTCTAAAGACAACTTATAGACCCCAATTTCAAGAACGAAATTTCCTAAGCCTAGTATCATTCTATGCAACCCAGATATGACCCATATGACTGACTACATCCCACCCTATCTATTTGTAGGCCCAACATCAGAGTCTCACCATTTCTAAAACTCAACTCAACTACTTTCTTCCTATGACCTGTAGGATTTCTTATAGTTTGTTGCTAATAGTCACAGTTCCTAAAACAAGGACAAATATCTGAACTCTTCCTTTTCAATCAAACTTATGAATTTATAAAATGTTACACTAATGAGAATGATTCATCTCATATCACTAGTTATTCTTCTAATTTTGAATCAGCTTGTCCTTTCTTTGATAAATTGTGAAATGGTTTTGGTTTAAAGTATAAGTCAAATTTCACCTTCACCTAAGGTTTAATACTCCCAAATAGCTAATAAAGAAGCTAGATGTGTTGTTGATTCCTCTTATACTATTGATTCTATTTTATTTGCTTCTAATCTTCACCACCATCTCGCATTTATGATAGTAAAATTTTGTGGCATGCTAAATTAGGACATCTGCCTTTTGTAAACTGAAGAATTTCTCTACCATATCCATGAGCTTTTCTACTGACAACCTTTTGTATCACATATCTTATGGAAAGACATACTTGTATACTTTTCTAGTAACTACTACAAATTGACCTATGGAGATCATACCACAAATCCACATATGATAATTGCGATTATTTCTTGACAATGGTGGATTACCATAGTGGATTGATTTGGACAGAGTACATGATATGCCAAAGTAATGCACAAAAAGTTATGGAAGACTTCATATCTTAAATATAAGGTCAATTTCAAACCAAAGATCATGCCCTTATAAACCTCAACAAAATGTTGTGATAGGAAGGAAACACAAATATCTCTTGAAAACAACAAATGTATGTACTTATTTTTCAATCAAAATTTCCTACGAGATATTGGATGCCTCTGTTTTCCTACAATTTGAAGGCCCACAATGACAAATTTGAATCAACGGAAACACCACGCATTTTGTTGGATACCCTTTCAATTCAAAAGGCTACAAGGTACAACATCAAGCTACTAAGAGAGATCCTATATTTAGATATGTTTTCTTTTGACGAAACTATTTTTCCTTATGATATTTCCCCTTGAATGTTCCAGTATAAATTATGTCTTGAAATTACTTTTCTATCATTTGGATAAATTGTTTTATATATGTGATACGACAAGAACTTTTGTTAATGATTAATTGTTGAAAAGAAATACATTTTATGAAGTTAGTATTAACCAAGTAACCAATAATATGATGTGCATACATTGGATTCAAATGCATATCCACAATCATCTAACCATGTACCATCCCTACCTAGTCCTGGCACATATGTTTCTAGTGACGCCCCACCATCAACTGCACCTCGAAGGAAAACTAAGACAATTTATACAACCAACTATTTGAAATAATAAAACTAACTTTACTAACTTGCTTTCCCCTACACCTATATCTAACACCCCCGGTCCACAAGGTTCATTCACTTCATTCATATTCAATCATGACCATGTGTCACGCCCGGGAGCACCCCACAGACGTAACTGGCGTCTTGGCCCTCAAAGAGGACTTATATTATCCCTTAGCATACGTCATGACATATCACTAGTATAAAAATGCGTAAATTAAACTTTTTACATAGTGAAGTGTACTTAAATTTCTCACATATCATATATGGACTTTATATAGACTCCTCCCTTATGAATTTTATATAGATCTATCATTTAGCATTGTCAATTCATTTAAGTAGTTTATTACTATGTCTTACATATATCCATTTAAACGAGAGTTACAAAGGTTTGGGCATAGCCCTTACAAGTACAATATGTAACATATACACTTACAACAATACTCTCAAGAATGAGGAAAGAATAAGTGTATTTAGACATAAGCAATACTACTAGGATAGAACAATTGGCACCATCCACGAAGTTTGAGGACTCACCAACAACATGGGAAAAAGTTCAAGTCTTCTTACAAATGTAACAACCTGTTTAGTCGTTTTGAGCAGTAGAGTTTATTCTGGTAATAACTGTCTGAGTCGACGGATCCCACGACGGACCGTCATGGGCACAACAGACCGTCGAGGGGGTCTCGTTCCAAAACACTTAGAATTATGAAATTTGGGTACTGAGATCGACTCTCTGAACTTCGTGACGGAATGGCAGGACGGACCGTCGTTGGCACGACGGACCGTCACAAATCTTTCCACAGAATTAACTCTCTGAACTTTGTGACGGACCTGCAGGACAGACCGTCACAGTCATGACGGACCGTCACAGGCTGCGTAACCCTGACTGGGTCGGATTTCTGTTAAAAGTTTTAAAGGGGCGTTTTGGACTATTCATGCTTATAATTATAATGTTAGTGGATTAATGTTAATAATTCAATTACTTGGGGGTTAAAGGAGATAACCTTGAAATAAATAGTGGGTTATTTTATCATCTTTTATACTTAATTATATGCTAATTAGGGTAAAAGAAGAGGAGTTTGAATAAGGAAAAATAGAATGAACAGAGAGAAAAGACAGAAACGATCGAGAGGAAGAGAAGAACGCAAGGAAAACAAAGGTTTTGGGAAGATAGCTTGTTTGATCGCGATTCTTTGGTAGAGGTAGGTTATGGTTTATGCTATTTCATAGTAAACTCTTAATAGCGAATGATATGTATTGGGTATTATTGTAAAGTCTTCTATATGCTTAATTGTATGCTTGCATGATGTGAATATGTAATTGTAAGGGATGGGGAAGATGAGGCTGTGAATCTTAAATCGTAAATTTACTTTGTTAATGATGATGCCTTGGTATAAAAGAAGACTTGATGAACTAAAGTAATGAGATTAGAGGATCGGGTGTCACGTTCTCACACCAGGATAGTAATAGAGGATCGGGTGTCACGTTCCGACACCAGGATAGTATATGGATCGGAGTGTCACATTCCGACACCCGGATAGTATATGGATCGGAGTGTCACATTCCGACACCAGGATAGTATATGGATCGGAGTGTCACATTCCGACACCAGAATAGTATATGGATTAGAGTGTCACGTTCCGACACCAGGATAGTAGATGGATCAGAGTGTCACGTTCCGACACCAGGATAGTAGATTGATCGGAGTGTCACGTTCCGACACCAGGATAGTAGTGGATCGGAGTGTCACATTCCGACACCAGGATAGTAAAGAGAATGAATCTTGAAATATGTTAATATACTCAATCTAAAGAACCTGTTTCCCAAATGAGTATAATGTGGAGGCTTGAGTCCTCATAGATGTGTTTGGCGTTGTGACCAAGGGTTATGGTAATTGTTGTTGTCACCTGTTAAGAATATTAGCTGATTTTATTGTATTATCTGACATATATTGCTTTCTATTTTGAGTTGGCCGATGATACCTACTCAGTACTTGTGCCTTGTACTGACCCCTACTTGTATTTGTTTTTCTTTGATTATTTGTGGAGTGCAGCAAACCTGCCATCGTCTTCAACTCGTCCTCAACTCTAGCCAGTCTTCATCACGTCAGATTTCAGGGTGAGCTATTACTTCTAGCTTGGACTGGATTCTTCTTCTTCATGTCTTGATGCCTTGAAGTTCCGGCATTGACTAGCTGTTTATTTATTTAGCTTCCTAGACACTCTTAGATTTTAGTAATTTGAGGATAGATGTTCTTGTGGTGATGACTTCCAGATTTTGGGAATAATAAGTGTTGAGTTTTTAAAAGTTATTTAATCGATTTTTATTAATGAGTTTTAAGTCGTCCGCATTATATTCTCTTTATTATGGTTGAAATGTTGGGGTTTAGATTGGTTGGTTCGCTCACATATTAGGATAAGTGTGGGTGCCACTCGCGGCTCGTTTTGGGTCGTGACAAACTTTGTATCAGAGCATTAGGTTCGTTGGTCTTATCATACAAGAACGAGTCAAGTAGAGTCTTAAGGAACGGTAGGGGAACGCCTTTACTTTTCTTTGAGAGGCTATAGGACTTTAGGAAAATTCCATTCTTTCTTTCTTTCGTGCTATTACTTGGATCCAATTGGTATCTAGGTGATACAAATTGGTATCTGACCATCTTCACTCTATTTCGCAGATGGTTAGAACTAGAGCAACAACTGCGCCAACACCAACACCGGCAAGACAAGATGCATCTGAGCCAGCCACTGGGTTGTAGCTCGAAGAGGAGTAGTGGCAAGAGGCCGTGGTAGAGGTCGCGGGAGGACGTCCTCTAGAGGAAGAGGACAAGCACCTGGCCCAGCTTGTACTAGGGCGGTGACTCCTCCACCGACTGATGAGGTAGAAAGAGAGGGTGAGGAAGGGGAAAATGAGCAAGTGCAGAATGAGGAATTACTACCCCAACCTACCCCAGAGATGATTAACCAGGTTCTTGCTTATCTTAGCGGGTTATCTGATCAAGGTCAGACACCTCCAGTGTTTTCTGCACCAGCACCTCAGGTTCCGGAAATACAACAGGCAGCTGCTGTGGATCCCCGCATGGATGCCTCATTGGAAATAGGCACGTTTCCCCGTTTGACTACAGGGCCTATAATGACAAGTGATCAGCATGAACTTTTCAGTAAGTTCTTGAAATTGAAACCTCCAGTCTTCAAGGGTTCTGAATCTGAGGATGCCTACGATTTTCTGGTTGATTGTCATGAGTTACTACATAAAATGGGCATAGTGGAACGATTTGGCGTTGAGTTTGTAACCTATCAGTTTCAGGGAAATGCCAAAATGTGGTGGCGGTCATATGTAGAGTGCCAACCCGCACAAGCATCACCTATGACTTGGGCGTCATTCTCTACATTATTTATGGAGAAGTATATCCCCCGAACCTTGAGGGATAGGAGGAGAGATGAGTTCTTGATCCTAGAGCAAGGAAGGATGTCGATTACTGCGTATGAGCCTAAGTTTCGTGCATTATCCAGGTATGCCACCCAGCTTTGTTTCAGTCCACAAGAGCGGATTCGCCGTTTAGTGAAGGGGTTGAGGTCAGATTTTTGGATTTCAGCCTTACAGGTAGCGACTACAGCAAAATCCTTTTAGGAAGTGGTAGACTTTGTGATAGAGGTGGAGGGAATGAAGCCAGATGACTTCACCATGGCATCGACATCTTAAAGGTTTCGTAAGGGAGGTGATTTTAACGGTTCTTACTCCAGAGGGCAGGGTTCAGGAGTTTATCCAGCCCGACCTATTCAGTCTTCACTGCAGGCTGTAGTTGGGGGTCCACCGCAGACCGGTCAACATTTCTCTGAGCTTAGAGGTTATCCCCAGACATCGTCATTCTCACAGAGACCTATGCTTGAATCCAAAGAGTGTTATGGATGTGGGAAGACTGGACACATTAAGAGGTATTGTCCAAAACAGAGTTACAGACCTCCAATAGTCAGAGGTAGAGGTGGTCATGGAAGAGGCCGTCATTCTGGAGGACGTGGTGGCAGAGGTAATGGTTGTCACCAAAACGTCCGGGGTGACGGGCAACCTGGAGCCACTACAGCACAACATGGTAGGGGCAACGGGCAGACAGGTGATAGGGCCCGTTGTTACGCTTTCCCCGGGCGGTCTGAAGCGGAGACATCTGATGCTGTTATCACAGGTAATCTTTTTGTTTGTGATTGCATGGCTTCTGTATTATTTGATCCTGACTCCACATTTTCATATGTATCTTCCTCATTTGCTACTGGTCTTAATTTACATTGCGAATTGCTTGACATTCCTATTCGTGTTTCTACTCTGGTGGGTGAGTCTGTGATAGTTGAAAAGGTATATAGGTCTTGTCTGGTGACTTTTGTGGGGAGCAATACTCATGTAGACTTGGTTATTTTAGAAATGGTTGATTTTGATGTAATTCTGGGTATGACATGGCTTTCTCCAAATTTTGGAATCTTAGATTGTAATGCTAAAACTGTAACGTTGGCCTAGCCTGGGACATATCCGTTAGTGTGGGAGGGTGACTACACTTCCACTCCAGTTCGTATCATCTCCTTTCTTCGTGCTAAGAGAATGGTTAGTAAAGGGTTTTTAGCTTTCTTGGCACACCTCAGGGATGATACTACCCAAGTACCTTCAATTGAGTCGGTTTCGATAGTCCGTGAGTTTCTGGATGTGTTTCCTGCAGACCTTCCTGGTATGCCACCGGATAGAGATATTGACTTTTGCATTGATCTTGAACCGGGTACTTGCCCCATTTCCATACCCCCTTATAGAATGGCTCCCGCAGAGATAAGGGAGTTAAAGACTCAACTTCAAGAATTGTAAGGAAAAGGCTTCATTATACCAAGTGCATCCCCTTGGGGTGCTCCTGTTTTGTTTGTGAAGAAGAAGGATGGGAGTTTTCGGATGTGCATAGACTACAGGCAACTGAATAAGGTAACTGTTAAGAACAAGTATCCTCTTCCTCGTATAGATGATTTGTTCGACCAGTTACAAGGTGCTTGTACCTTCTCAAAAATTGATTTGAGATCTGGTTACCATCAATTGAAAATACGGGCAACGGATGTGCCCAAAACAGATTTTCGGACCAGGTATGGGCATTATGAGTTCTTAGTAATGTCTTTTGGGCTTACGAATGCCCCTACAGCTTTCATGAGCTTGATGAATGGGATTTTTAAGCCATATCTGGATCTCTTTGTCATTGTATTCATTGATGATATACTGGTATACTCAAAGAGCAAGAAAGAATATGAGGAGCACTTGAGAATTGTATCGGAAATATTGAGGGAGAAAAATATTTATGCCAAATTCTCCAAGTGTGAGTTTGGCTAGATTCAGTGTCCTTATTGGGGCATGTGATTTCTAAGGATGGAGTGATGGTGGATCCTTCTAAGATCGAAGCAGTGGAGAGTTGGGCGAGACCCACTAATGTTAAAGAGGTAAGGAGCTTTGTTGGTTTAGCTAGCAGGTACCGTCGATTTGTCAAGGTATTTTCCTCTGTTGCTTCCCAATTGTCAAATTTGACTACGAAGAGTGTCCCATTTGTATGGTCGGACGAGTGCGAAGAAATCTTTCAGAAGCTCAAGACCTTGTTGACTACTGCGCCAATCCTTACCCTGCCAGTGGAAGGTAAAAATTTCATTGTTTATTGTGATGCATCCTATTCGGGTTTGGGTGCAGTGCTAATGCAACAGAAGAACGTGATTGCTTATGCCTCAAGGCAATTAATGGTGCACGAACGTAGTTACCCGACCCATGATTTGGAGTTGACCGCGGTAGTATTTGCATTGAAGCAATGGAGGCACTATCTGTATGGGGTTAAGTGTGAAGTCTATACGAATCATCGTAGCCTACAGTATGTCTTTACTCAGAAAGATTTGAATTTGAGACAGAGGAGATTGATGGAACTACTGAAGGACTACGATATCACTATTCTGTATCATCCGGGAAAAGCTAATGTTGTGGCAGATGCGCTAAGTAGAAAGGCAGGAAGCATGGGAAGTCTAGCTCACTTGCAAGTTTCTAGACGCCCGTTGGCTAAAGAGGTTCAGACTCTGACTAATGACTTTATGAGGCTATAATTAAATGAGAAGCGAGGATTTTTGGCCTGTGTGGAGGCAAGATCTTCCTTTCTTGACAAGATTAAGGGAAAGCAGTTTACTGATGAGAAACTAATCCGGATCCGAGATAAGGTGTTGCGAGGACAGGCTAAAAAAGCACAAATCGATGAGGAAGGTGTTTTGAGAATAAAGGGAAGGGTATGTGTACCCCGCGTCGATGATTTGATTCACACTATTCTTACAGAGGCTCATAGTTCAAGGTATTCTATACATCCTGGTGCAACCAAGATGTATCGTGACCTAAAGCAACATTTTTGGTGGAGTAGAATGAAGCGTGATATTATTGAGTTTGTTGCTCAATGCCCGAATTGTCAACAAGTAAAGTATGAACACTAGAGGCCCGGAGGAACGCTTCAGAGAATGTCCATTCCTGGATGGAAGTGGGAGAGAATTGCAATGGACTTCGTGGTTGGTCTTCCCAAGACAATGGGTAAGTATGACTCGATTTGGGTAATTGTTGATAGGTTAACTAAGTCTGCTCACTTCATTCCGCTCAAGGTGACTTACAATGCAGAGAAGTTAGCCAAACTTTACATCTCGGAAGTCGTTCGATTGCATGGGGTTCCACTCTCCATCATATCAGATAGAGGTACGCAGTTTACTTCTATGTTTTGGAGAACATTTCATGCTGAATTAGGTACTAGGTTGGATCTTAGTACCGCATTTCACCCTCAGACCGATGGTAAGTCTGAGCGAACTATTCAAGTGTTGGAGGATATGGTTCGTGCATGTGTGATAGAATTTGGTGGTCATTGTGATAACTTCCTACCCTTAGAAGAGTTCTCCTACAACAATAGCTATCACTCAAGTATTGGTATGGCCCCATTTGAGGCACTGTATGGGAGGAGATGTAGGTCTCCCATTGGTTGGTTTGATGCATTTGAGTTTAGACCTTGGGGTACTGACCTTCTGAGGGAATCGTTAGATAAAGTGAAATGCATTCAAGAAAAGCTTTTAGCGATTCAAAGAAGGCAATATGAATATACAGATCGAAAGGTTAGAGACTTGGAGTTTATGGAGGGTGAGCAAGTCTTGATGAAGGTTTCGCCCATGAAAGGGGTGATGCGGTTTGGTAAGCGAGGTAAGCTTAGCCCGAGGTATATTGGTCCCTTTGAAGTTCTGAAGCGCATGGGGGAGGTAGCTTATAAATTAGCCTTGCCCCCAGGACTGTCAGGAGTGCATCCGGTATTTCATGTGTCTATGTTGAAAAGATACTATGGGGATGGAAACTACATCATTCGTTGGGATTCGGTTCTGCTTGATGAGAATTTGTCTTATGAGGAGGACCCTGTTGCTATTTTAGATAGAGAAGTCCGCAAGTTGAGGTCAAGGGAGATTGCATCCATCAAGGTTCAATGGAAGAATCGGCCGGTTGAAGAGTCCACTTGGGAGAAGGAGGCTGATATGCAAGAAAGATACCCACACCTGTTTACAGATTCAGGTATTCCTTTTCGTCCTTGTTTTTCTTCTTGTGATCGTTCGAGGCGAACGATGGGTCAAATGGTATCTATTGTAACGACTTGTTTAGTCGTTTTGAGCAGTAGAGTTTATTCTGGTAAGAACTGTCTGAGTCGACGGATCCCACGATGGATCGTCATGGCCACGACGGACCGTCGACGGGGTCTCGTTCCAAAACACTTAGAATTATGAAATTTGGGTACTGAGATCGACTCTCTGAACTTCGTGACGGAATAAAAGGACGGACCATCGTTGGCACGACAGACCATCACAAATCTTTCCACAGAATTAAATCTTTGAACTTTGTGACAGACCTGCAGGACGGACCGTCACAGTCATGACAGACCGTCATAGGCTGCGTAACCCTGACTGGGTCGGATTTCTGTTAAAAGTTTTAAAGGGGCGTTTTGGACTATTCATGCTTATAATTATAAAGTTAGTGGATTAATGTTAATAATTCAATTACTTGGGGGTTAAAGGAGATAACCTTGAAATAAATAGTGGGTTATTTTATCATCTTTTATACTTAATTATATGCTAATTAGGGTAAAAAAAAAAGAGGAGTTTGAATAAGGAAAAATAGAAAGAACAGAGAGAAAAGAGAGAAACGATCGAGTGGAAGAGAAGAACGCAAGGAAAACAAAGGTTTTGGGAAGATAGCTTGTTTGATCGCGATTCTTCGGTAGAGGTAGGTTATGGTTTATGCTATTTTATAGTAAACTCTTAATAGCGAATGATATGTATTGGGTAGTATTGTAAAGTCTTCTATATGCTTAATTGTATGCTTGCATGATGTGAATATGTAATTGTAAGGGATTGGGAAGATGAGACTGTGAATCTTAAATCGTAAATTTACTTTGTTAATGATGATGCCTTGGTATAAAAGAAAGCTTGATGAACAAAAGTAATGAGATTAGAGGATCGGGTGTCACGTTCCGAAACCAGGATAGTAATAGAGGATCGGGTGTCACGTTCCGACACCAGGATAGTATATGGATCAGAGTGTCACGTTCCTACACTAGGATAGTATATGGATCAGAGTGTCACATTCCGACACCAGGATAGTATATGGATCGGAGTGTCATGTTCCGACACCAGGATAGTATATGGATCGGAGTATCACATTCCGACACCAGGATAGTAGATGGATCGGAGTGTCACGTTTCGACACCAGGATAGTAGATGGATCGGAGTGTCACGTTGCGACACAAGGATAGTAGTGGATCGGAGTGTCACGTTCCGACACCAGGATAGTAAAGAGAATGAATCTTGAAATATGTCAATATACTCAATCTAAAGAACCTGTTTCCCAAATGAGTATGGTGTGGAGGCTTGAGTCCTCATAGATGTTCTTGGCGTTGTGACCAAGGGTTATGGTAATTGTTGTTGTCACCTGTTAAGAATATTATCTGATTTTATGTTATTATCTGACATATATTGCTTTCTATTTTGAGTTGGCCGATGATACCTACTCAGTACTTGTGCCTTGTCTTGACCCTACTTGTATTTGTTTATCTTTGATTATTTGTGGAGTGCAGCAAACGTGCCATCGTCTTCAACTCGTCCTCAACTCTATCCAGTCTTCATCACCTCAGATTTCAGGGTGA
This sequence comes from Solanum arcanum, assembly GCA_027789145.1. Lineage (NCBI taxonomy): Eukaryota > Viridiplantae > Streptophyta > Magnoliopsida > Solanales > Solanaceae > Solanum > Solanum arcanum. The sequence goes on from CM050943.1 coordinate 54,490,132, forward strand.
GCTATTGCTTCTAGCTTGGACTGGATTCTTCTTCTTCATGTCTTGATGCCTTGAAGTTCCGGCATGGACAAGCTGTTTATTTATTTAGCTTCCTAGACACTCTTAGATTTTAGTAATTTGAGGATAGATATTCTTGTGGTGATGACTTCCAGATTTTGGGAATAATAAGTGTTGAGTTTTTAAAAGTTATTTAATCGATTTTTTTTAATGAGTTTTAAGTCTTCTGCATTATATTCTGTTTATTATGGTTGAAATGTTGGTGTTTAGAATTGTTGGTTCGCTCACATAGTAGGATAAGTGTGGGTGCTACTCGCGGCTCATTTTGGGTCGTGACAACAAATGGCCCCGAAACACTTTACCAGCCTAAACCTACATATTTGGAGAAACATAAGAAATATGGGTTACTACAACCACTTGTACTAAGTATGGAAACATATGCACATAAAACCTTTGAAAAAAGGCATAAAAGGGACCATTTATTTGGAAACATGTTAAGTCATTTGGAAAGCCTTTGTGTAGACATATATGAGAGCATATACAAGCAAATAATCGAAACCAAATAAGACATACTCATATTCATACATAGTAGCAACACCAACATAAAGTCATATTAGCATATCATGTTCAAGAGTTCATATCATTAAAGCATATAAAACTCTTACCAACAACCCCATCCCTGACCTACAAGTGCAGTACTCATGTGAAGCCCCATAACCCCACATAATCAAGTAAACTAGAAAAGAGATCATAAGTAATGTCTTACCTGATATGACATAACATCATGAGTAGTCACCAACATACATATCAACTTAGACCAATATCAAGTTCATCAAATGAAACCAACATCATATAAGAGCATCATCATATAGGATCAACATGATACATTTAATTATAACAAATGTGCATAGGAACAAACTCCTATGACTCCCCTCAAGGTCAACTTGTGTAACACATAGGTAAAAGTCCTATACCTTATCCCTTAAGTCACCCTAGTTAGGTCCATATTTATTACTTCCATTCATTCATTTTACTTTCGGGAACAATCGCATTAACTGACAATAGACTATGTGAGCTAAACATGGAATTCGATTTCATGAAACCCTAAATCGAAAGAAGGTGATCTACTTCCCAAGGTAGAACAAAAATATGAACATAAAATTTTAGGTGGACCCATTAGTTTGCATTCCTACGGGGGGAAACATAGTTAATGAACTAGGAGATATAGTGGAAACTCATGTATGAACATTGCATGGCAGTATCAATCTCATAATAACATTAGTGAACCTACATTACCTCTTGGAAAAGGAAACCTCTCATATCTAGTTCGCTTGGTGCTAAACTAAATTTCCTTTGAAATACCGTTAGGTCATTCTTAATCATCAAATATTAATATAGGCCATAGGAGACTAACCCATTGTATAATCATTTCATTAGATCATTAGGTATAGGATGAGAACTTTCTTTCATCAAAATCCATCATTAGTGAGATCAACACATCACAGTCATATCATATAAGGCACACAAGAGAATTACCTTCAACCTTGTATCATAATACCCTTACAATGATCTCACAATTCAACATATTCATAACATGCCATCATAATCATCTTCTTAATCTATGCACATCATCATACTTCAATTAAGTATCATCATCAATAATAAACCAACATTATTGAAGTAGGGAACTCATAATAATAAAGGTCTTACCAAATAGCTTCCAAAACATTCTTCAAGATCTTACCGTCAATTCATCAAAAAATTTCAATGATACACTCACCATCATCATCATCATTATAGTGAATTAAACAATAACATGATCAATTCCAACAACTCTAATCATATACAACTTCAATTCATGGCTAGTTGTCACGACCCAAATCCGGGCCGCGACTGGCACCCACATTTACCCTCCTATGTGAGCGAACCAACCAATCTAAACCTTAACATTTCAATGAAATATCATCATAAAGTAATGCGGAAGACTTAAACTCATTAATAAAATCAATAACTATTATTATCCCCAAAATCTGGAAGTCATCATCACAAGAACATCTACAATCAAATGACTAAACTAAGAATGTCTAAGAACTAAAAATACATAAAAGCTAGTCCATGCCGGAATTCAAGGCATCAAGACTTGAAGAAGAAGATCCAGTCCAAGCTAGACGTATTAGCTCACCCTGAATTTCCGGTGTAGTAAGACTGGCTTGAATCATCTTGAGTTGAAGATGACTAACGTTATTGTATTCCACAATTAGCAAAGAAGAAAACATAAAAGTAGGGTCGGTACAACCACAAGTCTTGAGTAGATATCATCGGCCAACTCAAAATAGAAAAGCAGTATATATCGCTTAATATCATAAATCAACTATAAAACTCAACATGTAGCAACAACAAGTACTATAATCATCAAAAAGTACCATTAAGTTCATCCATGAGGGCTCAAGCCTCAATACCATGCTCATTTGGGAATTAAGTTCATTATGTTGAGTATATTCTCATCTTTCACGATTCATTATTCATATTCCTCTTGTGTCGATGCGTGACACTCCGCTCCCTCATATTCATTAATCCTCTTGTGTCGATGCGTGACACTCCGATCCCCTAAATCTACGTGTCGGTTCGTGACACCCGATCCCTACATCTACGTGTCGGTTCGTGACACCCGATCCCCTACATCTACGTGTCGGTTCGTGACACCGATCCCTAAATCTACGTGTCGGTTCGTGACACCCGATCCCCTAAATCTATGTGTCGGTTCGTGACACCCGATCCCCTAAATCTACGTGTCGGTTCGTGACACCCGATCCCCTATATGTGTCGATGCGTGACACTCCGATCCCTAATTCTACGTGTCGGTTCGTGACACCCGTCCCACTAATACTATGTGTCGGAACGTGACACTCCGATCCACTAATTCTCATTATATCCGCTCATCAAGCCTTCTATACCAAGGCATCATCAATCCCATTACTTTAATTCATCAAGCCTTCTTTTATACCAAGGCCTTATCATTAACAAGTAGATTAAAGTTTCTTTCAAGATTTGGGATTCAATAGCTTCGTCATGCTTATTTATTCATAATTACATAATAACATCATTCATGCAAGCATACAATTAAGCATATAGAAGGGTTTTACAATACTACTAACATATATCATTCGCTATTAAGAGTTTACTATGAATAGCATGAAAATAACCATAACCTACTTCCAATCAAGAATTGGATCAACAAGCTATCTCCTCAAAATCCTTGCTATCCTCTTCGTTTCCCTCTCTCTCTACTCGTTCTCTTTCTCTTTCTGTCTCTCTTTGTTCTTTCTTATTTTCTTTATTCAAACCCTCTTTCTTTTACCCTAATTCATATATAATTAAGAATAAAAGATGGTAATAATGACCCACTAATTAACTTAAGGTTACCTAATTTAACTCCCAAGTAATTAGATTTATTAATAATAACCCTCAAACTTTATAATTAAGGAAAGAATAGTCCAAAACGTCCCTTAAAACGAGGAAAGAAATACTAAACTGCCTGGGACTGCGCAGAACCCGTGGCGGTCAGCCGTGAAGTGCGACGGTCCGTCACGCCCGTCGCGCCTCCTGTGTTTCAGTGGGTTGTGACGGCCCGTCACCCTGTGACGGTCCGTCCCCGCCTCCGCCCCGACGGTCGAGACTCGTTTCTTGTACCAAATTCTCAAAAGTTGAAGTGTTTTGCAGCGGGTACTCACGACGGTTCGTCGTGGGTGTCACGATCCGTTCTCGCCATTTCGCTACGAAGTTCGAGAGTCGATTTTCAGTACCCAAATTAAAAATTCTAAGTGTCATGGGACGGAACACCCACGACGGTCCGTCGAGCCTGCGACGGTCCGTCGTTGGGTCCGTGGTTTCAGCCCGCTTTTTCGAATTTGTTCTCACGCTCTAAAACGACTAAACAGTCGTTACAATAGATACCAATTTACCCATCGTTCGTCCCGAACGATCAAAAGAAGAAAACGATGGCGAAGAGGAGTACGAATGTAAACAGATGTGGGTATTTCTCTTGCATATCCGCCTCCTTCTCCCAAGTAGCCTCTTCAACGGTTGATTCTTCCATTGGACTTTGATGGATGCAATTTCTCTCGACCTCAACTTGCGAACCTCCTATCTAATATAGCAATAGGCTCCTCCTCATATGACAAGTTCTCATCAAGTAAAACTCAATCCCAACGGATGATGTAGTTTCCATCTCCATGGTATCTTTTCAACATGGACACATGAAATACCGGATGTACTCCGGACAGCCACAGGGGGCAAGGCTAATTCATAAGCCACCTCCCCTACTCGCTTTAGTACCTCAAATGGTCCAATATACCTTGGACTTAGCTTACCTCTTTTGCCAAACCGCATCACCCCTTTCATAGGTGAAACCTTCAACAAGACTTGTTCACCCTCCATGAACTCCAAGTCTCTAACCTTTCGATCTGCATATTCTTTTTGTCTACTTTGCGCCGCTAGAAGCTTTTCTTGAATAGACTTCACTTTCTCTATTGACTCCCTCAAGAGATCAGTACCCCAAGGTCTAACCTCGAATGCATCAAACCAACCAATGGGAGACCTACATCTCCTACCATACAATGCTTCAAATGGAGCCATGTCAATGCTTGAGTGATAGCTATTATTGTATGAAAACTCCGCTAAGGGTAAGAAGCTATCCCAATGGCCACCAAACTCTATCACACATGCACGAAGCATATCCTCCAACACTTGAATCATCCTCTCGGGTGACCATCGGTCCGAGGATGGAACGCAGATACTAAGGTCCAACCTAGTACCCAATTCCGCATGCAATGTTTTCCAAAACTTAGAAGTAGCTGCGTACTCTATCCGATATGATGGATAGTGGAACCCCATGCAATCGAGCGATTTACGAGATATAGATCTTGGCTAACTTCTCTGCATTGTAAGTCACCTTTACCGGAATGAAATGAGCAGACTTAGTTAACCTATCGACAACCACCCAAATGGAGTCATACTTACCCAATGTCTTTGGAAGACCAACCACAAAGTCCATTGCAATTCTCTCCCACTTCCATTCAGGAATGGGCATTCTCTCAAGTGTTCCTCCGGGCCTTTGGTGATCATACTTTACTTGTTGACAGTTTGCACACTTGGCAATAAAGTCAACAAAGTCACGCTTCATTCTACTCCACCAAAAGTGTTGCTTTAGGTCACGGTACATCTTGGTCGCACCGGATGTATAGAATACTTTGAACTATGAGCCTCTGTCGAGAATAGGGTTGATCAAATCATCAACTCGGGTACACATACCCTTCCCTTGATTCTCAAAACACCTTCCTCATCGATTTGTGCTTCCTTAGCCTCTCCTTGCAACACTTTGTCTCGGATTCGCCTTAGTTTCTCATCATCAAACTGTTTTCCCTTAATCTTGTCAAGAAAAGAAGATCTCGACTCCACACTAGCTAACAATCCTCCCTTCTCATTTACTTCTAACCTCATCAAATCGTTAGCCAAAATCTGCACTTCTCTAGCCAATGGGCGCCTAGAAGCTTGCAAATGAGCTAGACTTCCCATGCTTCCCGCCTTTCTACTCAAAGCATCCGCTACAACATTCGCCTTCCCCGGATGATACAAGATAGTGATATCGTAGTCCTTTAGTAGTTCCATCCATCTCCTTTGTCTCAAATTCAAATCTTTCTGAGTAAAGACGTACTGAAGGCTACGATGATCCGTGTAGACTTCACACTTAACCCCATACAAATAGTGTCTCCATTGTTTTAGTGCAAATACTACCGCGGCCAACTCCAAATCATGGGTCGGATAGTTACGTTCATGCACCTTTAATTGCCTCGAAGCATAAGCAATTACACTCTTCTCTTGCATTAGCACTGCACCCAACCCAGAATAGGATGCATCACAATAAAAAATGAAGTCCTTACCTTCCACTAGCAAGGTGAGAATGGGTGCGGTAGTCAATAAAGTCTTGAGCTTTTGAAAGCTTTCCTCACACTCATCCGACCATACAAATGGAACATTTTGCTTAGTCAAGTTCGTCAATTGGGAAGCAATAGAAGAGAATCCCTTGACAAATCTGCGGTAGTAGCTAGCTAACCCAACAAAGCTCCTTATTTCTGATACATTAGTGGGTCTTACCCAATTCTTCACTGTCTCAATCTTAGATGGATCTACCATCACTCCTTCCTTAGAAACCACGTGCCCCAAGAAGGACACTGCATCTAGCCAAAACTCACACTTAGAGAACTTGGCGTAAAGCTTTTTCTCCCTCAACATTTCCAATACCATTCTCAAATGCTCTTCATGTTCCTTCTTGCTCTTCGAGTATACCAATATATCATCAATAAATACGATCACGAAAAGGTCCAAATATGGCTTAAAGATCCCGTTCATCAAGCTCATGAATGCAGCAGGGGCATTCGTAAGACCAAAAGACATCACTACAAATTCGTAATGCCCATACCTCGTTCGAAAAGCGGTCTTTGGCACATCCGTTGCTCGTATTTTCAATTGATGATAACCGGATCTCAAATCAATCTTAGAGAAGACACAAGCACCTTGTAGTTGATCGAACAAGTCATCAATGCGAGGAAGAGGATACTTGTTCTTAATAGTTACCTTGTTTAGTTGTCTGTAGTCTATGCACATCCGAAAACTCCCATCCTTCTTCTTCACAAACAAAACCGGAGCACCCCAAGGGGATGCACTTGGTCTAATGAAGCCTTTGCTCAACAACTCTTGAAGTTGAGCCTTTAACTCTCTTAATTCGGCGGGAGCCATTCTATACGGGGGTATAGAAATGGGGCGAGTACCCGGTTCAAGATCAATGCAGAAGTCAATATCCCTATCTGGTGGCATACCAGGAAGATCTGCAGGGAACACATCCAAAAATTCTCGAACTACCGAAACTGATTCGATTGAGGGTACTTGGATGGTGTCATCCCTAAGATGTGCTAACAAAGCTAAACAACCCTTACTAACCATCTTCTGAGCACGAAGAAAGGAGATGATACGCACCGGATTAGAAGTGTAGTCGCCCTCCCACATTAACGGATCTGCCCCAGGCTTGGCTAACGTCACCGTTTTAGCATTACAATCCAAAATTGCAAAATTCGGAGAAAGCCAAGTCATACCCAGAATTACATCAAAGTCACCCATTTCTAAGATAACCAAATCTACATAAGTGTTACTCCCCACAAAATTCACCAAACAAGACCTATACACTTTTTCAACTACCACAGACTCACCCACCGGAGTAGAAACACGAATAGGCATATCAAGTTATTCACAATGTAGATTTAGACCATTAGCAAATGAGGAAGATACATAGGAAAATGTGGATCCAGGATCAAACAATACGGAAGCCATGCAATCACAAATCAAAAGGTTACCTGTGATGACAAAGATCGTGACGCCCGCCTGCATCTCCCAGGAAAGCGTAACAATGTGCCCCATTATTTGTCTGTCCGTTGCCCCTACCATGTTGCGTAGTAGTGGCTCCAGTTTGCCCATCACCTCTGCCGTTTTGGTGACCACCATTACCTCGACTACCACGTCCTCCAGAATAACGGCCTCTACCATGACCACCTCTACCTCTAGCTATTGGGGGTCTATAACTTTGTTTGGGACAATTCCTCCTAATATGTCCAGTCTCCCCACATCCATAACACTCTCTAGAGTCAAGCATAGGTCTCTCAGAGAAGTGTTGACCGGTCTGAGGTGGTCCCCCAACTACAGTCTGTAGTGAAGACTGAATTGGTCGAACTGAGTAGCCTCCAGAATTCTGCCCTCTAGTATACGAACTATTAAACTCACCTCCCTTTCGAAACCTTTTTGATGTCGAAGTTGTGGTGAAGTCATCTGGCTTCACTCCTTCCACCTCTATCACAAAGTCTACCACCTCTTGGAAGGATTTTGCCGTTGCCGCTACCTGTAAGGCCGAAATCCGCAACTCTGATCTCAACCCCTTCACAAAACGGGCGGATCCGTTCTTGTGGATCAAACAGAGTTGAGTGGCATACCTTGATAAAGCACGAAACTTAGCCTCATATCGTTAACCGTCATCCTACCTTGCTCGAGACTCAAGAACTCATCCCTTTTTCTATCTCTCAAAGTCCTTGGGATATACTTCTCCATAAACAGTAGAAGGATGCCCAAGTCATGGGTGTGGCCTCTGTCGGTTGACACTCGACATGTGATCGCCACCACATTTTGGCGTTCCCTTGAAACTGATAGCTTACGAACTCAACGCCAAACCGTTCTACTATCCCCATCTTGTGTAGTAGCTCATGACAATCAACCAGAAAATCATAAGCATCTTCAGATTCTGCACCCTTGAAGACTGGAGGTTTCAATTTCAAGAACTTACTGAAAAGTTCGTGCTGATCGTTTGTCATTATCGGTCCAGTAGTCAAACGTGGAAATGTGCCTATCTCCAATGAGGCATCCATGCGAGGAGCCATAGTAGCCGCATGTCGTATCTCTGAAACCGGAGGTGTTGGTGCAGAAACCATCGGAGGTGCTCGACCGATCAGATAATCCACTAAGATAAGCAAGTACTTGGTTGATCATCTCTGGGGTAGGTTGGGGTGGCAATTCCTCATGTTGCGCTTGTTCATTCACCCCGTCCTCCCCTTCTCTTATCACCTCTTCAGTCGGTGGAGGAGTCACCGCCCTATTATCAGATGGGCTAGGTGCTCGTCCTCTTCCTCTAGAGGACGTCCTCCCACGACCTCTACCACGGCCTCTTGCCGTTGTTCTCCCTCGAGCCACAGCCCCAGTGGCTGGCTCAAACGTTTCTTGTCTTGCCGGTGTTGTTGTTGGCGCGGTCGTGGATCTAGTTCTAACCATCTGCGAAATAGAGTGAAGATGGTCAGATACCAATTCGTATCGCCTAGATACCAATTGGACTCAAGTAGTAGCACGAAAGGAAGAATGAAAGAGTGAAATTTTCCTAAAGTCTTATAGCCTCTCAAGGAAAAGTAAAGGCGTCCCCCTACCGTTCCTTAAGACTCTACTAGACCTGTTCTTGTGTGATGAGACCAACGAACCTAATGCTCTGATACCAAGTTTGTCACGACCCAAATCCGGGCCGCGACTGGCACCCACATTTACCCTCCTATGTGAGCGAACCAACCAATCTAAACCTTAACATTTCAATGAAATATCATCATAAAGTAATGCGGAAGACTTAAACTCATTAATAAAATCAATAACTATTATTATCCCCAAAATCTGGAAGTCATCATCACAAGAACATCTACAATCAAATGACTAAACTAAGAATGTCTAAGAACTAAAAATACATAAAAGCTAGTCCATGCCGGAATTCAAGGCATCAAGACTTGAAGAAGAAGATCGATCCAAGCTAGGCGTATTAGCTCACCCCGAATTTCCGGTGTAGTAAGACTGGCTTGAATCATTCTTGAGTTGAAGATGACGAACGTTATTGTATTCCACAATTAGCAAAGAAGAAAACATAAAAGTAGGGTCGATTACAACCACAAGTCTTGAGTAGATATCATCGCCAACTCGGAATAGAAAACAGTATATATCGATTAATATCATAAATCAACTATAAAACTCAACATGTAGCAACAACAAGTACTATAATCATCAAAAAGTACCATTAAGTTCATCCATGAGGGCTCAAGCCTCAATACCATGCTCATTTGGGAATTAAGTTCATTATGTTGAGTATATTCTCATCTTTCACGATTCATTATTCATATTCCTCTTGTGTCGATGCACGTGACACTCCGCTCCTCATATTCATTAATCCTCTTGTGCCGATGCGTGACACTCCGATCCCCTAAATCTACGTGTCGGTTCGTGACACCCGATCCCTACATCTACGTGTCGGTTCGTGACACCCGATCCCTACATCTACGTGTCGGTTCGTGACACCCGATCCCTAAATCTACGTGTCGATTCGTGACACCCGATCCCTAAATCTACGTGTCGGTTCGTGACACCCGATCCCTAAATCCACGTGTCGGTTCGTGACACCCGATCCCTATATGTGTCGATGCGTGACACTCCGATCCCTAATTCTACGTGTCGGTTCGTGACACCGTCCCACTAATACTATGTGTCGGAACGTGACACTCCGATCCACTAATTCTCATTATATCCGTTCATCAAGCCTTCTCTATACCAAGGCATCATCAATCCCATTACTTTAATTCATCAAGCCTTCTTTTATACCAAGGCCTTATCATTAACAAGTAGATTAAAGTTTCTTTCAAGATTTGGGATTCAATAGCTTCGTCATGCTTATTTATTCATAATTACATAATAACATCATTCATGCAAGCATACAATTAAGCATATAGAAGGGTTTTACAATACTACTAACATATATCATTCGCTATTAAGAGTTTACTATGAATAGCATGAAAATAACCATAACCTACTTCCACCGAAGAATTGGATCAACAAGCTATCTCCTCAAAATCCTTGCTATCCTCTTCGTTTCCCTCTCTCTCTACTCGTTCTCTTTCTCTTTCTGTCTCTCTTTGTTCTTTCTTATTTTCTTTATTCAAACCCTCTTTCTTTTACCCTAATTCATATATAATTAAGAATAAAAGATGGTAATAATGACCCACTAATTAACTTAAGGTTACCTAATTTAATCCCCAAGTAATTAGATTTATTAATAATAACCCTCAAACTTTATAATTAAGGAAAGAATAGTCCAAAACGTCCCTTAAAACGAGGAAAGAAATCCTAAAGCGCACGGGATTGCGCAACCCGTGGCGGGCGTCGTGAGTGCGACGGTCCGTCACGCCGTCGTCGCGCCTCCCTGTGTTTCAGTGGGTTGTGACGGCCCGTCACCCTGTGACGGTCCGTCCCGCCCTCCGATCTGACGGTCGAGACTCGTTTCTTGTACCAAATTCTCAAAAGTTGAAGTGTTTTGCAGCGGGTACTCACGACGGTTCGTCGTGGGTGTCACGATCCGTTACGCCATTTCGTTCACGAAGTTGAGAGTCGATTTTCAGTACCCAAATTAAAAATTCTAAGTGTCATGGGACGGAACACCCACGACGGTCCGTCGAGCCTGCGACGGTCCGTCGTTGGGTCCGTGGTTTCAGCCAGTTTTTCCAGAATTTGTTCTGCTGCTCTAAAACGACTAAACAGGTCGTTACACTAGTGTTAGGAAAAAGGGTTCAATAATGAATCTTTTATAGAAACTTGGTCAAAGACTAAGAACTATAACAACTTCACCATTTATTAACCATAGCTTATCAATATAAACCAACACAACAAAACATCAAATCAATTTGAAAAGGAATTCACAAAATTTAATGAAAACCCATTTTTTTACAAGGAATAAGTAAGGAACATATCTAATCAAGGAAATGGCAAGGAACATATCAACATCAAAAAAAATTAAGTCTCTTTGTAATTTCAGAACAACAAGGACACATTTCTGGTGTGATTCTTTGTTTTGAAGAGTTTCTAAGCCAATGGAGCTAGCGACAATATGTTTTGCAAATTAATTGTTAAATATTAATTACCTAAAATTAAAAATGAAGAAGCTTTCATAACAAGTCAATTACATAAATTATTGAAATTTTTTACGATAAATACCAGTTAAATTCATAATAAATACCAAACATTTTGTAAGATATAAAAAACGAGGATATGGAAATACACAAATTTTTTATAAAGAAAATGGAAAGCATAAATATGGCAAAGTGAAATAAAAGGTGAAAAATTACTAACTCTTACGTCCACCAAGTTCATTAATTGCAACAAATCATGTATGCAACTCATTACTCTAACGTATCAGAAATGGTTGGTCTGGCCAAGTTGATGCAACAACATTAAGTTGTTGGAAACATTTTGTCTGAGTTGATAAATCACAAGATCAAAATTAAAAATACAAGGATCATATCATTTAATATCATTATCATTAAACACTGACTGAATTGACAATCTTGACAACATAGGATGGAGACGGGAAAAAATTGTCACAAAGATAGAGGAAAGAAAATTAAGAAAGTAAATAATACCATACACACTCTCAATATGAGATATTTTGGAGTAACCCTTGACCTGTGTTTATGGGTAATTTTCCACTACAGATGGAGCTTTCTTTAATGGAAATTCATCTATAAAAATAGGTCAAGAATTTTCTCCAAACTACCACATATTTATAAAGTGTTGAGTACTCTTTACATTCTTAAATGATCTGTTTCGCCTAGCTCTTTAAAAATGTTTCTCCGTCCCATTTCCTTGGTGTCAAGTATGACAATTCTCGATTGGAGTTTGATCATAATGATTTTGAGTATTTTGATGATTATATTTTTAATTTAAATCTTATGACTCATCAACTCAGACTAACGTTGTTTCGTCGATTTTACAAAACAAACCATCAAATATACATTGGACTAATAAGTTCCATGAAAGATCTGTTGCTATTGTTGATGAATTTGGTGGGTCTAGGGGTTAGTAATGTTTTACCCTTTTTCATATCATTTTTCTAGATATGTTTCTTTTTCGTTTTTTAATTTTCTTTGTAAAATGTGTATGTGTATCCCTTTTTTATTTGTCTTATCAGATATTCTATATCTGTTTTAGATTTAACACATATTTATACATATCTATCATGCAATTTCTCAATGTTTTATGTAATTAACATGTTATAAAAGTTTATTTACTTTCAGTTTTAGGTGATTAATATCACTTAATATGACTTGTTCATTATTGTAGTTTTTTCTAATATTTATTTTGATATGCTTCACTTTGGTCTATCTAAAACAATCTCTCAACCTCACCTCCACAGGGTACAAGTAGGGTTGCATGCACATCCAATTTAATACAAGTGAAAATGAAAATAATATGAGATTTAATTAATGTCTTATCTCTCTAGTATTTTCAACATATACTTTCAATCGGCTAGCTTCTTTGCATAACATAGAAAGAGAACCAATATCCACTACAGTTGAATGAAACGTTGTTTGAAGTATTCATTTAGTTTCATTGTAAGAGAAATTAATGAACTTATGTAAGTACTATTAATTGCAAAAACATCTTTCTAGACTATAATGATAGATAGCATGTACTTGCATATATTGATAACTTAAGTAATTTTTCTATATATATATTTATATTATGTAAGTTATGTGTTGTTTATTTGTCTATATATGTTCTAACCCAATTTAGAACTATTGAAGTATCATTACGAATTAACTAAAGATGCAACCAAATAGAGAGGTGGAAAGTTGAAATCAAGAAAGGATTCACTTTCTTATTTAATTGAAGTTAGGTTTATATATCTCCTTTTATTAAATCCCAGTAGCATATTCTTGCAAACACTCATTCAAATTAAGAAACAAAATCTAAGAGTCCCTTTACCTAAAAGTTAAATCTCATTAACACAATCTTTATAGTTTCGAAAGAACCTAAAAGCCCCAAATTCAGATCATATATCGTTTCTGGAAAAAAAAGTGAAGCTCAAATAGCAATCAATAGCAAATAGCCAAAAAGAAGACATACAAATTAAGCAAAGAAACACAATTTGAGATAAATTCATCACATCCAATTAAAAATGGAGAAAATACATACATGGAAGAAACCAAAACAGATGATAAGAGAAGTGGTGAAATCGGTCAATAGAGTTCCTCACTAGAATAACAGCCAGCTGCAACTATAACAAAAATACTCCTACTTGAAGCAGCCATGTCCACAATCACCTATGACAAAGATTGTAGTGTTGCTGGTTATTTAGGGTTTAAACATAAAGGTAAAATGGTTTGATATAGCCTTATATTTAGAAAGGTGTCAAAAAAGGCCGGCCTAGAACCATCCGGCCCAAGATCAAGGGCCAAGGAATTTAAAGGGCTAAGGTGGACCAACTCGTCATTTTGAAGGGCCTGAAAATGCTCAACTCAACCCTTTTGTAGAAAAGCTGAGGGCTAGGATGATCTAGCCCTTTTTATTTACTTTTTTTATTTTCAAGTTTATAACTTTATACCATCAAGAAAATGATAAGATTTTAAAATCAAATATGGCAAACAATCTTGTTATTTCAACAACACTAGCAAAAAAATATAGTATAATTAGCATGTCTCTTGCACACCGGATATGCGAGTGAGATAAAAAGTGACAAGCAAAATGAGAGGGAAGCGAGGTCGCGAGATTTATCTATGTATCCTAAATACATGTGGATTTACTTAGATAGAGTGTATTTAGAATAATGTGCTTGTATTGTGAGCCCTTCTATTTACCAAATATAGCCTTATACTTGTAGAATTTTTATTGTGAACCCTTATATTTACTCTTTTGTTATCTGAACTCATCTCAGTATTTCAAGTGTAATAATTAACTTGATATTGTGTGTGTTGCATAAACAATCATACGTTTTCTAAACAAACAAATCTTTTGATTCATCTAGGAATATTTCAATCACGTATGACTAGCATGAAACAAAGAAAACTCATTTTTAATACTTCATCTAGATATGTCTGCTTTGTTTGCAAAAGGCGTATTATTTTCCATTCTCTCACAACCTCATTTCCTCCCCGATTTTCCCCTTTTTGACGAGCTCAATTCAAGGGCATTTTATCTTTGATATGCATTATAAGTTTATTGGTTTTTCAAAGTTATGTTAGTTCGTATTTCTTTATATCTTTGTCTTTTTTCTATTTATTTGATTTTAGGGTCGAGTGTCATTGATTTTTCTAAAATTTTTTGGAGATTTTATTGGATTTGTGCCTGATGTTAGTGTAATATGCTTTTGTAGTGGGTGTTATGACTTCGATTGATTTCAATAGAATATTTCTTAAGTTTGAGGAGATTCTAGGATTTATTCGTAAAATCTTAATTTCACCTAAACTTCTAAACTTAATATCTCAATTGTGTATAAGTATATTGGAACATTGTTACCTCAAACAAGATAGGGCTTTTGGATATTCTTAGTTTAAAATTAGAATATTTTCCAAGACCGAAAAAATTCACTAATAATGTTATTTTTCTTATCACTTAACACACATATTAGGTAAATGATTGAAATAACTGTGACACTTCAAAATCATTTATTTGTATTTGATCTGAGCTAAACTATTCAACGAAACCATTAATCTTGAAAATATTATAGATGTATATGAGTTGCATATCATGGTGCTTCATAAATTAGCATAGGAATTGGATGCTAAAAATGTGGAAACATATGTAGAATCAACAAGAATGGTGGCTACTACACATTAAATATTGATTTTGATGTTTTAAATTTATTGATAATTGGAATGATGCAGATTTTGTTGATGATCAAATTAATTTACCTTTAGTCATTGAGGAGCTTCCCGTATTGCGTTACACTAATGATGATGTTTCCTCCCCCATAAAATATATAGTATTGATGTGCCCTCCTCACCAGAAAAAGATATAGTTGGTTTGTCTTCATCTCAACCATTTAATTAAAATGAAAATAAAGGTTTAAATGAGAGAGTTGGTAGCTTTAGGGTTTGAAAGGTAGTTATAGGTCTTAGAATTAGGTGAAAAAACATAGCATAGACATTAAATACATATAGAAAGATTCAAATACCTTTAAGAATTAACTGGCGGAAGTGATCTATTATTGGGACCTAAGTTATGTTGACCTTTCTATGGCTCGTACTTGTCAACCATAGAACCAACTTCAGAAATCCAATAATTATCCACTTCATGCGAAACCATTCTACAATTTGTCCAATTTCCTACTCCTCGTAGAGCCAACTTATAGAACTAAATTTTAAGCACGAAATTTACTAAGCCCAAAACCCTTCTATGGAACCCATATAAGACCCTTATGACTGACTACATCCCGCCCTATCCATTTGTATCTCCATTATCAGAGACTCAACATTTCTAAAACTCAACATAAATATTTCCTTCCTATGACCCGTAGGACTTCTTATAATCTATAGCTAAGACTCACAATTCCTGCAACAAGGGAAATCATCTAAACTCTTCCTTTTCAATCTAACTTATCAATTTATGAAATGTAGCACAAATTATAATGCTTCATCTCATATCATTAGTTATTCTTCTAATTGTCGATCAGTTCGTCCCTACTTTTATCAATTGTAAAAATGTCTTGGTTGAAAGTGAGAGTCAAGTCTCACCATCACCTAGGGTAAAATACTCATAAATAGCTAACAAAGAAGCTAGTTGTCTTGATAATTCCTCTTCTTCTACTATTGATTTCTTTAATATGTGCTAGTCTCTACCATCATCTCACACTTATGATACTAAAATTTTGTGACTTGTTAAATTAGGACATTTACCTTTGAAAAATGAAGAGTATCTCTACCACATGTATTTATTAACTTTTTTACTAGCCAACCTTTAACTTGTATCATATGTCTTATGAAAAGACAGACCATTATACCTTTATAGGGAAGTACTAATATTACCAACAAATTTTTGAACTACTACAAATTGACCTCATACCACATACCCACATATGATGATTAAAATTATTTCTAGGGAGGGAGGTTAGGTCACTATATTTATCTATGTAACCTAAATATATGTGAATCCACTTCGATAGTGTGTATCTAGAACAATATACGTATATTGTGAGTTCATTTACTTGATATAGTCTTATACATGTATGAATTTTTAATGTGAACCATTCTATATATCTGCACACATCGAACCTCAGTATTTCAATATAATTTTTAACTTGATATTGTGTGTGTTGCACAACCACTATATGTTGACTACGCAAACAAATTTTTTGATTCATGTAAGAATATTTCAACTGCGTAGAAAATAACTAGCATGAGCAAAGAAATCTTATTTTTTCATAGTTCATCGAGATATGTCTACTTTTGTTTGCAAAGGGCGTAACTTTTTCCATTCTCTCAAGAGCTTAGTCACTCCATGATATCCACCCCTTCTCCCACGAGCTCTGTTTAAGGGCATTACAAATTCACTGAAGATGCAAACCAAATAGAGAGGTGGAAAGTTGAAATAAGGAAATAATTCACTTTCATATATAATTGGAGTTGAAATTTGTAGCTCCTCTCCCTTTGTTGTCCACAAATTTCTTGCAGTCCAATAAAACTGAAAAATTTGAAAAAACGTAGAAAATGAAACGGGTCATCACTTGGCAAATGGACCTTAACATTAGAAAAGTGTAGCATTCGAAGTGAGGATTAATCAATACTACATAACAAGATATAATTACAATTCTTAAATTAATGTGAAATCTTAAAAAACTCGCACGTAGGACTGAACATCTAAAGCATGGAACATAACTTATGAAGTAAGGAATTAACCAAGACTACATAATGAGCTAATTTTTCATTTCATCAACCAAACGCAAAACTCTTAATGCACCACACACCTCGAATTAAGCATCCAGAACAGGGGGGAGTCCTAGCTTATGAAGTGAGAATAACAAGGCGTTTAGTCAAACCAACTCCAATTTTATTAAATCTCAATAGCATATTCTTGCAAATACTCATTCAAATTTAGAAACAACATTTAAGAGTCCCTTTACATAAAAGTTAAATCTCATCAACGCAATCATTGTAGCTGCGAAAGAACCTAAAACCCCCCAAAATCGAACGATATATCATGTCTGAAAGAAACAGAAGCTAAAATAGAAATCAATAAAAAAACAGCCAAAAAAAGACATAAAAATTAAGCAAAGAAACACAATTTGAGATTTGAGATAAATTCATCACACCCAAAAAAATGGAGCAGATACATACATGGAAGAAACCAAAAGAGATGATCAAAGAAGTCCTGTAATCTGTCAATGGAGTTCCTACACCGGAATAACAGCCACCTACAACTACTATAAAAATACTCCTTCCTAAAGCATCCATGTCCACTATCACGTATGACAGAGATTATAGTGTTGCATGTTATTTAGGGTTTAAGCATAAAGAGTCAAATGATTTGATATTGCTTTATATAGAAAGAGGTGTTACAAAGAGCAGACCCAGCCCCTTCTGGGCCAAGCCTCACGGGCCAAGGAATTTTTAGGGCTAGGGTGGATCGACTCGTCATTTTGAAGGATCTAAAAATGCTCGACGAGACCCAGCTCTACAAGGGTCGAGGTTTTGGGCGAGCTAGCACTTCTTCTTTTTCTTGTTTTCTTTTCAAGGTTATAATTTTATACCATCAAGAAAATGATAAGATTTTTTAAAATAAATTATGGAAAACATTTGTGTTGTTTCAACAACACTAGCAAAAAATCTAGTATTATTACCATGTATTTTGCATATCAAATAAACGACGACAAAAGAGTGACAAGCAAGATGGGAGGGAGGTGAGGCCAAAATATTTATTCATGTATCCTAGATACATGTGAATCTACTTCGATCGAGTGTATCTAGATTATGTACTGTATTGTGAGCCCTTCTATTTACGTGATATAGCCTTATACTTGTATGAAGTTTTATTGTGAAACCTTCTATTTAATCTTTTCTTATCTGAACTCATTGAACCTCAGTGTTTCAATTTAATTTTTAACTTGATATTGTGCGTGTTGCACAAACACTTATACGTTGGCTAAACAAACAAATCGTCTGATTCATGTAGGAATATTTCAATCACGTATAAAATGACTAGCATGAGACAATGAAAACACATTTTGCATAGTTCATCTAGATATGTCTACTTTTGCTTGCAAAGAGCGTAATTTTTTCCATTCTCTCATGAGGTCAGTTCCTCCATGATTACCCCCTTCTCCCACGAGCTCAGTTCAAGGGCATTTTGTCTTTTGATATTCATTATTAGTTTCTCAGTTTTTCATGTTATGTTACTTCGTATGTCATTTTCTTTGTCTTTTTGTATTTTTTTTATTTTAGGGTCGATTGTCATTGAATTTTCTAAATATTTTGGAGATTTATTTTGATTTGTGCCTAATTTAGTGTAATATGCTTGTGTAGTGAGTACTATGACTTCAATAGAATATTCCGTAAATTCGAGTATATTCTAGGATTTATTCATAACGTCTCAATATCAATTTAAATTACTATTATTTTTCACCAATTGTCTTAGGTATTGATTTAGTGGTCCATTGTGTTTATATATATATGTATTGTTTAAATTTGTTACAGTAAATAGTATTATTTATTTAGCGAAGACTTTAATAATATGGTTTGCACAAAATAATATTACAGATTCTTTTGTGTATGTTCAATGTGGATCATATATATATCTCTTATTCACGCGAACCAATGAAGACTGTCAATGAAACTTTTTATTGGTTAAATGAATATATTAATTTCAATTTACTGAGGTTCAATCATGTAATTCGTGGTATCTCAATTATATTACCTTATAGACGATATTTGTTGTATATTTTTCTTTTCATCTATCGAAATGTGTTTGCACATGTATTTTATGTTGTAATGTTCAGTAGTCATATGAACATATGAAAAGAACAACAACATTTTATTTTTTAGAACTCTTTTTGTTTGTATATTGTTGGGAAAATGCATGATTACTCCCTCAACCTATGTCTTAAATCTCAGAGACACACTTATTTTATACTAATGTCCTATTACCCCATGAACTTATTTTACAAATAGTTTTTACCCCTTTTCGGTCTACTTGGCACTAGCTTTAAAAAATGTCAACGCATGCTGGACTCACAAGATAGTGCCACATAGTTGTATTTGCAATAATTAGTAATAAGTAAGAAAATATATAATGTTATAACTAAAGAATTAATGTGTAATAGTTGTATTTCAAATAAATTTAATCAATAGTCGTAAGATTTTAAATTAGTTTAGGGACAAAATGAAAATGTTTATTCAATAATATTGAAAATAAGATGTTTTTGGTAAAAGATGATTTTTAAACGATTCATATATATTTTTACACATTTTTCATATTTTTTGCGAAAGAACTCGGGATAATTTAAAATAATATATTCTGAATTTAAAATATCTTGTTAACTTGATAATAAATTTGTGTATATATATATATATATATATATGCATGTATGAACTTTTCTTCCTCTAAAACTTTTTATTATTAGATCACTGGAGAAATAATATGTATCCTCGCTTAATTCTTCTATTGTTGGCAGAACATTGAAGCATATCATCTCAAAGGGGAGTTGTAACCACAACCATACACTTAACAAGTTACAAAGGAACCACTATTTGCAACTAATTTAACTTTGATCTAATAAAATTATTACAGAAAAGACAACACAAGGCTGTCATACAACTAATGGCACAAGTAATACACTGATAAAATTGTATATTTTCTGTTTTGACCGAAAAGAAACATGTCTTTCCACTCATTCAATAGTAATCAACATATACTAAGATCAAAGGCATCACTTACAACCAGATTTAAACTCACCCAATGAAAACAAATTGTAACACCCCCAATAGCCAAAATAGACCAAAAATCAGTTTTTTCAAAAAAAATCTATAGGTGCAACAAACAGCGGCATCGACGGTCCGTAGGACAGACGATGGTCAATCATGCACAACTGTTGATGGGATCAGAAACTCCCAAAATTTCAGCCGGGAAAAATTGGCTGCGTCTTGATCGACGGTCCGTAGTCTGTGACCTTCGATCGAAACCCCATTCACCCACTCCTTATGAGAGCTACGGATGACCAACATAGTCCGTAGGTTGACCTACGGTCTGTAGCTGGAAAATTTGCAGGAAATTAAGGGGAAATGCAGTTGGGTCAACTTCAAATGATGATAGCTGTTAGCAAAAAATGAATTAGGTGTCCCATGACCTACCCACAGATAGATAATTGAATTGTCCTTCCATAGCCACCAACCTTGCTAAAATCAAACCTTCGAATAAAATATTATGCCTATTTTAGTAAAGGTATGTCGAACAGGCCCTGACGACGGACCCAATGACAGGGCGTCAGGCAGACGACGGACCGTCAGTCCTAGCAGTCGTTTGGCCCGACAACAACTTTCCCAGAGGTCTTTTTGACCTTTCCCACTCTGCTTAAACCCTAAATTACGTTTTTTTGACCCTAAATCATCATAATTTTGTCAGTTTAAGCCTGGAAACGTAATTAAAACATATAAATGTAAAATCCTAAATCAAAACCTAAAAAATTAGAAGAAAGAGAGGAGAAAACGCTCAAGAACCCTAGTTCAAAAACACCTCAAGTTCCAGCAGTTCCAGCCCCAAAAATTAAGTATTTTTCCATAATTTCATCACCAGGCATGTGAGATTTCAGTAGTGTGTTCCTTTCACCCATTGGGTTCCTAGTTTTCGGTCAAATTTTTTTTTCTCTTATCATGATTAAAACTAGGGTTTCTAGAAATTTGGTAGAACTTCATGAATTTATTAAATATATATTCCAACTCATAATATCATGTTATTACTCATATTATCGCATGAATTTCAGAACCTTAACTTTGTATTTGTTTAGTTCTTGAATTACACATGCTATGTCAGATATTTCAGACACTTCAGATATAGATGCATCAGTTTTAAATGCATAATTACTAGATTAATTATTGCATTCTCAGTTTGTATGTTAATTTTTGAGATATCCACTATTTACAGAAACTCAGACATAATTAGTTAATTTCCAAATTCATTGGGATTAGAATAATACCGAGTTGTACTAGGGTTTAGCGTACCCAATTGTCCCAGAACTACTAGCCAAGTAGGTTGTAAGTACCATCTGCGGGCAATCAGTTTAGTGATCACGCCAGCATGCATTTATACCTTTGTCAGGATATATTGGGTCCTCTCGATGGAGCTTATACAGCGGACTCCACATTTAGCTCATGTAGTTTTATCATCAGTTATTAGTAGCTCCCACAGATCAGTCAGACTCTTAGCATTGTCCATTTATCAGTATATTCAGTATTCAGTTTCAGCATGTTATAAATTTGTCATTGCATCCAGTTAGTTCATTATTCAGTTTGTCATGTCATATTATTATACTTGCTTTTATGCTTTTTAAGTTATGTTTTATTTCAGCTTTACTCTATCCTACATGCTCAGCACCTTTCAAGTAATGACGCATACGTGTGTTACATCTTCTCGTGATGTAGGTTCAGGTTCTCATCATCCTGATCAAACATAGATCGATTTCTGATATCAAGTTCAGCAGATTCATTGGTGAGTCCTCATTTTCTGAGGACAACAGTCATGAGTGTCATTTTAGTCTTTAGTCATTTAGTTTTATGTTTTTGCTAGATTTAGCTGGGAGCTTTTCCCAGTATTTCTAGTCCAGTTTAGAGACTATTTTCAGACATAGTTAGACTCAACTTAGTATTGAGTTAATAATTTCTTTGTATTAAACTTATTATTTTCAAATATCTCAGTTATAAAATATAAGTATTCCCCATATTTTCATATTTAATTATGATTTACCTTCCGTAACAGTTTATATTCTTTAGTATGCTCATGATCTCTGTGGTCCTAGGTTCCTCGTCCGCGCCTCTGGGGTAGCTTGAGGCGTGACACAAATTATAATATCCCATATCTAAAACAAACCAAAAATCTGTAGGTGCAACTGATGGTTACCATGAACAGACTGTAGTTTAATCTATGGCCTGTACTGTGCATCCATCGTTTGAGTCTTAATCCTCCCCCCACCCCCACCCCCCCAAAAAAAAAAACTTAGCCTAGAAAATTTGACTAAGATTCGAATAACGGACGGACCTAGGGTCCATAGTCTGTGTCCTTTCGATCAAGACCCCAATCACCCCATCTCTTACAAGAACCACGATTGACCAATACTGTCCGTAGGTGGACCTACGGACCATAGGTCAAAATAAGCAGAAAGTTAAGGGGAAAATGTTATTGGGTCAACTTCAAATGGCCATAACTCTTAGCTCAAAATGAGTTAGGTGTCTCATGACTTACCAAATGATAGATAACTAAATATCTTTCCATAGCCACTAACCTTTCTAAATTCAGACCTCTAAATAAAAAGTTATGAACATTTTAGTAAAGGTCTCTCGAACAGATCCGACCTACTGACCCAACGACGGACCGTCAATTAAGCGATGGTCCGTCAATCCAAGTCGTCGTTCGGTTCGACAACAATAAAATCAAGGTCTATTACTTCATATAACCCCTAAGCTACGTCATTTTGACCCATCAGATTTTATTCAGTTTAAGCCTAGAAACTTAACAAGAACTTACCTAAGTCAAAATCAGAAATCAAAACTTAGAAAATTAGAAGCAAGAAAGGAGATGAAGGTCAAGAACCCTAGTTCAAGAATCAACAAGGTTCCAGCAGCTCCAACCCCGAAGTCTAAATATTTCTGTGTGGATTTCATCACTTGGTATGTGAGATTTCACTAGTGGGTTTCTTTCACCTATTAAATCCTTACTTTTTAGTCAGTTCTTGATTCTCTTATCAAGGTTAAACCTAGGGTTTGTAGAATTACACCAAATCATCAATAATTTGTAAGGTATATATTCCAAATCATATTGTGAGGTTATTATTCAGTTTATCACATGAATTTGAGTACCCTAACTATGTATTTCTTTAGTTCTTAAATTACACATGCTAGGTTATATATTTCAGTTACATCATATATACATGTCTCAGTTATTAATGCAAAATTATTAGATTAATAATTGCACTCTCTGTTTGCATGTTCAGTCTTGAGCTATCCAGTGTATACAGAAATGCAGTCATAATGTCTTAATAATTTAATTTATTGGGAGTAGCATAATACCAAGTTGGACTAGGGTTTAGCGTACCCAAATAGTCCGAGAACTACTAGCCGAGTAAGTTGTAAGTGTACTCTGTGGGCATCAGATCACGCCAGCATCCCTTTATACCTTTGGAAGGGTATATTGGGTCCTCTCGATGGGGAGTATACATCGGACTCCACATTTATCTCATGTGGTTTTATTATCGGTTATTAGTAGCTCCCACAATTTAGTTAGAATCTATTGGATTAACAATTTATCAGTATATTCAATATTCTGATTCAACTTGAAATATATTGGTCATTGTTTTCGGTTATCTCAACATTCAATATATCATGTTTAGATTTCTATACTTGATTTTGTGCTTGTTCAGCTATGTTTTATTTCAGTGTTACCCTATCCAACATTCTCAGTTTCTTGAAATACTTACATATACGTGTATTACATCTTCTCGTGATGTAGGTTCAGGTTCTCATCATCCAGATCGCGCTTTGATTGATTTTTGATCTCCTGTTCAGCAGATTCAATGGTGAGTCCTCATCCTCCAAGGACGATATTCATGAGTTTCTTTTCAATGTTTAGTCCTTTAGTTTAAGTTTTTGGTAGACATTTTTGTGGCTTGTGCCAGGATTTCTAGTCAGTTTAGAGGCTATTTTCAGACATAGTTAGTTTCAGCTTAGCATTGAGTCAATATTTCTTTGTATTAAACTCGTCATTATTTCAAATATTTCTGATATAGTATATTGATATACCCCATCTTTTTATTTAAAATGTGATTATAGCTTCAACAATTGTTTATATTCTTTAGTATGCTCCTGATCATGTCAATAGGGTTAGCTTGGGATCGCTTGTGGTCCTAGGTCCCGCGTCTGCGTCTCTAGGGTAGCTTGAGGCATGACAAACTTTGTATCAAAACACTAGTTTAGGTGTCCTAGGATGTATGAAAAGCCGCAATAAGTAGAGTCATTTTCATGGATGTGAATTTCACCAGATACAATGAGAGGGAGGCTATGAAGTGTTTTAGCAAAACTTCACTTTGTTGTTACTCTTATCGAGCATAAGTTATGATCTAATTCCATTCTAACTTAACGTTCTACATATCTGATCATGCCTCCTCGTAGAGCTAATTCTAGGAATACGAAAACTTGGAATGCGAATGCAAGAAATGCAAACACAACTCGTCAAGTCCCAGATCAAGAAGTCTCCAATGCTGAATTGAAGAGTGCTATTCACATGTTTGCTCAAAGTGTCGCCGAATAGAACAATCAGCGGGTTCAAGCTCTTATGAATGGAAATGGTGGATCGCTAGCAGCAAGGGTCATGACTTTGTTAGGATAAATACACCTAATTTATTAGGAGCGCAAACTAATGAGGATCCCCAGAATTTCTTGGATGATCAAGAAGATCTTTGAGGTTATGCAGGTTACTGGGGATGATCGGGCTGAGTTGGCATCACATTATCTTAAAGATGTTGCTTATATCTGGTACACTTAATGGAAGGACAATAAGGGCACAGATGCAACTCCTATTACCTGGGAATGCATTAGTGAGATCCTTCTAGATAGGTTTTTCCCAATAGAGTTGAGCTACAAAAACCCAGGAATACATGAACTTAAGGCAGGATAACATGACAGTCCAAGACTATGGAATCAAGTTTAACTGACTCTACAGGTATGCTCTCACATGGTTGCTGACTCCACGAATCAGATAAATAAGTTCTTGTGTGGAGTTTCAAATTAAGTGAAAATAGAATGCAAAAATTCTATGTTACTAGGAGATATCAACATCTTTAGGCTTATGACTCATGCTCAGCAGGTTGAGGGTAATAAGCTTCATGAATATGCCAAGGAGAATAAGAAGGCTAGGACTGGGAACTATGACTCGGGTGGTAGAAATCTCTCGTAGAGTTAGAAGATTTTTCATCCCTAGCCCCTTCATCAGCTGGTGTTCCATCCTCCAAGAACATGTATGACAAGAAGGTTTAAGCACCAGACTCTAAGTATCAAGGAAGTGTTTAAGGCACCAATACTTACCCCACTTTCCCTAAGTGTAGGAAGAACCATCCAGGTGAGTGCCTTGCAGAAAAAGAAGGGTGTTTTGGGTGCGGTCAGTCTGGTCACAGGTTGAGAGATTGTCCTTGTAGACATGGTCAAGGAGGTGGAAATGGCAGATCTCAATCTAACAACTTCATCCGCACCAGCAAGTCTCACAAGTCATCAGGGTAACTCATCTACTATAGGTGGCGGTCAGCGCCAGAACAGGTTGTATGCTCTTCAAGCTCGCCAGATGAGGAAGGTTCTCTTGATGTATTCATTGGTACATTATGAGTCTTTGACCTTGATAATTATGCATTGTTAGATCCGGGGGATACTCTTTATTTTGTAACTCTTTACATAACACTCCAATTTAGTGGCAGTCCAGAAGCTCTCTAAAACCATTGTTAGTCTCTACTCTAGTTGGTGAACTAGTTATAGCTAGACTAGTATACAGAAATTTCCCTGTCACAGTATCTTAGAAATTCATCTCAGCAGATCTTATAAAGTTAGAAATAGTTGAATTCGCTGTCATTATAGGCATGGATTAGCTACATTCCTGTTACGCCTCAATCGATTATAGAACTAGGATTATTCTTTTTCAGTTTTCAAATGAACCAATCTTAGAATAGAAGGGTAGTAGCTTAGCGCCTATGGGTCGATTCATTTCTTATCTTAAGGACAAAAAGATGATCTCTAAGGGTTATCTCTGTCATCTAGTTCGGCATAAGGATTTTATCTCTAAAACCCCAACTCTTGAGTTAGTTCCAGTAGTTAATGAGTTTTCAGAACCGTTTCCAGAAGATCTTTTCGGAGTTCCTCCCAAAAGGGAAATCGACTTTGGAATTGATCTCCTTCCAGATACCCAGCCTATTTCTATTCCTCCTTAGAAAATGGAAACAGAGAGCTTACGGAATTGAAGGAGTGTTTGAAAGACCTTCTAGATAAGTGTTTCATTAGACCTTGTATTTCTCCATGGGGTGCACCAGTGTTGTTCGTAAAGAAGAAAGATAGTTCTCTCAGAATGTGCATTGACTATAGACAGTTGAACAAGGTCACAATCAAGAATAAGTATCCTAACCCTAGGATTGATAACTTGTTTGACCAACTTCAGAGTGTTATTGATTTCTAAAATATATACCTTATATTGGGTTATCATCGGCTCAGAGTTAGAGAAAGTGAAATTCTGAAAACAACCTTCAAAACACGATATGGTGATTATGAATTTGTAGTTATGTCATTTGGACCAACCAATGCTCTTGCAACTTTTATAGATTTGATGAACATAGTGCTCAAACTTGGACTTGTTCATTATTGTCTTTATTTATGATATCCTCATTTACTTTAGGAATGAGGAAGAACATGCAAGTCATTTGAGAGTTTTTCTTCAGACTCTCAAAGATCGTCAGTTATTCGCTAAGTTTAGCAAATGTGAGTTCTGATTGCAATTAGTTGCTTTTCTTGGTCACATTGTATGAGAGAATTCGAGTGGATTTGCAGAAGATAGAAGCAGTGAAACAATGGCCTAGAGCTACCTCTGTTATAGATATCAAAAGTTTCTTAAGTCTAGCGGGTTATTATAGAAGGTTCGTGAAAATATTTTCATCCATAGGGGTTATTATAGAAGGTTCGTGAAAATATTTTCATCCATAGCCTCACTATGACTAGGTTGACTCAAAAGATGGTCATGTTTCAATGGTCAGATGATTGTGTGAAAAGCTTTGCAGAATTGAAAACTAGATTGACTATAGCTCCTATCTTGACTCTACTAGAGGGTTCAGATGGTTATGTGATCTACTGAGATACATCCAGAGTTGGCCTTGGTTGTGTGTTGATGCAACGAGATAAGTTTATAGATTATTCTTCTAGACAGCTTAAGGTGCATGAGAAAAACTATCCAACTTTGACCTCGAGATTACAGCACTGGTGTTTGCACTTAAGATCTAGCGAAACTGCTTGTTTGTTGTTGATATAGATGTATTCACCGACCATAAAAGTCTTCAATATGTGTTCACCCAGAAGGAGTTGAATCTCTCCAGAGGAGATGGCTTGAGTTCCTTAAGGATTATGATATAAGTGTGCATGACCATCTTGGTAAGGCGAATGTATTAGAAAATGCTCTTAGTAGATTATCTATGGGTAGTGTAGCCCATGTTGAGGAAGAAATGAAGGATCTAGTGAAGGATGCTCATAGTCTTGCTCGCTTGGAAGTTCGCCTTATGAGCATATCAGATAGTGGTGTAACAGTTTAGAAGGGGGCAAAATCTTCTTTGGTAGAGGAGGTTAAGGAAAAGCAAGACAGTGATCCAATCTTGCTTGAAATAGAGGGTGCAATCCATAATCAGAGAGAGGAGGTTTTCTCCTAAGAGGTAGATGGTGTACTTCTCTACTACACGTAGATTGTGTTTTCCTAATATGGGTGAGTTGAGACAACATATTATTGCATAAGTCCATAACTCTAGATATTCTATTCATCCATGTACCACGATCTGCGGAAAGTCTATTGGTGGAATGACATGAAGAGAGATATCGCAGATTTTGTGAGTAAGTGCCCCAATTACCAGTAGGGTTAGCTTGGAATAACTAATGGTCATAGGTCCAGTGTTTGCGTCTCAGGGGTAGCTCGGGGCGTGACACAAAGCACATGTAATCTTTTAAAATGCAAGAAAAAGAATAGTAGAACATAAAAAAAAATTGTGGTTAAAAGAAAGTAGAGAAAGTATTTTTAATATCTTATAGAAATAGTCATAACCTTTTGAGAAGTCAAAACTTTTTAAAAAGTCAGAACTTATTGAAAAATGAAAACTCACAACTTACTGAATAAGTTACAACCCCTTGGAAAGGCACAACTTTTTGGAAAAGTCACAACTTAGTGAAATTATATTTTTTGTGTCTTATCGGAATAATCATGACCTTCTGAGAGGTCCTGACATTTTGAGAAGTCACAACCTTTTGTAAAAGTCACAACTTATAAAAAAAATGACATTTCCTAGATGTCACAACTCTTTCAAAAGTCACAACTCATTGAAAAAATCACAACTCTTTCGAAATCCACAACTCTTTGGAAAAGTCACAACTCAGTGAAAAATCAATTGTGTATAAGAATCATGACACCTTGTCATATTAAAAAAGTAGGGTTTTTGCTATTCTTTATTTCTAAATTAGAATATTTTCCAAGTACGAAAAAATTCACTAATATTGTTATTTTTCATATCACTTAACAGACATGGTAAGTAAATAATTGCAATAATAGTGACACTTAAAATTTATTATGGAGGGTGTTTTGTATATGATCTTGAGATAATCTATGTCAAATGAACCATTAATCTTGAAAAGATTAATATAGATGCATATCAGTTGCATATCATGTTGCTTCATGAATTAGTACTGGAAATGCATGATGAAAATGTGGAAACATTTGATGTAGCATCAACAAAAATGATGGCTATTAATTTTTAAATACTGATTTGATGTTTTGAAATTTCTTAATAATTTGAATGATTCAGATTTTGTTGATGTATCAAATTAATTTACCTTTAGTTGTTGAGGAGATACCGGTATTGCATAACACTAATGATTATATATGCTCCCCAAAAAAAATAGTATTGATGTGTTCTCCTCTAACAAAAACATAGAGGTTGTGTGTCTTCATCTCAACCATTTAATGAAAATGTAAATAAGGGCTTAAATGAAAACCAGACCCTTAAAGTTAAGAACTAGTCTCCTAGAGTAAATGTAGAGTTTCATTTATTCTTATTCACTCTATGATGTTGATGAAACATTTCTAATTTGAGTGATTTTGATGAATTGCTTCAAGCTATAGATAGTGTAACATTCAAGAACAACCTAAATAGAAAGTTGATAGGGTAAATCTATATGAGCAACCATCTGGCCTTGTAGGTATAGATATTGGTTTTGAAGACATCTATAAGTGCTAGAGGCAAGAGGGAGACGTTGAGCTTCGAACCCTAGCTTTATTCCTAGAACTTGATATATATTAATTAATGTAAAAAAGTTTCCTTTTGTGTTCAATTATCTATGTGGCAAAAAAGACATGGTGTGTGACCTTCTTCTCTTAACATGTCTAAACCATTTTAGCCTGACTTCTCTCATGTTATTCACCACGAAAGTGTTGTTGAATACTGTAAATTAACGACATTTTGGCACAATAACATATTTTAAGTGAAAGACCACAAAATTAAAATGTCTTCTTTACTTTTTAAAATCTTAAGATTATAGTTTTCTTACAAGAATTTGGAATAATCTCTTGTTATACCTTGGTAACTGAAGCCTAGCGAAAGAAGAGACAATTGGAGACTTTGGACTCGGAACCCTAGCTTTCTTCCTAGAACTTGAGAGAGAATTAGAGGGGATGAACTTGGATGTGGATTGGGGATTTGAGAGAATGAGAGAGTTAGGTAGATTTAGGATTGAGAGGTCCTATAGGTCTTAGAATTACGTCAAATGATGTGGCATAGACATTAAATACATAGAAAAAGACCCAAATATACCTTTAAGAATTAACTGGCAGAAGTGATCTATGATTGGAACCTAAGGTATGTAGACCTTTCTATGGCTCGTATTGGTCAACCGTGAAACCAACTACACTTCACTAACTTGAGTTCCCATACACCTACATCTAACACCCCCGATCCACAATGTTTCCTCACTTCAATTATATCCAATCATAACCATGTGTAACGCCTGGGAGCACCCCCCCCCCCCTAGACTTAACCAGCGTCTTGGTCTTCAAAAAGGACTTACACTAGCCCTTAGCATACATCATCAAATATCATTTGTAGAAAAAAATGCGGAAAATTAAAACTTTTACATAGTGAAGTATACTCAGACTTCTCACATATCATATATGGAGTTTACACAGACTCCTCTATTATGAATTTTACATAGATCTATCATTTCGCATAATCGATTCATTTAAGATGTCTAATTCTTTGTCTCACATATACCCATTTAAACGAGAGTTAAAAAGGTTTGGGCATAGCCCTTACAAGTACAATATGTCACATTTATGCTTAACACAATAGTCTCAACAATAAGGAAACAATAAATGTCTTTAGTCATAAGCAATACTACTAGGATAGAACAAGTGGCACCATCCTCGAACTTTGACGACTCACCAACAATTTGGGGGAAAGTCAAAGTCTTCCTGCAAATGGCCCCGAAGCACCTCAACAACCTGAACCTACATATTTGTAGAAATATAAGGAATATGGATTAGTACAACCACTTGTACTAAGTATGGAAACATATGCACATAAAACCATTAAATACGTGCATAAAAGGGACCATTTCTTTGGAATCATGTTAAGTCATTTCGAATGTCTTTGTGTATACACATATGAGAGCATATACAAGCAAATGATCAAAACCACATATGACATATTCATATTCATATATTGAAACAACACCAAAATGAAGTCATATAAGAATATCATATTCAAGAGTTCATATCATCGAAGCATATAAGACCCTTACCAACAATCTCATCCCAAGCCTACAACTGCAATGCTCATGTGAAGCCCCATAACCCCACATAATCAAGTAAACTAGAAAAGAGATCATAAGTAATGCCATACCTCATATGACATAACATCATGAGTAGTCACCAACATACATATCAACTTAGACCAATATCATGTTCATTAAATAAAACCAACATCATATAAGAGAAACATCAAATAATACCAACATGATACATTTCATTATAACACAAGTCCATAAGAACATAAGAACAACCTCCTATGACTCCCCTCAAGGTCAACTTGTCTAATACATAGGTAAAAGTCTCATACTCTTACCCATACTAAGTAGTACCCCTTTAAGTCACCCTAGTTAGTGTCCATATTTATTACTTCCATTCATTGATTTTACTTTCAGGAACAATCGCCTTAACCAAAAATAGACCATGTGAGCAAAACATGGAATCCGGTGTCATGAAACCCTAAAGCGAAAGAAGGTGCTCTACTTGCCAAGGTAGAATCAAACATGAACATAACATTCTAGGTGGATCCACTAGTTTGCATTCCTATTGGGGAAACATAGTTAAGGAACTAAGAGATATACTAGTAACTCATGTATGAACATTGCATGGTAGTCTCCATCTCATGAGAACATCAGTGAACATACCTTCCCTCATGGGAAAAGAAACCTATCACATCTAGTTCGCTCGGTGCTAAATTAAATTTCCTTTGAAACTCCTTTAGGTCATTCTTAATCATCAAATCTTATTATAGTCCATAGAAGACTAACCCCTTGTATAATCATTTCATTAGCTCATTAGATATAGGATAAGAACTTCCTTTTATCACAATCCATCATTAGTGAGATCAACAAATCATAATCATATCATATAAGGCACACAAGAGAATCACATTCAACCTTGTATCATCTTACCCTTACCATGATCTCACAAGTCAACAAATTCATAACATGCCATCATAATCATCACATAATCATCTTCTTAATCTATGAACATCATCATACTTCAATTAAATATCATCATCAAGAATAAACCACCATTATTGAAGTAGGGAACTCATAATCATAAAGGTCTTACCAAATAGCTTCCAAAACATTCTTCAAGATCTTACCGTCAATTCATCAAAAAATTTCAATGATACACTCATCATCATCATCATCATCATTATAGTGAATTAGACAATAACATGATCAATTCCAACAACTCTGATCATATTCAACTTCAATTCATGGCTAGGGTTAGGAAAAAGGGTTCAATAACGAATCTTTTATAGAAACTAGGTCAAAGACTAAGAACTATAACAACTTTACCATTAATTAACCATAGATTATCAATATAAACCAACACAATAAAACATCAAATCAATTTCAAAAGAAATTCACAAAATTGAATGAAAACCCTTTTTTTTACAAGGAAATTTTAAGGAACATATCTAATCAAGCAAATGGAAAGGAACATATCAACATCAAAAAAATTTAAGTATCTTTGTAATTTAAGAACAACAAGGACACATTTCTGGTGCGATTAATTCTTTTGAGGAGTTTATAAGCTAATGGAGCTAGCGACAATATGTTTTGCAAACTAAATGTTAAATATTAATTACCTAATATTAAAAAAGAAGAAGTTTCATAACAAGTCAATTACATAAATTATTGAGAAATTTTACGATAAATACGAGCTAAATCCATAATAGATACCGAATATTTGGTAAGATAAAAAAAAAGGAGGATAGGGAAATACACAAGTATTTTACAAAGAAACTGGAAAGAGTAAATATTACAAAGTGAAATAAAAGGTGAAAAATTACTAACTCTTACGTCTGCCAAGTTCATTAATTGCAACAAATAATGTATGCAACTCATTACTCTTACGTCTTCCAAGTTCATTAAAGTTGTTGTGACTTTTTGTCTGAGTTGATAAATCACAAGATCAAAATTAAAAATACAAGGATAATATCATTTAATATCATTATCATTAAACACTGATTGAATTTACATTCTTGGCAACATAGAATGGAGACGGGGAAACATTGTCGCAAAGATAGAGGAAAGAAAATTAAGAAAGTAAATAATACCATACACACTCTAAATATGGGGTACTTTTGAGTAACCCTTGACCTGTGTTTATGGGTAAATTTCCACTAAAGATGGAGCTTTCATTAATTGAAATTCACCTATAAAAATAGTTCAAGAATTTTCTCCAAACTACCTCATATTCATAAAGTGTTGAGTACTCTTTACATTCGTAATTGATCTCTTTCGTTTAACTCTGTGAAAATGTTTCTCCGTCTCATTTCCTTGGTGTCAAGTATGACAATTCTTGATTGGAGTTTGATCATAATGATTTTAAGTATTATGATTATTATATTTTTAATTTAAGTCTTATGACTCATCAACTAAGACTAACGTTGTTTCGTCGATTTTGCAAAACTAACCATCTGATATACATTGGACTAATGAATTCCATGCAAGATCTATTTCTATTGTTGATGAATTTGGTGTGTCTAGGGGTTAGTAATGTTTTGCCTTTTTTCATATCATTTTTCTAGATATGTTTCTTTTTTCGTTTTTTAATTTTCTTTGTAAAATATGTATGTGTGTGCCAAGTAATTTAAAGGGCTAGGGTGGACCAACTCATCATTTTGAAGGGCTTGAAAATGCTTAACTCAACCAAGTTGTAGAAAAGTTGAGGGCTAGGATGATCTAGCCCTTTTTATTTCATTTTTTTCTTTTCAAGTTATAATTTTATACCATCAAGAAAATAATAAGATTTTAAAACCAAATATGGAAAACAATTGTGTTATTTTAACAACACTAGCAAAAAAATATAGTAGAATTAGCATATCTCTTGCACACCGGATATGCGAGCGAGATAAAAAGTGACAAGCAAAATGAGAGGGAAGCGAGGTCGCGAGATTTATCGATGTATCCTAGATACATATGGATTTACTTCGATAGAGTGTATTTAATATAATGTGCTTGTATTGTGAGCCCTTCTATTTACCAAATATAGTCTTATACTTGTAGAATTTTTATTGTGAACCCATTTATTTACTCTTTTGTTATCTGGACTCATCTCAGTATTTCAAGTATAATATTTAACTTGATATTGTGTGTGTTGCACAAACACTCATACGTTTTCTAAACAAACAAATATTTTGATTCATCTAGGAATATTTCAATCACGTATGACTAGCATGAAACAAAGAAAACTCATTTTTAATACTTCCTCTAGATATGTCTGCTTTTTTGAAAAAGGCATATTATTTTCCATTCTCTCACGAGCTCATTTCCTCCCCGATTTTCCCCTTCTTCGGCGAGCTCAATTCAAGGGAATTTTATCTTTGATATGCATTATAAGTTTCTTAGTTTTTCAAGTTATGTTAGTTCGTATTTCTTTATCTCTTTGTCTTTTTCTATTTATTTGATTTTAGGGTCGAGTGTCATTGATTTTTCTAAATTTTTTTGGAGATTTTATTTTGATTTGTGCCTGATGTTAGTGTAATATGCTTTTGTAGTGGGTGTTATGACTTCGAATGATTTCAATAGAATATTTCGTAAGTTTGAGCAAATTCTAGGATTTATTCGTAAAATCTCAATTTCACCTAAACTTCTAAACTTAATATCTCAATTGTGTATAAGATTATTGACACCTTGTTACCTCAAAAAAGATAGGGCTTTTTGATATTCTTAGTTTAAAATTAGAATATTTTCCAAGTCCGAACATATTACTAATAATGTTATTTTTTTTATCACTTAACACACATATTAAGTAAATGATTGAAATAACTGTGACACATCAAACTCATTAATTTGTATATGATCTGAACTGAACTATTCAACGAAACCATTAATCTTGAAAATATTATTGATGTTTTAAAATTTCTTGATAATATGAATGGTGCAGATTTTGTAGATGATCAAATTAATTTACCTTTAGTTGTTGAGGAGCTACCCGTATTGCGTAACACTAATGATGATGTGTCCTACCCCATAAAATATATAGTATTGATGTGTTCTCCTCACCACAAAAAAGATACAGTTGGTGTGTCTTCATCTCAACCATTTAATGAAAATGAAAATAAGGGTTTAAATCAGACAGTTGGTAGCTTTAGGGGTTGAAAGGTAGTTATAGGACTTAGAATTAGGTCAAACAACATAGCATAGACATTAGATACATAGAAAAAGATCCAAATACTTTTAAGAATTAACTGGCGGAAGTGATTTATTATTGGGACCTAAGGTATGTAGACCTTTCTATGGCTCATACTGGTCGACCATAGAACCAACATCAGAAATCCAAAAATTATCCACTTAATGCGGAACCATTCTACAATTTGTCCAATTTTCTACTCCTCGTAGAGCCAACTTATAGAACTCAATTTTAAGCACGAAACTTACTAAGCCCAAAACCCTTCTATGGAACCTATATATGACCCATATGACTGACTACATCCCGCCCTATCCATTTTTAGCTCCATAATCAGAGTCTCAACATTTCTAAAACTCAACTTAAATATTTCCTTCCTATGACCCGTAGGACTTCTTATAATCTGTAGCTAAGACTCTCACTTCCTCCAACAAGGGAAAACATCTAAACTCTTCCTTTTCAATCTAACTTATCAATTTCTGAAATGTAACACTAATGATAATGCTTCATCTCATACCACTAGTTATTCTTCTAATTGTCGATCAGTTCATCCCTACTTTTATCAATTGTCAAAAGGTCTTGGTTGAAAGTGAGAGTAAAGTCTGCACCATCACCTAGGGTAAAATACTCATAAATAGCTAATAAATTAGTTATTTGTGTTGCTAATTTCTCTTCTTCTACTATTGATTTCTTTAATTTTTGCTAATCTTTACCATCATCTCACACTTATGATACTAAAATTTTGTGACATGTTGAATTAGGACATCTGCCTTTTGTAAAATGAACAGTATCTCTACCATATATATCTATAAACTTTATTACTAGACAACCTTTCACTTGTATCATATGTCTTATGGAAAGACAGACCAGTATACCTTTATAGGGAAGTACTAATATTACCAACAAATTTTTGAACTACTACAAATTGACCTCATACCACATACCCACATATGATGATTACAATTATTTCTTGATAATTGTAGATTATCATAGTAGCTAGACTTAAATACAGTACATCATATGCAAAAGTAATGCACTGATGTGTACATAGGTCGATTTGGTTTGGTTTTTTATTAAAAAATTTAATCTATTATGTCGGTTTAATCAATCTAAAAATCAAATCAAACCACATAAAGTGGTCTTTTTTATTTATTTATTTTTTTGTTTTTTTTTACAATTATACGATATTTGAAAAATATATTTTCACTTACCTCTGTTATAATCTAAACTTAAAAAATATTAAATGAATAGAAATTTTTGAAAAGACGGTAAAATTCACATGAGAACAAAATATATTTTTTGAAATATCAATGTTCATTGTGCTAAATTAATAACATTAAAGGCTAGAGATAACTGAATACAAAACAAAATACTTACAGAGTAAATTGTTTACTTCGAATTTGAAAAACTTTAGCAATATAATTGTAACTTCGGATCTTATACGAAATAAAATTTTTACAAGTTTTACAAGCCCAAATTTGAAATAAAATATATAAACATTAAAACTAAAACTAATTTTAAAAATGTATTTAAAAAAAACTAGACTATAATATATATATATATATATATATATATATATATATATATATATATATATATATATATATATATATATATATATATATATATATATATATATATATATATATATATATATATATATATATATATATATATATATTATTTATAGTCTAGTTTTTTTAAATACATTTTTTAAATTAGTTTATAGTTTTAATGTTTATATATTTTATTTCAAATTATGGAAGCCTTCATATCTAGAAATGCAAGTTATGGAAGCCTTCATATCTAGAAATGCAAATTCAACGTGAGGAGATTGTCCATATTATGTGGGAGGATTATATTAAAGACTAGTTCACTACAATTGATGTTCAACTTTATTTTATTGAATTAAAGTTTGACGAAACTATTATTTAAGTGGGAACAAATACGTTTGTAATAATTTATTATGCAATTTTATAATTTTTTTGTTTATTTGGTAAGATTGAATAAACAATTGGGTCTATTTTCATAGTTTTACAAGTTATGAGATTTTCACGTTTACGAGAAAATTCGCATGTCCAAACAAACCTTCAATTTCATCTCATAATTCCATATTGTGATACCATATCTGGAAAACTGGCTGAGACGACAGACCCAACGACGGACCGTCATGGCCACGACGGACCGTTGCAGGGTCTCGTTTCAAAACACTTAGAAATTCTGAAATTGGGTACTGAAATCGACTCTCTGAACTTCGTAAAGGAATGGCAGGACGGACCGTCATGGGCACGACGGACCTTCACAGACCCTTTAATAGAATTGAGTCTCTGAACTCTGTGACGGAGCAGCAGGACGGACCGTCGCAGGCACGACAGGCCGTCACAGACTCCGTAATCTCAGGCTGGGTCGGATTTCTTAAAATGTTTTAAGGGACGTTTTTGGACTATTTCTCCTTTAATTATAAAGTTAGTGGGTTAATGTTAATAAGTC
The DNA here is from genome assembly GCA_027789145.1 of Solanum arcanum. Lineage (NCBI taxonomy): Eukaryota > Viridiplantae > Streptophyta > Magnoliopsida > Solanales > Solanaceae > Solanum > Solanum arcanum. The sequence continues at coordinate 54,527,938 of CM050943.1, forward strand.
TAATTACTTGGGGGTTAAAAGAGGTAACCTTGAGTTAATTAGTGGGTTATTATTGTCATCTTTTATACTTAATTATATGCTAATTAGGGTAAAAGAAAGAGGGTTTGAATAAGAAAAATAGAAAGAACAAAGAGAGGTAAAGAGAAACGATAGAGAGAGGATCGAACGAGAGGAAAAACACAAAGCTTTGGGAAATTGCTTGCTTGATCACGAATCTTCGGTGGAGGTAGGTTATGGTTCTCATGCTATTCGTAGTAAACTCTTAATAGCGAATGATATGTATTGGTAGTATTGTAAATCCTTCTATATGCTTAATTGTATGCTTGCATGAATATGATTATGTAATTGTGAACAAATAAGCATGATGAAGCTATGAATCCCAAGTCTTGAAAGATAACCCTAATCTACTTTGTTAATTATGATGTCTTGGTATAAAAGAAGGCTTGATGAACGAAAGAAGTGAGATTAGGGGATCGGGTGCCACGTTCCGGTACCAGGATAGAAATAGAGGATCGGGTGCCACGTTCCGGTACCAGGATAGAATGAGGATCGGAGTGTCACATTCCGACTCCAGGATAGTAAATGGATCGGGTGCCACGTTCCGGTACCAGGATAGAATGAGGATCGGAGTGTCACGTTCTGACACCAGGAATAGTATATGGATCGGGTGCTACGTTCCGGTACCAGGATAGTATATGAGGATCGGAGTGTCACGTTCCGACACCAGGATAGTATATGGAGCGGAGTGTCACGTACCGGCACGAGGGGAATAAAGATAATGAATTTGAAATATGTTAATATACTCAATCTAATGAACCTAATTCCCAAATGAGTATGGTATTGAGGCTTGAGTCCTCATGTGTGAACTTGGCGGTACTTATTCATGAATATGGTACTTGTTGTTGCTACATGTTGAGTATTGTAGTTGATTTACGATATTACTTCATATATACTATTTTCTATTTTCAGTTGGCCGATGATACTTACTTTGTACTTGTGTTTGTACTGACCCCCTACTTTTATGTTTTCTTCTTGGTTATTTGTGGAGTGCAGCAAACGTGCCGTCGTTTTCAACTCAACCGTAATTCTAGCCAGTCTTCGTCACACCGGATCTTCCGGGTGAGCTAATGCCTCTAGCTTGGACTGGATCTTCTTCCTCATGTCTTGATGCCTTGAAGTTCCGGCATGGACTAGCTTTTCCTTGTTTTAGCTTCTTAGAATACTCTTAGTTTAGTAATTTGATCATAGATGTTCTTGTGGTGATGACTTCCAGATTTTGGGGAATAATAGAGGTTGAATTTTAGAAGTTATTGAATTGGTTTTTATTAATGATTTTAAGTCTTCCGCATTACTTTCCGTTGATATTATATTGAAATGTTAGGGTTAGATTGGTTGGTTCGCTCACATAGGAGGGTAAATGTGGGTGCCATTCGCGGCTCGGTTTTGGGTCGTGACAAACTTGGTATCAGAGCATTGGATTCGTTGGTCTCATCACACAAGAACGAGTCTAGTAGAGTCTTAAGGAACGGTAGGGGGACGCCTTTACTTTTCTTTGAGAGGCTATAAGACTTTAGGAAAATTCCATTCTTTCTTTCTTTCTTTCGTGCTACTACTTGAATCCAATTGGTATCTAGGTGATACAAATTGGTATCTGACCATCTTCACTCTATTTCGCAGATGGTTAGAACTAGAGCAACGACTGCACCAACACCAACACCGGCGAGACAAGAAACGTCTGAGCCAGCCACTGGGGCTGTAGCTCGGAGAGGAACAGTGGAAAGAGGCCGTGGAAGAGGTCGTGGGAGGATGTCCTCTAGAGGAAGAGGACAAGCACCTAGCCCATCTGATGCTAGGGCGGTGACTCCTCCACCGACTGAGGAAGTAGTAAGAGAGGGTGAGGAAGGGGAGAATGAACAAGTGCAAAATGAGGAATTGCCACCCCAACCTACCCCAGAGATGATCAATCAGGTTCTTGCTTATCTTAGCGGGTTATCTGATCAGGGTAAGTCACCTCCAGTGTTTTCTGCACCAACACCTCCGGTTTTAGAGGTACAACATGCAGCCACTATGGCTCCCCGCATGGATGCCTCATGGGAAATAGGCACGTTTCCTCGTCTGACTACGGGGCCTATAATGACAAACGATCAGCATGAATTTCTCAGTAAGTTCTTGAAATTGAAACCTCCAGTCTTCAAGAGTGCTGAATCTGAGGATGCCTACGATTTTCTGGTTGACTGCCATGAGCTTCTACACAAGATGGGTATAGTAGAACGGTTTGGTGTTGAGTTTGTGACTTATCAGTTCCAAGGGAACGCCAAAATGTGGTGGCGGTCACATGTCGAGTGTCAACCAACAGAGGCACCACCTATGACTTGGGCCTCATTCTCTAGCTTGTTTATGGAGAAGTATATCCCCCGAACTTTGAGGGATAGGAAAAGAGATGAGTTCTTGAGCCTAGAGCAAGGTAGAATGTCGGTTACTGCATATGAGGCTAGGTTTCGTGCACTTTCCAGATATGCCACCCAGCTTTGTTTCAGTCCACAAGAGCGGATTCGCCATTTTGTGAAGGGGTTGAGGTCAGAGTTGCGGATTTCAGCCTTACAGGTAGCAGCTACAGCGAAATCTTTTCAGGAGGTGGTAGACTTCGTGATAGAGATGGAAGGAGTAAAACCAGATGACTTCACCATGGAGTCGCAATCAAAAAGGTTTCGAAAAGGAGGTGAGTTTAATGGTTCTTACTCTAGAGGACAGGGTTCCGGAGGTTACTCAGTCCGACCAATTCAGTCTTCACTACAAACTGTAGTTGGGGGTCCACCTCTGTCCGGTCAACACTTCTCTGAGAGACCGATACTTGAATCTAGAGAATGTTATGGATGTGGGGAGATTGGACACATTAAGAGGTATTGTCCAAGACAGAGTTACAGACCTCCCACAGTCAGAGGTAGAGGTTGTCATGGAAAAGGCCGTCATCCTGGAGGGCGTGGTGGTCGAGGTAATGGGGGTCACCAAAACGGCCGGGGTGATGGGAAAACTGGAGCCACTACATCACAACATGGTAGGGGCAACGGGAAGACAGGTGATAGGGCCCATTGTTATGCTTCTCCTGGGAGATCTGAAGCGGAGGCATATGATGTTGTCATCACAGGTAATCTTTTGATTTGTGATTTCATGGCTTCTGTATTGTTTGATCCTGGATCCACATTTTCTTATGTATCTTCCTCATTTGCTAATGGTCTAAATTTACATTGTGAATTACTTGACATGCCTATTCGTGTTTCTACTCCGGTGGGTGAGTCTGTGATAGTTGAAAAAGTATATAGGTCTTGTTTGGTGACTTTTGTGGGGAGCAACACTTATGTAGATTTGGTTATCTTATAAATGGTTGACTTTGATGTAATTCTGGGTATGACTTGGCTTTCTCCGAATTTTGCGATCTTGGATTGTAATGCTAAAACAGTGACGTTAGCCAAGCCTGGGACAGATCCGTTAGTGTGGAAGGGCGACTACACTTCCAATCCAGTTCGTATTGTCTCCTTTCTTCATGCTAAGAGAATGGTTAGTAAGGGTTGTTTAGCTTTCTTGGCACACCTTAGGGATGATACTACCCAAGTACCTTCGATGGAGTCAGTTTTGGTAGTCCGTGAGTTTTTCGATGTGTTCCCTGCAGATCTTCCTGGTATGCCACCGGATAGAGATATTGAATTCTGCATCGATCTTGAACCGGGAACTCGCCCCATTTCTATACCCCCTTATAGGATGGCTCCCGCGGATTTTATTTCAGGAAAACTGGCTGAGACGACGGACCCCACGACGGACCGTCATGGCCACGACGGACCATCGCAGGGTCTCGTTTCAAAACACTTAGAAATTCTGAAATTGGGTACTGAAATCGACTCTCTGAACTTCGTAACGGAATGGCAGGACGGACCTTCATGGGCTCGACGGACCGTCACAGACCCTTTAGTAGAATTGAGTCTCTGAACTCTGTAACGGAGCAGCAGGACGGACCGTTGCAGGCACGACGGGCCGTCACAGACTGCGTAATCTCAGGCTGGGTCGGATTTCTTTAAATGTTTTAAGGGACGTTTTTGGACTATTTCTGCTTTAATTATAAAGTTAGTGGGTTAATGTTAATAAGTCTAATTACTTGGGGGTTAAAAGAGGTAACCTTGAGTTAATTAGTGGGTTATTATTGTCATCTTTTATACTTAATTATATGCTAATTAGGGTAAAAGAAAGAGGGTTTGAATAAGAAAAATAGAAAGAACAAAGAGAGGGAAAGAGAAACGATAGAGAGAGGATCAAACGAGAGGAAAAACACAAAGCTTTGGTAAATTGCTTGCTTGATCACGAATCTTCGGTGGAGGTAGGTTATGGTTTTCATGCTATTCGTAGTAAACTCTTAATAGCGAATTATATGTATTGGTAGTATTGTAAATCCTTCTATATGCTTAATTGTACGCTTGCATGAATATGATTATGTAATTGTGAACAAATAAGCATGATGAAGCTATGAATCCCAAATCTTGAAAGATAACCCTAATCTACTTTGTTAATGATGATGCCTTGGTATAAAAGAAGGCTTGATGAACGAAAGAAGTGAGATTAAGGTATCGGGTGCCACGTTCCGGTACCAGGATAGAAATAGAGGATCGGGTGCCACGTTCCGGTACCAGGATAGAATGAGGATCGGAGTGTCACGTTCCAACACCAGGATAGTAAATGGATCGGGTGCCACGTTCTGGTACCAGGATAGAATGAGGATCGGAGTGTCACGTTCCGACACCAGGAATAGTATATGGATCGGGTGCCACGTTCCGGTACCAGGATAGTATATGAGGATCGGAGTGTCACGTTCCGACACCAATATAGTATATGGAGCGGAGTGTCACGTTCCGACACGAGGGGAATAAAGATAATGAATTTGAAATATGTTAATATGCTCAATCTAATGAACCTAATTCCCAAATGAGTATGGTATTGAGGATTGAGTCCTCATGTGTGAACTTGGCGGTACTTATTCATGATTATGGTACTTGTTGTTGCTACATGTTGAGTATTGTAGTTGATTTACGATATTACTTGATATATACTGTTTTCTATTTTGAGTTGGCCGATGATACTTACTCAGTACTTCTGTTTGTACTGACCCCTGACTTTTATGTTTTCTTCTTGGTTATTTGTGGAGTGCAGCAAACGTGCCGTCGTTTTCAACTCAACCGTAATTCTAGCCAGTCTTCGTCACACCGGATCTTCAGGGTGAGCTAATGCTTCTAGCTTGGACTGGATCTTCTTCCTCATGTCTTGATGCCTTGAAGTTCCGGCATGGACTAGCTTTTACTTGTTTTAGCTTCTTAGAATACTCTTAGTTTAGTAATTTGATCATAGATGTTCTTGTGGTGATGACTTCCAGATTTTGGGGAATAATAGCGGTTGAATTTTTGAAGTTATTGAATTGGTTTTTATTAATGATTTTAAGTCTTCCGCATTACTTTTCGTTGATATTATATTGAAATGTTAGGGTTAGATTGGTTGGTTCGCTCACATAGGAGGGTAAATGTGGGTGCCAGTCGCGGCTCGGTTTTGGGTCGTGACATTTGTTATTGCTCATATTAATCACCTAAAACTGAAAATAAACAACCTTTTATAAGAAATTAATTACATAAAATATTGAGAAATTTTATGAAAAATATGATGTAAATCTAAAATAGATATTGATCAAAAAATATTTCGCAAGAGTAGCCTTCTTAACAGTATGTATTATGTACAACATTTCATTATTGTATTGGCAAACAACAAGCATGCACCAAAAGTTATTAAGCCCTTCCAATGCATACTCTACTTGTTATTACATCATAACCTGTCGACATGGGTTTCTTTAACTAAAATAGTAATATTTATAACATTCTCTACAATAGAGGTTTTTTTTCTTCGGATTTTTACTTGAAATGCATAATGAATCTTTTGTTGTAATAAAATGATACCTTGTTAAAATGAGAGAAGTATAAAAAAAACACTCTTAAACTTAGCATAAATTATTAGTTTCATCTCCGAATTATTGGCAGCCTTAAAAATATCCCTCTATTTGACTAAGTAAACTTAGATACACTCCTGATATGCAACATGATATAGCATGTGGTCTCAAACTCTTGTAGGAGTTCTTAATAAAAATCAAGAGAAGTGTTTAAAACACCCTAAATAGGATAACTACTTAAAATTAGGCCAATTACTTGGTCTGATTGCATAACTTTATTCGTGAAAATAGCTAAGGTCAATCACTTGGTCTAATTGCATACAGTAATATTATTTGCAAACCTATATTCAAGTATACCTTATAAGTTACAACTAATCATTTAGATTATCTAGAGTTTGTAACATTTCGCTCGAATATCATCTCCAATATCTAGAGTTCTTTATTATTTTTCTCATTTTTTCACCTATATATCTACGATTAGTTACGTTCTCAATAAACTATAGGAATGTAGTCTCTTATCTATTAATAATTATATGACATCACACCTACAGTTTATCGAGAACAAAATCGTAGATAGAAGGATACAAAAGTTGCGAATTATGATGGGAGATTAGTAGGTAGTAGAGTATGGTCTAACTTTTCAATACATACTTTGAACATGGAAACAGTTACAATTGAATGAAACTATTGCCTTTCCCCCGTTAAACGTTGTTTGAAGTACCCATTTTGTACCATTGTAAGAGTAATTGATAAAGTTATGTTTTAAGTACTATAAACTGTAATAACATTCATCTAGATTGCACTAGGAAACATTCCACTACAAGTGTAATTTGAGAACATCAAGGACACATGCCTGGTGTTAACATTTTTTAAGAAGTTGCTAAGCTAATGGAGCTAGCGACAATATGTTTTGTAAATCCATTGTTTAAAATTAATTACCTGAAATTGAAAATGAAGAAGCTTTCATAACAACTCAATTACATAAATTATTGAGAAATTTTATGATAAATACGAGTTAAATCTATAATAGATACTGGACATTTGGTAAGATTAAAAAAAGGAGGATATGGAAATACACATAAATATTTTACAAAGAAAATGGAAAACGTAAATAGGATAAAGTGAAATATAAGGTGAAAAATTACTAACTCTTACGTCCGCCAAGTTTCATAGATAGCAACAAATCTTTTCTGCAACTCACCACTCTAACGTATGAGAAATGGTTGGTCTGGAAAAGATGATGCAACAACATTATGTTTTTGGTTAACTTTTTGCCTCAGTTGATAAATCACACGATAAAAATTTAAAATACAAGAATCATAACATTTAATATCCATATCATTAAACATTGACCGAATTGACATTCTTGGCAACATGGGATGGAGACGGGGAAACATTATAGCAAAGATAGAGGAAAGAAAATTAAGAAATTAAATAATACCCAACACACTCTAAATATGGGGTACTTTGAAGAAACCTCTTAACCTACTTTTATAGGTAAATTTCCACTGAAGAAGGAGATTTTTTTAATGGAAATGCATCTATAAAAATAGGTCAAGAATTTTCTCCAAACTACCACATATTCATAAAGTTTTGAGTATTCTTCACATTCTAAATTGATCTCTTTCGTCTAGCTCTTTGAAAATGTTTCTCCGTCTCGATTTCCTTGGTATCAAGTATGATAATTCTCGATTGGTGTTTGATCATAATGATATTGAAAATTATGATTCTTATATTTTTAATTTAAATCTTATGACTTATCAACTCAGAAAAAAGTTGACCAACAATATACCTAAAGTTGTTGCATCGACCTTACAAAATAAACAATCTGGCATAAATTGGACTAATGAGTTCCACGCAATATGTGTTGTTATTGTTGATGAATTTGGTAGGTCTAGGGTTAGTAATGTTTTACCCTTTTTCATATCATTTTTTATATGTGTTTTTCTTTGTTTTTTTACTTTTCTTTGTAGAATATGTATGTGTGTATGTGTATCCCCTTTTTTTTCCTATAAGATGTTCGAACATATTTATACATATCTATCGTACAATTTCTCAATGTTTTATGTAATTAACATCTTATAAAATGTTATTTAGTTTCAGTTTTAGGTGATTAATATCACTTAATATGACTTGTTCATTATTTTAGTTTTTTCTAATATTTATTTTATATGCTTCACTTGGATCAATTGAAAACAATCTCTTGACCTCACTTCCACAGGGTAGAAGTAGGGTTGCATGCACATCCAATTTAGTACAAATGAAATGAAAATAATATGAGATTTAATTAATGTTTTATCTCTCTAGTGTTTTCAATATATACTTTCAATAAGCTAGCTTCTTTGCATAACATGGAAAGAGAACCAATGTCAGCTACAGTTGAATGAAACATTGTTTAAAGTATTCATTTAGTTTCATTGTAAGAGAAATTGAGAAGTTATATAATAAGTACTATTAACTGCAATAATATCCGTCCTGACTAGATAATTGCAGTAAGTTACCTGAGGAAAAGAACAAAGCCTCCAAATGTAGTAAGTATTTTTCTTTGAGCCTAGCTCAAAAGAAGAGAGGATTCATTATGGCTCGTTCAAAAGTACAGCCTCTGTCGAGAAATGCCAAGTTCACCATATTTTTGGACAAAGGGACAACAACTTAAAAATCAAACCAAAAGATATCCATCCAATGATGAAATCACATTTCTAGTTTCTTGTATTTTTTTTATAAGAAATCACTGCTCATCATTGAATATACAATTTTAAGATATTAATGAAATAACAATTAGCTAGAATATGTGAAATTGAAGCATCAAACACTTGAAACACAAATATTACAGATCTAATGATAGATTGAATGTACTTGCATATATTGATAACATAGTTCATCGTAGTTTTGGACAAAGAGTACTACAGCTGAAAAATCAAACAAAAAGATGTTCATTCAATGATGAAATCACATTTAGTTTCTTGTATTTTTATCGTAAGAAATCACTTGCTAATCATTAAATATACAGTTTTAAGATATTAATTAAATCACAATTAGATAGAATATGTGAAGCTTAAGCATCAAACACTTGAAACACAAATATTACAGATCTAATGATAGAGAGCATGCACTTGCATATATTTATAACGTAAGTAATTTTTCTATATATCTTATTGTAAGTTGTCTATTGTTTAATTTTCTATATATGTTCTAACCCAATTTAGAACTATTGAAGTATCACTACGAATTAACTGGGGATGCAAACCAAATAGAGAGGTGGAAAATTGAAATCAATAAAGGATTCACTTATTTATTTATATGAAGTTAGGTTTATATATCTCCTTTTTAATAAATCCCAGTAGCATATTCTTGCAAACACTCATTCAAATTTAGAAACAAAATCTAAGAGTCCCTTTACCTATTAGTTTAACTAATTAACGCAATCATTGTAGCTGCGAAAGAAACTAAAAGCCCCAAATTGAGGCGATATATCATGTCTGGAAAAAAAAGTGAAGCTCAAATAGCAATCAATCGCAAATAGCCAAAAAGAAGACATAAAAATTAAGCAAATAAACACAATTTGAGATAAATTCATCACATCCAATAAAAAATGGAGAATATACATACATGGAAGAAACCAAAAGATATGATAAGAGAAGTGGTAAAATTGGTCAATAGAGTTCCTCACCAGAATAACAGCCAGCTGCAACTACAACAAAAATACTCCTGCCTGAAGCAGCCATGTCCACCATCACCTATGACAGAGATTGTAGTGTTGCTGGTTATTTAGGGTTTAAACATAAAGGTAAAATGGTTTGAAATAGCCTTATATTTAGAAAGGTGTCAAAAAGGGTCGGCCTAGAACCATCCGGCCCAAGGAATTTAAAGGGCTAGGTTTGACCAACTCGTCATTTTGAAGGGCCTGAAAATGCTCAACTCAACCCAGTTGTAGAAAAGCTGAGGGCTAGGATGATCTAGACCTTTTTATTTCCTTTTTTTATTTTCAAGTTTATAATTTTATACCATCAAGAAAATGAGAAGATTTTAAAATCAAATATGGCAAACAATCGTGTTATTTCAACAACACTAGCAAAAAATTATAGTATAATTAGCATGTATCTTGCACACCGGATATGTGAGCGACATAAAAAGTGACAACCATAATGAGAGGCAAGCGAGGTCGCGAGATTTCTCTATGTAACCTAGATACATGTGGATTTACTTCGATAGAATGTATTTAGAATAATGTTCTTGCGTTGTGAGCCCTTCTATTTCCCAAATATAGCCTTATACTTGTAGAATTTTTATTGTGAACCCTTATATTTACTCTTTTGTTATCTGAACTCATCTCAGTATTTCAAGTATAATTTTTAACTTGATATTGTGTGTGTTGCACAAACACTCATACGTTTTCTAAACAAACAAATCTTTTGATTCCTCCAGGAACATTTCAATGACGTATGACTAGCATGAAACAAAGAAACTTCATTGTTTGCACAAGGCGTATTATTTTCCATTCTCTCACGAGCTCATTTCCTCTGCAATTTTCCCTTCTTCGACGAGCTCAATTCAAGGGCATTTTATCTTTGATATTCATTATAAGTTTCTTAGTTTTTCAAGTTATGTTAGTTCGTATTTCTTTATCTCTTTGTATTTTTCTATTTATTTGATTTTAGGGTCGAGTGTCATTGATTTTTCTAAATTATTTTGGAGATTTTATTTTGATTTATGCCTGATGTTAGTGTAATATGCTTTTGTAGTGGGTGTTATGAATCGAATGATTTCAATAGAATATTTCGTAAGTTTGAGCAGATTCTAGGATTTATTCGTAAAATCTCAATTTCACCTAAACTTCTAAACTTAATATCTCAATTGTGTATAAGAATATTGACACCTTGTTAGCTCAAACAAAATAGGTCTTTTTGATATTCTTAGTTTAAAATTAGAATATTTTGCATGTCCGAACAAATTTACTAATAATGTTATTTTTCTTATCACTTAACACACATATTTAGTAAATTATTGATATAACTGTGACACTTCAAACACATTAATTTGTATTTGATCTGATCTAATCAATTCAACGAAACCATTAATCTTGAAAATATTATAGATGTATATGAGTTGCATATCATGGTGCTTCATAAATTAGCATAGGAATTGAATGCTAAAAATGTGGAAACATTTGGATGTAGAATCAACAAGAATGGTGTCTACTACATATTAAATATTGATTTTGATGTTTTAAGATTTATTGATAATTTGAATGGTGCAGATTATTGATGATCCAATTAATTTACCTTAGTTGTTGAGGAGCTACCCGTATTGCGTAATAGTAATGATGATGTGTCCTCCCCCATAAAATATAAAGTATTGACGTGTCCTCCTCACCACAAAAATATATAGTTTTTGTGTCTTCATCTCAACCATTTAATGAAAATGAAAATAAAGGTTTAAATGAGAGAGTTGGTAGCTTTAGGGGTTGAAAGGTAGTTATAGGTCTTAGAATCTGGTCAAACAACATAGCATAGACATTAAATACATAGAAAAAGATCCAAATACCTTTAAGAATTAACTGGCGGAAGTGATCTATTATTGGGACCTAAGGTATGTAGACCTTTCTATGGCTCGTACTGGTCAACCATATAATCAACTTCAATAAATCCAAAAATTATCCACTTAATGCGGAACCATTCTACAATTTGTCCAATTTCCTACTCCTCGTAGAGACAACTTATAGAACTCAATTTTAACTACGAAATTTACTAAGCCCAAAACCCTTCTATGGAACCCATATATGACCCATATGACTGACTACATCCTGCCTATCCATTTGTACCTCCATAATCAGAGTCTCAACATTTTTAAAACTCAAATTAAATATTTCCTTCCTATGACCCGTAGGACTTCTTATAGTCTGTAGCTAAGACTCACTGTAATGACCCGGAAGTTCATTTTTGGAAATTTTGAATATTCGCTTAACTTGAATTAATAGATAGTTAGTTGGTTAAAGTGATAATTTATTTAAAATCCTATGCTAGTTGTCCCTCATATATAAAAATATAAATTGGTTAAATTTAGTACTTTTACTATAATTATTATTTAATGAAATAAAAGGAAAAGAAAACTACCCTAGAATACCAATCCTGCAACCTCGGCAACGGAGATTCGACCTAAAGGTAAGCGAATCTTTTCAATTTATACCTGCTTTATCTTATTATCGTATATATGCATTGTTACTGATTTGTATTAAATGGGAATGAATGAATTTTTAAAGTTGACATGTTAGTGTGGATTTGGTTGAATTAAAGAAAATTATATTTTATTCTTTTCATAAAGTGATGATAGAAATTATATTAATATTATAATGTGGGTTTGAAAAAGTTTGAAATATTTGAGTTTTGAAAGAATGAATGGTATATTAGATTTATTTAAATTTTTTTCAGATTTGATTAGCATCATCTGCCTCTTTTGGATCAATTTTTAGTAGAGATTTGGCATGATAATTGGCCAAATAATAGATAGCCAATATTGACATGATGATGAGGATATAATTGAGAAGCATTAAAAAGTACTGTATTAGTAAAAATATACATAAGGATTCAATGCATGGCTGAAGCAGTGTGTCCATAATTTTTCCGTTTTAGCGTGAGAGATACATGTAGTGTAGCTTTATTTTTTTTTCTGACTTATAGAGATGATACATTTTTTTTATGTAGTGTGTAAACAAAATTAAATATTGGTATACTATATTATATGAAAACTATTAAGGTTGTATTAATTGGAAAATATGATAGTTGAAATGTGAGTTGGCATCAAGAATTATGAACTTTGTCATAAAATTGGGTGAATTTAAAGGTCAAAGTTAAAAAAAAATAATGTGGGTGTTGTTAATTCTGAAACCTTCATACGAATCTGTGCTTGAATAGATTCCATTGGTTCGGAAGCTTAACGGAAGGGGAAGGTTCAAGCCCCGGAGTGATCATTCGATTGGCTAAGGCAAGTGGATTTCTAAACCCTTGTTAAGCGTATGAAATTTTTGTATTTCCTTGTGTGGTGTTGAGAATGACTTGGACATTTATTGCTTATTTGTTGGTGTTGTATTCCTTGTTGTAAATTGTGCATTGTTACCAAAATTGTTATCTCCTCATTTTTATTTGAGCATGTCATTTGCATTGTATCTGAGACATGGTTATGGTAAGAGGATGTACCATTTCGAGGGTCGTATCACGCGCCGCGATGGATATTATATTTCGAGGGATGTATCGCGCGCCATGAATGTTACTATTATCGAGGGTCGTGTTGTGCGCCGCGACAGATGCATGGACCGATATGTCCCCCATGGGTCCCGGACTGAGATACAACGGGTGTGTATCGTTAATAAAGACATGCATCACTATATTTGACATTGCATCTCATGGAATTGCACATTTTGTTATTGATGAACTTGAACACCTATGTTGCTGATCTTGTGAGTGTTTTTCTGTGAAGCTTGTGACTGTTGAATATTGAGTTGTTATTGAGAATGTGTAAACTGATAGAGTGTGGTTATTGAGTTGTGTGTTTGGTAAATTGTAAATTGTCAGGCTGTAGCGTGGAGGTTTAGATGCGGTGTAAGGAGTACCCGTATTTTGTTCACTTAACTTGTGTTTAGAGGTTTTGTTGTTGGGTACCGCGTGATTTTGTACTCACCCCTTGCTTCTACAAATTTTTGTAGGTTACGAGCCCGGATTTTTGTGATACCTTCCATTCTCTTCGTTTCCGAGGCATCTTGTGGAGGATTGTGAGGTAGCTGCTTGTCATCTCAGCGAACTTTCCTACTCAAGTTTATGACTTTGTTTTTACTTGAAAGACAACTTCATTTTAGACTTCTATTTTATTTCAATTCTAATATTTACATTAGAGGCTTGTGCACGTGACAACCTGGTTTTGGGGATTTAATTAATATGACTTGGTTTCATAATAGAAATTGTTGTTGGATTGTCATTTACTTCCGTACTTTATTAGATATTGGGTTATAGGCTGACTTGTCTTGGTGGGATAAGACGAGTGCCATCACACCCATTTTTGGGTCGTGACAAAATGGTATCAGAGCCCCAGGTTCATACGTCTCACGTGTATACAAGCCGAGTCTACGTAGAGTCTCAAGGATCAGTACGAAGACGTCTGTACTCATCTTTGAGAAGCTATAAAGATTACTAGGAAACTTTCTTTTGTTTATTCTTTCTCATCGTGCGTAGTCACCTTCTTAAGTACTGAGTTGTTGTATACTCTTTTGACAGATGACGAGGACTAGAACTAATATTACTGGTGGTAGAGGGGAGGCACTTCCCGAGGCAGTTGTTGAGGCCCCAGCTAGAGGTAGGGGTAGATCTCGAGCTAGAGGTCGTGCTAGTAGTACGACAGTAGCCAGAGGTCGTGTACATGGAGCAGAACTAGTGAGAGGTCATGCTAGGGAGGTCTCTACAGAACCTCAGATTGATGGCAGAGAGGACCAGGTTCCTCTAGAGCCTATAGTCACACCCTTGCTTCAGGATACACTATTGAGGGTGTTAAGTGTGCTAGAGAGCTTTTCTCAGGGTGGTGGTGCGACAACCACACCACATGACTCTCGTACTAGAGAGGGGGCTCAGACCCAAGAGCAGCAGCAAGCTCCAGTTGTTCATGATGCGGTGGGGCAACTACCAGTAGATCCCGCGGTTCAAAATGATGTTGCACCAGCAGTTGGGGGTCAAATTGCACTGGTGGTTGTTCTCACAGAGGATGAGCAGCGTAGGTATGAGAGATTTCAAAAGATGGACCCACCTCAGTTTCAAGGTGGGAAGAGCGAGGATGCTCATTAGTTTCTAACAACCTGTCGAGAGTTATTAGAAGTGGTTGGATTAGCTGAGTCACATGGGGTTCGATATGCTACACTCCAGCTTCGTGGGCCAGCGAGAGACTAGTGGAGGACATATTTGGGGAGTTTTCCAGTTGGATCTCCTCCAGTGACTTGGGAGCAGTTTGCTAGTGCATTTCAAGATCGCTTTATACTATGGATCTCGAGAGAGGAGAGTCGCTTGAGGTTTGAGAGTCTAAGACAGGATGGTTTATCGGTTACAGAGTATGAGGCGCGTTTTTGCCAATTGTCTAGGCATGCGTTGGCCATTATTCCAAATGGGACAGAGAGGATCCGCAGGTTTGTGAGGGGATTGACTTTCTCTATCAGGTCAGTTTTTTTTCGGACATCTAGGGAGGGGGCTTCTGTCTAGTCCATTGTGAGTGCCGCCAAAGAGGCGGAATTTATGGAGAGAGACGAGTTTGGGGACCCTAAAAAGGCCCGTATATCAGGACAGTTTCATGGTGCCTCATCTGGAGGTAGGGGATCACAGAGAGTGAGTGGTTCTTTTCAGCAGCGGGGACCTATTCATGCATCTATGCCGACATTTGAGGGTGGCCAGACATCTAGGGGTTCTTATAGCCCGGGTCAAGGGTCGTACGGTTCTCAGCAGCGACCTACAGGGCGAGGCAATTATAGGGGTTTTTCAGGGTCCACACAGCAGTTCCCATGTCAGAGATTTTGTTTTACATGTGGATATCCCGATCATCTAATGTGGCAGTGTACTTCTCAAAGGGGTCATGGTAGGCCTCAACCTAATTCTTCATTCCAGAGTAGACCACCAGCTCCACAGGGTAGAAGTCGTGGCAGAGTTCAGTCAGGTAGAGGTGATAGAGTTTCTAGTAGTGGCGTTGCAGCTCAGCAGAGTGGGGGTAGAGGTACCACCCAGGTTGGAGGTGGACGAGGAGGCCACTGCTATGCTTTCCTCGGGAGACCTGAGGCGGAGACCTCTGATGCTGTTATTACAGGTATCATCCCAGTATGCCATCGACCTGGGTTTGTGTTGTTTGATCCAGGTTCTACATTCTCTTATGTGTCTACGTATTTTGCTGCTAAATTTGGTATGATATGTGATAGCACGGCTGTACCTATTCGTGTTTCTACACCCGTGGGTAAGACCTTAGTGGTGGATCGAGTGTATCGATCCTGTCTTGTTTCTTTGGATGGGTATGACACTTGGGTAGACTTAATCATTTTGGGTATGGTAGAATTTGATGTTATCTTGGGTATGGATTGGCTTTCTCCTTATCACGATGTCCTTGATTGTAATGCTAAGACTGTGACTTTAGCAATGCCTGGTGTTTCGAGGGTTGAGTGGAAGAGTGTTAGTGGTTCTTATCCTAGCAAGGTTATCTCTTTTATCCATGCTCAGAGATTGGTGGACAGGGGGTGTTTGTCTTACTTAGCGTTTATTCGGGATACTAGTGTTGAACCACCTCCCATTGACTCTGTTCTTGTGGTTCAGGAGTTTTCCGATGTATTTCCTTCTGACCTTCTAGGTGTTCCTCCCGATAGGGATATCAATTTTGCTATTGATTTAGAGCCACGCACTAAACCTATTTCTATCCCTCCATATTGTATGGCTCCAGCAGAGTTGAAAGAATTATAGGATCAGTTACAGGATTTATTGAGTAAGGGTTTTATTCGCCCTGGTGTGTCACCTTGGGGTGCCCCTGTATTGTTTGTGAAGAAGAAGGATGGGACTATGAGAATGTGTATTGATTACAGACAGTTGAACAAGGTAATAGTGAAGAATAAGTTTCCTCTCCCGCATATTGATGACTTATTTGATCAGTTACAGGGAGCATCATTGTTCTCTAAGATTGATTTGAGGTCTGGGTATCATCAGTTAAAGATTAGGTCATCAGATATCCCTAAGACAGCTTTTCAGACTCCGTATGGGCATTATGAATTCCTTGTGATGTCCTTCGGATTGACTAATGCCCCTGCACTATTCATGGAGTTGATGAATGGGGTGTTTCGACCATACCTTGATTCTTTTGTGATTGTTTTCATCGATGAAATCTTGGTTTACTCCAAGAATGAGGAGGACCATGTCCGAAAGCTGAGGATTGTACTTCAGAGGTCGAGAGAAAAGAAGTTGTATGCCAAGTTATCAAAGTGTGAGTTCTGGGTAACTTCTGTGACATTCTTGGGACACGTGGTGTCCAAGGAGGGTATTAGAGTAGATCCGGCCAAAATTGAGGCAGTTAGAGGCTGGACGCGACCTACTTCACCTACTGAGATTCAAAGTTTTGTGGGATTGGCAGGCTATTATTGACGATTTATTCAGAGTTTCTCTACCATTGCAGCTCCATTAACTAGATTGACTGGACATGATGTGCATTTTCAGTGGTCTGATGAGTGTAAGCAGAGCTTTGAAAAGCTCAAGACTTTGTTGACTTCTGCTCCCGTGTTGACTCTACCTGAGGAAGGTGTAGACTTTACTGTGTATTGGGATGCTTCAGGAGTTGGTTTGGGTTGTGTGTTGATGCAGAATGGGAAAGTGATTGCTTATGCTTCTAGGCAAGTGAAGTCCCATGAGAAGAACTACCCTACTCATGATCTGGAGTTGGCGGCTGTGGTATTTGTACTTAAGTTAGGGCGTCATTATTTTTATGGAGTGCATTGTGAGATCTTCACTGATCGTCGGAGTCTTCAGTATATCTTTAGCCAGAGGGATTTGAACTTGAGGAACCGGAGATGGCTTGAGTTGCTGAAGGACTATGATGTGACCATTCTGTATCATCCAGGAAAGGCCAATGTTGTGGCCGATGCTTTGAGTAGGAAGACTCCTAGCATGGGGAGTCATGCAGCGCTTAGTATTGAGGAGAGACCATTGGCTAGGGATGTGCAGATATTAGCTAACATTCTTGTCCGCTTGCAGATTTCAGAACATAGTGATGGGATGATTGCTTTTATTGAGGCTCGGTCCTCTTTAGTTGAGCAAATCTGTGCAAACCAGTTTGATGATGGAAAATTATGTCTCATTCGAGACAAAGTATTGAGAGGGGAAGCTAATGAGGTTGTCCTTGATTCTGATGGTGTCTTGCGGATCGGAGGCAGAATTTGTGTGCCCCAGGACAGGCGATTTGATTAGATTGATTCTTGAGGAGGCCCATTGTTCTCGATATTCCATCCATCTGGGAGCGGCGAAGATGTATCATGATCTGAGTCAGCATTACTGGTGGTGTGGGATGAAGAGAGATATTTCAGACTTTGTTTCGAGGTGTTTGACTTGCCAGCAGGTCAAGTGTGAGCACCAGCGGCCCGGGGGTGTATCTCAGAGGATGCCTATTCCTACTTGGAAGTGGGAGCGGATTACTATGGACTTTGTTGTGGGTTTGCCTACCACAGTGGGTGGTTATGACTCTATTTGAGTTTTTTTTGATAGGCTGACCAAGTCTGCCCACTTCATTCCAGTTCGGGTGAAGTATACGACAGAAAAGTTAGCCGAGCTATATATCAGTCAGATTGTGCGACTACATGGAGTTCCTATTTCTATCATATCAGATCGAGGTTCACTATTTACTTCTCACTTCTGGAAGGCATTACAGCATGGTCTGGGTACTCAGTTAAATATGACTACAGCCTTTCACCCTCAGACTGATGGTCAGTCTGAGCGGACAATTCAGGTGTTTGAAGATATGCTCCGAGCGTGTCTGATCGATTTTGGAGATAGATGGGATCGACATTTACCTTTAGCGGAGTTTGCCTATAATAACAGTTATCACTCTAGTATCCAGATTTCCCCATTTGAGGTGTTGTATGGAAGATGGTGTAGGTCTCCGATTGGTTGGTTTGATTCGGTAGAAATGGACTCTTTGGATACAGACTTGCTTAGAGATGCTATGAAGCAAGTCCGTATGATTCAGTATAGATTATTGACAGCTCAGAGTCGACAGAAGAGTTATGCAGACCGGAGAGTTAGGGCCTTGGTGTTTATGGAGGGTGATCATGTTTGGCTCTGAGTATCATCCATGAAGGGTGTGATGAGGTTTGGAAAGAAGGGCAAGCTTAGCCCCAGGTTCATTGGACCTTTTGAGATTTTGAGCCGAGTGGGAGAGGTGGCCTATAAGTTGGCCTTGCCACCTAGTTTGTCGACAATTCATCCTGTTTTCCGTGTCTATATGCTTCGGAAGTATATTCCGGATGAATCTCATGTGCTTTCACTTGACTCTGTGGAGTTAAGTCCAGACTTGACATTTGAGGAGGAGCCTATAGCTATTTTGGATAGGCAGGTTCGCAAGCTTAGGACAAAGGAGATTGCTTCAGTGAAAGTGCAATGGAAGCACCGATCTGTGGGGGAGGCAACTTGGGAGACAGAGTCTGACATGCGTGCCAGATATCCTCAACATTTAGAAGCATCAGGTACTTTATTTTACTTTATGTTCGAGGACGAACATGATTTTTATTGGTGGATAATGTAATGACCCGGAAGGTCATTTTTGAAAATTTTGAATATTCGCTTAACATGAATTAATAGATAGTTAGTGGGTAAAAGTGATAATTTATTTAAAATCCTATACTAGTTTTCCCTCATATATAATAATATAAATTAGTGAAATTTAGTACTTTTACTATAATTATTATTTAAAGAAATAAGAGGAAAAGAAAACTACCCTAGAATACCATTCGTCCAACCTCGGCAATGGAGATTCGACCTAAAGGTAAGCGAATCTTTTCAATTTATGTCTGCTTTATCTTATTATCGTATATATGCAATGTTACTAATTTGTATTAAATGGGACTGAATGAATTTTTAAAGTTGACATGTTAGTGTGGATTTGGTTGAATTAAGGAAAATTATATTTTATTCTTTTCATAAAGTGATGATAGAAATTATATTAGTATTATAATGTGGGTTTGAAAAAGGTTTAAATATTTGAGTTTTGAAAGAATGAATGGTATATTAGATTTATTTAATTTTTTTCCAGATTTGATTAGCATCGTCTGCCTCTTTTGGATCAATTTTTAGTAGAGATTTGGCATGATAATTTGCCAAATAATGGATAGCCAATAATGACATGATGATGAGGATATAATTGAGAAGCATTAAAAAGTACTGTATTAGTAAAAATATGCATAAGGATTCGATGCATGGCTGAAGCAGTGTGTCCATAATTTTTCCGTTTTAGCGTGAGAGCTACATGTAGTGTAGCTTTCTTTTTTTAATTGAATTATAGAGATGATACATTTTTTGTATGTAGTGAGTCAAGAAAATTAAATATTGGTATATTATATTATATGAAAACTATTAAGGTTGTATTAATTGGAAAATATGATAGTTGAAATGTGAGTTGGCATCAAGAATTATGAACTTGGTCATAAAATTGGGTGAATTTAAAGGTCAAAGTTAAAAACATAATAATGTGGGTGTTGTTAGTTCTGAAACCTTTTTACAAATATATGCTTGAATAGATTCCATTGGTTCGGAAGCTCAACGGAAGGGGAAGGTTCAAGCCCCGGAGTGATCATTCGATTGGCTAAGGCAAGTGGATTTCTAAACCCTTGTTAAGCGTATGAAATTCGTGTATTTCCTTGTGTGGTGTTAAGAATGACTTGCAGAATTATTGCTTATTTGTTGGTGTTGTATTCCTTGTTGTAAATTGTGTTTTGTTACCAAAATGGTTATCTCCTCATTTTCATTTGAGCATGTAATTTTCATTGTATCTGAGACATGGTTGTGGTAAGAGGATGTACCATTTCGAGAGTCGTATCGCGCGCCGCGATGGATATTATATTTCGAGGGACGTATCGCGCGCCGTGAATGTTACTATTATCGAGGGTCGTATCATGCGCTGCGACAGATGCATGGACATATATGTCCCCCATGGGTCCCGGACTGAGATACAGCGGGTGTGTATCATTAAGATAGACATGCATCACTATATTTGACATTGCATCTCATGGCATTGCACATTTTATATTTGATGAACTTGAACACGTATGTTGCTGATCTTGTGAGTGTTTTTCTGTGAAGCTTGTGACTGTTGAATATTAAGTTGTTATTGAGAATGTGTAAATTGATAGAGTGTGGTTATTGAGTTGTGTGTTTGGTAAATGTAAATTGTCAGGCTGTAGCGTGGAGGTTTAGATGGGGTGTAAGGAGTACCCGTATTTTGTTCACTTAACTTGTGTTTAGAGGTTTGCTTGTTGGGTACCGCGTGGTTTGGTACTCACCCCTTGCTTCGACAAATTTTTGTAGGTTACGAGCCGGATTTTTGTGATACCTTCCATTCTCTTTGTTTCCGAGGCATCTTGTGGAGGATTGTGAGGTAGCTGCTTGTCATCTCGCGAACTTTCCTACTCCTGTTTATGACTTTGTTTTTACTTGAAAGACAACTTCATTTTAGACTTCTATTTTATTTCAATTCTAATATTTACATGAGTCTTGTGCACGTGACAACCTGGTTTTGGGGATTGAATTAATATGACTTGGTTTCATAATAGAAATTTTTGTTGGATTGTCATTTACTTCCGCACTTTATTAGATATTGGGTTTTAGGCTGACTTGTCTTGGTGGATAAGACGAGTGCCATCACACCCATTTTTGGGTCGTGACACTCACAATTCCTGCAACAAGGGAAAACATCTAAACTCTTCCTTTTCAATCGAACTTATGAATTTCTGAAATGTAACACTAATGATAATGCTTCGTCTCATATCACTAATTATTCTTCTAATTGTCTATCAATTCGTCCCTACTTTTAACAATTGTCAAAAGGTCTTGGTTGAAAGTGAGAGTCAAGTCTCACCATCACCTAGGGTAAAGTACTCATAAATAGCTAATAAAGAAGCTAGTTGTGTTGCTAATTCCTCTTCTTCTTCTATTGATTTCTTTAATTTGTGCTAATCTTTATCATCCTCTCATTCTTATGATACTAAAATTTTGTGACATGTTAAATTAGGACATCTTCCTTTTGTAAAATGAAGAGTATCGCTACCATATATATTTATAAACTTGTTTACTAGACAACCTTTCACTTGTATCATATGTCTTATGGAAAGACAGACCAGTACATCTTCATGGGTAAATACTAATATTACCAACAAATTTTTGAACTACTACAAATTGACCTCATACCACATACCCACATATGATGATTACAATTTTTTCTTGGGAGGGAGGTGATGTCACTATATTTATCTATGTAACCTAAATATATTTGAATCCACTTTGATAGAGTGTATCTAGAACAATATACGTGTATTGTGAGCCCATTTATGTGATATAGTCTTATACTTGTATGAATTTTTATTGTGAACCATTCTATTTATTCTTTTGTTATCTGAACACATCGAACCTCAGTATTTCAATATAATTTTTAACTTGATATTGTGCGTGTTGCACAAATACTTATACGTTGACTAAGAAAACAAATCTTTTGATTCATGTAAGAATATTTCAATCGCGTAGAAAATGACTAGCATGAAACAAAGAAATCTCATTTTTCATAGTTCATGTCGATATGTCTACTTTTGTTTGCAAAGGGCGTAACTTTTTCCATTCACTCATGAGCTTAGTTCCTCCATGATATCCACCCCTTCTCCCACGAGCTAAGTTCAAGGAAATTACAAATTCACTGAAGATGCAAACCAAATAGAGAGGTGGAAAGTTTAAATCAAGAAAGGATTCACTTTCATATATAATTGGAGTTGAAATCTTTGGCTCCTCGACCTTTGTTTTGCAGGCCAATAAAACTGAAAAATTTGAACAAACGCAGAAAAAGAAATGGGTCATAACTTGGAAAATGGACCTTAACATTAGCGAAGTGTAACATTCGAAGTGAGGAATAATCAATACTACACAACAAGACATAATTACAAATATTCAATTAATGTAAAACTCTAAAGCATGGAACGTAGCTTATAAAGTAAGGATTTAACCAAGACTACATAATGAGATAAATTTTCATTTCATCAACCAAACGCAAAACTCTCAATGCACCACACACCTCGAATTAAGCATCCAAAACAGGGGGGAGTCCTAGCTTATGAAGTGAGAATAACAAGGCGCTTAGTCAAACACAACTCCAATTTTATTAAATCTCAATAGCATATTCTTGCAAACAATCATTCAAATCTAGAAACAAAATCTATGAGTCCCTTTACATAAAATTTCAATCTCATCAACGCAATCTTTGTAGCTACGAATGAACCTAAACCCCCCAAATTAGAACGATATATCATGTCTGGAAAAAAAGTGAAGCTCAAATAACAATCAATAATAAACAGCCAAAAAAAACATAAAAATTAAGCAAAGAAACACAATTTGAGATTTGAGATAAATTCATCACACCCAAAAAAAATGGAGCAGATACATACATGGAAGAAACCAAAAGAGATGATCAAAGAAGCCGTGTAATCTGTCAATGGAGTTCCTACACCAGAATAACAGCCACCTGGAACTACTATAAAAATACTCCTGCCTAAAGCATCCATGTCCACTATCACCTATGACAGAGATTATAGTGTTGCGCTTTATTTAGGGTTTAAGCATAAAGGTCAAATGGTTTGATATAACTTTATATAGAAAGAGGTGTTAAAAAGGGCAGACCCAGCCCCTTTCAGACCAAGCCTCACGGGCCAAGGAATTTGAAGGTCTAGGGTGGATCGTCTCGTTATTTTGAAGGGTCTAAAAATGCTCGACTAGACCCAGCTCTAGAAGGGTCAAGGTTTTGGGCGAGCTAGCACTTCTTTTTTTTACATATTTTTCTTTTCAAGTTTATAATTTTATAACATCAAGAAAATGAGAAGATTTTTTAAAATAAATTATGGAAAACATTCGTGTTTTTTCAACAACACTAGCAAAAAATCTAGTATAATTACCATGTATTTTGCATATCAAATACGCGATGAGAAAAGAGTGACAAGCAAGATGGGAGGGAGGTGAGTCCATAATATTTATCTATGTATCCTAGATACATGTGAATCTACTTCGGTCGAGTGCATAAAGAATTATGTACTATATTGTGAGCCCTTCTATTTACGTTATATAGCCTTATACTTGTATGAATTTTTATTGTGAACCCTTCTATTCAATCTTTTCTTATCTGAACTCATCGAACCTCAGTGTTTCAATATAATTCTTAACTTGATATTGTGCGTGTTGCACAAACACTTATACGTTGGCTAAACAAATAAATCATTTGATTCATGTAGGAATATTTCAATCACGTATAAAATAACTAGCATGAGACAAACAAAACTCATTTTTCATAGTTAATCTAGATATGTCTACTTTTGTTTGCAAAGAGCGTAATTTTTTCCATCCTCTCATGAGTTCAGTTCCTCCGTGATTTCCCCCTTCTCCCACGAGCTCAGTTCAAGGACATTTTTTCTTTTGACATTCGTTATAAGTTTCTCAGTTTTTCAAGTTATGTTACTTCATATGTCTTTTTCTTTGTCTTTTTGTATTTTTTTTTATTTTAGGATCGAGTGTCATTGGATTTTCTAAATATTTGGAGATTTATTTTGATTTGTGCCTAATGTTAGTGCTATATGCTTGTGTAGTGAGTACTATGACTTCAATAGAATATTCCGTAAATTCGAGTATATTCTAGGATTTATTCATAACGTCTCAATATCAACTTAAATTACTACTATTTTTCACCAATTGTCTTAGGTATTGATTTAATGGTCCATTTTCTTAATATATATATATATATATATATATATAATATTGTTAAAATATTGTTACAGTAAGTAGTATTATTTATTTAGCGAAGATTTTAATAATATGGTTTTCACAAAATAATATTACAGATTCTTTTGTGTATGTTCAATGTGGATCGTAGTAAATATATCTCTTATTCACGCGAACATATGAAGATGGTCAATGAAACTTTTTATTGGTTAAACGAATATATTAATTTCAATTTACTAAGGTTTAATCATATATTTCACGGTATCTCAATAATATTACCTTATAGATGATATTTGTTGTATATTTTTCTTGTCATCTATCCAAATGTGTTTGCACATATATTTTACGTTATAATGTTCAGTAGTCATATGAACATGTGAAAAGAAAAACTACATTTTATTTTTTAGAACTATTTTTGTTTGTATATTGTTGGGAAAATGCATGATTACTCCCTCAACCTATGCCTGAAATCTCAGAGAAACACTTGTTTTATACTAATGTCCTATTACCCTCTAAACTTATTTTATTAATAGTTTTTTTACCCCTTTTCGACCTACGTGGCACTAGCTTGAAAAAAATGGCAATACACGCTGGACTCACAAGATAGTGCCACATAGTTGTATTTGCAATAATTAGTAATAAGAAAGAAAATATATAATGTTATAGCTAAAGAATTAATGTGTAATAGTTGTATTTCAAATAAATTTTATCAATAGCCGTAAGATTTTAGTTTAGTGTAGGGACAAAATGAAAATGTTTATTCAATAATATTGAAAATAAGATGTATTTGGTAAAAGATGATTTTTAAACGATTCATATATATTTTCACATATTTTTTATATTTGTTGCGAAAAGAACTCGGAATAATTTAAAATTATATATATATATATATATATATATATATATATATATATATATATATATATATATATATATATATATATATATATATATATATATATATATATATATATATATGCATATATGAACTTTTCTTCTTCTAAATTTTTTTATTATTAGATCACCAGAGAAATAAAATGTATCCTCGCTTAATTCTTCTATTGTTGGCAGAACATTGAAGCATATCATCAAAGGGGAGTTATCACCACAACCTTGCACATAAAAAGTTACAAAGGAACCACTATTAGCAACTGATTTAACTTTGATCTAATAAAATTATTACAGAAAAGGCAACACAAGGCTGTCATGCAACTAATGGCACAAGTAATCAACATATACTAAGATCAAAGGCATCACTTACAACCTTATTTAAACTCACCCAATGAAAAAAAAATTGTAACACCACATAGGCAAAATATACCAAAAATCAGTTTTTCAAAAAAGGCATCGACGGTCCGTAGGACAAACGATGGTCCATCAGGCACAACTGTTGATGGGATCAGAAACTCCAAAAATTCAACCGGGAAAAATTGGCTATGTCTTGATCGACGGTCCATAGGTCAGACGACGGTTCATAGTCCATGACCTTCAATCGAGACCCCCATTCACCCACTCCTTACAAGATCTACGGATGACCAACACAATCCGTAGGTTGACCTACGGTCATTAGGTGGAAAATTTGCAGGCAGTTAAGGGGAAATGCAGTTGGGTCAACTTCAAATGATAATAACTGTTAGCACAAAATGAATTAGGTGACTCATGACCTACCCACAGATATATAATTGAATTATCTTTCCATAGCCACCAACCTTGCTAAAATCAGACGTTTGAATAAAATTTCATGCCTATTTTAGTAAAGGCCTGTCGAACAGGCCCCAACGACAGACCCAACGATGGGGCATCGAGCAGAAAACAGACCGTCAGTCCTGGCCGTCGTTTATCCCGATAGCAACTTTCCCAAAGGTCTTTTTGACCTTTCCCACTCCGTTTTAACCCTAAATTACGTTGTTTTGACCCTAAATCAGCATATTTAGTTAGTTTAAACCTGGAAACATGATTAAAACATATCCAAGTAAAATCGTAAAATCAAAACCTAAAAAATTAGAAGAAAGAGAGGAGAAAAATCTCAAGAACCCTAGTTCAATAACACCACAAGTTCCAGCACTTCCAGCCCCAAAAATTAAGTATTTTTCCATGGATTTTATCACCAGGCATGTGATATTTCACTAGTGTGTTCCTTTCACCCATTGGGTCCCTAGTTTTCAGTCAGATTCTTGATTATCTTATCATGATTAAACCTAGGGTTTCTAGAACTTTGGTCGAACTTCATGAATTTATTAAATATATATTCCAAATCATATTATCATGTTATTACTCATATTATCGCATGAACTTCAGAACCTTCGCTTTGTATTTGTTTAGTTGAATTACACATGCTATGTCAGATATTTCAAACACTTCAGATATAAATGCCTTAGTTATAAATGCATGATTACTAGATTAATTATTGCATTCTCAGCTTGTATGTTCAGTTTTCAACTATCTAGTATTTATAAAAACTCAGACATAATCAGTTAAATTACAAAATTCATTGGTAGTAGAATAATACCGAGTTGGACTAGGGTTTAGCGTACCCAATTGTCCCAGAACTACTAGCGAAGTAGGTTGTAAGTTCCATCTGTGGGCAATCAGTTTTAGTGATCACGACAGCATGCCTTTATACCTTGGTCAGGGTATATTGGGTCCTCTCGATGGGGCGTATACATCGGACTCCACATTTAGCTCATGTAGTTTTATCATCGGTTATTAGTAGCTCCCACAGATCAGTTAGACTCTTAGCATTGTCCATTTATCAGTATATTCAGTATTAAGTTTCAGCATGTTATAAATTTGTCGTTGCATCCAGTTAGCTGAGAATTCAGTTTATCATGTCATATTATTATACTTGCTTTTATGCTTTTTCAATTATGTTTTATTTCAGCTTTACTCTATCCTACATGCTCCGTACTTTCAAGTACTGACGCATACGTGTGCTACACCTTCTCGTGATGTAGGTTAAGGTTCTTAGCATCCATATCAAACATAGATCGATTTCCAATCTCAAGTTCAGCAGATTCAGTGGTGAGTTCTCATTTTCCGAGGACAACAGTCATGAGTGTCATTTAAGTCTTTAGTCATTTAGTTTTAGTTTTTGCTAGATTTAGCTAAGAGCTCTTCCCAGTATTTCTAGTCCAATTTAGAGGCTATTTTCAGACATAGTTAGATTCAACTTAGTATTGAGTTAATACTTTTTTTGTATTAAACTTATTATTTTCAAATATCTCAGTTATACAATATGGGCATTCCCTATATTTTCAGATTTAATTATGATTTAGATTTCGCAACAGTTTATATTCTTTAGTATGCTCATGATCATGCCAGCAGGGTTAGATTTGGACCACTTGTGGTCCTAGGTTCCGTGTCCGCATCTCGGGGGTAGCTCGAGGCGTGACACAAATTATAATATCCCATATCTAAAACAAACCAGAAATCTGTAGGTGCAACCGACGGTTACCATCCACAGACCGTAGTTTGATCTACGGCCCGTACTGTGCATCCATCGTTTGAGTCTTAAGCCCTCCCCCCCCCCCCCCCAAGAAAGAAAAAACTCATCCCAGAAAATTTGACTAAGCGTCGAATGATGGACAGACCTACGGTCCATAGTCTGTGTCCTTTCGATCAAGACCCAAATCACCCACTCTCTGACAGGAACAACGATTGACCAGTAGTCCGTAGATGGATCTAAGGATTGTAGGTTAAAATTAGCAGACAGTTAAGGGAAAAATATTGTTGGGTCAACTTCAAATGTCCATAACTCTTCGCTCAAAATAAATTAGGTGTCTCATTATCTACCAAATGATAGATAACTGAATTATCTTTCCATAGCCACTAACCTTGCTAAATTCAGACTTCTAAGTAAAAAGTTATGACCATTTTAGTAAAAGTCTGTCGAACAGACCCAACCTACTGACCCAACGACGGACTGTCGATTAAACGATGGCCCGTCAGTCCAGGTCGTCGTTTAGTTCAACGGCAATTACATCAAGGTCTTTTGGTCTTTTTCTACTTTATTTAACCCCTAAGATACGTCATTTTGACCCATCAGATTTAATTCTGTTTAAGCCTAGAATCATAACAAGAACTTACCTAAGTCAAAATCAAAAATCAAAACTTAGAAAATTAGAAGCAAGAAAGGAGAAAAAGGTCAAGAACCCTAGTTCAAGAACGCAACAAGGTTCCAGCAGCACCAACCCCGAAGTCTAAATATTTCTCTGTGGATTTCATCACCAGGTATATGAGATTTCACTAGTGGGTTCCTTTCACCTATTAAATCCCTAGTTTTTAGTCAGTTCTTGATTCTCTTATCAAGGTTAAACCTAGGGTTTGTAGATTTACACACCAGATCATCAATAATTAGTTAGGTATATGTTCCTAATCAGATTGTGAGGTTATTATTAAGTTTATCACATGAATTTCAGTACCCTAACTATGTATTTCCTTAGTTCTTAAATTACACATTCTAGGTTATATATTTCAGTTACTTCACATATACATGTCTCAGTTATTAATGCATAATTATTAGATTAATAGTTGCACTCTCAGTTTGCATGTTCGGTCTTGAGCTATCCAGTATATACATAAATTCAGTCATAATGTCTTAATCATTTAATTCATTGGGAGTAGCATAATACCGAGTTGGACTAGGGTTCAGCATACCCAAATAGGTCAAGAACTACTAGCCGAGTAGGTTGTAAGTCTCTTTTGTGGGCATCAGATCACTCCATCGTGCCTTTATACCTTTGGAAGGGTATATTGGGTTCTCAATGGGGCGTATATATCGGACTCCACATTTAGCATATGTGGTTTTATTATCGGTTATTAGTAGCTCGCACAGTTTAGTTAGAATCTATTGCATTGACAATTTATCAGTAAATTCAATATTCAGATTCAACATGTTATATATTGGTCATTGCATTCGGTTATCTCAACATTCAGTATATCATGTTTAGATTTCTATACTTGATCTTGTGCTTGTTCAGCTATGTTTTATTTCAGTTTTACCGTATCCAACATGTTATGTACCTTCAAATACTGACACATATGTGTACTACATCTTCTCGTGATGTAGGTTTAGGATCTCAGCATCCAGATCGCGCTTAGATTGATTTCTGATCTCGAGTTCAGTAGATTCAATGGTGATTCCTCATCCTTTAAGGACAATATTCATGAGTTTCTTTTCAGTGTTTAGTCCTTTAGTTTCAGTTTTTGCTAGATTTTTTTTGGGCTTGTGCCAGCATTTCTAGTCAGTTTAGAGGCTATTTTTAGACATAGTTAGTTTCAGCTTAGCATTGAGTTAATATTTCTTTGTATAAAACTCGTCATTATTTAAAATATTTCAGCTATAGTATATTGATATACCCCATCTTTTTATTTAAAGTATGATTTAGCTTCCGCAATAGTTTATATTCTTTAGTATGCTCATGATCATGTCAATAGGGTTAGCTTGGGATCGCTTGTGGTCCTAGGTCCCGCTTCTGCTTCTCTAGGGTAGCTCGAGGCGTGACAAACTTGGTATCAGGACACTAGGTTTAAGTGTCCTAGGATGTATGAAAAGCCTCACTAAGTAGAGTCCTTTTCATGGATGTGAAGTGCACCACATCTAATGACAGGGATGCTATGAAGTGTTTTAGGAAAACTTCACTTTGTTGTATCGTGCATAAGGTATGATCTAATTCCATTCTAACTTGACGTTCTACATTTCTGATCATGCCTTCTCGTAGATCTAATTCCAGGAATGCAAACACTTGGGATGCAAATTCAAGAAATGCAAACACAACTCGTCCATTCCCAGATAAAGAAGTCTCCAATGCTGAATTCAAGAGTGCCATTCATATGATTGCTTAGAGTGTCATCGAACAGAACAATCAGCGGGTTCAAGCTCATATGAATGTAAATGGTGGATCGATAGCAGCAAGGGTTGTGACTTTGTTAGGATGAATCTGCCTGAGTTCTTAGGAGCTCAAACTAATGAGGATCCCCATAATTTCTTGGATGATCAAGAAGATCTTTGAGGTTATGCATGTTACTGGGGATGATCGGGTAGAGTTGACATCACAATAGCTGAAAGATGTTGCACCTATCTGTTACACTCAATGGAAGGATAATAAGGGCACAGAGGCAACTCCTATTACCTGGGAATGCTTTAGTGAGACCTTTCAAGATAGGTTTTTCCCAATAGAGTTGAGATAAGCAAAAACCCATGAATTCATGAACTTAAGGCAGGGTAACATGACAGTCCAAGTGTATGGAATCAAGTTTAACTAACTCTACAGGTATGCTCTCACATGGTTGTTGACTCAATGGATCAGATCAATAAGTTCTTGTGTGAAGTGTTAAATTTGGTTAAAATAGAGTGCAAAAATGCTATGTTACTAGGAGATATCAAAATCTCTAGGCTCATGACTCATGCTCAACAGGTTGAGGGTAATAAGCTTAAGGAATATGCCAAGGAGAATAAGAAGACTATGACTGGGAACTATGACTTTGGTGGTAGAACTCTCTTGTAGAGTTAGCAGAAGTTTTCATCCCTAGCCCTTGTATTAGCTGGTGTTCCATCCTCCAAGAACATGTTTGACAAGAAGGTTTAAGCACCAGACTCTAAGTAACAAGGAAGTGTTTCAGGCACCAATAATTACCCCACTTACCCTAAGTGTAGTAAGAACCATCCAGGTGAGTGCCTTGCAGAAAAGGAAGGGTGTTTCGGGTGTGGTCAGTCTGGTCACAGGTTGAGAGATTGTCCTTCTAGACAGGGTCAAGGAGGTGGAAATGGTAGATCTCAATCTACAACCGTATCAGCACCAGCAAATCTCCCAAGTCAGCAGGAAAACTCATTTGCTATAGGTGGCGGTCAGTGCCAGAACAGGTTGTATGCTCTTCAGGCTCACCAGGATGAGGAAGGTTCTCTTGATGTATTCATTGGTACATTACGAGTGTTTGACCTTGATAATTATGCATTGTTAGATCCAGGGGATACTCTTTATTTTGTAATTCCTTATATAACAGTCTAATTCAGTGTCAGTCCAGAAGCTCTCTCAGAATCTTTCTTAGTCTCTACTCTAGTTGGTGACCTAGTTATAGCTAGACTAGTATATAGAAATTTCCCTGTCACAGTATCTTAGAAATTTATCTCAGCAGATCTTATAAAGTTTGAAATAGTAGAATTCGATGTCATTTTAAGCATGGATTGGTTACATTCGTGTTATGCCTCAGTCGATTGTAGAACTAGGATTTTTCTTTTTTCAGTTTGCAAATGAACCAATCTTAGAATTGAAGGGTAGTAGCTTAGCTCCCATGGGTCGATTCATTTCTTATCTTAAGGCCAAAAAGATGATCGCTAATGGTTATCGCTATCATCTGGTTCGGCATACGGATTTTTGCTCTAAAACCCCAACTCTTGAGTCAGTTCCAGTAGTTAATGAGTTTCTAGAAGTGTTTCCAGAAGATCTTCCTGGAATTGACTTCGGAATTGATCTCCTTCCAAATACCCAGCCTATTTTTATTCCTACTTACAAAATGGCCACAACAGAGCTTAAGGAATTGAAGGATTATTTGAAACACGTTCTATATAAGGGTTTCATCAGACCTAGTATTTCGCCATGGGGTGCACCAGTGTTGTTCATAAAAAAGAAAGATAGTTCTCTCATAATGTGCATTGACTATAGATAGTTGAACAAGGTCACAATCAAGAATAAATTTCCTAACCCCAGGATTGATGACTTATTTGATTAACTTCAGGGTGCTATTGATTTCTCAAAGATATACCTCAGATTGGGTTATCATCGGCTTAGAGTTAGAGATAGTGACATTTCAAAAAAAACCTTTAGAACACGATATGAAGATTATGAATTTGTAGTTATGTCATTTGGACAAACCAATGCTCCTACAACTTTTATGGATTTGATGAACATAGTGTTAAAACAGTACTTGGACTTGTTCGTTATTCTCTTTATCGATGATATCCTCATTTACTTTAGGAATGAGGGAGAATATGCAAGTCATTTGAGAGTTGTTGTGCAGACTCTCAAAGATCGTCACTTATTCACTAAGTTTAGCAAATGTGAGTTTTTATTGCAATCAGTTTCTTTTCTTGGTCACATTGTATGAGAGAATTCGAATGGATTTGCAGAAGATAGAAACAGTGAAACAATGTCCCGGACCTACCTCTGTTATAGATATCAAAAGTTTCTTAGGTCTAGCGGGTTATTATAGAAGGTTTGTGAAAATATTTTCATCCATAGCGGGTTATTATAGAAGGTTCATGAAAATATTTTCATCCATAGCCTTACTATGAATAGGTTGACCTTCGAAGATGGTCAAGTTTCAATGGTCAGATGATTGTGTGAAAAGCTTTGAAGAATTGAAAAGTAGATTGACTACAGCTCCTGTCTTCACTCTACCAGAGGGCTCAGATGGTTATGTGATCTATTGCGATGTATCCAGAGTTGGCCTTGGTTGTGTGTTGAAGCAACGAGATAAGGTTATATTATGCTTCTAGACAGCTTAAGGTGCATGAGAAAAACTATCCAACTCATGACCTCGAGCTTGCAGCAGTGGTGTTTGCACTTAAGATCTAGAGACACTACCTGTTTGGTGTTCATATCGATGTATTCACTGACCATAAGAGTCTTCAGTATGTGTTCACCCAGAAGGAGTTGGAATCTTCTCCAGAGGAGATGGCTTGAGTTCCTTAAGGATTATGATATGAGTGTGCATGACCATCTTGGTAAGGCGAATGTATTAGAAAATGCTCTTAGTAGATTATCTATGGGTAGTGTAGCCCATGTTGAGGAAGAAAGGAAGGAGCTAGTGAAGGATGCTCATAGTTTTGCTCACTTAAAAGTTCGTCGTATGAGCATATCAGATAGTGGTATAACAGTTCAGAATGGGGCATAATCTTCTTTGGTAGTGGAGGTTAAGGAAAAGCAAGACAGTGATCCAATCTTTCTTGAAATTAAGGGTGCAATCCATAATCAGAGAGAGGAGGTTTTCTCCCAAGGGGTAGATGGTGTACTTCTCTACTACACGTAGATTGTGTTTTCCTAATGTGGGTGAGTTGAGACAGCATATTATTGCAGAAGTCCATAACTCCAGATATTCTATTCATCCATGTACCGCGATCTGCGGAAATCTATTGGTGGAATGACATGAAGAGAGATATAGCAGATTTTGTAAGTAAGTGCCCCAATTTCCAGCAGGGTTAGCTTGGAATAACTTGTAGTCCTGGGTCCCGTGTTTGCGTCTGGGGGGTAGCTCGGGGCGTGACACAAAGCACATGTAATCTTTTAAAATGCAATAAAAATAATAGTAGAGGATTTAAAAAATTGTGGTTAAAAGAAATGAGAGAAAGTATTTTTATTGTCTTATAGAAATAGTCATAACCTTTTGAGAAGTCAAAACCTTTTGAAAAAGTCACAAGTTATTGAAAAATGAAAACCCACAACTTATTAAATGAGTTTCAACTCTTTGGAAAAGTCACAACTTAGTGAAATTATATTTTTGTGTCTTATCGGAATAATCATGACCTTTTGAGAAGTCCTGACATTTTGAGAAGTCATAACCTTTTATAAAAGTCACAACTTATTGAAAAATGACATTTCTAGAAGTCACAACTCTTTCAAAAGTCACAACTCATTGAAAAACTCACAACTCTTTGGAAATGCACAACTCTTTGGAAAAGTCACAACTCGGTGAAAAATCACAAACCTTTGAAAAAAGTCACAACTTATCAGAAAAGTCACAACTCACTCAAAAAGTCACAAACTAAGTTATGGATATTTTAGTAATTTAAAATTCAAGTTAGGAGTTCATGCTTTTAAGGTGATATATATATATATCTATATACCTGCACTACAAAGTGAATCCACTAGTTTATGCTAAAAAACAGTAATGAATAATATAAAAAGTATGACCTTTTATCTGACCATGCTGGCTACATGGTTTATGGAGACTTGAGTTGATATGAACTCGCTTCCCCATATTGGTTCTTAATACTACTTCAAAAATACTTATCTCATAGGTTTTTAAAACAACTTTTTCTCTAGTTTGAGGTAATTGCTCAAACTTAGCTTTAAAAGCTCTATTGTAAATTATAGTTCCCATTTTCAAAAGCTAGCCAGTGTCTATATGGAAGTCTAGCTTCCTTTCTTTCTCAAAATGTGAAAAACATTTATACTCTTAGGGACTACTTAGTTCCTTATAGCTTTTGAGAAATGAACTCACTCTTAGTTCTTTGCTTTACTTGAAACTTAACTCTTTACTCTTTGCTCAACTTGTAGCTTGAGCCTTAAAACAAAGTAAAAATATATGTTTAAGACTCTTGAAAACTTTAAGAACTCACTTTGACTTGATTCTTAACTTTTAGGCTTGACTCTTAACTTCTTCGAGCTTGTTCTTAACTTTCCTTGAATTGGATTATGGATTCAAGGATCATGATCTCCTGTTTATGGATGATTTCATGATGTTTAGATGTACTTTAGAGTGTTTGAATCAACTATGGTTTATAGGTACATTACGTAGGAAATCGTACGAAAAGGTGGGGGGAAACGGGATCTCTAGGTGACCCTAGCACTCTGATAGGCGCAGCGCACTAGAGCTTGACAGATAGAGACTGTAATGAGGGACTCTAACTGGCGCGGCGCCCCAGGGCTTGCAGATGGGATTTTTTACTTTTCTTCTCCAATTTTAATCCTAAACCTTATAAACTCCCATGGATCTTACCCCAAACACTTACGATCACTGAAATCATCAATACCCAATAGTTTAGACTCGTAACACAACCTAGAAAGACATATCAAACTACCCAAGGTATACTACAAATCAACCAGCAGGAATCAACAGTTTTCATCAATAACTTCAATATTCATCATTCAATCTACTCTATTTGAAATTAATTAAACATATTATTGTGTTGGTGGAAGAACCCATCATAGAAACATCTCACATACCTTAAAGGTAGCACCCCCGAAGAAAATCACTCAACGATCTTGGCGTTCGTGAAGAAATCTTGGTCTTTTCTCCTTTCTTCTTTTTCTCTTCTCTTTTATTCCAATCCCTTAGTGTATTCAACTTTCCTAAATTTGAGTTAAGGTATAATTAACCCTAATAAACCCTTAAAATAAATTAGGAAATTGTAGGATGAAAAGACCACTTTACCCTTACTAAAATGCAGATTGGATTTTCCTCAGTCCAGTAGTCTAACTTCCGATAGGCATATATCCCTCATAGGATATCAAAATTACGCAAACTTGGCGGATTTGGAAAGATTCATCAAGGGCTTTCCAACCATATAAAGAACTGGCCCTAACTCATTCTAAGCTAGAAGTTATGGCCGTTTGAAAATGACCAAAAACATACTTTTACACTTACACTATGTTTGGATCAATGTTATCCATTGTATTGTATTGTATCGTTACTATACCTACAATGTTTGTTTTGATTGTTACTTAAAATATATTGTACTGTATTGTTTTTCATTGTTACGTAATAATGAAAACCCCTATTTTATGAAACAACCAATTTGGTATGTTTCCATTGTTACTTAATTTCTTTTTTTCATTATATCTTTACATAATTTTTCAAAATACTATTTTACCCTTTACCTCAATTATTTAAATCTAGTCAAACCTCCTACCTTAGAATAATTAAGAATATTTTAGTAAATCTATAAATTACAATATAGTATGATATAATAAAACCAAACAATTAAAATGTTATTAAACAACAACAAACAATAAAGTATAGCCAAACATTGTATCTACCATACATTACAGTACAATAGAGTACAATACAATACAATGCTTTATGAAAAAATAGGTAATAATGATCCAAACAAAGTTTTAGGAATTTTTCCTGATTTCTCTTATTCTTTCAAAATATAACTATTCTTAGTTTCTTTGTTTAATCCTAGCTATTTTGGTTTATGAGATGTTACACTTGCTTCATTTAGAAAGTACTTACTCTTTTTTTGAAAACTAGCTCAAAAGCCCTTCGGAAATCAAGGTTTTCTTTCTTATTTAAAGGTGAAATCATTTTTACTCTTTGGTAATACATAGTCCCGATATATACTTCTAAAGAAATAAACTTCAAACTTTGCTCTTTAATCCTTACTCAACTTGAACTTTAAGTCTTAAAACAAAGTTAAAAGCATTTGCAAAAGAGTCTAATAACTTCCTAGACTTGTCTCTTATTATAGATTCAAGGTTGTAAACCATGCTTATGGGTTATTTTTAGATGTTTATAAGTCACTTAGAGTAGTTAGAATAAATAGGAAGTGTTAATACACTTTAGAAAGACTTAAACGGACTGAATGAGGAAAAATTGGAAAACAGTGATAAGGGTGCATCCCTGACACGCTGTGCCATATCCATTTGATTGAGGCTCGAATCAGGCATGCTGCCCCAGTTTTTCTGGCGTTATGGGGGTGCGTCGCGTGGCCTGTTTCTCATGTGCGTTTGACAAGATTTTCAACTCATTTTTTGAATCTAAATCGTTTTAAATCGATTCTTTTTCTCAATGCTTTCTTCGATTCAGATACCCAACACATGTACACTAAAATATAATGTGAAACTACTCTTAACATCGCTAAAACACCTCAAGAGAACCCATCAATCACATCTAAGTTCAAGAATGAAAAATATTCAAGAACACAACTCAATACAACGATGTCTAACTCTTTTACGACGAAAATCAATGAAGTAAACATGATTGGCGTGAAGGTGATGGACCCAACACTATGTGATCTGACATACCTTATAGGGGATCACCCCTTGAAGAAATCAACAAGCCAAATTCAACGCTTTTGACGATTCTTTCTTCATTTCCTTCTTTCTCCTCTTCTTTTCTTCTTTCTCAAAACCATAACTCTTTTTCCAAAAGCGTAAGCTGAATATGATTAGTGTAGACCCCAATTAATTACACAAAAATGAAATAAAATAATTGGGTAAGGAAAAGACCAAACTATCCTTCTAAAATCCAATTTTAGACTTTCCTTATTCGAACAACCGAACTTCTAAATGAGATAAATCACTCATATGAACTCGGAACTCGGCGGTGTTGGGAAATTCACCCAAAAATCTTTCCTACAATATCTGGAATTACTCCTAACCCATCTCGAGCTAGAAGTTATGGTTGTTTCAAATTGAATAGAACTTAAATTATTCTAACTAAACAAGATTTCCAGATTTTCATTCTTTCCAAAAATGACTATTTCCAAATATTAGCTTCTTCCTAGTTACTTTAACTTGAGAGATATTACAGTTGCAACAATTCTTTGAAAAGAGTGTAAGTCACTAATCCAAATTGACCCTACCTGAAGCCCTCAAAACCATTACAACCCTAAAAGACCCTTGATATATTATATGAACCAAGTTGTTTGATGATTGGAAGATATGGAAAAACCTATAGGACAAAGCTCGCATGTATTTCTCTTTTGAGAGAGTGAGAGTTTCATTTATTCATATTACCTTTGTTGATTTTCTATTCGAGAGCATGGAATCATTCTTGATGTGAGGGCACTTGAATGCATTTGTTGAAACATGTTCTTACATTAGACAAGAAGCTAAAGTGAGTTTGAGGTTGTGTTGAGATTAGCTAATCATCATTTGAAGATTTTTTATCATGATTAGGGTAACATGTTATTGAGAGTATTCTTGCAATGTCCCTTGTTGTTAAGTCTCATTGACTACTGTTGTATACACCCTTAATGAGCTTATTGTGTTCTTGATTTACTTGAGGAAAAATAAAATTTTAAGTTGTGTGTGTTGATTAGTGATAGATTTGCACTTTTAAGGTTCATTTAGCTCAATAACTAGTGTCTTCAACGCCTAACTTTGTCCTTTTCTAATAAAATATTGATGATTAACACCTATGAAGTAAATTGGACAAGGCATGGACTAAATCTTGAAAGAATGACCAATAATAAAAAAGAAGTGCTAAACAGAACATTGTTGATCGCCCAACATTAAAGGAGGATCATTGACAGCGCAAGATCTCGCCCAATATGACAATGCATAGCAATTTTTTCTATCAAAGAGGTTCGGTGAACTCTAGAAGAAAAGGAAATACACCTAATGAGAAAGGCGTACCTGAACTATATTGCCCAATCTGACAGTATGCAAGGCTAAGATTTAATGCTCGAACAGTAAACTAAGGTGGTACTCGGTAATGCGCCAAACTGAAAAGCTTACTCAATCGAGATTGTAAATTGTGGTTCAAGCACATGAAGCCTAGATCTTCACAAAGGTTAGTTGGGGAATGAATGGTGATCCGCTGAGTGAAATAGGAGAGCCTGCCTAATGTCACCGATTCGGTTGCAAAGTGGATTTTTGCACCAAATTTTGGAAAAAAATATAAATAGCCCCAATGATAGTTTCCAGGTAGTTCGATCAGAGTGTTGAACAACTGAGTTCAGCAAAAAGTTTAGAAAGAGAATATTTTACTTTTTTATAAAACTTTTTCTTGTCTTTTTGGGGTTTACAGTTTTAATATTGAATTCAATAATTTAAAGTAAATTCAAAGTTGGTTTACTCTTAATTTCTTGATTTCAAGTTGCTCCATTGCGGTTGAGTGTTTAATTTAATGTAGTGGTATTGTTTTATGCTCTATTTTGTTGTTATTCATGCCTAAATTTGGTCTAATTATCATGGGTTTAACTTAAAAATTAAGGCTGCAAACTTAATTCCAACTTTAAATCTCATGTTGATGCTCGAAAGAGATTAATTCGAGTGGATAATTAGTTCAATTCTAGTAATTAAGGTTTCATGTCCTTGACTTCCTCGACAAAGAGGTTGTGGGTCGGATCGATTTGCCCTATTCTTGGAAGAGGGGGTAGACTATGGCATTGAGTTGTTAAGAATTTGTATTAGATGAAATCAAAAAGAGATTTAATGCGTAGATACTTTGTGATCGAAAGATGATTAGTGTTATTGAAGATGCCTTAGCCTATTTAGGTATGCACATCAATATAGAGCAACACAGTTACTCCTATATGATATTGATTTCCAATCCCCACACCCTTGGATTGCTTGTTAATTCTTGATTTACGATAATCGATAACAAAAACTTTATATTAAGTTTGTGGTACCATCCACTCATACTATTTCAAATGAGCTAATTTGAAATCTGAATATCTCAATGAAGAATTCTCCACAATACATTGTTCCCTGTAGAATTTGACCCCGCTTATTGTTGGTTTTTAAGAGACTATGACCACTCACCTTTTTAATTGATTCTAAATGGTAATTTGACCTTTATCACTGATTTAACAATCTTCTGTATCTAACAAGTGACTAGATCCAAGAAAGACTCAGTCTTCTGGTATTCGAACTGATGATAGGGAGAATGAACGAAACCAAGGGACCAAAGTTTAAGTGGTTGAACAATAGTTTATTAACACAAAAAAGGGGTAATATTTTTTAAGATGATTTGAAGTTTTGATTATTTAACAACTTCCGGATCCAACATGGGACCTGGTCGATGAAAGACTGCATATATGAAAAAGACAAAAGACAGTTATCTAAAAGATGTCAAATCTGATGTCGTCGGTGCATGACTTTTCAGAGTAACAGGCTCTCAGCTAATGGATTTTCTCCAAGGGATTGTGTCCATATTATATTACTCTCTTCTCTAAAGACAACTCAAGTTTTTGTCAAACGAAGTCTTGATTTTGAAAATTCATAAGCTTACAAACAAAAAGTCATCTTCAAGGAATAATAACGCCCACACTCAACAAAGGAACTGATGGAGTGCTGAAGCATCTTTTATTGTATTTTGAGCTTTGTGTCTTGTGTTCTTATATTGTAAATCTACTCGTAAGTTATAAGGGTATTAGATCGGTTGCTTGTCTTAGTCTTTAGTTTGATTCGTATTAACTAGAGTTAGTTAGTAGAATCATTTATGTTTAGTCAAGCCTCTTTACATCATTCTTTTTATGTTCTCTTGGGTAGAGTTGCTTAGGAGTATAAACTAGAGTTAGTTGATGTGCGGGTGTAGTGGAGTTATTGCTTGTTTATGTTTCTATCTTTGAGATTTGTAGTTGGTGGCTAGAGTCACCCTTGTTGGATTCTTGAAGTCTAGATCAACTAGATTTAGTTGGTTTAATGGGCAATGGATTTATTGTTAAGTTCCCTTTGTAGTACAATTGTTATAGTAAGGGGGAAAGGATTAAAGAGTTTTAATTTCTAGGTTGCAAGAGTTTGTGATCGACAACTTTGCGCCATTTGAATGAAATGGAGTTTGGATGGAGATCTTGTGAGGACAGGTCATGGTTTTCTCCTCCCATGAGCAAGGAAGTTTCCACGTAAAATCTTTTGTGCCTTATGTACCTTGAGTTATCACTAGTGTATGCATCCATTCTATAAGTTTAGAAATAGTAATAATAGATATACAATACTTTCCCATAATAGTGGGTTCACATCAGGGTTCAAAAAAAGCCATTTATTTACAATAACTATGAATGAGCTAACCAACATAACACATTGTGAGATCCCATAGAGTGTGCTATTTTCTTGAGCAATGGAGAAGCACCTTAGAGAATAAGGGATATAGGATAAGTAGAAGTAAGATTGAATACCATGCATCCAAGTTTAGTTAGCATGAGAAGGGAGAAATTAATTCTAAAGGGAATTCCAATGCCAAAATGCAAATAATTCAAATAAATAGGCTAATTATTCCAATAGGATGGAATGCTGAATGAAGATGTTACTCAAGAATTAACATCGTATGGTTGAAATGAAAAAGTTCAATTGTCTTATCTAATAGACAAGTAGTACACATTGATGATTAAATGAAAGAAGGCCATATAAGGTTTGGTCATGTCGATCCTTTGTTGGCCTATGGATGCGCATGTCCTCCATCGGCTTATGGATGCACTTGTGGGTAGGTGTGAAACTGTGGTGGGTAAAGATGTTAAAGGGGGATGGTGTAGACCTAAACTCATGTGAAAATTATTATTTAGAAAGACCCACGATTCTTGAAATCAATGCGAACAGTATAAAAAAAGTTGCTTGTGAATACTTTCTTTGAATTGTGGAATTAATAGAATTGATATAAATTGATCGTAAGTCCTTTGGTTCGACAATCTGGTTCAAAAAGAGACTTTTATTACTTCTGTGATCATGTACACTAGTGTGTGCATTTGAGAGAAACATCACCTAACTAAAATCCACACTCGTTTGGTTTAATTCTCCTTCTAAAACAAGATTTTTTTTTCAATTGACATAAAATTTTCTATTAGTTATCCATTAGTCTTGTTGATTTCCTGTTTTTATTTTCTTCTTAGTATCTCGCTCTTAATTAGGATATTAGAGACTCAAACTTCAAATGAACTTACATGTTCGTATTCTTTTAATTTGTATTATTATCATGGTGGGTGGGTTGGGGAAAAGAGAAAAGATCATTTTCAATTTTTTCTATTTAAATTTGGATGTACACAAAAGAAAATATAATGTAGTATACATGCATAATTGCTTAATTAAATCATCTTCTATTGAAATAATTATTTCTATATGAATGTTGTCATATTTTTCCTCCTTTTTCCTCCCTTATTTTGTCATAAGTTAAAAAAAATAGTAGCCAAGATCCAAGAAGAAAAAAAAAGTGGAAGAGAGGAGAAGTGAGGGGGGTAGGGAAGGTAGAGAGTAGAGATGACTAACATTTTATTTTTAATTTACTATGTAAATCAAAACCAGGTCATTCATGTGGGCTCATATATTAATTAATGTAAAATTACTTTACAGGAGAAGGGCTTAAAATGCCCTTTAATCATGAGAATTGGTATAACATTGCCCTTTCATCAACCTTATGAGCGTGAGCCGTTAGAAATAAGGGTATTTTGAGTC
Source organism: Solanum arcanum (assembly GCA_027789145.1). Taxonomy (NCBI): domain Eukaryota; kingdom Viridiplantae; phylum Streptophyta; class Magnoliopsida; order Solanales; family Solanaceae; genus Solanum; species Solanum arcanum. The sequence continues at coordinate 54,570,255 of CM050943.1, forward strand.
AAATAGTTGATGTCTGCTCTGTGCCATGTTGAAGTGTGTGATCATCTCATCTAAAAGTTTAAACTGTTAGCGAAAGCACACTTTTATTAGTCAATGATATTCTCAACAATGATCGTTTGAGATTTTAACTCCTACATTTTCTAGTGAATGATTGAAAAAGGTTCTCTTCATAGGAACTATGGCTTCTGATTTGATATCCTTTATTTATTTCACATGCTTTTTCTTGTAAATTGTCCTCAAGTATGTTTGAAAGAATTACATCTTGTGACACCTCACCTCGTTGAATTGTGTGAACCACGTTATTAAGAAATTCAAACAATTAGAAAGGGAAAATTGTTTTTATTTTTTAATTAGGATGTCATCTGCTCGAATGGTGCGGCTTTGATTGTTTAATCTTTTTTTTTTGCGCCATGCAGCTGATTTTTTCTTATTTGTTTAAGGATGGCAGTGAGACTAAGAGATGAGGCCTCTGCCTTCTCTATTTCCATGTTGAGTTGTGAAAACTGCATTCCCAAAGTGATTAAGTTGTTAGAGAGGCAACACATTTGCAAATACCTTTCCTTTTCCTTGTTTTCCTTAACGCAGTGGTGTTAGTATCATGTCATTTTGTGCACACCTCAACTATTCTACCAGGTATCTATTTTCATTTGTCTGAGGTGAGTGATTTAACATTTTTTTCATGATTTCTAGCTATTGGAAACATTTGATGAAAACCTTATCCTCCAATCAGGCTCTATTCGTTTGAAGGTATAAGATAAGGTTAAAAGCATTTTGGTGTTTCCTTAAAATGATCCTTTGACATCCATATTTTAGCACAACTATTAGCTTTCCTCAGTCTACCGCAACAATCCGAAATGAGAATGTAATCTCTACGGAGACTCAGGGGAGAGAAGAGTAAAATAAAAAGTAGTTAGGAGGTCTGATGCTGAAAGTATAAAATGTTGTCTTTGATAAGAAATTAACAGAAAAGGGCCTAAAATACCCTTAAAGTATTGGTAATGGTATAAAATTACCCTCCATCCACCTATTGGCTCCAAAATACCCTTCCCAGCCACCTATTGGGTCCAAAATACCCCTGTCATCCACCTTTTGGTTCAAAATTGACCACTTATTTAACGGTTTTATATTTTAATATTTTTTAAATACGTGGCGCTCAACTATTTGTTATAGTTTAATTTATTGATATAATTTATAAATCAATCCAATACCCACCCATTACTAATTAAACCCTCTAAATTAATAAATTCGTCACATTATTAATGCAACAACAGATTAGCTAACCAATTGAGTGTTTTTAAAAATTTGAGGTGAAAATATCTATAGAAATAAATTATCATACATTCAAGTGTCCAAATAAAATTACCGATAAACTTAAAAGTCTGAGTATGTTTATCTTAATTATTCTTACATCTCAATTATGTGATGTTACTTCACATGTAACTTTTTTTAAAAAATAATATACTAAAGGTTTTAAAATAAATAATAAATATTTATAAAATTATATTTTTAAAAAATGCATTAATTAATTCGGGATGTATTACTTCTTTACCTTTAATCATAAATTTATCATTCAATCTTGAAAGAAAGTGTCCTCCTAAGTAAGCGGCTCAACCTAAATTTAATTGGGCTTCGATTCGGACTCGAATAATTTTGAATGTTTTTTTCAAGTATCTATAATTTCATCGTGTTTTAGTAATGTTTATGATGATTTTGATATTATAGTTGGATTATTAATTGTGTGAGGTTTATTTAGTTACTAGTGGGTAGTGGGTTGGTTTTATAAATTATATTAATAAATTAAATTATAACCAAGAGTTGAATGTCAAGTATTTTAAAAAATATTTAAAGAGTTCAATTTAAAAACAATTAAAAAAAGTGGTCAATTTTGAATCCAAAGGGGGATGACAAGGGTATTTTGAAGTCAATAGGTGGATGAAAAGGGCATTTTGGAGACAATAGGTGGATGAAGGGTAATTTTGTACCATTTTGAATACTTTAAGGGTATTTTAGGCCCTTTTCCGAATACGGAAAATTAAAGTTCTTTTATCAACTGTCTGTTTGTAGAAGGGTCTTAGCTACCTATCCTTGATGGAAGCATCATTGAAAAGTTTATGGCTACAAAGGAACAGTTTAGCATACGCAAAGCAAGCCATGAATTCTTTTAAGTGATTTGTGTTGGGTTATGGGTCTTTTTCCCTTCCTATGTGGATAAATAAAAGCCCAATTTGGACCAACCTATTTTTGCCCATAGGCCCATTCTTATGAGGCAAATATAAGCCTATTTAGGTCTTATTTTCATACATACAGAGAGTTTTTTCAGCAGCCAAAAAGAGAGAAAGAGAGCAGTTTTCGCAGTCAAAATTCAGCCCTAACAGCCAACTTCAAATTGCGATTCCCGCTTCGTTTCTTGTCCGATTGAGCTGATTTTTGGATAGCATATTATATTCATCTCAATCTTTGATTTGGAACTGACATAGTTGGATTTGGTGGCCTGCAGCTTTAGTTTTGCTATCGTGAACAGTAACTGCGAAATTGGTGATTTTGCTCCTTTAATTCTCTAGATTTGGTGCAATCTAATTTTGTTGTTGCTCGTTGTTTGGAACTTGTTTTGTGTCCAATTTCGGAGAACAATACTGTAACTCTTGGTGATTATAGTGGAGCTTTTGGTCCCGTGGTATTTTACTCTTCACATCGAAGGGTTTTCCACGTAAATTTTGGTGTCTTGTGTGATTGGTTTATTATTGCCTTGTTATATTTGTTTGGTTGAATTACTTTCTGCCTTACTATCATATTGCTCGTGTTTGTTTGTATTCTCTTGGTTCAAATCGAGAAGGGAAAGTATAGACATTGGTATTCTTCCGTTGTTATCCTGTCAGACATTCTTTGTTAGTGCCTTGTCTTTCCCAACAAAGTGGTATCAGAGCATTGGTTATTGTTGATTGTCGTTTTAAATGATGGAGGAAAATAATAGCAAAATGGTGTGTTTAAATGGTATTAACTATTATATTTGGAAAGGCAAGATGAAAGATCTTCTATTTGTCAAGAAGATGCATTTACATGTGTTTGCTTCTAATAAGCCTCAGTCTTTGAATGATGAAGAATGGGAATTTGAGCATCTGTAGGTTTGTGGCTATATTAGACAATGGGTTGAAGATAATATTAGAAATCATATTGTGAATGAGACACATGCCAAAAGTTTGTGGGACAAGCTCGAGACACTTTATGCTTCGAAGACTGGCAACAACAAGTTGTTCATATTGAAACAATTAATGAATATCAGGTATAAAGAGGGCACTCCTATTTCTGATCATATTAATGATTTTCAGGGTGTTCTTGACCAGCTGTCCGGAATGGGTGTATAGTTTGATGATGAGATACAGGGACTTTGGCTTCTTAATACTCTGCCAGACTCTTGGGAAACTCTTCGAGTTTCTTTGACTAATTCTGCTCCCAGTGGTGTTGTAACCATGGAATATACTAAGAGTGGTGTCTTGAATGAAGAAATGAGAAGAAGATCTCAAGCCTCATCTTCTTCAGCTTCACACTCTGATGTTTTGATTACTGAAGATAGGGGGAGAAACAAGTACAGAGGTCAGAATGATAGAGGTAAAAGTAGAAGCAAGTCAAAGTCTAAATACAAGAATATTACATGTGACTATTGCCACAAGAATGGGCATATCATGAAATATTGTTACAAGCACAAGAGAGATATGAGACAACAAAAGAGAAAAGGCGATAATGAAAATCGTGTTGTTGTTGTTGCTAATGATGATCTTCTTGTTTGTTGTGATGCAAATGCCATTAATCTTGTTCGTGATGAGTCTAGCTGGTTTGTGGATTCTGGTGCTACTTCTCATGTCACGCCAAAGAAGGAATTATTTTCTTCATATACTCCAGGTAATTTTGAAACGTTGAAAATGGGCAATAATCATGAATTTGAAGTTATTGGCATTGGGACAGTTTGTTTGGAAAGTAACAATGGTTCCAAACTAGTTCCCAATAATGTCAAGCATGCTCCAGATGTTCGCTTGAATCTGATTTCTGTAGGATATCTTGATGATGAGGGTTGTGTTAATACATTTGGTGTTGGCCAGTGGAAGCTTGATAGAGGTTTGATAGTTGTGGCCCGTGGTGACAACTTGTCTAACTTGTATGTATTTCAGGGCTCCATGTCCAGAGACTCAGTAAATTTGGTGGAGAATGATACTTCATCAGAGTTATGGCATAGAAGGCTGAGTCATATGAGCGAGAAGGGGATTGATAGTTTGGCTAAGGAAAATTTGCTTTCTGGAGTGAAACAAGCAAAGTTGAAGAAATGTGTTCATTGCTTAGCCGGTAAACAGAAAAGAGTTTCTTTTCAGAGTCACCTGCCTTCAAGAAAGCTTGATTTGCTGGAGTTGGTACATTCTGATTTGTGTGGTCCTTTTAAGGTAAGATCTCATGGTGGTGCACTTTACTTTGTGACTTTTATTGATGATCATTCTCGCTAACTCTGGGTATTTCCTTTGAAGTCCAAGGATCAAGTACTTGATGTGTTCAAGAGTTTTCAGGCCTTGGTTGAAAGACAAACAAGGAAGACATTGAAATGCATCCGCTAAGATAACGGTGGTGAATATATTGGTCCTTTTTTATAGATATTGGAGAAAGCAGGGTATTAGGCATCAGAAAACTCCTCCAAAGACTCCTCAGTTAAATGGTTTAGCAGAGAGGATGAACAGAACTCTAGTTGAGAGAGTTAGATGTATGTTTTCAGATGCTAGCTGTCAGATTCTTTTTGGGCAGAAGCACTTAATACTGCTGCTTATGTCATCAATTTATCTCCTGCTGTTGCTTTAGATGGTGATGTCCCTGACAGAGTTTGGACTGGTAAGAATGTTTCTTATGATCATCTTAGAGTCTTTGGGTGTAAAGCCTTTGTACATGTTCCTAAGGATGAAAGGTCAAAGTTGGATGTTAAAACTAGGCAGTGTATCTTCATTGGTTATGGTCAAGATGAATTTGGCTATCGTTTCTATGATCCTGTTGAGAAGAAACTTGTTAGAAGCCGTGATGTTGTGTTCTTTGAAGACCAAACAATTGAAGATTTTGACAAAGCTGACAAGGCTGATTTTCAGAGTAATGAGAGCTTAGTTGATGTTGATCCAGTTCCTTTGACTATTGCACCGGAAGAAAATCTTCATAATGATGAAAATCAAGTTGATAATGAAGATGGTGATCATGTTCAGAATGACCGGCATGATGTTGTTGATGCTCCAGTGCAAGATGATGTGGTTGTCCAACAACCAATTATAGATGCTCTAGTGAGTTCTCTCAGATGATCTAGTAGAGAGAGAATTCCTTCATCTCGTTATTCTCCCAATGAGTATGTACTATTGAGATATTTTCTACAGTTGTGAAGATGTCATCCATTTGTGTGGTTCTAGGCTTGGCTGCAAATCTAGATTTAGAGGTTGAGCAAATGGATGTTAAAACTGCTTTCCTCCATGGTGACTTAGATGAAGAAATTTATATGGAGCAACCGGAAGGTTTTGAAGTCAAGGGTAAAGAGAATTATGTTTGCAAATTGAAGAAGAGCTTGTATGGTTTGAAACAAGCTCCCAGGCAGTGGTACAGGAAGTTTGGTTCTTTTATGAGTCAGCAGGGCTTCAAGAAGACTTCTTCAGACCATTGTGTTTTTGTGCAAAAGTTCTCTGATGGTGACTTTATTATTGTGTTGCTTTATGTTGATGACATGCTTGTTGTTGGTCATAATACTTGCAGGATTCAGAAGTTGAAGCAAGAGTTGAGTAAGTCTTTTGCTATGAAAGACTTAGGACCAGCAAGGCAGATTCTTGGCATGCAGATTGTCCGTGATAGAAAGGCCAAGAAATTGGTATTATCACAAGAGAAGTACATTCAGAAAGTACTTCGCAGATTCAGCATGGACAAAGTTAAGGTTGTGACTACACCTTTAGTTATGCACTTCAAATTGAGCACGAAACAGTGTCCTTCTAGTGATGATGAGAAGGAAGGTATGAAGAAAGTTCCTTATGCTTCAGCTGTTGGTAGTTTGATGTATGCGATGGTTTGTACAAGACTGGATATTGCTCACGCTGTTGGAGTTGTTAGCCGTTTTCTTTCTAATCCGGGAAGAGAACATTGGAATGATGTGAAGTGGGTTATGAGATATCTCTGTGGCACTTCTAGTCTGAGTTTGTGTTTTGGTACAGGGAAGCCTATTCTTTGTGGTTAAACTGATTCAGACATGGCTGGTGATGTTGATACTCGCAAGTCTACTTCAGGGTACTTGGCTACTTTTGTAGGGGGGACTGTGTCTTGGCAATCTAGGTTGCAAAAATGTATTGCTCTATCTACTACAGAAGCTGAGCTTATTGCTGTCGTTGAATCTTGTAAAGAATTCTTTGGATGAAGAGATTCTTGGGGGAACTTGGTTGTGCTCAAGAGAGGTATGTGCTTTATTGTGACAGTCAAAGTGTTATACATCTTGGCAAGAATTCTACGTTCCATGGTCGGTCTAAACACATTGATGTGAGATACCATTGGATTCGAGATGTGTTGGATTCTAAGTTGCTTGAGCTTGAAAAGATTCATACAAATGACAATGGTTCCGATATAATGACTAAAGCTTTGCCAAGAGGGAAGTTTGAAGATTGTTGCATGGACGCCGGGATGGCGGTCTCCTCCACATAGTCGTGAGGGGGAGAATTGTTGGGTTATGGACCTTTTTCCCTTCCTATGTGGATAAATAAAAGCCCAATTTGGACCAACCCATTTTTGCCCATAGGCCCATTATTATGAGGCAAATATAAGCCTATTTAGGTCTTATCTCATATATACAGAGAGTTTTTTCAGCAGCCAAAAAGAGAGAAAGAGAGCAGTTTTCGCAGTCAAAATTCATCCCTAACAGCCAACTTCAAATTGCGATTCCCGCTTCGTTTCTTGTCCGATTGAGCTAATTTTTGGACAGCATATTATCTTCATCTCAATCTTTGATTTGGAACTGACATAGTTGGATTTGGTGGCCTGCAGCTTCAGTTTTGCTGTCGTGAACAGTAGCTGCGAAATTGGTGATTTTGCTCCTTTAATTCTCTAGATTTAGTGCAATCTAATTTTGTTGTTGCTCGTTGTTTGGCACTTGTTTTGTGTCCAATTTTGGAGAACAATATTGTAACTCTTGGTGATTATAGTGGAGCTTTTGGTCCCGTGATTTTTTACTCTTCACATCGAAGGGTTTTCCACGTAAATTTTGGTGTTTTGTGTGATTGGTTTATTATTGCCTTGTTATATTTGTTTGGTTGAATTACTTGCTGCCTTACTATCATATTGTTTGTGGTTGTTTGTCTTCTCTTGGTTCAAATCGAGAAGGGAAAGTATAGACTTGGGTATTCTTCCGTTGTTATCCTGTCAGGCAATCTTTGTTAGTACCTTGTCTTTCCCAACAATTTGTTCCATTTAAGGAAGAGTCTGGGGTTGTTCATAGGGCCTTTTTATCCCCTAGTTCATGCTTCTATCGTGATATCACGCAGTTACGGATGAATAAGTAACTGGAAAATGTGGCATGCAGAGTTCGATTACGGAGCTCTTTTTCTATATGTTTGCAGAGTTTCTACATTGTGGAATATGCATAATTATTGGAGTTCTTTTTATCCCAAGGTAACAAGTCAGATAATAGTTGTCTACAGACCGTGTTATATACTTTATTGGGCTCAATGTTTCAAACTTGCTTCTGGACAAAATTTGGGAGAGAAAGCTTTTGTTGAAGTAATTGATGTGTCTTCGGATGATGGACTATAACTCTTTCAAGATATGTTGTAGATCTAAACCTTCATCTGATATTGAAAGAGGGACAAGTCCAGAAAAATAGTGTGATTTGATCCATCAGTTGTGGAAATACAATAAATATCTGTCCAGAAAATATTGATCTAACAACATCACATCAACAACTACTAACACCACAACAAAGTTAACCAACGTTAGGGTCCAAGCTGATAGAGCTGTTGAAAACATCTCCGATGAAGAAAGCATGACAAAGATATACAGAGGACAACAAAGAATTAACAGTATAGTGCTTCAGCAATCAGTTTGTGTAAAATGTCAGCAATACTGAAACCACTCTAGGTTAAAAAGCTAAACTTCTTTTCTACAATTCTGCTGCAGTGTGCGACCATCTCATCTATAATCTTAGTTTCTAGAGAGAGCACACTTTTATTAGTTAATTATATTTTGAACACACACCCTCATTCTTTTTCATTGGCCAAGCACTTAAAATTTCTTTTTGATATGGATGGGGTGAGATTCGATCTCTAGACCTCATCTTGAAGTGTGTGATCATCTCATCTAAAAGCTTAAGTTGTTAGAGATAACACAATTTTATTAGTCAATTATATTCTCAACAAAATTTATTGCGTCCCTGATCATATGCACAAATATTCTTTATATTATTCGATGTTATTCTAAGTAAAATTTGCAGCTAGACAACCTGCTTCAAATAGACTTTGCAGAGAGCATCTTGATATTATCGACATTAAATGTTCCACTAATCAGCTTTAATCTTCCAAGGGGGCTGATAGACATTATGAAGAAACCAGTGGGGGTGACCAGTCATGTCATGACACCACCACTTCCAAATTTTCTACACTGTTGTTTTGGCTGATGAGCTAGAAAGGCCAGCCAAGATGTCTAAGTTATGTGATAAATGAGAATCTACAGTTGTTCTCTCCTATCAATCATTGTTCTTTTATCAGCAACTTAACTCAGCTATTCTTAGAGTTCAGTTGAAAGAGTTGAGCCACGAGCCTCAGTTGTTCTTAGTGAGGTCATAATCTTCCAGAACTCCCTTAGCCACAACAATTGACAATACAGAGGAAATGAAGCTTTTGGTATATGTAATGTGTCCGAAGCATTGAGTTATATGACATTCTAGTTGCAATACACTGAGCCTTCCAGTCAGTATGACCTTTAAATATTTGTATCAAGCCAACACAAAGATGAGTTATTTTACAATTCTGACTAAACAGCAAACCTTTGTTACTTTATAAGCTGGTACAAATGCCCCTTAAACTGATCACCCTTAGTTACAAAACTTGCCTTCTTTATGTACAGCAAACAACGTTAAAAGAAAATACTTACACCCAATTATTTGGTAGAGAAAAATCATGGAAGCGAAAAGAAGATTCCCCAGCAGTGTCCCTGACATGCCTTAGTTCTGATTCATCACTCTGACTTCCTATCTCATCTTCAACTTCTAGAGGCAATGGCATCACCTGATTATCATTCGGTTGGCGTGTCAACCGAACTTCAGGTGGCAACGATGGTAGCATAGTCGGGGAAATAGTCCTTGACCGGTTAATCATACCACCATTTGGCACGGGGACAGAACGGTCCCAAAGGAACACATGCATAAGAATGGGAACCTTTGCATGTCGATGCAAAGACAATTTTTGACTCAGAGAGATGGTGTCAAAGCACCTGACTGCCCCCGTAGGAGAAACGATCCATGGAAGTACCTTTTGGTTGGATATTCTTGATACAACTAAAAGCTTGCACTCTTTCCTTGCTTCCTTGTATAGATTGCTAAGGCCTGATCTTGATGATGGTGCATCCTCATCACCTTCAGCTACTGATGATATGTGAATAAACCCCTAAAAAGAGAACAATAATGAGAAGTTAAAAACAATGGAATTTAAATGTATGGTTAGCGAGATTTTACGTAATTTAAGTAAATAAATCTCATTCTAACCAGTATGTTCTTGCCTTTAAGATCAAACAAACATTACTATACTACATAATTTTGAGATACTAACATGGTCTAATTTTGAATGAACAATCGGTCAAGTTTGGCTTATCAATATGAACTTTATCATAGCTAGTAAAAATGTGATCTAAGATTATAAAAGATTTCTTCTTGTGCTTTAACATATGACATCTAACTTCTCAAACTGATTAATTGGATACCTTGACATGCTAACAAGTTAAATACGTACACTAATGTTGTAAAATAATCAATGTTAAATTGTACGGATCGCGATTGAAGATAGAACTTAGTTACCTCTTCTGTTCTGCTGATAGCAAAACCAAGTTTGACATCATTTTCTTTGATTATAATGTCAATAGGAATCTCTCCTCCAAGTGGGGAAAACCAAAGACGAACTGCTCGAACAACACCAATATCCACTCCATGGTAATCTTCAAAACCATACAAACTTGCATTTGCAAGGTTTGATAAATCAGAAAGTGATCCGGCACTTACAGTGCACGAAGCTGTCTCCCCTGATATCTAAGAGAAAAGAAGTACAGAGGAATGTCAATTACTGTCCTAACTTGATTTTACATAGCTAAATGTTCATATTAATATATTTGCCATTTGTAGCAGAGTTATGATAAAATCATTAATCAAATAACTGCTGGAGTCCCACATCTTTATATGCTTTTGTATAATTTTCTCCTTGCGCTTTAAGTTTTTGGGTTGACTTACACTTAAAATTCATTTCTTTACATGATATCAGAGTCGGACATGCCCACCGAATTCACTATTTCTGATGATAGCCCCTTTAATCTTATATTGCTCGCGCTCCAGATGTTCAGTCCTTGGTTTTAGGCAATTCTCCCCTCATGATCCACATTTTTGGGGATTGAGTTAGGGTTGCAAACATTGAACTTCAATATTTAAAATACTAGTGGATTAGGTGTTGAGACAATACTTAGTTGAGGTTGAAAAAAACAGTATGGGAAGCTAAAGTTGTATCTGTATGTGAACATAAATTTCATCTAAAAATTAGATATATTTTTTTTATTTTGGGGTTGAGTTAAGCTCAATATCCTTTTCTTTGCATGGTATCAGAGTTAGGCCAGCCGGATTCATTATTTCTGATATTGCTTACCCACCCACCCCTCCAACCAATCTTATATTGTCCACATTTCACATGTCCAGTCTTAGGCCAGGGCAATCTTCCCCTCATGTGCTAGGCTTTGGGATTGAGTTAATTAGGAGTTTGGACGATGTTTAGTTGAGGTTAAAACACCGGTGAATTAGGCGTTTGGACGATATTTAGTTGAGGTTAAATCCCTAAATAAGACATACATAAGTTGGACGGACCAGGAAAGATACAATATGTGAAGTTGAAGTTGTGTGGGAACATAAATTACATTCGAAAAAGAAGATATATTTTTGTTAGTGAAAAGGTAGATCATATGAATGTTAAGGTACCTTGGTAAGTAGAGACTCAGTCTGGATATTCATGAAAACAATGGGAACACCAGAGGCTTGAGAAGCAATGAGCCAAGCATTTGCTCTAGAAAGTGTGTCTTCTAAATCATTATAACCAATTGAAGCTTTGTCTGAGGCTTTTGGCAAGAGAAGTAGTGAGTAAAAGTTGCTTGACTTTGGAACTGCTAGAAACTCATTCATTCTCTTCTCCCATGGATAGCTCACATATCCTTCTTGGAGTGGAGTCCTTGTCAATGCTCCCACCATTCTTGACTTCCTCGAACCTACATATAATCATATATATATATATAAACAATTGTTAAGGGTAGCTTTGAAGAGAGACACAATAACATGTGTAGGTTGTTAATTATTAGACATGATTCCTATATTTCAATTTTTGTGATTTGAATTCTATTGAGACACACTTGTTTAAGTGAATTGGCGACAAGTCTTGTAGGGATGTAGATCGTGTTTTTTCATCCTTGTAATCAGATATTTTCCACGTAAAAATATTATGTTCTTACTTTATTATAGTTCATAATTCCATATCATAGTAGAAAGGAACAAGTTAAGTAACTCGTTCGATCACCCTTTTTTGTGTTATTAATTAGGACGGATGATATCATAAGTAAATCAAACGCTTTGACATAAATATATGTTGGCAAGTCTATATTCATAGATATATAGAATATATATTAGTATCCACCTTTTGGTTGTGTGTGTTTATTTGAAATCTTTTTAAAAATAAAGATAATAATATTATATTGATCATTATTCTTCATTTAATTAATCCATTAGGTAACCATAATTTTCCTATTGCATGACACACTTGAATTTGTTGAAAGGATAAACTGTTAGTCCATGTATTGACCCGGTCCGATACTTTAGGAAAGGGTGTAAATAAACTAACCTTTACTTTCATAGATTTAGGCTATACTTTTTAAAATTAAAATTTGGATGTTTGAATCTAAATATACATGTGAATGATTAAGATATTGTTTCTAGATCAAATCATTAAATTACTAACATGGTTTATTTTACGGCATCTGAATGTACTTATATAATTCAAAAAAAAAGAATTAATAAAGTAAAATCATTATTTGATTAAAAAATTGAATTATTTAAGCTAGTGATAGTGGAGACAGTTTATAGTGGCGGTGGTGATGAGTGATGCTAATCTTTTTTTTAGTGGCTGATTATGATGGTGGTGATAGTTGTGACGGTGGAGATGGTTGGCGTTGTTGCATTATGATGCGCTTGGTAGTAGTGTTGGTAGTTGTAACGATGAAGGAATGTGTAGTGGTTGGGGATGTGTTTGTGGTAGTTGGCTACAATGCTAGTTATGATGATGGAGGTGCATGGTTGATAGTAGAGATTGATCACAATAGTAGTAGTGGTTGATAGTGTGGTGGCGTTGGTAGTGATGGTGACCGAAGAAGGTATAGTGGTAATTGATTACGCAGCTAGTTATGATAACGGAATTAATTTGTTGGTTGTTAGAATTTACTATAGTGGTTAATAGTAGTGGTGGCGTTGGTAGTGATGGTGACTAGAGAATGTATAGTGATATTTGACTTCGCTGCTAGTTATGATGACGGAGTTAATTTGTTGGTTGTAAGAATTGACTATAGTGGTGATAGTGGTTGATAGTGGTTGATAGTGGTGGTAGAGATGGTAGTGGTTATAGAAACGAAGGAGATGGTTGCAGTTGAGATAATTATAATGATGGAGGAGGTAAATGTGCTAGCAGTTCATAGTATTAGCTAGCAACAGTGATGGTTGTGCTGAAAGAGGTGGTTGGTGCAGGTAGACGATAATGGTGGTTAATAATAGTATTTGTGATGGCAAAGGTAGTTAGTGGTGATGGTGATGGTTGTGATGATAGAGGTGACTTATGGTGATGGATGGTGATTGTGAATATAGTAATGGTGAATATTATCCATACAAGAATATCTCTTCGTGATGTAAAGACCTATTCAGACAATTAAGGATGTGTTTGGTATGAAGAAAAATATTTTTCTAGACAATGTTTTCTTGGAAAACAAGTGGATTTCTAACTTATTTTCTCATTTTTGGTTGGTGAGTAGAAAATATTTTTTAATGTTTAGTTGGCGAATGAATTTTTTTCTTAGAAAATGTCTTTTATTTTTTGCTTGAGACTAGAAAAATACTCTTTAGGAAAATAATTTCTAACTCGAAAATCAACCCCGATAATTGATCTAGGACCTAACCCTGATACCGGACTAGGACAAGGTCCCAGTGACCATTCCAAAATTCAACATTAAAATTTGACTCAGGACCTAATCCAGACTTCCGACCTTGAAATATTTCTTAATATAAATATATATATATATATATATATATATATATATATATATATATATATATATATATATATATATATATATATATATATATATAAAAGAAAAAATGCACAAGTACCCCCTCAACGTATGCTCAAATCAGAGAGACACACTTATACTATAATAAGGTTCTATTACCCCCTGAACTTATTTTATAAGTAATTTTCTATTCCTTTTTGGCCTACGTGGCACTAGCTTGAAAAAAAAAGTCAATCAGCGTTGGGCCCACAAGATAGTGCCACGTAGGCCAAAAAGGGGTATACTATTATCAATAAAATAAGTTCAGGAGGTAATAGGATTTTAGTATAGTATTAGTGTGTTTTTGTGAGATTTCGGGCATAGGTAGATGGGGGTACTTGTGCATTATCCCTATATATAAAAAAAACTGACAGGGTGTCAAGGAGAGGAGGGGGAGTTGATGGGTGATGTAAAAAATGAAATTTAACAAATTTGAAATATTTTTCAAAACTAATTTCGATCGTGAGTGGCGGTTGGGGGATTGGTTGGGGTTGGAGAGAGGGGGTAGGGATGAAGTGAAAATTGAAAATTTAAAATTGTGAAGTATCTTACAAAATAATTTATTTTTTTTTTAAAAAAAAATTGACGGGAGAGGGTGGGGTTAGGAATGGCATAAAAAATAAAAAATCTAAGATTTGAAATACATTTCAAAAATCATTTTAAAAAATTGACGAAGGTTGCCTGGATGGGGGTGGTATAAAAAATGAAAAAAAAATTAAATTTGAAACACTTTTTAAAAAACTAAAGAAGGGGGCAGGGGTGGGGGCTATTATTATTTTTTAATTGAAATATGTTATAATTGATGGATTGAGGGGGGCTCTACCATGACTAAATACAACCAACCCGGTCTATCTGCATTTAGGGAGTAGAGCATGCAACAAAATCGATGGGTATGGATGCGATAAAATAAAAATAACTTTTTGTGGGTATTTTGGTGGGGGTGGTGGGGGGCATAAAATGAGTTAATCTTTTTTAAAAAAATTTGATGGGGAGCCATGGATGGGGGTAGCGTAATTTTTTTTTAATAGTTAGAATATTTTCTTCAAATTTTTTGTGGGGGTAGCGGGGGTTGCATAAAAAATGAAAATATTCAAATTAAAAGAAAAAAAATTGAGGGGACGGGGTCAAGGTATAGGGGTGAGGTAAAAGTGGAAATTTTAAAAATTTTAAATATTTTCCAAAATAATTTTTTGTGAGGGTAGGGTGATAAGAGTTGTGTGAGGTAAAAAAGTTTTAAAATTTGAAATATTTTTCAAAAGTAATTTTAAAATTTTTATTTTTTTTTTGGAGGGGGAGGGTTGGGGTTGGTTTAGGTGTATGGATAAAAAATATTTGAAATTTAAAAACAAGAAATTTTTTGAAAAAAAAAATTATGGATGGGGAGGGATGAGTACGAAGTACAACGGAGGGTCGGGTGTGGAGTACTGGTAGGGTAAGAAAAAAATATTGAAGGATGAAGTAGACTTTTGAAAAATGCTTTTTTTTTAATATTTAAAGGGAAAACATTTTCTTTAAATTTGAGAAAAATAAGTTCATTTGAAAAACACGTAAGAAAACAATCAAAAAATTTCATACCGAATGTACCCTAGGTTTTAAAATTTTAATAAAAATACAACGTTTGAACCATTCAGATTCAACCTTTCATTAAATGCAAACAAATGAGGTCATTTGAATAGACATGGAACTACCAATGCATCACCATTACCACCACTAGTCCACCACTACTACCATCAGCACTTATACCTCTCTCTATAACTTCTCCTATATATTTTTCTTTCTCCTAATTTATGTGATACTTTTCGTTTTATAAAAATCAAAAGTTCAAATTTTATCAGAAATTTACGCATTGAATTTTTAATTTTTTAAAAATGAATTTATATATTTGTAAACTACGTAAAAATTGATATATATGCATAATAATTGATAATTCAAAATATTTAAAAAATCTATAATTAAAAAAAAAAAAAAAAAAAAAAAAACCTTACCATCAAAAATAGATTTGTATGAATCTGAAAATTCAAAAACTGTCCTATAAAATGGCGAGGGAGTAATAAAAATTATTAGGGAAAATACCCGTATCAATTATAACTTTTCCTCCCCTTCTCCCTTTGATTTATTAGCCCGTAACTCACTGACTTTATAAGCAACCAATTAGTAATTTATATATTTGCTGACACAGGTTATTTTTATTAATGCTAAGAAAAAACTACGACAATAGTACAACAAAATCTAAATAATTTGTTTTTAATCTACTACTAATGAACTAGAATATGTTTGTAAATTAGTTTACTAATATTCATTTGCCAAGCATATATTATATATCTATATCTATATATATATATATATGGTGATCCATTGGCACAATTGTACTTTGTTCTCTGGGCAAATCATTTCCCCTCCACTAGGGCCACAACTCCCACATCCCAATAACATTAACTTTTTTTTAAAAAAAAAAACGGAAAAAATTCAACCAAGCTCGATATTTATATTATTAAAATAAATATATGATATGTATTTGGACTTAATTTTTGTTTTATTTAACAAAAGTTAAATCCTACATTTTCATCTTATTGTATTATTTGATCTTTGATAAATTGATATATTTTGATATATCTTTTCAATATATCTTAAATTTTGTGGTCCTATATTTTCCGTTCTTTAATCTTAGTAAGAAGTTATTATTTACCTATCAAAACTATGTCATTCCAAATAAACAAATATAGTTTAATGGATCAATCTTTGTCAATCTGACTATGGAAGAACCAAATAAAAATTGAGAAATTAGACAAACACCTGGTCAAAGGGCCTAAAACAAGCCATAACAAATCTTAAAAATGATTTTTTCTTAAAAATAATCATTTAACAACAAAAATAAAAGGCCATGAAAATGATGTCTTTTAAAAATATATTTAAAGACATTGTGTATTCCAACAATTTTTTTTGATTTTCAATTTTCAAAATATAACATAAGCACTTCACATATATTCAGCAATCAAGTACAGTCACTTTCCGATGTATTTTTTTTTTTTATAGAAGTACACCCTTAAAAATAAATGTTCATTAATACTTTTCATTTTAACAAATCAATGCATAAATGATATAATTTTTCTTATTTTACCCTTTGGTTTCAATAGTTTTAAAAATATGCATTTAACTAACATTGAAATACTAAGTAATTAATTAATATTCATTGATAAAATTAATTAATCAAAATAAATTAATTTATGTTCATTTACTAAAAAATTGACTTCGAGAGAATACTGAACTAGCCGAGACTGACTCGGGGGCTCTAAAGCAGCTCCAAGTTAAAAAAGTACTTTTGAAAGTGTTGAAACTTTTTTTTAAAATAAGCAGTTATGCGTTCGGATAAAAGTGTTGAAGTTGTTATGTCAAACGTGAAAACGAAAAAATGGAAGAAAGAGATGTTAGACTTAAAATAAGTTTTTTTTTACTTAAAATAAGTTATTTTGAGTATTGCCAAACATTTAAATAAATCAAAAATCAGTTTTTAAGTCAGTTTGACCAGTTTTTAAACTGAGCCAAACAGGCTCTAAGTGTGTACTTTGTACGTGTGCTTTCCGTGTGTGTACTATGTAGTACTACAATAATATGGTGGTGTTGACATTTTGGGTACATTATTTGGCTGATTTTTAATTATTTTTTTGTATATATATATATATATACAAAATGGTGACTGAGATGCTAATTTAGATTTATATTTTCCTTTAGAAGTACTCTCGGCTTCTATTTATATATTGTCGTTACTAAAAAATTGTTCTTTAATTAATATTGTGATTTGACAAAATTAATTCATAAATGATACTTTTTTTCCTATTATATTCTTGAGAATTATTAGTCTTAAAATTATACATTTAATCAACATAGAAAAATCAAATAATTAATTCATATTCATTAGTCAAATAAATTAATCAAAACAAATTAATTCATGTTCATTTATTGAAAATTTAATTTGAAAAGAAAATTAAATGAGTATATAATACTCTCTTGTGTCTATTACTTGTCCATTTTTGGTTTGACATACCTATTTAATATAATAATTGATATAGTAAATTTATCATTTATCCATATTAATTGATACAATTTCAAAATCAATTTACTTATTAAAGAGGTTCTATGTTTTTTCAAAAAACGTTAACTCATTAAATAAATTAAGAATGTAATCTGTAAAAATATATTACCTTTTCTTGATTTGTCAAAAATAAAAAATAAAAAAAGTCAAGATTGAATAAGTAAAAAGGGACCAAGGAAATAAGAAATTTACCTCGTTTCTTAAAAAATCTAAAATAAAAAACGATGACAACTAAATATGAACCAATGGAGTAATATATTAAGAAGAAGAAAAATATGCAAAATGAAAATGTGTGGAAAGAAAACAAGTTGCACATATATATGGGCAAGTGCAAGCAAAACAAAAGAATAGTAGTACCACCAACAAGAAAATTAAAAAAATACCTATGTACGAAAGAGTCAAACAAAAAGAAAAGTCAACATTAATGGAAAATGTGTACCTTGCAATTCCAAACACTCCATTTCCGTCCGATCAACAAAACCAACGGCATAATTTGGATCATCAATAGCTCTAAGCATATAAGTTTTCCTTCCGCCAAATTCATTTGGAACGATACATGCCTGTTCAAACATAATATAACATAATTAACTAAAAATTTATATGTATATTTTTCACTTTGATAAAATGTTCAAATACCTGTAACTCAGTGAATAATTCATCGTCAGATTGAGATCCACGTCTAACACGAACAACAATAGAAGTTTCCTTAGCCTTGAATGAATTATGCATGATCTTTTGTATACCACTTTTGCCATTTTTGAATGGTGATCGAACAATCATGTTACCTATTCGAAGTTCCTCCACGATATCCCCCGTTATCAACATGTTTCCAGTCCATTCATCGCCTTTTGAACTTCCTTTTAAGCATTGAATCGATAACACTAGCAACGATGATGATGACCTTGATGTTGTTGAGTATGAAGAGTTTGTGCTTCCTGATGAGTTTGAACGTTCCATGGGCATTTCTTTAGTTTTTGTCAAAGTGTCAAAAATAGGAATTTTTTTTTTTGAGGTTTTCTTGGAGAAGTTTAGGGAAGAAAATATATTATAATGATAAGAGGAAAGATCTAGGAAAATAAGGTGGTTTTTACTTTTTTAATTGAAAAGCTTATCACTAAATTCCTTGAAGAAAAAAAAAAAAAAGGTAGTTGAGGTTTGATTTGGAGAAATTTAGGAACAAGATTTTTGAGGGAGAAAATAGAGAGGGGAATAATAATATCTAGGTGAAGGACTAAAGGGGTCAAATATTTATGGAGGAGTTGGGAAATTAAATTTCATTACGTAAATGCACTTTACTTTCTTGGAAGTCATAAAAGTCTTCTTTAGTTTTTTAGTATGTTTTTATATGTCAAATGATTTGAAGTGACAATTCTTCTTTCCCAATTGTTGGGTATTAAAAAAAAAAATTAAAAAAAAATTAATTGTTGGGTATAACTATTCGCTATTTTTATAACTTATTGAATTAATTAATTTGAATTCACATTATACAAAACTATTTTCTCCGTCCGGTATTATTTGTCATTATTTTTATTTTTAGAGTAAAACTATAAAAAATTTATCTAATATTTAAGATGTATTTTTTCATCATATTAATATATAAAAAATTGCAATTTGTATTACTTTTCATATAATTATAGAATATCTAATTTTTTTGTTTAAAATATCAAATTAATATGATCTAATTTAAATTTGAAAATTAGTAACTTTGACTTTTGAAAAACTCAACATGATAAACAATTCCGGGCGGAGGGAGTAAATTTTAAAATATTTTCTTTAAGAAAATTTTTCATTTTTGGATTTTGAACTTAATAGTTCGTACTTTTTTCATTTAAAAATGAGTGAATTATTGAACCTTTTTTTTAAATGGAAAATACATCAAATCCCCCTGACCTTGACAACAAAATTCACTTTAATAGTTTAACTATACGGACGTTTAAATATCACCTTTAACATTTTTGAACTGTATTAAATACAACCCTGATACCACTCTCACCCGCCACATCGTAGCCATGTAAGCACCATGTCATTAATTTTTAAATTTTTTTTTGCTTATTCACCCTTTTGTTTTCTTAAACTCATTACACTAATCAATTAATTAAAAATACATTTAAAATCAAAAGTGTCACATCTTCTTCAACCCCTTCTCTTCTACCCCTCCTTTTCTTCTTTCTTGATTTTCACCATTTTCAACCTTCACTAGTTTCTTTTTTTTTTTTCTGAATTTTCTTCTTTCAATGGTTATTTTCTTCTTCAACATTCATCAATACTTACTTTTTCTTCTTCGGACCGTCTCTCTTCCACAAATTTTTCCATTGGAGAATAATATTTTTTGAATATTATTTTTTCTTAACAACTTAAATGAAAAATGAAGATTGTGTAAAAAAGTTGATAGATCCACATCTTTTTGCATCACAACTAATAGAATTCAAAATGGGTTACTTGGAATTAAAGAAAGTTTGCATTCAATAAATATGAATTGGGTGTTGTTTTTGTGATTAATGAAGGACGTGTGAGGTGAACGATGAAGATGAAGGAAAAATTTAATATGAAAGAAGAAAGGTATAAGGAGTGCTTTAATGAAGAAGAAGACATTTGGGGAAGACAACAAAATAAATAGAGAACAAAATTAAATATTTTTAAAAAGTAATTGAACCCACAAATTCCATTTACTTCTAAAAAATGAAATTTCACATTCTTTTAACTTCAACTTGTAAAAAAAATTTAAAAAGTATTAGTTAGATATTGGATTGTAAAAAAAATGACATGTGTATGACTTTATCTTTCAACTTTTATTTTTTTTATTATTTTCGCGCTTTGAGGAGAGTGACTACACTCACTTTGTCACGTCAGCTCTTAGGGTGATATTTAATTAGTTCAGAATTGTTAAAGGGGGTATTTAAACACTCGTAAAGTTAAAGTACTAAAGTGAGTTTTGCTGTCAAGTTAAGGAGGGATTTGATGTATTTTCCTTTTCTTCTTTTTTTTTTTTATAATTTAAAATAACTTAAATGTGCAAAGCTCATGAGAGTTGTTGGAAATTTCTTCCATTCTCTTCCCTCATTGACATTTTCTAAGTGATAATTTCAAGAGAGTTAATTGTTTATATTTATGAATTTACTTTGAATTATTTATATTTTCAAGAATAGTTTGAGAATAACTAAGTATTCAAGAAGTGATCACATGCATCTCGTCAATCTCCTTCGTGATTGAATCATGGTGAAAATCATTTACATATTTCAACTTTACTTTAGAAATCAAACTATCCCCTCAATTTTGAGAAATAGTAACCCCACCTTTTTTCCTAGTTGACTTTCTAAATGTTTATTCTACCCTTACATTATCAACTTGTATCTTTTTTATACTTCTTTAAAATTATAGTATTTTTGTTATTTAATTTATATATAGAAACCCTATAAAATATAAACTTTGTTCAAAAAAAGAAAAATTAAATATTGATTCAGTAATTAAGCTAATGTCATTTTATATTGAAACAAATGAATAAAACATCAAAAAGACATTAATTTTAACGGAATTTATAATATGATAATCTTATGATTCATCAAAAAGATATTAATTTTAACGAAATTTATAATATGATAATCTTATGAACTTATTTTGATGCAAGTATACAAAAATAATTAATAACAAGTAAAGATATCTTTCACAGTAATTTCTTTAGAACTATCTATTTAAATAAAATTAACATTAAAATTTTAATATCCATGTCCTCATCTAGGTGTGCATAAGTAGACACTTAAACTTGTATAAAGTTGAATAAGTAGATACATGTGTCTTTTATGACAATTCACGTGAGATACACTCGAACTAATCTACTATTTATGCACATCCACAGCTGAAGGCTATAGATGCGAACTGAGTTTTTCAAAGCGTATCAATCTTTTGTTTCCCCTTCCCTCCCCCAAAATCTTTCTTCATAATTAATAAGGCCCGCGTGAAACATGAAGAACTAAGCCACTAATGTCGTAGATAATATTAAACCTTATAACGTCAATGAAGTAAGGATTGTGTATGTTTTAACTGATCCAAGTTAAAAGGCACATTAATGTATTTGTAACACCCCAAAGATTTCTAAGCTAAAAACTTAATCATTTTGTAATATATTTCGCAACTCTACTCTTAAAATCTGGATCATTTTTCGTAAGTATATGAGATTGAACTGGATGATGTCCTACTTGCTCATGTATTTTAATGTCCTTTACCAAGTGTATCAAGGGTATCAAAAGTGAGCTAAGGTCATAGGAGACATCAAAAACCAAACCAAGTTCAAAATATTCGTATCAACTATTTTCTCGCATGAGTTCATATAAAGGTCAACTTCAAATGATCTTAACACATATTGAATTAGGAGGCCCACAACCTATCAAATTAATAATCTGAGTCTTCTATCCATTTCTACCAAATTTTTCTTATTTTGAGTTTGGCGTAAAAAATTATGAATGTTTTACTGAAACATTTTTGGGCTGAGAAATTTGTCGAGGACACCTGCTCATTTCGTGACGTCCCAAATAGGTTGGCAAATAACCGAATTAGCTTATCAAAATGTCTTAAAAATCCTAAATCTCTATATATTTTGGTAATCTAAAGCCCATTTTGGTGAACCACTGAATGTTTTGGTGACGAGACCTTTAGGTTATCAATTTAGCTGATCAGATTGATTAAAATATCATTTTTTCTTCTTCTTACGTTTCTAGAAGGATATTATTGACATTGTACCCTCAAATAACTTCCCTAAGTACATTTTATAACCTAATATCATCATTATAAGTATAGAAACTATCCAAATAAAAAATTATCTTTCTTCCGAAGATCAAAAACTCCAAGAAAAGGATTTTTCCAATTATTGAAGATCTAAAATTTTCAAGTTCCATGTTCAAGATTCTCTTCAAGATACCTAAGGTTTTCAATCAAGTAACTTTTCCACACTCCATCTTTCAAAATTTTCATCAAGTTTCTCCAAGAACATTGTTCTTCTAGATATGTTCGGTTATTCTTAGTGATGGACCGAGTTCATCATGCCTTACATCTAAATTCAGTTAGTAAGAGTTAAATTCCATATTCTACTCAAATTTTCATGATTTTCCTTGAATTTGAATTGTGTTCTTATTTCGAGTTTGATTTTCTAATTATGAGATTTTGATATTTTATATTGATATCCTTGAGCTGTGGTTCATAGTATTTTTCGCATTAATCCTAGTTGATGAGATTTTTATTGAAAGTCTTTATGAATTTACTTCCATGCATCGATTTTTGAATTTTAAAGTGAGTTCAAGAGTATTTCAAAATATCCTTCGAGAAGAGTTAGGGGAACATGAATGATTCCAAGAATACTATTTTCACATTGAGAAAAGAAATGCTATCTTTAAGAATAACATAAAATGTTTTCAATAATATTTCATCTAGATAAAGAGAAGTTCAGTTCCCCGATAAAGAGAGTATTATTTTAACATTAATAAGAGAGTACTATTTCCAGAAAAGTATAAAGAGTTTTCAAAGTATTTCAGAAAGATTGAGTATACTTCAGTGCCTCTTAAAGAGGTCTTTTTGATTGATTATTTCAACCCAATGAGTATTTTACATAAGCATAGAGTTATATATTTTGGAAGTAATATTGAGCAATGATTTGGGAGAGAGTTCATATGAATCACAACCTCTACAACATACGCAGCTAGCATCGATAGGATCGTACCTCAAGATGCGCAACTCTTCACTTGGCTCAAGAAGGATTTTTAGTGGATCCATCAGTTCAGTTATGTTCTACACTCCGGTAAGGTATAAGACGACTCTGAAAACGTGGGTAAGACATTGTATCATCACGAGGCTCATAGTGATGGTTGTCGGTTATAAAAGTCCCTCAGTGTGTTTGTGTGTGTGTGTATGTGTGTGTACATATATATATATATGTATATATATATATATATATATATATATATATATATATATATATATATATATATATATATATATCCTCATTAAATGATTTATACTATTCTTCAATTGAGCTACATTCGGCCTTTCAGTTCAGTTATTTGTTTTAGTCTGCCTTATTACATACTCGTACATTCAATGTACTGATGTCATTCAACCTACATCCTTTCATGATGCATATTCAAGTACTTTAGATGATCAACTTGCGTTGTGTTGAGATCACACCATATGATCATTAGCTATTGATGAGACATTCTTGCTTTCAGAGGTGTAACACCTCATAATTAAGAAAAGGAAATAACGATAATAGATTGATTACCAGTTTAAGTCCACAAGACCAGTCTAAAGTTCATAGAATGTTCTATGATTCGTAGACTAGTCTCGTAAAAAGTGAGAAAATATATTTTTGAAATCAGTCCTAGTAAATATTCTTTGATTGACCATGATGGTCCATTGAATGGACTACAGACCATAGGAAGGTCCCATAAAAGGGTCCCAAACTTAGTAAAATTTTGATTTGAACGTTGAGGTCTACAAATGGTGTCTACGGACAGTACGAGGTTCAATAGTCAATAGAATTGTGTCTTAGGATATAATGTAAATTTTAGGCCCTATTCATTCAACCTACGGTTTACCACTATGGTCCATAGGTTGCAAGTCCAGGGTCTGTCGATAGTTGTTTTTAAAGGGTATTTGGGTTTTTTCTTATGCACCTAATACCTATACCACACCATTTTGCCTATAAATATGAAATATAATCCCCGAATTTCCTCTCAAAGGTTTTCTCTCCAAAGCTCTCAAGGATTCCAGGGTTCTTCATGTTAATTTCTCATTTCTTCATCAATATATTTCATTTGAAAAATGCCCCAACGTTATTTATGGATTTGATGAATATGGTTTTAAATAATTTATCAAGCCCCGAGCCTACATCTTGGGCGGGAATGACACTCAGTGATCATTGCTAGCCTCGAGCGAACCCTTGACTTACACAACTCAGCGGAAGACTCAACTTAACTCAATATAGAATTGGAAAAGTTCTCATAAAATAACTTTAAATACTATCTTGGACAAATCGGCACTTAGGTCTAAAATATAGATTCTGAAATAAAGAGATACAATTCAACTACTAACTACTCATCTATGAAGTCTCTAAACTGGCGTAGATGAATGTTGGGACAAACCCCACAACATTCTATTGCACTAACTAGAAAGCAATAAAAGGATCCTCTGGAATACAAGGAGGCTCACCATGGACTCGGGAGCTCAAACTCGATCAACGAAGCTCTACGTGCTGATCCTGGTTACCTGCATCTGCATCATAAGGAGATGCAGGTCAACTGACATCAGTATATTGAATGAATGAGTATGCGAGTTGAAATGATAAAAGATAACTACTAAGCTTGAAAAGGAGTAATAATGAACTTACCTTGGCTCTGCTCAAATCAAGAAGTCATAACTCAGTATAAATGAGTTAACACATATGCAATATAAGGAAAATTTGTAAAAAAGTGAAAACTTAATTCATTAAATATAAAACAATAATAAAATCTACTTTACTTATATACGGAAGTAATATAATTTTTGTGGGAGAGTCACTAACCGACAAATATCATTATAAGCCTAAGTGATGGTACAATGTATTACCCCACGTTGCAAGAGGACCGCTCTATACCTTGTCGTCGGTATAGAACCTGAACTACTAAGTGGATCCACTAGTCTATGCTAAAAGCACTAAGGAATCATCCAAAAAGTATGATCATTTATCTCTCTATGTTGGCTACATGATTTATGGAGACTTGAGTTAATATGAACTCGCGTCACCTATTGGTGCTCAATACTACTCCCAAAATACTTAGCTCATATGTTCTTAAAACAACTTCTTCTCTAGTTTGAGATAATTACTGAAACGTAGCTTCAAAAAGCTTTCTTGGAAATCATAGTTTGCTTTCTCTTGTAATAAACTAGCCATAGGCTCTGTGGAAGTCCAGCTTCCTTTCTTTCTCAAAAATTTGAAAACATTTTGTTTAAACTCTTAGGGACTACTTAGTTCCCTTATAACTCTTGAGAAGTGAACTCAACTTGTTGCTCTTTGCTGAACTTTAAACTTAACTTTTAGGGAATATTCAGTTCCCTTATAGCTTTAGAGAAGTCTACTCAACTCTTTTACTATTTTCTCAACTCATTGCTTGAACCTTAAAATAAAGTAAAATGTTGGTTTAAAACTCTTGAATGCTTTAGGAACTTACTTTGACTTGTTTTTTAACTTTTAGACTTGACTCTTAACTTCTTTGACTTTGATATTAACTTCCATTGAATTAGATTATGAGTTCAAGGATCATGATATCATGTTTATGGATGATTTCATGATATTTAGATATACTTTAGAGTGTTTGAATCAACTAGGAATAATAGGTACATCATTTTGGAACTAGTACGAAAAGATGGGGGAGAAATGGGACCTCCAGGTGACCTTGGCTCTCTGAGAGGCGTAGGGCGCCAGAGCCTGACGACAGAGGCTTTCCTCAGACGCTCTGGCTGGCACGGTACTCCAGAGTCTGATGGACAGAGTCTGTCATGTGAGGCTCTGATAGGAGCGGCGCTCCAAGGTTTGTCAGACGGATATTTTGACTTTTCTTCTTCAATTTTGAACTCAAAACCTTCCAAACATCCTTGGATATTCCTCCAAAAACTTAGAATAACTATTATACTCAATAACCAATATTTTAGACTCGTAAAAGAGCCCTGAATCACGAATCAAAAGCATTTAAGGTACACTACAACTCTACCAACAACGATTCAACAATTGTTCATCAAGAACTTCAGGATTAATTTTTCAATCAATACAAAACTTTCTGAATTAAAGATGTTGGTGTGTGGATGAACAACCCAACACAGAAATATCTCAGAAACCTCAATAGGTATCACACCCGACGAATTCCACTAGCGAAACATTAGTGTTCTTGACGAATTATCTATCTTCCTCTTCTCCTCTCTTTTCTCCCAAGTCGTAAGCGTTTTCAACTTTTCTAAAACTTAATTTGGACTTAGTTTAACCCTAATAAACCCGTAAAACGAATTAGGAAATACTAGGGTGAAAAAACTACTTTTACTCATACTAAAATTCGGATTGAACTTTCCTTTTTCATCAAACTTTCGAAAGGCATATATCCCTCATACAACATCGAAAATGTGCAAACTTGGCGCTTTTGGAAAGATATTACCAAGGTCTTTCCTACCATTTAACGAAATCACCCTAACTCTTCCAGAGCAGGGATTAATGGTTGTTTGAAAATGACCAAAAACTCAGAATGATATATTTGTGACTATGTTTATCGATAATATGTTGATTTACTCAAGGAGTGTGAATGAACATGTCGAGCATTTGAGGATTGTGTTGTAAATTCTTAAGGACCGTGAATTGTATGTTATGTATAGCAAACGTGAGTTTTGGTTAAGGTACACTTCTTTCCTTGTCCATATTTTCTTCGGTGAGGTATTCGAGTTGATCCTAAGATAACCGAGGTGGTTAAGAATTGGCCTATACCTTTGTCAACATTTGATGTATAAAGTTTCTTAGGTTTGGTCGATTATTATAAAACGTTAATGAAAGGTTTTCCCTCTAGTGCTTCATTTTTGACGACATATACTCAAATGAAAGTGAAATTTCTATGATTAGAAGCTTGTGAAAATAGTTTTCAAGAGTTGAAGGACAGACTTAGTTCGACCCCTATTTTGACTTTACCAGAAGGATTAAATAGTTTTATAGTTTATTGTGATGCTTCATAGATGGTTGTGTCTTGATGCAACATTAGAAAATCATTGCTTATGATTCAAGGTAATGGGAAGTGCATGAAAAGAATTATCTGACTCATGATTTGGAGTTAGCGGTGGTGGTGTTTTCTCTAAAAATTCGAAGACACTTATGACGATTATGTAGATGATGATAATTTAGATATGTTCACCGATCACGAGAGTTTAAAATATGCGTTCACTCAAAAGGATTTGAATCTTCACTAAAGGAGGTTGTTTGAGTTATAACGAATTATGACATGAGTATCCTACATCATGCCAAAAAGGTGAATGAGACAAAAAATGCTCTTAGTTAGTTATCAATGGGTAGTGCTGATCATGTTAAGGATGATAAGAAGGATTTAGTTCACGATGTTCATAGGTTGACCCAACTGGGCATTCAATTGGTTGATTCTAATGAGGGCGTTGTCGTTGTTCATAATGGTGCGAAGTCATCTTTTGTATCAGATGTGAAGGCTAAGCAAGATCTTGATTCAATTTTAGTTGACTTAAAGAGGATGGTTTCTAAGAAAGAGTTAAGGCTTACTCTTAAGGGGGAGATGGTGTTATTATATACAATGGTCAGTTATATGTCATAACATTGATAAGTTAATGAATAAAATTCAGATGGAAGCCCATAATTCTCGGTATTTTTTTCCTAGGAGCCACCAAGATGTACAGTAATTTGCGGGAAGCTTATTGGTGAAATGGAATGAATAAGGATATTGCCGAATTTGTGGCTAAATGTCTGGATTTTCAACAAATTAAAGTTTAGCATCAGAAAGTAGATAGTTTGGCTCAGAACATTAGTATTCCTACATGGAAGTTAGAACTTTTGAATATGGACTTCTTTGCAGGTTTACCTCACACTCTTCAACAGTTTGATTTGATTTAGATCATAGTGGACCAAATGATGAAATTGACTCACTTTTCTCTAGTTAAGACTTCATTCTCCCCGGAGGATTATGCCAAGTTTTATATTCAAGAAATTGTAAGGTTGCATGGAGTGCCTTTGTGCATTATATTTGATCAAGGTACTTAGTTTACATCTAAGTATTGGAAGTCATTCAAAAATCGTCTTGGTACTCAAGTCAAACTTAGTACGACTTTCTTCCTCAGACAGATGGACAAGCCAAATGTACCATTAAGAATTTGGAAGATATGTTGAGAGCGTGCATGATATATTTAAAGAGTAATTGATATGAATATTTTCCTTGGATTGAGTTTGGTTATAATAATAACTCTCATTCTAGCATTGAGATGACACCGTTTGAGGCTCTATATGGTAGGAGGTGTAAGTATCCTATTGTTGGTTTGAGGTTGGTGAGATTCATTTGACAAGGCCTGAATAGGTTCACGAGGCTATAAAAAATGTTTGATTTATTCATGATAGGTTGAAAATAGCTCAAAACCGACAACAGTCATATTTCAATGTTAGAAGAAGAGAACTAGAATTCTATGTTGATTATTGGGTCTAACTGAAAATTTCATCCATGAAGGGTGTCACGAGATTCAGAAAAAAATCTTAGCCCTCATTATGTGTGTCCATATCAAATTTTGAGGTATATTGGCAAAGTTTCTTATGAACTTGAGTGGCCTAACAATTTTAGCATCGCTACATATGGTATTCCATGTATCTTTGTTGAAAAAGTATTTTGGGAATCTGACGTCCATTGTACCCTTGGAAGGTTTGGGAGTTAATGAGAACCTTTTTTATGGAGCGGCTCCGATTGAGAGTTTAGACGGGCAAGTTCAGAAGTTGAGAAATAAGGAAGTTGCTTATGCAAAGAATCTTTGGAGGAATCAATTAGTTACGAGTGCTACTTGAAAATCCGAAACCTATATGATGTCTAGATATCCTAATTTTTTTCCTACGCTTCTACTCTTATCACGAACTGAGTCTACACCTTAAACGTGACCGACACTCAAGAACCATTGATGGTCCCCTAGCGAACCCTCATCATGGCTAACTACAAGTGGAAGACTAAATTAAGTATACAAAAGCTTAAAACTAAATTAAATTTCATGAAACTGAAATACAAAACTCTAACTCAAATGAAAAACTCTGAATAATTGTCACAATTGGGATCACCCTCTAGAAGTAACCAGTATCGTCGACCTTTCGGAGGTCTTGGACAAGCCTCTTAACATTCATTCATCGCATTTTCATAGAATTTTAGAAGAGAATTCAAAACTTTTCATTAGCATAAAATAATGCTAAAACATCACTTCATTTATTAAATCATAAATACATATTTATGACACTAAGTCTCGTTTTCAATCTTAGACTCAACATCAATAAAATATAATAGGGACGCAACCCTTAACAACATAAAAGAATAATCTATACTATTACATGAACTTAAATAACATCTTGATATGAAGGCCCTTGAATCATTAAGGACACACTTGAACTTGGAAATAACTATTCAAGCTCATCATTCTAGGATAGATCCCTTAGCCATCACCACCTACATTTTGTGCAAAAAGCTGAAGAAGAATGATATTAGTACAAGAATGCTCTAAGTATCATAACCATGCAAAAACATGATTTAAATAGGACATTTAGTTAGAAACCATGCATCATGTCTTTTAAAGAAACTTCATGAACATTTGATTCAGTAAGCACAATATAGTTCACATGAATTATATTAGACATTGATACCATTCACAACCACACATAAAGCCATTTATCACATTTAAGACACATTCAATATCTCCAATGCATTACCTTTCCTTTTTACCTTAACTCCTTTACCTTAAGCAACCCTTAAGTAATACTTAGTGCATTGCATGAATATTGTCCCATTCAACCATCCATACCAAAGTATCACCTTAAGGTCACCAAGGGTGATCAATTTAAGCACATAACTTCATAAGGACATAACATATCATGAAACATAAATTTCACATAAGAACCATCACCTAAGACAACCCCAAGTCATACTAGTGCAATGTGCAAATAGCATCCCATAATACTATTCCCACCAAGTGTACCTATGAAGTCACCCTAGACTTGGGCACATCATATTCAATAAGGTACAATACATGCATTTAACGTAAGACATACTTCATATAGCTCATATAAGAACTCATCCAATTATAACATCATAGTCATAACCCATTTAGTCTTTAGGCACATTTCAAGACAACATGCAATTCAATACTACTATGTTATCATAATGAACCAATAGTTAACATCACATATTTAGAATTCATTTCATCAATACATTACCATAAGACCTTACTCATAATCCCAATCTATGTCTACTAGGGCAATGTATATGTGAATCCCCATAACCTCACACATACCAAGTAAACCAATCAAGGAGATTACAAGCATTTCCACTTTACCTCATACATTATCATGACAAGTATAGGCAATAACATGCATTCTAAGTGAGACTATCATCATGCAGACAATAAGAGCAATACTACGCATCTCATTATAATAAGTATCTTAACACCATAATGTCATGCATAAGATACATATACATATACATATAGAACTCATTCCTAGAATTCCCTTCAAGAGCTACTTGTGCAATGTATAGATAAAGTCTCATTCCCTCACCTACATTAAGCAACATCCATTAGGTATTCCTAGTTAGGGTTCATCATCTTACTTCCATTGTTCATTTTACATTCGGGAAACTTTGCCTTAAACGACATAAGACCATGTGAGCTAAACATGGAATCCGGTGTCATCCTCTCACACCGAAACATGGGCACATAATTAAGGAACTGCGAGGTTGTTACTACAAACCCTCTTTATGCTAACTAGCATTGTAGTTTCAACCTCATGAGAACATCGGGTGAACCTCCCTTCTTTTGTGAAGGAAAACCTCTCATTGTCAAGTTCACTCGATGATAAGCTAAATTCTCTTTTTGAAAAACCTTTAGTCTTTATTAAATCTTTGTTCATAAGAGAGGCCTTAGAAGATTAACCCCCTATATAACAAATACATAGATCATAGGTTATTTATGAGAATGTCCTTTCATCAAAACCAACATCATGTGAGAATATCCTATCACATAATCATAACATAGTATAGTATAGAGTACTATTAAGGAAACTTCAAGAGACTCCCGTTCACTAGATTATTATTAGCACGCTTCATTCATATATTCATATGTGTGTATATGTACATATATGAGAAAGCCTTTCACATAAACACCTTTAGACAACACATGATCATTCTTCATTAGTCATATACTTTACATGCATAATAATAGATAAAGGTGCATATGAGAATCATCCTTTCAGTTGACACCATGAACATATCATACATGTAGGTATGAATAAGAGGTGTGTGTGTACATATTGGTAATCACGATCATATAAGATCAACCACCTAGTAATTTAGGAAACCATCCTCCAAAAGATCACAACACATATACAATATCCCTCAAATCATGAACAACTCACATATAGATCATTAAGGACTATAGACCACACACCCACATTACATCATAGAGACAAGAGCACATTCAACTTTGAATAGTTAACTCTTAACATGTATGAGATCACACATTCATATAGGATTATATAAGTAGGGGTCATTCTATAATAGTACTTATCACAATTAAGCATGTAGACCATACCTTACCATAACATGATCTTTCACATCATATTATCAATACACCTAGTCATGATACTAGAATTGAAGACTACACAAAACCTTCATAATCATGATAATCATCATATCAATTCACTTTAAATATATTGCCTTTAAGTCCATGATCACTACATGCATAGATACACAAGAATGTAAACACCACCATTATAAGTGGACCATACCATACAACATCAATTTCAACACTATAAACTAGGAATTAGGTAAACTTGCCTATTCATCAAACCATGGTCATCATAGACCAATTTTCAACAATTCATAATCAATTGATACACATAGGAATAGTATTAAACAACACATCACAACCTATTCACAATTTAATCAACATCTAATCAAGATCACAATACCCACATTATAGGCTAAATTGAAAGATTAGGGAGATAATGGTTTGTTCAATAAATTCATAGGAAATCATCATAAAAATAGTAATTAAACATTTATTCATCATTATAATGATTGAGAAAATCATTTGACAAGGAACCATTCTTAGATTGAAAATCGAGAAATTTGATCGTGGAAACTCTTTGATAGAATTCCGTAGATGAAAAGTTATCCAAGGATCAAAGGGTTACTATACCTTATTGATTTAATACCCATGAAATTGGAGAAAAATCAGTGGAAAATTCATCTTCTAGATTGAGCTTGAGTTTGGCCTCCAATGAAGTTTTTAGGAAATTTTGGAAGAGAAAAGGGTTTTGAATGTTTAATTTCTCATTGGGTATTTGAGTTTTGACTTGGGAATAAGGGTAAATATGAATTAAAAATCGTTTATAAGCAACCCCCAAAGTACCAAAATACCTCCACATTAATTGGACCTTTTTAGATAAGTCAAACATAACTTTCATTTTCAGAATTTTCATCGGGAGCAATTTCGCGTCGCGGAGCTGTTCCTACAAGATTTTTGAAAATATTTTTAACGACAGTAGGTTCGGCTATGTATACGCAACATGGAACCACTTTTTGGTCTTTGGAGAAGCAGGTCCGTGAAGCGGACTAGTTCCCTAAACTCACTGAACAAACGCTGCCAAGGCAACCTCTTGTCCGATCATTTAGGTCCTCCTCGAGGACCCTTAGGTTGGTCCTTGGAGTCGTTCCCAAACGTTTTGACCCTAAAAATGCCGCTATTGGTTTTAGGGTCATCCTACTGTTTTTATACACAAAACAACACATAAAAACAAGGCAAACATATAAGGACACACTACCACACAAAAGACTAGCTTCCCCATCTCTTGGTTGTCCTTTGACGTTTGACCTCAAACCTCTTCAAACTAACTATTACAATTTTTTTCTCACCTTATAATCAAGTTAATAACTCATAAAACCCATGTGGTGCTCTAGTTCATCCTACGTCAAATTAAGGGTCCTAACAAGATCTCTTACTTAGGAACACTCATCCTCGAACGACATGACACTTTCAAGAACTCAATGACCCATTTAGAAGCTCACAACATTCAACATTAATAAAACATAATAGGCAATGCACCAAAATTACAAGGAATACCAACTTCATATCACTATGTGTTCAATGCAACACAAGCTAGTAGAAACTTCATTCACCAACTCATAATGCATCAAAGACATAAACATTTCTCATGTTCATACGAGGAACATCCTTGTCCTACTCATGACATGATCTTTACTTTTCATTTCACCAAAAGGATCAATATATAATAACCTTTAAGTCACACATAGACAGGTTCATATTATCACTCAAGAGTCAAATAAGTAACTCATAGTAAATGAACATAGATCATTAGTAATGTAGATCAACAAAATCTTTATCATTTAAACCTAATACCATCAAGGACATACATATCATTACAATGTTTAGTTATGCTCAAGGAGAAATTTCCTTCTCCTTAACATACTCACAAGTCATCATGAAGTTCATATACAAGCATTTCACAAAGGTGAATTCATTTTAAGGAGAATTTCTCCACTTCTAACCAAGTTATGCTCATACTCCATTCCTTATGAAGTCAAAATGGTAGTTCACACCAAACACATCACAATATTAGGAAGTTACTTCACAAAATTTCAATTTCTTGCATAACACCAGCTTTCATGAACATGCATCATTTAGGGAAATTATTACAATTCATAGGAACACATCAATAATATTG
The DNA here is from genome assembly GCA_027789145.1 of Solanum arcanum. Lineage (NCBI taxonomy): Eukaryota > Viridiplantae > Streptophyta > Magnoliopsida > Solanales > Solanaceae > Solanum > Solanum arcanum. The sequence continues at coordinate 54,604,427 of CM050943.1, forward strand.
GCTAGTCACACCATCACTTCTCAAGAGTGAGTCTGTATTAACACTTCCCAAATCAGAAAGTCACACATTTTTAAAGAGGTTTTATATTTTCTTATGTAAAGAGAACTCAACACCTCCTTATAGGGCCAAGATACCCTCACATCAAAAGTGTTATCAAGCATTTTGATTAAACCATCTCATGAAGTCAAATGCACATTTATCATATTAAGATTCGCAACAACATGACAAACAAGCAATTTATCAAAAATCTCTTTTCATGCAATAAGAATCCTCAAAACATGCACAACATGGTGTCATCTAATTACATGCATGACATATGGAGAACATACAACTTATAATCATATGCAAGACTCCATAACATGAACAAGCTACTATGAACTCTTTGGTTTCAAGCTTGAGTAAGAATAGAAGGAAAAGATAGGGATATCAACAACCCTACTACTCATCTCATCATCCCCCACTAAGGGTAAACCCATCAAAGAGAAACTCATCTCATCCAAGAGAACTTGAACTTTCCAATCCTTCTAGTCTAGCACAACACCCCCCCTTGGGATCAAGCTTATGCAAACCCTTCTTAACATCACCTCATTCCACTCACAAGGAGGAACCCTTTCCTACTAACTCTTCACTCACACTCTACTAGGTGGGGATTTCAAGATTTCACAATTGAGTATCTAAGTCACTCTACTTTATATTCATCACTCAAAGTGATTCTCAACATGGAGAAGTTCAAGAAAGCTCAAAGTGAGAACATTAAGGGCACTCAACACCTTACCATCTAGGCACATTATCCCTTAATTGGGGGTAATCATGATCAAATATTCATCACATCATGCCCTTAAACACCAAGATCAAAGAAAGTCAAGACCAAGCCTACATAAGCCTCACATAAGAAAGTTTGAAACCATTGAGGGTTTCAACTCCTACCCTCATAAAATGAAGCTTACCAATTCAATATCAATAGGTACTTCTCAAGCACCAACATTTCTCCAAGCCCATCACCTAAAGAAAACTAATAAAAATCAAGTTAGGTCATAGTACCCAACCACACGAGGCCTTAACTACTTCATGACTACCTAGGATAACTCCATATTTCATCACATTCTACCCCACCCCAAGTCATAACAAGACAAGTAGTTCTGGATTTAAGCCGACAAGGTTCATCACCTTAGGCAGTTCATCTATAGCCTTTAGAGAATTCTCTCTGCAACTTATGACTACAGAAATCCCAGATGCTAACAAAACATGTCACATATGTTGGGACTCTTAGGATCCACTACCACTTTTCTAGAGACTTAGGGTAACCACCCTTTTTAGGTAAATTCTTAGGGAAACTTAGAAGAGATTTGGCAATAGAAGCCTCTTTCTTTCCTTCTAATACTAGAGTAAGATAACTTCTAGACCATTTCAACCCATATCATCACTTTTGATGGAACCTTCCAACCAACCATGCCTATGTATCATCGAAGCACTTTCCTCAAATGACAATACTTAAGATCAAACTTAAAAGACAACTAACCTCTTTAAAGTAGGTCATCATCAATTCTCTTATTCTCCCTATAATTTAAGGGGTACATACATCCCTCTCAACGTTAGAGAAAAACATAATCCCAACTTATGGAATAAAATCCCATCTTTCTTTTTCCATACTTAGGATAGGTTCACATGGGAACTAATCAATTAGTCAAACGGATTCTCCCATTAACTACCATACTTCACAATTACCTTGCAAGGTAAACACACTATGTTCCATGCTTAGGAGCAAGCCTATACAAAAGACTCTAATCCACACATGGAAAACTATAAAGAATTACTCATATTAAAAGGACAACATTAATCATTCACTATTTACCACATTTCTCCAAACTTTTCAAGCCTATATCATAACATCATACTATCATTGCACACAACCATAAAGTAACCCATCATCCCAAAAGGACTTCATTTAGCCATAACAATTCTTAAAATTCTAGAGATACATCACAACACAACTTCTCAATATAATTCCTCAAATATCATAGGTCACATATAACCATAAGTGGAATCACAACAATATCTTCCAAATCCACCTTTCACATATACTCACCTAATCACAAAACCACAATAAGCATCAAAACTCACCATTTTCTCCCTCAAGCCTTGATGCATCATCCTTTCCATGCAATCATATCCAAAAGACCACCAGACTAGGGAACATAAGAGAGAGATAATATAGATTTAAGCTCTATGGTATGAGACAAGAGTAGTGATGAAAATGAAACTTCTATAATCCTATAACCTCTCACACAAATATATGTCGCGACACACACCGATGAGTAAGACTCTAATAGACGAGGCAGTATGAGACTTTGAAACCTAACACCATTTTTATAACCTAGTGTTCTCATATCAAGTTTGTTACGATCGGGGAGCACCCCCTAGAAGTAACCAACATCGTCAACCTCTTGGAGGTCTTGGGAAACCTTTTAGCATTCATTCATCGCACTGTCATAAAATTTTAGCATAAAATTTAAAACTTTTTATAGCATAACATAATTCTAAAACATCACTTCATTTATAAAATCATAAGCACGTAGTGATGTCATTTAGTATCGTTTTTCCATCTTAGACTCAACATCAAAAGAATAAAATAAGGACACGACCCTTAACAACATAAAAGAATAATCTATAATATTACATGAACTTAAATAACATCTTGACATAAGGTCCTTGAATCATTAAGGACACACTTGAACTAGAGAATAACTATTCAATCTCCTCATTCTAGGAAATATACTCTAGCCATCACAACCTACACTTTGTGTAATAAGGTGAAGAAGAATGGTATTAGTACAAGAATGCATTAAGTATGATAATCATGCAAACACATAATTTAATGAGCACATTTAGTTATAAACCATGCATCATGTATTTTCATAGAAACCTCATAAACATATGATTCAATAAGAACAATATAGTTCACGTACATTATATTAGACATAGATATCATTCACAAAAACATATAAAGTCATTTATCACATTTAAGACACATTCAATATCTCCAATACATTACCTTTCCTTTTTACCTTAACTCATTTACCTCAAGCAACCCTTAAGTAATACTTAGTGTAATGCATGAATAGTGTCGCATTCAACCATCCATACTAAAATATCACCTTAAGGTCCCCAAGGGTGAACATTCATACAACCTTCAATAATTTAAACACATACATTCATAAGGACATAGTATATCCGAACATAACTTTCACATAAGAACCATCATCTAAGAGAAACCCAAGTCACACTATTTGTCACGACCAGGGAGCAGCCCCTAGAGTTAACATGGCGTACTCGACCTCTCCGAAGTCTTATACAATCCCATAGACATCATTCATCGCATAATCATAAAAATAGCAGAAAATTGAAAACTTTTCATAGCACATCATATGTAGAACGTAACTATATATATATATATATATATATATATATATATATATATATATCATAATACATAGTTAGACTCTAAGTCAATTTTGCCATCTTAGACTTAACATCAATAGAGTAGAATAGGGACACAACCCTTAACAACATAAAATAATATCTAAGATATTACTTATTTTAAAAGAGAAACTTGACCAAGGAAATCTGTAAATCATAAGGATCCCTTCCTTTGAACTTGGGAGATCTATCCAAGCTCTTCACTTAGGAGACATCCTCTAGCCGCCACCACCTACACTTTGTGTAAAAAGATGAAGAAGAATGGTATTAGTAGAAGAATGCACTAAGTATGACAACCATGCAAAAACATGTATTTAAAGAGGACAATTAATTAGAAGTCATGCATCATGTATTTTTAGTTAACTTCATGAACATTGGCACAATAACGACAACATAGTTAAGATACATAAGGTAGACATGGATACTATTCATAATAACACATAAATCCACTTATCACATTATGAGGCTTATTCATTACATACAACTTATAACCTCTCTTATTGTCTTAAATCCTTTCCTTAAGCAACCCTCAAGTAATATTTAGTACAATGTGTCACTTTAAGGTCATTAAAGATGGTCTTTCATAAATATGTTTCATCAACACAGCCACATATATTCATAAAGTCATAAGCACATCATTGGACATGAACTTCACATAATAACCATCACCTAAGACAACCCCTAAGTCGCACTAGTGTAATGTGTAGAGCATCCCATAATACTACTTACACCAAGTATTCCTAAGAAGTCACCCTAGACTAGGCATACCAAGTTCATCAAGTCATAATAACTTCATTTATCACTAGACATAACACCACATACTTCATAATATCATATAAAGACTCATTCATTTACTATACTTAGTCATAACTCATTTCGTTCATATCATAGGTAAACCACCCCCACAACCTCCTTCACAAGCTTACTTGTGCAATGTACACTGGAGTCCATGCCCCCACATATACTAAGTAAACTCATATAGAAGTCATAAGTGTAATTCACATGCGTAGTCATAATTCATGTCTTAACATAACAAAGTCACTTAACATGAACTCATACAAACATACATAACATAAGTCTTTATTTCATAAGAGGCTCCAATCCTATCCTTTCTTGAAGTCCACTAGTACAATGCATGGGTAGGGTCCATAGTCTTACCTATACTAAGTAAAATTCTCAAGAATTAATGATTATAGTTCATATTCTTATCTTAATTCATTTCTTAACTTTCTGGAGACATAGCATAACCGACATAGACCAGTGAGCTACATGGCATCCGGTGTTCTACTCCTACACCGAAAAGAGGGGGTATTACTTGCCAAGGTAGGACATCCATACATAATAACTATTCTAGCTCATCCACTAAGGTAAGACCTACTGGGGCAAGTAGTTATGGAACAAGTAGATTTCTACTAGAAATCTTGACTTGCTAAAGTGGAGGCTTCCACTCATGAGACAACATCTATGTGGGAACGCGAACTTGCTAAACGTGAAGGCATTCTTGTGGGAAGCCGTACTCACTAAACGTGAAGATCCCACTCTCACTTTTCATGTTCACGCGGTGCTAAGCTCAAACTCCCCTTTTAAACATCACAAGGCTTTAATTAACATTAATTCAAAAAGATTAGGCTTTAGGGACTCGTTCCCTCGTACATCATTTCGCTCAAAGGTATCTAGGATGGGAGTGTCCTTTCATCATAAAATCTACTTTATGTGAGAATACTCTTTCACATAATTCTATCATTCATACATTCACGTGTGTGCGCATACATGTGTGAGACATACTTTCACATAAACACCTCTATGCCACACATGCTCATAACTCACTAATCATACACTTTACATCTAACATAATACTAAGATGCATAGGAGAACACTTCTAATCCCTCACAACCATGCATTCATCATAATATCATATTTATCATGTTTATAGCTTAAACATACTTTCATAACTTAAGTGCATAAAGAATCACCCTAGGAACTATCCTATCAAGGTACACATGTGCAATGTATAGGAAAAGTCCCACACCCTTACCTATACTAGTACACCTATCAAGTCATTCTAGTAAATATACATATTCATACCTTGATGTACATTCGACACTTATTGTCATGCATGAGAGGTGTGTGTGTACATATCGGTCAACATGGTCCCATAATGGCAACAACATAATATGGAGGAAGCCACCCTCTAAAGATCACAATACATGTACAACATCCTTCTAGTTAAGTCACACACATATAGAGTATCAAGGACTATAGACTACACACACTTACATCACATCATAGGAGGCAAGAACATACTCAAACCTTTGAATAGTAGACTCCTACTCATGCATATAACACCACATAATCATATATGGGTACATAGGTAGGGGATACTTAATCAATAGTACTTCATCAATGTTAACCATATAAACCATACCTAACCCTAACATCTTCATTCACATGTTTATAATATTATCAATGCACCTTAGATCATAAATTAGAATGGAAGACTAGGCATATAATCTCATAAGTGTGATCATCATAATCACACTTAACCAAACATCAATTTGCCTTCATGTCTATCATTATAACATATAGAGAATGATAAAAACGTAAAACATTGCCACCACAAGTGGACCATACCACAGAATCCAAATCAAGACCAATTCTATACTAAGTAGAGGGAATATGTCAACTTACCAACTCCAATTCTATGATCATCATTGATCAATTACCAACAATTCATAACCAATTCATATAGAAAACAGTATCAATAAGCCATTCAACATAATCGGATCACAAATTCATCATCATCTAATCAAGATTACATGACCCACATTATAGGCCAGTTTGAGAAATTAGAAGGATCATGGGTTCTTCTTGAAACTGAATTGAAATTCATAAGAAAATAAGTAACTAATCATGAATTCATCATTATAATGTCTTTGAAATTAATTTGACAATGAACCCATGGCTAGATAGAAAGATAGAAAATTTGATCATGAAATCTTCTTTGAAGACCTTTGAAAGAACTTCTTAGATGAAAGGTTAACTAAGGATCAAGGAATACTATACCTTAATCGAAGAAATATCACGAAATTGTAGGACAAAACCTTGAAAAAACCCTTAAACTCTAACTTCAATGCCTTCCTTCTTCTTCATTGGGTTAGAGAGAAGAACTTGGGGCTTTGATTTGGTTTTTTGAAAATAAGGTATGATTTGTTAAAAGACCTTAAACTAATTATATTTAATGTATAAACTATTTAAAATCAACCCTAATCCATAACAACATAAAATCAATTTATTTAAAATCCCCTATTTAAGGCAGCCCCGCCAGGGACCACGTCCACCTTTACGGTCCGTGAAGGTGTTTCATGGCCAAGTGGACGGTCTGTGGTCCTCTACGAAGTGGATAACTTTGAATTTCCATTCCCCAAAGGTCTAAGGCTCTTCCACGACCATGTTCACAGGCCGTGGTCATGTCCACTGGGAATGAAGTGGCCTGTGAAAGCTGATGCAGTGAGTTGCTAACATAGGGCAACCTTGGATCTTTGGCTAAGACTTGTCCCTTTTGGCTTGGCTCCCTGACACACGCCTTCAACCAATCATCAACAATGGTCCTATAGCCTGGTGTCTAACAAATGTCTTGACTTTGACTCCCAAATCTCATTCAAACAAGGCTAGGACCAATCAACACATCATCAAACACAAAAACTTATAAGACTACACTCCAAACGTCGTGGTCATCCCTTGACATTGAACCTCAAACCTCATCAAATCAACCATTACAATCTATGAAAAACCTTATAAACAATCTATACACTCTTAAGGAACACGTGAGGCTCTAGATAATCTTAGTTCATTGTAAGGGTCTTGACATTAGTGAAATGTGCAAGTAGTATCCCATAATACTACTTCCATCAAGTGTACCGATGAAAGCACCCTAGAATTAGGCACCTCATATTCAACAAGGTACAACACATGCATTTAACCTTATACATACTTCATAGACCTTATATAAGAAATCATCCAATTATCACATCATAGTCTTAACCCATTTAGTCTTTAGGCACATTTTAAGACAACACCCAATTCAATAGTACAATGTTATCATAATGAACCAATATTTAATATTATATATTTAAAGTTCATTTCATCAAGACATTACTATAAGACCTTACTCATAATATCAATCTAAGTCTACCAATGCAATGTATATGTGAAGCCCCATAAACACACACATACCAAGTCAACTAATCAAGGAGATCACAAACATTGCCACTTTACCTCATACATTATCATGACAAGTATAGCCAACAAATGCATACTAAGTGATAGCATTATCATGTAGACAATAAGACCAATACTATGCATGTCATTGTAACAAGTATGTTAACACCGTAATGTCACGCATAACATACATATACATATAGAACTTCTTTGTAGAATTCCCTTCAAGAGCTACTTGTGTAATGTATAGGTAAAGTACCATTCCCTCACCTGCACTAACCAACATCCCTTAGGTAGTCCTATTTAGGGTTCATCATAATACTTCCATTGTTAATTTCCATTTGGAAAACTTTGCCTTAACGGATTTTAGACATGTGAGCTAAACATTGAATCCGGTGTCATTCCCTCACAACAAAAGGAGGGTATCCTACTTTCCAGGTAGGACATCAACATCATCATAGTATGTAGGTAGATACACTTGCTAGGTTCCTATGGGGGCACATAGTTAAGGAACTAGGATGTTGTTACTACAAACCCTCTTTATGCTAACTAGCGTGTAGTTTCCACCTCATGACAACATCAGGTGAACTTCCTTTCCTTTGTGAAGGAGCACCTCTCTTTATCAAATTCACTTGGTGCTAAGTTAAATTCCCTTTTTGAAGAGCCTTTAGTCTTTATTAAACATTTGTTAATAAGATAGGACTTAAGAGATTAACCTCTTTTATAACATACATAGACCTCATAGGTTAATGATTAGAATTTCCTTTCATCAAAACTATGTGAGAATATCTCACATAATCATAACATAGTCTAGTATAGAGTACAAATGAGGAAACCTTTCAAGAGACTCATTCACTAGATTATCATTAACATGCTTCATTCATGTATTCATGTATGTGTATGTGTACATATTTGACAAAATCTTTCACAAAACACCTTTACAGAACACATGATCATGTTTCATTATTCATATATTTACATGCATAATAATAGATAGAGATGCAATGAGAATCATCCTTTCATTTGACACCATGAACATATTGTACTTGTAGGTATGCATGAGAGGTGTGTGTGTACGTATTGATCATCACGGTCACATAAAAACAACCACCTAGTCATTGAGGAAACCATCCTCCAAGGGATCACAACACATATACAATATCCCTCAAGTCATGAACAACTCACATATAGAGCATTAGGGACTATAGACCACACACCCACATTACATCATAGGATACAAGAGAACATTTAACATTAAATAGAAAAATTCTAACATGTATGATATCACACATTGATATAGGGTTATATAGGTAGGGGTCATTCTACAATAGTACTTACCACAATCAAGCATGTAAACCATACCGTACCCTAACATGATCATGCACATCATATTATCAATACACCTAGTCATGATACTAGAATTGAAGACTACACAAAACCTTCATAATCATGATAATCACCATATCACTCCACCTTACATCAATTGCCTTCAAGGCCATGATCAAAACATGTATAGAGAGACAAGAATGGAAACACCGCCAGTATAAGTGGACTATACCATAGAACATCAATTTAAAGACTATAACTAGGAATTAGGTCAACTTACTAGTTCTCCAAGACATGATCATCACAAACAAATTCTCAACAATTCATAATCAATTGGTATAGATATCAATAGAATTAAACAATACATCACAATCTAATGAAAATTTAATCAACATTTAATAGAGATCACAAGACCCACATTATAGGCTAAATTTAAAGATTAGGGAGATCATGGGTCATTCAATAAATTCCATAGGAAATCATCGTAAAAAGAGTAGTTCAACATTTTTTCATCACTAGAATGACATAGAAAATCGTTTGACATGGAACCCATGCTTACATTAAAAATTGGGAAATTTGATCATGGAAAATCTTTGATAGAACTCCTTAGATGAAAGGTTACGCAAGGATCAACGGTTACCATACCTTATTGATTTAAGACCCATGAAATTGGTTAGAAATCAATATAAAATTCATCTTCTAGCTTTAGCTTGAGATTGGCCTCCAATGGAGTTTTGAGAGAACTTTGGAAGAGAATACGGTTTTGAATATTTTATTTCTCATTAAGTATTTGTGTTTTTACTTTAGAATGGGGGTAAATATGACTTAAAACACTTTTATAAACAACCCCAAAGTACCCAAAATACCCCCACATTAATTGAACCTTTTTATATAACTTCAAACTTAACTTTCATTTTTGAAATTTTCGTCTGGGAGAAAGTCCGTGTCGCGGAGCTATTCCCAAAAGATTTTTAAAAGTAATTTTTGGGAAAGTAGGGTCTGTTATATATCCGCGAGGTAGAACAAATTTTTGGTCTTTGGAGAAGTAGGTCCACGATGCAGACTAGTTCCCTAGACTCACTGTCCACACGCTGCCAAGGCAACCTCTTGTCCAATCATTTGTGCCCTCCTCAAGGACCCTTAGGGTTGTCCTCTACGAGTCGTACCCAACAATTTTGACCCTAAACGTGTCCCTCTAGGTGTTAGGGTCACCCCTACCGACTTTAGACTCCAAAAAATACATAAAAACAAGGAAAACATATAAGGACACACTAGTACATAAAATACTAGTTTCCGTACGTCTTGATCGTCCTTTGACGTTTGACCTCAAACCTCTTCAAACCAACTAAGATGTTGTTTCTCACCTTATACCGATTATTAACTCATAAGACCCATGTGGGTCTATAGTTCATGCTACATCAATTTGAGGATCCTAACAACAATATAATATATTTATTTCGCCATAAAATGTGCAACTTTAGTTTTTAAAACATTTAATAAAATAAATGATTAATACGGACTCCTCAACTATACTTACTATCTATGAAGCTTTTAAATTATAACGATGGAAGTCGTGACAAGATCCATGACATCCTGAGTAAAGTGAAAAGTAAATGAAATCATTTGGAAGAAAGAAGGCTCACCAAAGCTAACTATAACTCTCGGATGTATCAATGAAGCTCCTATTCAAGATCCTGAATACCTATGTGCATCGTGAGAAGATGCAGGCCAATTGGATCAGTACGTGGAATATACGAGCATGTAAGGGGAATTTTAAAGCATAACATAAGCTTGAACTTGATGAAAATGAAAAGATACATACCTCTTTTCAAGCTTACTCAACTCAAGAAATACTCAAAGATACTTAAAACTACTCAAACTTACTCAACTCAGAAGTACTCAAGGATAACATACTCAACACAGAGATTAGATACTCAACTCAAAGATTAGATACTCAACTTCAAAGATATGATATTGGACTCCAGGTACTCAACTCAATATAAAACAAGAATACACATGCAATACGATTCATCTAAAAAGTATACATTGCCATCAGTGTAGGACCTAACTTAACTAAGCAGATCCGCTAGTCTAGTGTAAAAGGATTAATCCAAAAAGTATGACCTTTTAATACCCATGGTGGCTACATGGTTTTATGGAGATGTGAGTTATCTGAATAATGTTCTTCCCCTATTGATGCTCAATACTAGAAATCTCAGTTTCGCTCCTTGCTTCATTTCGAAAGCTATTACTCTTTTATGAGAACTAGCCCGAAGGATCTTTGGAAATCTTAGTTTCCGTTTTTATTTTAATGTGAAAAGATTTTAAATTTCTTTGGGAATACTTAGTCCTTATATACTGTTGAAGAAATGAAGTTCAACTTTAGTCTTTAGTCTTTACTCTTTACTCTTTACTCTTAACTTACTAGGTGCATAACTATAGTAACATAGCTTCTTCAAAACAATGTCTCCCTTTCTAAGATTACTAAGCCTTTGCATACTTTCCTCTTTCTCTGGGCTCTTTCACTACTACTGCTCATGATCTCATAAGTAATGCTACCTTTTTAGGTGAAAATCATATCCAAACTCTAAACACACTTTCTCTTAAGAATCCCATCTGAAAATAGGCTCAGGGAAAAGAGTACAACTCGCTTTTAGTTCAAACGCACAATTTATCTGAATATGGGTGCATTACTCTAAACAAAACACTTAACTTACTCTTGGAATTTTCTTAATCCCCTCTAGAGTCTCATGACTTCATCAAGACTTTTGCTACCAACAAATAATCGACAAAGAATTGACTCTATTTTTCAACCACCTCTAGTATGATCGGTAGTCGAATGATTCTAAAAAAATATACGAGTAAGTATAGAATATTTATACATATCTCTATTGCACAATTTAGAGTATGAAAGAAGAGAAAATATTCTTAAATGTCTGTAGTCCCTCATTTATTGAAGTGGGGCCCTCACAACCATAAACAAAATCCAACTAGACAAGGTTTCATAGACACCCTAGGAAACTTGAACTCTATGCTTTGATACCAAGTTTTTCATGACTCTAGTCTACACCTTGCTGGTCCCCAAGCGAACCCTCATCCTGGATGACTACAAGCGAAAGACAAACTTAAGCATTCAAAAGCTTAAAATTGAATTAAATTCATAAAACTGAAATAAAAAACTCTAACTCAAATGAAAAACTCTGAATAATATAATATATTTAATTCTTCGTAAAATAAGCAACTAAAGTCTTTAAAACATTTAATAGAATAAATGATTAATACAGAATCCTCAACTATACTGACTATCTATGAAGCCTCTAACTAATAAAGTTGAAAGTTGGGACAAGACCCACGACATCCTGACTAAACTGAAAAGCAAAGGAAATCCTCCGGAAGAAAGGAGGATCACTATAGCTAACTCAAACTCCTAGATGTATAAACAAAGTTCATGTTGAGGATCCTGAACACATGTGTCTGCATGCAGACCAATTGGCTCAGTACGTGGAATGTATGAGTATGTAAGGGGATTTCTAAAGCATAAAATAAGCTTGAACTTGATAAAAATAGAAGCATACTTACCTCTTTCCAAACTTACTCAACTCAAGGAATACTCAAGGATACTAAAAAATACTCAAACTCACTCAACTCAAAAGTATTCAAGGATGAGATATTCAACTCAGAGATTAAATACTCAACTCTAAAATATTAGATACTCAACCTCAAAGATATGATATTCGACTCTAGGTATTCAACTCAGTATAAAGCAAGAATACACATTCAATACATAAAAAGGTTTATAAAATATAAAAAACAACTTAATTTTTTTAAATGAAAATGCAATAACAAACTCAACTTTACTTATATAATAAAGTAATATGATTTCTGCGAGAGTTTCTCTTACCGACAACCAACACTTAAGAGATATAGTGATTATAAAACACTTTGTCTCACGCTGCCAAGGACCATCTTATACCTTGCCATTAGTATAGTACCTAAATTAACTTAGTGGATCCACTAGTCTAGTGTGAAAAAGATTCATCTAACAAGTATGACCCTTTTCTACCCATGGTGGCTACATGATTTATGGAGATGTTAGTCATCTCAACTTATGCTCACCCCCAATTTGGTGCTCAATACTACTCCCAAAATATACTAGCTATTACGTTTTAGAAACAAACTTCTTTTGTGATTTGAGATTAGTGCTTAAAAACTTAGCTCAAAGGCTATTTTGGAAATTTAAATTTCCCTTTTTGCTTAATTTATAAAACTATTACTCCTTTCTAAAAAATAGCCCGAAGGCTCTTTTGAAATCTTAGCTTCTGTTCTTATTTAAATGTTAAATATCTTTGAGAATACTTAGTCCCTATATACTTTTGAAGAAATGAACTTCAACTTTACTCTTTAATATTTACTCTTTACTCAACTTGAACTTAAAGTCTTTAAAACAAAGAGAAAACATTTGTAAAAGACTTTTGATAACTTTATAAACTTTATTTTGACTTGTTCTTAACTTCTAGACATTGCTCTTAACTTCTCTTGACTTTGATCTTAAATTTACTTGAATTATATTATGGATTCAAGGTTCGTGATCTCATGTTTGTGGATGATTTCATGATGTTCAACTCGGAGGGTTCATGCGGAATTATGAGCATGAACTACTCAATTCAAGGATAGAACGATACTTCTTATCTCAAGATTTTTCAACTTATAGGGTTCATGCAGAAATATGCGCATGATCTATTCAACTCATGGACTTCATGGGTAACATGTAATAGTCCAATGATTAGGAATATAATCTCAAAAGGAATAAATAAATCAATACTCTCAAGATTTAGAACATGGAGATACTACTCCTCTCAATGATAATCAATTTATGGAATTACTGCGGAAGTTATGGGCATGAACAACTCGACTCAAGGGTTAAAATATCAATAAGGAACTCATGTATACTACCCTTCTCATACTCATATTTACTTACTCAAACCTTAGTTCAAATTGATAGTTTATCTCAAAGGATTCATACAATTGAACTCGAAAGATTTCTTGAACTCTACTCTTAACTCTTTTGAATGTGAATTATGAATTTAAGAGTTATGGTACATCATATGAAATTTCTATTTTTTGATAACTTTCCTTAACTGGAAAGCCTAACTTCAAAAGGTCATGTATCACTCATCTGAACTCGAAACTTAGAGATATAGGTGGAGTTGGAAAGATAATTTAAAGATATTTCCTAAGGTATATTGTAGCACACCTTACTCATCCTATTCTAGGAGTTATGGTATTTTGAATTTGGCCTAGAACTCATATTTAACTTAATTCTCCAAATTTTAAATTTTTGTTATTTCCAATTTATTTCTTTTAGAACTCAGGGTGCTACATATAGTGACCTTAACACTTAATAAATTTTTAATTCCTAGGTAAAATCTCATTCACTATGAAGAACAGCTCATGTCTTAGCTCTAAAATTTCTGGGGTGTTACAACTCTAGATTGAGGTATTGGTTCCTCATCGCTCATTCTTTCGGATTCATGCACTTTGTCCTTATCATGTTTCCATATGCACGTATGTTTGTGAAAACTTGAATTTTGATATTATGATTTAGCTCGGAGTGATTCTCCATGTTTATGTGCATTTTGATGAAATTTGCATTCATGTTAGCTTGTTAGTTTTTCTCCTAATATATACATGCGAGATTGAGTCCCATTGAAGGACAAATGTTCTCAATATTGTAACACGTCATAATTTGGAAAAGGAAAGAAAGCCAAAAGATTGTCTACTGGTTAAACTCAATGAGACCAGCCAAGGTTTTCAGAGAAAGCTTTATTATTGTATATATCTTTTGATTTCCTGTGTTTCTCTCTTAGTATTGCTTTTACATTATTGCTTCCACCTTGTTTAACATTTCTCCCATTATTTGCCGTTTTGTGTTACTAGTTGTCTTACCAGCTGGTCGATTATATTATGTGCCATCACGTCTCAAGAAATTGGGTCATGATAAAGAGAAGTTAAAAGATACCTCGAAAGCATAATAAGTATGATATTTGAGGCCAAGAGAAAATTAGGAAAAATAAAAAACAGTAAAAACAAAGTAAAATAAAATATGAAAATAGATATGCTTAAAAGGTAAAAGGATCAATAGTATTCCGGGAAAGTTATCAAGAATCAGAAGAAGTCTGAAAAGACGTAACAAGTACGTTTACTATTTATTAAATCTTAGAATAAATCGTAATATAAGAAAACACTTATGTGCATAGGTATTACTTCTCATTGGGTTTTATTTTTAATATTCATCATCCTCATCCTAGGCCCCCACTACCCCAAGCGATTTTCCTTTCCAAACTATCAAACTAGTGAAAAGTAATTATGATAATAAAAAGTATGGTCAATGGTGAAAATATGAGACACACATCAACGTAGATCAATTGATAGAGTCAACACCAATCTTTGGATACTCTTTTAGAATTCCCTTCTTGACCTCTGTTGTGATAATTCTCACATTTTAAATTTCCTTTGTCTTTCTTGATCAGTCGATCAATGATGCCAACTGCATAATTATTAATTTGGTGTTCATGTCACACTCTACGTCTCTTTTGTGATATAGGTATGAGCACCAACTATTGGCGTGGAAATCATGTCTACAGTTGCAACTTTCGGAAGTGATTGAGAGCACATGACATGGTAGACTTTAAGTGCCTTAATCTATATTTTGATGACTAGTCTTTAGGATTCTTAGATAAGTCTTTATACTTTTAGGTCCACTTTTTGGACTTAAACTATTTTGATAAGTTATTCTATACTAGAGACTTTCAAGTTCTAGGAGGGATATTGATTTATGTATATATACATTTTTTGTTTTGCTTTAGCTATTTATGTTATTAAATATTATTTTCTCCTTCTTCTACCCTAATACCCCTCAAGTGTTTTTCATGGTTACAAGTGGTTTAAAGTAGGTGTCATTATGACTAAAAAATTGGGCCATGGCATAAATTTATGTAAATGACATACTATTTAGTCGAATGACAATTTTTATTTATTTAACTTACGAGAATAGTTAACTACTTACTAGTTACAAATGGTATACAAAATTGACATTTATGAGAATTGATTTTTTGAGGTTAATTGTCTTTCATGCATTTGAACTTATACAGATTAAATTGAGATTATCTTGAATTGCTTGGTTTTCATATATTCATTTGAATTCATGCTAATCTTTACTAATAAGGATGACTGATAGCAATATTCTATGATAATTCCTTTGATAAAAAATAAACATATAATATAAAATAAGTCAGATTTGATTAAAAAGACAAAATTAATAAAAGAAGAAAGTAACAAATCCTTATTGAGATTCTAAATTTTATACAAGTCTTATAAGGGAAAAATAAATGGAAACAAAAAGATTTTGCATTTGGAGTTTAAAGCACAGGTCAAAGTTGACTCGTTCTTTTAAGGAATATAAAGAATTACCCCTTGATAAATATTAATACATTTAACATTTTACCTTATTTGTGTAAGCATTATTATAATTTATTGGGTATTCTGATCCTATATATTTCGATGGACATTTCTTCAATCCTCGCCTGTCCATTTCTCAAATACACTAAAATTCTTTACATAAAATGCACCACCACCAACCAACAGGTGGATCAACCCAAGAAGGTATTATAATGAAGCCTGCAGGAGGTTGGTGTGACAGATGCAGAACATGTAATGATGTGTTCCCCTCGAGCCAAGGGCTCGCTGGGCACCAACACAAATACATATCTTAGTGAACTTTGATTAAAAGTGCACCCCATTACAAGTTCTTTTGTCTATTCGCTCACCTTCCAGCCATCCACCGTCAGTTGGGTAAACGAAAGTCTAACCCTACCGTGGTAATTGGCCTAGGGCACTTTTATCATCCTCGTCCTAAAAAAAGGGCACGTAGAAGGGACCTGGAGACTTCGTGGCCACCCAAGACTGCTTTTTAACCAATCTGAACAAACAACAGTGTCGCAGGTGCCTTCTGTTGCTACAAATGGACCTAGACTTTATCCTCCACTTAATAATGCAGACATTTTGACCCTATTGATAGTCAACTCGTTCCATATGGGATTAAGGTAAATTTTAATGCTCCATTTCCCAATACGCCAGTTGAATCTACTAATTCATCAATCAGGAACACAAGTACTTGTGGCCAAGAGTAACTTGACTTATAACTTAGGATTTAGATTTTAATTAACTTTAATTCTCTATATTGTATTGTTTTCAACTTATGTCATTTTTTTACAAGATTTTTGTTTTATATATGTTTATGATCTGATTATATTTTATGTCTTTACTCCAATCTAATAACGAATAAAATCTCATTTCAATAAAAAACAACAAAAAAATATGCAATTCTAGGTTATAAGACAAGACATAATGATAACGGTAGAAGTAGATTCGTTAATTAGTGTGAATCATACACCCTGACTAAGTTATATCCACAACAAATGAAATATAAGTTATGTGATAGATTAGGATGTTCCTTACTTCTCCATAGAAACAAAAGAAAAAATAACAATATTATATGATCATATATAGTAACAAAGTATAAGAAGAGAAGCAAGAAGATACCTCAAAGAGCACAAAAAGTATGATAATTCAGGCAAGGAAAAAATTTGAAAAACAATGAGGGAGTAAAAAGAAGATAAAAAAAAATTAGAATATAGAACTCTTTAGTAGGTAAAAATATCACTAATCTTATATTAAAGCTACCAAAAATCAAGGGAAGTCTAAATAGACGTAACGAGTACACAACTTACTGTTAATAAAATAAATCTTATTATAATTGGTAATATATGAAAACACCTACGTACATAGTTTTTCGTTTGCTGTTAAACTTACCTTTCATCATCTTCATTCTAGTCTACCACTACCTCGAGCAGGTCTTGTTCTTTCCCGACTATCAGAACTAGTTGAAGGTAATTATGATAACATAACGTGTGGTCGATGGTGAAAATATGAGACACACATCTATGTAGAGCAATTGATAAAGTCAGCATCAATCTTTGAGTACTCTTTTAAAATTTTATTTTTAACCTCTTTGTTATAAATTCTTACATTTCATATTTTCTTTACCTTTATTGATCAGTCGATATATGATGCCTATTGCGTACTGATCACTTTTGTACTCATTCCACACTCTACATCTCTTTACTGATGTAGGTCTGAGCACCAACTGTTGGCGTTGAGATAAAGACAACAGTTGCTACATTCTGAAGAGAGGATGAACACACGACATTGTGGACTTTACATGTCTTAATCTACATATTGATGACTAGTGTTTTTGTATTATGAGATAAGTCTTTATATTTAAGGTCCACTTTTGGGACTTGAACTCTTTCAGAAAGAAATTCTATACTAGTGACTTTCATGTTCTAGGAGGGATTTCATTTATGTGTGTGTATATATATTGCTTTTCTTTTGCTATTTATCTTATTAAATATTATTTTCTCCTTTTTCTACCCTAATACCCTTTAAGTGTTGTTCAGGGTTACAAGTTGTTTATAGTAGCTGTAATTATGACTCAAAAATTGG
Source organism: Solanum arcanum (assembly GCA_027789145.1). Lineage (NCBI taxonomy): Eukaryota > Viridiplantae > Streptophyta > Magnoliopsida > Solanales > Solanaceae > Solanum > Solanum arcanum. The sequence goes on from CM050943.1 coordinate 54,623,012, forward strand.
GTCATGGCATAAATTTATGTAAATGACATATTATTTAGACGAATGACAACTTTTATTTATTTAATTTGCGAGAATAATTAACTACTTACAAGTCAAAAATGGAATACAAAATTTACATTGTGATGAAAATTGATTTTTTGAGGTTAATTGTCTTTCATGCATTTAAACATGTAAAGATTAAATTGTGCTTATCTTGAATTTCTTGTTTTTCATATATCCACTTGAATTCGTGTTAATCTTTACTAATAAGGATGACTGGTAGTAATATTCAATGATAATTTCTTTGATAAAAAATAAACATAATATAATATAAGTCAGAGTTGATTAAAAAAGGAAAATTAATAAAAGAAGAAAGTAAAAAAAAAACTTAATTGAGATTCTAGAATTTTATATAAGTCTAATAAGGAAAAAAATAAAAATAAATGGAAACATGAAGATGTTACATTTAGAGTTTAAAAAAATATGTCAAAGTTGACTCGTTCTTTTAAGGAATATAATGAATTACCCCCTGACAAAAATTAATATATTTAATATTTTAACTTATTTGTGTAAGCATTATTATAATTTATTGGAAATTCTGATCCTATATATTTCGATGGACATTTCTTCCATCCTCACTTGTTCATTTCTCAAATACTCTTAAAATTCTTTACATAAAATGCAACAACAACAACGAACAAGTGGAGCAACCCAAGAAAGTATTATAATGAAGCCTGAAGGAGTTTGGTGTTACAGATGCAGAACATGAATGCTCGTAGGGCACTAACACAAGCACATATCTGAGGTAACTTTGATAAAAGGTACACCCCATCACAAGTTCTTTTGTCTATTCGCTGACCTTCCAGCCATCCACCGCCAATTGTGTAAACGAAAGTCTAAACCCACCGTGGTAAGTTGCCAAGGGGGCTTTTCTCAGGACCGTCCTAAGAAAGGGCATGTAGAAGAGCCCCGTAGACTTCGTGGCCACCCACGATTAATTTCTGACCAATATCAACAGGTCAAAGTGTTACAGGTGCCTCATGTTCGTACTAATAGACCTACACCTGATCCTCAACTTAATAATGCAAACTTTTCTGGCCCTAATGATAGTCAACTAGTTTAGTATGGGATTAAATTAAATCTTAATGCTCCATTTCCCAATACGCCAGTTGAATCAATTAATTCATCAATCAGGAGCACAAGTACTTGTGGCCAAGAGGAACTTGATTTAGAACTTAGGCTTTAGATTTTAATAAACTTTAATTCTCTATGTTGTATTGTTTTCAACTTATGTCATTTTGTTGTTGAAAGATTTTTGATTTATATATGTTTATGCTCTGAGTATATTTTATGTATTTACTGCAATCTAATAACGTATAAAATCTCATTTCAATAAAAACATCAAAAATAAAAAGAAATAAAATATAATTCTATGTTATAAGACAAGACATAATGATAATGATAGAAGTAGATTTGCTAATTAGTGTGAATCATATACCATGACTAAGTTATATAAAAAACAAATGAAATATAAGTTATGCAATAGATTAGGATGTTCCTTACTTCTCCATAGAAACAACAGAAAAAAATATTCTATGATCGTATAAAGTAATAATGCATAAGAAGAGAAACAAGAAGATACCTCAAAGAGCACAAAAAGTATGATAATTAAGGCAAAGGGGAAATTTGAAAAACAACTAGGGAATAAAAATAAGGTAAAAGAAAATTGGAGTATAGAACTCTTTAATGGGTAAAAATATCAATAATCATATATTAAAGATACCAAGAAAAAAGGGAATTCTAAAGAGACGTAACGCGTACACGACTTGCTATTAATAAAATAAATCTTAGGATAACTGGTAATCTATGAAACACCTACGTACATAGTTTTTCGTTTATTTAAACTTACCTTTCATCATCTTCATCCTAGTACCCCACTACCCCAAGCAGGTCTTGTTTTTTCCAGACTATCAAAACTAGTTAAAGGTAATTATGATAACATAACGTGTGGTCAATGGTGAAAATATTTCTACACACATCTATGTAGAGCAATTGATAAAGTCAGCATCAAACTTTGAGTACTCTTTTATAATTTCATTTTTAACCTCTGCTGTTATAAATTCTCACATTTCATATTTCCTTTACGTTTCTTGATCCGTCGATCTATGATCCCTACTACATACTTATTACTTTGGTACTCATGCCACACTCTACGTCTATTCTTAAGACCACTTTCATAACAATGCTCTGATACCACGTCTGTCACGATCCGAGAGTACACCCTAGGAAGCTAGGACACTCTTGGAGTGCGACACAGAGTACTTTACCTCTCGGAGGTCTACTACAAACCCTTTGACATCATTCATCGCATACATGTATGAAAACTTTTCACACGAAATATCTTAAAACATCTTACATATAAAAATCATAGATAACTGTAAGTCTCAACATTTTCCAATCTTAGACTCAAAAATACTTGAGACACGGTCCATACAATATGAATATAACAATCTAACATCTATTACAGTACTTTAAAATAAAAGATATCTAAAAACGATTATGCCCTCAAGTCAAGTGAGCACATACTTCAACTTTGCGTGAACGATAACTAGAATCGAAGCATTCCTTTCAGATCCTTCTCACCTTCCACCTACACCTTTAGATATAACAAAACATATGGAATTAGTACAAACACTTGTACTTTAAAACAAAACATATGGAATTAGTACAAACACTTGTACTTAGTATGGTTTAATGCATAAAATCATGAAAACGGACATTTATTAGAAACATGTTCTTTTTTATTAAAACATGATATCATAAGAATAAGAACAACATTTAACAACTTAGAAACATATAATATATCACATAAGCATTTTATCACAATTTAAGGAATGATACAGTGAACCATGTTAAGTTATAGTGAAATAATGCAATGTTACAGTGAACCCTTTCTAGCGTGCAATCCTCCCATTAAAGGTTATCCTAAGACTCACTTAAGTATGACAAAGAGAGGCCGCCCATACATCCTCTCTAATCACACCTAAATGTTACTTAAGACCACCTATTATGAGATAAATACCCTTACAATACACCAAACAGATAAACATGAGATCCTCCTACCAAAGGTAATTCTAAGGTTCACTTGAGTCAGTTGTGAATCGACCACCCATACAATCCCTTCACACATACATAAGAGATCTTTTAGATTACCTAGGATAAGATCATTCTCACTTCACATAATAGCATATATATAATATGATATTCTCCTTCCCAATGGTTATCTAAAGTCTTACTTAAGTAAATCAAGAAGATAATGTTCATATTTGACATCTCAAAGATTACCTAAATAATCCTTAAGACTTCCTAAGGTTGGATCATGTCTAATGTATTAACCAACTTTCCTATGTAGCGTCTTTCTTATGACTTACTTAGGTAAGATATGAAGTGACCATTCCTATGCCCCATTCACACCTTAACTAGGCAACCCTTAAGCTACTCTAGGCTAGTACTTATTCATTTAACATGTTTTCTAACATAAGTCATCATCTTCTTTAATTCATTTCAGAGATATTCATCACATATAAGGACATTCAAGTAATGGTCTTGGAGAAGACCTAGGGACTCACTTACTAATATCTTCAAAACCTAATCGTGCAATGTCTAGATAACGTCCCATACCACCACCTAAACTTCATAGAACTTCTGCAATACTAGTGGGTATCCCATATGACGAGAATAGGAAATAAACGACATAGACCATAATAGCTAGGCATGGAATCCGGAGTCATGAACCTACTCTGATGGAGGGTGTTCCACTTGCCAATGGTAGAACTTGAACACATCCCATGTAGGCACATGGTTAAGGAATATGAAGGTCTCCTTTGTACTCTAGTCTCATCCTTAACTAGAGCTACTTTAAAAACCATATTCACTCGGTGCTAGCCTTGGTTCTCATAAACTAATTCAATAAAGGAGTACATGAAGAGGTTCCATATCTAGTTCATAACTCAATCATATTCACCTAACCAAAGAAGTCCCTAGGGTTTCCTTAAAATGGTCAATAGGATAGATAAATGATTTTCCTAAAGATTAATTTCATCCCGTTCCAGAAAACCAATCCCTAAGCACACCATTCACAAAAGAAGGATACCAGTACGGCTTTCGACTTCAAGGATATCATAACCTTCTTTCTAAAAGTTCCACATAATTCCCTTCTTTACATAGTTCAAGGTCTTAGATACAAGACAAGGGTGAACTAATCTTATATAGTCAAGAGATCACATATTCACATATCATTTATGCATCAAGAAGAGGGACTTAGGTCTACCTAACCATGAAACATCAATACTTCACCTTATCACATATAACATATCTTTCAAGTAGCCCATAAGAACAACCAAGTCAACTTTAGCTCACCCAATATACTACCATAATATCATAAATCTAACCTTAATAAGACTCACATAACCAATTAGAAAGATTCATGCATCAACACTAAGTCTACACACATAAGGACATAGTCATAGTCTAACATGATCCTCTAATAACATCAATAAAAGAAACACATACTCTCACCTTAACAACATGATAGATATGATCATAATTCACATAAATCAACTACACAAATAATCATAATATGTCAAGTAAGTCCGACAAGGCCATGATCATCATAATACATAAAGTAATGCCGACGAGGCCACATCATTCACAAGTAAGGCGCATAGCACCACAATCATAAGTGGACCATACCAAGCATCATCATCATCTAAGAACTAGACTACATAATATAGAGAAAGTTAGGTCAACATACCATTTATTTCAACCTCACAACTTCAATCCATAGTCAACTCAACTAACACAACATACAAAGGCCCTTACCAATGGTCATGATCCTCAATTCAATCTAATAATATAATTCAAATTGAATTTATGAAATTATGAAGCATATTAATAATTCTAGTATGATTCATTAATAATTCAATAGCCCTAACCAATCTACACAATAATTCAGTAACATTAAAACTTAATCAATTCACCCAGAAAGCAGTCAAATATAGGGTTATATGAACTACATGGGTTCATAGAGTTTTTGAGTTAAAATCATCTAATTAAAAAGAATTCAATCAATATTCAATGATTCAAAACCTTTCATGAAAAAACCCATGGATAGATCACAAAATTGGGAAAGTTCATCTTTTGAAGACTTCAGAAAATCACTTTGAAGATTTGTTCCGTGAAGAAAAGAGTTCCAATGATAAAAAATCATACATTAACTGATGTTAATCCACTAAAAATTATGGAATTTTGTGGAGAAATCAACATTCAACCTTCAATTTCCCTTCAAGATTCAATGGAGTTATAGAGAGCTCTTTAGAGATTTTAGGTTTTGATATTAGAATAATGAATTCATCTAGGTGACTAGGACTTATAATTCCACTTAAAATACCTATAATACAGTTAGGAAACCGCCCAATCTCTTATTTGGATGTTGGGTGAGTTTACCAATTCACCCTTACATTTTACAGTAAAGCTGTGAAGTTGCAGGCACCAACCTACGCTGCCCATCGACGGGGCCTAGGTCCACAAACGGCCCGTCTTGGATGTCCGACAACGGGATCAGAGACATGAATTTTGGAGCTTAATATCCCTAGGATAAGTATTTATCCAAGCCCACCATCGACGGGGCATCGACCAGCCTACTGGACGTCGATTGCCTCAGTCGTTTGGGCTGGTCTAGACAGCCTTAGGCTCTTGCGAACGACCCTTCCTCAAGGACCCTTGTTTGGTCCTTGGGGATGTTTGACTTGACGTTTCCAACCCGAATATGTATGTATACAATTTTAGGACATATCACATCAATTTCATGAAAAATGAACACATAAAACTCGACGAAACATGCTTAGACACACAAGGTCACTTCAAGACAAACCTTTCGTACGTCATGGACGTTCTTGGATGTTTGACCTCCAAACTTCCTGAAACTTTACACCCTACTTGTTAACACTATTATAACTCATATAAGTACCTCATAAGCTCATGAAAAACACATAAGGCACATATAGGTGACATTGTCGTCGAACGTCATGGTCGTCCCTTCACGTTTCACTTCCAGATCACCTAAGTCATTAGAAACTGCCTCATTAGCACATTATAAACCATTTTAGGATCTTAGACACTCATGAAAAACATGTAAGTCATTTCAGAGGTATTACACCTCACTTGTTCATTTCTCAAAAACTCTAAAAATTCTTCACATAAAATGCACCAATAACAACCAACAAATGGAGCAATCCAGGAAGGTATTATAATAAAGCCTGCATATAATGATGTGTTCGCCTCAAGCCAAGGCCCGTTGGGCACCAACACAAGCACATACCTTAGGGAATTCTGATAAAAAGTGCACCCCATCACAAGTTCTTTTGTCTATTCACTGACCTTCCATCCAACCACCGCAAATTGGGTAAATAAAAGTCTAACCTAACCGTGATAAGTGTACACAGGTGCTTTTATCATCCCCGTCCTAAGAAAGGGAATGTAGAAAAGCCCCGTAGACTTCGTGGCTTCCCACGACTAATTTCTGACCAATCTCAACAGGATACAGTGTTGCAGGTGCCTCATGTTGCTACAAATGGACAATCACCTAATCCTAAATTTAATAATGCAGTCTTTTTTGGCCTTAATGATAGTCAAGTGGTCTCGTATGGGATTAAGTTAAATTTAATGCTCCATTTCCCAATACACCAGTTGAATCTATTGATTCATAGATCAAGAACACAGGTACTTGTGGCCAAGAAGAACTTGATTTAGAACTTAGGCTTTAGATTTTAATTAACTTTACTTCTCTAGGTTTTATTGTTTTCAACTTATGTCATTTGTTTGTTGCAAGATTTTTGTTTTATATATGTTTATGCTCTGAGTATATTATATGTCTTTACTCCAATCTAATAACGAATAAAATCTCATTTCTATAAAAACATCAAAAATAAAAAGAAAAAAATATAATTCTAGGTTATAAGACAAGATATAATGATAATGATAGAAGTAGATTCGTTAGTTAGTGTGAATCATATACCCTGACTAAGTTATATCAACAAGAAATGAAGTATAACTTATGTGATAGATTGGGATGTTCCTTACTTCTCCATACAAACAACTAAAAAAAACAATATTCTATGATCATATGTAGTAACAATGTATAAGAAGTGAAGCAAGAAGATACCTCACGAGCACAAAAAGTATGATAATTCAGGCAAGGAAAAATTTGATTTTTGGGTTAGAGTCTTGGTTATTTTTCTGATTTTTCATATTTGTTGTTGAATATTGGGTTTTGGTAAATATTTCATTTTTTCAGAATCGTTTGTTGCATTATTTTGTTGAATTCAAGTGATTTTATGGATTTTCTTCAATTTCATCAAATTAAGTACATGAATTCTTGTCTAATCAATATGAATTGTGTAATTATGAACACTGGTTACTAAATCCATAACTAGGGTTGCGGGAACCATGGTGAAATAACAAGGTAAAAATTAGCTAAATTTATAATTCTAGAATAGTGTCTTGCATGTATTGATAATTCATTCGTTTAGAAGTCTTTTTAACAAGTACACGCATTAGATTTCGCCTTGTTGCTACTTGCCGGACCAAGGAGGTAGATAATAAGAAAATAATTATCAACGTAGATTTAGAATACAATATCTAATAGGCTAGTGTTAATTGGTGCGAAGTAATAACTAAGCCATACATTAATTATGATGCTTAATATGAGGTAAATGTAAGGTTTAGTAAAGCATACACACGTAGCCGGACCAAGTTGCGGAGTGAAATTTCCTAGTTGCCTGACCAAGGAATTAGGGATACATAACTTACCACTTTGCATGCAAGATACTAAAAGAAAATGTTATAGCTAGAATTACTGTGTTATGAACCTGTGGGGAACACTTATAAACTAGTTACTCTCATCACTTAATAAATATCAAATATTCATACTTGCTACTTGTTTACTTAGAAATATTTAATTCCTTCTGTTATTTAAAACCCCCCATTTATTACCTATTTTCAGAAATGACTTGATTAGATAGAAGTAATTGTAGGTTAAAGTTATATCTAAATCATTTTCCCCTGCCGGTTGATGCTCATAATCGAGTGGTTGTTGATAACCCTGATGAAGATAATCCGAGGAGGCAACCTCCAGCCCCACACCCTTAAAAGTACTATAGGGGAAATGTTAACATAAGTGACTCTGATGGGCCACTTGTCCTACCTCCTCTACCATAGGGTCATACTTTTGTGATAATTAGTAGTCTGATGCAAATGCTCACTGCTAGAGGTTTGTTTTTGGGACTATTTTTTGAGGACCCACATTCTTAGATCGCTAAAGTGAGGTTGGTGTGTAAGATTTGTGTTGGGAGGACACATTTGAACATGGACGTCATTGGGTTAAGCGTGTTCCCTCTCTCACTGACGGGAGAGGCTGCTATATGGTTTATCGATTTCCCTTATGACTCAAGCTATACTTGGAATCAATTGAGGGATGTGTTCTTAGCACGTTACTACCTAATGTCTAAGTAGATAAACCACAAAGATAGGGTGAATAACTTTGTGGCACTACCGGCAGAATTAGTCAGTAGTTCTTGGGATAGGTTTACCTCGTTCTTGAGAAGTGTCCCCAATCACCGCATCGATGACGAGTAACTGAAAGAGTACTTCTATAACTGACAAGATTATAATAATAAAGCAGTACAGGATCCGATAGCGGGTGGTTTTTATGGGGAGTGCTTATGCTGAGATCGCTAAGAAGTTAGATAAAAACTCCCAAAATAATAAAGCTTGGAGCACTAGGAAGTCAGATACTGGAAAAAACACTTTTGTAGTGTAATCTGCACACAACCCAACCACAGATGAGATTCATGAAGAAATGGCTCAAATGAGAATTGAGCTTGGGTTGGTGTTGAAAAACGTCACTAGGGGTGCAGAAAAGGTAAATGCGGTGAACTACTTGACTAAACCACCATTGCCGGCTGATGAGCATTACTATGAGGAGGACTCTTATGTGGCAAATGAGTAGACAGGGGGTTTCCGACCAAACACCCAAGGCTCCAATCAGGAGAATTGGCGCCAAGGTTAAGAAAATCAAGGTCGGAACTATGGTATTTACAACCGAGAGAGTCATTATGTCCGATATGGGAATTACAACTGCGATAACTATGGTAAAATAAATGATAGGAGTGGGCCTTATGTTCCACCTCAAAATCGGGAAGTTGCTCCTAGGGATGGTAGAGGTAGTATAGTGCGAGTTGAGGATATGTTGCAGAAAATAATGAGGAGGTTTGATGCTAGTGATGAGCAAACTAAAGATTTGAGGAGTGACTTAGCGAGTATTGGGTAAAAAGTTGATGCACATGCAATCTCGATCAAGCGTCCTGAGTTATAAATGGCCCAATTGTCTTCGACTGTGAACCCTAGAAAATATTAAGAGAATGTAAATAAATTTTACAGAAAAGAATATAAATAAATTATATTTTTTCTACATCCAAACTTTGATAATTATTTTGTACTTCTCCTAATCCCTTATAAGCTAAAGAAAACCAAAGAGTTGATATTAGTGACTCGACGTTATTATCCTCTAGTGTATCAAGTCATCAAAGAGATAATGGCTCAGAGACATCAGTAAGAAAATATAATTTAGCATTCTGTTCCTTCCTCTAACTTTTTGCTTTACCCTTTAATTTATTATCTTTTGCGTAGATTTTAAATCCTTGGTTAAATCTTGATCATCATTGTGGATAAGCAAAAACACATGAATTCTAGGTATTTTTAGACATTGGAGTAATATTTAAATATAAATATTTTTTCTTGTTTGGGAATAATTCATTATTGTGAGGAATATTTGTGTATCAAGAATTTGTTTTGACAAATTTTATCAAAAAATTTATGTCTAATTAGATTTTACTTTTAGATATGATTTTAAGAAAATAAATGAGATTTTATAAAATTGAGATGGCTTTTGAAAAAAATTGAATTATGGGTAATAATTTTATTCTCTTTTTAATTGAAATAACTATAGGCTTCAGAATTAAAAAAGGGAAGAAACTAAGTTTTTTTGTAAAATATTTTGTCATATAGACGACAATTAACCACATTATTAATAAAAAAGAGTCTGATTAATTTTCATATATATAATGGCTAGTATTAAATTTTATCTTGTAAGTAATCACATTTTATCGTATCTATCAAAAAAGCAATTTGGATTACATATTTTATAAGCACTAAGATGATAAAAGATTGATATTTAGTTAAGTGTTTTATTATTTTGTATAATTTTTGATAAATGATTATTCTAACATGCTATTTGTCTTTAGATTTGTATGGTAGATTTTAATTGCAATATTGACGTAAATTACGAGAATCTAACCGCTGATCTATAGGTTTATTAATTGTAAAAATTATCTCATCCCATCTTCATCATATTTATAAAGAAGAATTTATGTTAATCTCGATGTCTAATTAATAAACTCTTACAACTCTCATAATTTCTATTCGACATCACCCATATTTTAAGCAATTGAGGAACAATAGTTATTCATGTATGAATATCATATATTTTTTTAAATAATGATATTATGACCATTGAATTTTATTTTTTATCATGTGAATTTATGATATATGTATTGTCATTTTCATACATTATTGTCATATATTGTGAGTATATATATCTTTCACCTAGAAACTCATTTTGTTTATATGGACATTCAGATATAATATAGTGTGAATTGTTTTATATCATCAAATGATCAAACTTTTATTATTTCTGTTAATTTGTATAAGAGTTCAACTTATATATACAAAAAATTAAATAAAACTTTATATTATAAAATCATCCAAAAGATATCTATAAGCATACAACAATCAAAACAAAATCTGTAATCCCAAAAATTAGGTAGTTTTCTTGTCACAAAAGTAAATATGATATGATAGTTTATAAATTAATGTTTATTTAAAACACAATCAAGTGTTAAAGGAAATACTGATTAAAAGTTTTCTATTATTGCATTGAAAAAAATGCATATGAATAATCATATGCATAATATTTATAATGATAATAATCTAGTAATACCAAATCATTCGTAAAATCTTATTTTCATAAGAATAATTCCATCATGATTTTATAATATATTCACAAGAGACATTTTAATTGAAATCATCGTAATCGCTATAGTGTCTTCATAGTAAAAAATAATTCAACTTGTAGTGTTTTAAATCATGTCATTCTTTTATAAGGGAGGTACTCCGATCAGAAGCCTTAATTTTCATAAAATCGATTGATACTTCAATTAAAAGAATCTTTGATTCATAAATCCTTCAATGCATGTATATCAACATAGCGTTGAATTGCATCATCAAATACATGTATGACATGGGTTCATGAAAATGTCATTGAAAATATTGCAATATGGTCAAATTATGCATAATATGATCACTAATGCAGAGAAAATTTTAATCTAGTTGAACCAATAGAGAATCGTTAAAACCCTAGGTTTGTGTCTTTTTTAGACTCAATGGATGGACAGGAAGTCATTGACGAAGTTTTCACATACCTTGATCAAATTTCTAATTGGAATATTTAATGGGGACATGAATCCTTGAAACTTTGTCTTAATTGGAGAGTATTACTTGAGAGAGAATTCTTTGTAGTTTGAGAGAATGAGAGGAAATGGGAAGGTTAGGGGTCTTAGGGACCCTTTATAGTATCCTAAATGACCCTAAAATGATGTAGCATAGAAATTATGTGTAGAAAAAATCTCAATCAACCTGAGAGAATAGTTTTTGAATCATATTATGGTCCATATAACCTACTATGGACGGTAATGTCTATCTATGGATCCAATTTAGTAAAGGTCTAACTTCTTTAAGAACAAACTATGAACCATATACACAACTTGTAAACACCATCCATAGAACCCAAGGCATATAAGTCACATGTTTTTCAAGACCAAATCCACAAGAATTGTCACGCCCCGAGCTACCCCGAGATGCATACACGGAACCTAGGACCACAAGTGATCCCACGCTAACCCAACTGGCATGATCATAAGTATACTAAAGATAATAAACTGTTGCGGAAGCTAAATCATATATTATGATGAAACGATGGAGAATACCCAGATGCTAAAACTGAGATATATGAAAAACCGATGAGTTCAATACAAAGAAATATTAACTCACTACTAAGGTGAAACTAACTATGTCTGAAAATAGCCTCTAAACAGGACTAGAAATATTGGGACAAGCCCCCAGCAAAATCTAGAAGAACTGAAACTAAATGACTAAAGACTGAAATGACATGCATGACTGTTATCCTCGGAGAATGAGGATTCACCACTGAATCTGTGGAATTGGAGATCGGGAATCGATCTATGCGTGATATAGATGTTGAGAACCTGAACATACATAAAGAGAAGATGTAGTGCACGTATGCGTCAGTACATGAAAGGTACTAAGCATGTAAGATAGAGTAAAGTTGAAATAAATTATAATTGAACAAGCATAAAAGCAAGTATAATAATCTGATATGATAAAATGAATTCTAAGCTAACTGGACGGAATGACCAATTTATAACATGATGAAACTTAATACTAAATATACTGTTAAATGGTCAATGCAGAGAGTCTGACTAATCTGTGGGAGCTACTAATAGCAGATATTAAAACCACATGAGTTAAATATGGAGTCTGATGTATACTCCTTATAGAGAAGACCCAATATACCCTGCCAAAGGTATAAATCCATGCTAGTGTGATCACTAAACTTATTACCCACAGAGCAAGACTTATAACCTACTTGGCTAGTAGTTCTGGGACTAATTTTGTACGTTGAACCCTAGACAAACTCGGTATTATGCTACTCCTAGTGAATTTTGCTGATTTTGTCTGAGTTTCTGTAAATACTGGATAGCTCGAAACTAAACATGCAAACTGAGAATGCAATAATTAATCTGGTAATTATGTATTTATAACTAAGGCATGTACATCTGAAGTGTCTGAAATATCTGACCTAGCATGTGTAATTCAAGAAATAAAGAAATAAAAATCTAAGGTTATGAAATTCATGCAATAAACTGAATAATAACATGATAATATGATTTGGAGCATATATTTAATAGGTTCATGAAGTTCTATCAAAGTTCTAGAAATCCTATTTAGTCATAATAATAGAATCAAGAATCTGACTGAAAACTAGGGACCCAATGGGTGAACGGAACCCACTAGTGAAATCCCACATACCTGGTGATGCAATTCACGGAAAAATACTTAAGTTTTGAGGGTGGAACTGCTGAAGCTTGTGTTGTTCTTGAACTAGGGTTCTTGAGATTTTTCTCCTCTCTTGCTTCTAATTTTCTAAGTTTTGATTTAATGATTTGACTTGGATATGTTTTAATTATGTTTCTAGTCTTAAACTTACTAAAATATGATGATTTAGGGTCAAAAAGACGTAACTTAGGGTTTAAACGGAGTGGGAAAGGTCCAAAAGACCCTAGAAAAGTTACTGTCGGGCCAAACAACGGCCAGGACTGATGGTCTGTAGTCTGCTAGATGCCCCATCGTTGGGTCCGTCGTAAGGTCCTGTTCAATAGACCTTTTCTAAAATGGTCATAACATTTTACTCGGAGGTTTGATTTTCGCAAGGTCAGTGGCAGTGGAAAAATAATTCTATTATCTATCTGTAGGTAGGTCATGGGACACCTAATTCATTTTGTACTAAGAGTTATTATTATTTGAAGTTGACTCAACTGCATTTCCCCTTAACTGTTGCAAATTTTCCACCTACGGACCGTAGGTCAACCTACAGACCATGCTGGTCATCCGTAAATCTTGTCAAAGAGTGGGTGAATGGGGGTATCAATCAACGGTCATGGACTACGGACCGTCGTCTGACCTACGGACCGTTGGTCCGTCCATCAATCAAGATTTAGCCAATTTTTCCCATCTGAATTTTTGGGAGTTTTTGATCCCATCGACGATTGTGCAGGATAAACCGTCGTCTGTTTTACAAACTGTCGATGCCACCGTTTGTTTCACAAGCAGATTTTTCTGAAAAAACTGATTTTTGGTGTATTTTGTCTACGAGGTGTTACATTATCTCCCCCTTGGGAACATTTGTGCTCGAATGAAAACTAAATTAGCTGAAATAGAGGAAGAGAGTTGCAAACCCCACTACTAAACACTGAAAAATGAGTTTATCACTGAATTGAGTTTTGAGTACATGAAAATATGCTGAAAATGCAATTACAAACTGAGGGGACATGATTCTAAGACTGAACTTATGCATGAATGACTGGAAAATTGAAGAGGAGATTACCTCAAGTTGGAGTAGAATCGGAAGGAAATAGGTGAGGATACTTAGATTTCATGGCTTCTTCTGCTTCCCAAGTAGCTCCCTCTACAGACTGACTTCTCCACAAAACCTAGACTGAAGCGACATCTTTGTTTCTCAACTTTCTGACCTAATGCTCAAGAATCTCAACTGGTACATCCTAATAAGAAAGACTATCTTTCACTGCCACACTCTCTAATGTCACTATAGAGGCTGGATCACCCACACACTTCTTCAAGAGTGAGATGTGAAAGACCGGATGCACTGCTACTAATTCTGCTGGCAACTCTAACTCATATGCCACATTGCCAACCCTTTTCAAGATCTTTTAAGGGCCTACATATCTAGGACTGAGTTTCCTTCTCATTCCAAATCTCATCACCCCTTTTATAAATGATACTTTTAGAGAAACCCAATCACCAACTTGGAACTCTAGTTCCCTTCTCCTTACATCTGCATAAGATTTCTCAATAGCATAAAGGACTGAATCTGGCCCTATCAAAGCTGCTTCACCTACTTCAAACCAACCAATAGGAGATCTACATCTACGCCCATATAAATCCTCATAAGGGGCCATCTGAATGTTGGAATGGTAACTATTATTGTAGGCAAACTCAATAAGAGGAAGGTGATTATCCCAACTACCTTTGAAATCGATCACACAAGCTCTCAAAATATCCTCTAAGGTCAGAATGGTACGCTCTGCCTACCCATCCGTCTGTGGATGAAATGTTATACTAAGGTTTACTTGAGTACCAAGACCTTTTTTAAATGACTTCCAGAAACAACAGGTAAATTGAGGACCTCTATCTGAGATGATAGACAAAGGAACCCCATGCAACCTCACAATTTCATTGATGTAAAGCTTGGCATAGTCTTATGCCGAATATGTAGTCTTGACTGCCAAGAAGTAAGAAGACTTAGTCATCCTATCAACTATCTCTCAAATGGAGTCATGCTTTCTGCGAGTCGCGGTAATCTTATGATGAAGTACACATTGATTACATCTCACTTCCAAGTAGGAAAACTGATCTCTTGATTCATACCCCTTGGATTTTGATGTTCTACCTTGACTTGCTGGCAATTGGGGCACTTACTCACAAAGTCTTATACATCCCTCGCCATGCCATTCCACCAATAGACTTACCGTAGATCGTGGTACATATTAGTGGCGCCTGGATGAATAGAATACCGATAGTTATGGGCTTTTACAAGAATATGTTGTCTCAACTCGCCCACATCAGGAAAACACAATCTACCCTTGTAACGCCATCTCCCCCTTGGGTGAAAACCTCCACTCTCTGATTATGGACTTCACCCTTCAGTTCAAGCAAGATTGGGTAACTGTGTTTTTTTCCTTAAACTCCACTACCAAAGACAATTTTGCCCCATTCTAAACTGTTACACTGTTGTTTGATATGCTCATAAGGCAAACTCCTATGAGAGCAAGCCTGTGAACATCCTTCACTAGCTCATTCCTTTCTTCCTCAACATGGTCTACACTACCCATATATAATCTACTAAGAGCATCGGCTACTACAATCGCCTTACCAGGATGATAATACACACTCATATCATAATCCTTAAGGAACTCAAGCCATCTCCTCTTGCGAAGATTCAACTCTTTCTGGGTGAACACATACTGAAGGCTCTTATGATCGGTAAACAAATTTACATGGACACCATACAAGTAGTGTCTCCATATCTTGAGTTCAAACACCACTGATGCAGGCTCGAGGTTATGATTTGGATAGTTCTTCTCATGAACCTTAAGTTGTCCAAAGGCATAAGTTATCCCCTTACCTCACTGCATGAACACACAACCTAGGCCAACTCTAGATGGATCACAATAGATCACATAACCATCTCAACCCTCTGGTACAGTCAAGACAGGAGCTGTAGTCAATCTAGTTTTCAATTCTACAAAGCTTTTCTCACAACCATCTAACAATTTAAACTTGACCATCTTCTGAGTCAACCTAATCAATGGTGAGGCTATGGATGAAAATTCATTTAAAGAACCTTCTGTAATAAATCGCTAGACCTAAGAAACTTATGATATTTGTTGCAGAGGTAGGTCTGGGCCATTGTTTCACTACTTCTATCTTCTACGAATCCACTCGAATCCCTTCGCTAGATACAATGTTACCAAAGAAAGCAACGGATTGCAACCAGAACTCACATTTACTAAACTTAGAGAATAGTTGGTAATCTTTGAGAGTCTGTAAAACAATTCTCAAATGACTCGCATGTTCTTCCTCATTCCTAGAGTAAATGAGGATATCATTAATGAAGAAGATAACAAACAAGTCCAAGTATTGTTTGAACACTCTGTTCATCGAATCCTTGAAAGCTGCAGGAGAATTTGTTAGTCCAAACGACATAATTAAAAATTCATAGTGAGCATAATGAGTTCTGAAGGCTATTTTCGGAATGTCACTATCTCTTACTCTATTGTGATGATAACCCGATCTGAGGTCTATCTTTGAGAAATGGCTAGCACCTTGAAGTTGGTCAAACAAGTCATCAATCCTAGTGATGGGATACTTATTGTTGATTGTGACCTTGTTCAACTGTCTATAGTCAATGCACATTCTGAGAGAATCATCTTTCTTATTTATGAACAACACGATACACCCCAAGGTGAAATAGTAGGTCTGATGAAGCCCTTATCTAAAAGGTCTTTCAACTGATCTTTCAAATCCTTAAGCTCTCCTGGATCCATTCTGTAAGGAGGAATAGAAATAGGTTGGTATCTTGAAGGATATAAATTCCAAAGTCAATTTCCCTTTCGGGAGGGAATCCAGGAAGATCTTCTGGAATTACTTCTGGAAATTCACAAACTACTTGAACTGACTCAAGAGTTAGGGTTTCAAAGCTAGAATCCTTAATTTGAACAAGATGATATATATAACCCTAAGAGATCATTTTTCTGACCTTAAGGTAAGAAATGAATCGACCCATAGGCGCTAAGCTACTACCCTTCCATTCAAGGATTGGTTCGTCTGGAAACTGGAAACAAAAAACCTGAGTTCTATAATCGACTGAGGCATAACATGAGTGTAACCAATCCATGCCTAGGATGACATTGAAGTCTACCATTTATAACTCTACTAGATCTATTGAGGTGACTTTCTGAGAAATTGTGATAGGGCAATTTCTGTTTACCCTTCTAGCAATAACTGGGTCACCGACTGGAGTAGAGACTGAGAAAAATTCTGAGAGAGTTTCTCGAGTGACATTGAATTGGACAACTATACTGAGTTACAAAAGACAAAGTCATGTCTGTTGTCTTTCCACTGAGTGAACCATATGTGAGTAACATCCTTGAGTTCGTAGGATGTCAATCTCACCTATCCCAACCAGTTACTTACATCACACCAAATATTTTCTTGACCTCATCAATGAACTTTTGTGGGTCCTTACTAACTTACCCTAAAAATTTAGGCGGATTCAGCCTAACAAAATCAGAAACTCTGGTTGCCACTAATTGGTCAATTCTATTAGTAGGAACTAGAACCTGCTGATTGTTCTAGTAGGTCATACTCTTAGCCAAAAGCTGGATTGGAGTTCTGAAACTTTGCATTTGAACTTCTCTTATCCGGTACTAGAGGAACTGCGTTAGCATTGTGTGCATTAGAATTCCATGCCTAATCTCTACAAGAATGCATGATCTTAAGCGCAGAACGTTAAGTTAGAATTGAATTTGATCATACCTTACGCACGATAAGAGTAACAAGAAAGTGAAGTTTTTCCCAAAATACTTCATAGCCTCACTCTCATTAGATGTGGTGCACTTTACACCCATGAAAAGGACTCTACTTAATGCGGCTTTTAAGACATCCTAGAAAACCTAAACCTAGTGCTCTGATACCAAGCTTTATCATGCCCCGAGATACCCTCGAGACGTAGGCACGGAACCTAGGACCACAAATTGACCCCAAGCTAACCCTTCTGGCATGATCATGAGCATACTAAAGATAATAAACTGTTATGGAAGCTAAATCATAAGTTTTACTAAAAAGATGGGGAATACCCATATGCTAAAACTGAGATATATTAAAAATCGATGAGTTTAATACAAAGAAATATTAACTCACTACTAAGATGAAACTAACTATGTCTGAAATAGCCTCTAAACTGGACTAGAAATATTGAGACAAGCCCCAGCTAAATCTAGCAAAACTTAAACTAAATCACTAAAGACTGAAATGACATTCATGACTGTTGTCCTCAGAGAATGAGGGCTCACCACTGAATCTGCTAAACTGGAGATCGGAAATCGATCTATGTGTGATCTGGATGCTGAGAACCTGAACCTACATCATGAAAAGTTGTAGCGCACGTTTGCGTCAGTACTTGAAATGTACTGCGCATGTAAGATAAAGTAAAGCTGAAATAAATCATAATTGAACAAGCATAAAAGCAAGTATAATCATTTGACATCATAAACTGAATTTTGAGCTAACTGGGCGCAATAACCAATTTATAAGATGCTGAAACTGAATACTGAATATACTGATAAGTGGTTAATGCAGAGAGTCTGACTGATCTGCGGGAGCTACTAATAAGCAATAATAAAACCACATGAGCTAATTGTGAAGTCCAATGTATACGCCCCATCGGGAGGACCTAATATATTTTGCCAAAGGTATAAAAGCATGTTGGCGTGATCACTAAACTGATTTCCTACAGAGAGGACTTACAACCTACTTGGCTAGTAGTTCTGGACTAATTGGGTACGCTGAACCCTAGTCCAACTCGGTATTATGCTACTACCAATGAATTCTATAAATTAACTGATTATGTCTGAGTTTCTATAAATACTGGATAGCTCGAAACTGAAAATGCAAACTAAAAATGCAATAATTAATCTCGTAGTTATGCCTTTATAAGTGAGGCATGTACATCTGAAGTGTCTGAAATATCTGACCTAGCAAGTGTAATTCAAGAACTAAAGAAATAAAAAGCTAGGGTTCTGAAATTCATGCAATAAATTGAATAATAACATGTTAATATCATTTGGAACATATATTTAGTATGGTCATAAAGTTCTATCAAAGTTCTAGAAACCCTATATTTAATCATGATAATAGAATCAACAATCTGACTGAAAATTAGGGACCTAATGTGGTTAACGGAATCCACTAGTGAATTCTCACATACCTGGTGATGAAATTTACGAAAAAATACTTAAGTTTTGAGGCCGGAACTGCTGGAGCTTGTGGTGTTTTTGAACTAGGGTTCTTGATCCTTTTCTCTTCTCCTTTTTCTAATTTTCTAAGTTTTGATTTAATGATTTGACTTGGATATGTTTTAACTATATTTATAGGCTTAAACTTACTAAAATATGATGATTTAGTTACAAAAAGATGTAACATAGGGTTTAAACGGAGTGGGAAAGGTCCAAAAGACCCTTGGGAAAGTTGCTGTAGGGCCAGACGACATCCAGGACTGACGGTCCGTCGTCTGCCCGACGCCTCGTCGTTGGGTCCGTCGTCAGGGCCTGTTCAACAGGCCTTTACTAAAATGGACATAACTTTTTACTCGGAGGTCTGATTTTAGCAATGTCGATGGCTATGCAAAGATAATTCAATTATCTATCTGTGGGTAGGTCATGGGACGCATAAATCATTTTTTGCTAAGATTTATTATCATTTGAAGTTGACCCAACTGCATTTCCTCTTAACTGTCTGCAAATTTTTCACCTACGGTCAGACCTACTGACCGTGTTTTTCATCCGTAGATCTTGTCAAAGAGTTGGTGAATGTGAGTCTCAATCGACGATCATGAACTACAGACCGTCGTCTGACCTATGGACCGTCGGTCCGTCCGTCGATCAAGACTTTGCCAATTTTTCCTAGCCGAATTTTTGGGAGTTTCTGATCCCATCGACAGTTGTGCAGGACGGACCGTCGTCTGTCCTATGGACTGTCTATGCCACCGTGAGTTGCATCTTCTGGAAAAAAACTGATTTTTTGTCTATTTTGGCTACGGGGTGTTACAAGAATCAACAACGACTTGTTATCTCATCTATGAGCCATCCTATTGGCACTTTCTATGGAGGTCCTGAAATTTTAAAATTCCAAGTCCTAACCTTGACAGGGTCTCCACGAGTCATAAATTATCACATGGGCTGCACAAAGAGCTACTAGAAATAGAGCACCAGTAATTTTTGAAACTTTTGAATCTTCAAATTATCTTTTCCACTTCCAAGGTGTTACAAATCTTGAAGAAGATCCCTACATTAATAAAACCATCAATAAACTCTTTCTTAAAATTCTTAGATTCATTTCATGAAAACACTCTAATTTGATGGTCCACTCTTTCTTAGAATACACAATTATATGTTAGATGCACTTGGAAAATGTTAGTGTTTTCCTACCTTGATTTATTCAATTAGAGAATTGGAAGTGGATTTGTTGTTAAAATCTACTAGAAATTCTAGCATATATGATGTAAGATCATGGATAATACTTACCAAGACCTAGTAGGGGTAAAGATAGATTTTGGGGGCTGTTAGGGTAGACCAATGGGTGGAAAGTGTGGAACAAAACTCATAATAGTGTTTAAATGAAATCAGAAAAATTTTATAGACAACGCATATACATGATATAAAGGTAATAGACATGATATACTATTAAGTGGGATGATTTTGTCATTGTATCAACAATTACCCAAATAGAATCATGTTGTCTGCGAAACTTTGGCAAGCCTGTGATGATGTCCATGTTAATCATCTCCCACTTTAATTTCATAAGTTCAATCTTCTGAGTCAACCCTCCAGGCCTTTGGTGTTCCACTTTCACTTGCTTGCAATTCGGGCACTTGGTAACAAACTCAACAATGTCTTTCTTCATACCTACCCTACCAATAATCACGGTACATCTTGGTAGAGATGAATGGAATATCTAGAGCTACGAGCCTCCAACATCATCCTCTCTTAGAGTCCATCCACCCTAAGTACACACAGTCTACCTTGGTACTTTAGAACATCATTTCCCTCTTGTTTAAAAGCCAATACTCTTTTATTTAACCTTAGACACTAGTAATGCTTCAGCCCCATTAGTCACCACTATCCCTCATTATGTGGAATCCATAAGTCTAACTCCCAGACGTACAAGTTTTTGGAAATCTTCAGCTAAATCCCCCTTTTCATCCTCAACATGGGCGATAATACTCATCGATAACGTGCTTAAGGCATAATCAACCAAATTAGCCTTACCTAGGTAGTAAAGAATACTCATGTCACAATTCTCGAGTAGTTATAACTACCACTTTTGTCTGAGATTGAGCTCCTTCTAAGTTAACAAATATTGTAGGCTCTTGTGGTCAGTGAATAAATCCATATGAACGTCGTACAAATAATGAGGCCATATTTTCAATTCAAAAACCACAGCAGCTAACTCTAAGTCATGGGTTGGGTGGTTCTTGTCATGAACCTCAAATGTCTGGAGGCATAAGTTATGACCTTGCCTTTCTACATTAACACACAGCCCAAACCAACTCTTGATGCATCACAGTACACTAAAAAACCTTGAGTAACCTTCGGTACGATTAAAACGGGAGCAGTAGTCAACCTCTTTTTCAATTCCTGAATGTTTTTCTCACAAGCATCAGACAATTGAACCTTTACGGTTTTCTGAGCCAACTTGGTCAAGGAAGACGAGATAGATGAAAATCCCTCAACAAACCTTCTGTAGCCAGCCAAACCCAAGAAATACTAATATCTATCGGAGACGTGGGCCTAGGCCGACTCTGGACTGCTTCTATATTTTTGGTATCGACTTTAATCCCATCACAAGAAATTATTTGACCCAAGAATGCCACAGACTTAAGTGAAAACTCACACTTGGAGAACTTGGAATACAACCTTTTTTTCTTTCAAAGTTTGAAGTACTATTCTGAGGTGACTCGCATGATATTTTTCATTCCTTTAATAAGTGAGTATGTCATCAATGAAGATGATAACAAACACATCTAAGTAAGGCTTGAAGACTCTATTCATAAGATCCTTGAACAATGCTGGTGCATTGGTCCACCTAAAAGACATAACTAAAAACTGCATAATGCCCATATCGGTTCTAAAGACTGTCTTTGGAATGTCACATTCTCTAACTCTTAACTGATGGTAAAAAGATCTGATATCAATTTTCGAGAAACAGGTGGCACCCTGAATTTGTTTGAAAAGATCATCTATACTTGGAAGTGGATATTTATTCTTGATTGTAACCTTATTCAATTGACTGTAGTCTATACGACAACCATCTTTCTTCCTTACAAACAAGACTAGAGCGCTCCAAGGTGAGACGCTTGGTCTAATAAAACTTTTTTCTAACAGATCTTTAAATTGTTCTTTCAACTCCTTTAACTCTTCTGGTGCCATTCTATATGGCGGAATAGAGATAAGACGAGTATTTGGAATGATATCTATACCAAAGTCTATTTCTCTCTTGGGAGGGACTCCGGGTAGATCATCATGAAAAACTACTAGAAACTCTTTTACTATAGGAACTGACCTAAGACAAGGTACCTTAGCACTTGAGAATTTAACTCAGACTAAATAAAATGACCATTTGGCACTATTGAACTACTACTCCACCCTATGACTGGCTCATTAGGAATTTTAAACTTGAAAACTTGAGTACTACATTCTATTGATGCATAATCGGCATGAAGACAGTCTATACCTAGAATGACATCAAAATCTACCATTTCTAACTCTACTAGATAATCCATGGTGTTCTTGTGATTGATAGAAATAGGACAATCACGATAGACTCTTTCCACTAGAATAGACTCTCCAACAGGGTTAAAAACATAAATACGCTCACAAAGTTTCTCAGGGAAAATCTCAAACTAATTTGCAACATAAGGAGTTACAAAAGATAATCTTGGTACTAGGACTAAAATAGCATAAACATCAAAGTAAAGAATTTGATCGTACCCGTGACAACATCTGGCGAGTTCTCTTGCTCTTGGAGGCTAGTTATTGCATAGAAGTGGTTTGCCCCTCCGCTAGTACCAGAAGTGGCTCCTCTGGGTGCGGTATTTTTTGGTGTTGCAACATATGAAGATTTAGATCTATTTCCCAGATTTTCACCACCTTACTTATTCTCAGGGTACTCTCTCATGAAGTGACCCTCTAGACCACACTTGAAGAAATTAGTTTGGCCATCACGACATTTTCGTGAGGAGAAGTACACTAAACTTCATGTTATAACTCACATGGTTTATGTCGATAAATAGTGTCTCCAATAAAGGTTTATGTTTTCCACAAAAGACATATTTTATTATTATGATTATGATTTAAAGGAGAATGCATGTTCTATAAAATCATATTATCATACTTATATTATACATTGTTGGTCATTACATTACTAAGTTTCTAGATTTGTCATGTTAGGTTCATGCATCTTTATCCATATTCAGTACATTTTGAGTATTGAGTGCATATATTTTTGTGCTTATATTTTTTTAGAATATATGTTCTTACACACATCATTTCAACCGTTGTTAGTATTGGATCTCATAAGCTTTTCTTAAATTTGGTTAGTCCTCATGGTTCAGGGACATTTCCTAACTTATGTTTCTTTAATGTCATTCAGATTTATTTAAGCTCTCAAATTATTCAAGTGATCCTAGGCTTGTCCAAGTCTCTAATTATGCAGTAGAGGTATGCTTTTAGATATTGCTATTTCCGCAATTATATCTTTGTACTCTGATTCCATAATATGTTAGATTTCCATTCGAGACTTATTTTGATTATCCTCTTAATTTTGTTGTGTGTGTTTTCTTATTGTCATGCTATTGATTTGCTTAGAGTGTCTCGGATTCTTTAGTACCATGTCATAGCTAGGGCATAGTCTTGGGTCGTGACAATTCACTATCTCATTTTCAAGTAATGTTTCCACTATTCATTTGTTGATCACATTTTTCCTAGTCTATTTCCCAATGATTTTGTCATCGTTTTTTTTTTTGCATTTGTTTCTGCCTCTAAGATAAAAATATATTCAATATATAATTAGATAATAGTTAAATGAGAAAACAATTGATCTTGCCCGATGAAGGTGCCAAACTATTTACAACTAAAATAGTACAATAATAATTATATAAGGCAAAGAAGACACATATTGATTCAACTCTTATTAGGTTCAATTATTGGCGGATTAAATATTGTTTGATTGGTGCAAAAAAAATAAATAAAACAAGTAAAAGTGTAAAGAATGTAAAATTCTAATTGAAGAAAAGTCAAATTAATTTGATAATTAATTCATCGACCTATTGTAAATGATAGTAATGGTAAGTAGTTACAAGTAAGGGCATTAAGAATGTGCCCAGCTATAGGCAACCCGTCCATATGTTAAGGATTAGGCTCAAGATAATTTTAATTAGGTGTAATCTCTACCCATCATGTCCTGAGCCTTTTTATGATATTCGTCAATTAGGCCTAATTTTTAATTTCTAATTTTTGTAACGACCTAAACGTCGTTATTTAGGAAAAGCAAAACTCTGAGAAATTACTGGGGCACTGTGCTGTTAGGGCGGGCAAGATGTCGCTAGGGCGGCAGCGTAAGCTAGCCCCAGAACAGGATAGGCGAGATAGCATGTAAATAACGCAAAATCTTATTTTCTCCTTTTCTCTGAAATACCTAATTTATATGTAAATCACTCTAGTAACCCCCAAAAAACTACCTTAAGCTTGGGAAGAAAGGGGAAAGATGTTTCTAGCGTAAGAAAATTGACTAATTGTGAATTTATGATCAAGATCACGGTCACAAAGCCTAGAAAAAAGAATCAAATGAAAGCTATATGCAGCTGCTTGGTGCCCAAGAAGGCTAGGTTTATTGATTGAGTAGTTATGAATTTGGGCTCATTGTGTAGAAAAATTTAAAATCTATGATAAGAATTATGCATAGGACTTCATGCACCGATTAAAAGATGACTTAATCATAAAAACAAGCCTTAGACGATGAACTAGGACTAGGTATGGTCGACTTATTGTTTTAGTGATAACTTTGATGAACACTTCAATGTGATGGTTTTGATTTCATAATAGTTTGATGTATTTTAGTAAATACTTCATTATAATGGATGCATGTATATATGCGAATTTTCAGTTATTGATCACACAAATTGTATATGAGGATAATTGGATGAGGTAGGTGATACGCTCAAACTTACTTCTCAAATGAGAAGTAAAGCGGTCGTGTCAAGTAAATAACCCAACTAGTAAGGTTGGGATCGTTCCCACGAGGAAAATAGTCTAGACTTAACCTCAACCTATTATTACTATCGTTTGGTCAATAACTTCCTTGGGAGGTAAAAATATAAAAACGGGGGGTTCTATCTCTAAATAAGTGCAAATAAACAACGAACTTGAAAGAGACACTTAACAACTTTTAATGTTGGGTTTTAATCAATTAATCAAAGTAACTAGGGTTTACGTGTTCCCCACAGGTTCATAACTTGATAACTCTAACTATAACAATTTTTTCCTAGTATCTTGCATGCAAAGTGATAGGTTATGTATTTCTAAATCCTTGGTCCGGCATCTAGAAAATCTCACTCCGCACCTTGGTCCAGCTACGTGTGTTGCTATCCTAACCCTTATCCTTACCTCATATTAAGCATCCTATTCGATATTTGACTAAGTTATTACCTCGTACCAATCAATACTAGCCTATTAGATAGTATGCACTAAATCTATGTTAATAATTCTTTTCCTATTATCTACCTCCTTGGTCCTGCAAGTAGCATTAAGGAGAGTTCTAACGTTGGCCATCCGTTAAAAAGACTTCTAAACGAAAGAATTATTAATACATGCAAGACACTATTCTAGAATTGTTCTTTTAATTAGGGTTTATCTCATTATTTGCCTATGGTTCCCACAACCCTAGTTATGGAGTTTAGTTACTCATAGCCATAAACACAATATTCAAATATATTAAATAAGAATTCATGTACTTACTTCAATGAAAAAGAATAAAGTTCGAAAGTTTGCTTGATTAATCACCAAAAATCACTTGTAAGAATCTCCAAATCAAAACCCTAATACACAGAGTCTAATAATATGATGTCTAATCTAGCAGAGTCTAACCTCAAAAATGAGGTTTTTCGAACTATTTATAAAAAAATAAAAACCTAATTAAACAAGGATTCTAATTGCTGGAAATCTGTCAAAACGCGGCTGGGTCGACGGACCTCGCGATGGACCGTCGTGGTCACGACGGACCGTCATGGACTTCGTCGTCCCATACTTAGAAATTTCTTCTGCTGCTCTCTTCATTCCCCTCAACGGCAAGTATGACGGACCGTCATAGGCACAACGGTCCGTCGAGGGTCTTCGTTTCAAAACACTTCAACTCTTGGAATCTGGGTACTGGATCACTTGTCTGAACTTCATGACGAACCTGCAGGATGCACCGTCATAGCCACGACGGACCGTCATAAGCTACGTAACCCCACACTTGGTCAGACTTCCCCATCTTCCTTCAGCAGCTTCTCTACGCTACCACCTACGGAACGTCACAGGCACGACGGACCGTCATCAGCTCCGTAGGTGGTCTCTTCTGCATTTCTTCACTCAAAATCTCCGCATTCAACTTTGGACAGATTTCCTGCAAAACAAAGAGAAACTCATATAAAAACTAGCACAAAAAGACTTTCGGACACACTAAACATAAGGAAAAAGTATTAATTATACCGTGAAACCATGGTATATCAACACCCTCAACTTAAATTCGTTGTTTGTCCTCAAGCGACGCACTATGACTCACTACACAATCTTTGTACAATAGTATTCATGTTTTACCCTTTGCAATCATTTGGCTATCAATCCCGATTAATCTCCTCAAATCTATGCATGATATCACTATTAGTCTTGAATTTTGTGGGATTAGAACATGACACAGACTCACCATGCACTAACACCTATCCTCTTCAATTTCTAACCGAGGTGCTAACAATTCCGGTATTGCAACTAGTGTCCTCACTTCAAAACAAAATCCTCATTTTTCACACAATGATTTCAGTTTGAGTATAAGGATTACTTTTCAACACTCGCTCTCAGAACAAAGTCACACTCATTCATACCTATTGTTATAAGCTTGCCCTTATTTTCACTGCCTTACGTTTGCTATACAACCCTTAGGATCACGATAGGACTTTCTTAGCTTGTAACATAGGCTCAGAGTCAGGTAGGGAATATTTATTTATAGTTTAGTGACTTTTTTCCCTCCTTGACATATCGGCTAAACCTTCCACTTTCAATCACTTTATCTCGCCCAGTTTCTCCCATTCTTTCACCTTGCTATTTTCCCTTCTTTCTTCATTTGTGTAAGTGACTCTTTTCCTTTCTTTTTTTTAACAAGTTCTTGAGTCACTTTACTTTTGTTCTTTCTCTCTCTTTGTTCTTTCAACCCCACTTTCCAGAGCATTCCTCAAAATAGCCACCCTCAACTCATGGCTTTGCCATGAGTCAAGGTACACAATACCCAAAGTTGGGTCAGGTCCATAACGAAGGTTGTTTATGCATTAGCCACCCTCAACTTATGCTTTTGGCATAAGTTGAGGTGCACATGTCCAAGGAGGGACCAGGGCCAACATATTGTTCCCAGAAAAGATCAGTTGGGGTGAAAAAGAAATGTCTAATTTTAAGCTCAGATTATTTGGATCAAAGAAGGATAACATTCATTTGGTTTCTTTTATTTAGGCTAGAAATGGGCTACCTTGAATAAGGGCCTATGATCCTTTCCTAATTGTCTGTTACAACTTACTTTTAGCATGACTAACCAGGCAAGTTCTAGCTCAGTACCAATAGTGGACTATTCAAATTTTCTCACACTCACTTGACATCTCATCACTATACAACATTATTAGATACCTAGTTCGAATTGAAGACTTAGGGTAATGCAATGGTGTAATTCTATTTCATGCTTAGAGCCACACAATTATCAGTTACTATGCCTAGTCATGCAACATTTTCCAGTTTTCTCAGGATATCATTTTAGCCATCATGCTACAGAGTTAAACTATGTACAAAAGATATAAACATGCTGGTTCATCAGACAAAGTAATCAATCTTTTGGGGAAAAAGAACACAGGCAAGAAAACCCCAAAAGAGGATAGTGAGTTGGGCTACTCAGACTTAACCCTAACACTCACTTTACGTTTACCCCACCCAAAACAAAAAAGCATGCAATTGTCCCCAATGCATAAAAAAAATTTCTAAATATTAGAGTGGTAGGTGAAGCAAACCTGTGGCGCAAAGCGCCGACGATTAGCAAGATGGTGGGTCCGGTTCCCCGGAACCCACGTCCACTGCAATCTAGACACCCTCAGTGGTGTCTCAAGAACAATCGCACCATCGCAGTGCCTCCCGCTGTCTCTACGATGCGGGAGCTAGACGCCCCACCGCTAATCGTGATAACTGCGCCGCGCGCCTCCTCAAAGAAGTGAGGCTCTCCTCGCAGCCACCATCTCTCGGCGCTCCTTCTTCCTTGCTCGTGCCTCATACTCTGCTTGACCCCTACGCCTCTTGGAACTTTCTCGAGGGGGAGGTGGTGGAATTTCTGAAGTAGTAAACAGGGCTGCCAGCACAATGTCCTCAGCAGGATAGACAGAAGGAGCCTCAGACTCTGGCACCCTCGCCTCTAGGATTGTGTCGATGTCTGCACGAAGACTGTCAACTGCAACCTGAAGAGTCGACACATCCACCGGAGGGGCTGGTCGGGCTAACACTCTCAACTCAAAGGCGTCCGAGCGCTGGTTAACCTCAGCAATCTTCCGCTCTGTAAACTGCTGCATTTTCCGCTCTAGACGCTCTTCAGACTCAGTGATCGACTTCTGCATCCACGGCTGGATATGATGTAGAAGAGTAGCCATTTGTGCCTCTAGTTTTTGGACCCTAGAAAGCGGGACCAGTGCCGGTAGAGGGGTTGTGCAAGAGGAGCTCGGGGTTGTGCTACTACCCGGGATAGACTCGACCGGAGTAATGTCAGTGGACGCCTGTGTAACTGTGCGGGCCTGGGCTACCGTATCCGCAAGATCATCAGCAAGTAGGGGCAGCTCTGGATAGGGCCCTCTGCGTGGAGCCAACTCATTGGCCTCGTCTCTGTTGAAGCCGACGTCAACAGTGCCTTACGGGGTCTTCAGCTGATCTACGTGCCATATGGGCTGCGGACCTGCAAAGTGCAAAGATCATACACGGGAAGGGGTAGGTAGTAGTGACCTTGAATGCCCTCTCGTGCATGACTGCCTGGAGAAGCCATGCAAAGTCCACCTCGAATTCGACTATCATCGCCGCCATCAACACTGCTCGATCCCAGGTAATGATGTTATCAGCAGCTGTGGGGGAGAGGCAGTGACGGACGAGCAGCCACAAGAACTTTGCTATGAACGTGACGTTGGCCTTCTTGATGGCCCCCTTCGGCTCAGTGACCCAATCGGCACCCTCTCCATCTACTGACAGGTGCAGGGCCATCCACCTCTTGGTGGTCTCTCTCGATCTGGCTCGTGCAGAAGCGTCCATCCTTTACTATCTGCCAGCGGTAGTCAAACTCGGCAGTGATGGGGGTCCGAGTAGCATCTGCACTCTCGCCGTATAGAAACCGGCGGATGGCTGGCAGGGAAATATTAACCTGCACGCCTCGGACTCGAACCTGCTCCAGTGGGGACTGTTTAGCGGGAGCAGCCCGCCTATCGATCTGTGATCGGAGAGTCGTTACGTAGGATACGTAACACTCTCGGACCATTTCCTCGCTGTATCGTCCCAATGGACATGTTGTCCACTCTAAGCGATGCCTGGTGAAAAGGTTATGGATCTCCGGCATCGTTGGGAGACTCCCTGTAAGTACCCGCTGCTCCAAGGTGAGTGTCCGAGTCATTACTCTTTTATCAGTCAGGAACTTGGCGTCGGAGTAAACTTGAAACTGGTCGTCGGCTGATACGCTCAAACTTACTTCTCAAATGAGAAGTAAAGCGGTCGCATCAAGTAAATAACCCAACTAGTGAGGTTGGGATCGTTCCCACGAGGAAAATAGTCTAGACTTAACTCCAACTTGTTATTACTATTGTTCGGTTGATGACTTCCTTAAAAAGTAAAAGCATAAAGGGGGGGTTTATACTTCCTAATAAAATAAAAATAACTAACGAACTTGACAGAGAGACACTTAACTTTTTTAATGTTGAGTTTTAATCAAGTAATCAAAGTAACTAGGGTTTACGTGTTCCCCACAGGTTCATAACTTGATAATTCTAGCTATAACAATTCTTTCCTAGTATCTTGCATGTAAAGTGATAAGTTATGTATTTCTAAATCCTTGGTCCGGCATCTAGAAAATCTCACTCCGCACCTTGGTCCGACTACGTGTGTTGCTTTCCTAACCCTTATCCTTACCTCATATTAAGCATCGTATTCGATATTTGACTAAGTTATTACCTCGTACCAATCAATACTAGCCTATTACATAGTATACACTAAATCTATGTTAATAATTCTTTTCCTATTATCTACCTCCTTGGTCCGGCAAGTAGCATTAAGGCGAGTTCTAACGTTGATCATCCGTTAAAAAGACTTCTAAGCGAAAGAATTATTAATACATGCAAGACACGATTCTAGAATTGTTATTTTAGCTAGGGTTTATCTCATTATTTGCCTATGGTTCCCACAACCCTAGTTATAGAGTTTAGTTCCTCATAGCCATAAACACAATATTCAAATATATTAAACAAGAATTCATGTACTTACTTTAATGAGAAAGAATAAAGTCCTAAAATTTGCTTGATTAATCAACAAGAGTTACTTGTAAGAATCTCCAACAATCAAACACTCCGAAAAACAAAGTCTAATAATATGATGTTTAATCTCCAAGAGTCTAACCTAAAAAATGAGGTTTTTCGAAGTATTTATAAAAAATAAAAAACCTAATTAAACAAGGATTCTAATTAATGGAAATCTGCCAAAACGCGGCTGGGTCGACGGACCACGCGATGGAACGTCGTGGTCATGACGGACCGTCGCGGGCTCCGTCGCCCCATACTTGGTGCAATTCTTCTGCGGCTTTCTTCATTCCCCTCGACGGCAAGTGTGACGGACCGTCATAGGCACGACGGTCCGTCGAGGGTCTTCGTTACAAAATACTTCAACTCTTGGAATCTGGGTACTGGGATCACTTCTCTGATCTTCGCGACGAACCTGCAGGACGGACCGTCATATCCATGACGGACCGTCACAAGCTTCGTAATCCCACACTTGGTCAGACTTCCCCATCTTCCTTGGCAGCCTTCTACGCTGCCACCTACGGACCGTCACAAGCACGACGGACCGTCATAAGCTCCGTAGGTGGTCTCTTCTGCATTTTTTTGCTCAAAATCTCCGCATTCAGCTTTAGACAGATTTCCTGCAAAACAAAGAAAACCTTATATCAACATTAGCACAAAAAGGCTTTCAGACACACTAAACTTAAGGAAAAAGTATTAATTATACCGTGAAACCACGGTATATCAACACCCTCAACTTAAATTCGTTGTTTGTCCTCAAGCGACGCACTATGACTCACTACACAATCTTTGTACAATAGTATTCATGTTTTATCCTTTGCAATCATTTGGCTATCAATCCCGACTAATCCCATCAAATCTATGCATGCTATCACTATTAGGCTTGACTTTTGTGGGATTCGAACATGACACAGACTCACCATGCACTAACACCTATCCTCTTCAATTTCTCACCGAGGTGCTAAAAATTCCGGTATTGCAACTAGTGTCCTCGCTTAAGAACAAAATCCTCATTTTTCACACAATGATTTCAGTTTGAGTATAAGGATTACATTTCAACACTCGCTCTCAGAACAAAGTCACACTCATTCATACCTATTGCCATAAGCTTGCCCTTATTTTCACTGCCTTAAGTTCGCTATACAACCCTTAGGATCACGATAGGACTTTTTTAGCTTGTAACGTAGGCTCAGAGTCCGGTAGGGTATATTTAGGTATACTTTAGTGACTTTTTGCCCTCCTTGACATATCGGCTAAACCTTCCGCTCTATATCACTTTATTTTGCCCAGTTTCTCCTATTCTTTCACCTTGCTGTTTCCCTTCTTTCTTCATTTGTGTAAGTGACTCTTTTCTTTTCTTGTTTGTAATTCTTGAATATTTCTTTCTTTTTTTTTTCTTTCAACGAGTTCTTGAGTCACTTTACTTTTGTTCTTTCTCTCTCTTTGTTCTTTCAACCCCACTTTCCAGAGCATTCTTCAAAACAGCCACCCTCAACTCATGGCTTTGCCATGAGTCAAGGTACACAATACCGAAAATAGGGTCAGGGCCATAACGAAGGTTGTTTATACATTAGCCACCCTCAACTTATTCTTTTGGCATAAGCTGAGGTGCACATGTCTAAGGAGGGACCAGGGCCAACATATTGTTCCCAGAAAAGATCAGTTGGGGTGAAAAAGAAAGGTCTAATTTTAAGCTCAAATTATTTGGATAAATGAAGGATAACTTTCATTTGGTTTCTTTTATTTAGGCTAGAAATGGGCTATATTGAATAAGGGCCTATGATCCTTTCCTAATTGTATGTTACAGCTTACTTTTAGCAGGACTAACCAGGCAAGTTCTAGCTCAGTATCGGTAGTGGACTATTCAACTTTCCTCACACTCACTTGACATCTCATCACTATACCAGATTATCAGACACCTAGTTTGACTTGAAGATTTAGGGTAGTGCAATGGTGTAACTCTATTTCATGTTTAAAGCCACACAATTATCAGTTACTACTCCTAGTCATGCAACATTTTCCAATTTTATCGGGATATCATTTTAGTCATCATGCTTCAAAGTTAAGCTATGTACAACAGATATAACGTGCCGGTTCAACAGAAAAAATAATCAGTCTTTTGGGGAAAAAGAACACAGGCAAGAAAACCCCAAAAGAGGACAGTGAGTTAGGCTACTCAGACTTCACCCTAACACTCACTTTCCATTTACCCCACCCCCCAACAAAAAAGCATGCAATTGTCCCCAATGCAAAAAAAATCTAAAGATTAGAGGGGTAGGTGAAGCAAACCCGTGGCGCATAGCGCCGTCGATCAACAAGCTGGTGGGTCTGGTTTCCCAGAACCCACATCCTCTGCAATCTAGACACCCTCAGTGAGTCCTCAGCAACAACTGCACCCTCAGTAGTGCCTCCTGCTGTCTCTACAGTGCGGGAGCTAGACGCCCCAGCCGCTATCTGCGATGCTCTGATCTGGTGTGCCTCCGCCTCAGCAAGTGAGGCTCTCCTCGCGGCCTCCATCTCTCGGCGCTCCTTCTTTCTTGCTCGCGCCTCATCCTCTGATCGACCCCTCCGCCTCTTGGCACTCTCTCTTGGGGAATATGGGGGAATGTCTGGAGTAGGAAACAGAGCCGCCAATACAGTATCCTCAAGAGCTCGGCGGACTCGACACTCTTGCCGCTAGGATCGTGGTCGATGTCCGCACGAAGGCCGAGATCGCACTGAAGAGTCGACACATCTACCGGAGGGGATGGTCGAGCTAATACTCTCAATTCAAAGGCATCGAGGCGCTGGTTAACCTCAGCAATCTTCCGCTGCATCTGCCTCTCCATACGCGCCAGACTCAGCAATAGACTTACGCATCCACTGGATATGATGCGAGAAGAGTGGCCATTTGTGCCTCCGGTTTTGGACTCGGGCAAGCGGGGTCGATGTCGATGAAATTTGTCTTTGCTACCAGGATAGACTCGATCGGGGTAGTGTCCGTGGATGCTGTGTATTTGTGCGAGCCTGGGCCACCGTATCCGCAAGGTCATCGGATAGTGGTGGTAGCTCGACGGGCCTCGGCGTGGGGCCAACTCATTGGCCTCGTCTCGATGAGGCCGACGCCAACGGTACCGGCGGGTCCTCAACTGATCTATGTGCCATATGGGCACACCTGCAGACCTGCAAAGGGCAAAGATCATGCACGGAAAGGGGCAGGTGGTGGTGACCTTAAATGCCCTCTCGTGCATGACTGCCTGGAGAAGCCATGTATAGTACACCTCGAAGCCGGCTATCATCGCCGCCATCAGCACTGCTCGATCCCAGGTGACTATATTATCGCAATGTGGGGAAAGGCAGCCGACGTCTGGCGACCACAAGAACTTGGCGATTTAACGTGAGGTTGGCCTTGATGGCCCCCTTCGGCTCGGTGACCCAATCGGCACCCTCTCCGTCGACTGATAAGTGTAGGGCCATCCACCGCTTGGTGGTCTCCCTCAGTGCTGGCTCTCGTAGTAACTGTCCATCCTTCACTACCTGCCAGCGGTAGTCAAACTCGGCAGTGATGGGGGTCCGAGTAGCATCTGCACTCTCGCCGTATAGGAACCGGCGGATGGCGGGCAGGGAAATGTCAACCTGCACGCCTTCGACTAGAACCTGCTCGATGGGGCTGTTTCGGGAGCAGACCGCTGTCGATCTGTGGATCGGAGAGTCGCTACGTGGACGCGTAGAACTCTCGGACCATCTCTCAGATCGTCCCAACGGACGGGCTGTCCACTCTAGGCGATGCCTGGTGAATATGGTGTGGATCTCCGGCATCGAGGGGAGACTCCCTCTAAGTACCCGCCGCTCCAGGGTGAGTGTGCGAGCCATTACTCCTTTATTGGTCAAAAACTTCGCGCCAGTAAACTGGCGGCCTTCAACGCACCACGGTTTGGGTGGTCGGTGGGAGTGAGGGCCGGGCTGGTGCGCCGGATGTGGAGTCTGGCTATCGGCCTCATCGGCGAGGCCGGCCATTTGCGGCGATGGCGGAGTGCGGGAACCTCGGCCAGATCTGGCTTCCTCCGGACCAGGATACTCCCGAGGCAGGCGCTCCTTCCTCGTTTGTGGTCGACCCGCAGGGTGTGCCGGTCGATGGCGCTCCTCATCGATCGGGAGGCGGTGATTACGCCGACGCCACCGTCTTGGGTGTGGCTCGGGGCACGTGTAGCACGGAAGGGGCGGAGGTGCCTGGGGCATGTATTCGTGGTCCCGCCATCGCCGAGCCGATGACCTTGCGGCGAGCGGCGACAGACTTAGATCGCCCGCGTGCATAAGTGCGGTCTTGCTTGGGTGCCATAGTCGATAGTACTTGTAAAGGGGCAATATTAGTATGAGTAGTGGCAATCAAAACAGGCAAGATCATATGACATGAAACTTTGAAAAAAAAATGTGTTAGTAATATTGAAACTGTATCACACGACGGGACCTATGACGGCTCATCGTGACTATGACGGACCGTCATGAGTTCCGTCGTGTTATACTTGGTATATGTATATATAAGGAACCCTGAAGGAGGGGTCGCTGACCATCATGACGGTCAAGCAGGACGGACCGTCGTGGGTATGACGGTCCGTCGTAAGGGTCCGTCGTAGGACACTTAGAAAATGATGGGAGACCCTCAGAAGAGGGTTCTCTGACTATCATGACGGTCGTGCAGGACGGACCGTCGTAGGTGTGACGGTCCGTCATAAGTGTCCGTCGTTGGACACTTAAAAAAATTTTGGAGACCCTTATCATAGGGGTCTCTGACCATCATGGTGGTCGTGCAGGACGGACCGTCGTGGGTGTGACGGTCCGTCATAAGTGTCCGTCGTTGGACATTTGGAAAATTTTTGGAGACTCTTTTCAGAGGGGTCTCTGACCATCATGACGATCGTGCAGGACAGACGGTCGTGGGTGTGATGGTCCGTCGTAAATGTCCGTCGTTGGACACTTGGAAAATTTTTGGAGACCCTTTTCAGAGGGGTCTCTGACCAGCATAACGATCGTGCAGGACGGACCGTCGTGAAGACAACGGTCCGTCACAGGCGTCGTTGGGGAGGGTGCTAGGGCTTATGCGACGGACCCTACGATGGTTCGTCGTGTATACGATGGACCGTCATCGGGGTCTCGTTCTGAATATCAGAGACAGAACTGTAGGTACCCTAAGCAACCCCAATGAACACACATGGTCTTGTAGTGTTGTGGACCTCTATGTGTCTATCCCAACTACCTAGGAAACTATTAATGTGAAATCACCTATGTCTAGGGTTATTAACATGGCAAATTCAAACATTTAGAGCCTAGGTCTAGACATAATCATATCATGGGAACAAGATACGACTAGGAACGAATCTAATACTAACTAATAAACAAAAATACAAGAGAAATGAGTATAAATTTAGAGACACATACCTTGGAAATGGAGAAAACACAAGTGGGGAATGATTCAGGTGGCAAGGTAGATACCCAAAAGCAGCAGCACCAACAAGTAACTAATAGTAATAAGGTTTGGGGAGATTGTGGGAGTAATGATCAGTGGGGGAAGTGTGGAAGTTGAAAAGAGAGGGGAGATGAGAGGAAGTTGGAAGTAATGGGGTGGAATATGGAGGGGTGGGGAGTATAAACGGTCAAATTTTGAAAAGGGGTCCAGGCGGGTCGGGTCGGGTTAATTTCATTAATCGCGCGACGGTTCCCCGACGACGGTCCGTCGCGCATGCGACGCCCCATCGTGGTTTCCGTCGTGTGTGCCCTAATTTCAAAAAATGACAGAAGTACTTACCTGGTGTGACGGTGCATACGACGGTCCGTTTCAGTCACGACGGTCCATCGTTGTATCCGTCAGTGGCTACTGCGGAGTAGTTTTCTGCAGAATTTCCTGGTGATGTGCCTGCAAATTTAAAACCCATTTATAGAAAAATGCTACCATTATTAAAAAGACGATAAGTATTGGGTTGCCTCCCAACAAGCGCCATATTTAACGTCGCGGCACGACTGGGGCCACTTGATTACTCAGACTTCATCAAGATGGTATGCCTCGATCACTTCATTCGCCGATTCAGCATGCCCTAGATAGATTTTTATGCGCTGTCCATTCACCTTGAACCGCACACCCTCCTTAGTTTCCAACTCGATCGCTCCATGAGGGAATAGTTGGGTAACTGTAAGAGACTCACCCATTTGGACTTGAGTTTGCCTGGAAACAAGCACAATCTGGAATTGAATAGAAGCACTAAATCCCCGACCATAAACTTTCGTTTTTCAATTTTGTTGTCATGATACTTATTCATCTTTTCTTTATATAGGGCTGAGCTTTCATAGGCTTTCAAGCGAAATTCATCAAGTTCATTCAACCCATTTAACCGTTGCTCTGCAGCTTCGCTCCAATCCAATTTTAACTTCTTCATAGCCCACATGGTTTTATGCTCTAACTTAACCGGAAGATGACAAGCTTTCCCATATACATGTTGGTATCGAGACATACCTATGGGAGTCTTATAAGCTGTCCGGTAGGCCCAAAAAGCATCATCAAGCCTCCTTGACCAATCTGTTCTACTAGCATTCACTGTTTTGGACAATATCTGTTTGATCTCCCGATTTGATACCTCAACTTGCCCACTAGTTTGAGGGTGGTAAGGCGTGGCCACATTATGGCGAACACCATATTTCTCCAATAACCCCTTGAACAATCTGTTGCAGAAGTGGGAACCCCCATCACTAATAATGGCCCTTGGAGTGCCAAAACAGGAGAATATATTCTTTTTCAAGAATGCAGTGACACTCTTCCCTTCATTGTTTGCGAGAGCTATGGCTTCGACCCATTTAGATACATAATCAACTGCTACAAGAATGTACTTCATCCCATGAAAACTCACGAAAGGGCCCATAAAGTCAATACCCCACACATCAAATAACTCAATCACAAGAATGGGGTTTAGAGGGAGCTCTTGCTTTCTTGAAATACCACCATCTCGTTGACATTTGTCACATGATTTAGCAAACCCATGAGCATCTTGATGAAGAGTTGGCCAATAGTAACCACATTGCAATATCTTGTGAGTGGTTCGGATACCACTGTGATGTCCGCCAACAGGTGAAGAATGGCATGCCTCCAATACACTCAACATTTCACATTCGGGCACACAACGCCGAATAAGCCCGTCGGCACAACTCCTATACAAGTATGGTTCATCCCAAAAGAACTTCTTCACATCGTACATGAACTTTTTCCTTTGATGAAAGGACAAGTCTGATGGAACAATATCACTAGCCATATAGTTCGCAAAATCTGCGAACCATGGAATCAAGTCTTGTGAAGCAGCCAATACATGTTCATCGGGGAAAGTATCATCAATGTCAGTCTTATCCCCTAACTCTCTCATAGCTTCATCCTCTAGACGGGACAAATGATCAGCAACTTGATTTTCACCCTTTTTCTATCCAAAGACTTCAAAGTCAAATTCTTGCAAAGATAATACCCAACGAATCGGCCTTGATTTCGCATCCTTTTCGCCATCAAATATCTCGGTGTTGAATGGTCAAGATGCACTATGACTCTAGTACCTAGCAAATAGGAGCGAAATTTCTCAAAAGCAAAGACTACATGCGAGGAGTTCTTGCTCGATCCTTTGTGTAGTTCTTCTGGGCTTCATTTAGGGATTTACTAGCATAGTAAATTGGGTGAAGGATTTTGTTTCTTCTCTGTCCCAATACTACACCAAGAGCCACCCCACTAGCATCGCACATTACCTCAAATGGACTGTTCCAATCCGGAGAAATAGTGATAGGTGCAGACACTAACTTCTCTTTTAGCTCACTGAATGCTTTAAGACAGGACTCATCAAAACAAAATTTACATTCTTTCTCCAGTAATTTGCACAATGGGTGTGCAATCTTTGAAAAGTCTTTGATGAATCTCCGATAAAAACCTGCATGCCCAAGAAAGCTTCTCACACCTTTCACAGAGATCGTGGGAAGTCTCTATTACCTCAACTTTAGCTCGATCAACCTCTATACCCTTTTCTCAAAATGCGATGACCCAACACAATACCCTCTTTCACCATGAAATGACACTTTTCCCAGCTTTAGTACCAGATTGCGTCTTCATATCTCTTAAGAACCTCGGATAAATTGTTCAAGCATCGCTCAAATGAATCACCAACCACGTAAAAATCATCCATAAAAACCTCTATAGTATCCTCCACCATGTCGGAAAATATTGACATCATACATCTCTCGAAAGGTTGCGGTGCATTGCACAACCCAAACGGCATTCTTACGAACGCAAAAGTCCCATATGGACAAGTGAAAGTGGTTTTCTCTTGATCATGCAGTGCGATAGAAATCGATTATACCCCGAATACCCATCAAGAAAACAATACCACCCTTTTCCCAAGTCTATCCAACATCCGATCCATGAAGGGCATAGGAAAATGGTCTTTTGATCCATGAGTTCAGTTTACGGTAATCCATGCACACCCTCCATCCAGTAACCGGTCTCATCGGAACAAGTTCATTCTTTTCGTTGGGGACCACAGTCATTCCCACTTTCTTAGGTATACACTGAACCGGGCATACCCAACTACTATCGGCGATTGGATAGATTACTCCAGCATCCAACCACTTGATAATTTCCTTCTTCACAACCTCTTGCATAGGAGGATTCAAGCGTCTCTGGTGCTCAATACTCGGCTTATGATCAGGCATGAGTTGGATTTTATGAGAGAAAATACCAGGAGGGATCCCAATAATGTCCGCAATGGTCCACCCAATAGCTCTTTTGAACCTTTTTAGTACCTTCACCAAACTCTGAACCTGTTGTTCATCTAGGTCTGATGCAATGATTACCGGCAAAGTATCACCATTTCCTAAGAATTCATACCTAAGATGAGGTTGGAGAGCTTTTAATTCAACTTTTGGAGCTTCCTCTATAGATGGTTTAGCGGGTGGGGACTCGCGATTCTTCATATCAAGCTCAAATTTCTTCGGTTTAAACCGAACATCACCTCGGTCAAGAGCCGCTACTAATGACTCATACTCTTCAATGCAATCGCTATCAAAGTTCATTATCACTGCCGCTAATGCTTCGACACCTAGACGTTCTTCTATTTGTGTCTCAAAGGTCTCACCCATGTTGTAGGATATAGCAGATGCCGATTGGAGCTCACCACTCTGCCTCATGGACCTACAAATATTAAAGGTCACTTCCTCACTGTTCAACCGAAATTTCATCTGCCCCTTTTCCATGTCTACTAAGGCTCTTCCCGTAGCTAGGAATTGCCTCCCAAGGATAATAGGCACTTCAAAATCAACCTCACAATCAAGAAAAACAAAATCGGCTGGAAAGATGAATGACTCCACTTTTACTAGCACATCGTGGAGTATTCCTATAGGTCGTTTTACTGTTCGATCAGCCATCAGTAGCCGCATCGCCGTGGGCTTTGGGTTACCCAAACCCAACTTCTTGTAAATCGAGAGGGGCATGAGATTTATGCTTGCCCCCAGATCACATAATGCTTTCGCAAAATGTAATAGTCCGATTGTACAAGGAATAGTAAACGCGCCCGGATCTTCTTTCTTTTGGACCAGAGATCTTGTAGCAATAGCACTACAATGCTACATTCTATCATCATCCTCAAAAGTGACCGATCTTTTCTTTGTAACCAGATCTTTCATAAATTTGGCGTGAATAGGGCATTTGTTCTAAAGCTTCTACCAAAGGGACATTGATAGAAAGTTGCTTCAACATTGTTATAAAACGCCGGTATTTACCATCCTCGGTCTTTTTCACTAATCTCTGAGGAAATGGGGGTGGTGGCCTAGGCATAGGAGTTACCTTTTTAGGCACTTCAGCATCTTTTGCAGTGTTATCCTCTAATTCAGCATCAACTTCTACCACTTTATCAGATTCTGTTGTCACCTTATTCTCATCAGATGGCATAGGTGGATCAATGGTTTGCTTGCCACCGCGAGTAGTAATTGCCATACAATATCCATCATTCTTTGGATTTTGGACGGTGTTGCTAGAAAGAGTGCCCGGTTGCCGTGTGTTCACTATCGCAGATAATTGGGCCACTTGCAATTCGATTTGTTTAATCAAAATTGCATGTGTATCAACTTTTTGCCCAATACTAGCTAAATCACACCTCAACTCTTTAATGTGTTCATCACTAGTGTCGAACCTCCTCATCATTTTGTGCAACATATCCTCAACTCGCGCCATACTATCTCCACCATCCCTAGAAGTAACTTCATGATTTTGAGGAGGGACATAGGGCCCATTCCTGTCGTTTCTATTAGCATAGATACCCCTGTTAAAGTTGTTGTCGCGGTTGTAGTTTCCATCTCGGACATAATGAACCTCACGGTTGTAGTTACCGTAGTTCCGACCTTGGTTCCCTTGACCTTGGCGCCAATTATCCTGATTTGAGCCTTGGGCGTTTGGTCGGAAACCCCCCATCTGCTCATTCACTGCATAAGTGTCCTCCGCATAATAGCACTCATCATTAGGAGGTGGTGGTTTAGCCAAGTAGTTGACTGCTTTTATCTTTTCTGCACCCCCTGTGACATGTTTTAGTACCAACCCAAGTTCAGTTCTCATCTGAGCCATTTCTTCACGAATCTCATCTGTGGCTGGGTTGTGAGTGGACTGCACTGCGAAGGTGTTTCTCCCTGTATCAGACTTTCTAGTACTCCAAGCCTTGTTATTTCGGGAGATTTTCTCTAGTTTTTCTGCAATCTCAGCATAAGGTCATTCTCCATAAGATCCACCTGCTATAGTGTCCAACACCGCTTTATTGTTATCATCATGTCCTCGATAGAAGTATTCCTTAAGTGACTCATCATCTATACGGTGATTTGGAACACTTCTCAAGAATGAGGTGAATCTATCCGAAGAACTACTAACTGACTCTCCTGGTAGTGCCACAAAGTTGTTCACCCTGTCTTTGTGGTTTAATTTCTTGGAGACCGGATAGTAGCGTGCTAAGAAGACATCCCTTAGTTGATTCCAAGTGAAGATGGAGTTGTATGGGAGCTCAGTGAACCACATAGCAGCATCTCCCATCATTTATTCCCAAGTTTTGATTCATATTGCGCAGTGTACGCTCTAACTCACGATCGTAGGGAAACAATAGTTCTCTTCCTCTCCGTGTATTTGGCATACAAGGAGGATAGTTCTGAAAGGAAATCAAAAACAATAAAACAAAGTAAAATCAAGAAAATATCAACTAAACTATAGTAATAAGTTCAAGTTAATCTAAAAGCTAAATTCCCCGGCAACGGCGCCAAAATTTGATACGCTCAAACTTACTTTTCAAATGAGAAGTAAAGCGGTCGTGTCAAGTAAATAACCCAACTAGTGAGGTTGGGATCGTTCCCACGAGGAAAATAGTCTAGACTTAACCTCAACCTATTATTACTATCGTTTGGTCAATAACTTCCTTGGAAAGTAAAAATATAAAAAAGGGGGGTTCTATCTCTAAATAAGTGAATATAAACAACGAACTTGAAAGAGACACTTAACAGCTTTAAATGTTGGGTTTTAATCAATTAATCAAAGTAACTAGGTTTTACGTGTTCCCCACAGGTTCATAACTTGATAACTCTAACTATAACAATTCTTTCCTAGTATCTTGCATGCAAAGTGATAAGTTATGTATTTCTAAATCCTTGGTTCGGCATCTAGAAAATCTCACTCCGCACCTTGGTCCGGCTACGTGTGTTGTTATCCTAACCCTTATCCTTACCTCATACAAAGCATCCTATTCGATATTTGACTAAGTTATTACCTCGTACCAATCATTACTAGCCTATTAGATAGTATGCACTAAATCTATGTTAATAATTCTTTTCCTATTATCTACCTCCTTGGTCCGGCAAGTAGAATTAAGGCGAGTTCTAACGTAGGCCATCCGTTAAAACGACTTCTAAACGAAAGAATTACTAATACATGCAAGACACTATTCTAGAATTGTTCTTTTAATTTGGGTTTATCTCATTATTTGCCTATGGTTCCCACAACCCTAGTTATGTAGTTTAGTTACTCATATCCATAAACACAATATTCAAATATATTAAATAAGAATTCATGTACTTACTTCAATGAAAAAGAATAATGTTCGAAAGTTTGCTTGATTAATTACCGAAAATCACTTGTAAGAATCTCCAAATCAAAACACTAATACACAGAGTCTAATAATATGATGTCTAATCTAGCAGAGTCTAACCTCAAAAATGAGGTTTTTTGAACTATATATAAAAAATAAAAACCTAATTAAACAAGGATTCTAATTGCTGGAAATCTGCCAAAACGCGGCTGGGTCGACGGACCTCGCGACGGACCGTCGTGGTCACGACGGACCGTTATGGACTCCGTCGTCCCATACTTAGCAATTTCTTCTGCTGCTCTCTTCATTCCCCTCAACGGCAAGTATGACGGACCGTCATAAGCACAACGGTCCGTCGAGGGTCTTCGTTTCAAAACACTTCAACTCTTGGAATCTAGGTACTGGATCACTTCTCTGAACTTCATGACGAACCTGCAGGACGGACCGTCATAGCAACGACGGACCGTCACAAGCTACGTAACCCCACACTTGGTCAGACTTCCCCATCTTCCTTCAGAAGCTTCTCTACGCTGTCACCTACGGACCGTCACAGGCATGACAGACCGTCATCAGCTCCGTAGGTGGTCTCTTCTGTATTTCATCACTCAAAATCTCCGCATTCAACTTTGGACAG
Source organism: Solanum arcanum (assembly GCA_027789145.1). Classification (NCBI taxonomy): domain Eukaryota; kingdom Viridiplantae; phylum Streptophyta; class Magnoliopsida; order Solanales; family Solanaceae; genus Solanum; species Solanum arcanum. The sequence goes on from CM050943.1 coordinate 54,666,888, forward strand.
ATTTCCTGCAAAACAAAGAGAAACTCATATAAAAACTAGCACAAAAAGACTTTCGGACACACTAAACTTAAGGAAAAAGTATTAATTATACCGTGAAACCACGGTATATCAGTAGGCCATGAATCATGACTTGATTTTACAAATGTGCAAATATACATTGTGATTGTGATTGTGGCTTATTGATTGGATGGGGTGTTGCATTCTGATACACTAACTTGGGATCACTTGCCACGTTCCGGCATAAATATGAGATTGGTTGCCAAATTTTGGCATAAACATTAGGCCGGGTACCTCGTTCAAATATGCTTACAGTTTGGGTTTGGGTTTCAGGAGAGAACCAATGACTTTACAAAATCGTATATCTTGAAATTGTGGAGTTGTATGTTGTTCTTAAGTGATGATTGATGTGGTATTTATCATAAATGGTTAAAAGATTATGATGACGTATATTTGTTTGTTTTATTTTGTTGATTTAACTCATTACATGTCTTGTTGTTGAATGAGCCAAAAAGGTCCAAGGGTTCAAAAGTTGTCGATGTGTGAGAGAAAATTTCGTCCGTGTGTTGCAAGGTTGAGAAGTGGAGGTAATGTACATGATAAAAATACTTATGTAGATTCCACAGTGAGAGAAAGGAATTTGTGGTTGGTAGTGGGGAAGCCTTGATAAAAGGTTTAATATGGCAGGGTCTGAATAAGATAAAGAGAAAACAAGGGTAATGTTGTGTATGGTTATTCAGAATGTAGGTATTAAGAGTACTAGTGTAATTTTAAGGTATTAAGAGAGAGATAGAGAGAAAAAGTGGAGAAGCGAGTGGTTTTATTGCATGTTCCTAGTCGTTGAATTCTTATATTATGTGGTGGGCGTCGAGTTGAGCAATGATGCATGCCAGTATATGTGGTTTTTTACTGATACAACTCTTGCGATGCCTTCTTGGCATAGTTTGGATGCAAGGTCGGTGATGTTTTGTTAGGTGAAGACAAAGATAATCTCGTCCAGCTTCTAATTTTTCTTCCGTAAGGTAAGAGTTATGTCTTGCGTTTACTGTTAGTAGCTCTTGTACCTGTTTAGACTAGATCCTTGGGGGTGTTGATTACTTTATAGGTCTTAATATGAAATTGCACTAAAAGTTCTTATTTATAAATCCTATTTAATTCATTTATCTCTGTTTTTTCTTTAAATTTCCGCATAATTCCACTATTGGGATATGGGGGTTCTCCTACTTAGGTGTTAGAGTAGGTGCCCACACGACTCAGTGGGTTGGGGCATGACAAATTGGTATCTCAGATCAGGCTATCGTTCTCCTAGTACAAGAGTAAAATGTGGACTTGACTCTTTCCAATTGATGTGTGGACATCTACATCTAATCCTCATGAAGATACGAATCATTTTATGAATTTTCCACCTTTTTTTCTCTTTTTTCATGTGAACTGTCACTTGTGGCATGAGTTGAGTCCTAGTGGTATCTCACGATTCACATTGGTATCTCAATAAAGCAAATCAAACGTCGTGGGAGTGACAGAAGGAACACAAGCAAGGTAAACTCGAACTAAGAAGGTTCAAACTAGTATATGTCCATAAGGGTTGCGTGATTTTAGGGATGACCAGAAATGGTGATCCATGGAGCTAACTAACTAACAACATAACTTGTTTCTGAATTATAACTTGGTGAATGTGAATGTGTGTTCTATTGTCTGAATTAACTGTAAATCTGGAAGTTGTATTTTCTTGTATGTGACGATATAATTATGTGAACTATAATAACGTGTCTAAACCTTGATATGTGCAATATGTTAATCGAGTTGTTGAAATTTTGCAAGATCATAATTGTGTGAGGGTCGTGAAACTCATTATGGAAAGAAGGTCATGACTAATTTCAATACAAGGGTCTAAACAAGTTACGAGGTGATTCGTTAGCAAAATTTGGACGTGTCTTACACTTGACTAATAATTGTGTGAGTGTTTGGGTGTATCCCGGGAATGTGTGGGTTGTTAGGTTGAATTCAGGGGAGTGTATTGGATTTGATATTATTAAGATTGACTCGGGGTAGACATCGATTATCCTAGGTAATGGAATCACTCTAAAACGCCTGTGTTATAGCTGGGAACCTTGGAAAATTTAGAAAAGAGAAGAACCCCAAAAAATTGTAGGTAGGTTATGCCTCGTTTGGGCTGCTAGAGCAGAATTTTTTCCGTCAAAGTGAGGCTGCCAGTCGGTATTCTTCCCTCCAAAATGGAATAGGGCGAGAAAAAATCACAACCTATCTTTCCTGCTTTTCTTAGTCGCTAATACAGACCCGACTGTATATCCGAACTAATCCGAGCAATTCAATTAGTATTCGAAAAAAGAGCAATAAGCCAAAAAAACATTAGTAGTTGACGGAAAAAGAGGTCCTCCAAGGGTATAATGCGATCCCAAACATCAATAAACTTAGGGAACTTTGCGTAGTCCTATGGCTCGATTCCGGGAATCTCCCTATTATAGGCAACTTAAGAGAAAGTTACCTTAATAATCTTCCACATTCGGTCCCTCAGATGATCCCTCGCTAAACCTTTCCTCTCTTCCTAACGCAACTGGAAGTTGAGAATCTTAAAATCTAGGTGAGTGCTGGATGGAATTAGAGTAGAGTTAGGAAATGGGTGTCTCAACCATCTTTGGACGGTATCCAAATCCTCCTCCACATGTGCACCTAAGATTAGGGGCTGGGACCGGGTAGGACGAGTGACATCGTCTCCCTCGTCGTGTGACTCCAAAGCCACCTGACTAATACTGGTCTTGTTCGTCCTCCTCCTCTTGCACTAAGAAGTAGATCACTGCCTAATCAAAAGAGGGTGAATACGTGGGATCCATGGGAAGCACCTCATCAGTGTCGAAAATTGGCACTCCCGCCTGCTTGCATTGCACAGTAACAAACCTCAATAGCAAGAAGTATTTCATGTAGCTCTGATAGAACATTTCCACTCTGATATAATTTGTGCCCCCACATTTAGTTCGATGCCTTGTACAGCGCACACCACCACTAAGACCCGAGGAAATGTCATGTTGGTAAGAATGCCCAATGGGTGGATCCTCCTGGTAACAAAGTGTATCCATAACTTAGCATCTAGTGACCACTCCATACTAGTAATGCCCTCTGTGATAACCCAGTAGATCTGATTCCAGCATGCATGCTCGATTAGGGTGTCTCTCAACTAGCCTAGATCAATCGTACTCCGAATTTGAGAACTCAGGCACCTCTAGTGCCTCATTGATAGATGTGGCATTTTGGGGGATGTCAAATCCAGGAATACGGATGACCAGATGAGGGTCTTCTAATGAAAAAATAGGCATGATAGCGTAGAACTCCCTCACCCAGGTAGATAGAGCAGGAAGGGGAGATTCTGTCAGTGGAGCCTAGCCAAACTTTACAAGCCGAGCGTGAAAGGCAGACATTTTTTCATCCAAATTCAGCAAGTGAAAACCCCGCTCACAACATAATTTAGTGATCTAGTGGTCATGGTATCATTCCCGACTAGCATCATTGGGAAAGCGGACAAAAAGTCAATTTTCCTCATTGATCCCAGTCTTTTAGAAAATCCTTCAAAAATATTTATAAGTACATTAGAACATTGAGGAACATTGAGGGAAAATTTTCTATCTTAAACAGATGCAGGCTACTGGTTTCCATATCCCACCCTAGTGGACAAAATCGCGCTAGAGCAGGATAATGAACAAACACCAGGCGCGATCATGGTGCCCTTTGTCCCAAAAATCCCTAATTCATAGAATTTCAGCAGATCAGAGTATAATAAATTACTTTGAACCTAAATATGCAATTATATTAATAAATACACCCCTAAGAAAGTGACCAAATATGAGATTTCTATCAAGTGAACCTTCAACAATCCCGCATTATTTTTACTGATTTGACTGCGTTTTTTGCAAAATCCTCATGCCCAGGACGTTGTGGAGACATTAGGTACATGCGGAAAATGTCATGCTATGTTTTTCTATCAAACTAGCAATCTAAGTTCAATTTGAATAACTAACAAAAAAATGCTTTTTAATCAAATTAGAAGTATCATGCAAGCATTGTTAATCAAGTATACAAGTAAAGAGCATAATTAACGAGAAATTTACCTTGTTTTTGACGTTCGGCGAAGAATGATCGAAAGGATTTGGAGAATTTTTTTTGAAATTTTAGGGAGAATTGGGAAAAATATTTCCTTTTCCCCCTTTTCTGTCTCTGATTCCCCGCTTGAGCGGGAGATCACTCGCCACAGCAGTCACGCTAAAGCGGAAGGGATGCCTCACTGGACAGGCCATACTGTGTAGTGGAACATGTTTCCTTCCTCTTTGTGTTGCCTCTTTTACCTAACCGGTCCCGTGAGTATAAACCATCCATGCTTAAAATTGAAGAGTCATTGCTCTTTCCGGTTTCGCGATGGTCCCATTTGTTAGTTTAGAAGCACTTCAACATAGGGTGAGTAATGATCTATTCACTGTTCATTCGAGGACGAACGATGGGTAAATTGGTATCGATTCTGACAACTTGAACCTTTCTATTTAGGAAAAATAAAATTTCAAGAAATTACTAGGATAATGTCCCGCCGGAGCGGGCCAGATTTCCTTATGGCAGGGTAAGTTGGCGCTAGATCGGGATAAGCGAGACAAAATGTAAATAACGCAAAGTCTTATCTTCTTATTCTTCTAAAATACCTAATTTAGACATAAACCACCCTAGAAACCCCCAAAAAGATTTTCTAAGCTTGGGAAGGAAGGAGAATGAGATTTCTAGTGTAAGGAGATCGATAAATTGTGGATCTCCATTCAAGATCACTGTCGGAGCCCAAGAAGAAGAATCAAAGGCAAGAAATTTGTGTAGCTTCCTGGCTTCCAGATAGGCTAGATTTATTAATTGAATAGTTATAAATTTGTGCTCAATGTGTATCATAATGTAAATCAATGGCAGGAATTATTCGTAGGAATTTGTGCACTGAGTAAAACATGACTTAATCATAGAAGAAGACTTAGACGATGAAATAGGGCTAGGTACGGATGAGTTATTATATTAGTGATATAATTTGATAAATACTTCAATATAATGGTTGTTATTTCATATTAGTTTGATGTATGTTAGTAATTAATTCGTTATAACGCATGTATGTTTACGAATGTTGCGTTATTGATCAGACAAATCACATATGAGGATAATTGGTTGAGGTAGTCCATGAATCATGACTTGATTGTTTGAAGGTGTAAATATACATTGTGATTTTGATTGTGGAATGTTGATTGGATCGGCTGTTGTGTTCTAACACACTAACCTTGGAAAAGTTACCGCGTTACGACATAAATATGGAATTGGTTGCAGTGTTTTGGAATAAGTGTTGGATTGGGTACCACGTTCAGATATGCTAATAGTATGGGTTAGAGTTCCATGAGAGAACCAATGACTTGACATAATTGTATATCCTAACATTATAAAGTTGTACATTGTCTGAAGTGATAATTGATGTGCTTTATTCTTCTATGTTGATTTAACTCATTATGTATCTTGTTATTGAAATATTTGAGAAGGAACAAAGGTTCAAGAGTTGCAAATGTATGCGATAAAAGGTTGTCCGTGTGTTGCAAGGGTGAGAAGTAAGGGTGGTGTACATAATGAAAATACTTGGGTAGATTCCACATTGAAAGAAAGGAATTCGTGGTTTGTAGTATAGAATCCTTGATAAAAGGTGTCATGTGGCGGGATCTAGATAAGATGAAAAGAAGGCAAGGGTACGTCGCGTGTGGTTAGTCGGAATGTGGGTAGTAAGGGTACTAGTGTAATTCTAAGGTATGTCAGTAGAGTGTAAAGGTGGAGAAGCGAGTGGTATTATTACATGTTCTTGCTCGTTAATTTTTATATTATGTGGTGGGTGTCGGTTTGACCCATGATTCCTACTCGTACGTGTGGTTTTGTACTGATACAATATTGTTATGCCTTTTGGCATAGTTTTGATACAGGGTCGTTGATGTTTTGTTTGGTGAAGATGAAGATAATCTCTGGTAGCTTCTAATTTTCCTTCCGTTAGAATGAGAGTTGTGTCTTTCCATTATTATGTTCTGTGTGTACTCGTAGTAGCCCATGTACCTGATTAGAGTATATCCTTGGGGGTGATGATTTCTTTGCAAGTGTTAACCCGAAATTATTTTAAATGTTCTTATTTACAAAATCTTGTTAATTCATTTATCTTTGATTTCCTTTAAATTTTTGCATGATTTAACTATTTGAATATGATGGTTCTCCTACTTAGGTGTTAGAGTAGGTGCTCGTGACAATTTCAATCCATCTTGAGACTTTTTATTCTCATTGATGTAATGTATGTTATTATATTGAAGGTATAAATTACTATTTATTTTACATCTTTTAGGATTTATCTATCAATTTTGTAACTTTTTTTTCTTGAGTTGAAATTCAAACTGTGGCTATAAAACATAAATAACAAAATATTAAAATTAGTATAACTTGCATAAATCCCATAATGTAATACTTAAATTACATTTTATCCCTATTTTTTTTGTATTACAAAAATCCCTCAAAATATCAGTCATCCAGAGATATAAATTTCATTCTGATACATTAAGTGTGATACGTTATAAAAATTGTTTGTTGAACTTAATATGGAATATAAATATAAATTGATTTCTTTCCCATAAATCGCTCCAATCTGCAAGAACTTTACAAAATTCAAAATTATTATTCCAAATTAACAAAAATCCTTTCAAATTTGATTCAAAATAATTCAAAATTTTGAGATTCAAAAATTTTTTGGCAGTTCAGATCCGTTCAATTTTAATTCAAAATTATTGAAATTTTGAGATCCAAACTTCTGCTCCTAGTTCATTGAAGATATTTTCAATTTTGATTAAACGTTATTTTTTTTTTAAGAATATACATCATGAAAATCTTCGCTAGTCTTGTTACTATCATCTTTGGGATTTAACGAAGTGTTTGTGATTCGACAAGAAAAGAGACCCAACAAGAGTAAGAACAAAGTACTCACCTCATATGCAGAATAGACAATCGACCTAAACATGCAGAATCTCGTGCATAAAAATTTTGATCAAGCTAATAAGGATATGTATATGAATACTCTTAATGCCCCTATGCGTCCTCAAAATCACTACTTGTTGTGACTTTGTTATGTTATCAATTCACTTTGAGAAATTCATTCATCAATGAGAATATAATAATAACTAGTAATAATGTTGTCATATTTTTGTTTGATGTCCACAATATTAAAAAATTCATATTAACCTGATGCTTGTTCCCGTTGTTACTGCCGCCTCTAAGGATAAATGTTTGTGTGGTAATTTCAATGTATCTAATACATTTATTATAAATTTGAATTTACGTATCATGTCTAAGAAATTAGTGCGTGATATATGTAGAATATAAAGAGTCTATGCATCAAGTGTATTTATTGGGTAATGTTTACAGACACAGCTTTCCAGATGAATAATTTTGGTGTATGTATCTAGTGGTAAAAGATTGTCACTTATATATATATATATACTAGATAATTGAAAGCCCATTTAAGGGCCCAATATAATTAATAATTTTTTTCAATTTTAAGTTAAAAATAATTATTCATATTAATATTTTATTTTATTATAGTTTCTAGATTTTTCTATTATTTAAAAAATTACAAAAATTTCCTCTCAAATACATTCCTATCCTCTGTCAGACGCATCAGTATCTCCTCTTGGATACATTTTTATCCCCTCTTGAATACATCTTTATCTCATCTTGCATACATCCGTGTTCTCTCTTAGATACGTTTCTCCTCTCTCGGATACGTTCATATTCTCTCTCGAATACAACCCTCCCCTCTCAGATTCATACGTGAGCTATGTGTCTGCAAGTTTTCTCAATGGCAATGTATCAACATTGATGTATCAGCATGTCTGCTGATTTATCTGAAATTATTTAATTCTAAGAAAATTTTGTAATTTGAAAAAAGTAGGGATATAATGTAATTAACTCTTTACACTATGAAAATGTGTGAAAATTTATGAAAAATTTACTTAATTTATGTGACATATTTTTCATTTTAGTCAGTTTCAAAAGAATGATGTACAATATATTTAAATAATATTTTGACTTGAAAATAATCATTTTATTCTTAGTAAAATGATTTATAGTCATATGTACATTTATGGTTTGTTTTAGACCACGAGTTTTAAAAGTGTTTTTTTCTTTAACAAAAATCTTCATGTTAAGTTAAATTAAAATTATATAAATCGAAAGGGAGTGAGTATAAATTTTAGATCAATTTTATATTTATAAAATTTAAGTTTTTGTAACTATTTTGCCTTTTAACAAAATTTAAAATGAAATTAATTCACAATTATTTTTATAGTATTTTTTTTATCAATATTCTATCGATAATAATCAAAAAAATTAATTTAAATAGGTAATAAAACATTTTAATTTTGAAATCGATCAAATATTGATATCAATTGAGAAAACATTTATTTTTAAGTTGTAAAGCATTCATAATCTAATAGTAATGTGCTTCTTACTCTCAACGAATGACACTAATTTATAATAATTCAAGATTGCAAGAAGTAGAAATTAAGACTAAATTGTGGAAGTTTCATATGTATATGATATATAATTCTATGCCAAATTAATTTTTGTTCCATATATTTATATAATTTCAAAATTTATTCCGTTAACTAGTTATGTGTTTTATTAAATTACAACTATGCACTCATTATTTTGTCATTTTTTTACATTATCAATTCTATTTTTCATCTCTTTAGAATTGTGATTTGTTTGTTTTCTTATTTAAGTCACAATGTTTAAAGATAAAATGAATATTAATTTGGACATTAAATAAATATTATTTTGGAGATAAAATAAGAATAAAGATTTACTAACCTACAACCAAAAAGATCCACTTTGAAACCCAGAGACGAAGAAAACTTTGAAACTCTTAGCCGCGAAATGAGGGAGAAGGAGTAAAATTATTTCTGGAAAATAATGAAATGAGGGGGGAAAAGAGTAAATAAAGATTTTGGAATTTAGTGTATGTGGCAGTGGAACCCTATTGGCGATGTGGAATTCACATGGCATTTAACAACTTTCATTCATAAGAAGGGCACTTTTGACCTAATAGTTTGATAGAAAGGATAATTTTGAGCTGAAATATAGTTAAAGGTTATATATAAGCTATTTCAGATAATTTAAGGGTATTTTTTACCCATTTTCTTTTAGTCTATGTGGCAGTGGAACCCTATGGCGTGCAATGTGGCATTCACCTGACATTTAACAACTTCCATTGATAAGAAATGCACTTTAGACCAATAGTTTGACGGGAAGGAGAGTTTTGAGCCGAAATATAATTTAAGGATAAATATGAACTATTTCAAATAGTTTAAGGATATTTTTTACCTTTTCTGTTAAAACTATATGAATACTTATGTTTAAAGAATATTGTATATAATTTAAAAAGAAATTACATCATGGAAGATGGTAGGTTATACTGAATTTATTATGGTAGCAATAAACATATAAGAACTATTTAAATTGTATAAATATTTTTTTACATTATTATAATCAAATAAATACAAATTAATTTTTAAAAATTACATAAAATGATTATGTGGAGTCACACATGAAATAAAAAAAAATTGTGACTCTTGAAAAAGATTATAAGATTCTCCTACAAAATTATTTGGAACACTAATTATGCAATTATAAAGTTATAGCTTTGCTCATAAATAACATTTAAAATTATAATATTGGCATTGGTCGTCCTAATCATCGCTCTTCTCTCTCTCTCTCTCTCTCTCTCTCTCTCTCTCTCTCTCTCTCTCTATATATATATATATATATATATATATATATATATATATATATATATAATGTAGATTAATTCAAAAACAAATTTCAAGCTTGGTAATACTCATGATTAAGAATTTAAGTTTTCTTTTTACTATTGCATACTGATATAAATTTAAAGATTTTAAAATAATTTATTTTTATATTAAATTGTTATGTGTAATTTTCTTAAATATCTTTACTTTAATTTATTTTTTCACAAGTAAAAATTAGAATTAAGAAGTGCATCTCATTATTACATGAAGCTCAACGTGGAATATATCTTAAATAATAACAGAAAAATGATTAGTAATTAATATAACACACTATTTTCTTTATATTCTGTTTCTCAGGTAGAATGATATATAGCGTTAATATTTTTCTTTTCTAAATTCATATCAAAATTATATTTTCTTCGTCTTAATTAGTTTTTCTTATTTTTTTAAAAAAAACTTTATATATTTATTAATTATGTAAAATATGTAATTATAATAATTAGAAATTTGTAATAGTTACATGACATATAAAAAAATTAGGTTGACTCTCAAAATTTTATTAATGACACGTAGACGAAGACATGCAAAATAACATATATTATTTGAAATAATATAAAAATATTGTAAATCACAATAATTAACACTTTAAGATACTTTTATAATATAAAATAAATTTGATTGACTTTCAATGAAATTATACTTTGAATTATTTATTTAACATTTCGGAGAAATGCCAAAAAAATAAAAATGATTTGGAGTTTAAATGTGAAAAGGAAATGTGAACCTTTTTAGTTTTGGTAACTATTTTTGAAAATTTATTATATTATTCTAGGGTAAATAAAATAGTGTATGGAATAAATATTGATTTTTAAAACTAAGGCACTGTCCATTAATCTTTTCCTTTTAATCCATTATTTTTATGTATTTAATTAGTTTCAATTAATTGTATACGAAATAAAAATTACACTGAACAATTAATTAACTAATGAAATTTTAATGAGTATATTTGTATTTGTAAGTAAAATTTCAATCAGTGTCACATAAATAGGATAAATGAAGTAACATACATTATTTGCAATTGAAGTAAACAATGATGTAAGTTATAATAATTAACAAATTTAAAAATTCAAAATATATATAATACAATAATTAACAACTTTTAATATTTGAAACAATTAAAAATTAATTAACTCTCCAAATTTTATTTATATCATATATAACATAAATAATATTGTGAATCGTAATAATTAACAATTTATGTTTTGGCTATTACAGAATATTGTGTGTATATTTAGATATATAATAATAACCTTTTATATGAAATTAGTTGTTTTTCATAACTATGATTAATATAAATTTTTTTGTGAATCTAAGAAGGAATAACAAAATACAACAATTGAGTAGATTAAATGTTACACTACTTTAAGAAAAAGAAAAAAAAAGTATTTTAATTTTTTAATGTTATTAACTTATTAGTATATTAAAAAAATGTAAGAAAACTACTGTGATAACTTTGAAGCCAATAATGGGACCTACCTTTATAGAAGTTTGTGTGTTTTGTTTTACTCTTCCAATGTGTGGATAGCTACGTGGCCATAAGAATATGTTAGAATTTGGGTGGTTTTTCTGAAATTTCAGTACTTCCTATGCATGAAGTACAATTGCTATTAAGCTGTAAATTTTGTTTATTTACGAATTTGTCCCTGGTCGTCCTCCTCTTTCACTCTTCTATATATAATATATATATATATATATATATATATATATATATATATATATATATATATATATATATATATATATATATATATATATATATGTAGCACGATTAATGATACATTATATGACTTGATATAAGTTAATGATACATCAGGTAGTGCATATGAATTAAGTACATTTATATTGAACATGATAAACACTAATAGAATATTTGACTATTGAAGATCTGGAAAACAAAATTAGATGAAAAGCTAAAAACAAAAGGAGTAGAATTCATATGTATCAAAAAAGTTGTAGATGAAAAAGCTAATTTTTTTTTAAAAAAAAAAAATGACAGTGGAAGATCTGGAAAAAATGAAGAAATAGTTATATCTAAAGCTTTTTAGGAACTTAAAATAGATAACTGGAAAAAGAATATATTTGAAATTCAAAAATAGAGTGATGGATGTAACTGTCAATATGTGGGGGTAATTCGAGGCATGAACATAGAAACAAAATCGTGGGTTGAAAGTTGGAAGGATTGTGAATAATGTATCTGAAAAAAGAGAGAAAAAGAGAAAAGCAGGGATATTTGTAATATTTTCAAATGGTAGGAAATTTTAAAGAATATGAAAAGATATATTGTGTAGTTATATAATTTTCCTTAAAATTATTAAGATTAAACGGGTCAAGACCCAACCTGATTTTAAGCCCATTTGAGCCCAAAGTAAACTTGGACGGATTAGAGCCCAACCTAATTTCTATTTCAACCCATTTTGATATCTCCAATTTCAAGTCAACCAGCCCATTTGACAGCTCTAGTTACAAGGATTGTAACTACATGATATCTAGAGAAACAATTACTAGAATCTATGTAATAACAAAATTACTATAAACAAATATTCAAATTTGGTTAGTAAATAGTTGACCAAATATGGAAAAAACATTGATCCATACTAAAAAGAGGTAAATATCAATTAATATTGCACACACATTTGTTAGATATTTTTTCTTTACACTTTATCTATAAATACATATCTCCATTTACCTTCAGAATATATTTCTTCTCAATGTTCTTGAGTAAATTTTTCTCTTATCTTGCTTGTAGAGAAAAAAATGGATTCTTCTTCTGAAATAAACAATTGCCGTGAAATAATACCTTATGTTTCCCCAGTCAATAATATTCGAATGGCGGTATGTTGTTTTACCAGTACTAATTTTTTAGTATTTTGTATAATTATTATAATGAATCCACAAAAGGTATAATTCAAATAGCAATTTGTATAAATTATTTTTGGAGAAACGTTTTTTAAAAAATTCATTTTATAGAAGTAGAAAAGTTTTCTTACAAATATAAAATATTTTCTAGTTGTTCATTTTAATAAATATGAAATAATGAAAAGTTGATTCGCACTTTGAAAAAAAATAAGAGAATGTATAGTAACAATGTATTGTTATAAAATTTATGAGTTATTTTCTACTATAATTTATAAATAAGTAAAAATTTTACCAAACATAATATAAATAAATAATATTTTTTCTGCATCCAAACTTTGATAATTAATTTGTACTTCTCCCGATCCCTTACAGGCTCAAGAAAATCATACAGTTGATATTAATGACTCGGTGTTACTACCCTCTAATGTATCAAGTCATCCAAGAGAGAATGGCTTAGAGACATCAGTAAGAAACTACAAATTAGCATTCTATTGTTTCCTCTTACTTTTTTCTTTACCCTTTAATTTATTATTTTTTGCGTAGATTTTAACTCCTTGGTTAAATCTTGATCATCATTGTGGATAAGTAAAAACACGTGAATTCTAGGTATTTTTAGACATTGGAGTAATACTTTGTTTGGGAATAATTCATTATTCTGAGGAATATTTGTGTATCAAGATTTTGTTTTCACAAATTTTATCATAACATTTATGTCTATTTAGATTTTACTTTTTGATATGATTTTAAGAAAATAAATAAGATTTAATAAAATTTAGATGCCTTTTGAAAAAAATAGAATTATGGGGAATATTTTTATCATTTTTTAATTGAAATAACTATAGGATTTTGGATAAAAAAAAGGGAAGAAATTAAGTTTTTTGTATGATAGTTTTTGTCATATAGACGACAATTAATCACATTATTAATAAAAAAAACTCTGATTAAATTTCATATATATAATGACAAGTATTACATTTTATCTTATAAGCAATTACATTTTTATATATTTTTATAAGCACTAAGATGATAAAAGAATGATGTTTAGTTAAGTGTTTTATTATTTTGTATAGTGTTTGCAAAATTAATTATTATAACATACTATTTGTCTCTAGATTTGTATGTTAGATTTTAATTGCAATATTGACAAAAATTACGGAAATCTAACCGCTAATCTAATATCCTTTGCTTTAATAATGTAGTTTAATAATTTAGTATTTTTTATTAAACTGGTTTAATAATTGTCAAAATTATCTAACCCCGTCTTAATCATATTTATGACGAAGAATTTATGTTAATTTCAATGTCTAATTGATAAACTCTTAGAACTCTCATAATTTATGTTCGCCATCACCCAGAAGAAATAATTTTTTTTTTTAATATTTCAAGCAATTGAGGAAACAATTGTTATTCTGTGAATATCATATATTTTTTTGGTTAATGATATTATGACCATTAAATTTTATTTTTTCTCTTTATCATGTGAATTGATGATATATGTATTATCATTTCATATATTATTGTCATATATTGTGAACATATATATCTTTCACCTAGATACTCATTTTGTTTATATGGACATTCATATATAATATAGTGTGAATTGTTTTATATCATCAAAGCATCAAACTTTTATTATTTCTTTTATTCTGTAAAAGAGTTTAACTTATATATACAAACAATGTAAATAAAACTTTATAGTATAAAATCATCCAAAAGATATATATAAGCATACAACAATCAAAACAAAATATGTAATCCTAAAAATTAGGTAGTTTTCTTGTCACAAAAAGTAAATATGATATGACAGTTTATAAATTACTTATTATTTAAAACACAATCAACTATGAAACGAAATTTTGATTAAAAGTTTTCTATTATTGCAGAATGAGTCTGAATTAACTCCCTATCAACTCGCCGGAAGGAAGAGGGGATTGATTAGTGCAGAAGTCATAGCACTGTCTACTGTTAGCTTTTCAATTGTACCTCTGGCAGGTGAAACTAATATTTATACTGTAAAATTAAACAAGGTAATTAGTATATTTATTTTTCTAGATTTCTTATGCTTAAATTAATATATCAAGGGTTGATCATAATTATGATCGACAAACAGCGCTGACAAGCAAGAAAGGTTAACTCTTCCAAATACTTTGTTATGGACTCGAATTATAGGGAGAAGATTTAGTCGATCCATTCAGACTTAATCAAAAATATCAGGATATTCTTAACGGCTGGACATGTGAAAAGAGAAGGCGCCCTAATGGTCAATGTGACAAGGTAACTAAAATTATTATTTTATTTCTTGCATACAACTTAAATTGTTGACTTTTTTTTATTATTTCATGATTTTATAAATTAGCAAAGTCGAACTAACAAAATAATAGGTCAAGAAAATGAGAGATAGTGAATCAATAACTAAACTAGTTGTGACATTGAGTTTAAATTTTATTCATCATTTGGATGTCTTATTTACACTATCATGTATTTTAAAGTATACTTACTGGTAAGATTCTACAAAATATGAGTTTTGTAATCTTAAAAATAAGACATGTAATATTTTATAAAATGTAAAAGTTAAATAATAGTTTAATAGTAATTTATCTAACAGTTCCGTTATAGTTTCTACATTATATCACGAGGGATTTTTATATATTATAATTATTTTAGTTGCTTCATTTGTATAGCATGCTTATCTGATTGGATTTGCCTAGCAGAGTATAGTTAATAATTTATTAGTACAAAGTAATAGTGTACACTATTTAATTTTTTTTAATAATTATTGTAACCTAATAAAAAACTTTGTTGTATTGTAGGTTTACCATCACATGAGAAAAAGCTCCATATGTCGATCTCTTATGGAAGTATGTAGATACATCTTAGATGGATATGAGAAAGTACAAGTACAAGTCGATTGTGAAACCAATATGGTAAAAGAGATTAAGGTAAGATATTTAACAATTTGACAAATATGTTTTTTATTGTTGCAATCATTCATATAGCGTGATCTTTAATCAAATCAAGATTGGGTCTCCAAAACGCCCTTCCAAGAAAAGAAAAAAAGAATCTTCAAATTCAGAGGATACAACAACGGAGCAGAAACAAAACAATGGTGAACTATATTTAGGAAATGAAGTGGCACTCATGTGTGAAATGATGGAGCTCAAAGAAACAAGCGAGTTTGTGGTAAGTTATTAAATTCATGTGGCACATAAAATAATCTCATGAACTTAGACAATCACAATTACCATAATGATGTTAAATCCACCAGGAAGTGGACAAGGTAGAAGAGGGTGAAAATAAAGTGTTTGTTCACCTCAACAAAAGTAATGAGTTGGACTCTGAATTTTCACAAAGTGTAGGTAAGTGATACTATCACTAGCTTAATCCTTTGTTGTAAGTTTTTTTATTTTATTTTATTTTATTGCCATCAAAATTCGACAAGCTTTCTTCCTCCAATGTCTCGATAGATGTCCTTCAGTTGATGTCACCATTATTTCAAGAAGTAGAGAATACAAGAATGATGCATTTTAATATTTGGAAATAATTTAATATTAAAAAATTATTTTATGTTTGATAAAATTATTTGTAACAACGTTATAGGAAAATTTGGATCATAATTCTTGGAAGTATTTATTTTTTCTTAAATTTTATGTTTAGTCAAATTATATCATATAAATTAAGATAAGTAAAGTAGTTTGAATAATATTTATACATTGACTTCATTTGTTTTTTCAGAAAATATGGAGCAAGTCCCCATTTCACAATCATTAGAAATAACAAATAATGAGAATGCTTATATGGAGAAGGGACTTCCTTATGAAGACAATTATGGAGAAAAAGAAAGGATTGCAAACTTGGCCAGTAATGTTGAGTTTGTGACTCCCGCTGATTTCACACTAGAGACAGGTATTTTAATCAACTCCTTACAAATGCATGAGATAATCACAAGATTTATGCAATTAAGATGTGTATGGTTTGAAAAGAAAACATTTAATTATGGTCATGTTAGGTTGGACCAACTTTGTGGAAAATATGTTTTAAAAGGAAAATAAGTACGTTAAAACTAAGAAAAACTACTTTTCTTATGGAATTCGCAAAAACAATCAATCTCATAGCCCTCATATTTACTACCTCACACCCCTACCATCATAAACATTCGCGGTCTAGTTTGTCAAAACTACATAGCATATACTAATATTTTTGAATTATAATTTTTATTTACCTACAAATATTAGAAAATAAATTAAAATCTACTTATTTTTAGGAATAAATGGTGGCCAATGATGTTAAGTCTATGGTCACATAAAATTTTATTCTAAATAAAGGTATTTTTCACCATAAAATCTCTTAATGATTGCAGTAGATAAATCTCAAGAATTATATTCACCGCCATTGAATGATTGATCACAAGAATTATAAGATTAATGTGTAAATATTAAGTTTGAGTTCTTTCACATTATCAATACTATTAGCTACATTAATTTAATTTTTGATATTTAATCTTCATATAATTTGCAGGTGAAAATGACAAGGAAGGAGTATGCATTACTACAAACTTTTCCCTACCCGAAGTCGCTCCTCCTATGAAAATAGACAGTGCAAAAGAGGGAAACAAGACTACACTTGAGGATTCACATGGAAAAGAGGATCATCGAATATCTCATGATAACATTTTTACAAATATGGAAAATTGTGATCTTTTCTCACCTAAAGAAGGTAGTTTCTCTATGTATAAATCTTGTAGAAAATGAAAAATTTAATGAGTCACAAGAACTTGAAATATCATATTTTATTTTCACATAACTAATGTCATTTATCATATTACATTGATGAATATTTTTTTCCTAAATGTGCAGGATTAGACGATCCCTTTCTACTCTATGGGATAGAAAATGATGACTTTGGAGATGCTTATACACCCAATATCAAGGACCTGTGATCATCTTATGAAAAGTGTTGACATCATTGTGCTAATGAGACACTATTATATTTTTGTGTTAGTAGTTGTTTGTGTTGAGATATACTATGAATCATGTTGTTGAGCTATGATATTTTATTAAAATTAATCTAAGTAAAGACAATTTTTACTTATTTATTATAACAAAGTCTTTATTTGAATAAATTATTCTGTTAATATGTATGTTCATTACTTATATTGTAGACAATTTTTATATATGGAGTTATCTAATTAATGCACGAAAGATTCAAATAGTTGGTTCTCATAAGTTATAAATTAATGTTCACAATTAAATAAGAAGTAGAAAAAACAACTTTATTATTATGGAACAAAAATAAATATAATTTGATCTAAATTATGGGAGTGGTCATAATTCAACTTCTTGTGCTAGTACATTTCATATATATTAAACAAATTAAGAAAAGATGTTTGTTTATGTTCTAAAGATTAACAAAAACACTTTTCTACTTCATTACAAGTATTTATACTCTTAAACTTGATATAATTATCATGATCTTTGTAGTTTTATATATTATTCTAATCTATTAAAAGTTGCAACTCAATTATGACTTAATATATTTCCAAAAGATTAGATTATGATAAATCAAATTAGTGAAATAATAATTAGTAACAGAACCATGTATCACACCCCTCTATGGTTACTTATAAGTTTTCATGTGAACCCTATATATTGATTTTACATTTGTCGTGTAAAATAGGTAAAGTATAATAATAAATGATTAAGTTAGTCAATAAATTAAATTTCTAAAAATTGATTTAATTAATTGGTTTTGGTAATTCTAACATGGAGAGTTAATGTAATGAACCTCTAGGTCATTTTTCTTGTATTGTTTTATTTTTTTCTTTTCGTAGATTTCTTGAAATGACCTCAACTCATTTATGACTTGTTGGCAGTGAAATTTGGTCATCTTTTAACACCTTGGCTTTTTGGAGTTGAGCAGTTAGTATTTGGAGGTTTTGGGTCTTTTACTAAATGTTTTAAGCCTATACTATGTCGCTTTATCCTCTACCCTAAGACTTATATAATACCTATAAGTCTCAAGTCTACCAATTTTAAACCCATTCTCCTATTTCCCCCAAAACATAACCAACTTCACTCTCCAAAATTCCCTCTCAACCTATGGAAGAAAAAAGCTAGGGTTTATTCAAGGGTACCAATTCATGATTCATCATGGGCTTTGAGTATCAAGGTAAGTGACTGTTCCCCATGAATTCTACTCCTCCATTATACTATGCCTACAACTTGAGTATATCGTGCCTACGAGTTGGGTAAACCATGCCTACGGGCTAAGTACACCATGCATATGGTCCAGGTAGACCGTACTAATGAGAAGACAAGACTATAAATATGGGGAAACATATATGAATTATATCATGGAGCCTTAGATCATTAATTAATGGAATATGTAAATTAACACAAATTAGATCAAATTCTCATTGGGAGTAAGGGGGTTGTATCGCTATTTAGCAAATATTTGTGCTCATTAGAACAGAAAGTGACTGTGTGATGTTTGCACTTGTCGAGTTTATGGGGTCCAACTCAGGTAATTTCTTGTTATATGTTTAAAATATCTTATTGTGTCCCTTCCATTTTTTGGTACTTATACTTCATTTTAAGCTTTTAATTTGCCTACATGCTCAATACATTATTTTAACTGACGCCCTTTGCCTAGGGGAGATTCCCTCATTCCTGTAGGTCCTAAGCGGTGAGCAGACAAGGTTTGCTTATTTTGGTATTTATAGATTTTAGATAGGTTAGGCCCTATTGCATCAAAGTATTGGACTCATAGAGCCTTCCAAACTAGTATGTAGGGTTATATAACCATGTTGTTGTCCATATTAGACTTGCGTGCTGGTTAACTGATGTTTGATAGTTGTTAGGCATATTGTTTAGATGCATACCATTTTCTGCTATTGTATAAAGATCATGGTGGGTTTGAAGTTTCACGTAGCATTAATTCTTTCATGGATAACATAGATGCCTCGACAGCCCAAATAGGCTTGTGTGCTAGTTGGTTATTGATTTACATGAACTGTTAGGGGTATTTGTTTTCTTTGTAGAGTTGTTGATAAGGGTCTTGCCGGTCAAAAACATATTTTTAGGGTGAGATATACTTGTTTGTTTCTTGAATTTATGTGGATGTTATGCACCATTTGTAGTCCAGTGTTTGTTTTCTTCCATTGCTACAAAGATTGCAGAAAAAACTCGATGAAGTCCCTTCAAAACACACTTAGGAGGGACAATAGTTATTACTACATGAATATTAATACTTTGTAAAACTCTAGTTGATATCACTTCTTTACCACGAAAACAAAATATGTTACCTTTCAGGGCTTAAAGTTTCTACCCACTCTTTTAATGAAGTTTGTATAGTTGTCACGATTCGAGACTACCTTCTAGTCGTAACATGGTACTTAGAATCATAGGTGACCCCAAAGGGATTAAGGAGTTGAACAACAAAGTGGTATACTCAAATGTTATGGTGGGACATATTTGTGAGACTTGGATTATCTAGACCCTCATTCTTTTGTTTATATATATTCCTCCCAAAATAGTCTATAATATATCATGAAAATTGTAACTGGAAATATATTGTGAGTCTTTTCTCAACTCTGTAAAATTGTACTATTGGTGAGAATATTAATATATAATTATCTGAATCATACTAAGATCTAATCATTGATGACAAATACTAAACTAATATTTCATAAACATTGATAAATTATCAAGATGTCATATTGCTTAAGCATTGATGGCATATCTGATTGTTATACTAATCATGAATCATATACTTACTAGAGTATCTAAAAAAATTGTAATATAGTTGTCTTTTAATTATGAACATAATGAAACTAGTCTTTTTTGTGTATGTTCTTATTTGGTATGAGACCAAAGGGTCAAATTTCTAAAAATCTGACTATGTTTTGTTTATGAAATAAGAACCTGAGGCAAAATATAATTTCTTGGACTCTTTCATAAAATAATGCACAACAAATCAAAGATAATAATACTTTCTTGAAAATCTTGAATTTACTTCTTTCATTATAAAAGTGCATATGAAATACTATGACATGATATTCAAGTAACTGGCTAAAAAATGGGTCCATGTGACATAATATAAATTAACGATCATTAATGATAGGAAGAAAACAGTTAATGGTAAAATCAAGAATCAACTATAGGAGATAACGGGAATTCAAAATCATTGATTTTGGGGTAAGAAGGTAGCTTTAATCTTACTAATTAAAATTATAGATGTAGGGTATGACGAAGAATTTAATTCCTGACAGTCTTACATACTTTAAATCCTAAAATGACCCCAAGACTACCCTCAAATTGTGACATGGTACCTAGAGTCCCGAGACAACCCAATCAAACCATATGGCATAACATGACACTAACATAACAATGAAACAACAATAAAGAGGTAAGTCAAATCATATTCTCAAACGATACCCTCATCATACTACTTAATCAGAGCACAAAGACCATAATGTGGAGAATACTATATTTGAAAACTAGACTTTACTACATAATAAGTGACTACTTGAACAATCTAAAAACTAAAGTAAGTCTGAATGACACAAAAATGAACATACGTAGCATGCCCTCGAACCATGAGGAATTATAAATCTAGAGAAACATTAATAAATCCAATACTAACTGTGAGATAAGTGATGTGCGTCAAAACCTATATTATAAAACTATATAGGCACAAGAGATGTATGTGTCAGTACTCAGAATGTACTACATATAGGGAATATGCATAAGTGAAGCATGATAGCATGATAAGTCTGAAAATATGACAAAGCAACGACCAAGTAAACATAAGATAAATTTGACCTTATGACTTCATTAAATATACTACAAGGTCATGCATTCTTTTTTAAATCTTGATCATAATATAAGTCTTTGAGAAAGTCATAAATCTTTGTGGGAGATAATATTAAGTGACAAAAACCATGTGAGGTATAACATGGATTTTAGTGTACCACTCTCACATTAAAACAACAGTTTTCTACTTGCGAAGGTAAAGAAAATAATCATGAGATTAGGTGAATCCACTAGCTAAGGTCCAGTTGGGACATGACATATGGGAGCACTTAATTCTTTAACTTGGGTATTTGTCACTACTCAAACTTGGTGCTAATTACACTCCCAATGAAAAAAATGCATAAGAATAATCATATGCATACTATTTATAATGATAATAATCTAGTAATACCTAATCATTTGTAAAATCTTATTGTCATAAGAATAATTCCATCATGATTTTATAATATATTCATAAGAGACATTTTAATTGAAAACATCGTAATCACGATAGTGTCTTCATAGTAGAAAATAATTCAATTTGTAGTGTTTTTAATCATGTCATTCTTTTATAAGGGAGGTACTCCGATCGGAAGCCTTAAATTTTATAAAATCGATTGCTACTTCAATTGAAAGAATCTTTGATTCATAAATCCTTTAATGCATTCATATCAACATAGCGTTGAATTGTATCATAAAATACATGTGTGACATGGGTTCGTGAAAACATCATTCAAAATATTGAAATATGGTCAAATTATGCATAATAGGATCACTAATGCAGAGAAAATTTTAATCTAGTTGAACCAATAGAGAATCGTTAAAACCCTAGGATTTGAATTAGAATTTAATCTAGTTGAACCAATAGAGAATCGTTAAAACCCTAGGAATTGAATTAGAATCATAAGTAGAAATTTTTGTGTTTTCTTTAGACTCAATGGATGGAGAGGAACTCATTGACGAAGTTTTCACATACCTTGATCAAATTTCTAATTGGAATATTTAATGGGGACTTGAATCCTTGAAACTTTGTCTTAATTGGAGAGTATTACTTGAGAGAGAATTCTTTGTAGTTTGAGAGAATTAGAGGAAATGGGAAGGTTAGGGGTCTTAGGAACCCTTTAGAGTATCCTAAATGACCCTAAAATGATGTAGCATAGAAATTAAGTGTAGAAAAAACTCAATCAACCTGAGATAATAATAGTTGAATCATATTATGGTCCATATAACCTACTATGGACTGTACTGTCTATCTATGGGTCCAATTTAGTAAAGGTCAAACTTCTTTAAGAACAAACTATGAACCATATACACGACCTGTAAACACCTTCCATGGAACCCAGGGCATATAAGTCACAAGTTTTTCAAGACCAAATCCACGAGAATTGTCACGCCCCGAGCTACCCCGAGATGAGGACACAGAACCTAGGATCACAAATGATCCCCAAGTTAACCCAGCTGGCATGATCATGAGCATACTAAAGATAATAAACTGTTGCGGAAGCTAAATCATATATTTTAATGAAATGATGGGGAATACCCATATGATAAACTAAGATATATGAAAACCCGATGAGTTTAATACAAAGAAATATTAACTCACTACTAAGCTGAAACTAATTCTGCCTGAAAATAGCCTCTAAAGTGGACTAGAAATACTGGGACAAGCCCCCAGCTAAATCTGAAAGAACTGAAACTAAATGACTAAAGACTGAAATGACATTCATGATTGTTGTCCTCGGAGAATGAGGACTCACCATTGAATCTACATAACTAGAGATCGAGAATCGATCTATGCGTGATTTGGATGCTGAGAACCTGAACCTACATCACGAGAAGATGTAGTGCACGTATCCGTCAGTACATGAAAGGTACTGAGCATGTAAGATAGAGTAAAGCTGAAATAAATCATAACTGAACAAGCATAAAAGCAAGTATAATAGTCTGATATGATTAACTGAATTCTAAGCTAACTGGACGGAATGACCAATTTATAACATGCTGAAACTGAATAGTTAATATACTGTTAAATGGTCAATGCAGAGAGTCTGACTGATCTGTGGGAGCTACTCATAACAGATAATAAAACCATATGAGTTAAATGTGGAGTCCAATGTATACGCCTTGTAAAGAAGACCCAATATACCATGCCAAAGGTATAAAGACATGATGGTGTGATCACTAAACTGATTGTTCACAGATGGACTTACAACCTACTTGGCTTGTTGTGGGACTAATTGGGTACGCTTAACCCTGGTCCAACTCGGTATTATGCTACTACCAATGAATTCTGTAAATTAACTTATTATTTATGAGTTTCTATAAATACTGGATAGCTCGAAACTGAACATGCAAACTTAGCATGCAACAATTAATCTGGTAATTATGCCTTTATAACTGAGGCATGTACATCTGAAGTGTCTGAAATATCTGACCTAGCATGTGTAATTCAAGAACTAAAGAAATAAAAAGCTAGGGTTCTGAAATTCTTGCAATAAATTGAATAATAACATAATAATATCATTTGGAACATATATTTTATAGGTTCATAAAGTTCTATCAAAGTTCTAGAAACCCTATATTTAATAATGATAATAGAATCAACAATCTGACTAAAAATTAGGGACCTAATGGGGTTAACGGATTCCACTAGTGAAATCTCACATACCAGGTGATGAAATTTACGGAAAAATACTTAAGTTTTGAGGCTGGAACTGCTGGAGCTTGTGGTATTCTTGAACTAGGGTTCTTGATCTTTTTCTCTTCTCTTGCTTCTAATTTTCTAAGTTTTGATTTAATGATTTGACTTGGATATGTTTTAATTATGTTTCTAGGCTTAAACTGACTAAAATATGATGATTTAGTTATAAAAAGACGTAACTTAGGGTTTAAACGGAGTGGGAAAGGTCCAAAAGACCCTTGGGAAAGTTGTTGTCGGGCCAAACGACATCCAGGACTGACGGTCCGTCGTCTGCCCGACGCCCCGTCGTTGGGTCCGTCGTCAGGGCCTGTTCAACAGGCCTTTACTAAAATGGGAATAACTTTTTACTCGGAGGTCTGATTTTAACAAGGTCGGTGGCTGTGCAAAGATAATTCAATTATCTATCTGTAAGTAGGTCATGGGACACCTAATTCATTTTATACTAAGAGTTATTATCATTTGAAGTTTACCCAACAGCATTTCCCCTTATTGTTGCAAATTTTTCACCTATGGTCACACCTACGGACCGTAGGTCAACCTACGGACTGTGTTTTTCATTCTTAGATCTTGTCAGAGAGTGGGTGAATGGGGGTCTCAATCAACGATCATGAACTGCGAACCGTCGTCTGACCTATGGACCGTCGGTCCGTCTGTCGATCAAGACTTTGTCAATTTTTCCTGGCTGAATTTTTGGGAGTTTCTGATCCCATCGACAGTTGTGCAGGACGGACCGTCGTCTGTCCTACAAACTGTCGATGCCACCGTTAGTTGCACCTTCTGAAAAAAACTGATTTTTTGTCTATTTTGGCTATAGGGTGTTACAAGAATCAACAACGACTTGTTATCTCATCTATGAGACATCCTATTGGCACTTCTATGGAGGTCTTGAAATTTTAAAATTCTAAGTCCTAACCTTGACAGGGTATCTACGAGTCGTAAATCATCACATGGGGTGCACAAAGAGCTACTGGAAATAGAGCACCAGTAATTTTTGAAACTTTTGAATCTTCAAATTATCTTTTCCACTTCCAAGGTGTTACAAATCTTAAAGAAGAAGATCCCTAAATTAATGAAACCATCAATAAACTCTTTCTTAGAATTCTTAGATTCATTTCATGAAAACACTCTAATTTGATGGTCCACTCTTTCTTAGAATACACAATTATATGTTAGAATCACTTGGAAAATGTGAGCGTTTTCCTACCTTGATTTATTTAATTAGATAATTGGAAGTGGATTTGTTGTTAAAATCTACTAGAAATTCTAGCATATATGTTATAAGATCATGGATAATACTTACCAAGACCTAGTAGGGGTAAAGATAGATTTTGGGGGCTGTTAGGGTAGACCAATGGGTGGAAAGTGTGGAACAAAACTCATAATAATGTTTAAATGAAATCTGAAAAATTTTATATACAACACCTATACATGATATACTATTAAGTGGGATGATTTTGTCATTGTATCGACAATTACCCAAATAGAATCATGTTGTCTGCGAGACTTTGGCAAGCATGTGATGATGTCCATATTAATCATCTTCCACTTTCATTTCGGAAGTTCAATCTTCTGAGCCAACCCTCCAGGCCTTTGGTGTTCCACTTTCACTTGCTTGCAATTCGGGCACTTGGCAACAAACTCAACAATGTCTTTCTTCATACCTTCCCTACCAATAATCACGGTACATCTTGGTAGAGATAAATGGAATATCTGGAGAAATGACCCTCCCACATGATCCTCTCTTAGAGTCCATCCACCCTAAGTACACGCAGTCTATCTTAGTACATCAGAACACCATTTCCCCCTTGTTTAAAATCCAATACTCTTTGATTATGAGCATTCGCCTTCAAATCAAGCAAAATGGGGTCTTCTTCTTGCTTTTATTTAACCTTAGACACTAGTGATGCTTCAGCCCCATTAGTCACCACTATCCCTCATTCTGTGGAATCCATAAGTCTGACTCCCAAACGTGCAAGTTTTTGCAAATCTTCAGCTAAATCCCCCATTTCATCCTCAACATGGGCGGTACTACTCATGGATAACGTGCTTAAGGAATAATCAACCAAATTAGCCTTACCTAGGTAGTAAAGAATACTCATGTCATAATTCTCGAGTAGTTATAACTACCACTTTTGTCTGAGATTGAGCTCCTTCTAAGTTAACACATATTGTAGGCTCTTGTGGTCAGCGAATAAATCCATATGAACGTCATACAAATAATGACGCCATATCTTCAATTCAAAAAACCACAGCAGCTAACTAAGTCATGGGTTGGGTAGTTCTTGTCATGAACCTCAGATGTCTGGAGGCATAAGTTATGACCTTGCTTTTCTACATTAACACACAGCTCAAACCAACTCTTATTGCATCACCGTACACCAAAAAACCTTGAGTAACCTTCGGTACGGTTAAAACGGGAGCAGTAGTCAACCTCTTTTTCAATTCATGAATGTTTTTCTCACAAGCATCAGACAATTAAACCTTTACGGTTTTCTGAACCAAATTGGTCAAGGAAGACGAGATAGATGAAAATCCCTCAACAAACCTTCTGTAGTAGCCAGCCAAACCCAAGAAAATCCTAATATCTATCGGAGACGTGGGCCTAGGCCGACTCTGGACTGCTTTTATATTTTTGGTATTGACTCTAATCCCATCACTAGAAATTATTTGGCCCAAGAATGCCACAGACTTAAGTGAAAACTCACACTTGGAGAACTTGAAATACAACTTTTTTTCTTTCAAAGTTTGAAGTACTATTCTAAGGTGACTCACATGATCTTCTTCATTCCTTTAATAAGTGAGTATGTCATCAATGAAGACGAATACAAACATATCTAAGTAAGGCTTGAAGACTCTATTCATAAGATCCTTGAACGATGTTGGTGCATTGGTCCACCTAAAAGACATAACTAAAAACTGCATAATGCCCATATCGGTTCTAAAGGTTTTCTTTGGAATGTCACATTCTCTAACTCTTAACGGATGGTAACAAGATCTGATATCAATTTTCGAGAAACAGGTGGCACCCTAAAATTTGTTTGAAAAGATCATCTATCCATGGAAGTGGATACTTATTCTTGATAGTAACCTTATTCAATTGACCGTAGTCTATACGACAACCATCTTTCTTCCTTACAAACAAGACTAGAGCGCTCCAAGATGATACACTTGGTCTAATAAAACTTTTTTCTAACAGATATTTAAGTTGTTCTTTCAACTCCTTCAACTCTTCTGGTGCCATTCTATATGGCGGAATAGAGATAGGACGAGTATTTGGAATGATATCTATACGAAAGTCTATTTCTCTCTTAAGAGGGACTCCGGGTAGATCATCAAGAAAAACTACTGGAAACTCTTTTACTATAGGAACTGACCTAAGAGAAGGTACCTTAGCACTTGAGTCTTTAACTCAGACTAAATAAAATGACCATTTGGCACTGTTGAACTACTACTCCACCCTATGACCGGCTCATTAGGAATTTGAAACTTGAAAACTTGAGTTCTACATTCTATTGATGCATAATCGGCATGAAGACAGTCCATATCTAGAATGACATCAAAATCTACCATGTCTAACTCTACTAGATAAGCCATGGTGTTCTTGTGATTGATAGAAATAGGACAATCACGATAGACTCTTTCCACTAGAATAGACTCACCAACAGGGGTAAAAACATAAATAGGCTCACAAAGTTTCTCTGGGAAAATCTCAAACTGATTTGCAACATAAGGAGTTACAAAAGATAAACTTGCTCTTGCAGGTTGTTCTTCTCCCCGTCACTCTTGGTTAAGTGTTGAACAACTCTGTTATTTTTTATATGTCATTTTTGGTGGTTCACCCATCTTTTGAAATCAAAGACACAGACATATGTTTTTTTATCATCTGGCGAAGCTGAGTATCATTCAATGTAGAGCGTAGTGGTTGAGTTAACCTGGATCAGTCGTCTCCTTTAATTTCAGAGTTCCTCCAACTCTCCCCATTTTTCTTCAAATCAGGCCCAGGTCGCCATACACTTCGCTAAGAGCCCGCTCCATCTCAGCTTTCAGATCTTCTCACCAAACCTTTGTTTGGCCCCTCACATCATAAACTTCAGGGCAAGTTGGGTCTCGTTTCTCTCCCCGCCAACTTGAGGGGGGTATTGGAATGTTGATGAAAATCAGGCCAGGTTGCAGGATTTGTTCCTTAAGTGAAATTCGACCCAATGTTTAAGACCCAACATTCAGATCAAAATTATCAATCAAGAAAGTCCATTCATTCATAACCCATTACATTTCATCATCTTTTATACATAGCATAAGATTCTCATCTTAGATGCTTCTTCTAGAATTTGTATAGATGTGCAAAATTTGTTAAGAGTTTGTTAGCCTCTTAGATTATTTTACGTTTCTGCCATTTGTATTAGGATAAATAGCTGTTGCTTGTTCAATAAAATTCACTCAGAAAATTTCCCTTATTTTGCTTTTACTGTTTCTTCTAATCTTCCTACATTATCTTGGGAGAAATTAATCTGCAACCTCGGGTACAGTGAGAGGATTTAATTTCTTAAGGAAACACAGTGGTTTGTGTGGACTCGGATTACTTGCATTCTGTTTATTTCATCTTTTTCTGTTTTGTGGAGTCGGATTACTTGCATTCTGTTTATTTCATCTTTTCTATTTCTGTATTTTTGACTAAGGTATCATCCCCCTACAGTAGGAAACCTCAGTAATCTTGTCTATCTTGACTTGTCGATCAACAAGATTTCAAGCAAAATCCCACCTCAAACCGGCTCACTATCAAAGGTTGAGACCCTCTTCATCTTTGACAACCATTTAAATAGTCTCATTCCTGTTGAAATAGGGAAAATGAAGTCACTTGAGGTTTTAGACTTAGAAAGGCCTGTGAAAGGGCGTCTTCTGTGGTGAAGAAGCACTCGATGGCGAAGGGACGTAAGCTCATCCTAATCACTGTACTTCCTGTTATTGGAGCACTAGTACTGCTACGTGTTTTTCATTGGTGTTCTCTTTATGTGTAATAAAAGGAGAGTTGGAGATGTTGAAAGACGGGATGGTGATGGTTGGTTTTCGATATCCATGTTAGATGGGAAGGCATTGTATAGGGACATCTTTAACGCAACAGAGAAGTTTGATGCAATTTTGCATCAGGCATGGAAGCGTTTACAAGGTAAACCTTCCATCGTTAGGGAATATAGCTGTGAAGAGACTTCATTCTTTATTTGAGAATACACCTCCCAAAAGCTTCGGCATTGACTGGGATTAAGCACCGGAATATTGTGAACCACTACGGCTATTGTTCGAATGCAAAACACTCGTTCTTGGTTTACGAGTATGTGGAGAGGGGGAATTTGTCTATTATTTTGAGCAATGAAGTTGAGTCCAAGAAATTGAATTGGCCGAAAAGGATGAATATCATCTAGGGTGTTGCTTTTGCTTTATCTTACATGCACCATGATTGTTCACCACCGACATATCAAGCAGTAATGTTTTGCTTGATTCCAAGTATGAAGCTCGTGTGGCAGACTTTGGCATAACGAAGCTTCTCAATCCAGACTCATCCAATTGCACTGCATTTGCAGGCACATATGGCTATGTTGCACCTGGTAAGGTCCAACTTCATGAGCTAAACCCAAACACTCTATACTGTTTAAACTTTTTTAGCACGTTTAAATTATTAATACTCTGTGTTGTTTCAGAGCTTGCATATACAATGAAGGTTATGGAAATGTGTGATGTTTATAGGTTTGGAGTATAGCATTGGAGATAATCAAAGGAAAGCAATACATTACTATGGTAGCAAATTCATCGACTGTAAACCATGTGCAGCTTAGTGATTTGCTAGATGAACTTCTTCCATATCCTGAAGATGAAGTAAAAGATGTTTTGGTTTTTATCATCAAACTAGCAAGCTCTTGTTTGCTTGAAGCTCCAAAATCAAGGCCAACAATGCACTTCATACCTCATAGGTTATCTTCAATGGGTGCACGTCCGCCTACTCATGTTAAGCGAACCTCGAAATCCCTGATATATATATATATATATATATATATATGTATATATATATTACTAAAAGTATGAACAAAAAAGTTGAAAGTTGAATTACGGCTTTACTCTTTCTATAAATTAAACTGTTATAAAATATTTAAATATTTGATTGTATAAATTTAATTAAATGTTAATGATTTTTAGACTTCCTAAGATTAATTCCTAATTATATATCTAATCTATTAATATTTATCATCTATAATCTATATGTATATAATAATTATAATTTTTTAAAAGAAAATCTTTACCTAAATTTCTTTTCTTTTCCTCTTCTTATAATTTTTTCCTTAACCCCTCTCATGAATAATATAATTGATGTGGATAAAGTATTATCCTTTATGATAAATAATGAAATGTAATAATTTAAAGGGTGCAAATCTACAAAATGGAGATTCACATTGATAATGTCCTCTTGAATATTATTAAAGAATGACTCTAGCTTCACAAATTTAAATTCATTAATGCTTAATTACATGATAAGAACTTTAGTTGTTCTTTTTACATGGTTTGCTAACTTTAATTTTTTTTTCACATTCTTCATTTATTTATTATTATTTTCTGA
The DNA here is from genome assembly GCA_027789145.1 of Solanum arcanum. NCBI lineage: Eukaryota > Viridiplantae > Streptophyta > Magnoliopsida > Solanales > Solanaceae > Solanum > Solanum arcanum. The sequence goes on from CM050943.1 coordinate 54,697,746, forward strand.
TTACTTATTCAACTTTTATACTCTTAATATTCATAAATCTCATCTTTTCATATTCATAACCTCCAAATATTTAAACTAAAACTTTAAGATATCTTTTAATATTCGTTCTATTCTATTTATATAAATTCAACTTCTTTATCTCATTAAACCCCTACCAAGATTATTAGGTTATTATTTTTATGCTATAGTAAAAACTAGGGCTGGCAGGGGGACCGGGTTTGCCCGCCCCGGCCCGCGTCCCGTCCCGAACCCGGCCCATCCCCCAGGGTTTAAGGGGTTTAAGGGGTGGGGGATGAGGGGGCTGGTTCACCCCTGCGTCCCGGTCGACCTGCCCGTTGAACCGCTTGCTCATGAGATCCCCTCTCCCCTTTTTTTTAAAAAAAAAATTTAAAAAAACTATCTGTTACTATCCGTTGGGGAAACGGCTAGTGGGCCCCCCAATGGATTTATGCCTCTTTTTGTCTTCCCAAACACCCCCTACCACCCCCCTACTTTTTAAACTTTATTTAAACCCTCAAGTTATTATAATTACACTTTAACCCATTTTTAATACTATAAATACACCTATCATCTATTATTTCTTACAAAATCATCTATTCTCATTTCTCTCATCTATTTTCTATATTCTATCAACTCTCAACTCTCAAGTGTCAATCTTAATTTCTATTCAATTTTAATTCTCATATTATTAGAATCCATATATTACAAGTTACAACAAATCACAAGCTTCAACAATCGGTTTAACGTCTGCTATTAACGCAGACGTTTGGTACATTCGTTTCATAATATTTATATTTTATTATTCGTCTTTACTTATATATATATATATATATATATATATATATATATATATATATATATATATATATATATATATATATATATATATATATATATATATATATATATATATATATATATATATATATATATATATATATATATATATATATATATATATATATAAATTAAGTATGAGTTCTAGCAAAAAAATAGCGGTAAAGGAATAGAGAAAGCACAAGATAACGAAGCAAGTAGACTTTTTAAATTATTTAATTTTGGTAAAAAAAATAGTAAAGAAAAAAAGAGTAGTAAAAGTGGTGGTACTTCATCTAAATCAACGAGTAGAGTTAGATTTAACATAAATGATTCTACTTATGTTGTTGATACTCCTTATAATATTGATTCAAATGTTCAACTCGATCACGAAAGTTTAGAACATCGTTATGGTAATATTATTCCTAATGTTGATGAAAATTCAGGTGAAGAAGTAGAAGCTGATTTGGGAGAAGAGGAGTTAGATGAAACACCTACTAGTCCGGTGACAGAAGTTCCAAATGATACTATCAATTTACCGGAGCAAAATTTTGGACATCCACCCCTTATACCCCCCACAAGGGAGAAGGTGAAGTATCAATGACCTAAAACTTCTATTGTGTGGCAATTTATGACTTTTGATAAATAAAATAGTGTTGATATTTGTAATAAGTTTAAGCAAGCTTTTAAACATAAACAAGGTGGGGGTGAAGGTGGAACGGGGGGATTAAATAGACATTTGTTATCTTGTGTGCCGATTCAATATAAAGAAGCTAAAGCATTAGCCAATAGAAAAAAGGGAATTTCAATTAATGAATTAGATATTACCCGTAATGCATCGATAGGGGCTTCTAACATGATTCAAGGAACATTAGATCCTTTTAACCCCGCTGGTCCAATAACACAACGTAAATATAATAAGGAATTAGATCGGAAAAATTTAGCTAAAATGGTTTCTGTTAGTGGTTTGCCTTATAGTTTTCCTTCAAATCTCGATTTTGTTGAATATATTCAACAAACTTATAATCTGGATTATAGAGGTTTTTCAAGAAATACTGTTAAAACTGATGTTTTTGAATATCAAGGTAAACATTGTCAATTTCTTCGTTGTCTATTTAGCATATTAGATAGTAGAGTGTCTATTACTTCGGACATGGGTCGTAGTGTTAATGGAAATGATTATTTAACTGTAACTGCACATTGGATTGATCATAATTAGAATTTGCAAAAAAAGAATTATATGTTATAAACTATGTATAGAGAAAAAAACTGGTGCATATTTAGCTTCAAATATTTTAAGTGTTTTAGATTATTACATGATTATAGATAAAATAATGTCTGTCGCATTAGATAATGCATCTAATAATACAAATGCTGCTAACATGTTAAAAGTTAGATTATGTCCAATTGACAATAAAGCTTTTCATGTTAGATGTGTTGCACATATATTAAATTTAGTTGTACAAGATGGTATTTCATTATTTGATTGTGGTAGCGTAAAAGTTGAATATGCTGTTACCTGGATTTTTCATACAAACAATGCTGCTAGAATTAGGGAATTTAATGAGCGTTGTTCACTATGTGAATTGTCACCTAGAAAAATTCCAAAACATATTAAAACAAGGTGGAATTCTCTTTACGAAATATTTTCGGTTGCTTATAAATATAGAAGACCCATACAAATGGTTTTTAATGCTCATAATGCTGACCTATTAGATAGAATTTGTGATGAAGATTGGGAAGAAACTAAAAAACTATTACAATTTTAAAGACTTTTTTATCATGCTACTACTATGTTTTCGGAAATTTATTATCCTACTATTTCATCCGTATTAATAAATATTTGTACTCTTTCAATTCAATTTTGTAAATATAAAAAAAATAGATAAATTTAGAGTTGCAATTGAAGGTATGATTGAAAAAATTTTAAAAATATTTTTTTCCTATTCTTCAAGTTTTTTTAACGGCTACTTTACTTCATCCTGCTTATAAATTACAAGGTGTGCAAGGCCTTGTCGACACTTTTTATGAAACTTTAGAAATTTTACCGGAAGAATTTCCAAATTGTGAAACGTGTAAGTTTAGCATAAAAGTAGAAGCAAAATTGTTATATGAAAAATATAGAACTACTGAAAATTTTCAAGGAGAAGTTGGTCAAACTTCTAATGTTGAGATTGATTTGTCAATTCCAATTTCATGTTATATGCGAGGTTTTATTGGTCTTAATTCTACTAACCGTGATGATTTTGAAGAATATCTTAATCAATCTTTAGAAAACTTGGAAATCAAAGATGGCAATGAAGATTTATTAGGATAGTGGAGTAGGCGAAGCAATGCATTTTCAACTTTGAGCAAAATGGTTTGTGATGTTCTAGCTATTCAAGCTTCATCAGTTGCATCGGAGGCTACTTTCAGGGCGGCAAGGTTTCAAATCGGTGATAATAGACATTCATTAGCGGAAGACAATTTGGAAACAACAGTTTTATTTAGAGACTGGTGCAATGCCGAAAGGAGGAATAACAATTTGCCAAAGTTAAGTAAAAAACAAGCAAGTTGGACCAAAACACAAATTGAATGCAGTGATGATGAATTAGAGACACAAGAATTTCTAACAAGTTTGTCAACACCGGAGGATATCACCATCGATATAATGCGACAATTAGAATTAAATTTTAAAGGAGAAAACAGATATTATTAGATTACATTCGAGAACTAATTGAAACAGAACCCTTCCTAGAAGGTGGCTGCGTAAATTTAGTTACTCATCTAATATTTGTAACAAATATTAGTTTTACGTATGAGAACTTATTGAAACAGAACCCTTCCTAGAAGGTGGCTGCGTAGATTAGTTACTCCACTAATATTTGTTAATTGTAAATTGTAACTTCTAAGTTCAATTGAATAAATTTGAAGGTTTTAACTTTTGTTCAAGTTTTTTTTATACAATTATTGTTTTGCATTTTAATTTTGATATATACAATTAAATATTTATACTAAAGTACTAAACTAATTTTAAAATACTTAATTTAAAGTTAACAATTTACATTACTTTAAAATATTTAAATTACAAATTTGAAATTTAAAACTTTAAAGTTTAAACTTGAAATTTGAAACATGAATCTTAAAATTTGAAAATTGAAGCTTTAAATTTTAAAATTTATTTTGATATTTGAAAATCAAAAATTAAATTTAAAATTTATTAGCTAAAGACGTATCATTTCAATAAAAATATATAGAAAAAAAGAATCCCCCGTCCCATGCCATCCCGTCCCGTCCCGTCCCGTCCCCCCAAATCCCATCCCATCCCGTATATATAGTGGGACGGGATGGGACCTTTTCGTCCCCCCAATCCCGGTCCCGTGGCAAATCCCCTGTCCCCGTCCCCCGTTCCATCCCGTCCCCCCTTCGTCCCGTCCCCCAGTTCCCTTCCCCGTCCCCTTGCCAGCCCTAGTAAAAACAGATGATGAAGACTCTTGAATTTTGATAGGATATGAAAGGAGTCGATACAAACTCAAAGAGTTATGTACTAATTTTGTATTTTTTTTTCATCTATATATACATCAATCTTATAAGAATAATATTTATGTTGTATTTTTTCTTAAATATTCTGTTTCTTTTTGTCTTTTTTTCACTCTATTAGACTTCTTAATTTAGTTTTCTAAGAATGTTTTATTGTTGCAAGTCTTTGAATTTTGTAATTGTTACATTTTATTATTCATTACAATTTACATATATATATTTCCATGAGATTTTAATTATTCTAACGTATCTATAAAATTCACATGAAACACACGTGCAAAACACGTCCTCAGAAACTAATATATATAAAAGGTGTCTTTGCATGAAAATGAATAACCTTTGACACCAAATGGTTGTGAAGGAAAATAGAATAACAAACCAGATAGCGCACACGCAGAGAGAGGATGAACTTCCATAGAGGCATGGTGGAGTCTCATTGCTATGTGAGTTGGGTATAAGAAAACAGAGAGCAAGCTCGTAATTAAGTAGACCCAAGTTGATCGTTTCAATAAATTTTATTTGAACACTCAAATTACAACTTATTTTAATTGAACATCTAAACACATGATAAATAAACATTTTTATTCGGAAAACCTTTTAGGTGTATATTCAAGTGTCAATTACATAGATAAGTAAACCACTTGAAATGCCTCACATTAGCCTGAATAAACCTAAAACCTCAAACCTGTTCCAGTTGAGGCCCATATGTATAATTAAATAGATGACACATTTTATATGTCATCTAAGTACCTAAATGACGTTCAAAAGCACATGCAAAAAAAAAAGTTGAATTGGAGGTACCTAATAGGAACACTCTATCATGTATTCAAACTTCAGATGCTCAATCGTACAAGTTTCTGAATGAAATTTATTGATAAACTAGTCTTTGCGCACGTGCAACGCACGTGTACCCTATTAATTAATATTTCGTTTTTTTTAAATGACACAAGTATAAAATATATAAATAAGGCATAAAGTAGAATTTTTAGAAAAATAATCATAAACTTGAAACAATGAAGGGTGACATGTATACTCCAAATTTTGTGAATTAATTGAAACGTCGAGTAATATTACCCTATTATCAAATATAGATATGAGAACCATATATTTATTCACCGGTCATTTGTATTACATACACTTGTATCATATATATGCATGACTTTTCAATTTAATTGGTACCATAAAAGTGAGGTTCAACCATATTATTTTAATTGTTACCATAAAAGTGGCATTACTACGATGACTTTCTGAAAGTTAATGTCTCTATGATCCTATACGATGTGTTGACAGTAATAACTACATTTCTTAAAGGATGAAAAAGTTCGTCAAAGAACCAACAAAAATTGAAATCCCAAGATAAAAAATAGAAAACTATCACATAACGTATAAAATTGAGCAATACCTCGAGAATACATTTCAAAATTACTAAAAATAGTCAAAAAATAAATATAAAGAAACATTCAATGATACAACATATTAACAAGACCACACAAAAATAAAATAATATTTGTGTAAACCTCTTCTAGTCTAGATTGAAACCATAATGAGGCTAAGCACATCAAATACCATAAAACCAATAAAAAAGTTGATATTCAAAGAATACATCAAAATCTAATATTAAGAAAGAAGAATCAAAAGCAAATAACACTAAAAAGATCACACAAAATTAACAAATTGTATTACAGATTCTTAGCACAATTTGATGAAAACAAGATCAAAAACTTAAAGAAAACATATTAAAATACAATAAACAAAATCAAGATTAAATAAATAAAATAATAAAAAAGAAAAAACATAAAGATTCAATATGAATGAAATTACCTTTAGTGTCTATACTACTTCTTGTATATCTTTTTTCTATTGACAACAAAAGGTGATAAAGAAATAATCACTGACACAGTCCCAAGCCAAAATTAAATTGATTTTGATAAAGAAGAATTGATATACACATTTATTAAGAAAAATACAACTTTTGGTCTTTCCTCTTCTTGTAACTATTTCCCAAAAGAATTTGAACCATTGTGTCTAGAGGCATGAATTTAAATAAAAAATATTATCTAATATTAAATTAATTATATATTAATATTTATTTAGTTTAGAGATAAAATAAGGACAAAATAGTAATTCAACTTTTAAGTTGAGAGCTTCATGTTTATAATAATATATGATTTAAGGGGTCGGCGGCGTTTTAAGCCAAATGAAAATGTGTCGTCAAAAGTTGCAGACATACATAGACTTCAGAAGAAGCAAAATGTGTCATATAATAGCAACACATAGGAAGTATAATTGCTAGTTCAGGCAACATCCCAAAATTGTATGAATGACACATTTCATACTTGCTACAATATAATAAGAAGTCTAACTAAATATAAGACTGGTTTCATAACTTTTATATACTCTACTATTTTACTACCTAAATATATAATGCTGTCTATTTGGCATGTTCGTCATAGGAAATGATGGAAATGGGAAGAAGCCATAGAAGTTGATGAAGCTACACTGAAGCTCTTTCAGGTCCAAATATCAGGCCAGCAACGTCTTCTACTTTGCATAGCCTATTTTACTTGTGACATTCACGTCTAACGGCCTGAAGAAAGGGGTGAAAAGTTAACCACAATAAGAAAAACCAAGTAGGCTAACGTTAATTGTTTATAAACATTGTTGTTGTGTATCTTTGTTCTCTACATATTAACTTATATGATACATACGTTTCTCTAAAGTTTTCGGTAATACCATATTCACGGAAGTCAGTATACTTGAGGTACAAAAGAGCAAGTGTTTGAAAGTTAAATCTAGTAATTGCAATCTCTTTGAGTTAGAAAGAAAATACTTACTAGAGCCATCGCTTTTGTGCAACCACATCCTTCGACTTAGCAACAGGAGGTCGTCTCCTCCTAGATTCTGCACTAATAGATGATGCCTGCTTTGGTTTCAATCTGGAGACTGAATCCTGTAACTGATTCAATGATTTCTCCTTCAAAGGGCTTACTGGTCGTGACTTTGGATGTCTAGCTGTTGGTTTCACTAATAAAGGTAAGCTCTCGACCTGCTCCTGTTTCTGGTTTTCCCTTAAAGTATTCTCACCGTGATAAACGCTGATGTCTTCACTAGCAAAAAGAGGTTGAGCTATTCTCCCAGGGGAACTGTCTGAATCTGAAGATGAAGGGCTAGTAGAACTGTCCATATCATAAAGGATGTTGTCAGTCAATGAAGGAAGCTTCACCCCCTTTGAGCTTTTTGAAGAGAAAGATGGTCTTCTAAGTCTTGTTAGATTTATAACCTGTTAAAAGACAAATTCAAATTACAAACCCAAAATGATTCACACTTCGTGTTGACCTAATAAATCAAATTACCAGTTGAATAAGTCAAAATAAATTTTAGTTTGAAGCATCAAGTTTAAGCATTCTGTTTTAAAGAATTTAAATATGCTCAAGGAAATATATCGTCAAGATTAGACTGTAATTCAGTTTACAAGACCATTTTTTTCTCTGACATCACAACATTAATCAGTAGGTATCATGATAGAGGACATTTACAATAAGTAGTGTAAATCACAAATTTTTAAAATAACTAGACAACATTTTGCTGCAAAAATTTCTTTCACTTATGCAGACAGAGACTGCTAGCATTTGTTATGAGGAATCATTACCTTCTGCTCTAAGATTAAAACATCTTTCTTGAGTTTTGTAATAATCATATTCTTTCTACGGATGATATCTTCAAGCTCTCCAATCCTCTGTTAGATCAAACCAATGGGACAATTATAAGTAACTGTAAGAGTGGTATTCACCACATTGTTTTGTACAAGAGCAGCACACATATCTTCTTTGATATTGTATAAGGAAAAATACATGTTACGGTACCTTTGCACCAAAAGCTTCTGATGATTGAAGAAAAGTGGATAACTCCCTGATGGTGACATCTTTTTCTTCACATTCTTTCTGGAGATTATAAAAATCTTGTTCAATTGCTGAAGTGTTCAGCTGTAAGGAATAACATATGTTGCAAATTAGACCATAATAGTCGGGAACTATTTTCTTGTCTCTCTAAATTAGTTCATGTAAACTTGTTTAGGTAAAGCATAAAAGCAAAGAACATAATTATCATACGTGGAGAGTAAAATATGACAAGACCTTGCTCTTGGTTGTTCACACTCACTGATCGAATTAGCGCCTTGGTAATGACTTATTCTATAGATAGAAATCCCTATGATGGGAAACTAAGGAATTCAGCATGTCTATACCCTTGTTTGTCAACTAAGAATGTGCAACTTCTACTATCTCATCAGTAAAGATTTAAAAGACAGAGTTAACACGGTATCTAAATGGTGGTTACCAGCAATTATCTATTTGACTTCTACAAGCCGAAGTAGGTAGAAGAGAAAAACAAACTAATGGACAATTTGCAACAGATTGCAAATTTGTCCACTGCATCATCTGAACTGCAAGCATCCTACACTGAAGTTTATCTTCCCTGAAATTCTGATTGCACATTACCAAAATTCCACGATATCCAATCTCAAAAAGTCCATATTATCCATTTGAAAACATTTTCTTTCTCTCGGAAAAATCCATAAGATGAGAAAATAGAAATTCTGATGTGAGATACACTATTGGAAAATAAAAGATTCACATGTAAGCAAAGCTCAATGCTAGTTCATCGCAAAAATACAAATCCAATAGATACTGTAATTACCTGAATATCTACAGAGGAAGCCACACTAGTAGCCCAATCCGACAAATCAGACATACGCCGTTCCTCTGGTTCAACCTGATTTGCTGCTGGAGGCATTTCAAATTTAAGAATCTCTTCTCCCTTGATCATATCCCTCTAGTTAAGAGGAAAGAAATTGTAAGCACTGGTTTCAAGTCCAAAAAAGAGTACAAAAATAAAATATGCCTCAACTCCATACTAGTTGGTTCGACGATTAAATCCTCTATATCCATTCCATTCTATTTGGGCCTATTCATTCTACTATTCTTCGATATGATTTGCAGCTAGAGGCATTTCATAACTAATTACCTCCTCTTCCTTGATCATAATTGACTTGCAGAGATATAGAACAAGGACCTAATTGAGCCTCTCAGGATTGTTTACCTCAAAAAAGTTGTTGGACTGATTAAACTGTTGCTCACAAAGAAAATAGTCATATGCATCTGCGGCAGTTTCTGGCTGATCCTTGAAATAGTTAATCTGTTCACATAATGTGTCCAGCTTCTGTTGCATGCCTAAGAGCACTTGATCCTGGACAAAATAAAAGAAGAAATTCAAATAGCTGAATAGACTACTAAACTCAAGAAAACCATTTAGAAATGTCATCACTATGGAATGTCTTATACTATCAGCAGTTTAATCTATGATACCATACCATTTTACCAAGTTACCACTTATGAGATAATGCTTATCATAGGGATTTGCTAGTAATTGCCCTAGAGGTGAAAATAGTTGTGTATATGTTTTAAACCATCGGTGCAGAGAATTTAAACTCTTTCACTAACAATATTATTTTATACAATTTCACGACTTTCAAGAATACGAATACATTTAACTACTCAACTTTAAAATCTAATTAAATGTTGTCTCTATCTTACAGAACTTTCAATCATTAACCTCCTACAATATTGATATAAGATAGATTAGTGAATCAACACCTCATCATCTAATTTGGAATAAAGGCAGAACTTGATTTCAGTAAACAATATTTGGATGATAATATTGAAGCCGAGTAGCCTAGAAGTCCCTTATATTTGGCTCGGATTGTGAAATGGACCTTCAACTCACGACTTCGCCAGCTGAACACTTAAACCCAATGTAACTCGACGTTATATATTGCCCAGAAACAAAAATTCCCCAAGACAAGAAGTGAACTTATTTTGCATTGGTAGTCAGGGTAGAATATACCCAAACTTTACCTCTACAAGGTAGAAACTTTTTTTTCGTATAGGTGTAAACTCAAAAGGCAAGAGGAAATAGAAAAAAATGAAAATCAGGATTTGCTAACTTAATCCCCAAAACCCAATTAAATTACCCGTCAAAAATGCAAAAAGATCCTAAATTCAAATTATTAATGAAGACGAGAAATGATAATAGCAGCATTAAACAGTTTAACAATAAATAAAACAAGTACTTAACGCAATAATGTAAGTACACAAAGCCTCATTACCAAAAATAAAAAAACAACTAACCCTAAGGTCAACAGATTTCTTCAGCCGACAAATCTGCTTATTCTTCTTTGAATTCGCAGCAGCAACGGCAACAACAGCAACTATAAGAATCCGATGAATGGGGCTAAAGAGTTCCCAAGCCACAGCTTCTTTAGGGTTTAAACCACCACCAATCTTCCTAGAAGAACTTGCTTCCTCTGCACCGATAAGCCTTCCTTGAAGAGACACCCATGCAAGTTCTCTTTTAGCTTTTATAGGTTGGCTCGGCTGAGAATAACAGCTCGAAAGCCGGCGAGGAGAAGGGGAAACTGATGAAGTGAAAGGTGATAATGAGACTAAATTCGGTGGCGGCTGACTGAAAAAAACTGAGGCGGGTATAAAAGCTTCATCTTCTTCGGCTGAATCCATGGAGGCGAAGATACAGGGGAGAAGAGAAAGAGAAGGGGAGTGATTGAAGCTGTGTGTATTTTTCTTAAAATGAATTATTTTATTATTTATTTTTAATGTTTTGAATTTTATATTTGGGAGGGAATAACAGGAATATGTGTAATTATTTTTGGATTTAGGTAGCCGTTGAAAGATTTTGAATTTTTAAAAAATGTTTGGCATTTTGCTAAAAATTCGTTTATCAATTGATTTTATAAAATAATTGCCTGCTCATTTTAAAGAATTAATCGTAAATATTATAGATTTTAAATGAGAAAGGTAACTCGAAAATTAGAATTACTACTTTTGAATATATAAAGCAAAAAATCACATTATATAGTGGTCAATCTATCTTATATGTAAAAGAAGATTTTTAGTCTGTCTAGGTGGCACATCCTAAAAAGCACGAATATATTTATCTTTTACAACAAATTTTGGCCATATTTTCTCTTTAAAATAGATAAAATTTTGATAATGTCATATGTCGATTCGATAATGTAGGCTTCTCTTTTAGATTAAACATCGAATATTATCTCAAATTTTAGGAGCATACAAAAATCAAAATAATCAATAAATCAAATTTAAAAAGGAGGAACTTACATATCGTCACTTAAAAATAGCCTAAAAACTCTCCATAACTATTGTTTGATAAGTACAATTCATATTTACATGTTATAGAGAGGAGAGAGGTGGTTGAGACTAGGAAAGAGAGGAGAGAGGCAATTGAGAGAGGGCAAAGAGTGGAAGAGAGGTGAAATGTATATGTATATCAGTTAGATATTGTATATTATACACATGTATTTGTATATATGATCAAGCGAGATTGGGAGAGGGAGGAGAGAGGTGAGCAAAAGAGAGAAGAGGGTGGGAGAGAGGTGAATTATATATGTATATGGCCAGATACATAAATAGATCCCTAAACTTGTTGGGTTTTTTCCCTCGGGTACCTCAACTATGTCATTTTTCTATTGAATCATTTAACCACCCGTAATTTGTTCCTTTAAAACACTGTTGGTTGATTTTGATCGGCTTTTCTATTGTAAATGCCTTTAATTGTATTCGAATTGTAATAATTTTAATTGAAGGAATGAAGACAAACCGTGTTAGTCTCATTTGTTTCCTAATGTGTTCAAATGACTTAAGTAAAACACAATTATTCTCGAACATTTTCACAATCAATTGGACTAATGAGTTGTGGAACAACATACGTATCCTCTATCAATACCCCTCATAAATCTAGTTTCACATCAGACAACGGTATTTGTTTAAAGGGAACAAATTATGGGGATTCAATGATTCAATAGGAAAATGACATAGTTAAAGCACCTGAGGGAAAAAACCCAACAAGTTTAGGGATCTGCTTATGTATTTGGCCTATGTATATCGTTTAAATAATTGTATATTATACATGTGTATTTTTATATATGGAAAGCAAGATTGGGAGAGGGAGGAGAGAGGCGAGCAAGAGAAGGGAGAGAACGGGAGAAAGATGAATGATATATGTATGTCGATTAGATATATTATGGCCAAATACATAAATAGATCCCTAAACTTGTTGGGTTTTTTCCCTCGGGTACCTCAACTATGTCATTTTTCTATTGAATCATTTAACCACCCGTAATTTGTTCCTTTAAAACACTGTTGGTTGATTTTGATCGGTTTTTCTATTGTAAATGCCTTTAATTGTGTTCGAATTGTAATAATTTTGATTGAAGGAATAAAGACAAACCGTGTTAGTCTCATTTGTTTCCTAATGTGTTCAAATGACTTAAGTAAAACACAATTATTCTCGAACATTTTCACAATCAATTGGACTAATGAGTTGTGGAACAACATACGTATCCTCTATCAATACCCCTCATAAATCTAGTTTCACATCAGACAACGGTATTTGTTTAAAGGAAACAAATTATGGGGATTCAATGATTCAATAGGAAAATGACGTAGTTAAAGCACCTGAGGGAAAAAACCCAACAAGTTTAGGGATCTGCTAATGTATTTCGCCTTATATTATACATATGTATTTGTATATTCTCGCAAATTACACATATACGTACGTGGCTAATTATACAAACTCGAAGTCAGCCTACGTAATTAATGTATAATGTTAGTCGCGAGTGGTAATTATAGTAAACTATAACTATGATGAGTAATTAAGTAGTATAAGTTTGCTTAACCGCATATTTTTCCTTTTAAAAAATGATACTGGCGCGTTTTAAAGTCGTACTAACGTAGGTCCAAAGCAGAAAATATCACTAGTGGATTGGACCGTTACAAAATTGTATCAGAGTCACTCATATATCAGCCTTGTCGATGTGGGCTAGAGTTCAACTGCATTTGTAACGACCCAACCTGCTAGTGATATTGTCCGCTTTGGACCTAGGCTCACACGACTTTAATATGACTCACTTGTTGGTAAGACTTGCTTACTTATTCACTATATCCAAGTGATTTCACATGAGATAAGTAGATAAATTTCGTTTGTCTCCTTTTATCACATTCGTCACTCTCCTATACATATGATATTCTAGTTACATGTGAATCATATAGAAAAAATATGAATACATGTATATAATATGTATCTAGTGTGGTTTGCATGTATCTGAGATACATGACTATCTAGCCCGCCTCTTTCCTTATACATCTAGGTGTGCTATCTTTCTCAATATATGATAAGAAAGTCTTAATCAGTAGAAAAATACATAATAATTACTTAAAAGTATAAGTAAAATTAACGCATATGCAATATATATACATATAATAAACTAGTATGCAAAAATTTAGGGAAAACTACATAAATAACTTGGCCATATCCAAGATAATTTCAAGTTTATACCCAATTTTAAAGTAATTCATGAAATACTTTTTCTCTTATAAATAATTACAGTCTATACCCTCAATTCATTGAGAGTTATAATTTTTCTTTAACTAATACTAAATTGGTATCATATATTTATTGGTATCATTAAGGTTTCTTGTTAAAAAATTACTTACTATGATTTAGTGTCAGTTCAACGAAATTACCAACCTTACGATATCAATACAGTATATGATACTGATTTAGTATCAATTATGTGAAATTATTCACCTTAATGATACCAATAACAGTATATGATAATGATTTAGTATCAGTTAAATAAAATTAATAACAAAAATGTATAATATAATTATTTAATGAGATATAAATATAAAGAGATATATATTTGTAATTATTTTACTTTTATAAAGTATTTACTTATTTTCCACGTAAATTAACTCTCTATCACCCTCCACTGTAATTTATGACTTTGACTGCATGTTTCCCGTGCCTACTATAGTAGTCTAGTGTTCCATTGCCTAACTTTTATTTGTCAAAACTTTATCAAGCATTGTAAATAAATATTTGCGTCTTAAAAATATGTATATTAATGTCTAATATAACAAATTAAATATATACGAAATAATTTGTGTAATATTTATAATTAAATTTTATACTACTTATATTCTATATAATTAAATTTATATCATTATTTATTATTTCTTCCGTCTCATTTTATATATCAATCCTTTCTAAAAATAACTGGACCACAACATATATCATTTTATAAAATTTATGCATAAATTATCATTACCCATTATACCATGATAGATTAAGTAATTAATCTTCCAAATATATTTACTTCGACTGACCTAAGAAACTTATAAGTAATTAATTTCATTGAGAGAGTACTTCATTCATTAGTTAACTACTTTCTTTATTCACTACTTATTCTATAAAATTCGATTTTGAAAAAAATATCAACAAACAAATTAAAAATAAAAGATGAAAAAAATTATGAACACAAAAGATAAAATGAATGTTACAACTGTATAAATCATCTCTAATGTAATTAAACAGGAATTAATGAAATATGAAATAAAAAATAACAGACATTTCAACAAATCAATATTTGTGTTTTGACTCTTCCGATAATATATCTTCTTCTGATGCAGTTTGCAGCCCTTCAAATGTAACTCTAAAAATGAATCAAGTATAAAAATATAAACAAAATAATTAAAATACAAACAAAATTTTAGAAAAACAACAAAGCAATATTTGTATTCGAATCTTCTTCAGTATTCACCTCGGTGATTAAATCACAAAACAAATTATTTGTCGAACTAGAACTAAAATATTATTTGCCGTCTAATTTCATTATCAATGACATCAAATTCAACAGGAAAATTTTGATCAATTTGAAGTAATGAAATTTGAATATTTCGTAATGTTGTCATGTTTGCTTTAAAAATTTATATATAAAAATATAAAAAAATATTTTAACAAAATATATAGAAAAATTTGAGGAGAAAAAAACTTGATTTTTAAAAAAAATTGGACCAATTGGTGAAAAAAAATTGGCTCTAAAAATTAAACTCTAAAATTTAAATAGTCATCCAAATATATTTATATTTTTAAAATCTAACATATACATCATATATTACAAATTTATCTTAAACAAAAATCAAATAAGAATATAAGAATAAAATTATCTCATTTCTTAACGCAAGTGCAAATAAAAAAGGTTACTAATATCTACATAATCAGTTAGCAAACACACTTTAATACACAAACTTAATTAAAAGTGTATTATATTTCTTGACATAAAACAACACATTTTCATTGTTTAAGATGCAGGAACAGTCGCAACAAGGATTATATAGTGATAAGTACTTGTTATTTTTAATTACCAATTTTAAATTTGAAATCTCAAATTTAAATTATGGAATAAGAATAAAAATAAAAATAAAAATGAAGGAACAGTGACAAGTGACAACACACCCTTGGAATTTTCTGATTTACTTTTTCCTTTTGAAGTGGAGTCCTATTACGGTGTGTTTGATATAAATGAAAAGATATTTTCTTTCATATTTTATGTTTGGTTGGATAATATTTTTAAAAGATATTTTTTCTTTATCAAAATAAGCTTCTTAAAAAATGAAAAAATTAATTTGTTTTAGTAGAAGAAAAATTAATAAATTTTATAAGTGATGTTTTATATTTATTGTATTTTTCAGGATCTTTCAACCATCTAACCTCTGTATTTTTGAGACCCTATACAATACCTCTATTTTTCTTTATTGGAATACATATAAATACTTTTAAAATAATAATTTTTTTATATTTATTTATCAAAATATTAAAAATAATTAACAAATAAAAAAAACATTTTCTCCCACCAAACACGCCCAAATTAAATGTCTCTCTCTCTCAGACACCTACCCCATTGGTTCTTCGAAATATTTTAGAGAAAAGGGTCTGATATAACTTTAACTAGTGGTGGTAAATGGGCGGGTTGGGTCAAGTGTTGGCGGTTTGAAAATTGGTAAACATAAAATGGGTAATCATTCGATCCGTCCATATTTGATATGGGTAAAGATGAGTTGGGTAATAAATGTGTTAGGTAAAATACTAGTTTACTCATATTTTACCCATATTTCATGAATAAATAGTTCTTTACTAAAGAATTTAATATGGACAAAATAATTGTATAAATTAGGTATATAGCATTTTCTATAGTAATATTCTCAAGTTATAACATTAGAGTTTGTATTTCAATGTATAACATTTAATATCTCAAGCTATAGCATATTATTAAAAAATATAATGTTAATTTTAAATTATTATACAGATTTGTTTAAAAAAGGGGACAAAATATAAATGGAAAATGACATCCTTTACTAATTAAATTAAATATAATTATTAATTGGTTTTAATTGATTAGCACGTTTTAAGGAATTTTAAAAAATATTCAGATTAGTTAATTGCCTTAAATCTCTCCAATTAGTGTAAATGAAATTAAATTTTGATTTAATTCCTTAAAAAGCTCTAACAAATTGACATCAACGTATAAGCTGTTCCCCCCCCCCCCCCCCAATTTTCACGATTATTTTAGATTTGCAGAATATTTCAGTTCATTTTTTTAGTAATTGAATAAATTTTGGCGTTAAAAATAAATTGATTTGCTGTGATGGAGAATATTGTGTTTCGATATTAATTAAACATGATGGAAAGTGAAATTCATCAGGTTGATTTTAATTATGATTTGTTGATTTTAATTATGAATAGTTCGTTTTAATTATGATATGTTGGTTTTTAACATGGAGAACATTGTTCGATTTTTTTTATTATTGTAAGATCTGAAATATAGATCGTATCTTTTTTTTTTTGTTAGATGAAACAGTGTTTTGGTATGTATATAGTATATGAAAAAAAACACGTAAATGTATATGCGTTTGAGTTTTAATAAAATTGAAGATTCGCGTAATACTTTATTTATGAAAAAATAGAAAAAATAAATTTGATGGTACAGTCTGTTTAGTAACTAGTCAAAAAGTAAGTAGATATAATGAAGTGAACCGGTGAAGTATGAATATTGTATTAATAGTGTATGAAACTTGTATCAATTGTGTATGAAATTTCATTTTTTGTTGAAATCAAAATAAATATTTCTGTTGAAATTAGAATATATGTTTCTGGATGAATTTTGTATGAAAACTGTATTCTTTTTGTTTAATTTAAGTAGTTTATATGTCATTGAATTGTATATTAAATGTGTATGAAGTGTGTATGAATTATTTTGCAATTATATTTATTATGTTGCACTGAATGTTATTTTAATGTTGTGAAACATGTAAATATGTCGATTTTCAGATGGAGGGCATCATATATGATGCTTCTATTCTTTATAGTCGTTTAGTTAATGTTATACAAAATATAAGTTCTATTGAGATAAAATATATTGTTAGCGATATGTGTTCACCTATTAATATTTATAATGATTTTGGGGTAAAGGTTTTTCTAAATCAAAAGAAGGTGAATTTGGATTTCTTTACAAAATATTCATTGTGCATCTCTTTGAGGAGTTATTATTGATAGAATAAATTCTAAGGTTAGTTTAACACATACTAACGTTGATTTATACTCCAACATTCTATCCGTTTGGTCGGAATGAATTTAGACGGAGTTGTCGATGAGAATAGTGAAGGAGATAATGATGTAATATGTGACCATTCCAACCTATTTGTAGCTTAGAATTAGATTTATAATAATAGGGAAACACTTAAGGAGGTTATGAGGCATGTTGAACTTGTGAAAAAATTCAGTTTTCGTGTAGCGCGTTGTAATGCATCTAAGTAAGTGCACATCATTGTTTTAAGTTATATTTTTTATTAGATTTGTTTTGCTGTATAAAACTAAATGTATATTTTCTTATTTTTGAAACAGTTATCACCTGAATTGTATTTCTGATACTTATTCTTGGATGATGAGGGCATCTAGTTTGAATAAATCAAATTTATTCAAAGTTAGGAAGTATAATGCTCAACATACTTGTTCTGTTAGAGATAGAGTGTATGCAAGACGTCAGGATATAACTGACGTTGTAGCTGTCTTGATATTGGAGAAGTATATTGATCCATCTACGGTATACACTCTAAAGGATATAGCTGTTGATATGTTGAAATTGCATGGCATTTCGCTAACATAGGCATGGAGAGCTAGAGAAAAAGCAATAAAATTGGTGCGCGGAGATCCAGCCGAATCGTATGCCAAATTACCGGGTAATTTCGATATTTAATATGAATTTAAAGTTTTTTTAGTGGTTTAAATTGAAAAAACGACCAAATAGTATGTTTTCCTAATGAATTGAACTGTTCTGATTCTTGTATTCTTTATGTATAAATTTTGTATCCTTTTTGTATGTATCCTTTTTGTATAAAAAAGTATGAATCATTTTTGTATCAATTACGTGTTCTTTGTGTATGCATTAAGTTATACATATGATGTTTTAAATTGTCGCATTATATAATTCTAAAAATTTCAGGTTATCTATACATTTTGGAGCAAACATATCCTGGATCTGTTTTGAAAATAAAAAGGAAAGAATGTGATAAATTCTTATTCTCATTTGTTGCATTAGAAGCTTGTATTAGAGGCTGGGAGTATTGTAGGCCAATTGAAGTTGTTGATGGGGCGGGATTAAAATGTTCATATGGTGGTACAATGTTAACTGCCAGCAAAATGAATCCGGGAGGTATTTTTTTATCCCATTTAATTTTCGCTATAACATATAATAAAATATGTTATAAATTGTATTTCTAATTTGTATGATATTTTTTAAAAAAGGGGATCAGGTCATATATTTCCGTTGGCGTATGCGATAGTGGATTTCAAAAACGATGCTTCATGGACTTGGTTTTTTGAATATTTTAAGAAAGCGTATGGAGTTAGACAAAACATGTATTTTATGTCGGATCAAAACGAAAGCATGTGAAAGGGGAATGCTACTGTATATCCTGAATTCGAACATTATGCCTGCATATGGCATCTGTCAGTCAATGTGTTGAAGAACTTCAATAGAAATACTGAAGATTTGAAGATTTTATTTTTTACATTGGCAAAAGCTTATACAAAACAACAGTTTGAGACAATTATGGGAAGAATAGACCAAATAGATACGTGTGTACAACCATACTTGTTTGATATTGATTATAGCAAATGGTCAAAATCTTACTCGAATTGTAAGCGCACATGGACCATAACTTCAAACATTGCCGAATCATTGAATAATGTTAACATGTTAGCAAGGAGGTTACCGGTAATTTCACTTCTTGAATTTATGAGGGTAACAATTCAAAGGTGGATTCACAAGCACAATGAGGAGACTGATAAGACAACATTTGATCTGACAAAAAAAATATGATCTTTATCTACAGAAAAGTATTGCTTTGTCTTGCAATATGAGGATATGTGTTTTACTCTATTGAATAATAAACAATTGTATTTTAGTTCCCAATATTTAGTGGCATGTATATTAACAATATCAGATTCAACTTTTAATTAGGTGATACCTTCAACTATGAATCTGCATGCTGTAGCCAAGGAGCAAAGAAGTACATAGTAAACTTGAACACAAAGATGTGTAATTGCGGGAGATTTCAACATTATGAGATACCATGTGATCATGTAATTGAAGTTCTCAGATACAGAAAGCTGCATGAAGTAGATTTCTGTTCTGCTTTTTATAGCCTGAAGAATTTCAGAGATGTTTATGTCATTCATGTCGAGCCTATCCCATGCGAGAGTACATGGGATATACCATTAAATTTCAGAGCCTAAAACGATGTCACCCGATCCAAATAGATCAGTGGGAAGATCAAAATTTGAACGGTGGAAGGAGTTTGCTGATGTGAAATTTAAGAGGTCAAAATCACCTGCAGTAGATGTCGTCAAGTTGGACACAATAGAAAGACATGTTCAAATTATCCCGTGCAAAAAAAATGATTTTTTACTATTACATCTGTTTTTATGTTGTCTCGAAATGTTATACAAACGTCTTATTTTATTGAGTGCAATTGTTATCATTGACATTTATAAATTTTAGTTTTGTAAAAATGGCCAAATACAAATAACAATAAAACACAATTTTTTCAAATGTGATATACAGTATACAATGTTCATCCAATATTCATAAAATATTAATATATATTTCATTGTGCATGCAAAATTTATACAAAAGTCATACACATTTAATAAAGTACAAATATTCAGTCCATCATACTGCCATTTGTTTCTCTTCTATATATATCAAAGTATAATATGACATTCGTAATTCATACAATGTTTATACATAAGAATAAATTAATTTTAACATATTTTGGTATATAAATTATTGTTAAACTATTTCATACAAATTCAAAATGTATTTCATACAAAATAAAGTTTATGCACATTATATACAAAAGTTAATATATTATGGCATTTAAAGTTAAATATATTTCATACAATATGCATACATAGATGTTACGTTATTTTACAATGATTAATATATGGCATACATAATTCATAAAAATTGCATACATAATATATTATGACATATAAAGTTAAATATATTTCATACAATATGCATACATGGATGTTACGTTATTGTACAATGATTAATATATGACATACATAATTCATACAAGTTCATGTATATAAATATAGTAATTAATTCGTCCAAAATAATAGTAACATATATAATTTATATAAAACAATGTGTAATTCATATTAATAATAAAACACTGGAAAGTAACATAAAGAGTTCAATAGATCAAAAAAACATGTCATTCAAAATAATGTAAAGGGTGCAATGAAATTTTCTACTTTCTATTACGGGGTCTTGGAGTAGGATAATTGATGGTGTCCATAACTTATTCTTTTGGCGTTCGAGGTCCACCATACTTGCTGACAACTATACCCATAACTTCACTTTCACTTATTGCGCCCTCTTTATTCATTGATTTTGCATAATGTCAAAGTAATGTGGCATACCTATGACGATGATATGTTGAATCGATATCAATATCAGACATGTCAAAACCACCATTGCTGATATATTCGGCAAAAAGAGATGTATATAGACCATAATCGTTGTAAATACTGTGAAATTAGAAAAAAATCATAATAACTATATAATGATTTAATTTTAAATGAAATGAATATAGTATAGCAACTATACATACTTGGAAATGTCTTCTTGTTGAGGAACATCTGTCACATGCTTGATACTGAGAAGTTCGGATTAAGACTTGTGTTGATATTTCGGGAGATTGTTCGCATACAAATTAAGCTTTTTGCCATAAAAATTTGTGCTCGCCAGAAATAATGGAATCATGATTGCAAGTTATCAGCAGCTTCTTGCATTTTTTTATTGTTAAGAGATCCTCCCCTCATCGAATCTTTCACGACCCAAAACGAGCCGCGAGTGGCACCCACACTTACCCTCCTATGTGAGCGAACCAACCAATCTAAACCCCAATATTTCAATCATAATAAACAGAAAATAATGCGGAAGACTTAAAACTCATTAACGAAATCAATTAATAACTTCTAAAATTAATACTTATTATTCCCAAAATCTGGAAGTCATCACCACAAGAACATTCTATCCTCAAATTACTAAATCTAAGAGTGTCTAGGAAGCTAAAATAAGAAAACAGATGGTCCATGTCCGAACTTCAAGGACATCAAGACATGAATGAGAGAGAATCCAGTCCGAGCTAGGAACAATAGCTCACCCTGAAATCTGACGTGATGAAGACTGGCTAGAGTTGCGGTTGAGTTGAAGACGATGGTACGTTTGCTGCACTCCACAAATAACAAAGGGAAAACATACAAGTAGGGGTCAGTACAAAACACAAGATCGAGTAGGTATCATCGCCAACTCGAATAGAAAGCAATATATATCAAATAATAACATAAAATCAACCATAACACTTAACAGGTGACAACAACAAGTACCATAACCATTGGGCACAACCCAAGCACATCTATGAGGACTCAAGCCTCCACACCATACTCATTTGGGAAACAGGTTCATTAAATCTAAGTATATTAGCATAATTCAAGATTTACTCTCTTTACTATCCTGGTGTCGGAACGTGATACCCGATCCATACTATCCTGGTGTCGGAACGTGACACTCCGATCCTTTACTATCCTAGTGTCGGAACGTGACACCCGATCCATACTATCCTGGTGTCGGAACGTGACACTCCGATCCTCTACTATCATGGTGTCGGAACGTGACACTCCGATCCTCTACTATCCTGGTGTCGGAACGTGACACTCCGATCCTCTACTATCCTGGTGTCGGAAAGTGACACCCGATCCTCTAATCTCATTCTTTCAATTCATCAAGCCTTCTTTTATACCAAGGCATCATCATTAACAAAGAGGTTTTAAGGTTTTCAAGATTCAACAGCCTCATCATGCTTATTTTTATCACAATTATATAATCACATCATGCAAGCACACAATTAAGCATATAGAAGACTTTACGAAATTACCCAATACATATCAATCGCTATTTAGAGTTTACTACGGAATAGCATAAACCATAACCTACCTCCACCGAAGAATTCGTGATCACGCAAGCTACTCCTCAAGGTCTTTGTTTTCCTCTTCGTTCTCTCTTCTCTCGCTCATTCGTCTCTCTCTTCTGTTCTTTCTATTTTTCCTTATTCAAACTCTTTTTCTTTTACCCTAATTACCATATAATTAAGTATAAAAGATGGTAAAAGTAACCCACTATTTATTCCAAGGTTGTCTCCTTTAACCCCCAAGTAATTGAATTATTAACATTAAACCACTAACTTTATAATTATAAGCAGGAATAGTCCAAAACGCCCCTTAAAACATTTAATGTAAACTGCCCAGCCAGTGGTTACGCACGCGTGATGTACTGGCCGTGCCTCGCGACGGTCCGCCCCGCCGCTCACACAAAGTTCAGAGACTCAATTCATTAAAGAGTCTGTGACGGTCCGTCATGCCCACGACGGTCCGTCCTGCCATGTCGTCGTGAAGTTTAGAGAGTTGTTCTCAGTACCCAAATTTTTAGAATCTAAGTGTTTTGGAACGAGACCCCCTCGACGGTCCGTCGTGCCCATGACGGTCTGTCGTGGGATCCGTTGACTCAGACAGTTATTACCAGAAATAAACTCTACTGCTCAAAACGACTAAACAGGTCGTTACAGAATCGTATACATGTAGACATCTAAGTTTGAATCGGAATACAATAAGCAACCAATAGAATTTCTCGTTGATATTGACAGAGATAATTACGTCGTCAATCCTATCCCAAATAATGTTAGCAAGCAACTTAAATCCTCTAATGTACTGTCCAACATCGTGGTCGGAGGTAAAACATCTCATGTCGCACTCTGACTGTCTCAATTGTTTCTCAATATTATCAATCCACGTCATAAACCAATAGTCAACAGTACTGTATGAAGTTACTGTCTGGGAGTATTTGGCCTTCTTTCGAAGATAATACATAATTGTATTAATATGTTGTTACAAATAAAAAAATATAAATAAAACACAATCAATACTGCATACACAAATTATATATCAAAAGGGTATATACATGTTTTATACCCAATTCAAACATAAATCAAACAAATAAAAATATATATACATGTTTCATAACCATTTCAGTAGATACATCAATGCATACATATATTGTATTATATTAATGAAATATATGTATAAAACATTTTACTGAATTATGTGTATTAATAGTTCAATACATACGTCAATGCATACACAATTCATACTATATTAAATTAAAATAATACATACCTCAATTAACATGGATTCTGACAAATACTAATTTACTGTATAAAACTTATTCAAGTGTTGTAAAATAATTATTCATTATTGAATCAAATTATGTCTTACCCTGTCCTCCTAAGGTTTGCCAGGTTGATTCATTATATGGAAAAAAATAATTCTGCGATTTTGACAACGTTAAAGTCCATTTGAGAATGAAATGTATTTTTAGCCTTTGAATATGCTGCTTTCCTACGAATATTACAAAAAAAAATTGTATAAATTTTGAAATAATGAATTTAAATAAAATAAACTTATTTATAGATGTCTATACATGCTGATATACCGTGGTTTCACGGTATTTTTAATACTTTTTCCTTAATTAGTGTGTGTCCAAAAGCCTTTTTGTATTGATTTTTATGTAAGTTTCTCTTTATTTGCCGGAAATCTGTCTAAAGATGAACGCGAAAGTTTTTGAGCAAGAAATGCAGAAAATTTACCACCTACGGAGCTTGTGACGGTCCGTCGAGCTTGTGAAGGTCCGTAGGTGGCATCGTAGTGAAGCTGCTGAAGGAAGATGGAGAAGTCTGACCTAAGTGTGGGATTACGAAGTCCGTCCTGCTGGTTCATCGTGATGATCAGAGAAGTAGTCCAGTACCCAAATTTCAAGAAGTTTAAGTGTTATGAAACGGAGATCCTCGATGGACCGTCGTGTCTGTGACGGTCCGTCATACCTGTTCGTCGAAGGTAATGAAGAAAGCAGCCGAAGGATTTGTAAAGTATAGGATGACAGAGGTCATGACGGCTCGTCGTGACCACGACGGCCCGTCACGAGGTCCGTCGACTCGAACGTGTTTTGACAGATTTTCAACAATTAGAGTCCCTTCTTTTATTAGGTTTTTATTTTTTTTATAAATAATTGAAAAAACCTCGTTTTGGGGATTAGATTCTCTTAGGTTAGACTCTTTGTGGTTAGACTTTTTGTTAGTAGACTCTCGGATATTAGACTTTGTGATTGTTATAATTTTGGAGAATCTTTAGTCCTTAATTAATTTTAGTAATTGGTACACTTTTTATGGAATTGATTGTTGGTGCGTTTGTTGATTAATCAAGTGAACTTCTGATTTTTATTCTTTCTTGTTGAAGTAAGTGCATGACTTCTTATATTACATATATGAATATTGTGATTATGACTATGGGTAACTAAACTCCATAACTAGGGTTGTGGGAACCATGGGTGAATAATGAGGTAAAATCTAACTAAAATAACAATTCTAGAATAGTGTCTTGCATGTATTGATAATTCTTTCGTTTAGAAGTCTTTCGAACGAATGACCAACGTTAGAACTTGCCTTAATGCTAATTGCCGGACCAAGGAGGTAGATAATAGGAAAAGAATTATCAATATAGATTTAGTGTATACTATCAAATAGACTAGTATTGATTGGTATGAGGTAATAACTTAGTCAAATATCGAATACAATGCTTAATATGAGGCAAATGTAAGGGTTAGTATAACAACACACGTAGCCGGACCAAGGTGCGGAGTGAAATTTTCTAGATGCCGGACCAAAGATTTAGAAATACATAACTTATCACTTTGCATGCAAGATACTAGGAAATAATTGTTATAGTTAGAATTATCAAGTTAGAAACCTGTGGGGAACACTTAAACCCTAGTTACTTTTATTAATTGATTAAACTCCAACATTTGAATCTGTTAGTTGTCTACTTTAATTTAGTTAGTTATTTTCATTCATTTAGAAATAACCCCCCCCCCTTTATTGTCTTTTGTTTTCTAAGGAAATAATTGACTAAATAATAGTAATAATTGATTAAAGTTAAGTCTGAACTATTTTCCTCGTGGGAACGATCCCAACCTCATTAGTTTGGTTCTTTACTTGATACGACCACTTTTCTTCTTATTTGAGAAGTAAGTTTGAGCGTATCACATGCCACACCTGTTTGAAACATCTTTGATAACCCATTGGTTGAACTCCTCGATCATGTCATCTGAAACATCAAATCCATTGTGATTTTGGAATGGATGTTTGATTGTGAAGAATGTAGGTACTCTCTTTGAACTACTTTCGCCTTCCGACAGTCTAATATAAGGAGAAGAGTATTTGTTGGGATTCTTATGTCTTTGTTGCATGTTCGGAGTCGTGGTAGCATTTAGAATTGGATCGAGTGCAATGATTTGTGTCATGGTAAAATCAGGATAATCATCCAACGTTGGTGGTTCTGAAGTTTATGATACAGGAACGTCAGCGTTGGAAAAACCACCAGTTGACTTTTGAGCTTCATATACATAAGATAAAAATCGTTATGTAAAAATAAATTTTTAAATCAAAATAATTTTCATTATAATGAGTATATCATACCATCAGTGTTTGACATGTGGACGTGTTCGTCCATTGAAATAGATGGCATATCTGTTGGATCTTTATCAGATTGTGCAGCATTATGAGTCGCATCGTCCTAATATTAATTTTCAGCCAACATCAATATAATCTGATTTTTTTGTATAAATTAAATTAACAGAATTCATACATATATGAAAAGCGTGTTGTCATGCATTTCTATAAATCTTTTATACATTGTTCATAGCTATATATAAAAAAAGTCAGTTTCATACACAATTGATGCCACAAATTAAACAATGTTCATATATATAAAAATACATTTTCATACACATTTAATACATCATTTATACAATATTCATATATATTTTAAAAACCACTTTCATACATGATTAATACAATATGTATACATTATTCATACATACATGTAAAAACTGTCATACTTAATTAATACAACGTCTATACATTATTCACACATATATATGAACTAGTTAATATGTTCGCGCTTCGCGCGGACCTCATTAGATTTATGAATAATTTTTAAAAAAATATTTTGAGTTAAATATTATCATCATTGAAGTCAATAACTTATATTTTTCAACTTGTTGTTCACTATCTATGCTTTTAGTATTTTAAATATAGTTGATTTCGTATAATCTATTTGGTATGTTATCTTTAGAAACATGTAAAGAAAAGAAAAATTCATGAAAATTTCTTTTTCTAAAATATATTTTAGGAGAGAGTTAAATTATACTGTGTTCATAAAAAAAATATTAATGAAAAAAGTTACTATAAATAAATTGATAACCAATAACTTAATAAATTAGAAAACATATCGTGTGCGTGCGTGCGTGCGTGTGTGTTGTGTGCGTGTGTGTGTGTGTGTGTGTGTTGTGTGTGTGTGTGTGTGTGTGTGAAATTCCTAGAGTGGAAATATAAAACTAATTTCAAGTCATGCTTATCATATTAGTTTATCTAAAATAATTACATCTTTTAGAATCTATTGCTTGTAAAATAATTCAATAGGAGAATCATATTTGCATTATTCAACTAACAATATACTCTACTTAATTTTTTTAATTTAATATGAATCTAATATGAAAAGCAAACATTCAATATTAAAAAAAAATAGTAACACAATAATTATTATTACAGAATGAAAAAAAAAAGCAACAGTTGCAATATACCAAAACTGTGAATAAACACTTATAAATTTATAATATATAAAATAATTAAAAATACTAATAAAATACAAAAAAACTATAGAAAATCTCTTTAAAATAATTACTTGTAGCAACTAAGTAAGATAAGAAAAACCACATAACTTGCACATTAATTACTTTAGGGGGTTATCCACATGAAAGGTTTTGAAGTCATGAATATTATTAATTAACAATTAAAAATAAAAGTTACGTACATAAAAAAAATTCAATTATGCAGAATAATAATATTAAGTAATTATCTGAAGAGGAAATTTTTAAAATATATTTTACAATATTACACTAGTGAAGAAAAATAAAAAACATGCAAAATAATTTAGAGAAAAGATAAATGTGATCGGAGGTGATAGAATGTACCACATCATCTTATTTATTTCAAACATTCTAACTTTATATGTAAATAGATATATTGGTTGTAAGTAAATAATGAAGAGAAAATAACTTAAAATATTTTTTTAAAATTGTTATTCTGAAATTATAATCAGAAGAAGGTCAAAAAAAAGGAAAAGAAAGTGAAAAATTAATCTATTAGGATTGGAAATTAGAAAGATGTGAGTTATGGATGATTATTATTTACTCCTAATAAAGTAGTATGTGAAAAGTTTTTGTTGTAAATGTTCATAATATATAAAAAAAAATTAAAAATACTAATAAAATAAAAAAACTCTATAGAAAATCTCTTTAAAATTATTACTTGTAGCAACTAAGTAAGATAAGAAAAACTATATAACTTGCACATTAATTACTTTAGGGGGTTATCCACATGAAAGGTTTTGAAGTCATGAATATTATTAATTAACAATTAAAAATAAAAGTTACATATATAAAAAAAAATGTCAATTATGCAGAATAATACTATTAAGTAATTATTTGAAGAGAAAATTTTAAAAATATATTTTACAATATCACACTGGTGAAGAAAAATAAAAAACATGCTAAATAATTTAGAGAAAAGATAAATGTGATCGGAGGTGATAGAAATGTACCACATCATCTTATTTATTTCTAACATTCTAACTTTACATGTAAATAGACATATTGGTTGTAAGTAAATAATAAAGAGAAAATAACTTAAAATATTTTTTAAAAATTATTATTCTGAAATTATAATCAGAAGAAGGTCAAAAAAAAGGAAAAGAAAAATTAATCTATTAGGATTGGAAATTAATAAGATGTGAGTTATGGATGATTATTATTTACTCCTAATAAAGTAGTATGTGAAAAGTTTTTATTGTAAATGTTCCTCTATTAATAAAAATTATTTTTAATTAATTGAGTAAACTACTTTTACAAAAAATCAATTAATTTAAATAAGAAAAAAGGTCAAAAAAGAGAAGATAAATGTCACATCACTTTTTTTTATATATCTCATTTTCAATAATTAAGAAAAGTTAAATAAATTACACTTTTTAGTTTTAATATAATTAATGTGACTATGGGAAATTTTTTCTTTATTCTTTTCATTAAATAATTTATTTATTCATTAAATTTTTTAAAAGTACTAAAAATGATTAATTTATTTTTTGTTTAGTCTATGATTATTTTTTAATATGATAAATTATATCATATTATTTTTAGGGACATCAATATGCAATAGCTATAAGAAATGTATCATGTGCAATATTATATTTTTCATCTGTGACAAACTGAAATATTAATTAGAATATGAGGAAAAAATTACATAAAAATAAAAATACATAACTTTTCATCTTCATTCATAATAATAATAATAATAATAATAATAATAATAATAATAATAACAATAATAATAATAATAATAAGAAGAAGAAGAAGTAGAAAAAGAGCAAAGTAAAATGAAGAAAATAATGTTAATTGAGCTTTCTAATGTGTTGAGTTTCATAATTTAATTTTTGTTGAATAACATGAAATTATATATCTAATAAAAAAATATAATCAAAACAATACATGAATAAATTAATCTTCAAAATATTTGGAAATCATTCAAACTTTTTTACTAATATGACCATCTTCTTGATGAAATCTTGAAATAATTATGATTCCTTCTTCATTTTCATAAACTTGTACCAAACTAATGCAAACATCGATTTGATGAATCTTGAAGAATATATCTATGACCATTATCAATATGAAGATCATATGGTGAACTTATTAAGTACATGATTGATGAAAAAGATGAAGAAAAAAATGTAAAAGAGGAAAAAACTATACAAATAAAAAGAAAGAATGAGAAAATGAGAATGATCATTGAACATAGATAGTTGTTATTTATAGTTTGTGTAAATCATAAGAATAATTAAAATTAAGTTGAAGAGACATATTAATTAAGTAGGGAATGTAAATAGATTGAGGTTTTGTTGTAACTTATTAGGCATAATTAGAATAATAAATATGAGTGATTTTTTTAATTAATAAACAAATTATTTAATGAAAAGAAATGAAAAAAAAAATTATAAAGAGGAAAAAAATTTTGAAATGGAGGCCATAGAGAGGTGCCACATCAGCTCCTCTATGATCCTCCTTATATATATATATATATATATATATATATATATATATATATATATATATATATATATATATATTGATTTTTTTCTGTTATTCATTTAAAAGGCGTACACTGGTCAAAAATGTAAACACAAGAGACATAATAAATCAGTACATACAATGATCATACAACATTCATACACATAAAATACATTGATTCATACCTGTTGTTGTGCATTTGCTGTTGGTTGACCTCTTGACAATCTAATCTCTTCAATTATCAGCTTAGTCGAGTTATCGACATATGTCTTGATTTCAACCATGTGCTTATCAACCTTATCAGTGTATAAAAATTAAAATTAAAATAATAAAATAAATATAGAGTAATTAACATTTCATTAAAATTAGATTGGAACTAACAATAACTTCGAAATCTTTCAGCTCCGTCTTAACCTATTCATTATAAGTAATAAGTTTTTATATGTATAGAGTAATATCTAACAATAATTTTAATTGTAAATTTGTATTTCTTCCTCTGTAATCTGAGCTTTCAACTCTGCATATTTTTGTTCAAAATCAACATCATGATTTTTCGAGGTTCCTTGCTCTTTCGAATCATAGTGACTGAGAGATTGATTTAATTGGTGTCATCTATGACATTTAACTCTTCTTCAGTAAAAACCATATTTATGAATTTATGTTGCATAAAAAAAATGAGAATGTGTTATAATTTATAGTTACTTTAATAAAATTCAATAAAAAACTACCTGATTTCCGTGTGCTCTGAAAATCATTTTCTTCAAATCGTCAACAAAATAACGTCATTCGTTGTCTTCCAGTTCAAGATACGTGGTGTGCGATCTGAAGCATGGATAGCAATTGTGTTGTCAAGTGGATGAAAACACTCGTAAAATCATACCTGAAATGCTATATGAAACTAGCTGAACTTAAATGACAAAGAATTATTTTTCAACTTCTGACTGCACACTTTAAGTGTTAAATTAAAACACTCATTCGCCCATGGAAATGTGACATAGTGGCTAGACTCAACTAAATCAAAATATAATTTAGAAATTGTTGTTTTGAAGGGTCTGAAACAGTCAGAAATAAAGAAATGAAATACAGAATTCCGATTTTTTAATGGTCATCCTCTTCCCACAAGTTTTCCAATCTGAACTTGTGGTAAAAATTTGACTTGGGGACTTTGTCCATATCCCCAAAATTATCTGCAATAATCCTATTTGGAACAAAAGGTTCAGAAACAAAATAAGAAATTGGTCTAGATTTCAGACCGATTTTACAGCTACAAATTTTTTTAATTCAAAGCTTAACTCTGTACCATTTACGTTTATGACAAACATGATTGTCATTTTCAGTTTCAAGCAGAAAAATATGGCGTAACAACTGGCATTGAATTTTAATATTGTGTAAATCATAAAAAAATCCAAAAGGTATTTTCTGTAAAAATTGTTGAAACTTGTCTTGACCGAGGAAGGTCAATAGATCAGCAAACACATTCATGTTATTAAATGAAGACAAATGTGTTTGTACCTTCTTCTCCTATAAAATTGGTAAAACTAGATTAGTATTTTTAACTTAATATATAATTACATAACAAATCATAGATACACTGATATATTAATGTACTTTCGATGCAATTCATACACAAATCATACAAAATAAATACATAAATTCATACATCTTTCATACAATGTATAATTTCACATAAAAAATCATATATACACTGTCATACTAAAGAACATTCAATACAATTCATACACAATTCATACAAAATAAATACATCAGTTCATACATAATTCAAACAATATTAATACATATTAGATTTTTAAAAAAAATTAAAAGTGATCGCATATAACATTGTAAATTCACTTCATACATGATTAATACATAAGTCATATACTATGCATACATAAAAAAAATTGTCAATTAAAATAGTGAATAAAACACCTATACAATACAAAAATATCAATTCATACAAAACTTATACAAATTTCATATATTATACGATTGTCAAATAAAATAAAAAATTAAAATAACTACATATAATATTTTAACTAAAATTTGAAAGAGTTTTTTTTACTGACCTTGACATATTTTTTGGGTTTCTTTGTGCGTTGTATTGTTGAATCATTCTATGAGGACGTTCTTGTCGACCGACCAATTTCAGTACCTTTTGATTTTTTATTTCTTAATTCGTCAACAAAGTCGGAATTCTGACGATGCTTTACTTTCTTTTCCCTTCCTCTTTTTCCCTCATTCTTTTGCATTTTTTTTTTAGTCTTCGATTTACCAGAACTAGCAGTCTGTTTTCCGATTGATTTTTATGGTTGAGTTTGTGTCAAGATATTGAATGAAAGTGCATCAAAGTCATCAGATGATGACTCCTCAACCAATTTTCTACTTTTACTGGATGTTCCACTGACTTTCCTCGATATTCTTTATTAACTTAACAAAAAGTAAAGTAATTTGTGAAGATGATTTTTTTTTGAAATCGATTTGTGATGGAAATGTGGATGAATCCGTTGTAATGGGGAAGATGATGAGTGATAGACGATTTACGGATTTATGGGGAAGATGATGATTTCGTACGATTTTGGGGAAGAAGAAGATTTGGGCTGTTGGGTAATTTTTGAATGGTGATCAGGTATAGGGAGTAGTGGGGGTGGGTAGTTATTGGACAACGGTAAAGTAGGCATTTAATTAAAATCAAATCCCTAATATTTAAATTTTATTTTTAAAATATAACATTATAATTTGAATTTAATTAATAATAATATACTATTTATTTTAAAAACTGTAAAAGGTAACTGTAATATTAATCTGTAAATATTTAAGACTTTGTTTTAAAAAAGGGAACTGAAATCTTTAAAAAAATATTTAAACATATTAATTAATTATTATTTATATAATTACTAATAATTTATTTTTAATTAAATATATTTTTAATTAATTTAATTGATATTGTATAACTTGATAATAATATGCTATAACTAATTTATTTAAAAGAGCATGTTTATAACTTGATATATATAGTCTTAAATGTGTACGGGATGTGTTATTTTTACAAATTAATTCAGTATTTTTTTTAGTGAAATATGTTGAAAATGCTTCATTTAGTTTTATTTTACTATAAAAGTAAAAAAAAAACTTTAAAAAAAATTCAGGGCTAGGGGTGGGGGTGGGGGGACGATGGCTGGGGTGAGGTGGGTCCAGGGTAGGGTGAAAAAGTAAATATTTGAAGTTGAAAATATTTTTTAGAAACAAACTTAATTTTTTTTTTGGGGGGGGGGGGAGGTGGGGGGGGGGGGGGAGGGGGGGGGGGGACGATGGTAGGGATGAAAAAATGAAATTTTGAAGTTTAATACATTTTTAAAAAATAACATTGAAAATTCACTTCATACACGATTAATACATAACTCATCTACTATTCATACATAAAAAAAATTGTCAATTAAAATAACGAATAAACACCTATACAATACAAAAATAGCAATTCATACAAAACTCATACAAATTCAATATATTATACGATTGCCAAATAAAATAAAATAAAATTAAAATAACTTACATATAATATTTTAATCAAAATTTAAAAGAGTTTTTTTTACTGACCTTGACATCTATTTTGGGTTTCTTTGTGCGTTGTATTTCTGAATCCTTCTTTGAGGACGTTCTTGTCGACCGACCAATTTCAGTACCTTTTGATTTTTTATTTCTTAATTCGTCAACAAAGTCGGAATCTGATTCAGACGATGCTTGAATTTCTTTTCCCTTCCTCTTTTTTCCTCTTTCTTTTGCATCTTTTTTTTTCAGTCTTCGATTTACCAGAACTGGCAGTCTGTTTTCCGGTTGAATTTTGTGTTTGAGTTTGTATCAAGATATTCAATGAAGGTGCATGAAAGTCATCGGATGATGACTCCTCAACTAATTTTTTACTTTTACTGGATGTTCCACTGGCTTTCCTCGACATTCTTTATTAACTTAACAAAAAATAAAGTAATTTATGAAGATGATGTTTTTTCGAAATTGATCTGTGATGGCAATGTGGATGAATCAGTTGTAATGGGATGAGTGATAGACGATTTACGGATTTCTGGGGAAGATGATGAGTGATAGACGATTTACTGATTTCTAGGGAAGATGATGATTTGGTACGATTTTGAGGAAAAAGAAGATTTAGGCGTGTTCGATAATTTTTGGATGGTGATAGGGTAGAGGGTGTAGTGGGGGTGGGTAATTATTGAACAACGGTAAAGTAGGGATTTACTTAAAATCAAATCCCTAATATTTAGATTTTCTTTTTAAAAGGTAACATTATAATTTGAATTTAATTAATAATAATTTGTTATTTATTTTAAAAACTGTAACAGGTAATTGTAATATTAATATGTAAATATTTAAGAGTTTGTTTTAAAAAAGGTAACTGAAATATTAAAAAAAATATTTAAACATATTAATTAATTATTATTTACATAATTACTTATAATTTATGTTTAATTAAATATATTTTTAATTGATTTAATTAATATGCTATAACTTGATAATATTATGCTATAAGTAATTTATTTTTAAAGAGTATGTTTATAACTTGATATATATAGTCTTAAATGTGCATGAGATGTGTTATTTTTACAAAATAATTTAGTCTTTTTTTTAGATGAAATATTTTGAAAATATTTCATTTAGTTTTATTTTATTATAATAGTAAAAAGAAAAACTAAAAAAAAATCGGGGTTGGGGGGGAGGGGTGGGGGGAGGGGACGGTGGAAGGGATGAAAAAATGAAATTTTGAAGTTGAATACATTTTCTAAAAATAAACTTAAATTTTTATTTTTTGGGGGGGTGGGGGTGAGGGGGATGGTGTGGGGGTTCGAGGGTAGGGGTGAAAAATGATTTTTTTTAGTTCAAAATATTTTTAAAAAATAAACTTTAATTTTTTTTTGGAAAGCGTGGGTTGGAGGTCGAGAGTTAAAATATCAATAGGGACCCATATATGAAAGTTTTGAAAAATCGCTTCTAAAATTTGGTAACATAAGATTTTTTGAAAATTTGGAGAAAACTTACAATACCCATATTTGATCTGTAGTTTACCCATAATATACCCATATTTTATTGGGTAAAATATGGGTATAATCCCAAATATCACTCATAATTAAAATCACTCTTTCAACCTATATTTAATGACTATTTGGGCGGGTCAGTGAACAAATGGGCTTAAATTGCCAGCACTATCCTCAATTATGTCATTTAGAGCTGATATATCCCTCATTATGGAAGTGACTCGTATATGCCCTTACCATCATACAAACGGCTCACATATACCCATGAAGTTACAAAATGGCTCACATATACCCTTCATTTAACGGAAGTTTAAAAAAAATAGTTTTAAACTTATATTTATTACTTTTAATTTTTTTAGAAAAATTATTTAAGGGTATATATGATTCTTCTATCAAAGTTCAAGGTATATTTTAATTTTTTTCATACATAAATTATTTTTTGACTTCTTTTATTATAATTATTTGAGTTTCTTATTCTTATTATATTTTTATTTTTTCATTCCTTAGTTTAAAGAAAAAAAATTTAAACTATCTTTCTTGTCTATATTGTAATTTGATTTTTGTATTCGAAATTTTTTTTTGACCATCTACAATAAATTTTACAAGAATACTAGTGAAAGATAAATAAATTTGATTATCAAAATAATAATTCTAAATTAGTCATTGAAACAAAAAAAAAGTCAAAAAAAATATATTTGACGAGGATTAAATTTACTCATATGGGATTATATTTTATAGAAAAAAATAATAAAAGTTAGATTAAAATTATTATTTTTCATTTCCGTTAGAGAAAAAGGGTATATGTGAGTCATTTGTTTATAAGTAGGGGTATATATGATTCATTTTCATAACAAGAGGTATATCAACTCTAAATGACAAAGTTGAGGGGTATATCAGACCCTTTTCCCAATATATATTACTTTTTCTGAATTTATTTTGTATACTATTTTTTCAGTTAATATTAAACTAAACGGATACCATATTTATATTTATATTCATATGTTTCAATTTGTTTGTAGTATTTTTTTAAAAAAATCTGTTTCATGAAAATATCTATATCTATTTTAGACAATTTTTTAGTTCATCTTTTGTATGACATATTTAAAAGCATAAAGTTGAAAATATTTTGATACACTCTACGTTTAGTTTATGACAATCAGATTTAAAAGTGGAAAAATTACATAAATTGATACATTTTAATAAATATTTACTAATTTTAGCGGTATTTTTATTTATTACCACTTATAGCAACTTCTTTGATTTTTTTCTTTTCTCTGCCTCGCTCTTTCTTTCTCTTTTTATATGTCTCGCTCCCTTTTGTTTCTTTCTTTCTCCTTTTCTATGTCTCGCTCCCTCTTTTTTTTCTCTTTTTTCTTTCTTTCATTTTTTCTTACTTTCTTTCTGTTGTCCTTTCTTTTTTGTTTTTTTTCTTGTTGCTCTGTCTCCTCTTACTATTGCTTTTTCCCCCGTAAAATAGTCAATGATTCTAGATTCTATAAAACTTATATCAATAATCAATTAGAGAAGTAATATAATCGTAACAAATGAAGATGCATAAAAAACTGTAAAATGAATTAAATTTAAATTAAAAATGTATTACAAACATATTAAAGTTGAATTATTAGAATAGAAGTAGTATAATCGTAACAAATGAAGAGGTATAAGAAACTGCAAAATAAATTAAACTTGAATTAAAAATATATTACAAACATATTAAAGTTGAATTATTATAAAAGATTTAAATATGAATGCAGAATGTAGAAAACAAAAGAACATTCTTTGATCTGTATGTAAACTGAATAAAACTTGTAAATGAATTAAATAAGTAACCAATCGTAACAAATCAATCAATTAATTACAAAATGCACTAAACTTGTATTTAAAAATGTATTATACAAATATTAAAGTCGAGGTAGAAGAGATTATTAAGCATGAATAAAAAATGCAACAAATGAAATATTAGACAGTGATTTAAAGAGTGAATTTAACTTGTATCAATAATGAATTAAACATGTGTCCTATAGGAGCAAATAAATTAAAAAAAATTGCAAAATGAATTAAATTTGTATTAAAATTGTATTACACTGTGTTAAATTTGAATAAGAAGAGAGAATTAAAAATGAATGAAAATTGTAGCTAATGACTGACAAAACAATGATCTGTAGAGTTAATTAAACTTGTATCGATAATGAATTAAACAAATATCCAATAGTAACAAATAAATAAATAAATCTGTGAAATGAATTAAATACATTAAAATTGTATTACACAGTATTTAAAGTTGAATTAGAAGAGAGAATTAAGAATAAATGAAAACTGTAACTAACGAAAGACATGACAATAATCTATGAACTGATAAGTTATATCAGTAATGAATTAAACAAGTATCCAATAGTATCAAATAAATCAAAAAAAATTCAAAATGAATTAAAGCTGCATTAAAATTGTATCATCTAATTCAACTTTAATACAATTGCAAGACAATTTTAATGCTATATTTAATTCATTTCAATCTAATATTTCTCCTAAAATCAAAACTTAATCAAACCCTTTTAAAATTGAGATATGAACTCCAAATGACATTTTCAATTATTTATAGGAATTACCTATTCAACTTATCACAAATTTATAAAATGTAAATAACGTGAAACATTATAATGACTATCAATGGTGAATTCTTACTTCTGTAATTTTAATGATTTGAAATTGCTGCTTTAAAATGTGATTTATACAAATTTGCGGTCTTTTTATTCCTCTTTTCATTT
This sequence comes from Solanum arcanum, assembly GCA_027789145.1. Lineage (NCBI taxonomy): Eukaryota > Viridiplantae > Streptophyta > Magnoliopsida > Solanales > Solanaceae > Solanum > Solanum arcanum. The sequence goes on from CM050943.1 coordinate 54,735,677, forward strand.
TTTTTTTGGGATAAAAATAGTGACATGAACATAATGAAATATGCAAAATTGATTTGTTAATTAAATAAAAATTGAAAGAAGAAGAATTTTTTTTAAAAAAAGAAAGAATAATACAAAGATAGTAATGATAGAGAGAGAAAGATAAGAAGAATTTTTTTTTTTTTTTAAAAAAAGATTAAGAGGCAAAAGGATCGAGAAAGAAAGTGACTGTACTTAATTTAAAAAAATTATTATATTTTGTTATAAAAATTAAATTGAGATAAATGGTAAATATTTTTTAAATATAGCATATTTATATGATTTACCCTTTAAAAGTCTTCTTTTAATTTTTAAACTTTATATCAAGTTAAAATCAGTAAACAAATCAAAATCTAAAGAATATTTACTATAATTTAATTTAAATCTTTTAATATTTCACTCTTAATAAAATAATTTATAATTATGTAATAATGATGCTTTTTAAAACTATATAAAAATTTCAGTTGTTGTTTTTCTTTAAAAAAAATTATGCAAAATAAAACACAATTACACAAATTGAAACAGAAATGTTACTATTGGTTTGATACGCCACCCAAAAAAATGTTATTATCATCCAACGGATCCTAAACTAGTATTCATTCATGAAATCAAATGAAAACAAAATATATCGTCCATTCACTTTTAAATATTATGATGTGCTTTTTGAAAGTTAATTTGACTAGTGATAATATATTCTTCGAATTTTCTTACTAATAACTTTTCGGTTTATTTTTATTTGTTCATATAAAATGTTTTACATATTACCATCAAAGAATCTGATGCAACAGATGAGGTTGTTTCTGTCTTAATCAAAATCTTCAGGTTTGAACCCTGAATATAAAAAATTCTTCGCAGGGAGTATTGTTGTTCAAAATCGAATTGAACTTGATAATCCAAACCAAAAATAAGTTATTGATTAATCGATAATGTGTTATTAGTTTAGCAATTTCGATAATGGTTTTTATGTTTTTTTATTATCAAGTGATCAATTCTTTACAATTTGAAATTTCTCTTAACAGATTAATTGATAACCCGATATTAAATTAAATAATTATATATATACCATTTGGTATATAAAGTCCTCGACTTAATGTTTAGTTTCATAATTTTATCACTGTCTGTCTCAAACTCTCGATTATTCTGAAATCTGATAGTGTTTGCTTTTAAGCAAGTCAGAATTGTCAATCATGTGCATGATTCATTTTGTTTATTATCTGATTTCTCAATGATCTTTAATTATAATGTTTGTGTCATATCTTAACGAGTAAATCGATAATGATCAATAACCGATAAATCAAATGATAGTTCAACATCTTAATAGCTCTATAGTAGTTAGCATGTCTATAGATCGACAACTGATAGTTCTAACTGATAAACTTTAAATCGAACTAACTCGATCGATATGCAACCCTAGCAAAACTATCCCCTCTTCGAATGGGGCCCTACCCGGTGCTAATCTAGATTAGTCTATCACCGATGCGAAGTCAAACACTAAGTAAAATAAATAAATAAATAAAACATCTTAACATCAAATTTCTCAATCTTAAAACAGAAGTAGGGGTCATTGACACACACACACACAAAAATTATACACTTCGGTTGTTGTTGTGTCTCAGAGTTTCTTGACATACCAAATTTTGAATTAGTAAAAACTAGGATGGTATTGTTGCGGAGATCATCAATAACATGGCTCTCAGTCCAGGGACAAAATTTTATCATCATGTTTGGTTGTCAGATTTGAAATAACTTATTCTATCAATTGTATCACAGTGATCAAATAAGTTATCTCATATACATAAAGAAATAAGTTATTATTCCAAGATAACTAATTCAAGAATAACTTGTTCCCAACCAAACGACCCCTTAATTATTTAAAGTTATAGCTTTCAAAATGAAGTTCTTAACATGGATCACTTTAATTATCCTTCATAGCGGCATATTTCGCACTAATCCAACTTAATTGGTCCTCTATATAAAAATAGCTAACCTATAGTTTTTTCTTTTCTAATGGTTCTTAAAGTATCCACGTCCGACAACTAACTTGTGCTAGTTGTGACATGGTATAGTGAATCTTGCGATAGTTTGGTATAGCGTAAGGATAGTACTGAATGAAATATATTAATAATGATAAAAATATATTAATAATGATAAAATTATTAAATTTATAAAGTGATATAAGTTATAATTTCTTGAAAATTTCAATCGCATAAAAAATAACAAATGTGAAATCATATATATGAATTTTGTAATTAGTGTAATTTATATTCTATCCTCTTCTAAAAGGGTTTTCTTTAGGAACTTGCAAATATTATTAGACAATTTGTGACAAGTAAATTTAGTAAAACCATCCAAATTGAAATGATAGTACATCTATAAATGCATTTGAGACAAGGTCAACAAAGTAATGAAATTTGGTATTAAAAATATGATAAAAAGAAGAGAAAAAAAAAGAGTTAAGAAGTGGAAAATTGATAAAGTGCAGTTTTATGTAGGAGTAGGACATAGATAGGTTTGGGAAATGAATTTATGGAACATGTCAATTTCCTCACCAAAAAGGAGCCAACACAATTTAAAACTTCCACATTAGCATTTTACTTGACATTTGCTAATTTAATATATTTATTAAAAAAAATATTTTACTAAATTGTTCTTGCTAATTATGTTTTAAACTTTTAAATTTAATCATTATTACTTTATATAGTGACTTAATAATTGTTGAATTAGAGAGTGACGAGTACAAAACACAGTAAGCATATTATTAATAGTAAGAGATACCACCCTCTAGATCAGGGTTCAAATTCTACTAAAGCTTGTTTTTATTGTAAGTATAGCTTAAACCTTGTATTTGAGCTATGTTTTTATTGTTGCACTCAAAGTTTTTAAATCTTGTGTTCGCCTCTGCCTTGAATAATAGAGATCCTAAGATCTAGGTTCAAGTAGATTAAACAAAGTCATAGATGACGGCTCAACATTGTCAAAATTCATTTTATGGTTTATTCTCATGATGAAACAATTTTCAATAACCAGGATAAAAGCATTAGAACTTTTTAATAATTTCTAAATTCGATACATGCTATATCAAATAGTATATCTACGAAATAACACATTTAGAAACTACCTATGTAAGTGTGAAGTGTAAGCCGCTTCAAGGAGAATCCGGTAAGATCAATTCTCTAAATAGTTATTAATCAAGACATGTTCACGGCTGAAAACAAACAAAACAATGAAAATCAAAAAACAGTTCAAGGGTTGATTGTGCGACTTATGTTGTCTAGGTATACACCAAATTCGATGATTTAAAAATATCAAATCTACCAATTGACCAAGCATATCCAATATATGTTCACTACAGAAAATTCAAATAGAAACCTACTTATTCTAGTGCAATTAATCCTTACTTGCGAGACACATGCTTTAACCAAAAAGGGCAACATTAAAGTTGAAAGGACATTTTATCTTCTATTTTGCATAAAATTAGCTTTTCTAATAATATATATATATATATATATATATATATATATATATTAATCATGTAGATTTTAAATTGTAAATCAAATTTAATTTTATACCATGCTCATCAAATTACTTGTGCAAGATTTAATACATGTATAGTATTTCTCCTACACAACTATTAAATAAAATGTATGAGAATGAGACAGACAAAATATCTCATGTAATTAGTTATTCCACATATATATTAAATAATTATATCACATTATTATAATACAAAAAATAAAATATAGTCTTAAAACGAATCAACACCTCAAAAATATCAAACATAGAATAAAATGATCTTATATTTATTTCAAAATTTTCATTCCTTATCCTTGTACCAACCAACCATTAAATTCTAACCTATTCTATTTTTACTCTGATAAAGCTCTTTTATCATACATTTTTTTGGACAAGAAGACAGAAGGTTTCAGGTAAATATTGCTGCAGCTTCAAACAAACTTGAAAAGAAAGACAATAATCAAATTAAAACAAAGAAAAGAAAGGGCCTACAAGATTGTGATACCTTTTTTTCTCTAATAAAGAGTAATTGAACTTTTGAATGGTGGCACACATATTTATCCTATAAAGAATCAAACAACCTTTCACCCAAAGTTATTTCTTTCCGCCCCACACTAGAACTCCGATTAGATCAAAATTTCACGGTATACACTCCCAACAGAATTTTCTCCATATCTAATCGTCTATTTTCATTTGTTCATCCTACTAAAAATAAATGTTTATTTTTACTAATTCAATTTATAAAACCAAAATATTAATTTATCACTTGAATTTATTTTTATCATTTACTATGATAAATTTATTATATTAAAAGAGAAATCCTCAAATAACACGAAGTTCAAACATGCTATACCTATAGACATAAAAAGCCAAGTAAAATAGACTAAAAGTTTATGTACATTTGAGGTTGTGGTGGATATAATTATTCATATGAGCAAATGACTTAGTAATTGAGGTGAGCAGAAGCTGATTCAGATATCACGTTTATAAAATAAAAAAGTATATTATGTTATATCAAATGAATTTGCTTCTATATTTTTACCCACCAAAATGCCAAATTGCCAACCCCATTATCTTCTTCAAGTATTAAAGGGAATCCACTTCTGCTATCTGATGTCATTATCAGTTCCCTTTATCCTAACTTCACCTTTTGATCTGTAAGTTTTTACTTATTTATGCACGTACATTTGGCGCGCCTTTCTGCTAGTATCTGCAAAGAACACAAAGTAATAAGGAGTGTTATTATAAATCCCGTGGACTCGCGCTCATTGTGATCTGTAATCTAAAATTCTGTTCGATATACCTTGACTTGTTTCTCCAGCTCTTTAATGTAATCTACTGCAAAATCCAACATATCTGCTGTGTTCGTTTGCTGCAATGAAATCGAAATAGCAAAATGAATACGCGTAACATTTCTACTGTACCTCATTTTGGAGAAATTAATAAGTTAGGATTCTACCTTGTCCATGTTGGGAACAAGCTCTTGCAGCTTCCTCATTCTGTCGCTTATTCGTGTTCTTCTTACCTGAAATTATTACTAAAACTGTATCAGTACATGCTAAGATCCACGCATGTCAAAAGCCGGAAGGATCAAACGGTTTGAGAAAGTTCAATTTTGGTTATACACAATACAGTAAAAATTAGAGTACTCATAAGTCGTATGTCTTGAGTTTCTTGAAAATAACTGTCCAAATATTTGGCATCCCTATTAAGACTGATGCATGTCAAAAAATCCGTAGAAGCTCTGTACTTATCTCACTACCCTGCCCGTCTCCCATGATATAGTTATTCGACACATCAATTAATCAAATCCAAAAGTCACAGTTTTAGTGAGCTGAATTTTAACAAGGAAACTCGAGTTTTTAGTGCTAAAGTGTTTACCCTTTCTGCAATGCTACGAGGGTGAGTGGCACAACCCCTCTTTGCCCTGACATTCAAGTGAACTGAATCTTGCAAGAGCTTCTCCATGGTACTTGTGGGCAAACTCAAATGATGAGATAAAGGAATTGGCGGGCGAGCCAGCCCTTCACTACTCTGATCATCAAAATCACACATGTGTAAGACAATGATTAAGCACGCCGACAACTCCTCTAACAATAACAGATACCTGATTATGGGATGCATCTTCATTAGAGAATGGCTCAATCTCAATGTCTTCAGTTTTAAGGAAATCATCGGACAAAATGTGTGAATCTTCCCAAGAAGGCATGGGGAAATCTGTAATGCAATGCTCGTCGTTTTTATGTTCATTCCCCGTGCTCTTTTCCTCTAAGACTTTAGTTCCAAATTCAGAGATTGGAGCCATAAGCCTGGGAGAAGCAGGAGGTTTCCCGGATGAGAATCCAACTTGAGTCTTGAAACTTTTTGGAGTCGACAATGAAGTATCTGCAGCAGCATTAGTACCAGTTTCGTAACTCCCTATGCCTTGTATAGCACCATATTCTGTCAATTGCTGGAATCTTAGCAACAAACTTAAACTCTAAAGTCAGATTAAGCAGTTAGATATGATGACCACTATTTTTTACTTAAAACATATAAGCAAAATCCAAAAATCACTCTTTTCTTCATCTTCTTGGCAAAGATTTATTAACATAAGAGACCTTCTAACTTTTACCTATACGATATTTCAGTAGAACTCAACCATCAAGAAAATAATTTAATAGATAAATCTCCATTTCTACCACTCCATTGATTATTCGTCTAGATGTCTTTAGTGTCATAAAGGCAGGATATCAATCTTAATAAGAATCCTATTTGTACCTTAAAGTTATCTAGATTTCAATTCCCATCAGTAATATCAAAACACAAAATAATGGAAACTCAACCTATTAGTTTCTAATCAAATTTTGATCCTTTACTTATCTGCAACAACTAGTGATAGTGATGTTCTTCATTAACATGTACACACTATATCAATCCATAAGCATAAAACTAGTTAAAAGCACGAGTATACTCATACATATCGAGGTTTCTTCACACAATCGCACAAGACAAGGTTTACAACAAACATTAAAACATACAGTGTGAAGCTACAACAATTTTTAAGCAAAGTTAATGCATACCATTTTCAATATTGATTTGAGCAAAGAATCCAGCAGGCGAACTATTATAACGGGTAAGATTCGAATTACCACCACCACCACTACTACTACCAGGTGTCAAACTAGCCGAATTCGCGAATACAAATGGCTTATCTGTAACTGCATTTAACTTCTCAATTTGTTGAGGTTGGCTTTGGTAATTCAGTTGTGAAGCTGAAACATGATCAGTACTCTGTAGCAGAGTTTCTGGTTCCTTTTTCACAGGTGAAATGAAGTGTTGATTCTGATTTTGATAATTTGAAACAAGAGAGTAATCACTACTTCTATGTCGCACTAACCGCGGTGTAATCTCTTGTTTTGGTACAACAAAATCCGATCTAACATTCATATTACTCGTGGGGTTTTCATGAATTGGTTGATTTGTAGGAAAATTCCCAGAGTTAGAGTTGGAGTTACCAATACTAGCTACAAATCTAGCAAAAACTTGCTCTATATCAGTAGATGAAGAAGAAGCAGTAGAATTTGGTAAATTGGAAAAATCATCTCTTGCATAACCACAACCCCCACCAGTAACAGGTGTAGTAGTAGTTAACAGAGTAGAGAAATAAGAACTTGGCGCAGATCGATACCTAGTTAAACCAGAAGTAATTGGTTGCTGCTCAACACGACTATGATCCATTTTTCTTCAAAAAAAAAAAAAACAAAATAGAAAATACCCTTTTTTTATACTTTATCAAACACAAAAATTCAAGATTTTCACATAGATCGTACTAGAAGAAAAAACAGGAAAACCCCATGTAGATAAAAAAGATAATTTACATGAACAACTTGAGAGTAAAGAGAAAGAAGAAAGAGTAATTAAAGTGTCATCGGAAAATGGAAAGCGGCAGAGAAGATGACGGTGGTGGCGGTGGTGAAAGAGTAGTGAAGCCAATAACAAACTTATTTCAGCAACAGAGCTCAGAGAGAGATCTCGGACTTTCTTTCTTGGGAACTTGCATTTGTTTTTCAACAATCTTATAATAAAATAATTCTCGAATATAAAATCCTATTTATTTTTTTAAATAAAAAATAGAATTTTTTAGCTTAAATTAAAATTTAATTAAATTTTAATATAAATATAAATATAAATTAAGTTTTTTATTTTTTTATTATATTTTTTAAAATATAAGAATATTAATATTTATTACATTCAAAAGATGATATAATAAAATTGTGTGGACAAGTATTATTTGAGGAAAGACTTCACCAACAAGAATTTTAGAGGTATGAGTCTTTACGAATACATATCGCTTTTGTTAGATAGTATTTTATCATCCTATATTAAATTTTCTACTAGATACAAATTTAATTAAATTTTAATATTAATAGGAAACATTTAATAAAAATCTCCCTTTCCTCTCATATCTTTTTCTTTTTTAAGAACAAGTGTAGCTTAAACAAAAAAAACAATATTTAATAAGAAAATGATAAATAAATATTGGAAACCATTAAAAGTATAGAGTAAAAAGATATAAAATTACAATAATTTTTGAATTACGTAAATGACATTTATATTAGGATAAAAACTTTTTTTCAAGGTGAGAGTACTGATATTTCTTTTAATATAGAAATAAAATTTATTTCCTTTTTAGGTATGATATTTATGACTTCCCCATAATAGCCTTAAAGAATGTAATTTATCATTCACGGGATGTTTGTAGTTGGACAAAACAAAAGACCCACAGATTGATATTATTTGTCTTTTACTAATGTTTTTGAACACCTTTTTTAAATTTCACTCATTTTTATCACAAGAGTACTTATCAAAATTGTCTTTTTATCACTATTATTAATTAACTTGGTATCGACATCACAGATTTCATAATATTAGTTCTATTTTATTTAATTCATAAATATAATATATTTATATAGTTTTGAGATAATTGTTAAAAACACATTTAAATTATACCTTTTTTCAGTTTCATATTTAAACTATTAAAAATTTTAGTTTCATACCTAAACTATCATTTTTTAGTTTGAGAAACACACATCTTTCTTTTATACCACTCTTATCATGGTATGTATAATATACACTCTCTTTCTTTTATTTTTATAGAATTTTCATATCACACTCTATATGTAACGACCTGTTTAGTCGTTTCGAGCAGTAGAATCATTTGTGATAAAAACTGACTGGGTCGACGGATCACGCGACGGACCGTCATGGTCATGACGGACCGTCATGGACCCCGTCGTCCCACACTTGTGTAATTTTCCTGTGGGCTATGGGATCAACTCTCTGAACTTCGCGACTGAAGTGCAGCACGAACCGTCGTAGACACGACGGATCGTCACAAACAGCCTTACTGAAATTGGCTCTCTGAACTTTGTGACGGACCGTCGCAAGTACGATGGGCCGTCACGAGCGGCATAACCTCGACTGTGTCGGATTCTGCTAAAAATTTTAAGGGGTGTTTTGGATTATTCATGCCAAACTGTATGAAATTAGTAGGTAAGTTTAATAACTTATTTACTTGGGGGTTAAAGGAGGTAACTTAAAATAAATAATGGGTTACTTTTATCTTAAGGAATTATATGATAATTAGGGTAAAAGAAAAAGAATCTGGAGAAGGAAAAAGAGAGGGAGAACGAGCGAGACAAGGGGAGAAGCGAAGAGGAAAGCAAAGACATTGAGAAGTAGCTTACTTGATCACGATTCTTCGGTGGAGGTAGGTTATGGTTTATGCTATTTCATAGTAAACTCTTAATAGCTATTGATATGTATTGGGTGGTATTGTAAAGTCTTCTATATGCTTGATTGTGGGTTTGTATGTTGTTATTGTGTAATTGTGGTGGATTAGAATGTTGATACTGTTGAATCTTTAATCTTAGCCCTCTCCATTAAGATGATGCCTTGACATAAAGAAGACTTGATGAACTAAAATCACGAGATAAATGGATCGGAGTGTCACGTTCCGACACGTAGTATTAAGGGATCGGGTGTCACGTTCCGACACGTAGTAATAGGGGATCGGGTGTCACGTTCCGACACGTAGTAATAGGGGATCGGGTGTCACGTTCCGACACGTAGTAGTAGGGGATCGGAGTGTCTCGTTCCGACACGTAGTATTAAGAGATAGGAGTGTCACGTTCTGACACGGTAACATTGGAGGGAATGAATCTTGAATTATGTAAATGTAATTAAATTCAAAGAACCTATTTCCCAAATGAGTATGGTGTGGAGGCTTGAGTCCTCATAGGTGCGCTTGGTGTTGTTGCCAATGGTTCTTGTACTTGTTGTTGCCAATGGTTCTTGTACTTGTTGTTGCTACCTGTTGAGAATTGTAGTTGATCTTATAATATTATTTGATATATATTGCTTTCTATTTTGAGTTGGCCGATGATACCTACTCAGTACTTGTTCCTTGTACTGACCCCTACTTGTAATTTTCTTCTGGGTTATTGTTGAGTGCAGCAAACGTGCCAACAACTTCGACTCGTCCGCAACTCTAGCCAGTCTTCAGTATATCAGAATTCAAGGTGAGCTACTGTTTTTAGCTCGGACTGGACTCTCTCCTTCACGTCTTGATGTCTTGAAGTTCGGACATGGACCATCTCTTTTACTTATTTTAGCTTCTTAAATACTCTTAGAATTAGAAATTTGAGGATAGATGTTCTTGATGTGATTACTTCCAGATTTTGGGAATAATAAGTATTGAGTTTTAGAAGTTATTTAATTGATTTTGCGTTAATGAGTTTTGAGTCTTCCGCATTATATTTTGTTCACTATGGTTGAAATATTGGTAAATGACGGGGTTTAGATTTGTTGGTTCGATCACATAGGAGTATAAGTGTGGGTGCCACTCGCAGCTCGTTTTTGGTCGTGACAAACTTGGTATCAAAGCATTAGGTTCGTTGGTCTCATCACACAAGAACGAGTCTAGTAGAGTCTTGAGGAACGGTAGGGGGACGCCCTTACTTTTCTTTGAGAGGCTATAGGACTTTAGGAAACTTCCATTCTTTCTTTCTTTCGTGCTATTACTTGTATCCAATTGGTATCTAGGTGATACAAATTGGTATCTGACATCCTCACTCTATTTTTTGGCAGATGGCTAGAACTAGAGCAACAACTGTGCCAACACCAACACCGGCAAGACAGGGTGCGTCTGAGCCAGCATCGGGTCAGAGCTCAAGAGGAGCAAAGGGCAAGAGGGCGTGGTAGAGGTCGCGGGAGGACGTCCTCTGGAGGTAGAGGACAGATGCCTGGTCCAGGTAGTATTAGGGCGGTGAGTCCTCCATCGAGTGATGAGGTAGTAAGAGAGGGTGAGGAAGGGAAAATGAGCAAGTGCAGGATGAGGAATTACCACTGACCTACCTCGAGAGATGATTAACCAGGTTCTTGCTTATCTTAGCGGGTTATCCGATCAAGGCCGACACGCCCAGTGTTTTCTACACCAAAGACCTCAGGTTCCGGAGTACAACCCGCAAATGCCGTGGCTCTCGCATGGATGCCTCGTTGGGAGTAGATGCGTTTCCTCGATTGACTACGGGCCTATAATGACGAGTGATCGGCATGAACTTTTCACTAAGTTCTTGAAGTTGAAACCTCCAGTCTTCGGTCTTTGAACTGAGGATGCCTATGATTTTCTGGTTGATTGTCACGAACTGCTACATAAGATGGACATAGTGGAACGATTCGGTGTTGAGTTTGTGACCTATCAGTTTCAGGGAAATGCCAAAATGTGGTGGCGGTCGTATGTTGAGTGTCAACCCACACAGGCACCACCTATGACTTGGGCATCATTCTCTAGCCTATTTATGGAGAAGTATATATCCCGGACTTTAAGGGATAGGAGGAGAGATGAGTTCCTGAGCCTAGAGCAAGGCAGGATGTCGGTTACTGCTTATGAGGCTAAATTTCGTGCACTATCCAGGTATGCCACCCAGCTTTGCTTCAGTCCGCAAGAGCAGATTCGCCGTTTTGTGAAAGGATTGAGGTCAGATTTGCAGATCCCAGCCTTACAGGTAGCTGCTGCAGCAAAATCCTTTCAGGAAGTGGTAGATTTTTAAGTGGTAGATTTTGTGATAGAGGTGGAGGGAGTGAAGCCAGACGACTTCACCATGGCATCGACATCTAAGAAGTTTCGTAAGGGAGGTGAGTTTAGCGGTTCTTACTCCAGAGGGCAGAGTTCAGGAGGTTACCCAGCCCGACCTATTCAGTCTTCACTACAGGTTGTAGTTGGGGGTCCATCGCAGACCAGTCAGCATTTCTCTGAGTTTGGAGGCTATCCTCAGACTTCGTCATTCTCACAGAGACCTATGCTAGACTCCAGAGATTGTTATGGATGTGGAGAGACTGGACATATTAGGAGGAATTGTCCAATACAGAGTTACAGACCCCCAATAATTAGAGGTAGAGGTGGTCATATGAGAGGCCGCCATTCTGGAGGACGTGTTGGTCAAGGTAATGGTGGTCACCAAATCAGCCGAGGTGGCGGACAAGTTGGAACTCTTTGACCTGACATGGTAGGGGGCAGCGGGCGAGGCGGTGATAGAGCCCATTGTTATGCTTTCCGGGAAGTGCAAGCGAGAGACATCTGATGTTGTTATCACAGGTAATATTTTGGTTTGTGATTGCATGACTTCTGTATTATTTGATCCTGGATCCACATTTTCATATGTATCTTCCTCATTTGCTAATGGTCTTGATTTACATTGTGATTTGCTTGACATGCCTATTCATGTCTCTACTCCTGTGGGTGAGTCTGTGATAGTTGAGAAGGTGTATAGGTCTTGTCTTGTGACTTTTGTGGGGAGCAATACTCATGTAGACTTGATTATTCTAGAGATGGTTGATTTCGATGTAATTCTGGGTTTGACTTGGCTTTCTCCAAATTTTGCAATCCTAGATTGTAATGCTAAAAGTGTAACATTGGCCAAGCCTGGGACAGATCCGTTAGTGTGGGAGGGTGACTATACTTCCACCCCAGTTCGTATCATTTTCTTTCTTCGTGCTAAGAGAATGGTTAGTAAGGGTTGTTTAGCTTTCTTGGCACATCTCAGGGATGATACTCCTCAAGTACCTTCGATTGAGTCTGTTTCGATAGTCCGTGAGTTTCTGGATGTGTTTCCTGCAGACCTTTCTGGTATGCCACCAGATAGGGATATTGATTTTTGTATTGATCTGGAGCCGGGTACTCGCCCCATTTCCATACCCCCTTATAGGATGGCTCCAGCTGAGTTAAGGGAGTTAAAGGCCCAACTTCAGGAGTTGTTAAGTAAAGGCTTTATTAGGCCAAGTGCATCCCCTTGGGGTGCTCCGGTTTTATTTGTGAAGAAGAAGGATGAAAGTTTTCGGATGTGCATAGACTACAGGCAACTGAATAAGGTGACTATTAAGAACAAGTATCCTCTTCCTCGCATTGATGATTTGTTCGATCAGTTACAAGGTGCTTGTACCTTCTCAAAAATCGATTTGAGATCTGGTTACCATCAATTGAAAATACGGACAGCAGATGTGCCAAAGACTGCTTTTCGAACCAGGTATGGGCATTATGAATTCTTAGTAATGTCTTTTGGGCTTACGAATACCCCTGCTGCTTTCATGAGCCTGATGAACGGGATTTTTAAGCCATATCTAGATCTCTTTGTTATCGTATTTATTGATGATATACTGATATATTCAAATAGCAAGAAAGAACATGAGGAGCATTTGAGAATTGTATTGGAGTTGTTAAGAGAGAAAAGGCTTTATGCCAAATTCTCCAAGTGTGAGTTTTGGCTAGATTCAGTGTCCTTCTTGGGGCACGTGGTTTCTAAGGATGGGGTGATGGTGGATCCTTCCAAGATTGAAGCAGTGAAGAGTTGGGTAAGACCTACTAATGTTACAGAGGTAAGGAGCTTTGTTGGTTTAGCTAGCTACTACCGTCGATTTGTCAAGGGATTCTCTTCTATTGCTTCCCAACTGACAAATTTGACTAAGCAGAATGTTCCATTTGTGTGGTCAGACGAATGTGAAGAAAGCTTCCAGAACCTCAAGACCTTGTTGACTACTGCACTAATTCTTACCTTGCTAGTGGAAGGTAAGAATTTCATTGTTTACTGTGATGCATCTTATTCTGGTTTGGGTGCAGTGCTAATGCAGGAGAAGAATGTAATTGCTTATGCATCGAGGCAACTAAAGGTGCATGAACGCAACTATCCGACCCATGATTTGGAGTTGGCTGCAGTAGTGTTTGCATTAAAGCAATGGAGACATTATCTATATGGGGTTAAGTGTGAAGTTTATACAGATCATCGTAGTTTACAGTATGTCTTTACTCAGAAAGATTTGAATTTGAGACAGAGGAGGTGGATGGAACTACTGAAGGACTATGATATCAGTATCTTATATCACCCAGGAAAAGCTAATGTTGTGACAGATGCTTTAAGTAGAAAGACAGGGAGCATGAGAAGTCTAGCTCACTTGCAGGTTTCTAGACTCCCATTGGCTAGAGAGGTTCATACTCTGGCTAATGACCTCATGAGGCTGGAAATACTAGAGAAAGGAGGATTTCTGGTCCGTGTGGAGGCAAGATCTTCCTTTCTTGACAAGATTAAGGGAAAGCAGTTTACGAATGAGAAACTGATCTGGATTCGAGATATAGTATTGCAAGGAGAGGTTAAAGAAGCAAAAATTGATGGGGAAGGCGTTTTGAGAATTAAGGGAAGGGTATGTGTGCCCCGCGTCGATGATTTGATTCACACTATTCTTACAGAGGCTCATAGTTTAAGGTATTCTATACATCTTGGTGCAACCAAAATGTATCGTGACCTAAAGCAACATTTTTGGTGGAGTAGGATGAAGCGTGACATTGTTGATTTTGTTGCTCAATGTCCGAATTGTCAGCAGGTAAAGTATGAACACCAAAGGCCTGGAGGGACACTTCAGAGAATGCCCATTCCTGAATGGAAGTGGGAAAGAATTGCAATGGATTTTTTGGTTGGTCTTCCAAAGACATTGGGTAAGTTTGATTCTATTTGGGTAATTGTTGACAGGCTAACTAAGTCCGCTCACTTCATTCCGGTTAAGGTGACTCACAATGCAGAGAAGTTAGCCAAACTTTATATCTCAGAAATTGTTCGATTGCATGAAGGTACACAGTTTACTTCTAAGTTTTGGAAAACATTGCATGCTGAATTAGGTACTAGGTTGGATCTTAGTACTGCATTTCACCCTCAGACCGATGGTCAGTCTGAGCGAACGATTCAGGTGTTGGAAGATATGTTTCGTGCATGTGTGATAGAATTTGGTGGTCATTGGAATAACTTCTTACCCTTAGCAGAGTTCTCATACAATAATAGTTATCACTCAAGTATTGATATGGCACCATTTGAGGCACTGTATGGGAGGAGATGTAGATCTCCCATTGGTTGGTTTGATGCATTTGAGGTGAGACCATGGGGTACCGATCTTTTGGGGGAATCGTTAGATAAAGTAAAATTCATTCAGGAAAAGCTTCTAGCAGCTCAGAACAGGCAGAAAGAATATGCAGATCGAAGGGTTAGAGACTTGGATTTTATGGAGGGTAAACAAGTCTTGCTGAAGTTTTCACCCATGAAAGGGGTGATGCGGTTTGATAAGCGAGGTAAGCTTAGTCCGAGGTATATTAGTCCATTTGAAGTTCTGAAGCGCGTGGGGGAGGTAGATTATGAATTAGCCTTGCCTCCAGGACTGTCAGGAGTGCACCCGGTATTTCATGTGTCTATGCTGAAAAGATACCATGGAGATGGAAACTACATTATTCGTTGGGATTCAGTTCTTCTTGATGAGAAATAGTCTTATGAGGAGGAGCCTGTTGCTATTCTAGATAGAGAAATCTGCAAGTTGAGATCAAGGGAGATTGCATCCATCGAGGTTCATGGAAGAATCGGCCAGTTGAAGAGTCCACTTGGGAGAAGGAAGCTGATATGCAAGCAAGATACCCACACCTTTTTGCAGATTCAGGTACTTTTTCTCGCCCTTGTTTTTCTTCTTGTTATCGTTCGGGGACGAACGATGGGTAAATTGGTATCTATTGTAACGACCTGTTTTGTCGTTTCGAGCAGTAGAATCATTTGTGATTAAAACTGACTGGTTCGACGGATCACGTGACGGACTGTCATGGTCATGACGGACCGTCATGGACCCCGTCGTCCCACACTTGTGTAATTTTCCTGTGGGCTATGGGATCAACTCTACGAACGGCGGCGGAAGTGCGGCCACGAACCGTCGTGAACCACTGACGGATCGTCACAAACGACCTTCTTGAAATTGGCTCAACTTTGTAGCGGACTGCGGGGACGGACCGTCGCGCAGTCTGACGGGCCGTCACAAGTGGCGTAACCTCGACTGTGTCGGATTCTGCTAAAAATTTTAAGGGGTGTTTTGGACTATTCATGCCAAACTGTATGAAATTAGTGGGTAAGTTTAATAACTTATTTACTTGTGTAACGACCTGTTTAGTCGTTTTGAGTAGCAGATTTTATTTCTGGAAAAACAGGCTGAGGCAACGGACCCCATGACGGACCGTCATGGGCACGACGGACCGTCGCAGGGTATCGTTTCAAAACACTTAGAAAATCTGAAATTGGGTACTGAAAATCGACTCTCTAAACTTTGTAACGAAATGGCAGGACGGACCGTCACAGGTGTGACGGACCGTCACAGGTGTGACGGACCGTCACAGAGTCTCCAGTGGAAATCCACTCTCTGGACCTTGCGACGACCTGCAGGACGGACCGTCTCAGACACGATGGGCTGTCGCAGGTTGCGCAATCCCAGTCTGGGTCGGATTTCTTTATACATTTTAAGGGACGTTTTTGACTATTCCTGCTTTAATTATAAAGTTAGTGGGTTAATGTTAATAAGTCTAATTACTTGGGGGTTAAAAGAGGTAACCTTAAGTTAATTAGTGGGTTATTATTGCCATCTTTTATTCTTAATTATATACTAATTAGGGTAAAATAAAGAGGGTTTGAATAAAGAAAATAGAAAGAACAAAGAGAAGGAAAGAGAAACGATAGAGAGAGGATCGAACGAGAGGAAAAACACAAAGCTTGGGAAATTGCTTGCTTGATCACGAATCTTCGGTGGAGGTAGGTTATGGTTTTTATGCTTTCATAGTAAACTCTTAATAGAGAATGATATGTATTGGGTAGTATTGTAAACCCTTCTATGTGCTTAATTGTATGCATGCAAGAATGTGATTATATGATTGTGATGAAATAAGCATGATGAAGCTATTGAATCCCAAATCTTGATAAAAACCTAATCTCTTGTTAATGATGATGCCTTGGTATGAAAGAAGGCTTGATGTTGATGAACTAAAGTAATGAGATTGATGATGCCTTGTTATAAAAGAAGGCTTGATGAACTAAAGTAATGAGATTGATGATGCCTTGGTATAAAAGAAGGCTTGATGAACTAAAGTAATGAGATTGATGATGCCTTGGTATAAGAGAAGGCTTGATGAATTGATAGAATGAGATTAGGGGATCGGGTGTCACGAACCGACACGTAGATTTAGGGGATCGGGTGTCACCAACCGACACGTAGATTTAGGGGATCGGGTGTCACGAACCGACACATAGAATTAGGGGATCGGAGTGTCACGTTCCGACACATAGTAGTAAGGGAGCGGAGTGTCACGTACCGACACAAGAGGAATAAAGATAATGAATCTTGAAAGATGTTAATATGCTCAATTTAATGAATCTAATTCCCAAATGAGTATGGTATTGAGGCTTGAGTCCTCATGTGTGAACTTGACGGTAATTGTTAATGATATAGTACTTGATTTTGCTACATGTTGAGTATCATAGTTGATTTTATGATATTACTTGGTATATATTGATTTCTATTTTGAGTTGGCCGATGATATCTACTCAGTACCCGTGTTTTGTACTGACCCCTACTTTTACGTTTTCTTCTTGTTTATTTGTGGAGTCAAGAAGCGTGCCGTCATCTTCGACTCAGCGGTAACTCTAGCAGTCTTCATTACTCAGGATATCATGGTGAGCTAATGCTTCTAGCTTGGGTGGATCTTCCTCTTCACGTCTTGATGCCTTGATGTTCGGCATGGACTAGCTTTTACTTGTTTTAGCTTTTAGAATACTCTTAGTTTAGTCATTTGATTATAGATGTTCTTGTGGTGATGACTTCCAGATTTTGGGGAATAATAGATGTTGGATTTTAGAAGTTATTGAATTGGTTTTTATTAATGAGTTAAGTCTTTCGCATTACTTTCTGTTGATATTATATTGAAATGTTAAGGTTTAGATGGGTTGGTTCGCTCACATAGGAGGGTAAGTGTGGGTGCCAGTCGCGATCTGATTTGGGTCGTGACAAACTTGGTATCAGAGCATTAGGTTCGTTGGTCTCATCACACAAGAACGAGTCTAGTAGAGTCTTAAGGAACGGTAGGGGGACGCCTTTACTTTTCTTTAAGAAGCTATAAGACTTTAGGAAAATTCCATTCTTTCATTCTTTCTTTCGTGCTATTACTTGGATCCAATTGGTATCTAGGTGATACAAATTAATATCTGACCATCTTCACTCTATTTCGCAGATGGTTAGAACTAGAGCAACGACTGCGCCAACAACAACTTGGGCAAGACAAGAAGTGTCTGAGCCACCCACCTGGGTCGTAGCTCGAGGAAGAGTAACGGCAAAGAGGCCGTGGTAGAGGTCGTGGGAGGACGCCCTTCAGAGGAAGAGGACGAGCACCTAGCCCATCCGATACTAGGGCGGTGACTCCTCCACCGATCAAGAGGTAGTGAGAGAGGGTGAGGAAGGGAAGCGAACAAGTGCAGAGAATGAGGATTGCCTCCCAACCTACCCCGGACATGATCAATCAGGTTCTTGCTTATCTTAGTGGGTTATCCGATCAAGGTCAAGCACCTCCGGTGTTTTACGCACCAAAGACCTCAGGGTCCGGAGGTACAACACGCGGTCTGCGGCTCGCCGTATGGATGCCTCATTGGACATAGGCACGTTTCCACGTCGACCATCGGGCCTATAATGACAAATGATCGGCATGAACTTTTCGATAAGTTCTTGAAATTGAAACCTCCGCCTTCGGGTCTTGAATCGAGGATGCTTACGATTTTACGGTTGATCGTCATGAGCTACTACACAAGATGGGTATAGTAGAACGGTTTGGTGTTGAGTTCGTGAGTTATCAGTTTCAAGGGAACGCCAAAATGTGGTGGCGGTCACATGTTGAGTGTCAACCAACAGAGGCACCACCTATGACTTGGGCCTCATTCTCTAGCTTGTTTATGGAGAAGTATATCCCCCGGACTTTGAGGGATAGGAAAAGGGATGAGTTCTTGAGCCTAGAGCAAGGTAGGATGTCGGTCAATTCATATGAGGCTAAGTTTCGTGCACTATCCAGATATGCCACCCAACTTTGTTTCAGTCCACAAGAGCGGATTCGTCGTTTTGTGAAGGGGTTGAGGTCAGAGTTGCGGATTTCAGCCTTACAGGTAGCGGCTACGGCAAAATCCTTCCAAGAAGTGGTAGATTTCGTGGTAGAGGTGGAAGGAGTGAAGCGGATGAATTCACCATGGCATCGAAATCAAAGAGGTTTCGAAAGGAGGTGAGTTTAATGGTTCTTACTCTAGAGAAACGAGGTTAGGAGGTTACTCGATTCGACCCATTCGATCCTTCACTACAGATTTGCGGTTGGGGTCCACCTCATACCGGTCAACACTCCTCTGAGAGACCTATGCTTGACTCTAGAGAGTGTTATGGATGTGGGGAGACTGGACATATTAGGAGGAATTGTCCCAAACAGAGTTATAGACCCCCAATAGCTAGAGGTAGAGGTGGTCATGGTAGAGGCTGTTATTCTGGAGGACGCGGTGGTCGAGGTAATGGTAGTCACCAAAACGGCCAGGGTGATGGGCAAACTGGAGCCACTATATCACAACATGGTAGGGGAAACGGACAAACAAACGAAAGGGCCCATTGTTATGCTTTCCCTGGGAGATCGGAGGCGGAGACATCTGATGCTATCATCACAGGTAATCTTCTGATTTGTGATTGCATGGCTTCTGTATTGTTTGATGTTGGATCCACATTTTCTTATGTATCTTCCTCATTTGCTAATGGTCTAAATTTACATTGTGAATTACTTGATATGCCTATTCGTGTTTCAACTCCGGTGGGTGAGTCTGTGGTAGTTGAAAAGGTATATAGGTCTTGTTTGGTGAACTTTGTGGGGAGCAACACTTATGTAGATTTGGTTATCTTAGAAATGGTTGATTTTGATGTAATTCTGGGTATGACTTGGCTTTCTCCGCAATTTGCGATCTTGGATTGTAATGCTAAAACGGTGACGTTAGCCA
Organism: Solanum arcanum; assembly: GCA_027789145.1. Classification (NCBI taxonomy): domain Eukaryota; kingdom Viridiplantae; phylum Streptophyta; class Magnoliopsida; order Solanales; family Solanaceae; genus Solanum; species Solanum arcanum. The sequence continues at coordinate 54,755,602 of CM050943.1, forward strand.
AGCCTGGGACAGATCCGTTAGTGTGGGAGGGTGACTACACTTCCAATCCGGTGCGTATCATCTCCTTTCTTCGTGCTAAGAAAATGGTTAGTAAAGGGTGTTTAGCTTTCTTGGCACATCTCAAGGATGACACTACCCAAGTGCCTTCGATTGAGTCGGTTTCGGTGGTCCGTGAGTTTCTGGATGTGTTCCTGCAGATCTTCCTGGTATGCCACGGATAGGGATATTGACCACGTATTGATCTTGAACCGGTACTCGCCCCATTTCTATACCCCTTATAGAATGGCTCCGCGGAGTTAAGAGAGTTAAAAGCCCAACTTCAAGAGTTGTTGAGCAAAGGCTTCATTAGACCAAGTGCATCTCCTTGGGTGCTCCGGTTTTGTTTGTAAAGAAGAAGGATGGGAGTTTTTCGGATGTGCATAGACTACGGCGGTTGAACAAGGTAACCATAAAGAACAAGTATCCTCTTCCTCGCATTGATGACTTGTTCGATCGATTAAGGTGCTTGTGTCTTCTCTAAGATTGACTTGAGATCCGGTTACCATCAATTGAAAATACGGGCAACGGATGTGCTAAAAACTGCTTTTAGAACCAGGTATGGGCATTACGAATTTGTAGTGATGTCTTTTGGTCTTACGAATGCCCATGCTGCGTTCATGAGTTTGATGAACGGGATTTTTAAGCCATATTTGGATCTCTTTGTGATGGTATTTATTGATGATATACTGATATACTCTAAAAGTAAGGAGGAACATGAGGAGCATTTGAGAATGGTATTGGAAATGTTGAGGGAGAAAAAAAGCTTTATGCCAAGTTCTCTAAGTGTGAGTTTTGGCTAGATGCAGTGTCCTTCTTAGGGCACGTGGTTTCTAAGGATGGAGTGATGGTGGATCCTTCTAAGATTGAGACAGTGAAAAATTGGGTAAGACCTACTAATGTGTCAGAAATAAGGAGCTTTGTTGGGTTAGCTAGCTACTACCACCGATTTGTCAAGGGATTCTCTTCTATTGCTTCCCAACTGACGAACTTGACTAAGCAAAATGTTCCATTTGTATGGTCAGACGAGTGTGAGGAAAGCTTTCAGAAGCTCAAGACTCTGTTGACTACGTCACCAATTCTCACCTTGCCAGTGGAAGGTAAGAATTTCATTGTCTATTGTGATGCATCCTATTCGGGTTTGGGTGCAGTGCTAATACAAGAGAAGAATGTGATTGCTTATGCTTTAAGACAATTAAAAGTGCATGAACGTAACTACCCAACTCATGATTTGGAATTGACCGCGGTAGTGTTTGCACTAAAGCAATGGAGACACTATTTATATGGGGTTAAGTGTGAGGTCTACACGGATCATCGTAGCCTTCAGTATGTCTTTACTCAAAAAGATTTGAACTTGAGACAGAGGAGATGGATGGAACTACTGAAGGACTACGACATCACTATTTTGTATCATCCGGGGAAGGCGAATGTTGTAGCGGATGCTTTAAGTAGAAAGGCGGGAAGCATGGGAAGTCTAGCTCACTTGCAAGCTTCAGACGCCATCGTTGGCTAGAAGTTGATTCGCCAACGACCTTATGAGATTAGAAGTAAATGAGAAGGGAGGATTTTTAGCTTGTGTGGAGGCAAGATCTTCCTTTCTTGACAAGATTAAGGGAAAGCAGTTTAATGATGAAAAATTGATCCGGATCCGAGATAAAGTGTTGCAAGGAGAGGCTAAAGAAGCGACAATCGATGAAGAAGGTGTTTTGAGGATTAAGGGAAGGGTATGTGTACCCCGCGTCGATGATTTGATCAACACTATTCTGACAGAGGCTCATAGTTCAAGGTATTCGATACATCCGGGTGCAACCAAGATGTATCGTGACCTAAAGCAACACTTTTGGTGGAGTAGAATGAAACGTGATATTGTTGAGTTTATTGCCAAATGTCCAAAGCTGTCGAAGTAAAGTATGAACACCAGAGGCCCGGAGGAACACTTCAGAGAATGCCCATTCCTGAATGGAAGTGGGAAAGGATTGCAATGGATTTCGTGGTTGGTCTTCCAAAGACATTGGGAAAGTTTGATTCTATTTGGGTAATTGTTGATAGGTTAACAAAGTCTGCTCACTTCATTCCGGTCAAGGTGACTTACAATGCAGAGAAGTTAGCCAAACTTTACATCTCGGAAGTGGTGCGATTGCATGGGGTTCCACTCTCCATTATATCAGATAGAGGTGCGTAGTTTACTTCTAAGTTTTGGAAAACATTGCATGCGGAATTGGGTACTAGGTTGGACCTTAGTACTGCGTTCCATCCTCAGACTGATGGTCAGTCTGAGCGAACGATCCAAGTGTTGGAGGATATGCTTTGTGCATGTGTGATAGAATTTGGTTGTCATTGGGATAGCTTCTTACCCTTAGCGGAGTTCTCCTACAATAATAGCTATCACTCAAGCATTGATATGGCCCCATTTGAGGCACTATATGGGAGAAGATGTAGGTCTCCCATTGGGTGGTTTGATGCATTTGAGGTTAGACCTTGGAAGTACTGACCTTTTGAGGGATTCATTCGAGAAAGTGAAATCTATTCAAGAAAAGCTGTTAGCGGCGCAAAGTAGGCAAAAGGAATATGCAGATCCAAAGGTTAGAGACTTGGAGTTCATGGAGGGTGAACAAGTCTTGTTGAAGGTTTCTCCAATGAAAGGGGTGATGCGGTTTGGTAAGCGAGGTAAACTTAGCCCAAGGTATATTGGTCCATTTGAAGTACTTAAGCGAGTAGGGGAGGTGGCTTATGAGTTAGCCTTGCCTCCAGGGCTGTCCGGAGTGCATCCGGTATTCCATGTGTCGATGTTGAAAAGATACCATGGGGATGGAAACTACATTATCCGTTGGGATTCAGTTTTGCTTGATGAGAATTTGTCTTATGAGGAGGAACCTGTTGCCATTCTAGATAGAGAAATTCGCAAGTTGAGATCAAGGGAGATTGCATCCATCAAAGTTTAATGGAAGAATTGACCCGTTGAAGAAGCCACTTGGGAGAAGGAGGCAGATATGCGAGAAAGATACCCACATCTGTTTACAGATTCAGGTACTCCTTTTCGCCCTTGTTTTCCTTCTTGTGATCGTTCGGGGACGAACGATGGGTAAATTGATATCTATTGTAACGACCTGTTTAGTCGTTTTGAGCAGCAGATTTTATTTCGGAAAACGGTCGAGGCGACGGACCCCACGACGTCATTACGGGCACGACGGACCGTCGCAGGTCTCGCTTCAAAACACTTAGAAAATCTGAAATTGGGTAATCGAAAATCGACTCTCCGAACTTTGTAACGAAATGGCGGGGCCGGACCGTCACGCGGTGTGACGGACCGTCACAGTGTGACGGACCGTCACAGAGTCTCGGTGGAAATCCACTCTACGGACGCTGCGGCGACTGCGGGGACGGACCGTCTCGAGCCGACGCAGACGTCGCGAGTTGCGCAATCCCGATCTGGGTCGGATTTCTTTATACGTTTTAAGGGACGTTTTTGACTATTCCTGCTTTAATTATAAAGTTAGTGGGTTAATGTTAATAAGTCTTATTACTTGGGGGTTAAAAGAGGTAACCTTAAGTTAATTAGTGGGTTATTATTGCCATCTTTTATTCTTAATTATATACTAATTAGGGTAAAAGAAAGAGGGTTTGAATAAAGAAAATAGAAAGAACAAAGAGAAGGAAAGAGAAACGATAGAGAGAGGATCGAACGAGAGGAAAAACACAAAGCTTGGGAAATTGCTTGCTTGATCACGAATCTTCGGTGGAGGTAGGTTATGGTTTTTATGCTTTCATAGTAAACTCTTAATAGAGAATGATATGTATTGGGTAGTATTGTAAACCCTTCTATGTGCTTAATTGTATGGATGCATGAATGTGATTATATGATTGTGATGAAATAAGCATGATGAAGCTATTGAATCCCAAATCTTGATAAAAACCTAATCTCTTGTTAATGATGATGCCTTGGTATGAAAGAAGGCTTGATGAACTAAAGTAATGAGATTGATGATGTCTTGGTATAAAAGAAGGCTTGATGAACTAAAGTAATGAGATTGATGATGCCTTGGTATAAAAGAAGGCTTGATGAACTAAAGTAATGAGATTGATGATGCCTTGGTATAAGAGAAGGCTTGATGAATTGATAGAATGAGATTAGGGGATCGGGTGTCACGAACCGACACGTAGATTTAGGGGATCGGGTGTCACGAACCGACACGTAGAATTAGGGGATCGGAGTGTCACGTTCCGACACATAATAGTAAGGGAGCGGAGTGTCACGTACCGACACAAGAGGAATAAAGATAATGAATCTTGAAAGATGTTAATATGCTCAATTTAATGAATCTAATTCCCAAATGAGTATGGTATTGAGGCTTAGTCCTCATGTGTGAACTTGACGGTAATTGTTAATGATATAGTACTTGTTGTTGCTACATGTTGAGTATCATAGTTGATTTTATGATATTACTTGGTATATATTGATTTCTATTTTGAGTTGGACGATGATATCTACTCAGTACCCGTGTTTTGTCTTCGACCCTACTTTACGTTTTCTTCTTGTTTATTTGTGGAGTGCACGACAAGCGTGCCGTCATCTTCGACTCAACGTAACTCTAGCAGTCTTCATTACTCAGGATATCGGGGTGAGCTAATGCTTCTAGCTTGGACTGGATCTTCCTCTTCACGTCTTGATGCCTTGATGTTCCGGCATGGACTAGCTTTTACTTGTTTTAGCTTTTAGAATACTCTTAGTTTAGTCATTTGATTATAGATGTTCTTGTGGTGATAACTTCCAGATTTTGGGGAATAATAGATGTTGGATTTTAGAAGTTATTGAATTGGTTTTTATTAATGAGTTAAGTCTTCCGCATTACTTTCTCTTGATATTATATTGAAATGTTAAGGTTTAGATGGGTTGGTTCGCTCACATAGGAGGGTAAGTGTGGGTGCCAGTCGCGATCCGATTTGGGTCGTGACAACTTGGGGGTTAAAGGAGGTAACTTAAAATAAATAATGGGTTACTTTTTATCTTAAGGAATTATATGATAATTAGGGTAAAAGAAAAAGAATCTGGAGAAGGAAAAAGGGAGGGAGAACGAGCGAGACAAAGGGAGAAGCGAAGAGGAAAGCAAAGACATTGAGAAGTAGCTTACTTGATCACGATTCTTCGGTGGAGGTAGGTTATGGTTTATGCTATTTCATAGTAAACTCTTAATAGCGATTGATATGTATTGGGTGGTATTGTAAAGTCTTCTATATGCTTGATTGTGGGTTTGTATGTTGTTATTGTGTAATTGTGGTGGATTAGAATGTTGATACTGTTGAATCTTTAATCTTAGCCCTCTCCATTAAGATGATGCCTTGACATAAAGAAGGCTTGATGAACTAAAATCATGAGATAAATGGATCGGAGTGTCACGTTCCGACACGTAGTATCAAGGGATCGGGTGTCACGTTCCGACACGTAGTAATAGGGGATCGGGTGTCACGTTCCGACACGTAGTAATAGGGGATTGGGTGTCACGTTCCGACACGTAGTAGTAGGGAATCGGAGTGTCACGTTCCGACACGTAGTATTAAGGGATCGGAGTGTCACGTTCCGACACGGTAACATTGGAGGGAATGAATCTTGAATTATGTAAATGTAATTAAATTCAAAGAACCTATTTCCCAAATGAGTATGGTGTGGAGGCTTGAGTCCTCATAGGTGCGCTTGGTGTTGTTGCCAATGGTTCTTGTACTTGTTGTTGCCAATGGTTCTTGTACTTGTTGTTGCTACCTGTTGAGTATTGTAGTTGATCTTATAATATTATTTGATATATATTGCTTTCTATTTTGAGTTGGCCGATGATACCTACTCAGTATTTGTTCCTTGTATTGACCCTTACTTGTAATTTTCTTCTTGGTTATTGTTGAGTGCAGCAAACGTGCCAACAACTTCGACTCGTCATAACTCTAGCAGTCTTGAAGATATCGAATTGAGGGTGAGCTCATTTCTAGCTCGGACTGGACTCTCTCCTTCACGTCTTGATGTCTTGAAGTTCGGACATGGACCATCTCTTTTACTTATTTTAGCTTCTTAAATACTCTTAGAATTAGAAATTTGAGGATAGATGTTCTTGATGTGATGACTTCCAGATTTTGGGAATAATAAGTATTGAGTTTTAGAAGTTATTTAATTGATTTTGCGTTAATGAGTTTTGAGTCTTCCGCATTATATTTTGTTCACTATGGTTGAAATATTGGTAAATGATGGGGTTTAGATTTGTTGGTTCGCTCACATAGGAGTATAAGTGTGAGTGCCACTCGCGGCTCGTTTTGGGTCGTGACACTATATGGACAAAATATTTAGTCTTGACAAAAAATAAATAAATTATTAGTATTAGTTAAAATTAAAAACTAAAAATTAAAAAAAATATTATAAAAAAATAATATTTTCTTTATAAATAAAATATAAAATATTTTCTTACCCTACACAATTTTTCAAGAGTTTTTTTATTTTGTTTATATTTCTTTTATAAAAGTATTTCATTATTTACTTCATCTCATGCCCCTCATAAAATACTAATTTCGATATTATTTTATTTTCTTAAAAATATAGTTTTACCCATCCCACTTAATCAGGGGGGTTTCAATTTTTCTTTCCAGTGTTTAGATATATATATATCGAAAATATTTTTTATTTGCCGCCACAAGACTTTTTATATTTTTAGTTGTTTTTGTTATATTCAGCACACTAATAGAATTTTTTTCTAAAAATATATATACATGCATATCTAACACAAAATAAGAAAAACGTAAAAAAATAAAAATTAAGAGCGGAAAATTAAATAGAATGAGGTAGATTTTTTAAAATAAAATAATATCAATTTCTATCGGGAGGGGGGGGGGGGTATAAATTTTTTAAAAATATTTTATAAATAATTTTTTTAAGAAAAAGGATGAGGTTGTTGCGGGGGATGAGGGGTACGTGGAGGAGGTGATGGAGTGAGATAAGAAAACTAATTTATTTTTTTGTAGAGATAGTAATCTTTAATTTTTAATTAATATTAATTTTTATTATTTAATTTTTATCTAGATAAAATATTTTATCTATGTGAAATCCATGTGTCAAAGTTTTTTCATATAAAAAAGAGAGTGCACTACACATACCACTAAGGTGTGTTTCTCAAACTAAAAAGTGATAGTTTAGGTATGAAACTCACACTTTCAATAATTTAGGTATGAAACTCAAAAAAAGTAAATAGTTTAGGTGTATTTTTGACACTTATCTCTATTGTTTTAAAATTAATAACTCGCCAATAATACTAGAAATAATTAATTATGCTACAATTTTCTCCATTTAAACCCTAAATATTTTTTAAGAAAAATTGAATTTATGAAAATCAGGTTTTATTGTTCATCTTAAAGCTTCTGATTCTTTTATTTAAAATGTGAAATAAATTACTTGCTTTACTCAACAAATATTCTTTTTAATTATCTATCAAGCTTTATATATGTTGAAAGAAAAAGCAGTTGCTTATATTTCTAAATAAATTATCATGCTTTAAAACAAAGTGACAAGGTGGCACATTAAGATCCTCTCTTTTGGAGGAATAAAAATCGTATTGATTGAAGTAGTACTAATCTCTATATCTCTAACGTTAAATCGAATTCGGAGCTAAAAGACAAAAAATTATCAAAAATTCCAAGATGATAACATAAGAATCAAAAAAAATAATTTAATATTTAAATTAACGCTGTTAAAATTAAATCAAACTGAATAAAATTCAAATTTCTATGCGCATGCCCTTATAATAAAAAAAAAGTTTTTTCTTTGCATTTCTTTTAGAAGTAAAAATAAAAAAGTATTGCTTTTTTTTTTGGAAGTTAAATTAATTAAAAAAAATGTTTTTCTCATTGCTTTTATTGTTCACGACCATATTAAAAAAAATGAAAGGGATCATTCAAGAGGGGGTTGTTGTTGATGTTGATGTTGGCCTGATCAATGTTTCTACTTTCTACTATCATTTATTAAGTTAATTGATTTCTTATCTTCACAAAGAAAAAAATTTGTTAGTATTAATTAGTTCAACAGAATCAAAACACAACCACTATTAACTTTATTCTCTATGATATATAGACGTTTAATTTGTTTAATTCAAAAATAAAAATTTGTACAAAAGATTTAAAATAAAAGAGAGAAAATGCAAAATAAATAAATTTGAGAAAATACATAAAAACTATTCCTGAATTTGATCGGATAATTTACTTTAGTACTTAAACTACACATGAGTTTACATACATCCCTTAATATTTTGAAGTGAATTAAAAATCACCCTAGAATTATTATATCACTCTCACTTGCCACATCATAGTCATGTCAGCACCAAGTCATTAAACTATTTTTATTAGTTATTTTAATAAAATTCTCTTTAACACTTCTTAAAATTAATTTACACTAAGAAATGTTAACATATTAAAAAAATATGATTATATATTAACCTATAAAAAAATGAAATTGGTATGATTTTATAATTTTTTTTTTAAAATTCCTTCACACGCTATTAGGTGAGTAAACTCAGTCTATTTGCCACGTTTTTCCTTAAAATTGCATTTAATTCGCTTCAAATAGTTAAAAATAAGTTATCTGATCAAATTTGGAAATTCTTATAAAACATCATGTAAACCAAACTTGACTGTACTAAATAATTTTGGACCACAATTTATTTGGCAATAAAAGAAAGGAGTCCTTCCTACCTAGTATCTACAGGTAGTCCTTATTCATTGAAGTTGAGGAAATAGGGAAATACTTTACTCAAAATAGTACTTTAATAGATCTAAATATTTTTCTACTTATTTTTGGTTAAATTTCATAAATGAAGATATATAATGTTTTTTTGTTTTATTAAAGTCACGTAATTATATATTTTTTCAACAGAAAATAACAAAACATATTTATAGTGCATGAAATTTATGGTGTATATGTACAGTGACATGGAATTTCTCATAATTAATAATGTGAGAGGCCAATGTTTATTAATGCATGTTTCTTGACGCACTATCATCATGTTATAAAATATGAACATCAATAGTATACAAACAACCACACAAGATAGCGAAGATTTTATTTTATTTTATTAAAAATAAAAATAGTTAATGTTAGAAAAAAAGGAAATGGGAAAAGTTATTATGAGATGGGCGTCAAATTCTTAATCAGTCAATCAATCAAAATATTTTTTTAATATAAAAAAGATAAAAAGTGAAATATTTAATTTAATATAAATAGACGATAACACTCATATTCATGATCAACTAAAATTCTACCATGTTTTTCTTTAATAATATGGGATTTAACTAACAAATTAGTAAATAATAGGCATTTTCAAATTTTAGTCAAGCAAATTTGGATTAGAAAGTCTAAGAAATTATTTATCAGGATATCAATTTACTTTACTTTACTATTTATTTAATAAAAAAGACTTTAAGCAGCTTCTGATTGATCTGTCTGCTTCAGCTGCTAGAAGTAGGTAACTGTCCATTGATGCGTCAGTTTTTGCTTCTTTACTTTTTGTTTCAATTTAATATTTAAAATGTTTAAAATTATTATAAATTACAATAATTAATAATTTTAATTTATACGTAAAAGATACTTTAAATCACCAATATTTAGCACCTTAAAGTGAAAGAAGGATATGACATATTATTTGAAATGATGTGAAAAGTACGATAGCTCAAAAAAAAAAAAAAAAATTACCAACCCTAAATTAAAAGACATAAAAAATTTAAATGGTTTTTAAAATTTAAATTTATATGTGCAATGTAAATTGAAACAAAGTAAATAACATATATGATTTAAAAATGACCTAAAATATACTATAAATCATAATAATTAACAACTTAAGTTTCTTTTAGAAAAAGATATAATCTATCATTACCATATAATTAAAATAAAAAATACATTGTATTATTAAAAGTTCAATAATAATATATTATAATTAAAATACTTAACAATTTTAAATATCAAAAAATCATATTAAAAAAATTAAATGAATCGACAATTATATCAATATTATAAATCGAAATAAAAAATACGCTCATGCTCCCAATTTTCTGACCAATTTGTCAAAGAAGTAGCTGAAAGCGAAATGCTGAAAAGTTTAATCCTAAAGACAGATAAATTCAACATAAAAACATTTCTTTAGCTTCTAAAATATTTATATTTATATTATGCTGGGTACCATTAATTCTTAATGTTTTTTAAACAGAAAAAAGAATAAATATATTCTGAATTGACGTAAATATTATATATATATTTTTCGTCATATTTTTTTGATATTGTTATCTCTGTCGTATAAAAATTAAAGCATATATGCGCTTCATTCTAGCGGAAGACTAAATTGGGACACATGAGACAATCTTAAATTTCAAATCGATAGATAAAATTATGACATGTATAAGTCTGTTAGAATAAATGACATATATGCTTTAGTTTTTAGACGACAATGCTACTAATATTTCAAAAATATAACGAAGAATATCTATATATCATTTACAATAATTCAGCAATATTTTATCCTATTTTTCCTTTTTAAATTTTAGTTACAATATTAACCAAAAAGTAGGCTTCAACTTCAATTTTTTTATGGGATAAAGTCTTTTGCAAATTTTAAAAAGTGGATTTCAAGATCTAAGGCCACAATATGTTTCAAATTCTATGCCAAAAATCTTTTCAAATCAGAACTTACTTTTAGATAATCATTAGTTACTAAATGAAGCCTATATACAATTTAAGATACTAACGAAATTAAATAAATTATCCCAATGAAGTTAATTTCATATAATGGATAGGGTGGTTGGACTAACTTTTCTTTTTTCGTTTCAAAAATTTGATATCTGATATTTATATTAAAATTTTACTATTTCAAATTCATTTTATGTAGAAAATTTTATTCGAAAAAAGCCATTCTTTTTTAATAATTTTTTTAAATCAAAAATTTAAATCTGATACCTCTAATTAAAGAATTAATAGTCGATTTTGCTTTATCTAAAATAATAAATCTACATCTGACATATAAAGCCCAAAGATTCTTGATTTTTAAAAGGTGATTTTTTAGGTCATCAGATGGACAGGTGTATGATCTTTTTGGCTTCTTCTTATTTGTTTATATAAAGTAAGTGAACAGGTGTATGCTAGAGATATTCAATGTTTCTTAATTTATTAAATAACAATAAATTAAACCATTGTTAATAATACTGATTACAAAGTTAGATTTCGTAATCTAAGAAGCCAGACAATGACTAATAAGATAACAATAATCTTCCTTTATTATTGGAGATTAGAGATTAGAATAGGATTCAAGCAATTCTTTATGGAAGCATTCTTATCCTTTTTTTCCATCTTTATTTAGGATATTTTTATAGATTGTGACCTATAGGATGTGACACATATAAAGGTGGATATGGTTTGGGCTAAGATTGAAATTTGAATTTTTTTTTAGTATTTAATTTGAATTGTTAGATTATGACTTGAACTTTAAATGAAGGGACAATTAAAGAAAACACAAAAAGATGTGTGGATTTAAGTTTAAGAAATTTAAATTGTTGATAGTAGGGGACTAAAATCCTCACTTCTCAATTGATTTCAACATCTAAAATTAACCCTACTCAATAATAAGCAAAGAAGTTAACTAACAATAAAAGAATTCACCACTAATCACTTACTAATTTCTTAAGGGAGTTGCACTAAGCACTAAAGTAGCACTGTTATAATTTAGCAGTATATTCAATATTCAACCTAAGCCAAGTCTTCAACATAACAAAGGACTATTATTTGTATTTAGACAATAAACAAGTCACTCTCCTTTATATATAATTTTACTTGGTTGGCTTTTTTGGTGAATTCTTAAATATAATCTATATTATGAGATGATCATGTTACACACATAACTTTTTTTTCTTCACTTTGATTGATCTTTCACACATTGCAGGAATTTTTTTGATATCTTTCAAGCTCCTCCAAAGCTTTCTTTTTCATAAAACATTGTTGGTACGTCGTGGTTATCTTTTGTTTGACTATGTGTTAACGGTCTTGAGGAGTACATATCACGCAGGTTAGTATCCTCCATGCACTACAACAAATTGTTGGGAAAGACAAGGCACTAACAAATAATGCCTGACAGGATAACAGCGGAAGAATACCCAAGTCTATACTTTCCCTTTTCGATTTGAACCAAGAGAAGACAAACAACCACAAGCAATATGATAGTAAGGCAGCAAGTAATTCAACCAAACAAATATAACAAGACAATAATAAACCAATCACACAAGACACCAAGATTTACGTGGAAAACCCTTCGATGTGAAGAGTAAAAAACCACGGGACCAAAAGCTCCACTATAATAACCAAGAGTTACAATATTGTTCTCCAAAATTGGCCACAAAACAAGTGCCAAACAACGAACAACAACAAAACAAGATTGCACCAAATCTAGAGAATTAAAGGAGCAAAATCACCAATTTCGCAGCTACTGTTCACGACAGCAAAACTGAAGCTGCAGGCCACCAAATTCAACTCTGTCAGTTCCTAATCAAAGATTGAGATGAAGATAATATGCTGTCCAAAAATCAGCTCAATCGGACAAGAAACGAAGCGGGAATCGCAATTTGAAGTTGGCTGTTATGGCTGAAATTTGACTGCGAAAAACTGCTCTCTTTCTCTCTTTTTGGCTGCTAAAAAAACTGTCTGTGTATTTGAAATTAAGACCTAAATAGGCTTATATTTGCCTAATAAGAATGGGCCTTTGGGCAAAAATGGGTTGGTCCAAATTGGGCTTTTATTTATCCACATAGGAAGGGAAAAAAGGCCCATAACCCAACAAAAATATGTACGATATTAAATTTGTCATTAATTGTTCACTTTTAGTGATAAAAATTTATTTATTTTTATTTAAATATATGAGACACATACTTTTAGTGACGAAACATAAAAATTTATAGTAAAGTTTTGTCCATTAATATTTCCAACAAAAAATTAATTGGTGCCATTTGTTATGTAATGTTAGCTAGTCATGAATTTAAAAGTTATCGGTGACACATTATTTCTTCACTAGTAATATATCTAATTCATGGCAAATATTTGTGTCTTTAAATTTATTAATTTTTGGACACAAAAAAAATTCATCTAAAAAAATATGTTGTTACAATATTGATAAATTAGAGTTCATAGTTAAATATTATAAGTTTTAGCTACAAAAATTTAGATTTAATTATGACATTTATTTTCGTCACTAATTGTAACGACCTGTTTAGTCGTTTTGAGCAGCAGATTTTATTTCTGGAAAAACAGGCTGAGGCAACGGACCCCACGACGGACCGTCATGGGCACGACGGACCGTCGCAGGGTCTCGTTTCAAAACACTTAGAAAATCTGAAATTGGGTACTGAAAATCGACTCTACGAACCGTAGCGGAATGGCGGACGGACCGTCACGGACCACTGGTGGAAATTTGGGTCTACGAACTACGCGACGGACCAGACGGAGACGGACCGTCGCGGTAGCGACGGCCGTCACGCCACGCAATCCAGTCGGGTCGGATTTCTTTATACGCTTTAAGGGGACGTTTTTGACTATTCCTCGCTTTAATTATAAAGTTAGTGGGTTAATGTTAATAAGTCTAATTACTTGGGGGTTAAAAGAGGTAACCTTAAGTTAATTAGTGGGTTATTATTGCCATCTTTTATTCTTAATTATATACTAATTAGGGTAAAAGAAAGAGGGTTTGAATAAGAAAAATAAGAAAGAACAAAGAGAGACAGAAAAAGAAAGAGAACGAGTAGAGAGAGAGAGAAACGAAGAGGATAGCAAGGATTCTGAGAAGATAGCTTGTTGATCGCAATTCTTCGGTGGAGGTAGGTTATGGTTTTCATGCTATTCGTAGTAAACTCTTAATAGTGAATGATATGTGTTAGTAGTATTGTAAACCCTTCTATATGCTTGATTGTATGCTTGCATGAATGATGTGATTATGTAATTATGATATAATAAGCATGATGAAGCTATTGAATCCTGGATCTTGAAAAGAAACCCTAATCTACTTTGTTAATGATGATGCCTTGGTATAAAAGAAGGCTTGATGAACGAAAGTAGTGAGATTAGGGGATCGGGTGCCACATTCCGGTACCAGGATAGTATATGAGGATCGGAGTGTCACGTTCCGACACCAGGATAGTATATGGATCGGGTGCCACGTTTCGGTACCAGGATAGTATATGAGGATCGGAGTGTCACGTTCCGACACCAGGATAGTATATGGATCGGGTGCCACGTTCCGGTACCAGGATAGTATATGAGGATCGGAGTGTCACGTTCCGACACCAGGATAGTATATGGATCGGGTGCCACGTTCCGGTACCAGGATACAATATGGATCGGGTGTCACATTCCGACACCAGGATAGAATGAGGATCGGAGTGTCACGTTCCGACACCAGGATAGTATATGAGAAGCGGAGTGTCACGTACCGACACGAGGGGAATAAAGATAATGAATCTTGAAAGATGATAATATATTCAAATCTAATGAACCTAATTCCCAAATGAGTATGATGAGGCGTGAGTCCTCGTTGATGTGCTTAGTGTTGTAACCAAGGGTTATGGTAATCGTAAATCTTTGCATGCTAAGGATATTTGTTGAGTTTATGATATTGCTTAATATATACTGCTTTTCTATTTTGAGTTGGCCGATGATATCTACTCAAGACCGTGTTTTGTAATCGACCCTACTTTTATGTTTTCTTCTTGTTTATTTGTGGAGTCACGACAAGAACGTGCCGTCGTCTTCGACTCAGCGATAATTCAAGCTAGTCTTACTACATCGAAATTCGGTGAGCTAATGCTTCTAGCTTGGGTGGATCTTCTTCTTCAACTGTTGATGGCTTGAACTTCGGCATGGACTAGCTTCTTATGTATTTTTAGCTTTTAGAATACTCTTAGTTTAGTCATTTGATCATAGATGTTCTTGTGGTGATGACTTCCAGATTTTGGGGATAATAATAGTTATTGATTTTATTAATGAGTTAAGTCTTCCGAATTACTTTCTGTTGATATTATATTGAAATGTTAAGGTTTAGATTGGTTGGTTCGCTCACATAGGAGGGTAAATGTGGGTGCCAGTCGCGATCGGTTTTGGGTCGTGACAAACTTGGTATCAGAGCATTAGGTTCGTTGGTCTCATCGCACAAGAACAAGTCTAGTAGAGTCTTAAGGAACGGTAGGGGGACGCCTTTACTTTTCTTTGAGAGGCTATAAGACTTTAGGAAAATTCCATTCTTTCATTCTTTCTTTCGTGCTATTACTTGGATCCAATTGGTATCTAGGTGATACAAATTGGTATCTGACCATCTTCACTCTATTTCGCAGATGGTTAGAACTAGAGCAACGACTGCGCCAACATCAACATCGGCAAGACAAGAAGCGTGAAGCCGACCATCGGGTCAGGCTCGAGGAAGAGTAACGGCAAGAGGCCGTGGTAGAGGTCGTGGGAGGACGCCTGCAGAGGAAGAGGACGAGCACCTAGCCCATCCGATACTAGGCGGTGACTCTCCACCGATCAAGAAGTAGTAAGAGAGGGTGAGGAAGGGAACCGAACAAGTGCAGAATGAGGGATTGTCTCCCAACCTACCCCGGACATGATCAATCGTGTTCTCGCTTATCTTAGTGGGTTATCGATCAAGGTCAAACACCTCCGGTGTTTCTGCACCAAAGACCTCAGGCTCGGAGGTACAACAGCGGCTACTATGGCTCTCGCATGGATGTTCCATTGAAATAGGCACATTTCCACGTCGACTCATCGGGCCTATAATGTCAAATGATCGGCATGAACTTTTGAAGAAGTTCTTGAAATTGAAACCTCCGGTCTTCAGGTCTTTGAATCGGAGGATGCTTACGATTTTACGGTTGATCGTCATGAGCTACTACACAAGATGGGTATAGTGGAACGGTTTGGTGTTGAGTTCGTGAGTTATCAGTTTCAAGGGAACGCCAAAATGTGGTGGCGGTCACATGTTGAGTGTCAACCAACAGAGGCACCACCTATGACTTGGGCTTCATTCTCTAGTTTGTTTATGGAGAAGTATATCCCGCGGACTTTGAGGGATAGGAAAAGAGATGAATTCTTAAGTCTAGAGCAAGGTAGGATGTCGATCGTGCACTGAGGCTAAGTTTCGTGCATTATCCCGGTATGCCACCCAACTATGTTTGATCCACAAGAGCGGATTATTTGTTTTGTGAAGCGGGTTGAGATCGAGTTGCGGATTTGACTTTACGGTAGCGGCTCTGAAATCTTTTCAAGAAGTGGTGGACTTCGTGGTAGAGGTGGAAGGAGTGAAGCGGATGAATTCACCATGGCGTCGACATCAAAGAGGTTTCGAAAGGAGGTGAGTTTAATGGTTCTTACTCTAGAGGACAGGGTTAGGAGGTTACTCGATTCGACCCATTCGATCTTCACTACAGATCAGTTGGGGTCCACCTCCGACCGGTCAACACTTCTCCGAGAGACCTATGCATGAACCCGCAGAGTGCTATGGATGTGGGGAGATTGGACATATTAAGAGATATTGTCCAAAACAGAGTTACAGACCTCCAAATGTTAGAGGTAGAGGTGGTCATGGTAGAGGCCGTCATTCTGGAGGACGCGGTGGTCGAGGTAATGGTGGTCACCAAAACGGACGGGGTGATGGGCAAACTGGAGCCACTACATCACAACATGGTAGGGGCAACGGACAGACAAGTAATGGGGCCCATTGCTACGCTTTTCCTGGGAGATCTGGAGCGGAGACATCAGATGATGTCATCACAGGTAATCTTTTGATTTGTGATTGCATGGCTTCTGTATTGTTTGATCCTGGATCCACATTTTCTTATGTATCTTCCTCATTTGCTAATGGTCTAAATTTACGTTGTGAATTACTTGATATGCCTATTCATGTTTCTACTCCGGTGGGTGAGTCTGTGGTAGTTGAAAAGGTATATAGGTCTTGTTTAGTGAACTTTGTGGGGAGCAACACTTATGTAGATTTGGTTATCTTAGAAATGGATGATTTTGATGTAATTCTGGGTATGACTTGGCTTTCTCCGCAATTTGCGATCTTGGATTGTAATGCTAAAACGGTGACGTTAGCCCAGCGTGGAACAGATCCGTTAGTGTGGGAGGGTGACTACACTTCCAATCCGGTGCGTATCATTTCTTTTCTTCGTGCTAAGAAAATGGTTAGTAAAGGGTGTTTAGTTTTCTTGGCACATCTCAAGGATGACACTACCCAAATACCTTCGATTGAGTCAGTTTCAGTGGTCCGTGAGTTTCTAGAGGTGTTCCCTGCAAATCTTCCTGGTATGCCACCAGATAGGGACATTGACTTCTGTATTGATCTTGAACCGGGTACTCGCCCCATTTCTATACCCCCTTATAGAATGGCTCCCGCGGAGTTAAGAGAGTTAAAAGCCCAACTTCAAGAGTTGTTGAGCAAAGGCTTCATTAGACCAAGTGCATCTCCTTGGGGTGCTCCGGTTTTGTTTGTAAAGAAGAAGGATGGGAGTTTTCGGATGTGCATAGACTACCGGCAGTTGAACAAGGTAACTATTAAGAACAAGTATCCTCTTCCTCGCATTGATGACTTGTTCGATCAGTTACAAGGTGTTTGTGTCTTCTCAAAGATTGACTTGAGATCCAGTTATCATCAATTGAAAATACGGGCAACGGATGTGCCAAAGACTGTTTTTCGAACGAGGTATGGGCATTACGAATTTGTAGTGATGTCTTTTGGTCTTACGAATGCCCCTGCTGCGTTCATGAGCTTGATGAACAGGATTTTTAAGCCATATCTGGATCTATTTGTGATCGTATTTATTGATGATATATTGGTATACTCAAAGAGCAAGAAGGAACATGAAGAGCATTTAAGAATGGTATTGGAAATGTTGAGGGAGAAAAAGCTTTATGCCAAGTTCTCTAAGTGTGAGTTTTGGCTAGATGCAGTGTCCTTCTTGGGGCACGTGGTTTCTAAGGATGGAGTGATGGTGGATCCTTCTAAGATTGAGACAGTGAAGAATTGGGTAAGACCTACTAATGTGTCAGAAATAAGGAGCTTTGTTGGGTTAGCTAGCTACTACCGCCGATTTGTCAAGGGATTCTCTTCCATTGCTTCCCAATTGACGAACTTGACTAAGCAGAATGTTCCATTTGTATGGTCGGACGAGTGTGAAGAAAGCTTTCAGAAGCTCAAGACTTTGTTGACTACTGCACCCATCCTTACCTTGCCAGTGGAGGGTAAGAACTTCATTGTCTATTGTGATGCATCCTACTCGGGTTTGGGTGCGGTGCTAATGCAAGAGAAGAATGTGATTGCTTATGCTTCAAGACAATTAAAAGTGCATGAACGTAACTATCCAACTCATGATTTGGAATTGGCCGCAGTAGTGTTTGCATTAAAGCAATGGAGACACTATTTATATGGGGTTAAGTGTGAGGTCTATACGGATCATCGTAGCCTACAGTATGTCTTTACTCAGAAAGATTTGAACTTGAGACAGAGGAGATGGATGGAACTACTGAAGGACTACGACATCACTATTTTGTATCATCCGGGGAAGGCGAATGTTGTAGCGGATGCTTTAAGTAGAAAGGCGGGGAGCATGGGAAGTCTAGCTCACTTGCAAGCTTCTAGACGCCCATTGGCTAGAGAAGTTCAAATTCTGGCTAACGACCTTATGAGATTAGAAGTAAATGAGAAGGGAGGATTTTTAGCTTGTGTAGAGGCAAGATCTTCCTTCCTTGACAAGATTAAGGGAAAGCAGATTAATGATGAAAAATTGATCCGGATCCGAGATAAAGTGTTGGAAGGAGAGGCTAAAGAAGCGACAATCGATGAGGAAGGTGTTTTGAGGATTAAGGGAAGGGTATGTGTACCCCGCGTCGATGATTTGATCAACACTATTCTGACAGAGGCTCATAGTTCAAGGTATTCGATACATCCGGGTGCAACCAAGATGTATCGTGACCTAAAGCAACACTTTTGGTGGAGTAGAATGAAACGTGATATTGTTGAGTTTATTGCCAAATGTCCAAGCTGTCCGCCAAGTAAAGTATGAACACCAGGCCGAAGGAACACTTCGGAGAATGCACGTCCCGGAATGGAAGTGGGAAAGGATTGCAATGGATTTCGTGGTTGGTCTTCCAAAGACATTGGGAAAGTTTGATTCTATTTGGGTAATTGTTGATAGGTTAACTAAGTCTGCTCACTTCATTCCGGTCAAGGTGACTTACAATGCAGAAGTTAGCCAAACTTTACATCTCGGAAGTGGTGCGATTGCACGGGGTTCCACTCTCCATTATATCGGATAAGGTACGCAGCTTTACTTCTAAGTTTTGGAAAACATTGCATGCGAGGTGGGTACTAGGTTGGACCTTAGTCTTTGCGTTCCATCCTCAGACCGATGGTCAGTCTGAGGGAACGATTCAAGTGTTGGAGGATATGCTTCGTGCATGTGTGATAGAGTTTGGTGGCCATTGGGATAGCTTTTTGCCCTTAGCGGAGTTTTCATACAATAATAGCTATCACTCAAGTATTGATATGGCCCCATTTGAAGCATTGTATGGGAGGAGATGTAGGTCTCCCATTGGTTGGTTTGATGCATTCGAGGTTAGACCTTGGGGTACTGACCTTTTGAGGGATTCGATAGAGAAAGTGAAGTCTATTCAAGAAAAGCTTCTAGCGGCGCAAAGTAGACAAAAGGAATATGCAGATCGAAAGGTTAGAGACTTAGAGTTCATGGAGGGTGAACAAGTCTTGTTGAAAGTTTCACCAATGAAAGGAGTGATGCGGTTTGGTAAAAGAGGTAAACTAAGCCCAAGGTATATTGGTCCCTTCGAAGTACTTAAACGAGTAGAGGAGGTGGCTTATGAGTTAGCCTTGCCTCCAGGGCTGTCCGGAGTACATCCGGTATTCCATGTGTCTATGTTGAAAAGATATCATGGGGATGGAAACTACATTATCCGTTGGGATTCAGTTTTGCTTGATGAGAATTTGTTTTATGAGGAGGAACCTGTTGCCATTCTAGATAGGGAAATTCGCAAGTTGAGATCAAGGGAGATTGCATCTATCAAGGTGCAATGGAAGAATCGACCCGTTGAAGAAGCCACATGGGAGAAGGAGGCAGATATGCGAGAAAGATCCTCACATCTGCTTCTGATTCAGGTACTCCTTTGCCCTTGTTTTCCTTCTTGTGATCGTTCGGGACGAACGATGGGTAAATTGGTATCTATTGTAACGACTGTTTAGTCGTTTTGAGCAGCAGATTTTATTTACGGAAAACAGTCGAGGCAACGGACCCACGACGACCGTCATGGGCACGACGGACCGTTGCAGGTCTCGCTTCAAAACACTTAGAAAATCTGAAATTGGGTGCGAAAATCGACTCTACGAACCGTAGCGGAATGGCGGGACGGACCGTCCGCAGTGTGACGGACCGTCATGCACCCTGGTGGAAATTTGGGTCTACGAACTATGCGACCAGACGGGGGCCGGACCGTCGCAGGCGCGACGGCCCGTCACGGGCTACGGAATCCCAGTTCGGGTCGGATTTCTTTATACGTTTTAAGGGACGTTTTTGACTATTCCTGCTTTAATTATAAAGTTAGTGGGTTAATGTTAATAAGTCTAATTACTTGGGGGTTAAAAGAGGTAACCTTAAGTTAATTAGTGGGTTATTATTGCCATCTTTTATTCTTAATTATATACTAATTAGGGTAAAAGAAAGAGGGTTTGAATAAGAAAAATAAGAAAGAACAAAGAGAGACAAAAAAAAGAAAGAGAACGAGTAGAGAGAGAGAAACGAAGAGGATAGCAAGGATTCTGAGAAGATAGCTTGTTGATCGCAATTCTTCGGTGGAGGTAGGTTATGGTTTTCATGCTATTCGTAGTAAACTCTTAATAGTGAATGATATGTGTTAGTAGTATTGTAAACCCTTCTATATGCTTGATTGTATGCTTGCATGAATGATGTGATTATGTAATTATGATATAATAAGCATGATGAAGCTATTGAATCCTGAATCTTGAAAAGAAACCCTAATCTACTTTGTTAATGATGATGCCTTGGTATAAAAGAAGGCTTGATGAACGAAAGTAGTGAGATTAGGGGATCGGGTGCCACGTTCCGGTACTAGGATAGTATATGAGGATCGGAGTGTCACGTTCCGACATCAGGATAGTATATGGATCGGGTGCCACGTTTCGGTACCAGGATAGTATATGAGGATCGGAGTGTCACGTTCCGACACCAGGATAGTATATGGATCGGGTGCCACGTTCCGGTACCAGGATAGTATATGAGGATCGGAGTGTCACGTTCCGACACCAGGATAGTATATGGATCGGGTGCCACGTTCTGGTACCAGGATACAATATGGATCGGGTGTCACGTTCCGACACCAGGATAGAATGAGGATCGGAGTGTCACGTTCCGACACCAGGATAGTATATGAGAAGCGGAGTGTCACGTACCGACACGAGGGGAATAAAGATAACGAATCTTGAAAAATGATAATATATTCAAATCTAATGAACCTAATTCCCAAATGAGTATGATGAGGAGGCGTGAGTCCTCATTGAAGTGCTTGGTGTTGTAACGAGGTTATGGTAATCGTAAATCTTTGCATGCTAAGGATATTAGTTTAGTTTATGATATTGCTTAATATATCCGCTTTTCTATTTTGAGTTGGCCGATGATATCTACTCGATGCCGTGTTTTGTAATCGACCCTACTTTTATGTTTTCTTCTTGTTTATTTGTGGAGTGCGACAAGCGTGCCGTCGTCTTCGACTCAGCGATAATTCAAGCGGTCTTACTACATCGGAAATTCAGGGTGAGCTAATACTTCTAGCTTGGACTGGATCTTCTTCTTCAAGTCTTGATGCCTTGAACTTCCGGCATGGACTAGCTTCTTATGTATTTTTAGCTTTTAGAATACTCTTAGTTTAGTCATTTGATCATAGATGTTCTTGTGGTGATGACTTCCAGATTTTGGGGATAATAATAGTTATTGATTTTATTAATGAGTTAAGTCTTCTGCATTACTTTCTGTTGATATTATATTGAAATGTTAAGGTTTAGATTGGTTGGTTCGCTCACATAGGAGGGTAAATGTGGGTGCCGGTCGCGATCGGTTTTGGGTAGGTTATGGTTTTCATGCGATTCGTAGTAAACTCTTAATAGCGAATGATATGTATTGATAGTATTGTAAACCCTGCTATGTGCTTAATTGTATGCTTGCATGAACGTGATTATATAATTGTGATTATATTAAGCATGATGAAGCTATTGAATCCCAAATCTTGATAAAAACCTAATCTCTTTTTAATGATGATGCCTTGGTAAGGGATAAGACTTGATGAACTAAAGTAATGAGATTGATGATGCCTTGATAAGGGAGAAGGCTTGATGAATTGATAGAATGAGATCAGGGGATCGGGTGTCACGAACCGACATGTAGAATTAGGGGATCGGGTGTCACGAACCGACACGTAGAATTAGGGGATCGGGTGTCACGAACCGACACGTAGAATTAAGGGATCGGGTGTCACGAACCGACACGTAGAATTAAGGGATCGGGTGTCACGAACCGACACGTAGATTTAGGGGATCGGGTGTCACGAACCGACACGTAGATTTAGGGGATCGGAGTGTCACGTTCCGACACATAGTAGTAGGGGATCGGAGTGTCACGTACCGACACAAGAGGATTAATTAATATGAGGGAGCGGAGTGTCACGTACCGACACAAGAGAAATAAAGATAATGAATCTTGAAAGATGCTAATATACTCAATCTAATGAATCTAATTCCCAAATGAGTATGATATTGAGGCTTGAGTCCTCATGTGTGAACTTGACGGAAATTGTTAATGATATAGTACTTGTTGTTGCTACATGTTGAGTATCATAGTTGAGTTTATGATATTACTTGGTATATACTGTTTTCTATTTTGAGTTGGCCGATGATATCTACTCAGTACTCGTGTTTTGTACTGACCCCTACTTTTATGTTTTCTTCTTTGTTATTTGTGGAATGTAGCAAACGTGCCGTCGTCTTCGACTCAACAGTAATTCAAGCCAGTCTTACTACATCAGAAATTCAGGGTGAGCTAATGCTTCTAGCTTGGACTGGATCTTCTTCTTCAAGTCTTGATGCCTTGAACTTCCGGCATGGACTAGCTTCTTCTGTATTTTTAGCTTCTTTGACATTTTTAGTTAGTAATTTGATCATAGATGTTCTTGTGATGATGACTTCCAGATTTTGGGGAATAATAGTTATTGATTTGGTTTTTATAAATGAGTTTAAGTCTTCCGCATTATTTTCTGTTGATATTATATTGAAATGTTAAGTTTTAGATTGGTTGGTTCGCTCACATAGGAGGGTAAATGTGGGTGCCAGTCGCGGCTCGGTTTTGGGTCGTGACAAATTTGGTATCAGAGCATTAGGTTCTTTGGTCTCATCACACAAGAACGAGTCTAGTAGAGTCTTAAGGAACGGTAGGGGGACGCCTTTACTTTTCTTTGAGAGGCTATAAGACTGTAGGAAAATTCCATTCTTTCATTCTTTCTTTCGTGCTACTACTTGAATCCAATTAGTATCTAGGTGATACAAATTGGTAACTGACCATCTTCACTCTCTTTCGCAGATGGTTAGAACTAGAGCAACGACTACGCCAACACCAACACCAAAGACCGTGGGCGGTGTGTCGAGCGACCCACCTGGGTGTAGCTCGAGGAAGAATAACGGCAAGAGGCCGTGGGAGAGGTCGTGGGAGGACGTCTTCTAGAGGAAGAGGACGAGCACCTAGCCCATCTGATACTAGGGCAGTGACTCCTCCACCGACTGAAGAAGTAGTAAGAGAGGGTGAGGAAGGGAAGCGAACAAGAACAGACGAGAATTGCACCCCAACCTACCCCAGAGATGATCAATCAGGTTCTTGCTTATCTTAGCGGGTTATCTGATCAGGGTCAGGCACCTCCAGTGTTTTCTGCATAAGCACCTCAGGCTCCGGAGGTACAACGTGCGGCTACTATGGCTCCCCGCGTGGATGTTCCATTGGAAATAGGCACATTTCCTCGTCTGACTACAGGGCCTATAATGACAAGTGATCAGCATGAACTTTTCAGTAAGTTCTTGAAATTGAAACCTCCAGTCTTCAAGGGTGCTGAATCTGAGGATGCTTATGATTTTCTGGTTGACTGTCATGAGCTACTACACAAGATGGGTATAGTAGAACGGTTTGGTGTTGAGTTCGTGAGTTATCAGCTTCAAGGGAACGCCAAAATGTGGTGGCGGTTTATGGAGAAGTTTATTCCCCGGACTTTGAGGGATAGGAAAAGGGATGAGTTCTTGAGCCTAGAGCAAGGTAGGATGTCGGTCAATGCATATGAGGCTAAGTTTCGTGCCCTATCCAGATATGCCACTCAACTTTGTTTCAGTTCACAAGAGCGGATTCGTCGTTTTGTGAAGGGGTTGAGGTCAGAGTTGCGGATTTCAGCCTTACAGGTAGCGGCTACGGCAAAATCCTTCCAAGAAGTGGTAGATTTCGTGGTAGAGGTGGAAGGAGTGAAGCGGATGAATCGCCACGGCGTCGACATCAAAGAGGTTTGAAAGGGAGGAGAGTTTAATGGTTCTTACTCAGAGGACAGGGTTTGGAGGTTACTCGCGACCCATTCGGTCTTCACTACTGATCGTAGTTGGGGTCCACCTCAGACCGGTCAACAATTCTCTGAGAGACCTATGCTTGACTCTAGAGAGTGTTATGGATGTGGGAGGCTGGACATATTAGGAGGAATTGTCCCAAACAGAGTTATAGACCCCCGATAGCTAGAGGTAGAGGTGGTCGTGGTAGAGGCCGTTATTCAGGGGATGTGGTGGTCGAGGTAATGGTGGTCACCAAAGCGGCAGAGGTCTTTGGGCAACCGGAGCCACTACACCACAACATGGTAGGGGCAACGGACAAACAAATGAAAGGGCCCATTGTTATGCTTTCCCTGGGAGATCGGAGGAGAAGACATCTGATGCTGTCATCACAGGTAATCTTCTTGTTTGTGATTGCATGGCTTCTGTATTGTTTGATCCTGGATCCACATTTTCTTATGTATCTTCCTCATTTGCTAATGGTCTAAATTTACATTGTGAATTACTTGATATGCCTATTCATGTTTCTACTCCGGTGGGTGAGTCTGTGGTAGTTGAAAAGGTATATAGGTCTTGTTTGGTGAACTTTGTGGGGAGCAACACTTATGTAGATTTGGTTATTTTAGAAATGGTTGACTTTGATGTAATTCTGGGTATGACTTGGCTTTCTCCGCAATTTGCAATCTTGGATTGTAATGCTAAAAGCAGTGGCGTTAGCCAAGCAGCTGGGACCGGTTCCAGATTAGTGTGGGAGGGTGACTACACTTCCAATCCGGTGCGTATCATCTCCTTTCTCCGTGCTAAGAAAATGGTTAGTAAAGGGTGTTTAGCTTTCTTGGCCCATCTCAAGGATGACACTACCCAAGTACCTTCGATTAGTCGGCTTTGGTAGTCCGTAAGTTTTGGATGTGTTCCTGGCAGATCTTCCTGGTATGCCACCAGATAGGGATATTGACTTCTGCATTGATCTTGAACCGGGCACTCGCCCCATTTCTATACCCCCTTATAGAATGGCTCCCGCGGAGTTGAGAGAGTTAAAGGCCCAACTTCAAGAGTTGTTGAGCAAAGGCTTCATCAGACAAAGTGCATCTCCTTGGGGTGCTCCGGTTTTGTTTGTGAAGAAGAAGGATTGGAGTTTTCGGATGTGCATAGACTACAGACAACTGAATAAGGTAACTATTAAGAACAAGTATCCTCTTCCTGGCATTGATGACTTGTTCGATCAATTACAAGGTGCTTGTGTCTTCTCTAAGATTGACTTGAGATCTGGTTATCATCAATTGAAAATACGGGCAACGGATGTGCCAAAGACTGCTTTTCGAACAAGGTATGGGCATTACGAATTTGTGGTTATGTCTTTTGGTCTTACGAATGCCCCTGCTGCGTTCATGAGCTTGATGAACGGGATTTTTAAGCCATATTTGGACCTCTTTGTGATCGTATTTATTGATGATATATTGGTATACTCAAAGAGCAAGAAGGAACATGAAGAGCATTTGAGAATGGTATTGGAAATGTTGAGGGAGAAAAAGCTTTATGCCAAGTTCTCTAAGTGTGAGTTTTGGCTAGATGCAGTGTCCTTCTTGGGGCACGTGGTTTCTAAGGAAGGAGTGATGGTGGATCCTTCTAAGATTGAGACAGTGAAGAATTGGGTAAGACCCACTAATGTGTCAGAAATAAGGAGCTTTGTTGGGTTAGCTAGCTACTACCGCCGATTTGTCAAGGGATTCTCTTCTATTGCTTCCCAATTGACGAACTTGACTAAGCAGAATGTTCCATTTGCATGGTCGGACGAATGTGAGGAAAGCTTTCAGAAACTCAAGACTTTGTTGACTACCGCACCTATCCTTACCTTGCCAGTAGAGGGTAAGAACTTCATTGTTTATTGTGATGCATCATATTCTGGGTTGGGTGCAGTTCTAATATAAGAGAAGAATGTAATTGCTTATGCTTCAAGGCAATTAAAGGTGCACTAACGTAATTATCCGACCCATGATTTGGAATTGGCTGCGGTAGTGTTTGCCTTAAAGCAATGGAGACACTATCTATATGGAGTTAAGTGTGAAGTATACACGGATCATCGTAGCCTACAATATGTCTTTACTCAGAAAGATTTGAACTTAAGACAGAGGAGATGAATGGAGTTACTAAAGGACTACGATATCACTATCCTGTATCATCCGGGAAAAGCGAATGTTGTGGCAGATGCTTTAAGTAGAAAAGCGGGAAGCATGGGAAGTCTAGCCCACTTGCAAGTTTCTAGACGTCCATTGGCTAGAGAGGTTCAGACTCTGGCTAACGAATTGATGAGGTTAGAAGTAAATGAGAAGGGAGGATTGTTGGCTTGTGTGGAGGCAAGATCTTCTTTTCTTGACAAGATTAAGGGAAAACAGTTTGATGATGAGAAACTAAGAAGAATCCAAGATAAGGTATTGCGAGGAGAGGCTAAGGAAGCACAAATCGATGAGGAAGGTGTTTTGAGAATCAAGGGAAGGGTATGTGTACCCCGAGTTGATGATTTGATCAACACTATTTTGACAGAGGCTCATAGTTCAAGGTATTCTATACATCCGGGTGCAACCAAGATGTACCGTGACCTAAAGCAACACTTTTGGTGGAGTAGAATGAAGCGGGATATTGTGGATTTTATTGCCAAATGTCCAAACTGTCAACAAGTAAAATATGAACACCAAAGGCCCGGAGGAACACTTCAGAGAATGCCCATTCCGGAATGGAAGTGGGAGAGAATTGCAATGGATTTTGTGGTTGGTCTTCCGAAGACAATGGGTAAGTATGACTCCATTTGGGTGATTGTTGATAGGTTAACTAAGTCTGCTCATTTCGTTCCGGTTAAGGTGACTTACAATGCCGAGAAGTTAGCCAAGATCTATGCCTCAGAAATCGTTCGATTGCATGGGGTTCCACTATCCATCATATCAGATAGAGGTACGCAGTTTACTTCTAAGTTTTGGAAAACATTGCATGCAGAATTGGGTACTAGGTTGGACCTTAGTACTTCGTTCCATCCTCAGACCGATGGTCAGTCTGAGCGAACGATTCAAGTGTTGGAGGATATGCTTCGTGCATGTGTGATAGAGTTTGGTGGCCATTGGGATAGCTTTTTACCCTTAGTGGAGTTTTCATACAATAATAGCTATCACTCAAGTATTGATATGGCCCCATTTGAGGCACTATATGGGAGAAGATGTAGGTCTCCCATTGGGTGGTTTGATGCATTTGAGGTTAGACCTTGGGGTACTGACCTTTTGAGGGATTCATTAGAGAAACTGAAATCTATTCAAGAAAAGCTGTTAGCGGCGCAAAGTAGGCAAAAGGAATATGCAGATCGAAAGGTTAGAGACTTGGAGTTCATGGAGGGTGAACAAGTCTTACTGAAGGTTTCGCCCATGAAAGGGGTGATGCGGTTTGGTAAGCGAGCTAAACTTAGCCCAAGGTATATTGGTCCATTTGAAGTACTCAAGCGAATAGGGGAGGTGGCTTATGAGTTAGCCTTGCCTCCAGGGCTGTCCGGAGTACATCCGGTATTCCATGTGTCTATGTTGAAAAGATACCATGGGGATGGAAACTACATTATCCGTTGGGATTCGGCTTTGCTTGATGAGAATTTGTCTTATGAGGAGGAACACATGTTGCCATTCTATATAGAGAAATTCGCAAGTTGAGATCAAGGAGATTGCATCCATCAAAGTTCAATGGAAGAATCGACCCGATTGAAGAAGCCACTTGGGAGAAGGAGGCGGATATGCGAGAAAGATACCCACATCCGTTTCTGATTCAGGTACTCCTTTCGCCACTTGTTTTCCTTCTTGTGATCGTTCGGGAGACGAACGATGGGTAAATGGTATCTATTGTAACGACTGTTTAGTCGTTTTGGGCGTGAACTTCAATTACGGAAAAAGCAGAAGCAGCGGACCGCGATGGGCCGTCATGGGCACGACGGACCGTCGCAGGTCTCGCTTCAAAACACTTAGAAAATCTGAAATTGGGTAATCGAAAATCGACTCTACGAACCGTAACGAAATGGCGGGGCCGGACCGTCACAGTGTGACGGACCGTCCTGAAGTCTTTAGTGGAAATCGGTCTACGAGCCTTGCGGCGACTGCGGAGACGGACCGTCGCAGTACGGCACGAACCGTCCGAGCGCGACGGTCGAAATCTCGGTGTGCAATCCCAGTCCGGGTCGGATTTCTTTATACGTTTTAAGGGACATTTTTGACTATTCCTGCTTTAATTATCAAGTTAGAGGGTTAATGTTAATAAATCTAATTACTTGGGGGTTAAAAGAGGTAATCTTAAGTTAATTAGTGGGTTATTATTGTCATCTTTTATTCTTAATTATATACTAATTAGGGTAAAAGAAAGAGGGTTTGAAAAAAAATAAAAATAGAAAGAACAAGAGAAAGAGAGAGAGGATCAATCGAACGAGGAAGAGAGAAAACACAAGCTTTGGGGAATTTGCTTGCTTGATCACTAATCTTCGGTGGAGGTAGGTTATGGTTTTCATGTTATTCGTAGTAAACTCTTAATAGCGAATGATATGTATTGATAGTATTGTAAACCCTGCTATGTGCTTAATTGTATGCTTGCATGAACGTGATTATATAATTGTGATTATATTAAGCATGATGAAGCTATTGAATCCCAAATCTTGATAAAAACCTAATCTCTTTTTAATGATGATGCCTTGGTAAGGGATAAGACTTGATGAACTAAAGTAATGAGATTGATGATGCCTTGGTAAGGGAGAAGGCTTGATGAATTGATAGAATGAGATTAGGGGATCGGGTGTCACGAACCGACACGTAGAATTAGGGGATCGGGTGTCACGAACTGATACGTAGAATTAGGGGATCGGGTGTCATGAACCGACACGTAGAATTAAGGGATCGGGTGTCACGAACCGACACGTAGATTTAGGGGATCGGGTGTCACGAACCGACACGTAGATTTAGGGGATCGGAGTGTCACGTTCCGACACATAGTAGTAGGGGATCGGAGTGTCACGTACCGACATAAGAGGATTAATGAATATGAGGGAGCGGAGTGTCACGTACCGACACAAGAGAAATAAAGATAATGAATCTTGAAAGATGCTAATATACTCAATCTAATGAATCTAATTCCCAAATGAGTATGATATTGAGGCTTGAGTCCTCATGTGTGAACTTGACGGAAATTGTTAATGATATAGTACTTGTTGTTGCTACATGTTGAGTATCATAGTTGAGTTTATGATATTACTTGGTATATACTGTTTTCTATTTTGAGTTGGCGGATGATATCTACTCAAGACTGCCGTTTTGTAATCGACCCTACTTTTATGTTTTCTTCTTTGTTATTTGTGGAATGTAGCAAGCGTGCCGTCGTCTTCGACTCAACATGAATTCAAGCCACCCTACTACATCAGAAATTCAGGGTGAGCTAATGCTTCTAGCTTGGACTGGATCTTCTTCTTCAAGTCTTGATGCCTTGAACTTCCGGCATGGACTAGCTTCTTATGTATTTTTAGCTTCTTAGACATTTTTAGTTAGTAATTTGATCATAGATGTTCTTGTGATGATGAATTTCAGATTTTGGGGAATAATAGTTATTGATTTGGTTTTTATAAATGAGTTTAAGTCTTCCGCATTATTTTCTGTTGATATTATATTGAAATGTTAAGTTTTAGATTGGTTGGTTCGCTCACATAGGAGGGTAAATGTGGGTGCCAGTCGCGGCTCGGTTTTGGGTCGTGACAAACTCTTTACTTCCAACCTCAAGGTTGTGCGTTCAATTCCCTAAGAAAGCATAAATTGCGAGCTCGCGAAATAATACATGTATATTATAGGAAAATTAACTATTTTTATAATGAGATATTTATCTTTACTTAAGAAAAAAATAGTTTTTTGTATATGAAATATAGTCGTTTGTGACAAAGTTAGATTTTGTTCAACTACGAAACACATATAACTTTAGAGAAAACTGATTTCATCACTGAAAGTAAACTAATTAGCGACGATATAATTATGTCGGTAGTAATAACATTTTTAGTTACAAAGCATTCTATTAACTACAAAAAAAATAATACTTTTTACGACAAATAAATTTGTCACAAATGTTTAAGCATTAATGGACGATTTTTCTTTTTGTGGTTAAAAAAATACTTCTAACGACGAGCATTAAATCGTCTTTGTATACTTATAGAGACACACATTTAGTGACAAATTAATTTTCGCCTCACAAGAATTTTAGTGACGAAATATAATTTATAAATGACGAAATAATTTGTCCCTGATAATCGATTGTTGTAGTGATGTCACTCATGCTATCATTCTATATATTTTGGGGTGTCAAGCGATTATGCTTGTTGTACTCACACGTGTTTGTTGGGAAAGTGGAAATTTTTGAACCCAATGAATAAATTGAATCCATTGGTGAATCCCCTCTTACCTTGACATTAAAGTCCAAAAGCAATGGAGGAAAAATAATACTTGAAGCTTGAAACCCTAGCTTTCTTCCTTGAGCTTGAGAGAGAATTGAACAGAATGAACTAGGACGAGAATTGGGGATTTGAGAGAATTAGAGGATTTTGGGTAGAATTAGGAGTTGAAAGTAGTTATAGGGCTTTAGAATTAGGGTCAAACCTACATAATATAGGTATTAAATTCATAGGAAAAGACTCAAATACCCTTAAGAAATAACTGGCGGAAGTGATCTACAGTTGAGACCTACGGTCCGTAGGACTTTCTATAGCTCGTACTGATCAATCGTAAAATCAACTTCAAAAATCCAAAATTCATCTTACTTTCCACTAGACTTTTCGTAACACCTCGAACTTCCATAAAGGGTTAAAAGGGAAAATTTAGGCAAGTCCACGAATCCAAAAAGACCATAGACCCTTCAGTACATCATCCTAGATGATTCATGTAGGGGATCACGATCAGTTAAGGATGTCGTGAGTGACCATCCAGGACTGCCCTGGGAGGGGTCACCTAGACGTCCCGTCGAGGGCCCATGTAAGTCACCCAATCAAGGTGGTTGTCAAGTCTTTAGTGTTGGGAAAATTGCAAACAGTCACATCTTTTAGCACACAATGAATTTGGTGGCTCATAACTTATCAAATTAAAGATTTCTGAATCCTCTTTCCATCAACACCGAGTTTGACTAATTTCAAGCTCGGAGTAAAAACTTATGCTCGAAATAGTAAAGCCTTGTGGGGCAAAGCATCTTCACGACCCATTTGACGGGCTGTGGTGCTCTGACGGCCCGTGAAGCCTATCTTGTAGCCACTCCGTCAGCTTTTAAGTCAGGATCACATTGGTCTTTTCTCCTATGCATTTGGTACTTAAACTGCGTCGTTTTACTCATTCTGAGCTGAATAATCTAGTCAGAAACTACCAGAATCTTCATTCCCAAAAAATCATCTAACTTAGAACAAAAAGATGAGAAATGAAGGTGATAGTTTCCACAGGATAAACATAGGACTTCTTCAAATTCAACCCCGAAGATTCCTTCGTAGTTTCGTCACTAGGTATGTGAGATTTTACTAGTGGGTTCCTTTTATCCATTAGGTCCCTAGAGTTCAATTATTTTTTCAATTTTACTTAGGGTTTTCAAAACCTTTGTGATTCCTTGTGATTTCAGTTTCTATAGTTCCACGATTTAAATAACATGTTTCCTAGGATATTTGCATAGTTCCATGAATATAATTTAGAACCCTAGATTGCATTACTATCAATACTCGTGAATTTTACTTGCTAGGCAAATCAGAAAAGCATACTTTAGAATTCAAATGTCACATTAATATCAATTTTGGCTCAGTTTCATTCGATTAATCCATTACTAACCATACATGAAAATCAAAAGATAAGATGCGAAACTAAAAGAAAAAACAAATTAGTTAGCAAAGAGACACATGTCAGAATCATTGGTCATAGTAAACTTTTCTCTCTCAAAGTTAGTCTTCATTGACGGTTGAGAAAATGAAATCAAAATTGAAAGAGCCAACAAGAGGATCATGCCTCAAGTTGATTCCATCAAACTCTACCTTAAATTATAAATAAATTATAACATATTATAATTATTTATTATAAAAAATATATTATTTATATATAATTATAAAAAAAATATGTATATAATTTATCAGTTCGTTAGTTATTTCTTCAATCTTTTCTTTTTTAAAAATAAATAAATAAATAATTCAAATAGTATCGAGTTTTAAAAATGTAAAATCAAATCCAAATTATTTTTTACAACAATTACTGGAATGTGCTATCTCAAAGCACCATTTGGGAAAAAACTTGAGTCACCTTTTTCTACAAGTATTTTTTTTATGTTCAAATCCTACACGTATTCGAATATGTATGTTTTGTTAAAATTTTATTGGCACAACACAAATTTAGGTCTATATCTAACTCTCTTTTTTTGTTTCAAGTGAAGTGGAAGTATCCCTTCATAAGAAAGGAGTACATGTGTCCTATATCTTTAGTGCAAAAAACAAATTAAATTCTAATACAATAAATTCATTTGGCCCACAAAATTTATCATGATGTTAGAGATGTATGATTTTGTTTGATTTTGGAAAATAGTCTCAAAAATATTTTAGTTTTAATTAAAATTATTGTTACGATGTCAAATTTTATAGAGAACTTTTTTATCTTTCTACACTATGTAATAGTGTATTTTAAAGGTATATATGTGGCTAGGTGGACATATGACTATTTATAATTATGTAATATTTATGATATCCACGTGGGAACATATATACTTTTAAAATACACTATTAAATAGTACAGGGGTAAATGTCCTTTCCAAAGTTTGATATTGTTACAACAATATCCGTCAAAGTTTAGATATATTTCAAACATTTTCCCTTTGATTTTTAACTTTTTAAAACTTATTTTAAGTTAATTTTAACTTTGCCAAAATACTTTTAAAAGCTAAAAGTGACGCAAAAGTAAATTTGATCAACTTTTAAGTCACTCCAAACATGCTAATATACATTATCTATTCAGTTTTGCTTGTCATATTTGAATTCAATACATTCATTAAAAAAATAATAATTGATATAATTATTTTATATATCTATTGATTAATATTTGATATTAATTCATGAAAATTAAATTGAAAAATAAGTAATTAATGTAAAGGATAAATATGAAAAGAAAAAATATTTTTTATTATGTTAAAGTGATAAATAAAAGCAACCTCCAATTTTAAAATATTAAACAAGTAAAAGTAAATAAAAAAAAATTCATCAATATACACTATGATCGTAACTCTTATGGAATAGGAGAATTTATGTATAACGAGAATGTCATTGAAATAAAATCGTTAGTGGGATAAGCCCATTTTCATTAAACACTATGAAAGTGATAAATAAGGAATATTTATTGGCCAACAAGAATATGCACCAACCAATATACTAATCTCGTGTATCAAAACCATGATTAATCAAGCCACCCAAGAAAAATAGAGTGCACTCATGAGTAGTGAGCCATGAAAATCATATGTAAAGAAATATATTAAAACAATTTCACAATTTAGACAAATTTGTAGTTTACATTTTAACTATCTATGTTCTAAGAATTTTACATAAAGATCTGCAAATATTATTGAATCTACCATTTACAAATTTAAATTATAAAATAAGATAGAAATGTGTATTTGCTTATTTTAAGTTTTTGACGTTATTTTTCACGGAAAGCGAAATACTTTTGGACAAAGCAGTGAGAGTCAAAGCCAAAATTTTACTATACTATATTGGAAAACTTACGGAATCACTACTTTAGAAGCTAATTACTTATATATATGTTAGCTTGTAATATTACGAATCTTATTAAATTTTGGCGCGTTTAGATATATCCATATACATGTATCTCGGGATATATGAGGTCAAAATTAAGTGTAATATATTCTAGATGCATATATCCAAGTGGATTCGAATGTATATGGAATACATAACAAATCTTGCTCGCCACTCTCATTTGTAAGATACGTATACATGGGAATTAAACCAAATACATACCGATGCATGTTTTTAATGTATATCTAGTGTGAATTTCCATGGATCTGAGATACATGACTATCTCATGCCTCCCTCCCCATGTCACTCACTTTTTTTCCTATCTTAGTGTTATCTAGTAGGGAAAATACATATATCTAAGTATATCTTCCTTAATATATAATTAGAAAACTTTTAATTAGTGATAAAATACGTAATTATTTAAAAGTATAGATATAATTAATATATATGATACAAAATATATGTCTAATAAAATAGTTTTCCCTATTATATAGCACAATCTTGACTTACGTGAATCACTCAATCAAAAAATCAAATTGATTTAGAAAGAATATGTTTCTAATTTATAAGGTCTGCGGCAAAATTACAATGTGGAGTGGTCTCATGACAAATGTTAAATCAATAAAGATTGTCAATTCATTGAAACATAACATTGCTAATAGGACTGTCCATGAGGTTGGTATTAGCCCAACTTTTCCAGCCCAAGAAAAAACCTTTGCTTACAATTTGAGTTTAAAACTAAAAAAGTGTTCTACTATAGGGTGTGCTTGGTATGGAGAAAAATGTTTTCTTCTTTTCTGATGTTTGATTGGATAAATTTTTTGAAGAACATATTTTCTAGGAAAATAAGTTTCTTAAAAATAAGAAAAATGATTTTTTAATGAAAATAGAGGAAATAGGTTACACAAATGATATTCAATATTTATCATAACTACTTATCCACTCGTATAACACCACCAACTCCTACACCTTGACCATCTCACCCTTGCTACCACTGAGGCCCCACTGTCCAACCCTCCCGCCCCCTTTATTATTTTTCTAGATTTCATAGAAACACTCTTGAAATAACTTTTTTTTTTTTTTTTGCTTACTTACCAAATTCTAAAAAATAAGTAAGTTAAAAGTCATAAATTGGTCAACCAAGAAATGGTTGATCAACTTTTAATCACTTTTAGTTTAATCAATAATTTACTATTTTTTTTTTATTTTGCCTTAGCGTTACTTTCAGGTGGTTTCCGAAGATTTGAGCATGCGTACCTTAATTTTGTGATTGGATCATATCTTGTAGCATCTCTTTGGTATATTGTATAGTTATTGGTAGCTTGTTCTTATATAGCCTAGGCGTAGGCTAGTGATTGCCTTTGACTTGTATTTGGAGTAGAATAGTATAGTATAGTATAGTAGACTTGGGTCTGATAGTATGAGCCTTAGTTGGAGACAACTCATCCATCGTGACTCCTTTGTCTGTAACTTCCATTATGCTACGTTTTTTCGTCGTAAAACCGGGCTTTATTTCACTATTTGAGATTGGACTTGCGTTTATACATGGGATAAATCTTTGGTAAATTTTGATTTTGGATTTTAATCCACGATAGCCTTTACGATGGTAACTTTTGTTATAGGATCCTTTCCTATCTGCCCTTATAGTTGTGGTTTGAGTTATGAGTATATTATCTTCAACCACAGTTCAAGTTTCGGGAGCATTACTCTTAGTTGGGTTGAGACCTAACAATGTAATTCTAATATGTACTTCTTTCGGGTGACTTTGTCGCAGTTCATCAAATTTTGAGTTATCTTCTCCTTTGCTCTGGATTTCACCTATTCTCGATCATAAATAGTAGTAACTCTTATCTATATTCATCAGACTTATAGGAGTCTGTTTGAGTTATTGTGGGAATAAAATCTTGGCAACAATTAATTTGGCAGCCATACCTGTTGAAATTACTAGCCACAAATGTGAAAATTGATAGCCACCAATATGAAAGTTGGTAGCCATATTTGTTGAAATAGGTACTCAAAGTTTGGCATAAGTTTGGTAGAGTTTGGTAGACAATTTAAAAATTGGTTACCACATTATGTCATTAATGATGTAATCAAGTGTTCGAAAAAAACTCTATAAATAGAGTAGTGATTGAACACTAAAAGACACACCAAAATAGAGAAGCAACAGAGAGTAGAGAGAGTAATCCACAAACTACTTCTTAGTTTGTGAGAAAATATTGTACAAGTATTATTATCGTGAGTTTTAAAAGATAAAAGAGTGTTAGAGTAGTAGTCTTTTGACACTATCAAGTTTTTCATCAATATTATTATATTACTCATTCGGGTATCATATTTACCCATTTAATATTTGGTATCGTTGTTACTCTCTTCCTATTGCAATTTAGTTTGGACATTATCCTGGGTGTGATTATCATTTTGTCTAACAACGTGGTATCAAATCCATAACAAGTAATACTCTGTTGTCCTTTCAATACCCCCATCTCACAAGAAAAAATCATGAAAAATGGTGTCTACGAATGAAAGTCATTCTTGACTCTCAAGATGTTTGGGATATTGTAGACAAAGGGTATACAAGATCCGCAAATGAGGAAACTTTGTCCTCAAATAAAAAGGGGGTATTGTTAAAGACAAGAAAGAAAGATCAACATGACCTCACTCTTATCCATCAATGTTTGATGATGGCATATTTGAGAAGGTGTCATATGCAACCACCTCAAAAGAAGCGTGGGATATTTGGAAAAATTCTTTCCAGGGAGTTTATAAAGTAAAGAAGATAAAACTTCATACTCTAAGGGCTGACTTTGAAGTTTTAATAATTAAAAAATCCGAATTCATTTCAGAATTCTGTTCAAGATTGATGGTTGTTGTAAATCAACTAAGAAAATACGGGGAGGAAGTAGATGATGTGCGTGCGGTAAAAAAGATCCTTCTTTCTTTAACACCTAAATTAGATTACGTGGTGTGTATAATTGAGGAGTCTAAAGATTTAGACTCTATGGCGGTAGAACAATTGAAATGTTCTTTACTAGCCCACGAAGAGAAAATGAAAAGGAGAAAAAAAGAGCCACTAGAGCAACTTCTCAAAACTCATGCATTCTTCAAAAGATTTGAAGGTGAGAAGAGTTAAGGAAATGGACAATGGCAAGGCCGTGTAGGTCGTGAAGGCCGAGTAAGAGGAAGAAGTTATATCAATCATATCAGCAATGAAGATAAAAGTCACTAGTCATTCAGAGGTCGTGATCATGGTCAACGAGGAGGTAGAGTATGTGGATCCTATCAAGGTACAAATGAAATGAGGTATGACAAATCTAAAATAACTGTCACAAAATTGGACTTTATTCTTGGAAATGTCGTAGTAATGTTGAAGAGAAAGTTAATCTTGTTGACAACAACAAAGATGAAAATGAGTCAACGCTGTTATTAACACTAAAAAAAGAAGATAGATATGATTGCAACTCATGGTACCTTGACAATGGAGCAAGCAATCATATGTTTGTCTAAAAAGAAAAAATTGTGGAGATAAAGAAGATGGTGAAAGGTAATATATCTTTTGGAGATACCTCAAAGATCCAAATTGAAGGGATAGGTAGGATTTTGATATCTTGTAAAGATGATGACCATAAATTAATTACTAATGTTTATTATGTACCAAAATTGAAAAGTAATATTTTGAGTTTGGGTCAACTTCTTGAAAAAGGATATGATATTCATATGAAAAATATGCATATTTGATTTAGAGATTCATGTAACAACTTAATTGCTAAAGTTCATATGGAAAAGAATAAGTTGTTTCTTTTGAATCTTAGAACGATCGATGCAAAGTGTTTGAAGGCCAATATGCAAGATCACTCATGGTGTTGACATATGAGATTTGGGCACTTGAACTTTGAAGCGCTCAAATCAACAGGAGACAAAAACATGGTTGATGGGATACCGTCAATCAACCATTGAATTCAATTGTGTGAAGCTTGTCTTCTTGAAAAATATGCAAGGAGGAGTTTTCCAAAAGAGACTACATCAACAACAAGTAAGCCACTTCAACTTGTACACACTGATGTGTGTGGTCCAATCGATCTACCTTCTTTTGGTAAAAGAAAATACTTATTGGTATTTGTTGATGATTTCAGTAGAAAGACTTGGGTATGCTTCTTGAAGCAAAAATCTGAAGTTTTTGTTGCCTTTAAAAATTTCAAATCACCTGTAGAAAAAGAAAGTGGTTATGAAATAAAAGCATTAAGGTCCGATAGAGGAGGTGAATTCACTTCAAAAGAATTTAATGACTTTTAAAGATGGTGGCCATAAATTGATTATAATGTTTATTATATTTTGAGTTTGGTCAACTTCTTGAAAAAGGATATAATATTCATACGAAAAATATGCATCTTTGGCTTAGAGATTCAAGTAACAACTTAATTTCAAATGTTCATATGGCAAAAAATAGGTTATTTCCTTTGAATCTTCAAACTATCGATACAAAGTGCTTGAAGGACAATGTGCAAGATGACTCGTGATGTTGGCATATGAGATTCGGGCACTTGAACTTTGAAGCGCTCAAATAAATGGGAGACAAGAACATGGTTGATGGGATACCGTCAATCAACCATTCAAATCTATTTGAGAAGCTTGTCTTCTTGGAAAACATGTAAGGAGGAGTTTTTCAAATGAGACTACATCACGAACTAGTAAGCCACTTCAACTTGTTCACAATGATGTGTATGGTCCAATTGATCCACCTATTTTTGGTAAAAGAAATACTTCTTGGTCTTTATTGATGATTTCAGTAGAAAGACTTGGGTATACTTTTTGAAGCAAAAATCTGAAGTTTTTGTTGCCTTTAAAAATTTCAAAGCACTTGTTGAAAAAGAAAGTGGTTATAAAATAAAAGCATTAAGGTCCGATAGAGGAGACAAATTCACTTCAAAAGAATTTAAAGACTTTTAAAGATGTTGGCCATAATTACTAATGTTTATTATGTTCCAAAATTGAAAAATAATATTTTTGAGTTAGGGTCAACTTTTTGAAAAAGGATGTGATATTCATATGAAAATATGCATCTTTGGCTTAGAGATTCAAGTAACAACTTAATTGCTAAAGTTCATATGGCGAAAAATAGGCTATTTCCTTTGAATTTTCAAACTATCGATTCAAAGTATTTGAAGGCCAATGTGCAAGATGATTCATGGTGTTGACATATGAGATTTGGGCATTAAACTTTGAAGCTCTCAAATCAATGGTAAACAAGAACATGGTTGATGGGATACCATCAATCAACCATCCAAATCAATTGTGTGGAACTTGTATTCTTGGAAAACATGCAAGGAGGAGTTTTCAAAAGGAGACTACATCAATAATAAGTAAGCACTTCAACTTGTGCACACTGATGTGTGTGTCCAATCGATCCACCTTCTTTTGGTAAAAGAAAATACTTCTTGCTCTTTATTGATGATTACAGTTGAAAGACTAGGGTAAACTTTTTTAAGCAAAAATCAGTTGTTTTTGCTGCCTTTAAAAATTTCAAAGCACTTGTAAAAAAAAGAAAGAGGTTAAGAAATAAAAGCATTAAGGTCCGATAGAGGAGGCATAATTCACTTCAAAAGATTTAATGACTTTTTTCAATCTCATGGAATTCCTCACCCTCTAACGGTACCTTACTCGCCCCAACAAAATGGATATGTAGAAAGTAAGAATAGAACAATTCTTAATATGGCTAGATGTATGTTGAAAGCTAATTATCTACCAAAAGAATTTTGGACCGATGTTGTTTCTTGTGTAGTTTATTTGAGCAACACGTCTCCAACAAAAATGTACGAGATCAAACACCTCAAGAAACATGAAGCGAAAGAAAGACAAATGTTAAACACTTGAGAATATTCGGGAGCATAGCTTATGCTCATGTTCCATATCAAGGGAGATCTAAAATTGTCGATCGTTGTGTCAAACATGTGTTTGTTGGCTATGATGCAAGTTCAAAAGGCTACAAATTGTATAATCCAAGCAATAACAAGGTTGTGGTGAGTCATGATGTTAAATTTAATGAAGAAGCATCGCAAAACTGGGAGGCTCTAAAAGAAAAAACATATGATTTTCTTCCTTACTTCGGAGATGAAGAAGGATAGGAGACTGTGGAACCTGCACAGGTTGCAACCCCGCCTCCTTTACCAGCAAATGTTGCATATCCATCTTTTCAAGAGAATTTAAATGAAAGACCACATTGGATGATGATCATTCTATGATGACATAGAAGAAATTACTAATTTTGATTTTTTGTGTTGTCTCTTTGCTGATAGTGAACCAATAAATTTTGATGAAGCTCTTACTGACAAAAGGTGGAGACAAGCCATGGAGGAGGAGATCTAGTCAATAGTGAAGAACTACACTTGGGAGTTAATAACTCTTCCAGAAGGACCATCGAGCAGTTGGAGTCAAATAGGTATATAAGATGAAGAAAAATGCCCATGGAGAGGTTTAAAGATACAAGGAAAGCTTCTGGCTAAAGAATGCAAACAAAAGAATGACATCTACTATGAGGAAGTCTAAACGTCTGTTGCCCGCTTGGAGACAATCCGTCTATTGATCTCTTCAGCAGCGCAAATGAAGTGGAAGATCCATATGTCAAATTGGCATTCTTGAATGGATATCTTGAAGAAGAAGTCTATGTTGAGCAACCATTGAGTTTTGTGGTTGAAAATTACGAAGATTAGGTGTTGAGGTTGAAGAAAGCCTTAGATGGGTTGAAGCAAGCTCCACGAGCTTGGAATAGTCGCATTGACAAATACTTTCAAGACAATGAGTTAACTCGTTGTCTCCATGTATATACTCTTTACATTAAAGTTCAAACTAATGGAGATATCTGTTTGTTTGTCTTTATGTTGATGATCTCATTCTAACGGGTAACAACTCAATTTTATTTGAAACTTTCAAGAAAGTTATGTCCCTTGAGTTTGAGGAGACAAACATAGGGCTCATGTCATATTACTTGGTCGTAGAAGTGAAGCAAATAGAGGAAGACATCTTTATATCTCAAGGAAGCTATACAAAAGAGATTCTGAAGAAGTTCAACATGTTTGATTTCAACCCTGTGAATACCCAGTGGAAAGTGGAACAAAATTGACAAAATTTGACGATGGAGAAAAAGTGGATTCCACTTTGTTCAAAAGTCTCATAGGAAGTTTGAGGTACTTGACATGTACGAGACCAGATATACTCTTTGCAGTTGGAGTAGTAAGTCGCTTCATGGAAGCTCCTACCTCCATTCACTTGAAGGTCACTAAAGGAATTCTTCTCTCCCTAAAAGGTACAATCAACCTTGGGCTATT
This sequence comes from Solanum arcanum, assembly GCA_027789145.1. NCBI lineage: Eukaryota > Viridiplantae > Streptophyta > Magnoliopsida > Solanales > Solanaceae > Solanum > Solanum arcanum. The sequence continues at coordinate 54,797,448 of CM050943.1, forward strand.
TAATTCTTCTTATGATTTTAATCTTGTTGGATATTGTGATAGTGATTATGCGGGAGATGTTGATGATAGAGAAAGCAAATATGGTTTTGTGTTTTTCTTGGGTGATTGTGTTATTTCTTAGAGTTCAAATAAACAATCAATTTTTACTCTATCGACTTGTGAAGTTGAATACGTGGCAATGACATCATGTATGTGTCATGCTATTTGGTTGAGAAGATTGTTGAAGGAACTCAATTTGCTACAAATTGAAGCCACAATGATTTGTGTTGATAACAAATCTGTGCAAGCACTTGCAAATAATCCTGTATATCATGATCGAAACAAGCACATAGACACAAGGGATCACTTTATCCGAGAATACATTGCTAAGAAAGAGGTAGAACTCAAGTATGTGAAATCTCATGATCAAGTTGCGAATATATTTACAAAGCCTCTCAAGTTTGAAGATTTTCAAAGATTGAGATCATGTCTTGGAGTAAAGAAGAAAAATCAAAATTAAGGGAGAGATTTGTGGTAAAAATTCTTGGCAACAATTAATTTGGCAGCCATACTTGTTGAAATTACTAGCCACAAATGTGAAAATTGATAGCCATCAATGTGAAAGTTGGTATTCATATTTGTAGAAGTAGGTAGTCATAGTTCGGTACAAGTTTGGCAACCAATTTTTGTGAATATTGGCTACCACATTATGTCATTAATGATGTAATCAAGTCTTGAAAAAACTCTATAAATAGAGTAGTAATTGAACACTAGAAGACATACCAAAATAGAGAAGCAATAAAGAGTAGAGAGAGTAATCCACAAACTGCTTCTTAGTTTGTGAGAAAATATTGTGCAAGTAATATTATTGTGAGTTGTAAGAAATAAAAGAGTGTTGAGTAGTAGTCTACAACCAACTTTTTGATCAATATTATTATATTACTTATTCGGGTATCATATTTACCCATTTAATATTTAGTGTCGTTGTTACTCTTATTATTGCTATTTAGTTTGGACATTATCCTGGGTGTGATTATCATTTTGTCTAATAGTTATTACTTTCAAACTACGCATGACTGTACCTTCTCGACTCATGGATCCAATTAGGTTATTGTTAGCTACTTTACCTTTCAGTTTCTTCTGCTTCTAGACTCGTGAGGTTTATAGTTAGTCACATTTTATCGCTTTGCTCGATTGACCTCTAGTCGGTGTTACTTTATCGTTTTTCCTCTTTACTTTTTTATTTTTCGTGCTTTGTCGGTCTATGATGTGTACAAAGTCTCTATTATTTTGATACTCATACTACACTCTACATTTGTTTTCCTGATATAGATCCTAGCTCCAACCGTCAGTGTTGATTAAGACAGCTTTAGAGATCTTTGGAGATTGAGGGTGAGCTGATGGTGTTTTAGTTTAGCCTATCTCCTTCTGTATATAACTTTTGGGCTAGTTTTTTTTTTTTTATTTCAGTTAAGTCTGTACTCTTTGATCCACTTTTGTGACTTATACTCGTATAGTAGCTTTATATTGATATCCACCAGGTTGGAGGTTTGGATCTTGTACTATTGGCTTTTGTATATATTACTATTCTTGTCTTTAATGCTTTGCTTTAAATTTCTCGTTGATTATTGTTTGTATTCAATATACATGTTATTTGTTGTTTTGGAAGTTGATTTGACTTACCTATTAGTGGGGCATGATAGGTGCCATTATGACTCATTTTTGGATCATGACAACTTTTGAAGATAGACTTATCTTATCTGATGATTGTTTACCTCATTTCCCCCTTTATATACAATAATTGTGTATGTCCCTTTAATAGCTTATCATGTTCGAAATTTTTGTTGTTAGCATTGATATTTTTATTAATTTTTGTAAAAAAATAGTTGAACATGGTAGAAACCTCTTCGTTGGGACTTGAGACAAATACAAATAAACATAAAAAATTGCTTCACCATGTGCTTGATTTCTTTGAGCAAGTTTACAAATATCATCTATTTTAATTTGTTGCAAAGAAAATTGATTTGTACTTCAATATCCCTCATCATAACTCTCCTAGTTATACTTCTTTTAGTAACTTTATAGTATATTATAAACTTGGGCTTGAGACTTGAGTGTATATATGGCCCAAAAGTGTTTCAAATGTCTCTTTACATAACTTCAAAATCCATAGAAATAGTAAGCAACAATTATTAATTCTTCCATTAAATTTGAAGAAGCAACATTAACCAGGTAACATACTTTGACATTTCATTTTCATAAAAAAAAAAAAAAAAACTTAAATAGAAGAAAGGGTAATAGGATACCCATCTGTTGGAATGGCTAGTAAGAAAAAAGGATACAATATTTTTTCTAAAGGAACCTTAGGCTCCCATCTAAAATTTTTAAGTAGATGATGAAGAAACACAAGAATCAATATTCTTGCAAATTCTTTTCCAGGACACATTCTATGTCCTCCACCAAATGGAACTGATGTATAAGGAACTTGTCCATTTCCTTCAAATCTTGAAGGATCAAACTTTGTAGGATTTGGAAAATATTCACCATTCTTTTGTGTAGCTCCAAAACTCAAATATATCTGCAAAATTATTTAGAATAACACTTCTAATTATATATTTATTAAGATGTCAAGAAACATTCACATCAAGGGTTAAACTTAGACATGAATAAATTAATTTAATGTAGGTGTAAATTGTATGCACAAGTTCCACGTATCTTTAGATATACATGGATGGATATATTTGCAACGCACGTGCTGAAAAACAAATACAAGTATTACTAATGTCAGTATTATTAATACACCATATTCTGCATTATTCTTATACACCCTGCCAAACAACCTCGAGAAGGGAAGAATACGTACCTTCCATCCTTTTGGTATGTAGAAGTCTTCATAAGTGAAGTCCTCTATTGCTTCTCTGAAAATACCTTGAACAACTGGTGTGTTTCTTAATACTTCATTCACAAAGCTCCAAGTTTTCCTCATTTTTTGAATGTCATTCCAACATAGCTCTTTCCTTGGCATCATTTGCCTTGATATCTCATTTTGCTCTATCAATTTACAATAAAGAATGGTCACCTTTTTTTATGTGAGAAATAAAAATAATAAGGTGTCATGCAAAAGATATAAAGTAAACCCTCGATAGCAATAATATTTTTGAACCAACGATTCTATTTGTTTAAAATTAAGACATAATACATAAAATTGAACAAATAGACATATGACGTTGTTCTACATGTCAGTCTTATATGTGTTTTACGTGTATTATGTCACATAAGACAAGTGTGTTTATTTTTTTCAATTTTATACAAGCTTATCTGTAACAAATCATGCAATAGGCAAAAAGAATTTAAAAATATATACCTTGAATTATTTCATTGAAGAACTCAGGCATTTGTTGAAGGTACTTCATGGTCAAAGTAATAGTTGTAGCAGTAGTATCATAACTACCAATAATGAAGCCAAACACTTTATCCTCCATTTCAACTTCAGTCATGTACTTTCCATCTTCATCTTGTTCATTGATCATTTGTGTCAACACATCAACTTTTGACAAATTTGGATTTTCTAATAATTCTACCCTTCTTTGTTTAATAATAACCTTCATTTGTTTCCTTAATTCATTCCCAGCTTTCATTGCCTTATAAAATGTTGTGCCAGGAAGATTTATGTCCACTGCCAAAAGACCTTGTGTAAAAATCTTGAATTTTTCATAAAGATTCAAGATTTTATCCGAATCTTCGATCCCCATAAAGGCTCTAATAGAAAGGGAGAAAGTGAATAACTTCACTTGATCATATACCATCACTTCATTTTTCCCTTTCCAATGATTTTTCAAGTGTAAATGTGACATATTGTCCATAGTACTTATAAGTCTCTCTACATTTTGTGAGTTCAAAAAATAGCTAATGACATTATGTGCCCTTTTAGTGTCATGTTCAATAGGGACAAATGATGTTGATGGGAAGAGCTTTTGAACAGACTTAGGTCTCCAACCAATGATAAGCTTATTACCTTGAGTGAATATGAATTTGTTAGCTGCTGGACCTGAAAAAACAACAACTTTTTGGCCAAGTAATGAGGTTTTGAATACATGAGAGTTGTATTTTTTGGTTCTTTCTTGAACAAACTCATGGACCAATCCATAGTAAAGTGAAAAAAGGAATTGGATGGTTTCTCCAATAATGGGCCAACCAAAGGTGCCTGGAGCTAGAGGCATTTTTTCTTTAGGCTTGGCAAAGAAATATTTGAACAAAGAATAGATGATTATAGTAAGTGTGGTTGCAAAAGAGAGGAGGAAGAGGTCCATTTTTGTGTGCTACCTCTTCTTTTCCCTAAATTGATATTGAAGTATATACCATGTGATATGTATATATATAGTAGTAAGGGAAATCTTGTACATGTGCAAGGTCCCAATATTGGTATTGGTATGATATATAAATAAGTCCTTTAATTTGTTTTAGATGTAATCTATGTCCTTTAATTTTTAGTGTGTATAATTAGACACTTAAATTATATAAAATGTAATCAGAAAATACACACGTCTTATGTGACATAATACATGTAAAACGCCACATAGGATACAAAATCACTATTTAGGATGATTTTGACTATTTTGTTAGATTTTATACTCCTTCCACCCACTTTTATTTGTCATGTTACGCTTTTCGAAAGTCAAATTAACTAATTTTTAAAGTTAAATTAAATTATATTAATTTAATATTTTAAACAAAAAATTTAGATATTCAAAAATTATAAAAAATACTATTAATTGCATTTTTTTTTGCATATCAACATGATGAGAAAATATATCTTAAAATATTAGTCAAAGTTCTTATAATTTGACTCTATAAATAGAAATAGGCCAAATACATATGCAGGTCCCTAAAGTTGTTCGCGCTTTTCCCCCAGGTACATCAACTAACCAAGATTCCTATTAAATCCTTTAACCCCCTATAATTTGATCATTTTAAATATTCTTGGCTGACGTGGGACCAAATTTCAATAAATTATTTTTGGTAATTAGGCGCGTGAGATGAACCTTCCCCACGTGAAAATTTTGACCAATACACTCCAACCTAATTACACGTCAGTGCCACATATTAAGTCATCAAACCTAAAAATCAATTTCCCCCCAAATCACTTCTAACCCGTTTCTAAACGAGAAAACCCTAAGAATCTCTCCCTTTCAATGACTTTTACAGCTGAAATTCTTAGATTTTAAAGTGATTTTGAGTGTTTTGTTGAAGGAATTGCAGAAGATTGCAGACGATTTTCGCAGTTGAAGAAGAAGAAATCGATGAAGAAGATAAATTCGACATTGGAACTTGATGATTAAGAAGAAATCAATGAAAAAGAGATAAAATATAATGGGGTAAATAGGAGAAATAATGATGAAGAGAAACAAAAGAGGAGAAATAATGGAAGAATGGGAGAAATTAGGGTTAAAAGGGGGAAGAAGATCGTTGGTGGGTGGTTCAAGATCCACATCGCCGCTTTAAAGAGTCTCAGACGCTAAAGGACGTGAGATCACGTTTGGCTCCACATCAGCCAAGAATATTTAAAAGGATCAAATTATAGGGGGTTAAAGGATTTAATAGGAATCTTGGTTAGTTGAGGTACCTGGGGGAAAAGCGCGAACAACTTTAGGGACCTGCGTATGTATTTGGCCATAAAATATGACAAAAAATAGTGGATAAATGGAGTATAGGTTTAAGTGTTTACTTATGCACATTCAAAGTTGGAGGCTTTATATTTCAGCCTGTTTCAAAATAAATGACATATTCATGTATTATGTCTCTCAATATTTATTCACATTATTTTAAGCATAATTTGAAATTTTAAATCTAAAATTAGTTATATATGTTTACGGTGTAGTAAATCATCGTATCAAGTGTAAAATAAATATTATTAATATTGGTAAATTTTCAAATCGTGTTAATTCAATGGTTTTTAATTTTTGTTATACTAAATTAAAAACTTGATTCAATGATGCTATTTTTTTGTTTTGTAATAAATTATATACATATGTGATTGTTAATCATCTTATTTTTTTCTCAAAATCCAAACGTAAGGGCTCACTGGGATATCAATAACTGAAGTATTTTACTCGAAGTAGTTGCAAAAATTTATACAAAAGATCCACGACATTCAAAATAGTAATATAATAACTAAAAAAATATGAATTAAAATTTAAAAAACGCAACTAAAATGGGTCCCACATTTTATAAAACAAATTACACATTAAGTAAATTAAAAGCTAAGAATAACATTTTTTAAAATATTACCAAAAGAGCCTTATTCTTCATTTCTTTATCTAAAATCACTTTAAAAAATAAAAATAGAAAAAATAATTATTCTCTTCTTAATTTCTTTTATCAATAATAATAGAATAACTTTATGTATCTATTGACAAATATATGTCATATATATAAAATCATAGTAAATTTATCATTAATTTTTATTTATATAACAATAAAAAATAATTATAATTAAACTAGATATATTTAATTTTTTTCTGAGTTCAAGTAGGATAAATATTTGTTAATTATAAAAAATATTATTAGAAAAAAATGTGTTAAAAAAACAAAATAAATAATATATTTATTTAGAAAATGAGCATTTTCTACTCATTAAAAACAATAAAAACATTCTTACATTAAAATATTGATACCAAAGACATTTTTGGACAAAATCACAAGCGTGGACATTTTTATTCATTTCACACCATTTAAGGATAATTTTTTACATTTTTTTCTAAAAATGGTTTTACTTCTTTTTAGACAACATATTAATTTTAATTTTTCACATTATATATCTAAAATTATAAAATTAAATTTTTTAAATATATTCATTTAATATAACTTTAGTTTTTGAATTATAAAATTAATTAAAAAAATTATTTTCTTAAACTTCCTGTAAAATTATTCAACAAAGACATGCCGTAGTCTTGGGGATTGGGGTTGACGGAATCGACAGAAAACATAAAAAAAATACAATCATTATCGGGATGCCACTCACGCAATCAGATATTGAGAATATACAGATCTACTTTCTCAATTCTTCTTTATTTGATAAATTTTAAGTCGATATATCTATCAACAAAATAATAATTAGTGTAGGGATTTATCATTTTATATTTATTGATTAATAGTCTTAAATATATTTATTTATTATATTCTTGGCCTAACTCACATCGTAAAGTATAGCTTAATGAGAGGACGATTGTTCAAGCTTCATAGGAAATTCATCCATTTTATTAACCATCAATGTAAAATTTTGTCATCTTTTTAAGAGAGAAGTATTAAAAACATCTTTAAACTCGACGTGATTTATTAGTTTCATTCTTGAACTATATATTAACAGTCCTAAAAACATTCATTTACTTGAATAACTAAATTTAAATATACACATGATCTTACAACATAAGGGATATATCTTAATTTAGTTAGTACAGTGTAGAAATATTTTTAAAACTATCAATAATTCAATAACGAAGCTAATAATTTACGTCCAAATCAAAGTTATTTTCAAGACTTCCTTTTTTCTTTTATAACAAGTTTCCCTTTCTGAGGTATCATCTAGTGAAGTGTTTATCCCAAAATTAAATTTTCAGCAAGACTGTGTAGTTGAGAACAATAAATTGAAAGAAAAGAGGATAAATATTTTGAAATGATAGACATTGAATCCTCACATGGTTAAGACACTGCAGTATGGGTACTACATTGTATTTAATCCGTTAATTTTCCCATTGCGTAATAAATGGGAAAATGCTTTGATTGTGTAATATATAAACAGGAAGATTGGATATGGATTAGCCCATACTAGGGTCTATACTATTTTAATTATACCTAAATATTAAATCAAATTAAATCGAATTCTGTTATAAAATCAAGCTCATAAGCATATAATCATAAATAGAGAAGGCGAGAGAAGTAGATAGAAGAAAAGTAATTTTCTTCTTATTCAAGTGTATATTAAATGGTGAGTGATATCTCTATTGATAGTGTTGAGATATCACTCCCAAATGTCATCACATTAATAGATACATAGTTATCTCTTTAAGGTTCTTATCACCTTAGAAACACTTATACATTAATCCAATTAATTGTTGGATAACTCTAATGGATCATTCACATAAAACAATGGATTTATAACATTCCCCCTTGGATGTCCATAGATAATGTGTCTCATTAAAACCTTATTAGGAAAAACTCTGTGAGAAAATATTCTAGTGAAGGAAAAAGAGTACACACATCTTTTGATAAGCAATAATGTTGCCTCATTAAAAACCTTGCCGAGAGAACCCAGTGGAAAAAAACTTCGGTCAAAGGAAAAAGAGTACAACGCGTATTATACTCTCCCTGATTAAAACATCACTTAATTTCTTGTGATGATATCTCCAATTTTCGTACATTGTGGTTAATATATTTTTTTTTAAAAAAAATCACACATTTCCTGAATATGGTGTGTCATTTATCTCAATCAGACGCACTCTGGACTTGCTTCATGGAGGGCTTTTATTTCTGCATAGGAACATTTGCTTCATTGATCGCCAGGATATTATTGTGCCTCCACATGCAAACACATAGCGTGCTTGAGATATATCTTTATGGGGATCAGATAAATATTCTGCATCTGCATAACCAATCAATTGTCTTGCAATCCTCGGAATAGAATAAACCCATGGTCCTTCGAGGATATTCAATCATGTGCTCAACACCATTTCAATGTCCTTTTGTCGGAAGAAACTGAATCTTGCCAGTTAATTTACTGCAAAACAAGTATCTGGTGTATATCAAATGGTGAGTGATATCTCTATTTATAGTGTTGAAATATCACTCCCAAAGGTCACCACATTAATAGATACATAGTTATCTCTTTGAGGTTCTTATCACCTTGGAAGCTTATCATCTTGGAAACACTTATACATGAATCCAATTAATTGTTGGATAACTCTAATGGATCATCCACATAAAACAATGAATTTATAACAAATTCTAATTTAAATTGATTTTTTATTTTTTAGTTTGATTTTGAATTAATAATTTACTTTGTTTAATTTTTTAGTTAGATTTGAATTTTAAAAAATAAAAACCAAAAAAATCATAGAGGGAGAGTGTTATTGTTTTCATGATGATTTAATTTATGTTTTTTGTTTAGAAATCTATAATTGATATACTCTTAAATATTGTGTTTTACGTTTTGCTTGTGATCTATATTAGAATTATATTTAAGGGATTCAATGTTATTACTTGTCCTTATATATTCTAATTATTGTATAACCGAATAACTAAAACGAAAAAAAAAACTAAAAGAGAAAAAACAAATCGAACCAAAATTATTTTAGTTCGGATTGAGTTACACTTCTTCAAAATCATTAAAATAAAAAAATCCAAACCGAATATATTTATTAGTCTAGTATTTTCTAATTTGATATTTATTTTACTTGTCATTTTTGACAAAAAAAAACACAACTTTTCTTTTTTATTGTACACTAAATTTATTAACATAGAGGTAATGTCTTTGAAAAATATAGTTAATAAATATATTTAAGATCATATCAATTAACATGAATAAAATAATAAACTTAATCTACCAATCATTATTTTCTAAACAGATGTGTTAAGTCAAAATTTGACAAATACTCTAAAAAGGGATAGAGAAAGCAGTATATAAGTATAATGTTTTTTTTAAGTATAATATTTTATAATTATTTTTCTTGTACTTAAAATTATTTAGTGACATAACATTTACTAAACTAATGTAAATTTGTTATCATATATTTATAAAATAAATATCAGAAATACATTTATATTAATTATTATTTTTTAGTTTCATACTTGTGACAAACATACCTCAATGTGGACTAGACCAAATGTCAGTAATTATAACAAAAATAACTTTTAAGCACATTAACAAAGAGTGTTAAAATACTGACACTAGCTAATCATCATTGAATCTAATGCTGTTATAGGCTTTAGTGCTATTTTCAATGAGTGTTAACTGTCATTATATATATATATATATATATATATATATATATATATATATATATATATATATATATATATATATATATATATATATATATATATATATATATATATATAATTAGCGGTATTTAAGTTATTACCCTAATTAAACTGTTGCTAAAATTACTTTTGTTGTACTGAGAAACATTTGATCCAAAATTTTCGTTCACGTTCCATTTTTTTTCGTTGATACGTTTTTTAGTTAATTGTCAAAAATACATCCAAACTATTTTTTTTAAAAAAAATCATACAAACATCATTGAGAGTGTGAAATACACACCTAAACTATCACTTAATAATTTGAGAAATACACATCAATGCTGATTGGACCTTGAACTTTTGTCCACGTGACTCTGATATATCGTGGTTTCACGGTATTATTAATACTTTTTCCTTAAGTTTAGTGTGTCCAAAAGCCTTTTTGTGCTAATTTTTATATAAGTTTCTCTTTGTTTTGCAGGAAATCTGTCCAAAGATGAATGCGGAGATTTTGAGCGAAGAAATGCAGAAGAGACCACCTACGGAGCTTATGACGGTCCGTCGTGCTTGTGACGGTCCATAGGTGGCAGCAGAGTGCAGCTGCTGAAGGAAGATGGGGAAGTCTGACCAAGTGTGGGGTTACGAAGCTTGTGACGGTCCGTCGTGTCTATGACGGTCCATCCTGCAGGTTCGTCATGAAGTTCAGAGAAGTAATCCCAGTACCCATATTCCAAGAGTTGAAGTGTTTTGGAACGAAGACCCTCGACGGATCGTTGTGCCTATGACGGTCCGTCATACTTTCCGTTGAGGGTAATGAAGAGAGCAGCAGAAGAAATTGCATAAGTATAGGACGACAGAGTCCATGACGGTCCGTCGTGACCACAGCGATCCGTCGCGAGGTCCGTCGATCCAGCCGCGTTTTGGCAGATTTCCAGCAAATAGAGTCCTTGTTTAATTAGGTTTTTATTTTCTATAAATAGTTCGAAAAACCTCGTTTTTGGGGTTAGACTCTGGATCATTATTAGAATCTTAGATTGTTAGACACCGTATTAGTAAACATTGTATTGTTAGACTTTTGATTAGCATCAGACTTTTTGTGAGATTATTGATTACGTTGAGATTCTTGCAGGTGATTTTTGGTGATTAATCAGGCAAACTTTCAGATTACTCTTTCTCATTGAAGTAAGTACATGAATTCTTATTTAATATATTTGAATATTGTGATTATGAGTAACTAAACTCCATAACTAGGGTTGTGGGAACCATAGGCAAATAATGAGATAAAACCTAACTAAAATAACAATTCTAGAATGGTGTCTTGCATGTATTAATAATTCTTTCGCTTAGAAGTCTTTTTAACGGATGGCCAACGTTAGAACTCGCCTTAATGCTACTTGCCAGACCAAGGAGGTAGATAATAGGAAAAGAATTATCAACATAGATTTAGTGTATACTATCTAATAGGCTAGAATTGATTGGTACGAGGTAATAACTTAGTCAAATATCGAATACGATGCTTAATATGAGGTAAAGATAAGGGTTAGGATAGAAACACACGTACCCGAACCAAGGTGCGGAGTGAGATTTTCTAGATGCCGGACCAAGGATTTAGAAATACATAACTTATCACTTTGCATGCAAGATACTAGAAAAGGATTGTTATAGTTAGAATCATCAAGTTATGAACCTGTGGGGAACACGTAAACCCTAGTTACTTTGATTAATTGATTAAAATCCAACATTCAAAGCTGTTAAGTGTCACTTTCAATTGCGTTAGTTAGTTTCATTCATTTAGAAATAGAAATCCCCCTTTTGTTGTTTTTACTTTCCAAGGAAGTCATTGACCAAACAATAGTAATAACAGGTTGAAGTTAAGTCTAGACGATTTTCCTCATGGGAACGATCCCAACCTCACTAGTTGGGTTATTTACTTGACACGACCGCTTTACTTCTTATTTGAGAAGTAACTTTGAGCGTATCAAATTTTGGTGCCGTTGCCGGGGAAAGTAGCTTTTACATTAACTTGAATTTATTACTAAGTTTAGTTGATATTTTCTTGATTTTACTTTGTTTTATTGTTTTTGATTTTTTTAGAACTATCCTCCTTGTATGCCAAATACACGGAGAGGAAGAGAACCCTTGTTTCCCTACGATCACGAATTAGAGTGTACACTGCGCAATATGAATCGAAACTTGGGAATAAATGATGATGATCCAAACCAGATTATCCCAGCTCCGGTTGATGTTCATGGTTAGTTGTTACCCGATGCTCCGGGTAAACACCAACAGAGGGGACGAAATCCCGCTCCACGGCCCCAAGCATACTACAGAGGCTATGATAACATAGCAGACTCTGATGGGCCACTGGTTTTGCCTCCTCTACCCACAGGCCACACTTTTGTGGTAACGAGTAGCCTGATGCAAATGCTCTTTGCCAGAGGTTTGTTTTCAGGACTACCCTATGAGGATCCACATGCCCATATAGCTAAGGTAAGGGCAATGTGTAAAAGCTGTGTAGGGAGGCTTGATTTGGATTTAGATGTAATAGGGCTCAAAGTGTTTCCTCTCTCACTGACGAGAGAAGCTGCTATATGGTTCACTGAGCTCCCTTACAACTCAATCTTCACTTGGAACCAACTAAGGGATGTTTTCTTAGAACGCTACTATCCGGTCTCCAAGAAACTAAACCACAAAGACAGAGTGAACAACTTTGTGGCACTACCAGGAGAATCAGTTAGTAATTCTTGGGATAGATTCACCTCATTCTTGAGAAGTGTTCCAAATCACCGTATAGATAATGAGTCATTGAAGGAATACTTTTATCGGGGATAGGATGATAATAATAAAGCGGTATTGGACACTATAGCAGGTGGATCTTATGGGGAATGTCCTTATGCTGAAATCGCCGAAAATTAGAGAAAATCTCCCGGAATAATAAAGCTTGGAATACTAGGAAGTCTGATACAAGGAGAAACACCTTCGCAGTGCAGTCCACTCACAACCTAGCCACAGATGAGATTCGTGAAGAAATGGCTCAGATGAGAACTGAGCTTGGGTTGGTACTAAAACATGTCACTGGGGGTGCAGAAAAGATAATTGCAGTCAACTACTTGGCTAAACCACCACCTCCTAATGATGAATGCTATTATGCGGAGGACACTTATGCAGTAAATGAGCAGACGGGGGGTTTTTGACCAAGCGCCCAAGGCTCAAATCAGGATAATTGGCGCCAAGGTCAAGGGAACCAAGGTTGGAACTATGGTAACTATAACTGTGAGGGTCATTATGTCCGAGATGGAAACTACAACCGCGACAACAACTTCAACAAGGGTAACTACAATAACAGAAATGATAGGAACGGGCCGTATGTCCCTCCTCAAAATTGTGAAGTTACTCCTAGGGATGGTAGAGATAGTATGGCGCGAGTTGAGGATATGTTGCACAAAATGATGAGGAGGTTCGATGCTAGTGATGAGCACATTAAAGAGTTAAGGGGTGATTTAGCTAGTATTGGGCAAAAAGTTGATACACATTCAATATCGACTAAACAGATCGAGTTGCAAATGGCTCAATTATCTGTGACAGTGAACACACGGCAACCGGGCACTCTTCCTAGCAACACTGTCCAAAGTCCAAAAAATGATGCGCACTGTATGGAGATCACTACTCGGGGTGGTAAGCAAAACATTGACCCACCTATGCCGTCTGATGAGGAAAATGTGAGAAAAGATGATGATAAGGTGATAAAGGGTAGTGTTGAGGAAGAAGAGGGCAATGGAAAAGATGCAGAAGTCCCTATGAAGGTAATTCCCATGCCTAGACCACCACCACCCTTCCCTCAGAGATTAGTGAAAAACACCGAGGATGGTAAAAATCGGCGTTTTATAACAATGCTGAAGCAGCTATCCATCAATGTTCCTTTGGTAGAAGCTCTTAAACAAATGCCCGGTTATGCCAAGTTTATGAAAGATCTGGTTACAAAGAAAAGATCGGTCACTTTTGAGGATGATTATAGACTGCAGCATTGTAGTGTTATTGCTACAAGATCTCTCGTACAAAAGAAAGAAGATCCGGGTGCGTTCACTATTCCTTGTACTGTCAGGTCATTACATTTTGCGAAAGCATTATGTGATCTGGGGGCAAGCATAAATCTTATGCCCCTCTCAATTTATAAGAAGTTGGGTTTGGGTGACCCAAAACCCGCTGCGATGCGGCTACTGATGGCTGATCGAACAGTGAAAAGGCCTATAGGGATACTCCATGATGTGCTAGTAAAAGTGGAGTCATTCATATTTCCGGCAGATTTTGTTATTCTTGATTGTGAAGTCGATTTTGAAGTGCCTATTATTCTTGGGAGGCCATTCCTTGCTACAGGTAGAGCCGTAGTTAATATGGAAAAGGGGCAGATGAAATTTCAGTTGAACAATGAAGAAGCGACCTTCAACGTTTGTTGGACCATGAGGCAGAGTGGTGAGCTCCAATCGCTATCAGCCATATCCCACAAAGAAAAGATGAAGAAGGAGAATGAAGAAAAAAGTGCAAAACAAGAGTTTATGGTTGAGGATTTGGTACTTTTAGATAAATCTGGGTTGCCTTGTCTTCCGGGCAAGCTCAAGTCCAAACGTATTGGCCCTTACTTGATTACCCAAGTATGCCCTTATGGAGCAGTTGAGTTAAAAACCAAGGAGGGAGTGCGGTTTAAGGTGAATAGAGAACGAATAAAACTCTATTTTGGGCATACTTCATCGGTGAATGAAATGATAGAGGCATACCATCTTGATCAAGGCTGAGTAATCAAGTGTCCTCAGTCGTGCCGCGACGTTAAATCAGGTGTTTTTTGGGAGGCAACCCAATACTTATAGTTTTATTTTCTTTCTTTCTAGTAATGGTAGCATTTTGTACTAATGGGTTTTAAATTTGCAGGCACATCACCAGGAACTTCTGCAGAAAATCACTCTGCAACAGTCACTAACGGACACATGCGACGGACCGTCGTTCTCTCGATGGTCCGTCCTGCACAACCGTTCTGGTTGTCAGAGACCCTATTCCTAAAGGTCTCTCAAATTTTCTAAGTGTCCTCCAACGGACACCTACGACGGACCGTCGTACCTGTGACGGTCTGTCCTGCACATACCGTCATACTAGTCAGAGACTCTCCTTCAGGGTTCTCCATATATACATAGTCTAAGTAAGACACGACCGACCTCATGACGGTCCGTCATAGTCACGACGAGCCGTCACCAGGCCCGTCGTATGTCACTGTTACTATAGCAATGACATACTATTTTTCATTTTTTAGTATGGTTTTGATTGTCTTGTTTGCCACTACTCGTACTAATATTGATCCTTTACAGGTACTATCTACTATGGCACCCAAGCAAGATCGAATCTACGCACGCGGGCGATCGAAGTCTGTCGCCCCGTCTGCCCGAATGGTGATTGGCTCTGATGATGAGTGTGACCCCGAGTATGTGCCCCCAGGCACTTCCACCCTTCCTGCGGCCGCACGTGCTCCCGAGCCACACCCAAAAAGGTGGCGTCTGGCGTAGTCACCGCCTCCCACCGATGAGGAGCGACATCGACCGCACACCCTCCGGGTCACCATTAAATGAAGAAGGAGCGCTTCGCTCCTTAGAGTATCGTGGTCGGCGAAGCCTCCAGGCTCGCGGCGTTCCCGCACCCGCCATCGCCGCAACGTCGGCCTCGCCTCGACGAGGCCGATAGTTCGGGACCACATCAGGTTCACCACCAAAGTTCACCCCGCCATTGACCATCCCAACCGGTGGTGTGTCAACGGGCGATTTCAAGTTTACTCCGACGCCAAGTTCCTGACTGATAAAGGAGTGATGACTCAAACACTCACCTTGGAGTGGCTGGTCCTTACAGGGAGTCTCCCGACGATGCCTGAGATCCACAATCTCTTCACCAGGCATCGCCTGGAGTGGACAGCACGTCCATTGGGCCGTTACAGTGAAGAAATGGTCCGAGAGTTCTACGCATCCTACGTAGCGACTCTCCGATCACAGATAGATAGGTGGGCTGCCCCCGCCAAACAAGCCCCACTGGAGAAGGTCCGAGTACGGGGCGTATAGGTTGACATTTCCTGCCTGCCATCCGCCGGTTTCTATACGGCGAGGGTGTTGATGCTACTCGAACCCCTCTCACTGCCGAGTTTGACTACCGCTGGCAGATTGTTAAAGATGGCCAGTTCCTGCGCGAGCCATCGCTGAGAGAGAACACTTAGAGGTGGATGGCCCTACACCTGTCAGTTGATGGAGAGGGTACCGACTGGGTGACTGAGCCAAAGGGGGACATCAAGAAGGCCAACCTCACTTTCACAGCGAAGTTCTTGTGGCTGATTGTCCGCCACTGCCTTTCCCCCACAGCCGCTTATAATATCGTTACATGGGATCGAGCAGTGTTGATGGCGGCGATGATTGCTTGGTTCGAGGTGGATTTCGCATGGATTCTACAGGAAGTCGTGCTCGAGAGGGCTTTCAAGGTCACTACTACTTACCCTTTCCCGTGCATGATCTTTTCTCTCTGCAGGTCCGCAGGTGTGCCTATATGACACGTAGATCAGCTTAAGACCCCGCAGGGCACTGTTGACGTCGGCCTCATCAGAGATGAGGCCAATGAGTTGGCTCCACGCAGAGGGCCCCATACAGAGCTGCCCCCACTTGCTGATGATCTTGAAGATACGATAGCCCAAGCCCGCACGGCTACACAGGCGACGTCCACTGACACTACCCCAGTCGAGTCTATCCCGGGTAGTAGCACTTCCCCGAGCTCTTCTCGCACAGCCCCTCTGCCGGCGCTGGTCCCGCTTGCTAGGGTCCAAAAATTAGAGGCGCAAATGGCTACACTTCTGCATCATATCCAGCCGTGGATGCAGAAGTCTATTACTGAGTCAGAAGAGTGCCTAGAGAGGAAAATGGTCCAGTATACAGAGCGGAAGATCGCTGAGGTTCACCAGCGCTTGGACGCCTTTGAGTTGAGGGTGCTAGCCCGGCCAGCCCCTCCAGTGGACATATCAAATCTTCAGGCTGCGGTGGATAGCCTTCGCGCAGATATTGACACGATCTTAGAGGCTAGGGTGCCTGAGTCTGAGGCCCCTTCTGTCGAGCCTGCTGAAGACACAGTGTTGGCAGCCCTATTTTCCACTTCAGAGATTTCACCACCTCCCACTCAAGAGCATGCCAAGAGGCGTAGGGGTCGAGCAGAGGATGAGGCGCGAGCACGGAAGAAGGAGCCTCAAGAGATGGAGGCTGCGAGTAGAGCCTCACTTGCTGAGGATGAGGCGCACCAGATGAGAGCATCAGAGTTAGCGGCTGGGGCGTCTAACTCCCGAACTATGGAGATAGCAGTCGGCACTACTGATGGTGCGGTTGTTGCTTAGGACACCACTGAGGGTGTCCAGATTGCAGAGGACGTAGGTTTCAGGGAACCGGACCCACCAGCTTGCTGATCGACGGCGCTTTGCGCCACAGGTTTGCTTCACTTACCACTCTAGTATTTAAATTTTTATGCATTGGGGACAATTGCATCTTTTTTTGGTTAGGGGTGGGGTAAATGGAAATTGAGTGTTAGGGTGAAGTCTGAGTAGCCCAATTCACTATCCTCTTTTGGGGTTTTCTTGCCTGTGTTCTTTTTCCCTTAAAGACTGATTACTTTTTCTGTTGAACCGGCATGTCTATATCTTTTGTACATATTTTTATTCTGGAGTATGATGGCTAAATGATACCCTGATAAATTAGAAAATGATGCATGACTAGGCATTGTAACTGATAAATGTGTAACTCTAACCATGACATAGAGGTACACCATTGCATTATCCTAAGTTAATTCGAACTGGGTGTCTGATAATCTGGTATAGTCATGAGATGTGATAGAATATGAGCCTTCACTTAACAAGTAATGGACCAGGTCCCTTACTACACTCCAGAAAAATACCAGAAAATGAAATGCAGTAAAATCAACACAATGATTTTACGTGGAAACCTCCTTGCTTAAGGGAGTAAAACCACGACCTGTCTCACAAGATTTTCAATCGTTTTCACTAATCTTCAAAAGTAAAAGTAAAACATAATTACACCAAACATAAGAAAGAGTTATCAATCTTACCGTTAAGCAATAGTCCTCTATTGCTTAACAAGCCTAAGTAGAAAACAATCTACCCACTAAGCTATCCCAACTGGACAACCTAGACTTTTAACACAATACACCAATTCCTTTATTGATTCAGGAATGGTTTATAGTTTAAGAACAAGAGAATGTATTCCTAAACAACTAGACGAAAAGCTCCAGATATTGCTGTTGTTCTTGGAATAATTCTGCCTTTGCTTTGTAGTAGCCTTTGCAAGAGTTCTTGAAAAGTTTTTATCAAGTTGCAAAAACTAGGACAAAAATCTTTAGGAAATTGCCTTTTATATGAGCAAGTCACTTTCCCAAACTTCTTTGCCATTGGCTGGAAAAGTCACACTTTCTGACGCCATCGGGAAGTGTGCACCTACTTTCTGTACCGTCTCCAGCTGGCAATCAACTGGCTCCTCATCATGAGAGCCTGATACCTCTACTAGGTTCCAGAGTTTGTTTCATCTACAATACTCAAGCAAGAACCCTGCAACAGACAATTAAGAAACTGGTACCTTTACAAGGTCCCCAGGTTTGTCAAATCATCAAAACTACAAATAACATTTTCCCCCTTTTTGATGATGACAAACACTGAAACCATGATTTAATTATCCTTTCAACTTTGTTCCCCTTTTTATATTCCCCCTCACTGTATGTTCTCCCTTTACTTAAAAAAAAAATCATTTAGCTACACACAATTTTACTTCCCCCTTTTGGCATCATAAAAAAGAAACGCAGTAAACCAGTGATGTGAGCATTAACACTGAACAAGATCAAAGCTAAAAATCAATCAAACAGTAGAGAAAAAGCATTCGCAAAAGAAGATGAGAAGAACAACAAAATAATAAAGTAACCAACATGCCATCATAACATAAATACATTAAAAACAAACTAAAATTCATCGACATATTGATAAGACACACAAAAAGATGACGCATGGAAGGAGTGATTAACAGTCTAGGAAGAGGGGGGAGTTTGAGATAGGGACTGGATAACAAGAGTGAGTCTTGCATTGGCAGCATCATTATCCTTGATGGCCTTTTCTTGCAGGGCAGTTATCTTCGCCTTCAACTCATCATTCTCTTTCTCCAGAGCTTGAACAACTGAAGAACCAGGTCCCTCACTTTGTGCAGTAAGCAGTTCTGCTTTGAGTATAGCAATTTCTGCTTCTTTACTTCTCAACCGCACAGTGAGCTCTTCAATCTCGTGTTTAAGCTGATCCAGGTCCTCAAGAAGTTGAGCCATCTTGCTTTTTGGAAAGCCTCTGCCTTCAATTCATTCACATTCAAACAAGGTATGCTCAGAGATAGTTTGTTTAACTGTCCCAACCATTCCAACACTAAGAGGAATTCGAAAATGCTTGAATACTTCAGTGAGAAAGTATCCATAACCCATTCCATGAACACCTTTCCTCTCAATGACATTTTTGTGAATGTGCTCAATCATTAGACTAGGAAGGCTCAGAGCTTCAAAGCTGCACAGCATCTCCATCACATACAAGTCAGCAGCAGTAGCAAGTGTCCTCTTTTCTATGCGAGGAAAGAGCACCTTGTTGACGAACTCAAAGACCAGTTGATACTCACTCTTCATGATTTTCTTATAGATCCCAGCAACCTTAGTTGTGGGTGTCTTAGAAATCATAGAGGCAAACTCTGAAGATCAAGTTTTGCCCAGCACAGACCGGGTCCCCTCTGTAGGTACTCTGAGGATTTTGCTCAACACCTCCTCATCCAAAGATATGGCAATATCGTTTACCCGTGTGAGGAGACTCCATCTTCCATGAATTGAACATTGTAGTAAAATTCATGAACCTCTTCGTCATGGAGGATGGGGAATTTCTTTTCGAACAGGTGCAGCCAAGATTGAATCTCCACCATGTCATGCAGAGAATCCATGCCAGGAAGAGTTATAATCCCCATATCAAAAACTCTTCCTTCTAGGACTGCTTGTTTCCTCAGACTGTCAACTACTTCCTGCATGTTGACATTCTCAACTTTCCTGGCTTGAGAACCAGGTCTCTGTGTCTGCTTTCTCTTTTTCTCAGATCTCTTCCCTTTTGACTGTGACTTTTCAACCTTCCTTGTAACCCTTTCTTTTTTCTTTTCTGACTTCTTCTTCTTATTTTTCTTTTCAACCTCTTCTCCAGACAATTCCACCACATTAACTTCATGTAATTTAAAATTTGATACCTTGAAGGTTCTTGCACTTCTAACTGCAGCAGTAGAACGTGCACTTGCCTTCAAGGCATCAGCCATCAACTTTTGTGCAGCAGACCTTGTAGTAGGTCGTCTCTTAGGAGCCTCCTCCACAACCTTTTCCTTCCCTTTTCTAGATCCCATCCCTTCTCTTCTCTCAACCTTCCATTGTAACGGCTCCTCCTCACTAGCAGAGTCAGAGGAAGAAGGAGAAGTGTACCTTCCTAAATCAGGTGTTTTGTCAAAGATAGGCTGAGTAGGTCTTACCTCTTCCCTTTCCAGAACTCCAGTATGCTCTGCCCTTGCTTCTTCTCGCATCATGGCCAAGCTTTCAATCACGAGTTCTTCACTTGCTGCCAGTATGTTGGACTCGGAAGCCCTTTGTTTTGGTAGATCTCCTTCAAACATGTTGTCAGGCAACATGTCGTGAAATGGACCAGGTTTAGTAGGCACTGCAGAAGTGTTTAGGTCTATGGCAAAGAAAGGGTTATCAGGAGTGTTTTGTGGAGGACTGGGTGGGGGAGGAAGTCTGGCTTGAGCAGTTGTTGGAGAATAGAAAGAAAGGGGCTCTATTTCACTAAGAGCATCCAACATTTGTTTAGAAGAAGATGAAGAGGAAGACATGGTTGTAATACTGGAAGGTTTCTTTGAAAAACAAAGAGAAGAAGATGTGACAGATTTTGTCCTTGAATTTGATAAGCCTTTCGAGAAAAGAGAGATGAAGTTAAGAGACGGATGAGAGTTTCAAAAAAAACAAAAGCCTTTTAAAAGAAGTGGAAGAGTGCCAGGTCCTGTGATTAGATGCGTCGTTTGAGGGAGAAACGATGGGACTGATCGGTCAGAGTAACCGATGACTGACACGTGGCATTTTCAACGGTCAAATTTTTAGTTTAAATTTAATGTATAAATGCTAACCTGGACAGGTACCAGGTACCATGGTAGAGTTTAACTTCATTCCTTAATTGTTCTAGTTCCTTCTTTTGCTGAACAGGTCCCTACTGAGAGTATACCTACAAAAGATACAAAAAGGGATCTTTGTTCAGATATTTAAGATTCACACACAGGATACCTGCACTACAATTTTATCCATCAAGGGAGTTCCACTGTTTGAAGCTAAAAGCATCACTTGGAGATCAACATCCCCAACTTTAACTGATTCCTCTCAAATTGATCCTTGCTGAGAGCCTTGGTGAAGATGTCTGCAATTTGTTCCTCCGTTGGACAATATGTGAGCACAATATTTCCCTTCTCAACATTATCTCTCAAAAAATGATGTCTAACATCAATATGCTTTGTTCTCTTATGGTGGACCGGGTTCTTTCCCATACTAACAGCACTAGTATTGTCACACATAAGAGGAATTGCTTTGATGTGAATTCCAAAATCTTCCAAGTGTTGCCTGATCCACAGCAACTGAGAACAGCAAGCTGCAGCAGCTACATATTCTTCTTTAGCAGTTGAAAGAGCCACAGAGTTCTGCTTCTTGGTACCCCAACAGATAAGTGATGATCCAAGGAAATGAGCCATTCCAGAGGTACTCTTCCTGTCAACTTGATAACCTGCAAAATCAGCATCTGCAAAACCAACCAGATCAAAGGTGTCACCTGCAGGATAGAAGAGAACCAGCTCCCCTGTTTTCTTCAAGTATCTGAGAATACGTTTTGCACCCTTCAGGTGTGAATCACGAGGACATGCTTGAAACGTGGCACACATTCCAACACTATACACAATATCAGGCCTGCTAGCAGTCAGATATAACAAGGAGCCAATGATTCCTCTGTACAATGTCTGATTCACAAGGGGATCAGATTCTTCTACTATCATCTTGGAATTTGTTCCCATAGGAGTATCAATAGGTTTAGAATCAAACATATTGAATTTCTTCAGTAGCTCTTTGATGTACTTCTCCTGGCATATTGAAATCTCATTTGATGATTGTTTGATTTGCAGACCCAGGAAGAATGTCAACTCACCCATCATGCTCATTTCAAACTCCCTTCCCATTAGTGATGAGAATTCTTCACAGAGGTGTTCTGAAGTAGCTCCAAAAATTATGTCATCCACATAGACTTGAATGATAAGCAATTCTTGTTCTCTTTTTAATAAGAACAAAGTATTGTCTATCTTGCCTCTTTTGAACCCATTCTTCAGCAGAAACTTTGACAACCTTTCAGACCATATAGTGGCTTATTCAATCTGAACACATGATTTGGTAGCTCTGCATCTTCAAAACCAGGAGGTTGCTTGACAAACACTTCCTGTTTGAGATCTCCATTCAGAAATACACTCTTCACATCCATTTGATACAGCTTGAACCCCATGAATGCAGCAAAAGCTATTAAAATTCTAATAGCTTCCATTCTGGCAACAGGTGCAAAAGTCTCATCATAGTCTATTCCTTCTTCTTGATTGTATCCTTGCACCACCAACCTGGATTTATTTCTTGTAATCACTCCATTTTCATCAAGCTTGTTTCTGAAAACCCACCTAGTTCCAATTACTGTTCTGTCTTCAGGTCGAGGAACCAGGTACCATACCTTACTTCTTTCAAACTGATGAAGTTCTTCTTGCATAGAATTGATCCAGTCTACATCACCCAATGCTTCTTTAACATTCTTGGGCTCAATAGATGATATGAATGCTGAGAATGCAACTAGATTTCTTGTTTTGATCTAGTATGAATTCCAGAATTCAAAGGAGAAATGAGATTATCAAGAGGATGTGACGAACTATGCTTCCATCCTGACCTTGGAGCAGACTGACTTGGCTGATCTGCATGTTCTTCTTCATCAAGAGTGACATCATTTTTTGGGGAGTCTGATGCACTCTGGCTGGAATTTTGAGTAGTACCAAGTACCATATCATCCTTTTCACCCTCAGCAGCCTCGTCAGATAGACTATGATTCTAATCATCATTGTCATTGTTCAGTTGTTGACCTGCATCAGCTTCACCTCCTTCAGTCTCCTTTGATTTGAGCATTTCCATCACATCGTCATCAACATTTGATCCATCACTTCAATCTTACATCTTCATCAAATACAACATGAATGCTTTCTTCAATGCATTGAGTTCGTTTGTTAAATATTCTGTAAGCCTTACTGGATGAAGAATATCCAACAAACACTCCTTCATCACTTCTAGGATCAAATTTTCCCAGATCATCCTTTCCATTATTCAGCACAAAATGTGTGCATCCAAATGCTCTAAGATAGCTCAGCATTGGCTTTCTGTTGTTGAGCAGCTCATATGGTGTTTTGTTCAAAATAGCTCTTATTAGACATTTGTTGGTAACATAACATGCTGTGTTAACAGATTCAGCCCAGAAATTTGAGGAAGATTTGATTAAATAATCATAGTTCTGGCAATGTTCACCAAGGTTCTGTTCTTTCTTTCCACGACTCCATTTTGTTGAGGAGTTCTTGGAGCAGAGAAATTGTGGCTCGTACCATTTTCCATATAGAATCTATCCAGTGTTGAGTTTTCAAACTCTGTGCCTTGATCAGATCGAATGCTGTAAATAACTTGATTCAATTTGGTTTGAATCATTTTGAAAAATACCACCAGCTCTTCAACTGTATCTGCCTTTGATCTCAAAAATCTCGTCCAGGTGCATCTTGAATATTCATCAACAATTACCAAAATGTACTTCTTGCCATTTCTGCTTTGAACCTTCAAGGGTCAACACAGGTCCATATGCAGCAGCTCTAAGGTTCTTGATGATGTTACCTCATTCTTGGGCTTAAAAGATGACCTGATTTGCTTTCCTTTAACACAAGCTTCACATATTTTATTTTCAGCAAACTTTAGCTTGGGCAGACCTCGGACCAGGTCCTTAGAAATCAACTTGTTCAATAAAGATGAACTCACATTCCCCAGCCTACGATGCCAGTGTAACGACTTGTTTAGTCGTTTTGAGCAGCAGATTTTATTCGGGAAAAACTGTCTTGGTCGACGGATCCCACAACGGACCGTCATGGGCATGACGGACCGTCTAGGGGGTCTCGTTCCAAAGCACTTAGAATTCTGAAATTTGGGTACTGAAATCGACTCTCTGAACTTCGTGACGAAGTGGCAGGACGGACCGTCACAGGCATGACGGGCCGTCACACATCCTTTAGTAAAAATTGAGTCTCTGAACTCTGTGACGACTCAAAGAGACGGACCGTCGCAGTACAACGACCCGCCACGCATCGCGTAATCCCAGGTCGGGTCGATTACATTAAATGTTTTAAGGGGCGTTTTGGACTATTCCTGCTTATAATTATAAAGTTAGTGGTTGAATATTAATAATCTAATTTCTTGAGGGTTAAAAGAGATAACCTTGAATTAATTAATGGGTTAATTCACCATCTTTTATACTTAATTATATGCTAATTAGGGTAAAAATAAGAGGGTTTGAATAAGAAAAATAGAAAGAACAAGGAGAGGGAAAGAGAACGATCGAGAGAAGATGGAAACGAAGAAAAAACAAAGCTTTGGGAAATTGCTTGCTTGATCACGAATCTTCGGTGGAGGTAGGTTATGGTTTTTATGCTATTCGTAGTAAACTCTTAATAGCGAATGATATGTATTGGGTAGTGTTGTAAACCCTTCTATATGCTTAATTGTATGCTTGCATGGACGTGATGATATAATTGTGATGAAATAAGCATGATGAAGCTATTGAATCATAAATCTTGAAAACCTCTTGTTAATGATGATGCCTTGGTATAAAAGAAGGCTTGATGAACTAAAAGAATGAGGTTAGGGGATCGGGTGTCACGAACTGACACGTAGTAATAGGGGATCGGGTGTTACGGGCCGACACGTAGTAATAGGGGATCGGGTGTCACGAACCGACACATAGTAATAGGGGATCGGGTGTCACGGACCGACACGTAGTAATAGGGGATCGGGTGTCACGGACCGACACGTAGTAATAGGGGATCGGGTGTCACGAACCGACACGTAGTAATAGGGGATCGGGTGTCACGAACCGACACGTAGTATTAGGGGGATCGGAGTGTCACGAACCGACACGTAGTACTAGGGGATCGGAGTGTCGTGTTCCGACACGAGGAAATAAAGATAATGAATCTTGAAAGATGTCAATATACTCAATTTAATGAACCTAATTCCCAAATGAGTATGATGTGGAGGCGTGAGTCCTCATTGATGTGCTTGGTGTTGTGACCAAGGGCTATGGTAATTCTAAATGCCGCATGTTGAGTATTGTAGTTGATTTTATGATATTATCTGATATATACTATTTTCTATTTTGAGTTGGCCGATGATATCTACTCAGTACTTGTGTTTGTACTGACCCCTACTTGTATGTTTCTTTCCTTGTTATTGTGGAGTCGACAAGAACGTACCGTCGTCTTCAAATCAACCGCAACTCTAGCCAGTCTTCATTATACCGGATTTCAGGGTGAGCTAACGCTTCTAGCTTGGACTGGATCTTCTTCTTCATGTCTTGATGCCTTGAAGTTCCGGCATGGACTAGCTTTTTAGTTATTTTAGCTTTCTAGATACTCTTAGAATTAGTATTTTGAGGATAGATGTTCTTGTGATGATGACTTCCAGATTTTGGGGATAATAATAGTTGTTGAGTTTTTAGGAGTTATTTAATTGATTTTCATTAATGAGTTTAAGTCTTCCGCATTGTTTTCTATTTATTATGTTTGAAATGTTGAGGTTTAGATTGGTTGGTTCGCTCACATAGGAGGATAAATGTGGGTGCCACTCACGACACATTATGGGTCGTGACAAACTTGGTATCAGAGCATTAGGTTCGTTGGTCTCATCACACAAGAACGAGTCTAGTAGAGTCTTAAGGGACGGTAGGGGGACGCCTTTGCTTTTCTTTGAGAGGCTATAAGACTTTAGGAAAATTCCATTCTTTCTTTCTTTCGTGCTATTACTTGGATCCAATTGGTATCTAGGTGATACAAATTGGTATCTGACCATCTTCACTCTATTTCGCAGATGGTTAGAACTAGAGCAACGACTGCTTCAACACCAACATCGGCAAGACAAGAAGCGTCTGAGCCAGCCACTGGGGCTGTAGCTCGAATAGGAGTAGTGACAAGAGGTCGTGGATGAGGTCGCGGGAGGACGCCCTCTAGAGGAAGAGGACGAGCACCTAGCCCATCTGGTACTAGGGCGGTGACTCCTCCACCAACTGAGGAAGTGGTAAGAGAGGGTGAGGATGGGGAGAATGAACAAGTGCAGAATGAGGAATTGCCACCCCAACCTACCCCAGAGATGATCAATCGTGTTCTTGCTTATCTTAGCGGGTTATCGATCGAGGGCGGACACCTCCGGTGTTTTTCGCACCAACACCTCCGGTTACGGAGGTACAACATGCAACTCTTGTGGCTCTCGCATGGATGCCTCATTGGAAATAGGCACGTTTCCTCGTCGACTACAGGGCCTATAATGACAAATGATCGGCATGAACTTTTGATAAGTTCTTGAAATTGAAACCTCCGGTCTTCAAAGTCTTGAATGCGAGGATGCCTACGATTTTACGGTTGATCATCTGAGCTACTACACAAGATGGGTATAGTAGAACGGTTTGGTGTTGAGTTTGTGACTTATCAGTTTCAAGAAAATGCCAAAATGTGGTGGCGGTCACATGTTGAGTGTCAACCAACAGAGGCACCACCAATGACTTGGGCATCATTCTCTAGCTTGTTTATGGAGAAGTATATCCCCCGGACTTTGAGGGATAGGAAAAGAGATGAGTTCTTGAGCCTAGAGCAAGGTAGGATGTCGGTTACTGCATATGAGGCTAAGTTTTGTGCATTATCCAGGTATGCCACCCAACTTTGTTTCAGTCCACAAGAGCGGATTCGCCGTTTTGTGAAGGGGTTGAGGTCAGAATTGCGGATTTTAGCCTTACAGGTAGCGGCTACGGCAAAATCCCTTCAAGAAGTGGTAGACTTCGTGATAGAGGTGGAAGGAGTGAAGCCAGATGACTTCACCATGGCATCGACATTAAAAAGGTTTCGAAAGGGAGGTGATTTTAATGGTTCTTACTCTAGAGGACAGGGTTCAGAAGGTGACTCAGTCCGACCAATTCAGTCTTCACTACAGCCTGTAGGTGGGGGTCCACCTCAGACCGGTCAACACTTCTCTGAGAGACCTATGCTTGACTCGAGAGAGTGTTATGGATGTGGGGAGACTGGACATATTAGGAGGAATTGTCCAAAAGCGAGTTATAGACCCCGATAGCTAAAGGTAGAGGTAGTCATGGTAGAGGCCGTTTTTACGGAGGGCGTGGTGGCGAGGTAATGGTGGTCACCAAAGCGGCCGGGGTGACGGATAAATGGGAACCATCGCAGCAACATGGTAGGGAACAGCGGGCAAATAGGTGATAGGGCCCATTGTTACGCTTTTCTGGCGGTCGGAGCGGAGACATCGATCTTTGTTATCACAGGTAATCTTTTGGTTTGTGATTGTATGGCTTCTGTATTATTTGATCTCGGCTCCACATTTTCATATGTATCTTCCTCATTTGCTAATGGTATTAATTTACATTGTGAATTGCTTGACATACCTATTCGTGTGTCTACTCCGGTGGGTGAGGCTGTGATAGTTGAAAAAGTATATAGGTCTTGTTTGGTGACTTTTGTGGGGCGCAATACTTATGTAGACTTGGTTATCTTAGAAATGGTTGATTTTGATGTAATTCTGGGTATGACTTGGCTTTCTCCAAATTTTGCGATCTTGGATTGTAATGCTAAAACTGTGACGTTAGCCAAGCCTGGGACAGATCCGTTATTATGGGAGGGCGACTACACTTCCACTCCGGTTCGTATTATCTCCTTTCTTCGTGCTAAGAGAATGGTTAGTAAGGGGTGTTTAGCTTTCTTGGCACATCTCAGGGATGACACTACCCAAGTACCTTCAATTGAGTCGGTTTCGGTAGTCCGTGAGTTTCTGGATGTGTTCCCTGCAGATCTTCCTGGTATGCCACCGGATTGAGATATTGATTTTTGCATCGATCTGGAACCGGGTACTCGCCCCATTTCTATACCCCTTATAGAATGGCTCCTGCGGAGTTAAGAGAGTTAAAGGCCCAACTTTAAGAGTTGTTGAGCAAAGGCTTCATTAGACCAAGTGCATCTCCTTGGGGTGCTCCGGTGTTATTTGTGAAGAAGAAGGATGGGAGTTTTCGGATGTGCATAGACTACCGGCAGTTGAACAAGGTAACTATTAAGAACAAGTATCCCATTCCTCGCATTGATGACTTGTTCGATCAGTTACAAGGTGCTTGTGTCTTCTCTAAGATTGACTTGAGATCCGGTTATCATCAATTGAAAATACGGGCAACGGATGTGCCAAAGACTGCTTTTTGGACCAGGTATGGGCATTACGAATTTGTAGTGATGTCTTTTGGTCTTACGAATGCCCCTGCTGCTTTCATGAGCTTGATGAATGGGATTTTTAAGCCATATCTGGATCACTTTGTGATCGTATTTATTGATGATATATTGGTATACTCAAAGAGCAAGAAGGAACATGAGGAGCACTTGAGAATTGTATTGGAAATGTTGAGGGAGAAAAAGCTTTATGCCAAATTCTCCAAGTGTGAGTTTTGGCTAGATGCAGTGTCCTTCTTGGGGCATGTGGTTTCTAAGGATGGGGTGATGGTGGATCCTTCTAAGATTGAGATAGTGAAGAATTGGGTAAGACCTACTAATGTGTCAGAAATAAGGAGCTTTGTTGGTTTAGCTAGCTATTACCGTCGATTTGTCAAGGGATTCTCTTTCATTGCTTCCCAATTGACGAACTTGACTAAGCAGAATGTTCCATTTGTATGGTCGGACGAAGAGGAAAGCTTTCAGAAACTCAAGACCTTGTTGACTACTGCACCAATCCTTACCCTGCCAGTGGAAGGTAAGAATTTCATTGTCTATTGTGATGCATCCTATTTGGGTTTGGGTGCAGTGCTAATGCAAGAGAAGAACGTAATTGCTTATGCTTCAAGGCAATTAAAGGTGCATGAACGTAATTATCTGACCCATGATTTGGAATTGGCTGCGGTAGTATTTGCATTAAAGCAATGGAGACATTATTTATATGGGGTTAAGTGTGAATTCTACACGGATCATCGTAGCCTACAGTATGTTTTTACCCAAAAAGATTTGAACTTGAGACAGAGGAGATG
Source organism: Solanum arcanum (assembly GCA_027789145.1). Classification (NCBI taxonomy): domain Eukaryota; kingdom Viridiplantae; phylum Streptophyta; class Magnoliopsida; order Solanales; family Solanaceae; genus Solanum; species Solanum arcanum. The sequence continues at coordinate 54,826,927 of CM050943.1, forward strand.
GATGGAACTACTGAAGGACTACGACATCACTATCTTGTATCATCCGGGAAAGGCTAATGTTGTGGCAGACGCCTTAAGTAGAAGGGCAGGAAGCATGGGAACTCTAGCTCACTTGCAAGTTTCTAGACGCCCATTGGCTAGAGAAGTTCAGACTCTGGCTAATAACTTTATGAGGCTAGAAGTAAATGAGAAGGGAGGACTTTTAGCCAGTGTGGAGGCAAGATCTTCTTTTCTTGACAAGATTAAGGGAAAGCAGTTTACCGATGAGAAGCTGATCCGGATCCGAGATAAGGTGTTGCGAGGAGAGGCTAAGGAAGCAACGATCGATGAGGAAGGTGTTTTGAGAATTAAGGGAAGGGTATGTGTGCCCCGTGTTGATGATTTGATCCACACCATTCTCACAGAGGCTCATAGTTTCGGATATTCTATACATCCTGGTGCAACCAAGATGTACCGTGACCTAAAGCAACACTTTTGGTGGAGTAGAATGAAGCGCGACATTGTTGATTTTGTTGCCAAATGTCCAAATTGTCAGCAAGTACAATATGAACACCAGAGGCCCGGAGGAACACTTCAGAGAATGCCCATTCCTGAATGTAAGTGGGAGAGAATTGCAATGGACTTCTTGGTTGGTCTTCCAAAGACATTGGGGAAGTTTGACTCTATTTGGGTAATTTTGGACAGATTAACTAAGTCTTCTCACTTCATCCCGGTCAAGGTGACCTACAATGCAGAGAAGTTAGCTAGACTCTACATCTCAAAAATTGTTCGATTGCATGGAGTTCCACTTTCCATCATATCAGATAGAGGTACGCAGTTTACTTCTAAGTTTTGGAGAACATTGCATGCTGAATTAGGTACTAGGTTGGACCTTAGTACTGCATTTCACCCTCAGACCGATGGTCAGTCTGAGCGAACAATTCAGGTGTTGGAAGATATGCTTCGTGCATGTGTGATAGAATTTGGGGGTCATTGGGATAACTTCTTACCCTTAGCGGAGTTTTCATACAATAATAGCTATCACTCAAGTATTGATATGGCTCCTTTCAAAGCATTGTATGTGAGGAGATGTAGGTCTCCCATTGGTTGGTTTGATGCATTTGAGATTAGACCTTGGGGTACTGATCTTTTGAGGGATTCATTAGAGAAAGTGAAATCTATTCAAGAAAAGCTTTTAGCGGCTCAAGGCAGGCAAAAGGAATATGCAGATCAAAAGGTTAGAGACTTGGAGTTCATGGAGGGTGAGCAAGTCTTGCTGAAGGTTTCGCCCATGAAAGGGGTGATGCGGTTTGGGAAAAGAGGTAAGCTAAACCCAAGGTATATTGGACCATTCGAAGTACTTAAGCGGGTAGGGGAGGTGGCTTATGAATTAGCCTTGCCCCCAGGACTGTCAGGAGTGCATCCGGTATTTCATGTGTCTATGTTGAAAAGATACCATGGGGATGGAAACTACATTATTCGTTGGGATTCAGTTCTGCTTGATGAGAATTTGTCTTATGAGGAGGAGCCTGTTGCTATTTTAGATAGAGAAGTCCGCAAGCTGAGGTCAAGGGAGATTTCATCCATCAAAGTTCAATGGAAGAATCGACCAGTCGAAGAAGCCACTTGGGAGAAGGAGGCAGATATGCAAGAAAGATACCCACACCTGTATACAGATTCAGGTACTCCTTTTCGCTCTTGCTTTTCTTCTTATGATCGTTCGATGACGAACGATGGGTAAATTGGTATCTATTGTAACGACCTATTTAGTCGTTCTGAGCAGCAGATTTTATTCTGGAAAAACTGTCTTGGTCGACGGATCCCACGACGGACCGTCATGGGCACGACGGACCGTCGAGGGGGTCTCGTTCCAAAACACTTAGAATTCTGAAATTTGGGTACTGAAATCGACTCTCTGAACTTTGTGATGAAGTGGCAGGACGGACCGTCACAGGCATGACGGGCCATCACAAGCATGACGGGCCGTCACAGGCATGACGGGCCGTCACAGATCCTTTAGTAAAAATTGAGTCTCTGAACTCTGTGACGACTAAGCAGGACGGACCGTCGCAGGCATGATGGCCCGTCACAGACTGCGTAATCCCAGGCTGGGTCGGATTTCTGTTAAATGTTTTAAGGGGCGTTTTGGACTATTCATGCTTATAATTATAAAGTTAGTGGTTGAATATTAATAATCAAATTTCTTGAGGGTTAAAAGAGATAACCTTGAATTAATTAATGGGTTAATTCACCATCTTTTATACTTAATTATATGCTATTAGGGTAAAAGAAAGAGGGTTTGAATAAGAAAAATAGAAAGAACAAGGAGAGGGAAAGAGAACGATCGAGAGAAGAGGGAAACGAAGAGGAAACAAAGCTTTGGGAAATTGCTTGCTTGATCACGAATCTTCGGTGGAGGTAGGTTATGGTTTTTATGCTATTCGTAGTAAACTCTTAATAGTGAATGTTATGTATTGGGTAGTGTTGTAAACCCTTCTATATGCTTAATTGTATGATTGCATGGACGTGATGATATAATTGTGATGAAATAAGCATGATGAAGCTATTGAATCATAAATCTTGAAAACCTCTTGTTAATGATGATGCCTTGGTATAAAAGAAGGCTTGATGAACTAAAAGAATGATGTTAGGGGATCGGGTGTCACGAACTGACACGTAGTAATAGGGGATCGGGTGTCACGGACCGACACGTAGTAATAGGGGATCGGGTGTCATGAACCGACACGTAGTAATAGGGGATCGGGTGTCACGGACCGACACGTAGTAATAGGGGATCGGGTGTCACGGACCGACACGTAGTAATAGGAGATCGGGTGTCACGAACCGACACGTAGTAATAAGGGATCAGGTGTCACGAATCGACACGTAGTATTAGGGGGATCAGAGTGTCACGAACCGACACGTAGTACTAAGAAATCGGAGTGTCACGTTCCGACACGAGAGAAATAAAGATAATGAATCTTGAAAGATGTCAATATACTCAATTTAATGAACCTAATTCCCAAATGAGTATGATGGGGAGGCGTGAGTCCTCATTGATGTGCTTGGTGTTGTGACAAAGGGTTATGGTAATTGTAAATGCCGCATGTTGAGTATTGTAGTTGATTTTATGATATTATCTGATATATATCGCTTTTCTATTTTGAGTTGGCCGATGATATCTACTCAAGTACTTGTGTTTGTAATCGACCCTACTTGTATGTTTCTTTCCTTGTTATTGTGAAGTGCACGACAAGCGTCACGTCGTCTTCAACTCAACCGCAACTCTAGCCAGTCTTCATTATACCGGATTTCAGGGTGAGCTAACGCTTCTAGCTTGGACTGGATCTTCTTCTTCATGTCTTGATGCCTTGAAGTTCTGGCATGGACTAGCTTTTTAGTTATTCTAGCTTTCTAGATACTCTTAGAATTAGTAATTTGAGGATAGATGTTCTTGTGATGATGACTTCCAGATTTTGGGGATAATAATAGTTGTTGAGTTTTTAGGAGTTATTTAATTGATTTTCATTAATGAGTTTAAGTCTTCCGCATTGTTTTCTATTTATTATGTTTGAAATGTTGAGGTTTAGATTGGTTGATTCGCTCATATAGGAGGATAAATGTGGGTGCCACTCACGACACGTTTTGGGTCGTGACAGCCAGAGATCAGCATTTTCATTTTGAGAACTATGACATGTTAGGTCATCTCCATGAGACGTTTCTAAGTTTGCCACATACATATTTTTACTTCTGTGTGTAGTGAGAATTACTTTGTTTGTAGTTAGACTCACCACAGTGCGTTTCTCAAAAGTAAACTTGACCTCATTTCCTTTATCACAGATTTGTGACACACTTAGCAAGCTGTACTTCAACCCATCCACATGGTACACATTGTCAATTGAATCTTCAAGAGATCTTCCTACTTTGCCAACTCCCAAAATGTACCCCTTCTTGCCATCACCAAATGAGACACCTCCTCCTTGGGGGGTCTTGAGTGAGAGAAAATTCTTTATATCACCATTCATATGCTTAGAGCAACCACTATCCATATACCAACATTGACTGCTGCTCCTCTCACTCACCTGCACCAAAAATCACTTGTTAAGCTTGGGAACCCATTTCAGCTTGAGTTCCCAGTAGGCAGACAAAGGAGTGATTAGATTGTATTTGGTCCAATATGGTAGATTTTGAAGCTTTCTAACAAAAGACATAGAAGCAGGGACAGATTTTTTCTTTGAAAATCTGTGAGTTGAGACAAGCTCCGGAGGACCAGGTCTCTCTTTTGGTACATGTTGCCTTTCAGTATAATTAGAGAACCTTTCACAGGAGTTTCTCCAGCTAGCACACTCATCCTTCAAATGTCCATTCTTACCACAGTGAAGACACATTAGATTGTCAGACACAAACACATACTTACTGTGAGGATTATAAGGAGGACTTATGTTCAGACTTCCTAGTCCTTTCTTATTGAAATTACTCTGATTTGTTGCACTTTGAGGATTTGGTCCACTTAAGGGACTTTTCAAGTTCTTCCTTAAGTTTCACAATATCCTGTTCTAATTTGTTACTCTTTTCAAGTGACAGACAAAGATTTGTCTCAGAGTTTTTCAATTTTTCTTGAATTTCAGCTTGCAAACTATTTGACCTTCCATTCAGCTTTTCAGCTTCTTGATGTCTGATTCAACTGGTTCTTAAGTTCAGAGTTATTTGACTCTAGAGACACCATTCTTGACATTTTCTCTTCAAGTTTAACTTTGTTTTCAGTTAAACTTTCAAGTTCAGCATTCATGGTGTCTCTTTCAGATGTTAACTGTATCACAGAATCAAGCATGACTTTTGCCAAAGTTCTCAATTTCTTAAGAGAATATTTATCCAAGTCATTTTTCATATCTAGAAGAGTTACCTGATTGTCCTCTTCTTTATTTTCTGTGTGAGCCATGAGACCAAACATTTCATTGAAGACAGTTTCCTCCTCATGCACAGCAACCATGGACACATCTTTTGGCTCATCAAGGTCTTCTGAATCACTTGAAGAATCCACCCATGCAGCAAGAGCCCTTTTGACAACCATATCAGCAGCAACTTTTCGATCTTTGTTACCAAGTATCAGGTCCCTTCTATTTTCTTTGTCACTTCTGTGTTTTTGATGTTCCTTGTTTTCATTCTTGAGCAAAGGGCACTCTCTGATGAAGTGCCCAGATTTTCCACACTTGTAGCAAGTATCCCCTTGAGTAGCATTTCGAGTACCATTTGTTCCTCTTTTATAAATTTTGTTTTTCTTCACAATTTTTTGAAATCTACTGATGAGATATGCCATATCATCATCATCACTTGAATCTTCATCTGATTTATATTTCAGCATCAATGACTTGTCCTTCTTGGCTTCCTTCTTTGACAAATCATAGTTTCGATTCATCTCATGTGTTTTCAGATTTCCAATCAAAGCATCCATAGTCAACACCTTCAAGTCCTTGGCTTCTGTAACGGCATCAACTTTGCTCTCCCAAGACTTTGGAAGAATTCGAAGCACTTTTCTGACTTGTTTGGTCATGCTTATAGGTTCACCCAGACTTCGCAGCTCATTTGTAATGGAAGAGAACTTGGTGAACATGTCATGTATTGTTTCTCCTTCCTTCATTTTAAAGTTCTCATATCGTGAGGTAAGCATGTCAATCTTAGATTCTTTGACTTGTTCAGTTCCTTCATGTGCAGTCTTTAAGCAGTACCAAATTTCTTCAGCAGACTCACAGGATGACACTTTGTTGTACTCATCAGGTCCTATCCCACAGACAAGAAGAGTTTTAGCTTTGAAACCTTTTTCAATCTTTTTCATGTCAGCCTCATCATATTTCTGCCTAGGCTTTGGAACAGTAATGGTCTTCTCTCCATCATTTTCTTCCATCATCGGAACAAATGGTCCATCCAGTAAAATATCCCACAATTCGCTGTCTTCAGCCATGAGGTAGTCATGCATTCTAACTTTTCACCAACTGTAGAAATGTCCATTGAAACGAGGAGGTCTGTGTGACGACTGACCTTCTTCCAGGTTAAGTGGAGCTGCCATTCTAGAGCAAATGTCACTTCCTTGGTGTTAACCAAATAGATAGTGCCTGCTATAATACCACTTGATAGAATATGAGCCTTCACTTAACAAGTAATGGACCAGGTCCCTTACTACACTCCAGAAAAATACCAGAAAGTTAAATGCAGTAAAATCAACACAATGATTTTACGTGGAAACCTCCTTGCTTAAGGGAGTAAAATCACGACCTGTCTCACAGGATTTTCAATCGTTTTCACTAATCTTCAAAAGCAAAAGTAAAACACGATTACACCAAACGTAAGAAAGAGTTATCAATCTTACCGTTAAGCAATAGTCCTCTATTGCTTAACAAGCCTAAGTAGAAAATAATCTACCCACTAAGCTATCCCAACTGGACAACCTAGACTTTTAACACAACACACCAATCCCTTTATAGATTCAGGAATGGTTTACAGTTTAAGAACAAGAGAATGTATTCCTAAACAACTAGACAAAATGCTCCAGATATTGCTATTGTTCTTGGAATAATTCTGTCTTTGCTTTGTAGTAGCCTTTGCAAGAGTTCTTGAAAAGTTTTTATCAAGTTGCAAAAACTAGGACAAAAATGTTTAGGAAAGTGTCTTTTATATGAGCAAGTCACTTTCCCAAACTTCTTTGCCATTGGCTGGAAAAGTCACACTTTTTGACTCCATCGGGAAGTGTGCACCTACTTTTTGTACCGTCTCCAGCTGGCAATCAACTGGCTCCTCATCATGAGAGCTTGGTACCTCTACTAGGTCCCAGGGTTTGTTTCATCTACAATACTCAAGCAAGAATCCTGCAACAGACAATTAAGAAACTGGTACCTTTACAAGGTCCCCAGGTTTGTCAAATCATCAAAACTACAAATAACACGATGTCAAGTGAGTATGAGGAACATTTGAATAGTCCACTATTGGTACTGAGCTAGAACTTGCCCGGTTAGTCCTGCTAAAAGTAAGTTGTAATAGACAATTAGGAAAGGATCATAGGCCCTTATTCAATATAGCCCATTTCTAGCCTAAATAAAAGAAACCAGATGAAATTTATCCTTCTTTGATCCAAATGATCTGAGCTTAGATTAGACCTTTCTTTTTACCCCAACTGATCTTTTCTGGGAACAATGTGTTGGCCCTGGTTCCTCCTTGGACATGTGCACCTCAGCTTTTGTCAAAAGCATAGGTTGAGGGTGGCTAATGTAGTAAAAAACCTTCGTTATGGCCCTGACCCAACTTTGGGTATTGTGTGCCTTGACTCATGGTAAATCCATGAGTTGAGGGTGGCTATTATGAGGAATGCTCTGGAAAGTGGGTTTGAAAGAACAAAGAGAGAGAAAGAACAAAAGTAAAGTGACTCAAGAATTAGTCGAAAGAAAAATATACAAGAAATACAAGCAAGAAAAGAAGAGAGTCACTTACACAAATGAAGAAAGAAGAGAAAATAGCAAGGTGAAAGAATATGAGAAACTGGGCGAGATAAAATGATTGAAAGTGGAAGGTTTAGCCGATATGTGAAGGAGGGCAAAAAGTCAATAAGTGTACCTAAATATACCCTACCTGACCCTGAGCCTATGTTACTAGCTAAAAAAAGTCCTATCGTGATCCTAAGGGTTTTATAGTGAACTTAAGGCAGTGAAAATAAGGGCAAGCTTATGGCAATAGGTATAAATGAGTGTGACTTTGTTCTGAGAGCGAGTGCTGAAAAGTAATCCTTATACTCAAACTGAAATCATTGTGTGAAAAATGAGGATTTTGTTTTAAAGTGAGGACACTAGTTGCAATACCGGAACTGTTAGCACCTCGGTGAGAATTGAAGAGGATAGGAGTTAGTGCATGGTGAGTCTGTTTCATGTTCTGATCCCACATAATTCAAGCCTAATAGTGATAGCATGCATATATTTGATGAGATTAATCGGGATTGATAGCCAAATGATTGCAAACGATGAAACATGGATACTATTGTACAAAGATTTTGTATTGAGTCATAGTGCGTCGCTTGAGGACAAACAACGAATTTAAGTTGAGGGTGTTGATATACCATGGTTTCACGGTATTATTAATACTTTTTCTTTAAGTTTAGTGTGTCCAAAAGCCTTTTTGTGCTAATTTTGATATAAGTTTCTCTTTGTTTTGCAGGAAATCTGTCCAAAGATGAATGCGGAGATTTTGAGAGAAGAAATGCAGAAGAGACCACCTACGGAGCTTATGACGGTCCGTCGTGCTTGTGACGGTCCGTAGGTGGCAGCGTAGTGCAGCTACTGAAGGAAGATGGGGAATTCTGACCAAGTGTGGGGTTACGAAGCTTGTGACGATCCGTCGTGTCTATGACGGTCCGTCCTGCAGGTTCATCATGAAGTTCAGAGAAGTAATCCTAGTACCCATATTCCAAGAGTTGAAGTGTTTTGGAACGAAGACCCTCGATGGACCATTGTGCCTATGACGGTCCGTCATACTTTCCGTCGAGGGTAATGAAGAGAGCAGCAAAAGAAATTGCATAAGTATGGGACGACAGAGTACATGACGGTCCGTCGTGACCAAGACGATCCATCGCGAGGTCCATCGATCCAGCCGCGTTTTGGCAAATTTCCAGCAAATAGAGTCCTTGTTTAATTAGATTTTTATTTTCTATAAATAGTTCGAAAAACCTCGTTTTTGGGGTTAGACTCTGGATCATTATTAGACTCTTAGATTGTTAGACACCGTATTAGTAAACATTGTATTGTTAGACTTTTGATTATCATCAGACTTTTTTGAGATTATTGATTACGTTGAGATTCTTGCAAGTGATTTTTGGTGATTAATCAAGCAAACTTTCGGATTTTACTCTTTCTCATTGAAGTAAGTACATGAATTCTGATTTAATGTATTTGAATATTGTGATTATAACTATGAGTAACTAAACTCCATAACTAGGGTTGTGGGAACCATAGGCAAATAATGAGATAAAACCTAACTAAAATAACAGTTCTAGAATGGTGTCTTGCATGTATTAATAATTATTTCTCTTAGAAGTCTTTTTAACGGATGACCAACGTTAGAACTCGCCTTAATGCTACTTGCCGGACCAAGGAGGTAGATAATAGGAAAAGTATTATCAGCATAAATTTAGTGTATACTATCTAATAGGCTAGTATTGATTGTTACGAGGTAATAACTTAGTCAAATATCGAATACGATGCTTAATATGAGGTAAAGATAAGGGTTAGGATAGCAACACACGTAGCCGGACCAAGGTGCGCAGTGAGATTTTCTAGATGCCGGACCAAGGATTTAGAATTACATAACTTATCACTTTGCGTGCAAGATACTAGAAAATAATTGTTATAGTTAGAATTATCAAGTTATGAATGTGGGGAACACGTAAACCCTAGTTACTTTGATTAATTGATTAAAATCCAACATTCAAAGCTGTTAAGTGTCTCTTTCAATTGCGTTAGTTATTTTCATTCATTTAGAAATAGAAACCCCCCTTTTATTGTTTTTACTTTCCAAGGAAGTCATTGACCAAACAATAGTAATAACAGGTTGAAGTTAAGTCTAGACTATTTTCCTCGTGGGAACGATCCCAACCTCACTAGTTGGGTTATTTACTTGACACGACCGCTTTACTTCATATTTGAGAAGTAAGTTTGAGCGTATCACTCTTCTTTTTCACATAGATTTTTATTTTAAAAAAATATTCTCAGTTCATTTTTAAAGAATGAAGTTATGTGTTTCAATTTATATTTTTTAGTTGGAACTAAGATATTAGCACCAACTTATTACATCCCATTTCTTTTCAATAGGTAGGCTAAATCCATAGCGAAATCAGAAGTATGACTTAAAATAAAGAAGACAAAATGTTTAAGTGAAAACCTTCTTGCTCTAGGGTGGAGAAAATTATGATTTGTCTCACACAATTGTAACCACAATGTATTTACTGCAAAGAGTCACAATTCAGATTACAACTCTTGCAACCTAGGAACTAAATTCTTAATCCTTTCTTCCTTTGTAGAAACTTTATTACGTTAACCAAAGAAATAAATTTATTGTCTAATAAACCAACTAACTCAATTAATATAGACTCTAAGAACACGACATAGCTAACTCTAGTTACAACTCAAACTTAAGAAATGATTACCACTAGAATGATTAATTCCTTTATAACATATAACAACTAAAGACAATAATTCTTCAAATGTAAAAATTGGGTCATGTCCCTTGTTGAGATGAATAATATAAGATGGGAAAAAAACATAGTGCAACAACACTGGTTGAGAGTGTTGACACTCTCTAGTCGTGCACCAACCACTGCAATTGTGGCAGTGGTTGCAGCAACTGTCCTTTTCGCATTATTTAAACATTTGGTCTCTAATAAGATCAGGTTCCCTACTAAATTTCATGATTTATTGAATCATCAAAACTTCAGAATATAACATAGTTTTTCTGAATATTTCTGAGCTAATAAATCTTACAGTTATAAAGTATCTCATAAATCAAGATCTTTTTCTTATGAAACATAGCTTATTTTTTGAAAGCCCTTTGAGTATGTCTTGCCTTTTACACAAGATTTATGAATCATATGATAAATTAAGACACAAGATGATAGTGTCATGTCTTTCCATTGAGACAACAGTAATAGAGTACGTGATAAATCCAAATAAACTATGAAAGTGACAAGACTTTCCTATGGAATATAACTTGTTATTTTGAAGTTCTTGATCTAAGTCATGCCTCTAAGGAGAGAGACAGAGCATCTCATAAGTTAATCATAATAAAATAGTGCAAAATGTTTTTTTTTGTGTATTTATATATATATATATATATATATATATATATATATATATATATTGTTCCCATAAGTTTGATTTAGTGAAAATGATGTATGTCCACAAGTTGAAAGTCTTTTGGAATAAATCTTGCCTCTAAGGTAAGAATTATAGAGCATCTCATAAATTAAAACATAATGTGGTAGAGTCAAATCTTGATGTTAGTTTTATACGAGTCCACCAAGTACTATAAGATTGGTCCAGACTTAATGAATTTGAGTTAAAATTGAGATCTATGGGTTGTAGGAAGTTCGACGGTCCATAGAAGTATGCCATAGAATTTACCCAAGATTTTATACCTTAATCACTCAACCTATAGTTTACCAGTACGGACTGTAGGAATCTCTACAATCTGTAGGAAGCAACATTAAGGTTTAAGAGTATTTCAGTCTTTTTCTGTGCATATAATATTTATACTATGTCCTTTTTGTTAATTTATAATATTTTACATAATGGCAAACTACCTTGTGTTGCAAAAAAAATGAGACTAGTGTATATGTGTTAGATTTAATCTTGAAGATTGATGCATCAAACATCAAATCACTTAAGAAGAATATTGATTCACTCAAATAAATATAACCAAAGATTGATTCATTCAAATCAATCTGATTAAAGCCAAAAAGGAAAAAAATATTTCACTCATACATATAGTTAATAGCAAGTAAACGAAGAGCAGCAAATCAGTTGATTCAAGAAATAAAATCAAGTTTAATTCAAGGCAAATTCAACATTTTTGGATCTCAATCAAAGAAGGAAATTGAGAAGTAAAATTTGTGAGATTGATCGGAAACATCACTCTATGAGGAGATTGATTCAGTCAAATAAATCTAAACGATTGACTCAGACATGTTAATCTTACTAGAGATCGAATCAATCAGTACGAAGCCAAAAAGTAAAAACCAAACTCAATCAACCAAGATGGCAAGAAGATCATGAGCCGCACATCAAGATTCAAATCACAATGCAATCTCAAGTTATAATTCAAGGCACACATTGATAGATTAGATGTTTATATCACCCAATCATGAAAATATATTCTCAATCAAAGGAATGTTACAAATCCTTGATTGAAGGAACTCCCTTGGCTTTTCCAATTAGAGCTTAACTCGTTACATTACTCAGCTTATAAATAAAGTCTTTTTTTAATAGTTGAAAGTGCCCAACTTCACTTCAACTTATATTGTAATCTTCTTTCATTTTTCATAAAGCTTCATACACATTTGAGTGAACAATTGAAAAAGAAAAGAGAACGAAACATTTTGAGCAAAGCAAGTCATGCTTCCTTGAAATTGGCCAAAATTGGAAACAAGAGACCTTGTTTTTTTCCAGTTTCTGATTCTAGAATGTCTGCATCTATTGTTCTTGTTATAGATGAATGTTTAGATGAACTACACCTTCTGAACATCCGTCCTTGCATACATTTGTTGATTCACTTCCCTCGGTAACGAGAATTTAGAGTATATTGTATCGCCGCACATTATTTTATGATTTTTTATGGAATTTATAGCATCCATATGCTAATGTGTAATGTGTTGCCTGGTGACAAATCACCAACTTAGGAGTTAAGTTATATAGGTAGAGATTGTGCCAAAATAATAGATCTGCTTTGCATATAAAATACAAGTTTAGGTTCAAATATTTGTATCACCTAAGTTCTCCTCAAGATCTAAAGGAAACCCTTGAAACTCAAGGGGCTGACCACATAGGTGATCCAAACCTATATAAACATCTAGTATTCTTTTATATTCGGTACTTTGCTAATTTGTTCTTTCATGACTCTATCTTCGAGAAGATTCAACTACTCATAACGTCAGTCAATTATTGGAATTTTAATTCAACCATCCCTCCTCTTAACTTTCAATTGGTATCAAAGCATGTTTCACAAAAAAATTTTGTAACTACATGTGAGCAAAGATCTATGGCCAACTATCAAATCCCTGGTGCTCTTCTTTGAGAAGAACATTCCTCAAATCGACATCCTTACTTTAATGGTCAACATTACTCTAACTAGAAAGATAGATTCACAAGTTTTTTACCTCAAAGAATCTCCATGCATGGATAGTTATGTAAAAGGGGTCAAATCCCATTCATGGACTCACCAGAAAAGGATGCTACTGACAAGCCCTTTGATACAAAATCCTTTGACATTAAAAAGGAACAACAAGAGGTAATCCAAACTAATGCTCAAGTATAAGTTTGTTATACTGTGTATTTAATGGAGCAAAATATGATAATAGGTGAGACTGCAGAAGAAATGTGGGACAAATTCGAAATAACTTATGAAGAAACTAGAAAAGTAAAGGAAGCTCGAATCACTTCATTGGTGAATAAATATGAATGGTTCAAAATGACAAACGATGAGAATGTAGAGGATATGTTCTCAAGATTCAGCAAAATAGTTTGCGAACTCAAATCTCTAAGAATGGTATAATCAAATGGATTACAAATTAAAAAAAAACTTATCATGAGTCTTCCAAAAGCATGTAAAACTAAAGTTGTTATTCTTGAAGATAGAGATCTGCAAAAGATGACCTATGATGAACTTCGTGAAAATCTTATGGCATATAAACAAAATTATATCAATAAATACATCAATGATGACAAAAAGAAAATGGTAGCCTTTGTAGTTGGAATGTCTGAAATGGAGGAAGGAGTCGAAAAATTTCAAAGTAAGGAAATGAATCTCATAAATAGAGGAGTCAGATAAATATTGCGACAGAGAAGACAAAGGCCTCAACAAGACAGAAGAAACAAAAACTATCACAAAAATAATGACAAGTGTTATTATTGTGGAAAGGTTACCACATTAGATAAACATGTCATAAGGTCAAAAGAAAAAAAACCCAACAAAAGAGTGGAGATCCAAAGAGTCTTGAATCATGGAGCGATGAAGACGTAATCAAAGATAATCATCATAAATCACAAACCTATGCTTTATGGATATGGGTGAACCAAATGAGTTAAGACATCATGACTCTCTTAAGTGTAATCATTTATAAAATTTTCTGGATATGGTTATAAATAAATTGGAGAAAGTTATTAACCTATATAACATGATTGCTTAAGAAAAAAAAAACAGACAAACCCTTCTTGAAGCTAGTCGGATTGAAATTGATCTTCTACTAGAAGTTTTTGTAGAAGTCAAGAAGAAACTAAACAACATCAAGAAGTCATTAAGCCATGACTATGTTCACTCTACAAAATACTCTTTTAAACCTATTTATCTTACCCGTGGCAGTGCCGATCACAATTGTTTCAACTACAAGAAATACTCTTTGGGAAAATGGATTTGGAGACCAAAAGGCGCTAGTCCTAACTATATAGGATTCAATAATGCTTGGGTACCTAAAATAAATCAATTGTCTTATTTTGTAAGAGTAGTCCAGAAAAACCTACTAAAAAAGAATGTAGGTAATTGAGAATGGATGCTCAAGAAATATGTGCAGAGAGAAAGAAAACCTCAAAATAATTAAATATATTGATGGAATTCATAAAATTTGGAAAATAACGCAAAAGGAAAAGTAATAGGAGTTAAAACCATCACCCTCAGCTCATCATGTAATCTAGTGGAAGACTACCTTGTTTAAGGACTCAAACATAATATCCTGAGCATAAGTTAACTATATGATGATGGGTTTCAAGTCTCCTTCAATATGATGAACTGCAGAATTATACATCCACAAAGAAATTTTACCATTATTAGAGATCAAAGCGATAATATATATGAATAATCTTGATCTACCTACTCCTACATGTATGTATTGATCCTTGATTATGGCATTGAAATCTTACTTGTGATGCATGTTAACTCGGTAAGCAAAATTAAATTTCTTTGAGAAACTATCTAGACTTGAATTAGTCATCAGATTGCCAAAATTATTTTGTGAAATATCATATTTATGATGCATGTTAACTCGGTAAGAAAACTCACTCGTCCTTTAAAGAAAAAGATATTGTAAGTACCTATAAACCTCTCCAGCTTCTTCACATGGATCTTTTTTTATCCTACTCGAACTGCTACAATTGAAGAAAAGTTCAAACAGAAGCATAGTATTACAACTACTCAAAGTGATCATGGTGGCGAATTTAAAAATAAAGTGTTTGAAGATTTTTGTACTCAAAATGGCTTCACTCAGAATTTTTGTTCACCCAGATTATCGCAGCAAAATGGAATGGTAGAAAGAACAAATTGATCACTATAAGATATAGCTAGAACAACGCTTTTAGATCGAAATCTCTTTGATTAGTTTTGTACAGAAGAAGTAAGTACTGCATGTCATATTCTTAACAAGTTCCCCATGAGACCTATCTTAAGGAAAACTCCTTGCGAGCTCCAGCGAGGAAAGAAACTTAACATTAACTATTTTCATCCTATTGAATGTAAACGTTTCATTCAGAATAATGAGTACAGGAAATAAAATTGGTGATGATGAAGTTACCCTTCCTAAAAGATCTAAATATGTCTCTAGCTCTCATTGACTCTACTACTGAAGAGTCATCTCTAGCAGAGGTCGAGTCAACTACCCCAATCGATAAAATTGTTATTCCTAGAAAATTGAGACATAATGCCAAATATCCAGATGATTTTTTCTCGGTAAAATAAGATGAAAAAAATACAGACTAGACTTCATTAAGAAAATAGACATTTGTAGCTCTTGTATCTCAAATGAAATCCAAACGAATAAATGAGGCATTTGGGGGGACGAATCATGGATACAAGCAATAAAAGAAGAACACTACCAGTTTGAAAGAAATCATGAATGAACTCTTATCAAAAGAACAAAGGGTTGCTCAATAAGAAGAATCAAGCAGGTGTTTCATAATAAGCTAAACGAAGATGATAAAGTGGTCAGAAACAAAGCGTGGTTGGTGAAAAAGAAATTGACTATGGTGATACTTTTACTCCCATTCCAAGGTTAGAATCTATTTGAATTCTTCTAGAATATGACTCTTTTAAGTGTTTCAAACTTTTTCAAATAGATGTTAAAAGCGTCCTTTCAAATGATTTTATAAAAGATGTTTTTGTTAAACAATCTCCGATTTCAAAAATCTCCTTGTTCCTACTATGTTTCAAATTATCCTAAGCTCTATATGGTCTTAAGCAAACTCCAAATTTTGGTATGAAAGATTGAGCATTTTTCTTATCAATAATAATTTCTAATCAGGCAAAATACATATAATTTTTTACTCAAGAGTTTGATTTCAACATTCTCATTGTTCAAATTTATGTTGATGATATAATATTTGGAAGTTCTAATCCCTCTCCATGTGAGAATTTTGCCAATTATATAAAAGAAAATTTGAATGAGTCTTATGAAAGAAATTTCTTTCATCTTTGTCGGTTGAGGTAAAGCTTTTGGGACTCCAATGAGTCCTTCCACATGCATGGATAAAGACATAGCATATAAAGAAGTTGATAAAAAACTTTATAATGGAATTATTGGTTCACTCATATATCTCACGGCGAGCCGATCAGACATAATGTTTAGCGTCTATAATAATTTTTTCCTGATAATAGATCATCCGTTATTTTATTGGGACACCTGAAATAAGACTATAATATTTTTTTCCAAATAATTTTTATTCAATTGGTTAGTTAGATGCTGATTGTGCAGAAGATAAAAATAATAGAAAAAGCACCAGTGGAACATGTCAATTTAGGGAAAATTCCTTATTTTCTGGCATAGAAAAGTGGACCTGCGTTGCCCTTTCAACTATTGAATCTGAGTATCTTGCGATTGGAAGCTATGGTACTTGACTACTTTAAATGATGCATCAACTCTTAGATTATAATTTATCTTGTGAAGGTGTACTAATTTCCTATGATGATACCAATTTTATTAGTCTATCTAAATATATTGTGCAACATTTTAGGACAAAATCATATAGATATCAAACATCATTTTATTTGTCATCGGTTGAAATTGGTGAGTTCTTGCTTGAGTTTGTTGATTCTATAAATTAATAGTTGATATCTTAAAAAAATTGCTTTAAGAAAGATTTTTTTTCCTTCAAAAATGTTTGGGGATTACCGTGCGCAACAGTTAATTTAACTCATTTACTTTTGGTGCTTATCATTTGCTTGGATTTTTGTTCCTTTTATAATCTCTGAAATTTTGTTTTGTCTATTAATCTGCTTATGCTACTACTTGTCTAGTTATTTGCTATTCTTGTCTATTTTGTTTTCCTTTTTTATTATGTCAAAGAGGGAGAATTTAGATAACTATACTGAAAAAACATAGTAAGGGGGAGCTTATTGAGATAGGGGGAGGCATACATAAATGGGGAGTCAGAAAATCGATAAACAAAGAAGTTAAATTAAATCGTATAGTTATAATTGCCATTATAAATAAGTGAGAGATTGTTAACATATAATATTTTACATAATGACAAACTACTTTGTGTCACAGGAAATCAAGACTAATGTATATGTGTTAAATACATAAAATCTTAAAGATTGATACATCAAACATCAAATAGATGATCATCACCTAAGGAGAAGATATATTAACTCATATCAATTTAATCAAAAATTGATTCATTCAAATCAATATGATTGAAGCCAAAAAGGAAAAACATATTTCACTCCTACAAATAGCAAGTAAACTAAGAGAAGCAAACCAAGTGATTCAAGGAATCAAATCAAGTTTGATTCAAGACAGATTTAATATTCAAAGAGCGAAAATGAAGAGCGAAATTTGTGAGATTGATGAGCAACATCACTTAAGGAGGCTATTGATTCAATTTAAACAATTGACTTAACCGTATCAATCTAACTACATATCAAATCATTTGTATGAAGCCAAAAGAAAAAGAAAAACTCACTCAACCAAGATGATAGAAGATCATGAGCAACACAACAAGAAGCAGATCAAGGAAGATCACAATGTGATCTCAAGTTATAAGTCCAGATGTACACCAGCCTATTGACGAAAAATAAAACTTTGTTTCAAGGTAGACTAGACGTTGCTATCACTCAATCATGAAAATATATTCTCAATGAATAAATGTTACAAATCTTTTATTGAAGAAAACTCTCTTTGGTTTTCCTATTAAAGTTAAATTCGTCATATTACTCAGCTTATAAATTATGTCTTTTCTGCACAGCTAAAAGTATTCAACTTCACTTGAACTTATGTTGTAATCTTTTTCATCTTTTATAAAACTTAGTTCACATTTGAGTGAGCAATTAAATGATTAGAGAAATAAAGATTATGAGTGTAGGTTATATAAGTAAATGTTGTGCCAAAATGACAGATCTAATATACAAATAAGAGTGTAGGTTCAAATCAATGTATCACCTAAGTTCTCCTCCAGCTCTAAATGAAACACTTGAAACCCAGCGAGATTGGACTCGGTACCACATTGGTTGCCCGAACCACTATAAACATTTGGTGTTCTTTTACGTTTTGTACTTTGATTATTTATTCTTTGAAACTCTATCTTGATCCCCTCAAACTTCTTAAGTTTCACTTTTAACCTATAAATAGAACCTATAACTGATTATACTCATGAAATCTACCAATTCCCTTTCATTCACAAAAAATCCTTGAAATCCTCTTATGTTTTCTCTCTCTAAATCAAAGAAGAAGATGATAAGGTTTCCCAATTAAGTCTTCTTTTTCCCCATTATTTTGGGCTTCAAGATTAAGATATGAAGGGTTTAATCAATGAGCTTCATTAATCCATTGAGTCTCAAAGATTTTTCCAAACCTCATATTCAATAATTCAATTGATTAGGTTTTCATTCAATTCTTCACGGATTTTAATTTTATTGATTTAATTGTTTGGTTTTTATATTTTTACGATTGTATTGTGTAACTACCGGGCTTCTTCACTATAGAAAAGCCAATGAAGTAAATTTTTGGATCGAAAAACTTTTTCGTAGTATTTTGGAATTTTCTCAATCTAGTTTAGATTTTGTCACGACCCAAATCGGGGCCGCGACTGGCACCCACATTTACCCTCCTATGTGAGCGAACCAACCAATCTAAACCTTAACATTTCAATGTAATATCATCATAAGTAATGCGGAAGACTTAACTCATTAATAAAACAATTCAAAACTATTATTAATATCCCCAAAATCTGGAAGTCATCATCACAAGAACATCTATTTCAAATTACTAAACTAAGAATGTCCAAGAACTAAAAATACATAAAAGCTAGTCCATGCCGGAATTCAAGGCATCAAGACTTGAAGAAGAAGATCGATCCAAGCTAGGCGTATTAGCTCACCCCGAATTTCGATTGTAGTAAGGCTGGCTTGAATCCTTCTTGAGTTGAAGATGACGGAGCGTTATTTGTATTCCACAATTAGCAAAGAAGAAAACATAAAAGTAGGGTCAGATTACAACCACAAGTCTTGAGTAGATATCATCGGCCAACTCAAAATAGAAAACAAAGATATATCGATTAATATCATAAATCAACTATAAAACTCAACATGTAGCAACAACAAGTACTATAATCATCAAAAAGTACCATTAAGTTCATCCATGAGGGCTCAAGCCTCAATACCATGCTCATTTGGGAATTAAGTTCATTATGTTGAGTATATTCTCATCTTTCACGATTCATTATTCATATTCCTCTTGTGTCGATGCGTGACACTCCGCTCCCTCATATTCATTAATCCTCTTGTGTCGGTCCGTGACACTCCGATCCCCTAAATCTACGTGTCGGTTCGTGACACCCGATCCCCTACATCTACGTGTCGGTTCGTGACACCCGATCCCCTAAATCTACGTGTCGGTTCGTGACACCCGATCCTCTAATTCTACGTGTCGGTTCGTGACACCCGATCCCCTAAATCTACGTGTCGGTTCGTGACACCCGATCCCCTAAATCTACGTGTCGGTTCGTGACACCCGATCCCCTAAATCTACGTGTCGGTTCGTGACACCCGATCCCCTATATGTGTCGGTACGTGACACTCCGATCCCCTAATTCTACGTGTCGGTTCGTGACACCCGTCCCACTAATACTATGTGTTCAAGCCTTCTCTATACCAAGGCATCATCAATCCCATTACTTTAATTCATCAAGCCTTCTTTTATACCAAGGCCTTATCATTAACAAGTAGATTAAAGTTTCTTTCCAGATTTGGGATTCAATAGCTTCGTCATGCTTATTTATTCATAATTACATAATAACATCATTCATGCAAGCATACAATTAAGCATATAGAAGGGTTTTACAATACTACTAACATATATCATTCGCTATTAAGAGTTTACTATGAATAGTATGAAAAACCATAACCTACCTCCACCGAAAAATGGGAATCAACAAGCAATTTTCCCAAGCTTTGATATTCTTCTTCCTCGTTCGACTCTCTCTCTCTCCCAATCGATTCAACTGTCTCTCTTTACATTCTTTTCTTTTTCTTATTCAAACCCTCTTTCTTTTACCCTAATTCTATATAATTAGGAATGAAAGATGGTAATAATGACCTACTAATTAACTTAAGGTTACCTAATTTAACTCCCAAGTAATTAGATTTATTAATAATAATCTTCAAACTTTATAATTTAGGATAGAATAGTCCAAAGCGACCCTTAAAGCGTGGGAGAAATCCTAAAGCTGCCTGGGATTGTGCGGCTGTGGCGGGCCGTCGTGGGTGCGACGGTCCGTCACGGCCGTCGTGTCCTCCCAGGTTTACGGTATTGTAATGACCCGTCACCCTGTGACGGTCCGTCCGGCCCCTCCGTCATGGCGATCGACTTCGTTTTCTTGCACCAATTTCTCAAAAGTTGAAGTGTTTTGCAGCGGGACTCACGACGGTTCGTCGTGGATGTGCCGCACGCCCTGCAGTCCGTCACAATTTTCGAGAGTCGATTTTGGTACCCAATTTCAAATTTCTAAGTGCCATGGGACGACACCCCGCCAGCCGTCGTGACCACGACGGTCCGTCGGACCCACGTCGTCTCGGCCGGTTTTTCCCGTGATTCAATTTCTCGCTCAAGCGACTAAGCGGGTCGTTACAATAGATACCAATTTACCCATCGTTCGTCCCGAGCGATCAAAAGATCTAAAAACAATGGCGAAGAGGAGTACCTAAATCTGTAAACAGATGTGGGTATTTCTCTTGCATATCCGCCTCCTTCTCCCAAGTAGCCTCTTCAACGGGTCGATTCTTCCATTGAACTTTGATGGATGCAATTTCTCTCGACCTCAACTTGCGAACCTCTCTATCTAATATAGCAACCGGTTCCTCTTCATAAGTCAAGTTCTCATCCAACAAAATCGAATCCCAACGGATGATGTAGTTTCCATCTCCATGGTATCTTTTCAACATGGACACATGGAATCTGGGATGTACTCCGGACAGCCCCGGGGGCAAGGCCAACTCATAAGCCACCTCCCCTATTCGCTTAAGCACTTCAAATGGTCCAATATACCTTGGACTTAACTTACCTCTTTTGCCAAACCGCATCACCCCTTTCATTGGTGAAACTTTCAACAAGACTTGTTCACCCTCCATGAACTCCAAGTCTCTAACCTTTCGATCTGCATATTCTTTTTGTCTACTTTGCGCCGCTAGAAGCTTTTCTTGAATAGACTTCACTTTCTCTATTGACTCCTCAAGAGATCGGTACCCCAAGGTCTAACCTCGAATGCATCAAACCAACCAATGGGAGACCTACATCTCCTACCATACAATGCTTCAAATGGAGCCATGTCAATGCTTGAGTGATAGCTATTATTGTATGAAAACTCCGCTAAGGGTAAGAAGCTATCCCAATGGCCACCAAACTCTATCACACATGCACGAAGCATATCCTCCAAGACTTGAATCGTTCGCTCAGATCGACCATCGATGGCGAGGATGGAACGATACTAAGGTCCAACCTAGTACCCAATTCCGCATGCAATGTTTTCCAAAACTTAGAAGTAAACTGCGTACCTCTATCCGATATGATGGAGAGTGGAACTCCATGCAATCGAACAATCTCTGAGATATAGATCTTGGCTAACTTCTCTGCGTTGTAAGTTACCTTGACCGGAATAAAATGAGCAGACTTAGTTAACCTATCAACAATCACCCAAATGGAGTCATACTTACCCAATGTCTTTGGAAGACCAACCACAAAGTCCATTGCGATTCTCTCCCACTTCCATTCAGGAATGGGCATTCTCTGAAGTGTTCCTCCGGGCCTTTGGTGTTCATACTTTACTTGTTGACAGTTTGGACATTTAGCTATAAAGTCAACAATATCACGCTTCATTCTACCCCACCAAAAGTGTTGCTTTAGGTCACGATACATCTTGGTTGCACCCGGATGTATAGAATACCTTGAGCTATGAGCTTCTGCCAGAATAGTGTTGATCAAATCATCAACTCGGGGTACACATACCCTTCCCTTAATCCTCAAAACACCTTCCTCATCAATTGTTGCTTCTTTAGCCTCTCCTTGCAACACTTTGTCTCGGATTCGCCTTAGTTTCTCATCATCAAACTGTTTTCCCTTAATCTTGTCAAGAAAAGAAGATCTCGACTCCACACTAGCTAACAATCCTCCCTTCTCATTTACTTCTAACCTCATAAGGTCATTAGCCAGAATCTGAACTTCTCTAGCCAATAGGCGTCTAGGAGCTTGCAAATGAGCTAGACTTCCCATGCTTCCGCCTTTCTACTCAAAGCATCCGCTACAACATTCGCCTTCCTGGATGGTACAAGATAGTGATATCGTAGTCCTTTAGTAGTTCCATCCATCTCCTTTGTCTCAAGTTCAAATCTTTACGAGTAAAGGCGTCTTTGAAGGCTACGATGATCCGTGTAGACTTCACACTTAACCCCATACAAATAGTGTCTCCATTGTTTTAGTGCAAATACTACCGCTGCCAACTCCAAATCATGGGTCGGATAGTTACGTTCATGCACCTTTAATTGCCTCAAGCATAAGCAATCACATTTTTTCTTGCATTAACACCGCACCCAACCCGAATAGGATGCATCACAAGAAACAATGAAGTCTTTACCCTCTATTGGCAAGGTAAGAATTGGTGCGGTAGTCAACAAAGTCTTAAGCTTCTGAAAGCTTTCCTCACATTCATCTGACCATACAAATGGAACATTCTGCTTAGTCAAGTTCGTCAATTGAGAAGCAATAGAAGAGAATCCCTTGACGAATCGGCGGTAGTAACTAGCTAACCCCACGAAGCTCCTTATTTCTGACACATTAGTGGGTCTTACCCAATTCTTCACTGTCTCAATCTTAGAAGGATCTACCATCACTCCATCCTTAGAAACTACGTGCCCCAAGAAGGACACTGCATCTAGCCAAAACTCACACTTAGAGAACTTGGCATAAAGCTTTTTCTCCCTCAACATTTCCAATACCATTCTCAAATGCTCTTCATGTTCCTTCTTGCTCTTCGAGTATACCAATATATCATCAATAAATACGACACGAAGAGGTCCAAATATGGCTTAAAAATCCCGTTCATCAAGCTCATGAACGCAGCAGGGGCATTCGTAAGACCAAAAGACATCACCACAAATTCGTAATGCCCATACCTCGTTCGAAAAGCGGTCTTTGGCACATCCGTTGCTCGTATTTTCAATTGGTGATAACCGGATCTCAAATCAATCTTAGAGAAGACACAAGCACCTTGTAAATCGATCGAACAAGTCATCAATGCGAGGAAGAGGATACTTGTTCTTTATGGTTACCTTGTTTAGTTGTGCGTAGTCTATGCACATCCGAAAACTCCCATCCTTCTTCTTCACAAACAAAACCGGAGCACCCCAAGGGGATGCACTTGGTCTAATGAAGCCTTTGTTCAATAATTCTTGAAGTTGTGCCTTTAACTCTCTTAACTCCGCGGGAGCCATTCTATAAGGGGGTATAGAAATGGGGCGAGTACCCGGTTCAAGATCAATGCAGAAGTCAATATCCCTATCTGGTGGCATACCAGGAAGATCTGCGGGGAACACATCCAAAAACTCACGGACTACCGAAACCGATTCAATTGAGGGTACTTGAGTAGTGTCATCCCTAAGATGTGCTAAGAAAGCCAAACAACCCTTACTAACCATCTTCCGAGCACAAAGAAAGGAGATGATACGCACCGGATTGGAAGTGTAGTCACCCTCCCACACTAACGGATCTGTCCCGGGCTTGGCTAACGTCACCGTTTTAGCATTACAATCCAAGATCGCAAAATTCGGAGAAAGCCAAGTCATACCCAGTATTACATCAAAGTCACCCATTTCTAAAATGACCAAGTCTACATAAGTGTTGCTCCCCACAAAATTCACCAAACAAGACCTATATACCTTTTCAACTACCACGGACTCTCCCACCGGAGTAGAAACACGAATAGGTACATCAAGTAATTCACAATGCAAATTTAGATCATTAGCAAATGATGAAGATACATATGAAAACGTGGAGCCAGGGTCAAATAATACAGATGCCATGCAATCACAAACCAAAAGATTACCTGTGATAACAAAGATCGACGCCCGCTTGAGATCTCCCAGGAAAGCGTAACAATGGGCCCTATCGTTAAATGCATCCGTTGCCCTATCATGTTGTGATGTAGTGGCTCGGTTTGCCCATCACCTCTGCCGTTTTGGTGACCACCATTACCTCGACCACCACGTCCTCCCGAATAACGGCCTCTACCATGACCACCTCTACCTCTAGCTATTGGGGTCTATAACTTTGTTTGGGACAATTCCTCCTAATATGTCCAGTCTCCCACATCCATAACACTCTGCAGAGTCAAGCATAGGTCTCTCAGAGAAGTGTTGACCGGTCTGGTGGTCCCCAACTTCTGATCTGTAGTGAAGACCGAATTGGTCGAACCGAGTAGCCTCGAATTGTCCTCTAGTATACGAACTATTAAACTCACCTCCCTTTCGAAACCTTTTTGATGTCGAAGTTGTGGTGAAGTCGTCTGGCTTCACTCCTTCCACTTCTATCACAAAGTCTACCACCTCTTGGAAGGATTTTGCCGTAGCCGCTACCTGTAAGGCTGAAATCCGCAACTCTGATCTCAACCCCTTCACAAAACGGCGGATCCGTTCTTGTGGACTGAAACAGAGTTGAGTGGCATATCTGGATAGTGCACGAAACTTAGCCTCATAAGCATTAACCGACATCCTACCTTGCTCTAGGCTCAAGAACTCATCCCGTTTCCTATCCCTCAAAGTCCTTGGGATATACTTCTCCATAAACAGGGTAGAGAAGGATGCCCAAGTCATGGGTGTGGCCTCTGTCGGTTGACACTCGACATGTGATCGCCACCACATTTTGGCGTTCCCTTGAAACTGATAGCTTACGAATTCAACGCCAAACCGTTCTACTATCCCCATCTTGTGTAGTAGCTCATGACAATCAACCAGAAAAATCATAAGCATCTTGATTACGCACTTGAAGGCTGGAGGTTTCAATTTCAAGAACTTCTTGAAAAGTTCGTCTTTGATCGTTTGTCATTATCGGTCCGATGGTCAGGCGTGGAAATGTGCCTATCTCGATGAGGCATCCATGCGGGAGCCATGGTAGCCGCATGTCGTATCTCTGAAATCGGAGGTGTTGGTGCGAAACTCTGGAGGTGCCTGACCGTGATCGGGTAACCCGCTAAGATAAGCGAGAACACGATTGATCATCTGGGGGTAGGTTGAGGTGGCATTTCCTCATTCTCCTTGCTCATTCACCCCATCCTCCCCTTCTCTTATCACCTCTTGATCGGTGGAGGAGTCACCGCCTAGTATCGGATGGGCTGGGTGCTCGTCCTCTTCCTCTAGAGGGCGTCCTCCCACGACCTCTACCACGGCCTCTTGCCGTTGTTCTCCCTCGAGCCACACCGGTGGCTGGCTCAGACGCACCTGTCTGCCGGTCTTTGGTGTTGGTGTTGGCGTAGTGGTTGCTCTAGTTCTAACCATCTGCGAAAGAGAGTGAAGATGGTCAGATACCAATTCGTATCGCCTAGATACCAATTGGACTCAAGTAGTAGCACGAAAGAAAGAATGAAAGAGTGGAATTTTCCTAAAGTCTTATAGCCTCTCAAGAAATAGTAAAGGCGTTCCCCTACCGTTCCTTAAGACTCTACTAGACCTGTTCTTGTGTGATGAGACCAACGAACCTAATGCTCTGATACCAAGTTTGTCACGACCCAAATCGGGGCCGCGACTGGCACCCACATTTACCCTCCTATGTGGCGAACCAACCAATCTAAACCTTAACATTTCAATGTAATATCATCATAAGTAATGCGGAAGACTTAACTCATTAATAAAACAATTCAAAACTATTATTAATATCCCCAAAATCTGGAAGTCATCATCACAAGAACATCTATTTCAAATTACTAAACTAAGAATGTCCAAGAACTAAAAATACATAAAAGCTAGTCCATGCCGGAATTCAAGGCATCAAGACTTGAAGAAGAAGATCCAGTCCAAGCTAGACGTATTAGCTCACCCTGAATTTCCGGTGTAGTAAGACTGGCTTGAATCATCTTGAGTTGAAGATGACTAACGTTATTTGTATTCCACAATTAGCAAAGAAGAAAACATAAAAGTAGGGGGTCAGTACAACCACAAGTACTGAGTAGATATCATCGGCCAACTCAAAATAGAAAACAGTATATATCAGTTAATATCATAAATCAACTATAAAACTCAACATGTAGCAACAACAAGTACTATAATCATCAAAAAGTACCATTAAGTTCATCCATGAGGGCTCAAGCCTCAATACCATGCTCATTTGGGAATTAAGTTCATTATGTTGAGTATATTCTCATCTTTCACGATTCATTATTCATATTCCTCTTGTGTCGGTACGTGACACTCCGCTCCCTCATATTCATTAATCCTCTTGTGTCGGTACGTGACACTCCGATCCCCTAAATCTACGTGTCGGTTCGTGACACCCGATCGCCTACATCTACGTGTCGGTTCGTGACACCCGATCCCTAAATCTACGTGTCGGTTCGTGACACCCGATCCCTAAATCTACGTGTCGGTTCGTGACACCCGATCCCTAAATCTACGTGTCGGTTCGTGACACCCGATCCCCTAAATCTACGTGTCGGTTCGTGACACCCGATCCCTAAATCTACGTGTCGGTTCGTGACACCCGATCCTATATGTGTCGATGCGTGACACTCCGATCCCTAATTCTACGTGTCGGTTCGTGACACCCGTCCCCACTAATACTATGTGTCGGAACGTGACACTCGATCCACTAATTCTCATTATATCCGTTCATCAAGCCTTCTCTATACCAAGGCATCATCAATCCCATTACTTTAATTCATCAAGCCTTCTTTTATACCAAGGCCTTATCATTAACAAGTAGATTAAAGTTTCTTTCCAGATTTGGGATTCAATAGCTTCGTCATGCTTATTTATTCATAATTACATAATAACATCATTCATGCAAGCATACAATTAAGCATATAGAAGGGTTTTACAATACTACTAACATATATCATTCGCTATTAAGAGTTTACTATGAATAGTATGAAAAACCATAACCTACCTCCACCGAAAAATGGGAATCAACAAGCAATTTTCCCAAGCTTTGATATTCTTCTTCCTCGTTCGACTCTCTCTCTCTCCCAATCGATTCAATCTGTCTCTCTTTCTGTTCTTTTCTTTTTCTTATTCAAACCCTCTTTCTTTTACCCTAATTCTATATAATTAGGAATGAAAGATGGTAATAATGACCCACTAATTAACTTAAGGTTACCTAATTTAACCCCCAAGTAATTAGATTTATTAATAATAACCCTCAAACTTTATAATTAAGGAAAGAATAGTCCAAAACGACCCTTAAAGCGTGGGGAGAAATCCTAAGCTGCCTGGGATTGTGCGACTGTGGCGGGCCGTCGTGGGTGCGACGGTCCGTCACACGCCGCCGTCGTGTCCTCCCAGGTTTACGGTGATCGCGTGACGACCGTCACCCTTGTGACGGTCCTGGCCCTCCGTCATGACGGTCGAAACTTCGTTTTCTTGCACCAATTTCTCAAAAGTTGAAGTGTTTTGCAGCGGGACTCACGACGGTTCGTCGTGGATGTGCCAAGACGCCCCTGCAGTCCGTCACAATTTTCAGAGAGTCGATTTTCGGTACCCAATTTCAAATTTCTAAGTGCCATGGGACGACACCCCCTTGACGGGCCGTCGTGACCACGACGGTCCGTCGGGACCCACGTCGTCTCAGCCAGTTTTTCCCCGTGATTCAATTTGCTGCTCAAACGACTAAACGGGTCGTTACAGATTTGGACGAAATCAGAGACATTAAGGTGTAGGGAAATCTAGTATCAATCAGATGATTTATCTATTATTTTGATTACATGAAGGGATAGATAAATCGTTTAGTAATTCGTACAACTTTATGAAATTGAATTCTGGCGAGTAGAATTCTCGAAATCGATCTTAATGTGAAGGAGATTTTCTGAGTGTCCTTGGTTAGAGGTGTCTTGAGAGGGCCACAGTGGCAGGCCAAATGCGACTTAAAGTCGTAAATAAATCTCTAAATGACTTTAATCTGCACTTTTAAATTTTAGAGCTAAGGAAGGAACCCCAAGCGACTCTTGGTAGTTTTCCACCTTCTTGAGGGTTAAAGGTAAGGTTTTCACTCCCCGAATCCGTTTTTCAATCTGTAGAATCTATTTTCTTGGGTTATTATCGATGGAGAAGAGTTTTCATTTAAGAATTATGGTGGAATCAATCCTAATTCGGTACTTGGGATCATGTTATGATCTAGGGTTGTTAAAATTGTATGTGATCCGGATAATTAGTGATTGTTTATAGAGTCCCGTATTATATTGATTGTTTGTAGACCAAGAACAAGCAGAACGAATCCGAAAAGGGAAGGATCGAGATTCTTAGAGTTTCAAACTTGTCTCAAAATAGGTGATGGTTGTGATTCTATGATAGTGTGGTGTATGTTTGTTCTTGCTTCATTATGATACATGTATGTATGTGAATGTTGCATTATTGACCACACTTGTTGTAAATAAGATAGACAAATGACTATATGTCATGAATATCTTCTTAATTGTATGATCTTAAGAATATACTGGTAATTGTGATTGTGGTGTTTTGAAGGGATCAATTGTCACGTTTCAACATAAATATGGGATCGATTGTCATATTTCGGCATAACTATTGGATTGGGTTCCATGTTCTAATATGCTAACAGTTTGGATTTGGATTCCATGAGAGGACCAACTACTTGACATAATTGTGTATCCTGAGAATTGTGAAAATGAACGTTGTTCATAAATGTTGATACTATTGTATATTTTTTATATATGCATATGATTATATTGTTGTAGTGACTTACTTCCGCAATGTTAGTTTTATTGTTAGACTTTTGTTTGGGTTTATGAGAACTCTACTTCTTTCTTTAGTATTTAACTTGCTTCCGTAATTTTAGATGCCTTAGTTTTTGGTTTAGTTGCTTGGTTTGACTTGTCGTAATGGTTCTCCCACCGGAGGGTTAATGTGGGTGCAATCACGACGGTCTGGGTTGTGACATTTTGACTCAGTTACATGATTTTCAATTGATTTCACATGAACTCATGAATTGATCACGATTTTGACTATGAACTCTAATTTAAATGAATTTATAGAAAAATTATGAGTTTATGAATGATATTTTCATGAACTTATACATGATTATGAAAATAAAGGTTTTATGATCTAGGTTTCTTTGAGATGAGATCAGTGAAATTGTGAAAGGATTTTATTAGATATTACGGAATAATGGTGATTGTGAAAGGTTTTCTCACATATGCTTAATTCAAGATTTAATGAGTCACTCTATGATGTTTTAAGCTTTGATTGGTAACATGGTGGTGTTTTTC
This sequence comes from Solanum arcanum, assembly GCA_027789145.1. Lineage (NCBI taxonomy): Eukaryota > Viridiplantae > Streptophyta > Magnoliopsida > Solanales > Solanaceae > Solanum > Solanum arcanum. The sequence continues at coordinate 54,856,608 of CM050943.1, forward strand.
CATGTGTGATGATGTGTATATGAAAATGACTATTCAGTTGAAATTTTACTTAGCATCAAGAGAACTTCGAGGCGAAGACTCAAATAAGATAGTCTCTAGTAGCAACCTTTAATTTTAAACTACCTGCCCTATATGATTGTCTTACATGACCTACCTAGTGGATCCATCCATAACATATCATATTATACATAGTTCTACCTTAACAAGTGACACTGCTTTCTCTATATATATGAGAATTACGTCAGAGTTCATGATATAGCTCACATGGTCTATTGTCGGTTAAAATTAATATCCCACAAAATGAACTTAGTTATATTCAAAGGTTTTATGAAGCTTTCCTTGTGATTTAAGTTGCATTGACCATGTTTAAGATTTATGATTCTTCTTTAAAGGTTTTTACTATGTTTATATTGGTCATGCATATAAATTTTTTGATTATGTCTCTTTATGATCATATGCATATTCTTCATACTTAGCATACTTCATGTACTAATGCATACTTGTGCCTAGATTATTTCACTAATGTAGGGTGTAACGCTTTTTCTCCCTCCGCTCGTTGCTAGTTGTGATTGCTTAAGGATTCGAAGACTTGGTGACTCCTCATATTTTGAGGATCATGTCACATTTATAATTTTATTATGTCTTTACTTTTGGGTGTTGTACGTTGTGTACAGGTTACATCCCGATCATTTTTTTTTGTACTAGACGACTTGTCAAGACTAAAGTAGATTTCTGATTTCATGTCAAACTCTTCTATTCATATGAGATTTCATACTTTTTTCTATTATATTGTATATTTTTGTCTATTATATATATATTATGTATATGCATGTCAAGAGGCTTGTGTAGGGTCTCTTGGATCTTATGCGCCATGTCACATTAGGGTATACTTTATATTGTGACGGAGATAGACGCATTGTTCCGTGTAACTGTGTGTCAGAGATAGAGGAATTGTTCCATGTTAAAATATTTCTTTTGATAAATAATACATGAGTTAATTTTTTGTCGATTTTTTAATAATTTTTGATAGATTTATATCTGAATGATTATGTTCGACTCATTTCTATTTTTACTCGTTTCCAACTTTCTAGAACTAGAGCTTCAATTAAGAACAAGAATTGTGGTCATTAGTCTCAGGAATTGTCACTCCATTAGTTTAATTTAATGGGCGATGGCAACTTATTTAGTATTTTTACTTTTTGTCTTCCCTTGGTGCTTTTACTTTCAATAGATGTCATTTCAAAGTCTAATAAATTGGATGGAAAAAAAAATCTAAAACTAATTATCATCTCATCTAGTAAGTTAGAAATTTGTAGTTTTATGCAAGAAAATGTTATACTATATTAGAGAAACGATCATGCAAGATAAAAAACTTATAGAAATCCGATCTAAAATAGTATGTGGTAGCAATTACAATTTTACTGTAAAATATATATTGCACATCTAGCTATCGTTTGACCATAAATTCTTCATTTTAAGCAAGAGAAAGTAATGAAAAACATAGTCACACAAAATAGGATAACATATAGGAATCATGTCTAAAATAATAGGTTGTACTAACGATGTTAGAGAAAAACATAATCACGCAAAATAGCACAACTTATAGGAATAGTGTCTAAAATAATAGGTTGTAGTAACGATTTTACTGTAAAATATATCTTGCACATTTAGCTAGCGTATAACCACAAATTTTTAATTTTAAGCAAGAAAAAGTAATACTATATTAGAGAAAAACATAATCACGCAAAATAGCATAACTTATATGAATGATGTCTAAAATAATAGGTTGTATTAACGGCTTTACTGTAAAATATATATCACGCATTTGACTAGCATTTGACCATAAATTTCTAATTTTAAGAAAAAGTTATACTATATTACAGAAACATAATCATGCAAGATGGCAAAACTTATAGGAATCGGGTCTAAATATAGTAGGTTGTAGTAACGACTTTACGACAAAATATATACATCTAGCTAGTGTTGGACCACAAATTTTCAAATATTTTTGGGTGAATTTTCACCATGCGTTTTGATACAAAATTTTCCAAGAATATTTGACTATTTTTAAAAAATTAAGATTAATACTCATAGTTTCTAAAATTATTAATAATACTCATACATTTGTATTATCATTTTATTATGAATATGTTCCGTTAAAAAAAAATAATTTTATAACATAATTGATAACATTCAAGAACAACAAAATAACAATATGAGCATAATCAATACATTAATCATTTAATCAAACTTATCACTAACTCAATTTGAATTATAACTCATTAAAAATAAATTGTTCTTTTTTCTCAAACTTTTAACCTAAATTATAACTCAAACTTTTTCGGAGAAGGTAGATAAATATTAATTGAAGTTAATAAATGATAGGCATGTTTTCTAGTATTTTAAAACTTTGGGATATTTTCCAAATTATATGACCCAGCACCATTTCCTAAATTTTCTCAAATTTTTTCCAAAATATATTTATGACCAAACAATCCTCAATTTATGGTATTTAAACTAGTTGGGTGACTTAAGCCATTGATACACGCAAATTTCTCATGTATAAATTTAATTTTGACTATTGATGTCTATTAAATCCTTCTAAAGATTTTCATGATAAGTGCAACAAATGCAAAAATAAGTATTTCTTTCTAATAAATATAAATAAAAAAAGGGTAAAGCAAATGAACACTAAAAGCAAAGGAAAGAGAGTTATGAAATACTGAATAAAGATCCTTACATGTTTGTAGCAAGTATAATCATGATATGAAATATCCTCATACTCTTCGTGGTCCATTTTCCAAGATATATCTCTACAAAAAGTTACTCCATTAGTCTACGTGAGTTATTTTGACTTGACACAGAATTTAAGAAAGAATTTTTTTAAAAAAAAAAATTGTGATTTAAAGTAAGTGATAAATATTACTACATAATACTTCATAGTGGTAAAACTGACATTTTAAAGTTAAATTACTACTTAATATAAATTTGTCATTCTTTTTTAGACGGATTAATAGAAAAATTACGCGATTAAGCTAACTTATACTATTAATTACTCATCATAGCTAGTGTTTGCTATAATTACCGCTCGCGACTAACATTATACACTAATTACGTAGGATGACTTTGAGCTTGTATAATTAGCCACGTTTGTGTATGTATATTTCGCCACATTTGTATAATTCACAAGTAACAATTTTTTGTTTGATTTGTATTTGTAACGATTGTTTTTATTTGTATATGACGATGATTTTCTTTGATTTTTCAGTTTTGTCATCATATACATTCAATTTTTTTGTGTATAACTTTTTAAAGTTTGTATAAATGTGTTTTGGATTTTGTATAATAAATTTATATAATGTTATTTGTATAATTGTTTAAAGTTCACATTTCATGTTTGCATCAATTCGTTATTTCGAGTTTTATTATATTTGTATTAATTCCAAACTTTATATCACTCAATTATACAAATCACGTAAATTGTACCAACGTATGTGCGAATCATACAAACAAGATGTCAATATACAAATTATTGTCCTCTCACCTTCCTCTCCAATCTCGCTCGCCTCTCTCCTCCCTATCCCAATGTCGCTTGCCTCTCTCCTCCCTTTCTCAATCTCTCGCCAGAACATACAAATAAATATGTATACAATTATCTAATCGATATACATATACAATTCACCTCTCTCCCACTCTTTTCTCTCTCTCTCGCCTATCTCCTCTCTCTCCCGGTCCACTCGCCACTCTCCTCCATATAATATGTAGCTATGAACTGTAATTAATAAACTATAGTTATATATTGTAATTAGGCTAATTTTGAGTGACTATATGAGAAAATTCCTCAAAAAAGAAAAGTAAATAATATAAATTGAAAAAAGAGAGTAATGTTTTTTAACTTTTGATTTACTGCTACTGTAGCCATGATTCAATGGTTTTCAACTTTTTGATAGAATTACATATTTATTTATTTTTGTTCTCTTTTGGGCTTGGCACCGTTTGGCCCCGTCCTAGACATTGATGGGCTTTTATTTTGGAACAACTGTCCAGATGACCATATTTGACTTTAAAAAGGATTTAAAGGCTGAGTGGAACTTAGAAAGTTAATATAATTTGATAGAATTTTAGAAAGGAATAAGATAAAAGCTGTTTAAGTTCTATATATTGTATTTATCTCTTTCGAAATGTTACTTTGATTTTCTTTTTTTCTCAAAAGAGATATATAGGCCAATTGTGTCGGTTATGAATCAGATCCAGCCCAATGACGATTGTAACAAATATATCACACGAATAGATATGGATTGAGACAAGTAGGCCTAATACAAGCAATAAGGTCAGACCTTCGCAAAAGTAAGTTTGGGATCCACACTAAGGGTATCGTTAAATAGAAGATGGCATAATTATCAGAGGTATTATGAATTATGAGTAAAGGTCGTTCTATGTTTCTCATCTCCAATTCTAGTGTCTAAGCTTCTCATCTATCTTCTTAGTTTTATCTTGATTACTTGTTATTTCATTATTTCTGTTGTAATTCCGTAGATTGTTATTGCAATCAGGATCTTAAAGTTGTAGTAGTGTTCTAGTTCTCTTATTAAAATAGTGAGGAATTCGGGTTGTTACATCGTCCCTTAAAGATAGATAATTCCTAAAATGGAGTTGTTAAATGAAAATTGCAAATTAAGTGATTATGTATATCCGTTTTATCCTAAAACATAAAATATTTCTGAAACAAATTTGCACTAATAAGTTATCTCATATACATGATGGGATAAGTTATTCCAAAATAGCAAACTCCGGAATAACTTATTTCTAACCAAACGACACTGAATATTAATCTTCTATTGCCATTTCTATGACTTATGTATGGAAGTGTTTAGACTTATCATCTCTCTGAGTGTAGTAACATGATGAGATCCTCTCTCTTATTTATTTTTTTATGTAATAACCTTTTATTAATAATAAGATAAGATTTTCAACGTGAATAAGTACAAGCAAGGGGGTAGGCTTTATCTTAAAATTTCTAATGAGGTAACAAATCTCTACTAATTAACAAGTATGAAGAAAATAAGATTTAGAGAAAATTAAGTATTGTATGATCCTTATAGAGTTTATTATACACACTATGATGATATGACAAATGAAGATACTTAAATAATGCAAAAATATATACATAAAGAAGAAGGTTGAGTTATCAATCTCAAACTTCTTTTTATATATGTATGAACTAAAAAAGATAGTTTGTCCATCTATAATAACGTGAAGTATTTTCCTCTTGTCCTCTTCTTCATATCCGTCCAATAAAACTTGATAGTTTATCACTTCTTCTTGGACTTATTGGATCTTGTAAAAGTTGTTGAAACTGTCATATGATTCTGCTTTGCCAGTTGCATAGGTAGGTGCCTTGGAACAAATTCCTCAATCACCTTACCATCCCAACTATTTTTCTTCCATGTGTCTTTTTCTTGTTTTTTGTTGCTTCCGCTTCTTTGTTGCCTAGGTGAAAGATCCTCATATCTCATGTCATTTTGAATTACGACAATATCATGTATGGACTCATTAGTTGGATTGGATATGATCTAATAACAATTACTCTCTCTCTCTCACTTTTAATTGTTATGTTGCGTTTTTCATAAGTCAATTTAACTAATTTTGAAAGTTAAATTAGATTAGAATAATTTGATATTTTGAACAAAAAAAAATTAGATATTCAAACATCATACAAAAAGTACTATAAATCCAATTTTTGCGTATCAATATGATTTAAAAAATACATTGTAAAATATTAGTCAAAATTATTATCATTTGACTCTAAAAAAGAAAAAGAAACTATGACAATTAAAAGTGCACGGAGATAGTATGTTATATTTTGGGATTTTGACGATCTAACAAACTATACAAAAACAATATATATTAAATGGACCTGGTCCTTTGAGCTTTCGTCATTAGAAGACAAGTTAATGGAGTGCAATTGTAAAGCTGCAGCAACTACTGTGGTAGGTGGGCACGGCAGCAAGGACAATAGTCTTCAACCACTGGCATGCTATTAACTCATTGAAAAGAAACAACGTAGTTTTTGCAATCAAATTTATTCAAAAATCAAAAGCCATTTTAGAGAATAACATAGTTCATACTCATCAACAAGGGACATGATCGAGTGTTGCAAAGTCTTTAGTTGTTATTTGAGTTTTGTATCTTGTGCTCACATATTTTAGATCTATTCCAAAATTACAAAGGGTTATAGATCGCCTTAGTTAATTTTATTAC